>JAQJVK010000001.1:220938497-222340488 GCA_035578135.1 Flexamia atlantica | reverse complement strand
AAGTAGTGTTAGTAGTGACGCCAGTGAAGGACTGACGGCAGCCCAATTCGGATTTGGCGTCCGCAGTCATTATCAATGAAACGCTGCCATTGGTCACTGCGCATGCTAAGAACTTCGAATGCACAGTATGAAGGCAGGGAAATAGAATACGAGTTATTTTTGAAGCAAATAAATTACGATGGTAAATAACGCTACATACTGCTGATACACGTCTGAAGACATTGCTTTCCACCATGCTCCTACCCCTTGCACTGAACGATGGACTCATCCATTTTTTTTATATCGATGTTTTCCTTCAATCGGTAATCGATGTTTTCTCCATTTGTTGTGGGAAAAACTTCGCCCATATTTCGCCCAGTCATTAGCGTGCGAAATACCCGATCACTTGTCTGTCTGCGGTAGGTAGCGCATGCGCACACTGAGAAGGGTTGGAGGAAGGATAGCGTTGGGTTCACAACGATAAACGATAAGGTAGGCGTTCGGTTAAATATCGATTGTCGTAGTACGAACTACTATCGAATATCGTAAATCGATTGGCTCTTTCAACATAGTCGTCTCAACATAATACACGTCGGCCCAACGGCCAACGTTCCAAATTATATAAGGATAAAATTTAGGCCAAGCATGGCCTGCAGGCCTACTGATGGCTGTTCAGTGCAACAAACGAGGATACACTTTTTATAATAGCCAGTGAGTGTTAAAATCATGAAATAGGCCCTCTGCTCAGATGTTTACAAATAAATGTAAATATTTCTTCTTGCCAGTTTGTTTGCTTGCAATATCTAGGCCCTGAGAAACGGTTTTTAGAGAAAAGTGTTATCCCAATATCCCAAAGACAGCTCAATTTATAAGAATGTAGGATTAGGGCCTAAGTTACTTTTGAATTAGGAAAGTTTGGCTAATCTATCCGACGATTGCGTACGGTACTGGAAGATTTTAAATTCCTCCGCAATTTATTATATAGTCATCATGCCGGTTATTAGCTTTCGGTACTGTTGGAGGAATCAACATTAACAATTTTTTAACATGGGAAAATTTGTCAGAAGTCAAAGAAAAATATTACTCATCGTCTAAGCCTTCATTGACATAACAGTACATTGTATAGAAAATAGTACCCTGGCCACTGCACTTTAATAATCTAATACAATTGCGTAATTGTTGGACAGTCATACAATAATTTATTTATTTGTAAACTTGGAAGAGTCCCAAAGGAAGAATCTGTGGGACAGGTACAGATATGATGTATTAATTTGCACGGATTCACAATAATGACGATTTAAAAATGACAGTCATTGGAGTTTGGAATGAAAACGAAAACAGAGGGATGACGACGACAGGGAGCAGACAGCCGAGCCGAAACTAAAAAGTTGTTGTCGGTCATTCGGTAGATAATAAAGTTGATATTTAACCGAATGCCTACCTTATCGTTGTGAACCCAACGCTATTCTTGGAGGAATCATGGACACGTCAGTGTGCCCAGATTTTCAAAGCCACGTTATCGTACAAGACCAGGAAAGTTATTTTGAATCTACCTAAATTATCGTACTCTTCCAATGAAACTCGTAAATTTGGTGAAATGTTACCAAGAAAACCCTGTAATAGGTACTGCAAAAATCCATTTTTAATACTAAAATGGTATTAATTTATCTTTTAAAATAGTGAAATTAAAATATAATACAGGATTTAAAACATCATCAAACTATCGTACCAGACACAAATTGGATCGTACCACATACAAAATTATCGTTAAAGCACGATAGTATCGTACGTCTGGGAACACTGGTATGACCCCGAATCAGCTTGTATTCTCTTCGAATAGTACGTCACTGGTGTCTGCTTTGCAGTTCCGGAACTAGAACCGTTCCTCCGACCATCACGTATCGGCCGCGGAGCATGTTCTTTAAAAGTTCCCGTTCTGACTGCAGTTACGATATTTCTATGTGAAACGAACGCTCTGACATCAGCTCCACCAATAAGAGTAGTGACTCTTTTTAGGACAAAAGCCCAATATAATTCCATTCCATGGATATGTAGTACCTGTTTTTCGTGCCATAATTTGTTGCGAAATGTACGACAACTACATCGGAACAAGATCTCATTATGCAACGTATTAACAGACAGTCAAAACAGTTCCCTGAACCAGAATGGAACATAATATAACAGTTCCAGTTCCTTTGGCACACCTCTCTCTCTACGTTGCAATCACTTTGTCTTCGTGTTTTGTTCGAACGCAACTTATGCTTTGTTCAAAACATTCACGAAACTGGCCGATCTGATCGATAAATAACCATATTATAGACCGATAGACCAAACTATCGCTATTTTAGATTTTTCATGATTTTTAAAAAAATCAAGGAACTTTAGAATAATTGACGCAATTCATAGGTTTTTTCCCGGAGTGTGAAATTCACGCATAATTCCCGGTTTTCCTGGAATTCCAAGCTGCTGGCAACCCTGTGTTATCACGGATATCACACAGATATCAGCGGACTGGTGGACAGGCTTAATTGATAAGTAAACAAACTCCCCCACTCCCCCCTTCCCACTGATAAGGAGAATGAGGCAGCTGTTTTTTTATAGCTCTCTCTCTCTCTCTCTCTCTCTCCCCCACTTATAATATCCGAACCCGATCCGACCCGAAAATTGATGGTAATCCACTACCCGACCCAAAACCGACCCGGCTTGAAAAATCACTACCCGCAGACCTCTAGTTTTTACTTAGTAAAAGTGAAAATAGTGTTGACGAAAATGAATTTGAAGAAACTTCCTTGGCTCAAAATAGTGACGGGGAAAGTTTTGAGGCGGAAGATGTTGAAATGGAAGCTGCATTCGACCCGGCATCTTCGGCCTAGGAGAGCCAGAAAACAATAATGATAGTGTTTCATTTATGGAAAAAATAATCAATTTAGTTTAAAATGTTGCTAGGTTACCATTAAAGCTTTGTTAAACATTTCTTTTAGGCAATATGAGTAGTCGTCTCATAATACAATCATGAGAAGTGGACTTATAAAAAATTTCATGAAATACTACAAAAACAGTAAAAATAATAGGATTTCTGGGGCCCATAAAGGCCCTTGTAAAAGGGTAGGCGAATGAGTTAAGATATGTAGGGCAGAATTCTTAGTCCTCACTCAAGTGACCTCTCACTCAAACAACGCAATCCGTTGTTCATTTAATGTTCGGTGTTGTTTGGGAAATAGTATCATAGCTTGACTTCAAATTGCAATCAAATCAAAGTTGTTCTACAAAGGCTTTTAGATAAATACATGTTGTACATTTACCACTTGAAATATATCTATAAATAAACAAAAGAAAATTAATTAAAAGAAAGAGAGATAAATAAAATTAATTTACATTTAGGTGTTAAATCCTATTTGCACGTTTGATCTCGATAAAATGAATGGTTTGCTGATATTATATTATTTTAAGTTGATCGGACAAACAATCTTGGGACTTAAAAACAGACTCATAAATACGCACGCTGAATCCCATACTGTACTTAATATAAAGGCTACGTGATCACTTTTGAGCTGATTCTTTTAATATGCAAAATCTAGCTAAGTCAATTAGATAAATATGTTATATCTAGGGATGGACGGGATTTTTCTTCCCTCTTTAATTCGGGACGGGATGGGTCGGGATTTTTGTCTTCCCTAAATCTTCAGGAAATGCTCGTTCACAAATTTATTTTCTTTCTTTTAATAATAGCATTAAAAACAATGTCATATATAAAAGTTGTACCGTTCAAACTCCAAAAAATTAAGAAATAAATTTAAGGGAATAAATACTAACTTATATGCAACTGACAAAATAGCAAACTTTAGAAACATGTTTAAAAAAATTAGTAACTCAATGAAATTGTTTATTATAAATAAAATACTAACTTATACAAGAATGGTAAATAAGTGTATTGATTTGAATTTTTGTTCTTTCTAATTTGAATGCATTGAAAAATAGAAATAGTAAGAAAATAAGAAATAAATAAATATAATATACATTTTTCAACATTTGATAGAAACAGAATAGTTTTTAAGTTTCTGCTTTTTGTTTTATTGTTTGGTTTGCAAAATGCAAAAAGTAAAATACTAGAGTGGTTATTGCATGTTGACAATATACTGTCATATATAGTAAACATGTTATTGTATTTTTATAAACTTTGGGCTTTAGAGTTCTTGTTTTAGGAAATGACTCTATGACTCATAATTTTTCCAGCACTTTAAACTGCGGTAGAAAATTAAAAATAAATTTAGTTTCAAGATGATAACCATAAAACTAGTTTTTCCAAACTTAAAATTGTAAATTTGAAGTTCACAACTCTTAAACTTAATATTTCTTAAGTTACATAAAATATTATGTATTAGAAAATTTCTTTTAAGTCTCAAAGTCTTAATTTTTGTCAGTTATTTTTTACTTATTTATGAAAAATAATCATAGCGTACTTTCGGCTGGGATTCAAAGACATCTGAATTAGTTTAGAAAATTGAATCAATTGGCAAAACCACAATTTGTAGCAGACCAATGTGGCCGACAATATGAACAATCATCACTGTCACGCCTTATAGCAAGTTATTTCCATCGATTAACCGCTATCAGTGAATAACTAAGATTGCTTTTCACACCCAATTGCGAGTTAGTAATCCCACATTTGCCGTTTATCAACGATCGGCAAACACGCACGATCGTTTTTAACGGCCGATCGCGAGTTTCACAAAGCAACATCGGCCGTTAATCCGCGTTCGGCAGATGCGGCCGATCGTAAATTTCGCGAAGCTAGATTTGCCGTCGATTCGTGATCAGTAAATACGAACGATCGATTTTCACGGCCGATCGCGAGTTTCGTAAAGCTACATCGGCCGTTAATCCGCGATCGACAGATATGCGCTAGCGTATTTCACGGCCGTTCGCGACTAGCGCTAATCTATTTTGCCATTCATTCGCGACTAGCAAATACACGTGATGGTTTTCGCGGCCGACCAAGAGATTTGCAAAGCCGCATTTCTCCGTTTATTTGCGATCGGCAAATACGCATGATAGTTTTTAACGGACGATCGCGAGTTTCGTAAAGCTGAATTTGGCGTTCACGTGCGATTGGAAAATACATGAGATCGTTTTCCGCGGCCGATACAAGTTTTGTGAAGCTGCACCCGCTGTTTAGTTGTGATCGCTAAAACGATCCCGTCCCGAAAAATTTCCCGAAGAAAATAAAATCCCACCCAAAAATCGGGAACTTAATTTTCCCGAAAATTTCCCGAAATTTCGCGACCCGACTATCCCTAGTTATATCATATAAAAAAGTTAATGAAATTATTACCCTCTAAATTCTCTGTGATTATAACTCTTACAAATACTTTTCTGTATTCTCAGGGGCGACCGTTTTGAGGTTCGGCACCCATGTTAGGAGCAAAGATCCACTTCCCCCTGCTACTAAACTAGCGAAGTATCCCAATGATTACCCCCACAAAAAGATGATGACAATATTTTTCTGCAACGCAACGAGAACAATATTATTTATTTGTTTGCTGTAACAAATTTAAGATATTTGTACAATGCGACACAACGACAGTACTTGACTACCGTGCTGTGTCCTTTACTGACTGAGTCCGTACTGTGTGATGTTATTGCGTATTAGATTATTTTGGTGTAGGGAAGTGTCACGCGGTGTCAGATGGCAACAGCATGTTTTACCAAGTCCTCGCTCCCTCCAGCCTGCACTTCGCCTCACTACAACGTGCAGCAGGCCTTGATCGCATTGTCAACTTATGACCAAGAGCCAAAACCCTGGAATTGCAGTCATTCTGCTAGTAGTTAAATAAACTACATTCAGTTGATTTTACTTGATTTGAGGCTCTGTCAAAATTATTTATTTAAGCATTTGAAATTCGCTGAGTATGCAGGTCTGCTGCAACGGGGTTATTTTTGACACTTCTTCATAACACTTGGTATATCGCCTCTTCTAGTTGAGTTCTACTGGATATTGATTAAACACCCAATTTTTACATATCTGCAGCAGATGCCTGCATAGTCATTCAGAGGAAATGAAAAAGTCATAGGCTATTTCGCTTTAAAGTATGATTCTAAGCATTATAACTTTGCTGAGTTTGCAAGTCTGCAATGGGGTTAATTAATACCGGTAATTTCCAACTAGGAATGATCTGTCATGGAATAATCAAACATGAGATAACAACTAGCCTACCCAACAATCAACTTTTGCCTTAAATGAACTTACTTGAAGCTGTTTGATGAGTTTCCGCAAGGCCTCAAAGTCCTTGGAGTTGAGATTCTTCATGTTGGCAAAGTTGATAGAGGAGTTCCGCTGGCAGTTAGGACATACATACTCATCAATATTGTCAGCTTCTGACTGTAGAATGCCCACGCAGCGGCCGTGGAACCAATCTTGACACCGGTCGCAGCAGATGTAGAACCTGTTACATTAGCAACATGATTCATGATTAAGAGTAGTATACATTTGTTTGAATACTAAAAAAGGATACAAGTTTTATATTGAGTTTTCACTATCTCAAGGTATTAAAAAATAAAATCATAATCCGTCCTCTGTTAAATAAAATGAAAATCTCTTTTATCACAGTTACAGTATTGGATGTCAGGTAAGTAACATCTGTTATTGTTAAGTTTCATAATATGTTTACGATTTAATCTTAGTTCATTTTTATATATGGTTTTGAACAAGGTTAGCTGCTTCACTGAGTCGGGCGCATGCTATCTTTCAGGTTCTTTTGGTCGGGCATATGCATATGGCGGGTTCTTTCCCGCTTGCACTTTCAAAGTACAATTCTTCATTATAATTCAGCATGTTATAATTCTTCATTATAACATGGGTACACGCATGTGTAACTCACTCACTAACTCAACATTGCATGTACAATGTGTATGTGTGTTTTTCCACTTTCTGATGAGCTAAAGGCTTGAAACTTGGCAAAAATTTTTTTTTATAGTTGCAGGCACCATATAGGGTGGACAAAAAAACCATTGGTGATGGCAGGATTTGAACCCGGGCCCCGGAGACTGTACATTGTAGCTACTTAATGTAAGCGGTTATCACAACACTTACTGGGACTCGTCATATGGTTGCTTGCATAAACAATAGAGCTCTTGCGTGTCCCTTGCGTGTCGACACTCGGTGCACACAAACTCCGTTAGTGTCTTGCTCATATCTTCAGTGATGCCAACACAATCTCCATGGAACCAATTGTTGCATAAGTCACATCCAACGTAGAATCTGGACAATAGAAAATGAAATCTTACTCGTCAGGTAAAGAGTTTTTTGAAAGAACTAGTTAGAAGTTTTGCTCTTCTATTGATAGGGCCTGGATAGTACCACTTGGGTAGCTTTTGAAAATCTACTCAAGTACTGTTCTTTATATTGCATTAGAGTCGTTAAGAACTAAACTTCTCAATTACTTATTGTGATGAATATGGTCTATAATAAACAAAAGTAAACAGAAAACAGGATTCTGGGCATTATCAAGTTGTCAGATTTTAACCTCAATGATTTCTTTTTGCAACTGGTGAAAACTTCCATCTCCAGTGACTATATCCAAATAGCTATTGTTAGTTAAAAAATGACTAAGAGGGGCCACCAGAGTGGGTTTCCAAATTCATGCACAGTTCCAGTTTTCCAGGTGACTTAAACAATCCAGGAACCCACCACTACCACGATTGGCATTTAAGGTATATGATAATGAAAGAGTGAAGAAATAAAAAATACATGATTATACAGGGTGTTCTAAAAATGTGGGTCAATAATTTACGTAGTGATTTTTTGGGTCAAAATAAGAAAAAAAGTTTACATAGACATATGTTCTTCCTCGTTAGTTTAGCTTCTGTCAGTATGTGTTTTTACAAAATAATTCATAACTTAATAACTAGGGGTGTGCGATGCAGCAAATTTTTTTCGATTCGATGCGATTCATAGAATTTCGATTTGAATCGATGCGATTCGATTCGATGCAGTGCGGCGTTATTTGCTGTTAAGAGTTATTTACAGCTTGCATTACTGTAATGGGTCAATAACCTTAAAGAGGATTAAATTAGAAAAATTCCACACAAAGTTTGAATGAGTCTGAACCAAAGCATTTTTAATAGGCCTAGGTACTGACCCATTCATTATAATCAGGAATAAATAAATAAATAAATAAATGAGCAACACTAATCTTTAATAAATTTTAATAATTTAGTTTTTTTTAGTTTTAATCAAGGTGACCCCTTATGGGCATTTGCCTAGGGGAACCAAATTATTCACTGAAATTTTATTAAATTTCTGGTTTAAGTTGAAAAGTATTTATTTATTGTTAATAATAGGCTAATTCAAATGTAAAAGTTGTAACAATGGTGAATAAAGTTATTGTTTATTTATTTATTTATATCTTAATTCCTGTACATCCTTTCACAATCTCAAGAAATAGTTATTATTACTAGGCCTAAAGTTTTTCTTAAAAAAAAAACACGCACAGTACAAGTAAAAATGAATCAGTTCAAAGTTTGTTAAATCATCTAATAATTGTAACAATTAGCCTAAGTAACTCTTGTAGGATACAATTTAAAGTATCCCTACCAGTGTCGTCATTTGTATCTGTCGTCATATCGTCATTCGTATTTGTCTCAACAAAGCTTTGGCTACTTGAGCCCGAATCATCTACGATCTCTTCGTCGCAGTCTTCAAACATCTTTATTTATTTGTCATTCAATTACTCCAAAACAAAACATTCAATTAATTGCAATCCCACAGTCAAAAGAAACAAACACTAATTACTGCGCAGTGCTGAGCTTACGACGATGGCAGACAGCTCGACAGCTGAGCATCACAAAACAATGTTACCACTTGTAGACCTTGTTTAGCCGCAAAAATACCCGTCTCTACTGGAATAAACTATAAAGTATTACGATGTCCCCACATGGGCTTGGAAATACCTGAGAGTCAGGTAATTTCTCTAACAGCAGTATTTGTTTTTGTTCCATTGCTTGGTCAGCCTGTATCACTATCACGATCGCGGTTACACTGCAGCTGCCGCCGACTGTCGTAGTGCTCGTTTTATTCTTGTCATTGAAATTAATTCGTGTATGGAATGATACAGCCATACATTAAAAAGTTGTTTGCAATAATTTAAAACTCATTATAAAATAGAGAAACAACGTATTGCAATAATTTTCAAACTTGGCGAAAAAATAACAATGCACTACTTTGTCACACAGCCTTTATTATGCATTCTTTGTTGTTAAGCGTCTAGAGTCTGAAAGTATTACTGCGCACTAAGCTTTTCATAACTTCATTACACGATTCAATAAACTGCTTTGAACATTAATATTACGCATTTATATAGTTTAAACGTTTATTTAATTGCTTTCAACATACATTTTAGACTAATTGCGTCTAATGAATCGAAGTATACCGATGCATCGAGGCCAAATCGATGCATCGGCATTTCGATGCATGCCGAATCGAATCGCGATTCGATGCATCGAATCGAATCGGAATTTCGATGCATTTTCGATGCATCGCACACCCCTATTACTAACGTTTTAACGGTTTGAGTTACAGCGTTGAGATTGTGCACAAAATGTTTATCTTGTTTGTTGTTATCTTTGTACAAAATAATAATAAAAAATCTTTAAACGTTTTAAAATGGCAGCTATTTTAAATATTTTATTTTTTATGAAATATGCCATCATATATTAAAAATAGGCGCCATTAAGAAACGGCTGAAGCGTTTTTATTTATATTTTGTAAAAGATAGCGACTAATATGATAAACATTAGTGCACAATCACAATGCTGTAGCTCAAACTGTTAAGAAGTTATGGGTTATTTTGTAAAATAACAGACAGATAGACGCTAAACTAAATGATATAAGACAAATGTCTATATTAACTTTTTTGCTTATTTTGACCTAAGGAATCACTACATAAATTATTGCCCCACACTTTTTGAATACCCTGCATTTGGAGTTGTGCGGATAGCACTTGATCGAATGGATGGGAGAGCTAGAGTTCGGACTGAATAATTTTGGATTTGGATAGCTACAACATAATGTTCTGAGCTTTTGCAAGAAATACTTGTAAGACTTACGTTGCATTGAATAGAATGCAGTTTTTGAAAATGCATTATTTTTCCCTTTTAAGTTATATTTGTTATATACTATTCTAATGTTAGAGCAGTAGTAAGGCCTACTGAGTGTTGTTAGCTAATAAAATAGTTGCAATGAAAGTCAAATATTCATTGCGACATCTTATGATTCATAGTTATGATCCTTTCGATCAGGAACTTTCAAATGTTGGTATTATTACTATCTAACAGCGGCCATATGTTAAATGGCTTAATTAATTCATAACCGGAGATAACTAGCAACCGGACTTAAGTTAAGATCCTGGATATGATTAACTTGTGGAAGCTGTATTGTCCTGAAGCTGAATTCTTAATCTTAAGAGTTATGACGTGTAAATCGTGTAATCATAAAAAATCACTGTCATTATAACGAGGACTTAAAAGCATATAGCTTTAAAATTATAGTTTGATTTAATTAGTAGCAAGGGTGGAAAACATGTTTTCTTTTTTTTAATTCTTAAGTAAATCATATTTGGATATGCCGGAATTGTATTTACTTTAAAGTAAGAAATATACAGCATGTTGAGTTTTTAGATTTAAAAATTAATTTGTAGTAGGTGTCAAGAGGGCCCCATTATATATTTCAGGAGAGGGCGCAAGGGGGCATGTCACCCTGTCCCCCCAGGCCAGCACTAGCCTGCGGTCACCAATATTCACGCATAATCCCCAATTTTTCCAGGATTTGTCGGTCGGTGGCAACGCTTTATAGATGAATTAAACAAAGATGAAGAGAGAGCTGTAGCAGGTTTCAGAGGAAAAAAAATGAAAATTAGAAACCATTACAGTAGAACCTCGATAGTTCGACACTTAGTGGACTTAAGCAGGGCTGTACCCAGCTCTGGCAGGCCCCGGTGAAGGTATTAGGCCGGGCCCCTCATGTCCTGGTACTGCACCCGTTTCGCTCAGAACCCCGTAGCTGATTTCCGGCTCGTCAAAAGTGGTGACCTTTTTTTTTTACTCCCACGTGTCGATTTTGCTCCCCTTCTTGCCGTTACGGGCCCTTTCTACCTGCTCCCGGCCCTCATCGGGGGGTTTCCACTATTTCGGAAGGGGGTTCGGACCCCCCCGGGCCCCCCTTGGACCCAGCCCGGGCCCCCCCTTGACCCCGGGCCCCGGTAAAATTCTCCCGGGAAAACCGGTCTGAGTACCGCCCTGGACTTAAGGGGTGTCGAAGTATCGAAATGTCGAACTATAGGGAGTATATGGATTATTTTTTATAAGGAGTATAAAATACACTAGCTGTATTGAAATATTGCACAATTTTAATCATTATGATTAGATTAAGTCATCACATACGTAATTTGTCAACTTACATTATAATGTGGGTTCCGACAAATATCACTGAACAAAATATTATGTTATTTTTGATTGTTTTTCACACCGATTCCTTTTTCCAGCTGCTTCCTCACGTAGTCTTCTGAGACAAAGAATGTCCATGGCAGATGCCCCTTGCTTCTGGATGTATTGAAGAGCCCCCTCGAGAAACTTGACACCATCACTATGAGACAACTTCTGTGAATGATTATTGTTTGTCTCGTCTTCTGACTCTTCATCACTTATATCCACTTCCTTTGACTTTAATGCGGCAACAATTTCTTCGTCAGAAGTGGGTCCTATGTCTTAATCTTCCTTCATCCAATCCTCAACATCATCGTTTAAAGCTCCCTCGCAGCCTGGGATCTTCTCCATTAACTTAATGAGGTCTTCATTGTTCGGTTCTTCCTTCTTGAGAAATTCATTTCCCTCATGGTCCAACAGTTTTCGCCAGGAGCGTACTAGGGTCAAGGGGTTGAGCTCATCCCATGACTGAGATATCCATCTAATTACATCTAACATGTCAATTTCTTTTAGTTTGTCGATTAAATCGAGCCCTTCATCGAGTCCTTGAATAAGTTTTGAGAGAAGCTTCTTCCTGTACAGTTTCTTGAGTTTAACCAAAACTCCTTGGTTCATAGGCTGGCACAGTGAGGTTACATTAGGCGGCAGAAACATAGCCCTTATCCCTTTACTTTGAAGAACACCTACACTAGGGTGGGTCGTTGCGTTGTCCAAAATCAACAATGCCTTTCTTGGGAGATTCTTTGATTCCAAATGTTTTTCGACTTTGAGTACAAACTGCTTATGGAACCACTCGTTGAAAATATCTTCTGTCATCCACGCATTAGATTGATTTCTGTACAAAACGGGTAAATCGAAACCATCACTCCTCATTTTTACATTTTTGAAAGCACGGGGTTTTTTGGACTTTCCTATAAGAACTAATTTCAGTTTATGTGAACCTGTTGCATTGCTACAAGCCATCACGGTTGCTCTCTCTTTACTTTTCTTGTAACCAGCAGCTGCTTTTTCTTTTTTGAGAGCAAGGCTTTTACTGGGTAGCATTCGGAAATTAAATCCAGTCTCATCACAATTGTAGATTTGCTCTCCGCTGAGTCGCTCTTTTTCAATTAATTCTTGAAATCTTACTTTAAAATCGCTTTCACTGTGAGTATTTGCAGACGACTTTTCACCACATATGTTCAGCTGTTTTACTCCGTACCTGTTCTTCCACCTGTCCAGCCACCCGCTGCTTGCAGTGAATTCAGGCTCTCCTTCTTTAAATTCATTGTAAAACTGCAACGCTTTTTCCTGCGAGTTGGTCCTGAGATCGGCGTTCCTTTTTCTCGTTGAATTTTGAACCACTGATAAAGCGCCTCGCTAACCTTTTCGTACTCCGAAGTCTTCTCTCTGTTATTGATTCCGAACACAGTCTTTTTACACACCACAACTCAATTTCAGTCCTCGTCTTCCTCTACCCAATCACCGTTGATCGACCAACATTTAAGACATTCGCGACTTTGTTTACGCTTTCACCTTTGTCAATCCTTTTTAACGAGTCTAACTTCATGTCCAATGAAGCACCTTTTACGTTTTTTGTCCGACATCTCCAAAAGCACCAAGAGCACACACAGCACAGTTCAAATAACACATCACTAAACAAAGCGTGTCTACCTCCGAAAACTACTCAAGCGCACTGACCCACACGCAAGAACACTGCCAACTCAGGGCAGCACGTGGGGGTGGGGGTGGGGGTGCGTGCTGAAAATAGTTTAGTTATCGCAGGGATGTCCCGAGAGAACAAAAGAACCAGTCCCCGCGAGCGGTCACTGACCGGGGTGGCGCATAGTGGATGTTTCCGTGGAAAATATCGGTCGCCGCTATTTTGACGTGTCAGCTCAGCCTGTGTCGAAGAATACGGACTGTCGAAGTATCGAGAGTCGAACTATCGAAGGTTTACTGTACTAAAGTTTTAATCCAAAAGTCGGAAAAATTTGATCTCGATTAATAAATATTCTCAAGTTGCTTATTGAAATGACAAAGCAAAATTCCGAATCAAGTCTCCCTTCTAATACATATTTTTAACACGAGAATTTTAAAAGATTTAAAGTATAATCATTTTAGTGACAAACAATTTTTTATGTCTGTTGTAAAATTGTTGACACTCACTTGGTGTCGTCGTACGGCGTCCTGCAGAGACACAAAAGTTTCTCCTTCTTGTTCCCCTTGCCACTGGGAGGTGCCGGCGTGGAGGCGGAGTTCTTGGCGGTCTTGCCTCGGCTCTTGGGGTTGACAGGTTGTGACTTGCGGCGCGCGCTACCCGTGGTGCGGCCCTCGGTCTTGGTCGGCGTGTGAGTCGCGTCCGAGACGTCCTGCCGCCCCCGGTCTGCCTTGGCTCTGGCCGCCAGCTCCATCGTCAGCTCTTGCTGCAATCACCAATCATTGCATAGAAATTTGATTGTAATATCTTAAATAATTCATATGAAAAAAAACAATACATGTTTGCTCCTAGCAACGACTGTGTAAAGTTTAGTAGCTCGTTTGTAAATACACTGTTAATAGTGCCACTAGATCACACATAATGATGCCTCAATCATAGTTTTTAGCGAATTTTCCCTATAGGGAAGAAGCTGTTACCGTAACTCTCATGGCAAGACCTAGCCTGAGACCATCACAACTTTTTGTTTTGAGGTATTATATGAAAAAAACAATACATGTTTGCTCCTGGCAACGACTGAGTAAAGTTTAGTAGTTCATTTGTAAATACACTGTTAATAGTGTCACTAGATCACACATAACGATGACTCAATCATAGTTTTTAGAGAATTTTCCCTATAGGGAAGAAGCTGTTACCGTAACTCTCATGGCAAGACCTAGCCTGAGACCATCACAACTTTTTGTTTTGAGGTATTATATGAAAAAAACAATACATGTTTGCTCCTAGCAACGACTGTGTAAAGTTTAGTAGTTCATTTGTAAATACACTGTTAATAGTGCCACTAGATCACACATAACGATGCCTCAATCATAGTTTTTAGCGAATTTTCCCTATAGGGAAGAAGCTGTTACCGTAACTCTCATGGCAAGACCTAGCCTGAGACCATCACAACTTTTTGTTTTGAGGTCCCTGGATTGCAAGAACTTATTTTTTTTCATACACATCTATTTTTTTATATTAAGTATTTTTTCATGACTAAGCACAACAATAACTCATATTGCAATGGTCATATCTGAATTGAATTTGGTACTGACAGGTAAAGTGATAATTATTAGCATTGGCTGGGTGAAAATGAACCACTCCCTATTCCAAATTTTTCATGTTAATCTAAATTTTGTCGTAAATCAGCAGGAGGAGTTGCTATTTTTATGAACGACCGTATCACTTCAAGTTACTCAGTCATACATAGGGCTTCCATAGAATCTAAGTTTTCGGACGTTCACTGCTTTGAATGTGAAATTGTTTCATGTCTTTCCAACTCCAAACAGCCTTCTAAACCACCTACATTCACCGTGATTTGTATTTATAGGGCACCACAGAACAATGGGTCAAATTTCCTACAATCCTTTGAAAGTCTCATGAATGATGTGTCTCGGTTAAAAGGTGGAATCGTAGTTTGTGGAGACTGGAATATCAATTTTGTGGATTCTGAAAACCCCATGGTTAAGGCTCTGCGAAATGTATTTAATGCTTATGATCTAAAGGAATATGTTCACAAACCCACAAGAAAAACATCTCTTTTGGATAATGTTGTTTCAAACTTTGTCTCAGATGATTTGGAATGGATTTCATTCTTCAGTCCTCTTTCCGACCATGATGCCCAGCTGGTTTCATTGAAAATCCCTGTAGCGGTGAAGAGTATTTACATCAAAAAGTGTTTTTTCTCTACAAATAATATTCAGAGTTATATTTCTCTGCTTCAAAATGTGGACTGGAGCGTACTGGGCGTCAATTGTGACGTCAATCTAAAGTTTCAGAATTTCATTGATTGCATTAGAAGTAATTTCACCTTAGGCTTTCCTGTAAGGTATGTTCGTGATGTCACATCAAATGTCAGAAAGTTTTTTATTAGTAAAGACCTAAAGGAATTTGCGAATAGAAATGTTGACCTCGGTATATTGGCTCGCGAACACAGGATCATCAACTATATTCACTCTTCAAAGCTAGGCAAAGACAGTTCCGCAAACTTTTGATTGCTGAAAAGAAGGTCAAAATTGGAGAGGAACTTGCTAGCATTGACTGTCCACAAAAGAAGGTCTGGGATATTGTTCATAGGGAAACAAGTGAGTCTTCTATTAGAAGTAAAATCCCGCCGATAATGAGAAATGGAGAGCTGGTATGTTCCTCTAAAAAGTTAGCTGATATCTTCAGTGAACACTTTGCTAAAGTGAATCATTCTGGCTTAACATTGAATAATCAACTCAGATATAGTCGTTCACCCAATCTAGATCAAAACTCTTATGTTTTTTGCGCCTGTCTCACAATCTGAAGTTGAAAGAGCTGTACTATCTCTTAAAACCAAAACATCCTCTGGCGTCGACGGCATCTCAAGCTCTCTTTTAAAACAATCTTACAAACCCATTTTGCATGTCATCACAGACCTCTTCTATCAGTCTCTTCAAGTAGGTATATTTCCAGAAGTTTTAAAGGTTTCAAAAATAATCCTTGTTTTTAAAAAAGGTGACAGAAGTAACGAAGATAACTACCGTCCAATTGCTTTATTGTCTACGTTTTCTAAGGTCCTAGAGAAACTGGTTTATGAGAGGCTCGTGTCTTTTCTGGATAAGTATGAATTAATCGTTCCTTACCAATTTGGATTTAGGTCTAATCTGTCCACTACTGATGCCTTGGTTGAATTCACTTCTAAAGTAATTTCTAGTCTGGAAAATGGTGAACCAGCAATTGGTTTATTTTGTGACCTTTCGAAAGCTTTCGACCACGTAGATCACTCCATTCTTTGTAACAAGCTTGAATCCTTTGGCATCCGTGGGGCCCCTCTTTAATGGTTTAGGTCTTATTTGATGGGTCGTAACCAATATGTTGAGATTGATTCAGAATCATTTTCTGAACTCACCGAGGTAAAATACGGAGTCCCACAAGAGTCAATTCTTGGACCATTGCTTTTTATCTTGTATATCAAAGATGTAGGTGCTCATGTTCATTCCACTTCTTTAACCCTGTACGCGGACGATACCACCATTGTTATTTCGAGGTCCATCCCAAGACGTCCAAGAAAACATGTCTCTTTCAATATCCGAATTAGAGGCCTGGTTATTAATTAATAATCTTCTTTTGAACCATGATAAGTCTAACTACATCCAATTTCTAACTAGAGATAAAAGTCCTTTGGACCTGAATATTCCCCAGTCTTCCATAAAGGAACATTCTACTGTTAAGTTTTTGGGCGTTACGCTGGATTCTCAACTAACGTGGAGTCATCATATTTCAAATCTTTGTAAAAGGTTAAGTAGAGTGAGTTTTGCACTGAGAAAGTTATTTCCTTTATTAAATGTAGAGGACTTGATAAAAGTTTGTTTTGGTTGTTTTCAGTCTGTTCTATCCTACGGCATAAAAATTTGGGGTGGTTCAGCTCATGCGAATTTCAGAACAAAAAAGAGCAATTCGGATATTGTCTGGCTTAGCTCCTTCTCAGTCTTGTAGAGGAGCTTTTAAACACCTTGGGATTCTAACTCTTTCATCACTACATATTTTTAAAGTAGTTCTGATGGTCAAACTCAAAGCTGGTTCACTTCCGATCGTGAGGGAAGGCCACAGGTATCCCACAAGACGTGGCACAAACCTCCTTCTCCCTCAAATCCTTCTATCCTTGAGTGAAAGACAGGCGCTTCATGCCGGTGTTAAATTTTTTAACAAACTGCCAAATAATGTTAAAGAAATCAATAATTTTAATTCGTTTAGAAAGTCTCTAAAGCTTCTCCTCTTAGAAAAAGAGGCCTACACTATAGATGAATTTCTCTATGCCTAACTGTGACTTTCTTTTTCAGAGTAATTTTATTTTTTTATTTTATTGATTGTTTCAATTTGTATTTTATTTTGACGACTGAGATATACAAATGTAAACTTTGTATTTATTCAGAAAATAAATGACTATGACTATTATTAGGACAAGTTTGAAAACCAGGCTGATTAGACCATCGAAAGGGGAGGCAAAGGACAATTGACCACCTACCATTTTTTTGACTTCATACATAAAATACCCCCGTTGCAGCAGACTTGCATACTCAGCGAATTTCAAATGCAAAACAACAAATTTCAATCAAACATAGCAAGATTTTACATGTTTTGGTAAGCTCCATAAGAATAACATGGGGAATGAGTATGCAGGTTTGCTGCTATAGTTTTATTAAAACTGGGTGGTTTTAATTCAATATTTAGTATATCTGAACTAGAAGAAGCTATTTACCAAGTTTTAACAAGATATGTTGAGAAATAACCGAGATATAGAATTTTATTTTTCTCATAGAATTTGTGTTTCTCATAGCCTGTTGATTGAAAAGTTAAATTACTATGGTGTTAAAGGTAAAACTTTGGATCTAACTCTTATATAGAAAATAGATATCAGATAGTATCAGCAAACAATAAAATCTCACAGTGGAAAAAAGTCACAGTAGGAGTACCTCAGGGATCAGTTTTAGGCCCTTTCTTATTTCTCATTGTAATAAATGATCTTCCATCAAACCTCCTTTCTAAATCGATATTGTATGCAGATGACACTTCTTTAATAGTGTCTGGTAAATCTTTACAGGACGTTAAATTCTAAAAACAAGAGATCAAATTAGCAGCTGACAGTTGGTTTGAAGCAAACAAATTTTCAGTCAACAATGGCAAAACTGTTTCCTTGATCTTTTCACAGACAAATTTTGTATCTGAGGTAACGAATGCTAAATTGTTAGGAATTATGTTGGATTGTAAATTAACTTGGCGTCATCATACTGAAATGATTGTTTCTAGGTTAAGCAAATCTTTGTTCCTGCTCAGAAGGTTGAAAAATCATATTAGTGTCACTATGTTAATAAATGTTTATTACGCTTTCATACATTCTCACTTGGCTTATGGGTTGATTTTATGGGGCAGTAGCAGTGGGGCATTCAATGTTTTTAAGCAACAGAAAAAAGCAATTCGTATTTTAGCTGGCATAAAAAATAGAGTTAGTTGTAAGACTTTTTTCCGTGAATACAGCATTCTTACTTTACCTGGTCTGTACATTTTGCAGAATATTATCTTTGTAAAATCAAACATTGAACAGTTTTCAACTCGCTCGTCAACTCACAATCATGAAACCATATCGAGGAAGGATTTGGAGTTACCATCATTAAGACTTAGTTCAACACAACGTAGCTATAAATATTTACAACATAAATTTTTTAATGTACTTCCTGAAACAGTCCGCAACTTACCTGTTAAGTCCTTAAAACATGTATTAACTGAGTTCTTAAAAAAAAGGTTATCTACTCAATAGAAGAATTTTTATCTCTAAACATGAAGATTTTTTATAGGCTAAGGTCATAGATATTTTGTTGTATAATTTTTAAGCTCAGTGACTGTGATAGTAGGCCTCATGTATTTTAAATCAAAATGTAATCTATGTATTTATTTTTTATCATTTTATTTATAATTACCAGTTCTAGTCACAATTCATTGTCACCAAACATTTCATGTAACTTACAATTTTTTAATAATATGACTGCTGTCTCTACGAACAACTCTTGTACAATTTATGTTATCAAGTAAGTTTTATTTGCCTCTTGTGTATGTTGTAATACGTGTAGTAGAATTTAAGTTGACAAGTGCAGATTATTGTACAATTTATTGCAAGTTATTTGACCTGGCCTATTGTATGTTATGTACTTAATGGCAATAAAGAATTTTGAATTTGAATTTGAATTTTACTTATTTCCCATAAGGTTAACATTGGGACAACGTACTGTGTTTACCACTTTCAATATCTCGGTAACCAATGGACATAGAGCAGTGATTCAAGATACTGAATTGTTTGTTTTTTTGAGCTGAATTCAATGGTGCCCACAAAAATTCGATATATTTTATTTTTCTATGTAAAAGAAAACTAAAAAAAACCCATTTTGGGGGGGTTTATTCCCCTTTACCCCCCTTCCGGTGGTCCGATCGGGCTGGTTCACTAACTCGTCCTATTGATTACCACTTTACATGTCCGTACCAAATTTCCTAAAGATCGGACCATTTTTGCGGCCGCTATCGTGCTAACAGCCACATATATATATATATATATATAAATTCGAACGAATAGTGTTTTTTGCTTCTGGGGGCCCCAAAACGAAAAGTTATAGTGGTCCCGAGCTTAGGTCTTACCATGAGACCTACGGTAATAGCTTCCCCTATGGGGGAAATTCGCTAAAACTAAAAAATTAATCAAATATTTATTTTTTATCATTGAATTTTGCGAAAAAAAAACTGGTATTTGAAACCATTACTATATGCCCACTGGTTACTGAGATAAAAGTAGTGGTCTCAGTTCCCAATGTCACTGCTCGTTAGTGATGGTTGATTCTGTAATGTCTTTGTCTTGCGTACTGTTTATTAATTTAAGTCAAACACCTGGTTTGAAAAATATGTTTGTTTACATGATTTTTACAGTTTTTGTTAGAACACTGACACAAATAAAATGGTTATTAATTGTACATTTTTATATTATATTAGTTAGTGATTTTATAGATTCCAGAAATTTCGATTCTCAATTCCGATTCTGAAAAAATGAAAAAATCGATTCTCGATTTTCGAATCTTTTTTTTATTTAGTTTGTACGAAATCAAATATTACTAAACCAATGTCTGCAATTTAAAAAACAAGAGTATAAATTATATTTAATTATATAACTATACAAATAAATAATATTTAAGCAGTCCCAATGTGGCATAATATTGATGGTTAAACTTATTATTTCAGAATATGAATTAAATAATATTTAATAACAAAAATAATGTACGGTTTAAAAAAATTAGAAAGAAGAAGATCAGAAATCAGGACGGAATAGATAGTCCAGGAGCTACTAAGGAGAGTGAGCATGCATAAAAGTATGACGCAATGTTTTTGCAGATTATTGTAATATGGACCCAGGTGATGCCGGAAACGCATGTCGTCACTTTCCCAGGTGGTCGATAACTTGGGGGGAGGGGGGCAAAGATGGCGGGGGGCGCTACTCGTTAAGACGCTGATATCTCGAAAACAGTTAAAGATAGAACGTAAGTTAAAACGTCATTTTGTTTGGAAAATTATGGACTTTAAGAAAGGTTATTAGGTCCGAGGTCGTATCTCGATTGATAAAAGAGATATTAAATAAAACATGAAAATATGGAAATTTCGCTCAATTTTTTTCATAAAATTAGGTTAAGTTTGTGAGTTTCGTATACTAGTCTGACTAAATATTGTCACATACTATTGCTGTATGGGGTGTTGTGATACCGTTAACGCATGTTGTCACCCTTCCAGGTGGTCGACGACATAAGGAGAGGGGGGCAAACATGGAGGAAAGCGCTATGCAGAAAACAACTGTATCTTGATATCGGGATGAGATAGAATAGCGGGAAAAACGTCATTTTAATCACAAAAATTACTTAAATGAAAAAGGTCCTTAGGCAAGGTCGTATCTTTAATAATAAACGACTTATAAAAATCATACATTTAGAAACTTAGTAATACTACAGATGTTTTTTACAAAAATCTTGACATTCTGCCAAGATTTGTTGTTTTATTTGATAATAACATGATAACCATGTTAACTAAATACATTTATATATATTAACAGATTTCATTATTGCGTAAACAGTGTGTTAAAATGTAAAACAAGTTATCTTAATTGCGCCCAGTACGGGAGTACAACAAACAAACAACTAATTTTGAAGTCTAGAAATCTTTACATAGAACTTCTCCACACAAAATACAGAGTAGCACTGAGCTGAATTTTGGTTTTCCGATATATTAACCGATAATAACAGGCAGTGTACTAGCTTTGTGTACTGTGCTTGTTTGTTACGACGAGTGACGATGGGCTCCGGAGTGAGTAAACAAACAAGACGCTACATAACGTTTTTCCTTAGACATCTGGCAAGCAGTACAATCCAGATTTAAATGACATCAAATACATCATTTGTTTTGTTATATATTTTTAGAGAGTCTATTTGTTATTGATGGGTCTCATGCCAGTATAGTCTACGGGACGCACTTCGGAGGTAACAGGAATCAGGTATTTGTACAGCTCAATAAATATACATGCAACTGACAATAATGTCGTTTCGAAACTATCTTTGGCGTAACAACATGAAATCCAGTTTCAATTAATACTTATGATCTCCGATTGTATTCATAGTGAAAACTAATTATAAATTATTTTAATTTATATTTTATTCCTATTTACCAGTCACTGCGAACCATTTCTCTACATCGCAACAACCTCCCGTGCTGGGCGCAATTAAGATAACTTCTTTTACATGTTAACACACTGTTTACGCAATAATTAAATCTGTTAATGCATAAAAATTTATTTCGTTAACATGGTTATTATGTTATTATCAAATAAAACAACAAATCTTGGCAGAATGTCAAGATTTTTGTAAAAAACATCAGTATTATTACTAAGTCTCTAAATGTATGATTTTTATAAGTCGTTTATTATTAAAGATGCGACCTTGGACCTAAGGACCTTTTTCATTTAAATAATTTTGATTAAAATGACGTTTTTCCCGCTATTCTATCTCATCCCGTTATCGAGATACAGTTGTTTTCTGCATAGCGCTTTCCGCCATGTTTGCCCCCCTCTCCTTATGTCGTCGACCACCTGGAAGGGTGACAACATGCGTTAACGGTATCAGAATACTCCATACAGCAACAGTATGTGACAATATTTAGTCAGACTAGTATACAAACTCACAAACTTAACCTAATTTTGTGAAAAAAATCGACCGAAATTTCCATATTTTCATGTTTTATTTAATATCTCTTTTATCAATCGAGATACTACCTCGGACCTAATAACCTTTCTTAAAGTCCATAATTTTCCAAACAAAATGACATTTTAACTTACGTTCTATCTTTAAACGTTTTTAGGGGTGGGCGAGTAGTGGATTTTGAAGTCGAGTCGAGTAGTTGTGAAAAGTAATGAAATCTTCATTTTTTTGAAGTATTTATGTCTTTGAATTACAGTTAATTAAAATCTTTCTTCAATTTTACTTATAAAATTGGTCTACTTTATTAAAGCTTATGTTTTTATATTTTTCTTGGAAAAATAAAACTCTGATATTCTAATACCCTACATTGCATAAACCCTACTTTTAAATGTATATGTTGACTATACTAAATCACTCAAAATAACAAATCACTTAATGTAACAAGATCATAAAATCAATTTATGAAGAATATGCAAAGTTGTAAAATTTAAGGAGTAATAAGATTTAATTACTAGCCTATTATTTAACAATCAAAAACAGGTTTATATTTTCCCTAAAAATAATTGTTGGCCCTCATTAAAACCTTAGGCGAGAAATTGTGCAAGAAAGAATTAAAAACATCAGGGAGGAGAGCTATGCCCAGTTATTTGTTTACTTCTCTAAACCCAACCCCACCCCCTTGCCTGACTGCTGGTCTATTGTTTTTTAACATCCAATCACTTGAGCAGAGTGTCATAGCTGCAACCAGATAAGAATAAGATATCCCCCCAATACAAAAATTACAAAACCTTAACTAATTGTTTCATGAAGTCCACTTTACCAATGACTTCCACAATTTTCTTCTCATTTTTACAAATCAAATGAGACAGAAAAATGAAGGCTGTGTATCATTAAGAAGAAAAAATATGATTACAAATTTGAAGTTGTTAAGTGTAAGGTCAGAGCTAAATATAGCTGTAAGTTTTCAATTTCCGAATTCTGAGACATTTCTCAGAATCTAGTATTTCTAGATAACTGTCAAAATCCATTCTCCTATGAGGTAATGAAATGTTGTTGAGGTTATTGTTATGAAAAACTCGTGGACGGCTGCGAAAAATGATAGCGCATATCTGTCGGTCGTGGATAAACGGCAGATGTAGCTTTTCAAAATTCGCGATCGCCGAAAATCGGCAAATGCAGCATTGCTAGAGTCGCGGTCGGCCGGGAAATAATAGCGCGCGTATTTGGCGATTGCCGAAAATCGGCAAATGTAGCGTTCCTAAAGTCGCGGTCGGCCGCGAAATACGACCACTCGTATTTGCCGATCGCTGAAAATCGGCAAATGTAGCGTTGCTATAGTCACCGTCGGCCGCAAAATACGAGCGTGTGTATTGCTGATCACCGAAAATCGACAAATGTAGCCTTGAAAAGTTGCAGTCAACCGCGAAAAACGATCGCGTGTATTTGCCGATCGTAAATAGACGAAATGCAACTTTGCGAAACTAGCGATCGGCCGTAAAAAGCAGTCGCGCGTATTTGCCGGCCATAAATGAACAGAAAATACTGCTTATTGTGAAACTAGGAGCGGCCGCGATAAACAATCATCCGATTACGGATAAACGGCACATGTAACCTTTGCGTAACTCGCGATCTGCTGTAAAATTTGATCGCACGAACGTAAATCGCACGTAAATTAGGCCGCCGCGTAAACGGCGGGAGTAACTAACTACTCGACTCGACCTCGAGTAGTAGCAACTACTTGAGTAATTACTCGACTGTCGAGTACTCGCCCACCCCTAACCGTTTTCGAGATATCAGCGTTTTAATGAGTAGCGCCCCCCCCGCCATCTCTGCCCCCCTCCCCCCAAGTTATCGACCACCTGGGAAAGTGACGACATGCGTTTCCGGCATCACCTAGGTCCATATTACAATAATCTGCAAAAACATTGTGTCATACTTTTATGCATGCTCACTCTCCTTAGTAGCTCCTGGACTAAGAGAGAAAGAAAGAAGCAGCTACCTCTCTCACTCTCCTTATCAGTGGCCAGGGAGGGGAGGGGGGTGGAGGTTGTTTACTCCAAGCCCCTGTTTTTTTAACTCAATGCGAGCGAGCCAGAGTTAATTATGAGATAAGGAATCCTTAATAAAAAATACAAAAATACAAACCACTTGTCATACAACTATAAATGACGGCTCATATTTTTTGTCTTATTTTTATAAATAAAATGAGACCAAAGGGTCAATCCATTTGTAGTGGTCCAGAGGTGGTTGCTCGATAATTTTAGAAAAAATTGATAATTTCCCTGTTGTTTCTACCATTCTTAAGGAGTAAGAACAATCCTTGAAAAAATTTTATCTCACACCGTTTCTGCCATTTGTGTTATCCAATTCATGCTTATTTTAGCGTTTGCAGCCTTCTACGTTAATCCTGTTATCTCCTTTGATACTTACCATAGAAGGTTGAAAACAAAACCATTTTAAAGCTTATCAATTGGTCTTTCTAAAACATCATTACCATATTTTTCATATTTTACTTCCTTCCCCATGAAAATATCATCCAAAGTTGAACTACAAAACTACTCAGAATTCACTTTTTCGAATTTTTTTCTTATGGAAGGAGTATTTAATGGCATTTTTTATGAAAATAGCTGTATGTAGATACTATTATAGAAAAAAAACCAAGTCCATAACTGCTTCCCTGCAAGTTTAAAAAATTTTCAAAAATCGAGTTTTCCGAAAAATGTCAAAGTTTACGCCCTTATATCACATGTAACCACCAGCCTCAGATGGGGCCAGGATGGGGGATGGGGGGGGGGGGTGTGGATCAGCCTCAGATGGGGCTGATGATAAAAATTTGAAATTTTCATAACTTTCAGTCTGTTTGTACTACATTCATAAAAATATAAAATCATCTTGTATATTGGGCTGGTCTAGAAGGTATGCTATCACAAAAATCCAGAAGAAAACCTTTAGAAACAGGGTATCTTATCACGTGTTACGTGTCGAATTTGGATACTGCAAGTGATAAAGTAATAATAAATGCAAGAATATGAACAAAAATATTTAGCCTACTAATTAAAAAATCACATACCTCAGATACAAGAATTTTACATAAACCTTGCAGATAATGTGTTTTAAGTTACAAACAAGTCCTGTCAGGTTTGACTATTTTGGCAATTTTAGACAGTGATTTAAACAATACTTTAACAAGGAACATGCAAAGAAGCTTTGAATTTAGTACTAATTTAAATTATCATTATTTTTAAAACATAAGAAATCTTTAAAAGTAATTATAATAGAAATAATTTTTGAAATTGCAATGGTATGGTAGTTTATAAAAAATATATTTAAACTACAGCACCTGAATTAATGGCAGTTGGTCCTTGATTTCTTAAAAGATAATCAATTAAAATAAATATGTTTCTGTATGTTCATTAACAGTGACAGGTCTAACACTTTTAATAGGCCTATGTTTAATGCTTCTTTTTCAACTTTAGATTGAAGCACAACTGCTCTTTTTTCATGAATCAGTTTTTGAATCTTAGATGCAGGCGATATCCCTAGAATACTACAAGCAGCATCATTTTTTTGTATGCTGTTTTCAGGCGGTTCAAATGATGAATTTTGATCTTTCATCATTACTTTCATCATAATTGGTAAATAATTTATAAAAACAATTTATACTGGTATTAAATTAGCAACAGCGGTTTTGTTGCGGTGTTTAATTAATATTTCCTTCAAACAATTTTTGAATAGTTTTTTTATGAATTAAAGAAGGATTGCAACATCTTTGTTCAAGTAAGTGATGAAACTTATTCAGGTATTTTCTCTTGTGAAATCTAAATATATTGTCTATGTTATCACTTATTCGTAACTTTGTCAACTGTTGATCTTTTTCATCCATTTAATAAATTTGTAGAATTTCCTTTTGTACTTTACTATAAACATTTGGATGACATTCTTCAGTAGAATAGTTTTCAATGGAACATTGTACATAGTTTTTCATATTTTAAAACAAACTTTTATTTCCTTTTACACACTTAAAGAATTTAAAAACTTGAAGCGATATTGTTTTGTCACAAATTTATACATTATGAAGCTGACAAATCCACACTAATGCAAAATGCAAAGTAAAGCACTATAATCAATTAAAAAAACACTAAACCCACTGAAAACTTTACTTAACTAAATTAATACAACTGTACTTCTCATGTCCCAGTAAGCATATTTGACCAAATACAGAGAGACCAAGCAGAGAGACTGAGACTCAAGATAGTCCTTCATGTTTGTTTGGCTAGTGAATCTAAGTTATAGCCTGTTTACTATTTGCTGCACTACAAGAAACCCTGTAACTTACTGTCACATACTGTTATTATCTTTGACTATTGATGGTGTAAACACTGCACATTGTAATCTGTCTGTTATTTGATCACTTTTGGTGCTTCAAATGAAGACTAGGCCAATGCAGATTATTTTATTATTTAATATTTTTACTCAGAAACATTTATTAATTACTTTACCACCAGCAGTTTCCAAAATATCACAACTATCCTCTTGTTGGGCTTGCATTATAACCCCATTGCTCACGGTATTTTACTGGATTTTTGATATAGCGTAACTTCTAGATTAGCCCAATATACAAGATGATTTTATATTTTCTGGAATATAGTACAAACAGACAAGTTAAGAAAATTTCAAATTTTTATCATCAACCCCATCAGAGATATAAGAGCGTAAACTTTGACATTTTAAAAATAAACTCGATTTAAAAAGTTTTTTTCAAACTTGCAGGGAAGCAGTTATGGACTTGAGGTTTTTTTCTGTAATACTATCTACATACAGCTATTGCCATAAAAAATGCCAAGCTTCATTAAATACTCATTCTACAAGAAAAAAAATTCCGAAAAGTGAATTTTATGTCATTTTGTAGTTCAACTTTGGATGATATTTTCATGGGGAAGGAAGTAAAATATGAAAAACATGGTATGAAATTTTAGAAAGAACAATTAATAAGCTTTAAAATGGTTTTTGTTGAAACCTTCTAGGGCAAGCATCAAAAGAGATAACAGGATTAACGTAGAAGGCTGCCACTAAAATAAGCATGAATTGGATAACAAAAATGGCTGCTACACAGAAATGGTGTGAGATAAAATTTTTTCAAGGATTGTTCCTAACTCCTTAAGAATGGTAGAAAAAACTGGGAAATTATCAATTTTTCCTAAAACTATCGAGCAACCAAGTTTATTCTTTCTGGCCCATTTCATATGGATTGACCCCAAAATGAAACTTCTACGATATATTGTTAAAGAGATAAGCCATGATAAAACAATAAACTTTATTGCTGTATTTTGCGGTTCTCCAAGGTCAACTAAATATAGCTCCGATTTCCGTCTAAATGGAGATAATATTTCTTGATACCTGTCAATGTCCTTTCCTTATCACTAGGCAATATTTTTTAATTATGTTTTTCTTGGGAGGGAAACGCTCTTCCGGTTTACCGTCCCCAAAAATAGGTGCAATAATTATCTTTCCAATAAGAAACTCTCTTACCAAAAGCTTGGCTCGAGTGTCGAGCTTTTTTTGAAAAAGTCGAGCCGAGCCGAATACTGAAAAGCTCGACCGGTCAAATACTCGCACACCCCTACCGAATTCTGAGAAATAGTTTTTTATTGAAACCTGTCAACATCCTTTCCCTTATCAGTTCAAATATTGTTGTTATCCAGCGACCGATGTTTATTTTTATCGCTCGTGAAGCTACCCAACTGATAATAGTAGGCTTGTGATCTTTTTGTTGATCGTCACACGAGATTTAAAAACTTATTTCTGTTATAACTAGAGGTGTGCGGATAGTGATTTTTTGGATCGGATCGGATCGGATTCGGATCGGATAGCTTATGTTCGGATCGGTTTCGGATCGGATAACAACAGGTTCGGATCGGATAATACCGGATTCGGATATTTACAGCGCGGCGTAATGATCAGATTTAAGTTTTCTCAAAAGCCTAAGATAATTGCAAGGAACTACCATATCATCCTAATGTGGAAGGTAAGATTTGCCTTGATAGGGTTGAGTTGTTGATTGTTGTGATATATTGTTTCCAATATAGGCCAAATGTCAATTATTAAAGTATGCAAAGGTTCAACTAAATATCTGTTGAGAATTTAGAAATTTGTTGATTCCCCTTAAGCATAGGTAGTATATAATTAATTGAATAGCCTAAATCAATTTCAGGATTTGCAACTTAAAAAATCCTTTTCCAATGCAACATAAATTTGTTCACTATTAGGCCTCTGTCTTTTTTGTTCTTTTCCTTAGCCTATTTGATCAGAAACCAGGCCTAAGTGACTAGACAAAAGAATTAAATATAAAACTTGATTCCACCAATCACCTCATATTTGAAGAAAGCTTTACATTTTTATTTATGCACTAATGCCTGACAACCTAGATTTTGATTCACTACAATAACACTAAAAAACAAAATAAGTCCGAGCAGTAAACTTAACCTAAATTTCAAGATAAGTTTCAAATGTTTTAGTTTCGGTATTAAAGCTTGGTCATTTAATTAGAACAAAGGTCTATTTGTTTTATATCACAAACAACAAGCTAACTCACTAATTATTTTCATAGACGTAGGCTGTCAAGTCGCATTGTACTGTTATCTAAGAAAGTCCATTTTAAAATTTTAATCACGTATTGAAAATACGGCCGGCCGGCTTTGACTAGGGTTAAATCGTCAAAGATAAATATTTCAGCAAAATAAAAACTTATTTGTGATCGTTCAACTTTCTATTTCTAGGTAGGTAATTGTTTAATTGATAAATAAAGTAAGAAGAAAGACGTTCTTGAGTTAATTTAGCTTTTAAGCAGACGACGACATTCAAAATGAAGTGATTTCAGATTTGGAAAGACAAAACAATGAATGAACAGGTTTGCCAAATCTTTCACAGCCCAAAATTATTGTAGGCTTTTTATTTTATCGTATCGACAGGCCACGTAAGATATTTACGGCCTGAAATAGTCGTTCGAAACATCAACACGACTATTTATTTATGGGGTATTTACGGGATATTTCGTTTTGGAAATTCAAGACGACTGACTGTTAGACACTGTCGACACTGTAGGTCAATGGCGAACACTGATTAGTCTTGATTGCGATTCTCCCTCATACCAATCGATGTTTCGTCGGCAACGGATAATAATTGAGACAGAACTATTACAGTTTGTACTACTATTTGTTAACTGATTTAATGCTACGATACAAGAATTTATCTTAAGAAAATGATTGTTATCGTGTCGGGTATTGCGCAGTAATCTGATCGTATACAACGATCTCGATTCTTGATCTTATCACGAGACGCAATATCGGCAACCGGAATACATCGCTTGATGCATACCACTACATAATCGCATTGTGTTGAGGCGTTGTTCTAGCCGCTATCGCAACCGTCGCATTTCAAAGCGTCGTTTTTGCTCCGCCATGTTTTCTGTCACTAATGTACTTTCATCGGCAGTGACTTCTTTTGTTTGGAAGACTTTCCTTACTTGAAAATTTGATCTTACTTTACAATTTACCCCAAAAAATGCAGTCTATCCGATAGAGTCGGATATCTAGTCAGTCTTACCGGATAGTTACAAAACCCTCGGATCGGATTCGGATATCCGATCCGATCCGAGTTTTCGGATATCCGCACACCTCTAGTTATAACAATAATTATGCGAACAATTTCGGCGGTTTCAAAGGAATCGATTTTCGATTTGAATCGAGAATCGGAATCGACACATCCCTACTGCTCGTTTTCCCAATTTTAAACCTCATGGGGAATATAGCTCCCTTAATTCTCAACTTATCCTAATGAAGCTTGGTATTTTACTTCACCTAATTGACATCTGCTGGATTATAGGCCAAAACCCTCCTTTATTACATTTCGGTGGCAGCAAACCTTCATACTAATTTCCTATGTTATCCTTATAGAGAATATTCATTTATGCTTATCTATGGGCATACTTGAAGTGTCTTTGCCTAAAAATTTATTTACACATTGGAAATTGTTGAGTTTGCAGGTTTGCTGCAACAGGGGTATTCAGATAAACGAAGATTGATATTAACCTGTATTTGGATTTGAAGGTCTTTTTCCAACAAAGCTCGCTTTTTTAAAATATCTTTCTTCAATAACTCTTTATGTCTGAAAAGAAGAACCTGAAGCTTTGTCTGAATTTGCTGCCGCTTTTTCTCTTCTTGCAACTTGTTGGATCTACCTTTTCCACCGCCACTGCTCCTTTCACTCCTAGAAAAAAAATAAAAATAAAATAAACTCAGTATACTCAAAATAATAAACTTCAAGAAGGGATTAACAAGTTAATTCTTTATCCTAATAAGGACACTAAATAAACTAAGGATCAAGTAACGAGATAATTGAATCCTTGGATTGATCTTTGAGATAATTCTTAGGCCCAAAAAACCTAATATGAACAATAAAATTTTATTTTCTAAGTGTATGAGAGAAAATGAGTCCAAGAAAGTATGTGCAGGTAAAATTAGGGTTTAAAAAGGAGAACATTTATCTGTTAAAAAACTTTTTAGCAGACTAATTTCTTTCATTCCAAAAACATATTAATTATTTATTTTCAGTCAGATTTTATCTATACTGAGTGTTTTTGGTTTACATTTATTATCAAGTACGGTTTATCAATCAAATGAGTGAAGCAAATTAAACATTAAAAACCCAAACTCCTTAAAATTTTCAATTACTGGGTGTCCACAAAATCAGGCTGTAAAAATTCCTGTATATTTCCTGTATTTTTCATGCCAAAAATCAGTTTTCACGCTAGGTAATAGTTTATGTTTTAACTTGAGTAGGCAAACTAAAGAAACCACATTTTCATAATTTATATTTTTTTATTCCAATGACTGGCTGAAGAATAACAGTTAACCCAATCGTGGAACCAATAAGGCATCTAATCAATTAGTAAATGAGTCAGAATACAAAAAAGGTGGATAACGAATTGCCATTGATTCTCTACCCTCATGGCAGTTGTTGCAACAACTGTAGAACGATTTGAAAATACTTGAGAAAAAATTGTCCTAAAATTACAACTTTTTATTGTCAAATGTAATCTATATGCATTAGTACTGTACGTTTCATTAGAACGCCTTAAGGGTGTTTATTTTCTTATTGTACTCTTTTCCATACTTAGCCTAATGAAGACTAAGTAAAATGCAAGTGAAGAGGCAACAAACAAAATGTTGAATATTAATCGAAAACTTGACAGGGTAAGTACACACGCGCCGAACTATCTACACATTGCCTTGTCTTGCTTCACATCGCTGTCCGTTGTCCGTTTGTATTTACGATTCACAATGCAGTGGCAGTCTCTAATTGGCCCGACGCAATGACAACTTATGGTTTCCAACCTGCTATGCGCAATGTATATTGCGCAATCCGTGGGGGGGGTGGAGGTTGGAGAATGGAAGGTAATAAGACAAAACATCGGTCACCAGAAAGACTACAAAACAAATTTCATATTAGTTTTTGACTCACCGCACCCGATTTTGTACCAATGTCTAAGTGGAGAGGTACTAAATATTCATATGAAGTAAATATTTTGAAAACATAACACCCGATTTGTGATAAGGAATATACCTACTGATTGTAAATTGCGGAGGTCTATCAAACATTATTTTGGCTTAAATGAACTAAATATACTTATTTTTGCAAGTTGTCATGCCATCCGTGCAAAGACTCATGACAAGGCGACGTACAGAAAAAAAAACAACAGGCTATCACAGCCAATGCCATGATAGCCAGTCCAAAATTACCGTACGAAACGGATGCCTTTATATAATAATAGTCTTTCAAATTAATAATTCTTAATAGGGGAGGTCCAACTACACGAGTCGAGACGTGTAGTTGTAAACAGTAAAAATAACAATGCTTGTAGTTCATATTTTTCAAATAAAAAATATAATTGCATCAATTTTACTTATTGAATTGATCTACTTCATTCTGGTTAATCTTATTATGCTTTCATGAAAAAGAAAAATCAATGAAACTATAAGATGAAAATTTTTAACTTACAGCTATATGTAGCTCTGTCCTTGCACTTTATAACTTCAAATTTGTATTCTTAGTTTATCTTTTGAATGATACACAGCCTTCATTTCTGACTCATTAGATTTGTAAAAATGAGAATAAAATTGTGGACTACATTGATTTACATAAAACAATTAGTTTAGGTTTACAGCAGACTTCCGCTATTCCAAGTCCCGCTAATCCGAAAATCAGCCTATTCCGAACATACTTTATCGTCAAAAACAATTTTGATGGTGAAAATTGCAAAGGACAAATCCTGTGTAGTTTATTAATCACACTGCATAATCGTAGCCCTAAGTGACGATCGCAAAGCATATCGGGTGTATTTAGCAATCATACTGCCTAATCATGGCCATTAGTGACAATTGTAAAGCATATATAGGGTGTAATGGGCAATTATACTGCACAATCATGGCCGTCAGTGACAATCACCAAGCACATTTCGTGTAATGACAATCAAACTGTATATCGCAGCCGCAAAATTGAGAATAGTATTTTTCTGTACTCTATCTCAGCCAGAAAAGACGACAACTATCGGCCGCAATCAACGAACGCCAACCTTTATATCGGCTTTCTATGACAATCCACTTCGGTACCTCACTGAAAATTACGATTGTGATGTTCTAATTCCGTCGGCAACGGCAATTACTAAGCTAGATATAGGCCGGAAATTACAATCCCTATATTTATCTTGGCATTATATAAAAATCGTACTGAAGTATCCTAAATATATATTGATTTTATTAATTATCCGCTTATTCCCAATTTACCTCTAATCCGGACCGGGGTCGGTCCCAATCAGTTTGGAATAGCAGAACTACTGTAGTAATTTTTGTATTGGGGATATTTTATTCTTATCTGGTCGTAGCTGTGTTACTCAGTGCTCAAGTGACTGAATTAAAAAAATACCCCCGTTGCAGCAGACCTGCATACTCAGCGAATTTCAAGTGCAAAACAACATATTTCGATCCAACATATCGAGATTTGACATGTTTTTGTAAGCTCCATAAGAATAACATGGGGAATGAGTATGGAGGTTTGCTGCTACAGGTATATTAAAACTGGGTGGTTTTAATTCAATATTTAGTAGATCTGAACTAGAAGAAGCCATTTACCAAGTTTTATCAAGATATGTCGAGAAATAAGCGAGATATAGAATTTTACTTATTTCCCATAAGGTTAACATTGGGACAACGTACTGTGTTTACCACTTTCAATATCTCGGCAACCAATGGACATAGAGCTATGATTAAAAATACTAAATTGTTTGTTTTTTTGGACTGAATTCAATGGTGCCAATAAAAATTTGAAAAATTTTATTTTTCTATGTAAAAATCTCAAAAAACCCATTTTTGGGGGGGTTTACCCCCTTTTACCCCCCCTTCCGGTGGTCCGATCGGGCTGGTTTACGAACTCGTCCGAATAATTACTACTTTACACGTCTATGCCAAATTTCATTCCGATTGGACCATTTTTGCGCAAGTTATCGTGCTTAAAGACACATATATATATATATATATAGATATATATATAGATATATATATAGATATATAGATATATATATATATATTTATGAAAGTGAACGAATGGTGTTTTTGGCATCTGAGGACCTCAAAAAGAAAAATTATGATGGTCTTGGGCTTAGGTCTTACCATGAGACCTACGGTAACAGCTTCTTCCCTATAGGGGAAATTCGCTAAAAACAATAGATCAGCAGTCAGGCAAGGTGGTTAGGGTTGGGTTTAAAAGTAAACAAATAACTGGGCATAGCTCTCCTCCCTGATCTTGTTTTGAATTCTTTCTTCCACAACTTGTTGGCTAAGGTTTTAACAACTATTATTTTTAGGAAAAAAACCTGTTGTTGATAGAATAATAGGCTAATAATTAAATCTTATAACTGTTTAAATATTACAACTGTACATATTCTACATAAATTTATTTTGTGATCTTGTAACATTAAGTGGTTTATTATTTTAGGTGATTTAGTATAGTTATTCATTTAAAAGTAGGGTTTGTACAATGTAGGAGTATTAGAATATCAGAGTTTTATTTTTCAAAGAAAAATAAAAAAGATTAGCTCATATTAAGTACACCAATTTGATAAGTAAAATTTATAAAGGATTTTAATTAATTGTAATTCAAAGACCTGATTACTTAAAAAAAATGAATATTTCATTACTTTTCACAAACAAATACTTGACTTGATACTCAAGAAGTTGGCTTAAAACTCGAATTCAAAATTCACTACTCGCTCACCCCTATTTATATTCAGGTTTAAATATGTAATTGAGCTATGGCATTGTAAAATTTTCTTCAATTAGCTTTAGGGTTATCTATGGTTGTGACTAGATCAGGTGTTCTACTATTCATACCGGTTTGAACTCAACTATTCCTTAAAAGAAAAATCCAAATGAAAAGTGTGTAAGCGTACAATTGGAAGATTATTAATGGATAACTTACTTGGGCTCTTTATGATGATCAACCCTCTGGACCTTTTTCTTGGGATGTTCGCCGTCTGCGGAGTCGTGGTGGGCGGCAGCGGAGGGGCGTTTCCTGGAGGGCGGGGGCCGGGGGGTGGCGGGCGCGGGGGTGTGGGTGGGGGCCGGAGCTGGCGGGGTTCCTCCGTCTTTCTTCACCTGCTTCTCATGCTGATACCTCTGAAGCTGAAGTAACTTCTCCTCTATTTCCGGATTCAAATTTTCTTGTTTTAAGGCGTTTTTGATAGCTGAAAAAATGTAGATTAAAGTAGCGGTAGTTATTTTTATTTCAGAAAGTAACAAATATCAAAAGCGCCATAATTTCATAACATATTTTATTAGTCATAATAATACATTCTGTTTTGATTGAGTTTAGATCAATTCAATATGAAAAATTAAATCCTTTCAATCAAATCCATAAACGTAGGAAAGATTGATTACACTTGTTTTGACAGTTTATATATATATATATATATATATATATATATATATATATATCTCATTGAATACTTCAGCACTTTGTTTTTCTGTAGAGATAACTTACATTGCTGTATGTAGTCGGGAGTGACGACGAACTTGTTGGGCGAAGCTGCGGCCTGTAGGGACGAAGCCGTGGCCGCAGAGCCTATGGGAGGACTCAGCAGCTGCTGCTGGCCATTCATTAGCACATTCTGAGGTGACACTGCACTCTCGGCCAGACCCGCCTGTCGACAAACACAATCTGTCAGCTGCAATTTACTACAGCTAAGAAATTAAAATATTAACTAAAAAAGTGTCAGTATTTTCACATATTAATTAAAAGTTCAGTGCTGAATATCAAAATCCAGAGCATAATATAATAAATCCTGACATGATTATGTTTTAAAATAAACGTAGTACAGAAAAAAACTCATTGGCTTGTTTTTGTCTTCTGTGACTAGCAAAGCAAATTTAATATAAATTCTGCAAGAAATGTTTTGAAATAAAAAAAATCAATTATAGTATGCCACAATGGATAAGTAGGTGATACCATATCTGAGTACGTTTTGGCCAACACCTATGCTCCGAAGATTAAGTCCCAGGTGCTGATTTAATCATATTACATTGAGCCTTACACTATATTAAGTGAGTAGTTTGACTATATTAAGCGTTATACTACCCAAAAACATTCAATACCAGATATAAGCAGTGATAAGTATATCAAAACACAAACATGTTTTAGCTTACCTGCATGAAGGAAGATAAAAAATCCAAACATGAAAGCACATCAATTCACCCGCATGCATTGACAGAACCATTGGTGAAGGCTTGACATAGATAGAAGAGGCAGGAAGATTCTCTTTTTAATGATAATGCTCCATTCCTTTTTTTTAGCAAAAATTATATTTCTTTAGATTGACATTCTATATACATTTAACTGGGACGGTAAAATAACTATCCCAAAATAAGTATTAGGGAACTTATAGAAATACACTTTGATGCTACTGCGAATGAAAACTAAGCTAATTCATGATCAAATAGAACTTTTCAATGACAGTTGCTACTATTTCAACCTTAGTTACGGTGAATTCTGATAACCTACATAAAGAATGTTAAAATTTATATACACCCTGTTTTTTTACCTTGGTAATGTAAAGAGACTAATAAATATTCTGAACAACCCAAAAAAACCAAGCACATGAATGTGATGAACTAAATTAGACTTACAGATTGGATAAGTATCTAATTAAATAATTTAGTCGCATAACATGGGAAGCTTTTTTTTAACAGTCCTATCCTTCCTCAACAACCTCAACCAAAATTATAAATTTATGTTTTCTAATAGTAGTTTATTTTCAAAAATCAAATGACAAGTATCAGATAAATTTAATTTCAAGCCATGCACCTTGATACAGGGACAAGCCTTCACCATTGTATACTTCAAAGTTGTAATTTTGACAATCAAGATTTCATATTAAACTTTTTACACTAAATATTTAAACATATTTTTAAAACTTAAAGAAAGTAGTGGATGCAGAAACTGACTTATAACAAAAAATGACTGAGACACATTTTTAACAATCAATAACATTAAAATTTTGAAGTTTAAAATTGAAGTATTATGGCTATGGCTTTCCCTGATCCAGGTCATACAAAAAACAAACAAAACTGAATATTCTGTAGCCAAAATAAATATTTTATTTCAGACATTACAATTCATAATACAATATAGATATTAGAAAAGTTGTTAAAATCTTACAAACGACACATTTGTTGTTACAAGTATGAAATACTGCCCCAGAAATAAAAAATATTATATTAGTTCAACAACAGGTTTATGTTAATTTTAATCCAAATCATCATTAATAAGTTTTGTTGAATCAAAGCTCTTTGCATCCACTTCTTTCTTTAAAAACGTTGAAGAATACAATAAATTAAAACTTTTCTTTTTGAATAATTAAATTGATAACAGATTAATGTACATCTAAAATTAGGCTATAACCCAACTAATAAAAAACTGTTTATTTGGAAAATCAGACACACTAACGCACAATGTAAATACTGCAACATGATTTAAAAAATCACTGGTGCTGACAGGACTGAAATGTGCAAAAACCATTAAACTAATAAATACAGAGAATACAAGGAGAGACAGTTTAGTATTTGCAAGGAAATGTACATAACAAAAATAAAGAAAGATGCAAAGCATAAAATTAAAAGGTGTCATGAATGCTTATTCTGAGTCTCTGAGTCAGTTTGATAAAAAGTACAATACACATCAGGCAGTTTAAAAAAGTTAGTAGATAGTTCAGTTTTATGAAGCAACAATGTGTTATTTTTATTCAAGCAATAATTTTTTTTATTCATATAAAAATACAGTACACCTCGGATTATCCAGACCCCACATTATCTGGATCCCGGATTATCTGGACCGGTCCTTCCGAGAAATGAAAAAATTAAAATTACAGCAAAAACATGATTTTAGCAAGTTAACGGTGAAATGTGCCTTCTAAAAATGAAATGTAAATGTAATACATTACTTTATGCATTTGGAATCACAATAATTGAAAAAATCACATTGCCTAAACAGTACTTTACAGTATTTTCGTGAACGTAGTTTTCTGGATTGCTACTTGGGGCGCTAGCTGTAATCAACAAAGGTGTAGCCTACTACAATTTTGCGAATTTGTTTATTGCTGTCATTTGATGTAATACGTTATTTCTTAAGAGGAGTTACTGTAATAAGCTCTCAGTTAATTTAAGTTTCATGATTATTTAAAGTTTGAGTTTTTTTTGAGTTTTGATTATTTAATCTTAATAAATTAAATATTTTCATGTGATGTTTTATTCCAAACCTAAACTGTAAGTATGGTAAAAGTTAACATTATATTCGTATGATTAAATAATTCATAATTCAAATTCTTAAATTTGAACTCCCATAAAATTTGAAAGACTAACATTTTGAACAGTCTTGACACGCCGTTTGCAGCATCAATTTAGTAGGGGTTAAGGTACGAGATCGCTATTTAGGTGATATGTAATGACCTCAGATTATCTGGATTGTCACATTAATCCGGATGATCCAAGGTGTACTACAGTAGTATATGTATTACTAAAACCAGGTATAAAATAACTGTCTATAAAAATAACTCATCTAAACTGAGCAAAATGTAAAATAAAATTTGCTTAAAAACCACGAAATATATTTTTCAAAATAGAATAAATTACAACAAAGTAGCTTTAGTCATTATCTCCATTGAGCAAGCATTCAAAAAACCTTCCACCTTTACATAAAATCATGCTATTTACAACGCAACAATGTTAGCGATTGGTCAGTAATAATCCTCAGGGTAGTAGGTATCATCATAATACAAGCGACACGTGACAGGGGCATAGCGCCTGCGCTTGCGTCTACGTACGGGGGTGTTGTTGTCGGCCACCTGCTGCACCACGACCTTGGCCTGGGGGCTGGCGGGGGCGGGGGCGGGTGCGGGGGCGGGGGCAGGGGCGGTGGCGGGCTGGGCCGGCTGCACCGCCAGGTAGATCTTGGTGGGGCCCAACACGCCTTGGTTGCCTGCCATCGCTTGAGCTGAGAATATCAACAAATCAGATAACAAATACAGTAACTAAGAAAAATTGTTAGTTATAAAGTGCTGACAATAAAACTATGACCAGCCATACAAGACGGATGTTTACAGATTTGTACCTAACCTAATAACTATAGTAGAATTAGTACAACTACAAGGTGCGCGAGGAAGGGAAATTTCACTTATCTTTTGCCAGTGACAGGCATGTCCCCACATAAACAAGGTTCTAGTTCGCAAGGTCCCACCTTTCACCTTCATATCATTGGCTGGAGTATTTTTTTGTCACAACGTCGTTCCCTATTGGATGCATCAATTGGTTTGTTGTTGTTCTTATCTTGTTCTAAAAGTTTATTGATTATCCGCGAGATAGTGACACTGAGACTTGCCTTCGTGAGATTGGCCTGTGATTGACGAATGATAAGTATATAAATTACCCTCCTTCTCCCACTTCATAGTTATATTTAATCCTATTAAAGCTAACAATGCTAAATGTTATGAATGATTTATTACTGATAGATACAGGGAATTCTTACTTTCATAAATGACTTCTAATGTTTTGAATAAAATTTCATTTTTGCAATAGCTACAATATGCACGATTAGAAAAAAATGCTGTGTAATAATAATTTTTCAATTTAAGGCTTAAGACATGGTTACTGGAGTGGTACCTTTGAGCAGCTGCTGCTTGACCTGCTGCTGCACCAGGGTGAGTTGCTGCGGGGTGAAGTCGGAGCCGGTGAGTCCCTGCAGCACGATGCGCGGCCCCTGCGGCGTCTGTATCACCTGCGCCGTGATGGCCTTGATCACCGTGCCCGGCGGCTGGTTCACCAGCAGAGCCGCCTCCTGCTCTGGCGTCAGCTGCCCGCTCACCTTCACTGGCGACTGCAAATCAAATCTTGGTTACCGCCACTAAATCTTCAACGCCAATAAATCTTTCTTATTGTTGCTACTCAATATTTATGTTTAATAAAAGTGTGAAATTATTGACATTTTTTCCAACTGCTTTTTTTCCAGAGTCACTCCCACCATTGAGCCCTACGTCACTCCTGGCATTGTGCCCCGGGTCACTCCTTTCATAGGGCCATCAGTAACTCTCTCCCCCTAAAGTTTTAATATACCATGTGTACATATCGAAAATAAAAGATATTTGGAGTTTGAGGAGAAAAGGAATCCTTAAAATATGTAATAAACTGAAAAAAATTAAAGTTTAGTCTTCAACATGTACAAAAACAATTTATAAAAAATTGATAGCTACCTTCATAATTTATTATTTTTATAACAACAGAGACAGAGATGTCAAATTTTATTCCATTATTGTTTATTGATGACTTCAAGAAATCAAGGCGACTCACCTGCGGAGGTTGAGATGCAGGGGCTGCCGCAGGCGCAGGCTGAGGAGACGATACAACCTTGCTGACGGTCTTCAGCTGCGGCTGAGCAGGTGTTGTGACCGTCTGCCCCGTCTGGGTCTTTAACACTTGAGGCGCTGCTCTTATCAGCACTTGCTGACCTTGGATTGTGGCCAAGGTCGCCTTTCCAGCTGCCAGCTGTTGCACTAGGCTTGGATTGCTAACAATAATTTGATTGGTGTTGAGCAACTGACCGCCTTGTGTCACCACCTGAAAAAATCACACAATTACTGTTTTAAACAATAATAACAATTAAAAAACTTATAAAGTACCACAAATTATAAGTTTTTTTTTATCTAGCACTAAAAGGAATTTCTTGTTCTTATTTGAAAAACAATGGGATAATTTAAGTATTCACTTCACCGCCATTGCAAAACTGTCGCTGGCAGAAGCATTCAAGTGACCTGAGCGGCATTCTACTTGTACTACGCTGAGAGAGCCTCTAAGGAGTAGTGATCAAACAACGAAGCTTGAAAGCTATTGTAGGGAATGGATTGAAAATTCACAGCAGCACCGGAGCTAGCAGCTTGGCACGGGAGAGATGGGTGAGATGCAATAGTATTCAAGAACAATTGTACTTCCACAATGCAGACAAATCGCTCTCATATGACTTTTCTCGCCCGCGCTGTTGTTGTGATTGTTATTGAGCCAAAAAGCAGAATGAAATAGTTTGCAATGGCTATACAGTTAATTTAGCAGTAAAATCTCGACAACAGTGTAGATACCTGCTTCATTGGTATCCAACATTTGACAAGCAACTAGTTTTGCCGAACAATATAAGTCATCTTGGGACTCTCAACCCTTTGCGATCGTAAGGCCAGCAGGACTGGCCACAACACACTCAGCATCTAGTCGGAATTAATTTCCGTACAGCTTGGTTTCGCCGGTCGGATGGCCACCTGTACTGGCCACGCCCCACTCCGCGTCAGCTCGGCACTCATCATGGCGGCTCACTCCCGTCAGCTCGGAATTGTTTTCACGCCCGGCAGCTCGGGATTGTTTTTACTGTAAGCCAGCAATGTTATCTTAGGGTATTTTCACTATTCAATGTTGCAAGCCTGCCAATCATTTAGTTAAATAACTCCTCACTAGGATGCAGCACTCTACAGACATCAGGCAAAATTTAGAAAAACAAACAAAAACATATGTCATCGGCACTTATCGGCCAGTCCTGCTGGACACCCGAGCGTTTGTTGGATTTTATGTTGGCCATCACTGCTGGACATCCAATCGCAAATGACAACTGCTGTGGAAAAAAATCAGACTTTAGTACGCTAATGATGGCGGCCAGTAGAACTGGCCTCACAATTGCGACGGAATATAGCGGCAAATATTCAATCCGATCGCAAAGGGTTAAGGATGTCTTCTATATCATCTTTGGTTGAAGAGTTGTCAGTTTACATAAAACACCTCCGCGGACACGAGAAACACAACATTTGGGCATAACACCACACAAAATGAGTACCGGTAACATTAAAAAACAAACTTATTCAGGCGATGTAAACTCGGCGATAGTTCAGTTGAGACTGCCTGGTCATTGGAAACAACGTTTCGCACTTCTTATCACCTTGTCAGCTCAGGTTATTCTTTCTGCTCTGTCTTTCCTTCAGCATTCTAATTACCATCATAAATGAAACTTAAAGCAAATGAAAGTTCAACATCTAAAATGTTTTCATGGTCGAATTTTACAGTCTTGTATATTTCAAATTCCTCTAATGTATTTATTCGGGATCGGTCTCTAGAAAAAAGTAAAATGTTCATGTTACTATTGATGTTTGTATAAGAATAGTTATTTCAAATCAAATGTTCTGCGAAGCTAGAGGTATGTGGCAAAGTTGTTTGCTTTCTCTGAATCGCTTTGTAAAGGAACAGGATTAATATTGTAGTTCCTTACATTTACCTTAGGCTTATGAGAAAATTTAAAGCAGCTAATTATGCCATATCCGAATCCGGTTTTATGTGATCCGAACCTGTTGTTATCCGATCCGAACCTGTTGTTACCCGACCCGAAACCGATCCGAACACAAGCTATCTGATCCGAATCCTATCCAATCCAAACATTTACTATCCGCACATCTCTAGTACTCAGGTTTTCTAAATAAAACTGTAAACAAACTGTGACGTCTTCTATAGACTGGAGACCTACAGCTGGGATCGTGATGTCATTTATAGACTGAAAACTAAAAACGATTTGGTTCCACAGGCCTTATGGAATTTATGCAACCTGTTGTTATTAAATATTTGCCATAAGAATAACATTAGACAACATAGGCTATTGCGTTTATTTACTGCCAAACAAAAGTAGATCTATAGATTATGATAGTTATTATTTTACAATGTATCCAAACTTGTGTTTGGAATTTGAATTCGAAGAAACTAAGGAGTACCATTAATAAAATTGTTATTAATATGAATAACAAGTATTGTTAAAATTAAACAACTGATATAATGCACCAAAAAAACCATCAAAGAATAAATACTTTATACCTACAGTGTATACAATATCACAAGTAAACATAAATAGCAGCAGTTGGCAGAAAAAAGTAATAATCAATAATACAATGCAATATGAATCTCGGATTTACATATCTTCTCCTGTCTTACACATTACTAAAAATTAGGGGTGTGCGAATAGTGATTTTTTGGTTCGAATCGAATCGAATCGAATAGTTTATAACTATTCCAAATATCGAATATTTATGTCAATGGTTATTTGTTCAAATGAGATCAAATTTTAAATCGCAGCATGTAAGTATAAATACCCTTTCGCAGCAAACCTATATACTCAGCAAATTACCAAGCATTTTTTAGCAACTATTCAATAATTAATATAATGTTATCAAAACAAAAGTGTTATTTCATTGTGTTTTCTTTACTCTTGTCCCTCCCCTCCCTGTATTTATCTTATTTAATTATTAATAGGATTATAACAAGTCAAAATAATATAGGTCAAATATCAATTACTAAGGTACACAAAGGTACAACTAATCAATTGTTAAGAATTTAGAAATTTATTGATTCCCCTTAAGCATAGGTAATATCATAGAAATTTCTATGGTAATATTCATTTGAATAAGCATAATTAGGCCTATAGTAGCAATTTCAGGATTTGGCTACTTAACAATTCCTTTTCTACTGCAACCTAAATTTGTTCACTTTTAGGCCTCTGCATCCCTTTGTTCCTTTTCCTTTTAATGAACCAATAAATTATTTGATCAGGGACTAGGCTTAAGGGATAGACCAAAGAATTACATATAAAACTTGGTTCACCAACTACTTCATATTTGAAGAAAGCCTGACAATTTTATTTGTGCATTAATGCCTGAGAACAAAGATTTAGATTCTCCTAAAGTAGGCAATACTGTAAAATAAGTCAGACCAGTAAACTTAACCTAAATTTTAAGATAATTTAAAATTGCCATTTACTTACAACAAAGTTTATTTGTTTTACATTACAAACAGCAAGCAAACTCATTAATTATTATCATAGGCTTAAGTTGTCAAACCAACATTGTACCGTTATCTAAAATTGACCATTTTAATCACGTATCAAAATAAACACGCTCCGCCTGATTCATCAGATTTCAACAAAATAAAACCAATTTTTGATCATTCAACGTTTTTACTTCTACGTAATTGCTTATCTGAAAAATATAGAAATCTGAGTGATTGAAACAGACACGCGATCGACGTTCTCGAGTTAAACAACAACTAAACTTCAAAAGCAAAAGCAGACGAAGTTTCGAACGACGACGAAATTCGAAAACGAAAAGACAAATAATAAACAGGTCCGCCAACTCTTTGCCAGCCCAAAATTATTGTACTTCATCGTATCAAAGTTGGAAGCGATGATGATCCCGGATTCCGTTTAAGATATTTACGGCCTGAAAAAGTCGTACGAAACACCAACAAGACTATTTATTTATGGGGTATTTACGGGATATTTCGTTTTGGCAACTGAAGACGACTCTGGACACTGTCGGTCATCGGTGAACTCTGATTGGTCTTCCTTGCAATTCTCTCTTTTAACAACTCAACTGATGTTTCGTCGGTATCGGATACTGGTCAAGACAGAACTGATGAAGGATGGACTATTATTTGTTATATGATTTAATGCTGTGATACTAGAATTTATCTTACGAAAAAATTCGTTGTCGCGTCGGGTATTGTGCAGTATATTAACCTAAGTACTGCACGACTGATCAACACGGCAGAGGGAATTTGGTGGCAAAACTGCGATGTTAGTATTATTTTACAGCAGCTATTCATCTGTTGTCTGTTCATGTGAGGACGCAACTGTTTCTGATGTAAAAAATGGATTTGTAGTTGTTTGCAACTAAAAAAATGTACTTTTATTTTGAAAATGGGAACGTTTTCACCTACTTTTAATTTTATGCCAGTCCTTTAAATATTCGATTCGGTCATATCGAGGTTCTTTGCAATCTCGAATCGAATTGAATATCACGATATTCGATTCGAATAAGTTCGAAGTTCGAATATTCGCACACCCCTACTAAAAATAGAGTTTACAACAAATACATAATTTGTTACAAAAATAAAGTACACTAAATTTACGGAACAAAATTTCTAATTTACTATGAACTTAGGTCTTTCGACACAATCTCTCACTTTTACATCACATCATTTGTTTTATGAAAAATTATATAAAAATGTGAATACATGAATGTAGAAAATGTTGAGAACATCTTCAATCTTTTAAAAAAAATTATAAAATATAACATTTGAAATCTGATAGAGGATGTTTAGTAATTGAACTGAATTACAAGTGGTTTAATTTAGATTTGCTAACACACATAGCTAAAAAGAGTTTTCAAACTTTTTATATCTGAATGTATTGGACATAACAATTTTTAACAGATTTTATCACTTGTATTTCAACATAATTCCAGTACCAAATTGGAAATTCCAGTATAATTCCATTATTTCTGGTATAAAAAAAAAAAACAGTGCAATTCCAGTATCAGTAGACACCCTGCGACATCAGTTACACTAACAATGTGGAGCTGACATTGTAGCTCTTGAGTGGCTGACAAGAGGAGGTTCAAGTCAGCCATATGAATGGTGCGTCTTCTTATGTTATCTGGAGTCAGTGGTCTAAGTTTGTATACTGATGGTTCTAATGGATTAGGCCATAATTAATTTTATAGTACTTCATTGTCTATTTAAGGGATTAGGAATTGCAGATGAGACATTTTATGGGTAGTATAGTAGCCTGAATATAATGTTCAGAAAGAGATGTCAGTGGAAGTGTGGTTGACAAGCTAAGAAAAAGTCAGACAAGTTGATGAATGTCATTAGTCCTGAAAAAGTTTTTCGTTTGGGTTCCATCAACAAACCGATCGTGCTTTGCTTCTCTGACTCATCGCAGTAGAACTTGAAGAGACTTGGCTTATAAAGGCAAGAAAGATAGAAAGTCAGAAAGGTAGATGTTAGAACCTATTCTTTTCATTAAAAAAAAATCAATCGATACTTTAAAAACAAAAAGAATTGTCCTTGGGGAAAAAGAAGTTACCGTTTATACACATCTGCCTTGTGCCTTACCTGAGTAGCATTAGCGCCACTGACAACAATCTGCCCACCACTGATGACCTGCCCTCCGGACATGACGACAGTCTGGGTACCAGGCTGGGACACCTTCTGAATGATCGGCGATGCATTGGCAACACCTTGCCTAATAACGACCGTCTGGGAAACCAGTGAGTTCAGAGTAAATAAAAAATTTTAAACATTAGCTATTTATTAAAATTTAAAAGGACCTTTAGAGGATCCTCAGAGATTATCACACATAATAATCATCATAAGAGAAAGTAATGTTAACACATAATGGCATACCAATCTGTGTAATACAGCAGTACATTGCAAAACAAACAAAAAACTTACCAAATTAAAAATAACAATTTTTTATCAACCTAAAAAACATTGAGGGTCAAAAGGAGGGCTTTAGAACAAATTTTGAAGGATTGGTAGACCCTGTTTTCTAAAATTTGTAAAAATATATTGCAGTTCATAGATGGAAATTGGTAAAAGATTGTAAATTAATTTGGTGTGGAAGATAAAACATTTAAGAGGACGGAGGTCATTTGTGTCTCAAGAGACAATATACTTATTTCAACTGGAATATTATACTTTGGTAATATATTTTAAAGTTTCTGCCAAAGGTAAAAAAATGAATTTAACATTTTTATTCCTACTTTCATGTTCCACTTTTTAAAGACATATAATAGAAAATATTATTGAGTGAATGAAATAGGGCAGGCGGCAAAAACTGTAAACTCATCAAATTGTCTGCTAAACCCCAGCTGAAATGACTAAATCTAATGTCTTGTTGAAATGTAAAGTTTTTTTATGTTTTTGGGGGCCAATTACATGTAAATTACCTTACTTTAGCATATGATCACATAGTTGTTTAACTACCCAAACAAATAATAAACAATAATTTTGCCGCCAGCGCACTAACTCACCTGCCCTATATGGTGCTCGCAATCAATCATTCCACTTAATATACCAGAGTATGGTAAGTGGTGTAATGACCTATTCACCAGTAATGAATTATATAACCTGTCACAACGATTAAATAATGGTTTAAACAGAATTTCAGTGAATCTACCAGATTTCACTGGCGAAATTCCAGTCTTTTTCTCAATTCTTAAAAAAATTTCCCACCATAGAAAACAAGGTCATGTTGTCTCCTGTAATGAATACTTACAATTCCAAAATAAAAAAATTACCAAGATCTTAGTAAATTAGTATATCAGATAACATACAGTGCCGCAATATTTCATGCCGTTTCTGCCGTAATACAGCCAACGCTATTCATCTACATACTACAAAATTGATTTGCTACAATACAACTGCAAACTATTAACATTTGAAAGCCTACTTGACACTCAAAATGTGCTACTTGACTACTCAAAATGTTGGCCACAATGACACTGAGTCATTTGTCAGCTGCAATACAAATGAGTTTTGCCAGCAGCAAAACAAGCAAACCATTTTGTGACCGTAATTCAACGAAGATTACCGCGAAATGAGGCATTCATCATATTAATTTTTCCATTCCCAATATGGTGGGGGGACCGAGAGACTTTATAGACCAGGCGGTATATGTTTTGACTTGGGTAAATAGTACAGTATCCGAGATTTTTGTGTTAATGGCTTCGGAAAATCGTTAAAAAAGAAAATGTCACTAAGCGTACAAATATAAATCTGTGCAAAATGTTTTATCGAGGAAAATATTAAAAATTAAACAAAAAATTCCACGTTTTTCGCCTGTTTTTCGAGGATATCTCCAAAACTATTTACTTTAGACAAAACTAAATGGCACCAAACGTTTTATTTTGAAATTCTACATTGAAAAAAGTTATTTTAAATTTGGGTTTTTCTACAAAAAGTGCATTTTTTATCGAAAAATGTAAAAAAATAGTACAAAATATTCTAAAAAATTACGTTTTTCGCGATTTTGTTGGAACACGATGACTCAACCAATGACCCTCAAACTTTTCACTGCACATGTTTGTATTGTAAAAAAAAATTACACCAAGTTTCATAAAAATCAGCCCAATATCTTCAGCACAATAGTCATCTAATAATCGTACCGCCAAAATATTGAACAATTTTCATATCCATCTAAACCGCAAAGTACGATCCGCAGATACACAAAATTTGGATAAAATATAAAGGGAAATGAGATCTTTCAAATAAATCTTAAAGTAATAAAATCGGTTAACTAGGAGTGCCTAGGCAGGTGTTTAAATATAGTATTATTTTTGCCAATTTCCAGTAATATAATTAATTTGCATAATTTTCTATTAAAGTATATTTTTAAAGCTCAAAATCATTTATTTCAGGCCTGAGTGGCCTTAACATACCTTCATTTGTCAAAGCTCGGCCCCCAAAAACGCAAGGGGGCCTTTTATTAGCAGTCCTCGTACAACGCGATCGAACCGACATTCGCATGCATGAAGCTCGGCCCCCAATTACATATATCCCTTATGCCTACCTTCCCTTTGCCAAGCTCGGTCCTCAAACTGAAAATTTTGCTGATAGTGAGCAGTGCACGGTCCCTCATGGGCAATTAGTACAGATTCTCATTAAGAGGGTTTCCTACCAACAGCAATTTTCGTTTTTCTGCGACACTAGCGGCGACTTTTGGAACTGCGGCTCCATAAGAGCCTATGTTAAATTGGTGCACTTTTCGCCGCGTGCAGGGGTAAACGCAGTGTCATTTAGCGTCTCCAATTCTTAAAATAAAAGTTATTCGGATATAGCATTGTGAAGATACCGAGTTGCAGAGTGTTTATTGCTTCTCCAAAATCATTTATGCTCTCTCTTTAAAAAGATTCATGGCGTTAAAGTTGGTCAACTTCAACGAAATGTATCTTCAAAATACGTTAACATGAACGATTTTAAATTAGCAATTAACATTCTATAACTCTTTATCTTTGAAATGCTATGTTAAATCAAATTTTATTTTGAAAACTGTTTGCGCTAAATGACACCGCGCGGAGCGTGTTTTAGGCATGTTTTGGCGTAGGTAGGGGAACCCTTTTATCCCTAGCTTGATTCTCAATCGGCAGAAAGCTGTAATTGTATACCCTTATTCTTTTATTACTCACTCTCGATTCCGTACTAATTCCCCATGAGGGACCGTGAACTGCTCACCATCAGCAAAATTTTCAGTTTGGGGACCGAGCTTGGCGAAGGGAAGATAGACATAGGGGATTTGTGTAATTGGGGGGCGAGCTTCATGCATGCGAATGTCGGTTCGATCGCGTTGTACGAGGACTGCTAATAAAGGCGCCCCTTGCGTTTTTGGGGGCCGAGCTTTGACAAATGAAGGTCTGACTCGATGTTAAGGCCACTCAGGCCTGAAATAAATGATTTTTAGCTTTAAAAATATACTTTAATAGAAAATTATGCAAATTAATTAAATTGCTAGAAATTGCCAAAAATAATGCTATATTTAAACACCTGCCTAAGCACTCCTAGTTAACCGATTTTAATATTTTAAGATTTATTTGAAAGATCTCATTTTCCTTTATATTTTATTTAAATTTTATGTATCTGCGCATCGTACTTTGCGGTTTAGATGGATATGAAAATTGTTCAATATTTTGGCAGTACGATTATTAGATGACTATTGTGCTGAAGATATTGGGCTGATTTTTATGAAACTTGGTGTAATTATTTTTTACAATACAAACATGTACAGTGAAAAGTTTGAGGGTCATTGGTTCAGTCATCGTGTTCCAACAAAATCGCGAAAAACGTATTTTTTAGAATATTTTTTACTATTTTTTTACATTTTTCGATAAAAAATGGGTTTTTTTGTGGGAAAACCCAAATTTAAAATAACTTTTTTCAATGTAGAATTTCATAATAAAACGTTTGGTGCCATTTATTTTTGTCTAAAGTAAATAGTTTTGGAGATATCCTCGAAAAACAGGCGAAAAACGTAGATTTTTTTGTCTAATTTTTAATATTTTTCTCGATAAAAAATTTTGCACTGGTTTATATTTGTACGCATAGTGAAATTTTCTTTTTTAATTATATTCCGAAGCCATTAACACAAAAATCTCGGATACTGTACGATTTACCCAACCATGTGCTTTTTTTAACAGATACCGCCTGGACTATTAGCCATAACAGGACCGAGAGATTTATAGTCAGAAAAAAAGTGACCATGTGGAAATGTAACCGACAGATTAGCCTGATGCGATATAAACGGCAAATATTCTGGCTGCAATAATTAAATATTTGTCTGCTGAGATTTGCTTGATAACAGAAATACCAGCCATGTTACCAGCCATGTATCCAAACAAGAGATATTCCAGCCACTTCAAATGAGACATATTAATTTTAGGATTTCAATAAATTATTGTTGTTATTAAATATTATTTCATTCATATATTATATTCTGAAATAATAAGTTTAGCCATGAATATTATGCCACAATTGGGACTGCTATTTAATTTTTTATCATCTTTACTTAGTGAACATAAAAAAATCAATCTTGTGTCTGACTAAGTGTAAATGTGTGATTTTTTTACTAGATATAACTATTTTAAAACCTTTTAACTACTTCTTTCTACTCTTGAAATTAAATTTTGTAGTACCTATATGTAACTAGTCTAATTATGTAATTTTAACTATTTATTTTAAAGTGAAGTATTTTGGGATTGGTTATTACTTAAATATAATGTAGATAAATGTAGATTTTAAATTTGGTATTTTTCTTCAGTAATTATTTGTTGAGCCAGTTTGAATAATTTTATGTAACAAAATACAAAATACTGATGAACCTATCAGACAATTCACTTGTTTTGGGGATAAGCTTTCTATTTTTGAGCTGGCGGTCACTTAAGGTATGCAAACATTAGTCTATTGTATCTGTAAAAATTAAAATCAAGCTTCATAATTTCTTTTAATAATTTGGTGATCGTTAAAAAGCTCGGCTCGAAAAAGCTCGAGCTCGAAAACTTTTGAAAAAGCTCGGCTCGGCTCGGCTCGAGTTCAAAAATCACTATTCGCACACCCCTAATTTTCTTGATTTAGCTTCTTTTTTAGGTTGTATTAATTCATACGAAAGTAATTGCCATTTAATTATTTTTGGCCCGACCCGATTTCGGCCCAAGACCCGAAAGCTAAAATTAAAGGCCCAACCCGACCCGACCCGAACTTAAAAAGTCTGGCCCGCAGACCCCTAACAATAAATAGAAAAGGGCTATTTACTTTTATCATCAAATTAGAATTTCCCAACCAAGGACTTAAATGATTTCTTTTCCCAACCGACCCTGATATTACAAATCCCCAATATTTCATATTTTTTCCCGAATTCCCAACTGGTAGACACAATCATTATAAACATTTGATGCTGGTGTTTGCTACCTGTGCTGGTTTGCCCGGGGTGGCGGTGCCTGGCCGCAACTGCCGCAGGGGTCCGCCCGGAGTCTTGACCACGGTGACCTGCTGTGGGGCTGGCGGGGCAGGGGTTGTCAGGCGGGGCGACCCCGCGGCCCCAGCACTGAACACATGCAACTTCCCATCTGGCATCTGTACCAGCTGTTGACCTGTGATCAGTAAACATGTGACACTAACTCATAGAGCATACCTTGTGAATGTCATAATATACTTTTCGTTATACTGCTTCAAGAACAGCTGTTTTTAATGCATGTTTTCCGCACCTAAATACACTCTTTTTATTCCTAGGAATTAAAAGCTAATGTACTCGATACCAGCCATTCCCTTTTTACTCCTAGGACTAAAAAAGTCAAAAAGTGCCGAGTACATCAGCTGTTTCATTTTTGTCGTTTAATATCATAACTATCGTTCACGAAACTCTTTCATTTGAATACATAGTACCGATTTGAACAATCCATAATTTATAAGCAAATATTTCCGTTTGTAAATGAAGAAGGTATAAATTCTACTACTACAATCAATGATAAAAATTATTAAATCTAAATAAACAATCAATATGTAAGGTAAACAGATTTCCTAGAAAGTAAAAAATCATCTCTTCTCGGAAGAAAGGTAACAGATTTGTGACACTCGCTCATTTCACCAATCGATTATTACATGCGTTCGATGCGTCGATAGCTGTTCATTGTTGTCAGTCTAACCTAACACAAATGAAACAGACAATCAGCTGATTGCTTCAAATAGCAAGAACAAGATGGCGGCATCTTTGGGAGGTATCTTTAAAGATAAACAAGCTGTAACATTTTGGTTTTCTTAAGTAGTTAACGTATTGTATTGAACAATATAACGAAAAATAGTTCATCACATGGACCTAAGCTGCTTTTCGTTACTCGGTCATTTTTCAACCTCGGCTTATAGCCTCGGTCGTTAAACTTGACCTTGTACGAAAAGCGTAACTTTAAGTCCTAGTAATGAAATATACTATTTTACACAAGCGAGGATTTTTTTATTATTTTTGCTTTCCAAATGTTTCCCTGTTCACAAGATAAAATTTAGTCCTAAAACTAACAAACTGCTGCTTTCAATTTTTAAGTTTTTACAGCAATTAAAATGTCCATTACAGGGATTAAACTTGCAATACTTGAGTTATAAATTTATAATGGAAGATGAATGACATGAAAATAAAACACTGAATTTATCTGGTACTTAAATTTGAAAATTTAGCTAACATTTGATTATTTTCTTACCTGGCATAAGGCCTTTAACTTGAAGTTTTCCATCTGCACCCTTCATGATCTGAACCTTTTGAGGTGTCTGAGCTGTAAAAATAAAATGTAATTTTAGTTTTTCATTAATATTTGTGTTACCTAAAAAAATGTACAGGCCTAACCATAAGCAATTTACTAAGTTGACAGTTATGTACTGATTTATCAGTTGGGGCTTGAACTTGATTTAAAAAATTAATCTATATTATTAATTCTGCAAGCAATTTTTTTCAATCAAAATTGTGAGAGTTTGACAGCTCGCAGGATGAGCTGTCAAACTCTCAGGTATGGGAGAGGGCTCAAATGAAAGGTGTCGGTCCCGGGGGTTGGGAAAAATAACAGATTATGTCCAAATATACCAGAAAATGAGAGATAATGAAAAATATCTTCCATTTAAAATGCATTGGAATTGAAAAACGTCTGCTTTGTTTACTTTAAACATGTGGTGCTAATGCTTGATTCAAAGCCATATGGTAGATGTTGACATCTGGGATTTTTTTTAAATGCAATTAACTATGCACGTTCAATGTACTATAACAAAAAATATTTTAAATTTAAGATTTTCTGATTTTATAATAATTAGGGGTTTGAGTTTTTTCATAATTTAAAATTATAAAAAGTTAAGTACGTTTATTTAGTTTATGTTATAACGATGCAGATTTAATACCAAATGATCTATATTTATATAATTAAGGGAAATTTTTGCGCCGAAATTGTGGGCGTTTGGAAGATCGGAGTATGATGGGAGGGGGCTCAAACTGAAGGTTTCCATCCCAGGGACTCGGGGAAAATACTGAAATCACTTTAAGATTATTATAAAATGAGAAATAACGTAAAATAGCTGTCATTTAAAAACCATTGGGATGTAAAAAGGTCTACTTTGTTTTCTTAAAACCAAATGCTAGATATAATCATAATTTTGTGGATCCAAAAGCCTATTTTCTGAGAAGGTATTTTATACTATAGTAAAGACGGAATATGCTTAAGGGCTATTAGCCCCTTCAAGCCTCTAGTTTTTAATAATATGTTAAGAATAAAAGCAATATTGACTAATAACAACTTTTTTTTAATTACTGAGTTAGTATTGAACTTTAAGATAAGTAATGGTAATGGTAATATGAGTTTTTATGTTACTAATTAAATAAATTCAGAATTAGTTTTGAGATACAAGAGCACTACTATTATCCAGGTTACAAACCACACGTGTGTTTAAAAAAGTTTGGCAACACATAGCGGGGTGGAACAGTTATAGGAGAGATGGAACATTTTGGCTACCTGTACAGGAAATAACACAGACATCAAGACATGGAATGATGCGTGTGCAGCTTCACTCCACTGCAAAAAATCCTGCCACTAGACACGACTCCGTCATTTATTACTATTGTCATTATGGAAGACATGCCTTGGGCGATGTCCCATGAACTGTCACAGGATGGCTACACATGCCGGAATACGTAAAGGACATCGGAGAAAATACTCCTCTTCTTGAATATATGTGTAAGCTTCTGTGTAGGGGTGTGCGATCCATCGAAAATGCATCGAAATTACGATTCGATTCGATGCATCGATTCGGCTTGCATCGAAATGCCGATGCATTGATTTTGCCTCGATGCATCGGTATTCTTTGATTAACTAGACGCCAATAGTCTAAAATATATGTTGAAAGCAATTAAATAAACATTTAAACTAAGTAAATGCAAAATATTAATGTTCAAAGCAGTTTATTGAATCGTAATGAAGTTATGAAAAGCTTAGTGCGTAGTAATACTTTCAGACTCTAGACGCTTAACAACAAAGAACGCGTAATAAAGGCTGTGTGACAAAGTAGTGCATTGTTGTTTTTTCGCCAAGTTTGAAAATTATTGCACATAGATGTTTCTCTATTTTATGATGAGTTTTAAATGATTGTATGGCTGTATAATTCCATTCACGAATTTCAATGACGAGAATAAAACGAGCACTACGACAGTCGGCGGCAGCTTGCAGTGTGACCGCGATCGTGATGGTGATACAGGCTGACCGCGCGATGGAACAAAACCAAATACTGCTGTTAGAGAAATTACCCGACTCTCGGATATTTCCATAGCCGCCTCTAACTTAGAGGCGGCTATGATATTTCCAAGCCCGTGTGGGGATTTCATAATATTTTCATTAGTTTATTCCAGCAGAGACGGGTATTTTTGCGGGTAAACACGGTCTACAAGTGGTAACACTGTTTTGTGATGCTCAGCTGTTGAGCTGTCTGCCGTCATCGTAAAGCTCTCCACTGCGCAGTAATTAATAAGTGTTTGTTTCCTTTGACTGTCGCGCGAATGCAATTGAATGTCTTGTTTTGGAGTAATTGAATGACAAATAAATAAAGATGACTGAAGACTGTGAGGAAGAGATCGTAGACGATGCGGGCTCAAATAGCCAAAGCTTTGTTGAAACAGATAGTTACAAATGACTATACCGACACCGGTAGGGATAGGCCTACTTTAATTGTATCCGAGAACAGTTACATAGGCTAATTGTTATAATTATTATATGACTTAACAAACTTTAAATTGATTAATTTTTACTTGGACTGGCTTGTGTTTTTTTAAGAAAAACTTTAGGCCTAGTAAAAATAACTATTTCTTGAGATTGTGAAAGGATGTAAAGGAATTAAGATATAATTATTTATTTATTTATTCTTCCAAATTCCTAGGCCTATTTATAATGAATGGTTCAGTACCTAGGCCTATTAAAAATGCTTTGGTTCAGACTCATTCAAACTTTGTGTGCAATTTTTCTACTTCAACCCTCTTTAAGGATATTGACCCATTACAGTAATGCAAGCTGTAAATAACTCTTAACAGCAAACAACGCCGAACTGCATCGAATCGAATCGCATCGATTCGAATCGAAATTCTATGAATCGCATCGAATCGAAAAAAATTTGCTGCATCGCACACCCCTACTTCTGTGTGTATGAGGATGCTTCCATTTGATTATACGGGAAGCATCTTCAGTTAATGTCCCTTACTTATGTCAAATCTAACCCATCCAGCTATGTGTAGCCGTACCTTAAAGCTATTACTCTATCCAGACTTAAATAAGAAAAACATATCGGTTGAATATTATCTTAATTTGTTCAGAATTTCATTTGGGGAAAAAACCGCTACATAAATTTGATACATTTTCAATATTTTTTTTCTGTTTCAGCGAATTTCCTCTTAGGAAAGAAACTGTTTCATCAGACCTAAGCCTGCCCGGGACTATGATAACTTTTTGTTTTGGGATTCCTAGATGCAAGTAACAATAAAATGGCAAATACCCCCAGTGAAGCAGACCTGTATACTCAGCCAATTACAAATACTTAAAAAAAAATACTTAAATATTCGCCAAATACTTTAATAAATCATTTAGACAGAACCTCAAATCAAGAAAAATTAACTTTGATCCTAAAATGACAATACAACAATTTTCTCCATAAGACAACAAGGGAAATTAATATGCAAAATGCTGCTATGGAAGTGCAAAATTTAGATATTCAGATATATTGAGAAATAAGCGAGATACAGAATTATATTTATTTTCCATAAGTTTAACATTTTTTTTGTCCTCCCTTCACATCCCAGGACGCTAGGCCTAGCCCGGAACCATTTTGCACATTACTTCAGGCTAGGCCTAGTGGGTCATGGCGTTATCACATAGCAAAAATGCCATTGGTGATTGGCGGGATTTGAACCCGGGCCTCCGAGATTGAAGTCCAGCGCTCTAACCACTATGCCAGGCCGCTCCCCATAAGTTTAAAATTACTGTTTAGTGTTTTATATGCTTAGTGTTTTTTATGTTTGGTGTTTTTAATATTGCTAATATTATATAATGTTGTAAAATTAAAAATTAATCAAAGCCACCCTGTAATATCCACAACAGATGTTTTTGAATATCTCAGGTATCTTTTAGATTAATTAGGGACAACATTCTGTGTTTACCAATGGCATTGGTTATCTCGGTAACCAATGAACATGGAGCAACAGTTCAAAATACAAAATTATTTGTTTTTTTCGAAATGAATTTAATGGTACAATCAATCAAGAATTTCATTATTTTTGTTTTTCTGTGTAAAAAACCCAAAAACCCATTTTTGGAGGGGTTTACTCCCCCTTAACCCCCCTTCCAGTGGTCCGATCAGGCTGCTTTTTGAAATTGTCCGAATGAAATGATTATGAACATGTCTGCCAAATTTCATTCAGACAGGACCACGCACGCACACGCGCGCACGCACACGCACGCGCACACGCACACACACACGCACACGCACACACACACACGCACACACACACACACACACACACACATACACACACACACACACACACACACTTATGAACATTAACAAATGGTGTTTTTGGCACCTGGGGACCTCCAAATGAAAAGTTAAGATGGTCTCGGGCTTAGGTCTTTTAATGAGACCTACGATAACAGCTTCTTCCCTATGGAGGAAATTCGCCAAAAGCCAAGTAGGCAATTCTCAGACTACTATATCTTACCTAACCTAGTAAAAACATTGCTATGTGATTAAATAGTCATAGGATTAAAAATAAAATAAGATTATAACACTGAGCCTCTCTCATTTAAACTATAGTGAAATGAGAATATACCTACCTGGTAGCAACTGAGCAGGCTGAGACTGCACCTTGATTAGGGACTGAGCAGGGGTGGTGTTGGTTGAAGGTGTTGTCGTTTTTGGGAGAATATTTGCAGGACTAGAAACCATTCGCGTTGTGCCATCCACATCTATGAAAAAATAACAACATTTAATTTAAAGAGTAATGTTAATTAAACTAAAATGACGACGGATCAATGTAAGAAATTACCTCTAAAAGCAATTTATATGAAACTTAATTAATGTTAGTTGAAATAGGATTTGTAAAAAATGGTCTTGTAAATTTTATTTTTGATTTTCTACTATGCTTAAGAGCTATGATTGAAAATATTACAGAAAACAATTAAACTTTGTATCTGCTGACTCACTCTTGGTCATGAATATCCTGCGGGTCCCAACAACAGTTTTGCCAGTGTTGGTGGGTGTGGAGGTCAACAGAGACGTCAGAGCACTCTTGCTGGCCGGTGTTGGAGGAATGGCGACTTTGTGAACCACTTTGTACGTTCCATCTGGAAATAAATATTATTGAACAAAAAAAACTATTGTGAGGGCACAAGTCTTGAAATTTAGTCATTAAAATCTAAAACAGGTTTTTAAGTGGCATAAATAATAAAGCATATTAGGACTCCAAGTGGTTTTCTGAGCCAGAAAGAAAGGAAAGTAGGACTTTTTTTTGGCAAAAAGAAGGAAATATAGGACATTTTTTCTTGTAAAAATCAAACATTTTTACTGTATTGTAGTAGGTTTTAGAACAAAGTAAGATCACAAAAACCTATTTAGTAGTAGGAATGCATTTTTAACCTAATGACACAACTAATTCTGCAAAAGATTTAATTAATATTATTTTACCAAAAACATGTAATGTTCATAACTAACTAAAAACAACTCTAAATACTTTATATATTTTTAAAAATCCCCAACCAAATAGGCCGATTAAGGTTTCAGCTGAGATGATGAAAAATAATTAATGTTGTTAATTTACAAGTAAACAATTAAGAAATAATTGGCTTACTGTCAAATTAATTACAGATGTGATTAAAAATATTAACACACTTGAACCTGTGCCGTGGGGCTGCCCGCGGGATTTCCCACGCTGCGTATATGGATTCTCTATTGATTCAGTGACCGCCTAGCACTGCTCCAGGAACCTCCTCTCGTGCGTAGCACTGTGTTATAGGCCTAACCTCAAATTGTGACGGCGTCAGTTTTCGGTTCGCGCCTTCGTATTTTTTTTGGTAGTGTGTTGTTTTTTATATAGATTTTTCAATCCATATTCTATATTATGTATAAGTAGTTTTTTTAATTTCACGTCGTAATTCAGTGAAAAATAGCTGCCCCTACATCTAGGCAAAGCATAGTCCCTCTTAGTGACAGTGATCCGGGCCGAGAATTTTCATTATCCCGTGCCCGAGTGCTGAGCGCGGGATTTCCCGCGAAGTATTATGACGTCATAAAAAACACATGTTTGCTATGGAAACCAATTTTGATTTTCTCATGCTGGGACATCGTATTCCAACATTCTATGACAAAAGATAAGTGTTTACTGAAGTCATAGTGCAATTATTTTCATTATCCCTTGCCCGAGTGCTGAGCGTGGATTCCCCACGAAGTATTATGACATCATAAAAATCATGTGACTGTTATGGAAACCAATTTTGATATTCATTTTTAACATTCCTAACGTATAATCATTAAAAAATATCCATGAAAAAATTTCAGCACTCAGGTAAGTTTCTCCATATTTTAATAGCAGTCAATGTGTTAAGATACATTAGATACATTAGTTGAAATGGCGACCTACCCAGGTAGGTATTTTAAGCCAAGTATGAATGACAGATGAGTGAAAGATGATTGTGGCGCGATCTTGTAGTCTTGTTACTGACTAAGGCCGACATATTCCTTAGACAGGACTGTTAATTAATAGCCCAACAGTATTAATTAATAGCAGTAATGAATAACAGGTTGAATAATGTAGAAGTTATCAGCCCTAATTTGTGTTATAGTATTTTTTAAAGTAAGAAAAATTTGTTCTATGCATGATCAAAAAAGTCAATGCTATACAAGGCAATTAATATTACCACAAAGTTATCAAGTTTTCTGTATAACTTATTATTTCTTTGTCACAGATGATTGTAAATAAATGAATAAATACATTTGTAACTAATATATCATGTAGAATTTAATCATGAGAAACATTAAAATCATTTCTAATCAATAACCATGTTTACAATTTTTACAAATATTGTACGATTCAAATCTGTATTTTTATGTTATTGCACTACTATAAGTGCTGCTAAATCTTTGTAAGATTTTTTCTTACACTCCATACAAATGTGCAGGAGATACTGGGGCTTAATAAATATAACTTATTAATTTAATATCACCGTTGCAGCAGACCTGCATACTCAGCGAATTTTAAATGCAAAACAAAATATTCAATCCAAAATAGCGAGATTTCACATGTTTTTGAAAGCTCCATAAGAGTAGCATGGGGAATGAGTATGCAGGTTTGCTGCTACAGGTATATTAAAACTGGGTGATTTTAATTAAATATTTAGTAGATCTGAACTAGAAGAAGCCATTTACCAAGTTTTATCAAGATATGTTGAGAAATAAGCGAGATATCAAATTTTTCTTATTCCCCATAAGGTTAACATTGGGACAACGTACTGTGTTTACCAGTTTCAATATATTGTTAACCAGTGGACATAGAGCAATGATTCAAAACACTAAATTGTTTTTTTTTTTAGCTGAATTCAATGGTGCAGACAAAAATTCGATTATTTTTATTTTTCTATGTAAAAGACTCAAAAAAACCTTTTTGTAGGGGGTTTATCCCCCTTTACCCCCCCTTCCGGTAGTCCGATCAGACTGGTTTTCGAACTCGTCCGAATAATTACTACTTTACATGACTGTGCCAAATTTCATTCAGATTGGACCATTTTTACGGCCGCTATCGTGCTTAAAGATAAATAGATATATACATATAGATATATCAGGGTGTCTACCAAATTTCATATACGAAATTTCTGACTTTTTCCCGACAATTTAAAAAAAATTCCCGACCATAGGAAACATGACCATTGCCTCCTATAACGAATATTGAGAACGATTTTTGTAAATAAGTATATTTAGACGGCTACAATGCAAGCGAAAGATCGCCAAAAGATGAGCAAGATGACCGCGATAAGTCCAATAAATTTGCCAGCCATAATGCGACCGAAATTTCCGGCTGCGGAAAGAACGAGCGATTGTCTGGCCACGTTGTGACCAACAGATTTTTCGGCCATGGTATAAACGACCGAGATTTGACAGCCACGATGCAACAGAGATTTGTCGGCCGCAATACGATCAAATCATTTAACCGCTTAGCAAATAATGTAATAAAAAAAATTAGCGATTTTCTTGTGGCAATACGACCGAGAGATATAACGACCACTAAAAGAGCAAGGAACTCGTCTGCCGCGAATCGACCGAAAAATGTTTCATTCCTAAAACGAGTGAGTGACTTTCCGGCCGCAATATGACCGAGGTCTAATGGCCACGAAATGAGTAAGGTTCTCATCGGCCGCGGTGCGACCAATAGATTTGCCTGCCGCAAAAAAAGCAAAAAATTTCTGATCGCAATGAGACCGAAAATCCACAGGCCACAGTATAAATGTTAGATATTCCGTCCTCGAAAAGATCGAGCGATTTTCTTATCGCATTACTACCAAGAGATGTGACGGCCATGAAAAGAGCATAAAATTTGTCTACCACGAGACAACCAAGAAATGTTTTAGTCCCAAAATGAATGAGCGATTTTCTGGCCGCAATATAACTGAGAGGTCTAACGCTTGCGAAAAGAGGGATGAAGTCATCGGCCGAGATGCGACCAAGAGATTTGCTGGCTGCAAAACAAGCGAAAGATTTCCGGCCGCAATAAAAACGAAAGATGTGATGGCCGTGAAAAGAGCGACAGATTTGACGGCCGCAAAGAGAGCGAGATATCTGACGGCCCCAATGTAACCGAGAGGTTTGCTGATACCGAAACGACCGAAGAATTTGCCGGCTGGGTTATAGATATTCTGGCCTTCATGTGGCCAAAGATGTGATAGCCACGAAAGAGCGCACGATTTTAAGGTAGCAATACTATCGAGAGATGTGTTGGCCGCGTTAAGAGCGAGACCTTCGGTACGTAAAGAGCGAGAGACTTGTCGGCCGCGTAGAGAGCGAGATACTTGTCGGCAGCATAAAGAGCGAGACTTGTCAATCGTGTAAAGAGCGAGACTTGTCGGCCGCGTAAAGAGCAAGACTTGTCGGCCGCGTAAAGTGCGAGACTTGTCAGCCGCGTAAAGAGCGAGAGACTCCGAGGACAGAGCGTAGAGACTCGTCGGCCACGTAAAGAGTGAGAGACTTGATGGCCGCGTAAAGAGCGAGTCTTGTCGGCCACGTAAAGCGTGAGACTTGTCAGCCGCGTAGAGAGCAAGAGACTTGTCGGCCGCGTAAAGAGCGAGATACTTGTCGGCTGCAAAAAGAGCGAGACTTGTCAACCGCGTAAAGCGCGAGACTTGTCGGCCGCGTAAAGCACGAGACTTGTCAGCCGCGTAAAGAGCGTGAGACTTGTCAGCCGCGTAAAGAGCGAGAGACTCCGAGTACAGACCGTAGAGACTTGTCGGCTACGTAAAGAGCGAGAGACTTGACGGCCGCGTAAAGAGCGAGAGATTCGTCGGCCACGTAAAGAGTGAGACTTGATGGCCGTGTAAAGAGCGAGTCTTGTCGGCCGTGTTAAGAGCGAGACTTGTCAGCTGCGTAAAGAGCGAGAGACTTGTCGGCCGCGTAAAGAGCGAGAGACTTGACGCCCGCGAAATGAGCGAGCATTTTACAGCTGTATTAGGACCGAGACACTTGCGACCAGGGCCGGATTTAAGCATAGGCGCCATAAGCGCGCGCCTAGGGGCCGCGCCACACAAAAAATATAAACATTATTTTTTTAATCCAGGAAACATTGTCATAACGCAATAAACCTCGACCAAGAATAAAAGAAGAATTAATAATTATTAACTTAATTGAATGTGAAACATAACAACATAATTTAAGTACTTAAATACGAGTAGCACACAGCTCAAAAGATATAACATCAAGTCCACTATAGGTCAGCTGTTGCGGACGGCGCCGCTTTGTAGGCCGCGAAATTCTCGAAGTGGGGGTGGGGTGCAAGGTCTGTAGTGGAGAAGAGAATAATAATAGTTTTCAGGTTATCTCAGTTGAAAATGTAAACAAATTGTGACGTCTTTTGATGAGCGGAAACATAACCTGCAGTTAGGACAAAAATGAATGTAAGCCAATAAGAGAAAGAATATTCCTGATACCTCATTTAAGCTATATTTTACTAATAGGCTTGCAGAACCGAATATGAGTCTACGATCGAAGTCACAAGTTTTGTTGCCATATAGGAGTTAGCAGGGCCGGATTTAGAACTTTTGGGCCCCTGGGCTCACTCAGTGGTGCAGGCCCCAGGGCCAGAGTGACCAAATGTCCGTTTTTAGTAGGACATGTCCTCCTTTTAAACCACCGTCCTCCGTTCTTCCCGACTTTGTCGGTCACATTGCGGCCGACAAAAACAAAGCCTCTCGTTCTTTTCGTGGCCATCACAACTGGCCTTTTGTTGTGGCCAGAAAATCTGTCATTTCTACAGCAGCTGATAGGCATATTTCTCGTTAATTCGCGATCGACAAGTCTCTCGCGCTTTTGGATATCTACTGACCACATTGCGGCCGGGAAATATGTTGTTTATACCGCTGCCGGCAAATCTGCCGGTCACATCGCGGCTGTCGAATCACGGTTGTTTGTACCAAAAGCAAAACTCTCGGTCATATTGCGGCCGGAAAATCACCCTGTGTTTCCCTGGCCAGCAATTCTCTTGGTCTCATTGCGGTCAGTAAATCTTTAGACATATTGCGGCCGGTGAATCTGTCGGTCGCATTGCAGTCGACAAAAACAAAGCCTCTCGTTCTTTTCGTGGCCGTCACATCTGGTCTTTTGTTGTGGCCAGAAAATCATTCTATTGAAAAGCTGCATTGTTGATTTTACTGTTCGGGATTTTATTTAATAGTATGGAAGGAAAGGTAAGGCGAAAGTTCAAAATTTAATATGTGAAATCTAGGGGATACCTCACTTTAGGTTTACAGCGGGTGGCAAATTGCTCGGTCGTATTAGGACAATATATAGCAAACAGCTCTTGGCTAGGCTAGGCTCGTGGCCTGCGAACATCGGTTGTATCGCTGCCGGTAAATCTCTTGGACATTTCGCGGCCGTCATTAGGCAGAGCTTCTTCAACAAAACTCATCGTCTAACACATTTTCAAGGGAAGGGGGGTTAAAATTGAGCTATGGAGCAAAGGTCTGAAAATCTATACCCCCCCGGCCCCCCCAATCAAAATGCTGAAATTATTCCCATGAATATTATTAAATCCTGTTAAGTTGCCTAACTCCCGTATGGCCTGTGGTGCAGCCAAAACTTGTGACGTCAATCGTAGACCCATATCCGGTTCTGCAAGCTCTATTAGCCTATCGGGTAAAAATATTGCCTAAATGAGGTGTCAGTTTACTGTATTTCCCTTTTGATTGGTCAAAGTTAATTTTTTTCCTAGCTGCAGGTTATATGATTCTGGTCCCCACACGTCACAATTTGTTTTCATTTTCGACTGATACAACCTGAATACTATTATTATTTTCTTCTCACTTTTTTTCTCTACAGACCCCTTCCCCCACCCCTTCGAGGACTTGGCAGCCGACAAAGCGGCGCTGTGCGCAACGGTAGCTGGCCTGCAGTCGACGATGTTTTATCTTTTGAGCTGCCTGCTATTGAAGTGCTGAAATTAGTTGTTTACGTTTCACGTTCAATCGGGATATCAATTGATTTTTTTAATTCTTGGTCGATGTTTATTGAGTGCCTAACTACGGTAATTCCTGGATTCTAAAGAAATAATTTGTATAGATTTTTGTGTGGCGCGGGCCCTCTTGTGGCGCGGGCCCCTAGGCGCGCGCCTATGGCGCCTATGCTTAAATCCGGCCCTGGGAGTTAGACAACATCCTGACAGGATAATAATATTCATGGGAGTAAATTTAGCAATTTTACTGGGGGGGGGCAAGATTTACAGACCTCTTCTCTACAGCTCAGTTTTGTTAGACTCAAGATGAATGAAAGGTTCAATAAGACTTACAATATGGGTATACAACTCATTGATGTCATCCTCATGTTTAATGAGAGCTCCAAGATCAATGTGAGAAGGTTGGCTAATCACTTGCTGGAAACAGGTCTTGTACTTTTCTTTCTTCTCTTGAACTTCTTTCAGATATATGGTCATTTTCTTTTCTTGCACAAGAGTTAAAGGTTCACCTTTGTTTATCAAGTTTTCAACAGACTTTGTAATTGTTCCAAAACGCGCTTTGGTAAGTGAAAATAATCGTTCATAAGTATCAAAACGAAATTCACACTCACGTGATGATGACATTGATTTGATTAAACACCAAAAGAGGAGTAACGTTGAGTGATATTAAAATCAAAAAAGAAACAAGGGATGAAACATATAATCTTCAATATTGGAGGATCATGTATTGTCCATGTCACTAGATTCAACATACGGTTCGAATCGGACCAAAAATAATGTGAGGTTTTAAATATATATAAAAGATATTCGAAGGACCGAGAAATTTACAAAATAAAAATACATAATGCAAATTTAAATATATATTGAGATTAGATAACAATCGAGAGAGAAAATTATAGAGTGCATTGCAATGTAAGAACTGGGGTAATAATATTAAAATAAACAATAACGAGTCATATGATAAATAATTAAGTTTGACATGCATTAAATGAATCACATGTTATGTAAGAGAGTTTGTGGAGAAATAAGAGAAAGAACTGAACAACACCAATGGCATTTTTTACGAGAGTTACACACACGCTTTTAAGGGAAAGCGGTCCAAACCCATCAAATTTGTGTGGGCATTCCGGGAATCGAACCAGCGACCTCTTGAACCAAAAATGTTTTAAAAAAAAGTTCAATGAAAAACAATTTTTGGTTGGCAAATGGTTGGTGAATTGTGGGTTGGGCCAATGATAAAAAATGTGGGGTGGACATCCCAACCGTGGACTCACCATCGGCAACCGACAGTGGGCCAACGATGGCCCATCTGATGTGTGCTACATGGGTTAAAAATATCCCAACCAGTAAAATCAGTAATATAGCTTTTAAATCGAACACTTGAGCACTATCTTTGATGTAAAATATAATAATAATAATAATAATAATCACTTTATTGTCCAAACATTCTTACAAAGCTAGCAAAGCTAGCCAGAACATAGACATTGTAAAGAGCTTAAAATAAGAAATCAATAACTTTACACTAAAAAATATGTTTACTAAATACCTTACCACTGACAGTGCAGAAAAAAACTCCTACAAATATAAGAAAAGTAAAATTACATTAAAAACTAACCTAAATAAAAAATTCCTCAATTGAATAAAACATTTTATTTATCAAAAACAATTTTAATTCTTTTTTAAACTTATTTTCCTTAACCAGGAATTTTATATTACTTGGCAAATGGTTAAAAAGTTTTCTTCCCATATACAGTGGAGTATTTTGAAAAAGTGTCAATCGGTGTCTTGGATATTGGAAGTCTTTGGAAAACCGAGTATTGTAGCCATGTTCATGCTGAGAATTTTCTAAGATGTCAGGATTATTTTTTACGAACATTAGACATTTAAAAATATATAGTGAGGGAACAGTTAATAAACTATAATCTTTAAAAAATGATTTACATGATTTCCTTTTTGAAGAAAATGTCATTATTCGTATAAATTTTTTTTGCATTTTGAAAATTTGATCTGAATGAGAAGATGCTCCCCAAAATTCAATACCGTAGCTTATAACAGAGAAAAAAAGCCCATAATAAACCATTAACTTTGTTTGAATATCAATTACATCACACAAAATAATCATTTGAAAACAAATAGAATTTAACCTTTTGATAATTTTACTAATGCAGGGTTTCCAACTTAAATTATAGACGGCCGCAACGCGACCGACAGATTTAGCGGCTGCGATGTATGTCAAAAGGTTTACCGACCGCAATGCGACCGAGAAATTTGCTGGCCACGAAAATACTGAACGATTTTCCGACCGCAATATGACCGAGAGATTTGTCAGCCATGGTACTATGACCGAGGACGGCGATTTGATAGCCACGATTCGACCGACAGATTTTCCAGGTCGGTATGAACGACCAGGTATAGATTTCCCTGCCGCAGTATGGTCAGTAAATATGACAAAAGAGCGAGAGACTTGTGGGTCGCGAAACGACCGAGAAATATTCCCATTAGCTGCTGTATAAACGACAGATTTTCTAGCCACGATAAGGCCAAAAAATGTAACGGCTACGAAAAGAACGAGAGGCTTGATTTTGTCGGCCGTAATGCGACCAACAAGTCGGGACGGACTGAGGATATGGTTAAAAAGGAGGACATGTCCTCCTAAAAGCGGACGATTAGGCACTATGGCCCTGGGGGCCCGCACCACTGAGTGAGCCTAGGGGCCCAAAAATCCTAAATCTGGCCCTGCTTCCGACAGCGGAATAAGCGACAGCTTTTCTGGTCGTGAAATAGCTAAAAATTTGTCTGCCACGATTCGTTTGAGAGATTTGCCGGCCGAGACGATGACAATAACGAAGGAAACGGCTATTTCGTTTTGTTTCATAGCCAAATTTGAATTTCCCGACCAAAAGTTGAAATTCATTACTTTTTCCCGACCTTTCAAAATCCCCGACATTTTCCCGAATTATCCCGAATTCCCGACTGGTAGTCACCCTGTATATATATTAGGGATGGTCGGGTCCCGAAATTTTGGGAAATTTTAGGGAAATCTGAACTCCCGGTTTTCAGGCGGGATTTTATTTGCTTCGGGAAATTTTTCGGGAAGGGATCATTTTAGCGATCGCAAATAAACAGCGGGTGTAGCTTCGCAACACTCGCGATCGGCCCTGGAAAATGATCTCGCGTATTTTCCAATCTTGTATAAACGGCAAATCTAGCATTGCTAAACTCGCGATCATCCGTTAAAAACTATCGTGCGTATTTGCCGACAATAAATAATCGGTAAAAGCGGCTTTGCAAATCTCTTGATCGGCCGCAAAAACCATCGCGCGTATTTGCCAGTCGCGGATGAATGGCAAAAATAGATTAGCGCTGTTCGCGAACGACCGCGAAATACGCTAGCACGCATCTGTCGATCGCGGATTAACGGCCGATGTAGCTTTACGGAACTCGTGATTGGCCGTGAAAAATGATCGCGCGTATTTACCGATCACGAATAGACGGCAAATCTAGCTTTGCGGAATGTACGAACGGCTGCGTCTTGGCCGATCGCGGATTAACGGCCGATGTTGCTTTACGAAACTCGCGATCGGCCGTGAAAAACGGTCGCGCGTATTTGCCGATTGTTGATAAACAGCAAATGTAGGATTTCTAACTCGCAATTGGGTGTGAAAAGCAATCTTAGTTATTCACTGATCGCGGTTAATCAAAGGAAACAACTTGCTACAAGGCGTGACAGTGATGATTGTTCATATTGTCATGATTGTCTGCTACAAATTGTGGTTTAGCCCATTGATTTAATTTTCTAAACTAATTCAGATGTCTTTTTGAATCCCAGCCGAAAGTATGATTATTTTTCATAAATAGGTAAAAAAAATTGACAAAAGTAAAGACTTTGAGACTTTTAAGAAATTTCTAATACATAGGCGATTAATATTTTATGTAACTCAAGAAATATTAAGTTTGGGAGGTGTGAACTTCAAATTTATAATTTTGAGCTTGAAAAAACTAGTGTTATGGTTGTCATCTTGAAACTAAATTTATTTTTAATTTTTTTACCGTAGTTTAAGATGCTGGACAAATTATGAGTCATAGAGTCATTTTCTGAAACAAGAACTCCAAAGCCCAAAGTTTATAAAAATACAATAACATGTTTACTGATTATACATGACAGTTTATTTTTAACATTCAATAACCACTCTAGTATTTTACCTTTGGCTTTTTGAAACAAAACAATAAAACAAAAAGCAGAAACTTAAAAACGATTGTGTTTCTATCAAATGTTAAAAAATGCATATTATATTTATTTTTTATATTATTTCTATTTTTCAATGCATTCAAATTAGAAAGAATATGAATTCTAATTTAATGAAAAATAATAATAAATGAACAATACATTTTATTTAACATTTTTATATAAATTTGTATTTTATTTATAATTAACAATTTCAGTGTCTTACTATTTTTTTATGTGTTTCTAATGTTTGCTATTTTGTCAATTGCATATAAGTTAGTATTTTTTCACTTAAATTTATTTCTTGAAATTTTTTGAGTTGGGACGGTACAATCATTTATTTATGACATTGTTTTTAAACTAATGCTATTATTGTAATAAAGAAAATAAATTTGTGAACGAGCATTTCCCGAAGATATAGGGAAGACAAAAATCCCATCCCGTCCCGAACTGCAAAATCCAATCCCGTCCATCCCTTATATATATATATACTAGGCGCCCCATGCGCAAATTGCGCATTTTAATATTATTTCCGTTTGTGAGAAACTCACCTACGATTTGTAGAAATTTTATAACTTTTTAAACTCGCCATTATTAATCAAGTAAACATTTCAAGTGAAATTTAAAGGTCTCACCTAAATAAATAAAAGCTTAGCTGAACAAAACACACACATTGTTCATCACACTATGTACTTTTGTCTTCTGGCACAACAGTAGTTTACCGGAAGTTTTTCTCGCGTATTCATACCATTAGAACTGTGTACATCATCGCAAGTCGCTGCAAGTAGATAGGTGATGCAGTGTCCCTCGTCTCTCGACAGTTCTCGGTTCTCGTCGAAGGTATATTATGTTTTTCCCTAATCTAATTGACTCGGTTTTCTCTTTGCCTCTCTCTCCTCAATTAGATAAAAACTAATGTTGATTTAAGAATTATATTTCATCAAATGTATCAAATCTTGTTGAAAGTTAGTTGCAGACTATTTATTATTGTTTGCAATCAGACTTATATAGGTTACAAATCCATCTGAAGGTAATCAGCTGTTAAATTAAAATCACATTTTAAAACCGTTTGAACGCATTGTTCAGCGCTTGAGCGTTGAAAGCGCCCTCTACAAATAAATCAAAGGCTTGGAGGTCAAAGCCGAAAAAGAAATGCCTATTTTAACTGTCTGTCGCAGGTGCGCTACATTATAAGCTTTAAAATGACACCTCAATCGTGAAAATCGGTTCAGTAGGACGCCTGAAAAAGAGATCTAACAGAAAAAAACCTTATTGTATTAAGTATATATGTATATATATATATATATGTATATATATATATATGTGTGTGTGTATGTATATATATGAAAATGATCGAATAGTTTTTTTTTGCTTCTGGGGGTCCCAAAACAACCATGAGTACTGCGGTAACAGCTTCTTCCATATAGGGGAAATTCGCTAAAAATTAGGATATACTCTATTATTTGTTATACTGACAGTGGTTGGAAGATAAATTTATCACAATCATTAACAGTGCCTTTAATCCATCATCGTAATGCGCCATAGTAGCTTCCATATGGCGCGAAATTCGCTTAATGCGTAAGCGCTAGGGGAGGGCGAGTAGTGGATTTTGAAGTCAAGTCGAGTCGAGTATTAAGCCAAAAACTCGAATATCGAGTCGAGTAGTTGTTTGTGAAAAGTAATGAAATTTTAATTTTTTCAACTAAAATCCGTCTTCAATTTTACTTATAAAATTGGTCTACTTTATTTAAGCTTATGTTTCTATATTTCTTGGAAAAATAAAACTCTGATATTGTAATACCCCTAACATTGCATAAACCCTACTTTTAAATGAATAAGTTGACTATGCTAAAAAATCACTCAAAATAACAAATCAGTTAATGTAACAAGATCACAAAATAAATTTATGTAGAATATGCATAGTTGTAAACTTTAAGCAGTAATAAGATTTAATTAGTAGCCTACTATTTAAACAATCAAAAACAGTTTTATATTTTACCTAAAAATAATTGTTGGCACTAATTAAAACCTTAGCAGAGAAATTGTGAAAGAAAGAACTAAAAACATCAGGGAGGAGAGCTGTGCCCAATTATTTGTTTACTTCTCTAAACCCAACCCCACCCCCTTGCCTGACTGCTGAACTATTGTTTTTGACATCCAATCACTTGAGCGTGAGTGACACAGCTGCGACCAGATAAGAATAAGATATCCCCCAAAGGGTGATTAATACCCATGTTCTCACCTTGCTGGCCTGAGTTGGGCACCAGTTTGATGACCTGCTGGGCCGTGGTAGTGGGGGTGATTGAGGGTTTGTCCCCTATTCGTTTTTGTTGGTGAGCTGCTCGTTGGATCTTCAGCTGCTGTTCTAATTTATCCTTTATCTCCTCTGGAGTTGCTTTCGGTTCTACCTTCACGTCAACCGTTCCAGTTTTGGTGGAGCCAGCCGAAACAATGGCACGTGATCGAGTGCCTGAACCAGCAATAGTCTGTGCTCTCTCCATCCTAGAAACGTATAAGGGGAAAATTCAAAAATAATTTTTTTTATATTTAAAGGAAAATTCAGTTCAGTAGAGAAAAAAAAACATAATATAGGCCTAGAACTGACATGTTATTCAACAGTGACAAAGTTGAAGTGAAATGTATAAGTTAAATATTATTTTACCTAAAAAACTTTTTATCATAACCTTCTAGTGTGCAATGCCTAATCTTTTTAACTCTGACATAAAAATGTAACATGTATTGTATGTTACATTCGTATGTATTGTATGTATTCGTATTGTGACGTATTCGAATGTATTGTACATTCGTAAAATTACATTTTTTTTGTAAACTTGTAAAATTGGAGGACCAAAAACTGGAGGTCAAACAGAAGAATTTTGGAGGACGGAAGATTTCGAGACGACCTGTAGATAACCTTTAAATAATATTAGGCCTAAAGGTGGTGCTAAAGCAAAAGAAAGACCAGTTCAAAATTTAATAATTGCCTTAAAACATATTAAAATTTAGGCATGTATTCATGAAAATTAGTTAATAACTATAAAATAAATTTAGTAATTTAAGGAGTGAAGCATAAGGCTTGGATATTATTTGAGAGGAGAAGATGGGATGTACAGCTAACTCACCTAGCAAATAGGCTGCAGAAACACATTTAGATATTTCACGTTATATGAGTGATATTTCGGCTTTCTTTGAAGCCTTTGTCAAACAAAAGAGAACTATTCTATGTGAAATATCGATGTGTGTCTCTGCAGCTTACTTGTAAGATGAGTTAGCTGTACATCCTATGTTCTCCTCTCAAGTAATATAAAATATTGTAACTATCATACATCCTTTTTTAGTCAAACAAATTTTCCCAAATACTTCACGGTTTTGAATTATTTAAATTGATAATAATTTAAAAACTTGTTCTAAGGGTAGTTTAACATTGATGGTTTACTTACTTGTCCCCGAACTGCTTGATTTCCCACAATTCCAGCTTGTTCTCATCTACCCAGGACTCCGACACCTGAGGCTCGGTGCTCTGAGGCGTTTCTTCCCGCTTCCTCTTGCGCAGCCCCAGTCTGATGGACGTTACTTCTGCTTTAACAGTAACCATAAATTAATCTCAATGTTGCATGCTTTGTGGTTTTATAAATAATAGACATACAGATTAAAAGGCAACAACAATTTTAAGATAATTGAGAGAGCCAATATCCATGAAATATATTGAGCTTACGTTCCAAGTCCCCTCCCACCTCCTACGTATGATAGAAGCTACTTGTCAGACCGCGTTCTGTACTCCAACACAGAAGGTCAGCGGAGCATTCCCATTACATCCGGGGCTATGCAGGGGTCCATTCTCAGAATCGATCTCTGGAACATGTCCTACAACAGCTTGCTGAGGCTAGACATGCTCGATGAGACCCACCTCGATGGCTATGCTGTCGACGTCACTCGCCCTGATTGCAGCGAGGACCGTCGAGCAGGTAAAATTGAGGCTCATCGTAATACTCAAGGTCAACGGGTGGATGTGAGATCACGGCTTGTACTTGGCTATCAACAAGATAGAGATCAATGTCCTCACAAAAAGAGGATAGACACCTTCTTCCCGGTGCAGATAGTTGATATCACACTCAAGACTAAGCCTATGATATCACGCACACACTAAGTCTATGATCAATTTTTCTACTTAGAAGCCTTCTACTTGTAAACCTTGGCTATGTACCTGTCTGTTTATTACATTTTTGTAATAATTGTAACAGATGTTATGTACAATAAAGATTTGAAAGTTGAAAGGCAATCTAACAGAGGAGGCCCGAAGTGGGCCGGGAAACAGCTGCCATAGAAGAGCGTGACCACAGCTTCAACTGCTGGCAGCCAGACTGGGAAGCGAGGCGAGGGGACACTGGACCTTCGAGCTCATACCTTCTGTCCGACCATGGATGGAATTGCAGAACAGCAAGGTTGACTACTACGTGACCCAGTTCCTTTCTGGTCACGGGTACTGCCGAGCCTATGTGTACTGGATGGGTAAAGTCGCCATCCCGGACTGACTGTATTGCCCCGGCATCCCAGAAACGTCCGCGCACACGTTCTTTCAGCGTGACTGTTGGCACACTTACCGAGTCTCGCTTTCATCTGAGATCTGCATGATTGTCAATCCACATAACATTGTTGGAGCTATGCTCCAGGGCAACTGAAACTGTAACCAGCACTTTGTCCAGGCCATTCTTCGGGCAAAAAGGTCGACCTCGATCTACCTTAATCCTCAGCTTTTCCCGACAGCTTTTGCCCTAGTGGCATAATATCAAAGGCCTAGCCCGAAGAAATGTGCGCAACAGTTCCAGGCTAGTGTCCTCGATGTTGAAGTTCGACACTACTAAGGGGACAACGAGTCCCTCAGTGTGCATAAATGCATTACACCTCTTACCAAAAAAAAGAAAAAAATCCATGAATTACATTAGATGAGTTTTCACTTTTCAGGACTTACCACGGACAGTTTTGGGTAACTCGAGAGGAATTACTACTCGTCGTACCAAATACTGTGTTCGGTCACAAAACTCTCCCAGGTGGCGAGACTTCAGGATCTCTGTTGACATGATCTCTGTGTCTGTTGTCACCTGGTTTTTGCCGTCATTTGGAGGTTTCACCTGCAAAACAAATTTTAATATGAGTATAGAGAAAATTTATACACTTGTTGAAGCAAACATGCATACAAAATGCTTAAATTAATAATCTAAACAAACTCTCACATAAAATAAAATTAACGTATGTTCGTAAATATACATGCAAAAATATTCTCCAAGGAATAACAAGGGCAGTTGGTGCAGAAGATTTCCTCTTATCCGGACAACTCAGGACCAAGACCTTTTTAATTTCTGGCTTTTTTTATTTATTGGGCAGCACTCACCATTTTTTGTTCAGCTAGAAGTTCTTGTCGATCTTGTTTTTTCACACTACATTCACACAAGATTTTACACATACCACAAACACACAAATGGCGAACTCCACAAGCTATTAAACGACGTTTCGCGAGACAACGAAAAAACGTCTCGCGCTATCAAGTTTTTTATTACTTGATAACTTTAAATAATAAAAAACTTGATAACGCGAGACGTTTTTTCATTGTCTCGTGAAACGTCGTTTAAGACCTTGTGGAGTTCTCCATTTGTGTGTTTGTGGTATGCGTAAAAAACTTGTGTGAATGTAGTGTGAAAAAACAAGATCGACAAGAACTTCAAGCTGAACAAAAAATGGTGAGTGCTGCCCAATAAATAAAAAAAGCCAGAAATTTAATAATACAAAAATACAATGTCATTTAGAAATACAAGACCTTTTTAGATAACAGGTTTCCCTGTTGAAACGACATTCACTTAAACACATTAATTATAACTCGATTGCATACTGTATCAGCAAATACTTCTAAGACTCGTGATCACTGGTCTCATATCTTTCCCAAGAGTTAATATTTGATAGAAACACAATAATTTTAAAGTTTTTCCTTTTTGCTTTTATTGTTTAGTTTCCACAAAGCCAAAGTAAAATTCTAGAGTGGTTATTGCATGTTAACAATATACTGTCATGTATAATCAGTTAACATGATATTGAATTTCTATAAACTTTGGGCTTTGAAGTTTCTATTTTAGGAAATGACTCATAATTTTTCATGCACTTTAAACTGTGGTAAAAAATTAAAAATCAATTTAGTTTCAAGATGACAACCATGAAGACTAGTTTTACCAACCTTAAAATTTTAAATTTGAAGTTCACAACTCCCAAACTTAATATTTCTTAAGTTACACATGATATTAATTGCCTATGAATTTTAAATTTCATTTAAAAGTCTCAAGTTCTTTACTTTTGTCAACAATCTAAAATTTTGTTGGCTTATTTATCAAAAATAATCAAACTTTCGGCTGGGATTCAATGACATCTTAATTAGTTTGGAAAATTGAATCAATGGTAGGAGTGTGCGAGTATTCGACCGGACGAGCTTTTCAGTATTCGGCTGGGCTCGACTTTTTTCAAAAAATCTCGACACTCGAGCTGAGCTTTTGATAAGAGAGTTCTTATCAGAAAGATAATTATTGCGATCTATTTTTGGACGGTAAACAAACCGGGACACAAAAAAGAGCAAACAAAAAATATTCCCTAGTCATAAGGAAAGGACATGGACAGGTAACAAGAAATTTTATCTCCATTTAGATGGAAATTGGAGCTATATTTAATTGACCTTGGAGAACGCAAAATACAGCATTTAAGTCTATTGTTTTATCATGGCTTATCTCTTTAACGTTATATCGTACAAGTTTAATTTTGGTCTCATTTGATTTATAAAAATAAGACAAAAAATATGAGCCGTAATTTATAATTGTATGAAAAGTAGTTTGTATTTTAGCATTTTGTAGTATGGATTCCTTATCTCCTAATTAACTCGCACTGAGTCAGACAATGACAAAAAACCGGGACAGAGTTGGAGTAAACAACCTCCACCCCCCCCTCCAAAGCCACTAATAAGGAGAATGAGAGAGGTAGCTGTTTTTTTCTTTCTCTCTATTCGGTCATAATCTCTGATCTTTCTTCTTCCTTAATTTAAACCACATTATTTTCTTCACAAAAGCTTAGAGATGCAATTAATTTTAGGATGACAATAAATTATTTTTGTTATTAAATATTATTTCATTCATATTCTGAAATAGTTTAAACATCAATATTATGCCACAATCGGGACTGCTATTTGTAATCATCTTTACTTTGTGAACATTAAGAAAATCAACCTTGTGTTTGACTAAATGTAAATGTGTTATTTTTTTAAGATACAGCCATTTTAAAACCTTTCCAATTAACTCCTTTCAACTCTTGAAAATGTTGTCGTATGTAACTAGAATGATTATGTAAGTTTAACTATTTGTTTTAAAGTGAAACTACTGTGGAAATGGGGAGGCAAATTATAAACTTAGATTTTAAATTTGTTATTTTACTACATAAATTATTTTTTGAGCCAGTTTGATCAATTTTATATAACATAATACACATAATATTTATGAACCTATCAGATCAATAACTTGTTTTGGAGATAAGCTTTCTAGTTTTGAGCTGACGTTCACTTAAGGTATTCAAACATTAGACTATTGTATCTTTTAAAATTAAAAACAAGCTTAATAATTTGGTGGTTGTTAGAAAGCTCGGCTCGAAAACTTTTGATAAAGCTCGGCTCGGCTTGGCTCGAGTTCACAAATCACTATTCGCACACCCCTAATCAATGGGCAAAACCAAAATTTGTAACCGAATCAGTATGGCCAATGATATGAATAATCATTACTGTCACACTTTCTAGAGAGTTATTTCTGATGATTATCCGCTATCAGTGAATACCTAAAATTGGTTTTCACACTCAATGAGTTTATAATGTTACATTTGTTGCATATCCATATCCGTTTATCCACAATCGGCAAGTATGCAGCCGTTTGCAAATTTCGCAAAGCTAGATTTGCCATTTATTTGTGATCGGCAAATACTTGTGATCATTTTTCACGGGCGTGTTCCATAAAGCTTCATCGGACGTTGATTCGCAAGCAGCTAATACGCTCTAGTGTATTTCGCTACTGTTCGCAAATAGCACAAAGCATCGCGTGTATGCCATTCATCAGCGAATGGCAAATACACGCGATGGTTTTTGCAGCCGATCACGAGATTTGTAAAGCTCCATCTGCCGTTAATTTGCGATCGGCAAATACACACAATAGTTTTTAGCGGACAATCACAAGTTTCGCAAAGCTGGATTTAGCCTTTTATAAGCGGTCGGCAAATACGCGAGGTCGTTTTCAGTGGACCATCGAGAGTTTTGCGAAGCTACACTCACTATTTAGTTGTGATCACTAAAATGATCCCGTCCCAATAATTTCCCAAAGTGAATAATAATCCCCCCTGAAAATCAGGAATTTAATTTTCCCAAAAATTTCCCGAAATTTTGGGACCCTACCATCCCTAATAAAAAGTACTTTTATCTTGAGAACTAATTGAGATATTAAGGGAATTCCCAACTAAAAATGCTAAATTTGTTAAAATTCTTATTTTTGGTTCTGAATAAAGTTTTTCTAGTTGTTTGTGCATGTTACAAAAAAAACTTTTGTTCACAGAATTTTTAATTTGCAGTTTTAGGTATTTTTTAGGTATAAATATACCTAAAAATAACGGTTATATAAAAACTGATATATCTCAGGTTCTATTGGCTAGAACTTCATGATCAAAGTGTAATTTTAGAGGGTTTTTAGTCTTCTAAATAGTTAGGTAAAATTATATTTCGTATCTATTTAGATAAAAAAGTTATGGGGAAAAAAATAAAAAATAATTTTAAAAATATTGTTTATTGAAAAGAAAATATTTTTATTCAATTCGGAGTTCGGAAAATGCGGAAAAACATGGATACGACCAAGAAGAAGCAGTTAAAGCTACCAAAGAACAGTTTTACATGGATGACTATCTCGATAGCAGAGGAAATGTTGAAGAAGCTGCAAGTACAGCTAAAGCAGTTGTATCCATTTGTAACAAGGGAAGTTTTAATTTGAGGAACTTTGTCAGCAATTCACAAGAGTTCATGGATGCACTACCGAAAGCAAGTTGGTCTAAGAACCTTCTGAATAAGGCTTTAGAGCTGACTGACAAAAACAACGTAGAGAGAGATTTAGGACTTTACTGGAACTTCAAAGAAGACACCTTTAGTTTCAAGGTAAGTTTTTTAAAAGCAGAAAATAAAGACACCCTGTTGCAATCACCTACTAAGAGACAAGTACTACAGGCTGTCATGTCAATATATGATCCACTCGGCTTCATCAAACCCATCACAATGAAAGGAAAAATTAGTTCAAGAACTCTGGAGGTTAATGTGCATTGGGATGATATTATACCACTTTCGTTGAAAAGAATATGGCAAAGCTGGATAAACGATGTGATAAAAGCAGAACGTCTTAAGATACCTCGATGTTATGGGATTTCTGGAAGTCAATCAATTCAGTTACATATTTTTTGCGATGCTAGTAAGCAAGGATACTGTGCAGTAGCATACTTAAGGATAGAAAAACAAGATCAAGTCAAACTTGTATTTGTGATGGCAAAATCAAGAGTGGCTCCATTACGTGCCACAACAATTCCTAGACTTGAACTTCAAGCAGCAGTCTTAGGCAGCCGAATAGCCTACCTAATCCTTCAAGTTCATAAAGAGGTGATAACGACGTATTTCTGGACTGACTCAAGAATAGTATGGTGCTGGATACAATCAACAAACAAGCAAAAATCGGTTTTTATTTCCAATCGGGTTAATGAGATCCTGAAAACAACAGAAAGAGAGCACTGGAGATGGCTTCCTACCACGAAAAATGTCGCTGATAATGCAACACATGACTCGACCGCCTCATCAATAAACAGAGACTGTGAATGGCTTTGTGGTCCTGAGTTTCTTTCTTTTCCTGGAGAAATGTGGCCTAAAACTGAAAATAAGTTCAAAGGAGATGCTGACTTAATACTTGTAAATGATGCTGACGATGCTGTTACAAATGAAGAAAAGTCACTCATTGATATGGAAAGATTTTCTAACTATTCCAGATTGATTAGGACTGCAGCTTGGGTACTACAGTTTATATTCTTCTTGTAAAAATCCTTCTGCTGGTAAAAAAAGGGTAACTCTTTCACCTGAACTTGATCGAATTAGGAAGTACCTTCTTTTTCTATGGGACTGTCTGTGTAGTAAGCCATGCGATAACGAGCGTGAGCTTAAAAGGCTGAACACTTTAGTGAGGAAAAAGTACCGTACGGGACTCTCTGAAGCTAGGAAACAGATTAATGCTGATTTTATTGGGAAGGCTGCGAATCCATGTCGTGCTGCATGGAGTGTTATCAAGCAAGATACAGTGGTTAGCCATCGTCTTCCTGTCTGCTCTCCAGATGAACTAAATAATTACTTTCTGGAGTCAGTTGAAGACATTGTGAATTCAATTCCTCCATCAGTAGTTTCTGCTGTTGATATTTGCCCTGACTATTCTGGTAATGACCAACCTGGATTCTCATGGTCTAAAGTAACTGTTGTAGATGTTGTTAATATTGTACATAATTTTAAGAATTCTAATAGCACTGATTATTATGGCATGACAGTTAAATTATTAAAGCACTTTATTGAACCTATTGCCCAAGTGCTAGCCTACCTATTGAATTATTGTCTCAGTCATGGTGTATTCCCCGACTGTTTAAAAGTCTCAAAAACCACTCCGGTTTATAAGAAAGGGGAACCTGATCTCATGTGTAGTTATAGGCCGATATCAATTGTACCGGTGTTTGCTAAGGTTTTTGAAAGTGTCATAAATATGCAACTCTGTAGATACTTTGAGGGCAAGGGTCTCTTTACACCTGACCAATTTGGCTTTCGAAAAGGGCTAAGTACGGGTGATGCCATCGAGCAGTTGTTGTCTATTGTTCTCAGTAGTTTTGAATCTGGGGGTGTGGCTGCGGTCAAGATGTGTGACCTCTCTCGCGCTTTTGACTGCGTCCCTTCTGATATCCTAATTGGCAAACTCAAAAAATATGGTGTAGGGGACTGTGCCCTTAGGGTTATTGGTTCATACCTACATAATCGTCACCAGGTAGTGTCACTCAGGGGTAACATAACTGATCCTTTACCTGTTAATCATGGAGTCCCGCAGGGTTCTGGTCTTGGCCCCCTCCTCTTCCTTATTCTCATAAACGACCTACCTTCTTCCATCTCATGTCAGTCCATTCTTTTCGCTGATGACACTACCTTGATTGTTAGCGATAAGAATCTTAAAAGTGTTGTCGAAAGGGTAGAGTTAGGGTTTGATGAGGCAGCAGAGTGGTTTAGTTCTAATAAATTGGCCCTAAATGTTAATAAAACAAAGAGATGTTTTTTACTTTGCTAAATCTAGATCTAGAGTTTTGTTGTAATACAAATGTTGATTTGTTGGGCTTCACCCTTGACCCTAAATTAACGTGGAATGGCCATGTAGACAAAGTTTGCAAGAGATTAGCCAGAGCTTTGTTCCTGCTTAGAAAATTGAAGTGCAACGTGTCCTTTGAATGTATGATGATGGCCTACTTTGCTTTTTTTAACAGCCATATTGCCTATGGGATCAAGCTATGGGGTCATTCACCTTCTGCTAAAAGAATTTTAATTTTGCAGAAAAAAGCTCTTAGGTTATTAGCAGGGGTAGGACCTTTCGAACACTACAAACCCTATTTCATAGAATTTAAGGTATTTACGGTTGTAAATATGTACATATTTAGCTGTATCCGTAGTATTAAGGCGCATGTTCATGAATATCAAACTGTTAGTTCCAGGAATCCATATGAAATTCGCAACACAAACCAACTTGATGTGCCTAGGCTTAGGCTATCTAAGTCAGCGAACTGTTTTCCTGTGACGGGCTTGAAAATGTACAATGTGTTACCAAGTGCTATAACTGATTTACCACAAAGACTATTTGAAAAGCAGATTAAAAGATATTTGCTTGAAAACCCATTCTATTCAATAGAAGAATATTATGCCGCAGTAAAAGACTTTTAACACTTGTAAGACTTGTTGGCTCTTCTGTATTGACTTGGCCTATTGCATGTATTATTGTCTAATGGCTCAATAAATTTATGATTATGATATGACCAAAATGAAACTTGTACGATATACCGTTTAAGAGATAAGCCTTGATAAAACAATAGACTTAAATGCTGTATTTCGCGTTCTCCAAGGTCAATTAAATATAGCTCCGATTTCCGTCTAAATGGAGGTAATATTTCTTTTTGTCAATGGCCTTTCCTTATCACAAGGGAATATTTTTGTTTGTTTTCGTGGAAGGGAAACGCTCTTCCAGTTTAACGTATCCAAAAATAGATCGCAATAATTATCTTTCCGATAAGAACTCACTTATCAAAAGCTCGGCTCGAGTGTCGAGCTTTTTCAAAAAATGTCAAGCCGAGCCGAATACTGAAAAGCTCGACCTAAAAAGCTCGACCGGTCGAATACTCGCACACCCCTATTTCCGATTAACGTTACAGGAAGGACTCTCAAAAGCACTCTATCTAGGGACTCATCTTGATATCCGATATGTTCAGTTTCAGGTGAACTTTGTACTGGCTGACTACATTCACTTCTTTCATTCTTCTGCTTATTAGTGTTATGTAGTAGATTGTGGCGATAATAAGAACAACCGTTCACTCCACAAGCTACCTTTTTCCTGCACTGTGTTGCTCGATGTCCTATTTTTAAACATTTAAAACAAACTTTAGACTTTTTCACGAGTTCCCATCGCTTCTGGATATCAATTTTATGAAAATGTTTACAATCTGCCAAACTATGTTCATCTTTTTTGCAACAAAGACACTGTTTCACTGTTGACACTTTCTGACCATCTTCATGGAGTAATACAAAGTTCCTTTGGCCTGACTCGTTTCTTGTTGAACTTCTGTAATTACTCCCATTGATAGGGGCATGACTAGGTGCAGACACAGTTGCTGCTTCCGCCACTGAGGACAGCCACGTAAAGAAACTATCGAGACCTATTGGTTTACTTACTTCAGATTGTTGCGATGTAACGAACATTCCCAAATTAAGCTTCATATTTGTGGACAGTTTTTCCGTGAGCTCCTGCAAAAGTTGTGGATTGAACATATTATTTGTTCAATACTTCAGGACTTCATATCCTGTTTAAGAGATTTCACAGTTACCACAAGATTCCTCACCATGTCACTGAATGTCACTAATGTTTCTGGCTTGTAATCTTTTGTAGGTGGTTTGCTCCTCACACTGGCAATGAGACTTTTAATTATTACTTCTGGGCGTCCAAAACGTCATTCCAGCAGATTGATGATTTCAGGCACGTTTTCAGGATAGATTAAAAGTGCCGACACAATATCTTTTGCTTTACCAGACAAGGATTTCTGAAACCTTTGAAGATTTTCAAGATCAGTGTAGTCATTGAATTCAGTTGACCGTCTGAACTCAGCAAACCAAGCCGGCCACTTGATCAAAGTCTCCGTTGAAATCAGGAAGACTTGATAAAACTCTAGCACAAGTTTTCTGGCGATTGTGACGTGGTTGTGAATCTTTTCCTTCCACAGTGGGCAGGGAAGTCAAGGTCTTCTTTTCTCGAGGTTTTTCACATCTAACATCTCGATGACCTAGACTAGACTGTTCACACTGATTCGGAAAACACGTTTCTCGATGCTTACTTTTTGAATTATTAGTCGCATTAACAACCCAAGGCTTAATCTGTTCATCTTGAGCGTCGTCAAAAGGTTTGGCTATCATATTCATCGACTGGTTGGTCCAAGGCTTTATCTGATCATCTTGAATGACATCAGTCGGCTCATTATTCGGATGACTCATGGATTTGTCGACCCAAGGCTGTAACTGATCATCTTGAGTCGCTTTACCGGCTTCTTGCATCCAGATTGTAACAGCTTCGTTTATGGGCAAAGGTCACTGAATAGACAAGGCGGAATTTCTAGAGTGTGTCCTAATTCTTGAGGACATTTTAGAGCTAATATTTGATAGCCTCTCTTCCATCAATCTCTTCTTCAATTCTAATTCCTTTCTCTTGGCTTCTTCTGTAGAAATTTCTGCCACAGCTTTTGCCCAGGCAATTTCTGCTTCTGCCTTTGCTCTGGCAATTTCTGCCGCCGCCTTTGCTTCTGCCGCGGAGATTTCCATAGCTGTTTCCTCTTCTTGTATTTTGATAAGTTCATTCATAATTTCACAAAAATCACTCTTTTTACTTCTGTTCGTTTCAGACCTAGGATTTGAACCACCACCAATTGTGGAAACATCTAGGTCTAGTTTGGGATTATCATTTCCTTTCATTTCCTGTGCCTTTTTTGTACAGGACCTAGTTTTGATTGGTGAAAAAGATTTATTTGACATTAGAGGTCTGCGGGTAGTGATTTTTCAAGCCGGGTCGTGTTTTGGATTTCCATAAATTTTCGGGTCGGGTCGGGTTCGGATATTATAAGTGGAATAAAAATTCGGGTCGGGTCGGGTTTGGGTATGTAAGTTGAAAAAAAATTCGGGTCGGGTTCGGGTATCTTAAATAAAATTCGGGTCGGCTTCGGGTATCATTTGTCAGAAAAATATTGACTTCATTAAATTTTGATGGGCCTACCAAGCAGTACTAATACAAAGTAAGTAAAAATCTAACATAACATTCACCAACTTATTTTACTTACATCTATACAGTCAATAGATATTCATATTCATGACTAAACTTATTACTTCAGAATATATAAATGAAATAGTATTTATATTTTATAACAACAATAATTAACAATAATTTATTTTCATTATAAAATTAGTTCTATTCTAAAACTTCTGTGAAGAAAATAGGAAGAGGCAGAAACCAGAAATTACCAGAATAGAAGGAAGGAAAGAGAAGGGGAGAGAGAGTGAGAAATAGCTTGAAAAAACAGCTGTCTCCATCTCCTTATCAGTGGGAAGGGGGGGGGGGGGAAGTGGGGGAGTTTTTTACTCGTCAATTAAGTCTGTCCGCCAGTCCGCTCTTATCTACATGCGTGCGTGCGTGCGTCCGTCCGTCCGTCCGTCTGAGTTCTGAGAATTAGAAGATAAAGATTCCTGACTACGAAATGCGAAAATCTAAACTACTTGTCCTACAACATCATATGACGGCTAATATTTTTGTCTAATTTTTATAAATCAATTGAGACAAAAATGAAACTTATCTCTTGCCGTTCAAGAGAAATTCTATGATCAAACAATAGACTGATGTATAATTTGTCGTTCTCCAAGGTAAACTAAATATAGGAGAAACTTTCCGAATTTCATCTACTTGGAGACAATATTTTTCACCTGTCAACACCCTTTCCTTATCACTCCAAGAATTATTGTTTGCGTACGTTTTTCGTGGGAAGGACACGCTCTTCCGGTTTAACATGTCCAAAAATAGATCACAAAAAATATTTTCTTGATAAGACTTCTTGTATTATAAGCTCGGTTAGAAATTCAACCTTATTCAAAGCTGTTTAGTGTTGGTACGACTATTTCACTGCAAAAAATTGTCAAAAGGAGCAACGGTTCCCTAATCCTTTATGTTGTTATACGAGGATACGATATTACGCAGTAATCGTACGATAATTTTGAGCTGGCAAGGGGACGGCTGGTTGTCTGACTGAGACGTACAGTGAAGATTGCTTCGAAGTTTGACATCGCGATCGCGACCATCTTTGTTCGTCTCGTTATAATTGCGTGGACGCCGTTAGTCAGAAGCATGGCGCAAATTAATTATTGTTAAACATTTCTTAAGTTTTGGGTTTCTTTCGGGTAGTGTGTGTCGGGTATCTTCAACCCGACTTCTTTCGGGTAGTAAGTACCCGCCCGACCCGACGTGTGATAAAAACCCGCCCGAATTAAGCCCGAGACGTGTCGAACCCGCCCGACTACTCGGGTTCACGTAATTACCCGAAGCTACCCGAATTTTCGGGTACCCGCAGACCTCTATTTGACATATTAAATGATTCCAAGGGTTTCGGCACCAAAAAATGCAAGTGAATTAATAAAATAAAATAAAATATCAGTTTAAATCATAATTTCTATTTCTTTTTTTTAGATGAAAACATGCAAAAAAAAACAATAACAAAATAATCAGCTGATTGTCAAAATTAGAATCATTAGACTGAACATAATTATATCAAATATTTATGAAAGAATACTATAAGAAAACTATGTAACAAGTACTTTATGAGATATATCAATTTTAGTGTTGAAAAACACGGAAAACCAAACCATTTTAGTGTGGAAAAACCAAACTTGCAGGAATTGCGCATTGAAAGTTTTCGAGCGTTATCCTGGCTAGGCTAATTGATGTTGGAGCGGCGGCATGCAGAGCCTAATATAATTTTTTTCATTATGTAACAACTACTATATAGGACAGACATCAAGATGCTTCAATACCAGATTTAAAGAACATATTCAAGCGTTAAAATCTAAAAACAAGACCACAATGAAGTCCAACTTTGCAGAGCACATAATGAACTCTGATCACAGTTATAAAAATATAAAAGAAAACCTTAAAATATTAGAATACGAAAAGGATCGCATGAAACTAAATGTAAAAGAAGAGATGAATATTTATATACACAATAAAAAAGACCCATTAAACATATTAAATACAATGATCCCCAAACAAAACCACCCAATATATGACAAAATAGAAAAACTAAGAGAAGATAAGAAAAATTTTATTACATATAACAATCAGAATAAAAAAAGAACAGATAAAATTAAGATAACATATTACCAATAATTTATTTGTTTACATTTTACAGATTTTTTATATAATTTTAAAAAGGTTATGAATAAGATTTGAAAATGAACTTAGTTTCAAAACATGTCATCTTATAAATAAAATAATTTTTTAAATAAAAAAAGGGTACTTGTTATGAAAACTAATCTTATCACTATATTAGTAGCCCTAATCATCCACAATTACTCTAATTTTTTTCATATATAAAACAACTTATACCTTGTTATGTATGGTTCTTCTGAAAGAGGACATATAGAACAATAAAATGTAGGAAAATGTTTTTGAAAAAAAAATAAAATTTTTGTCATTTTTAGTAGGGAATCCCCTTAAAAAACGGATTGCGGGATAGTAGGGCCTAATCAGTGAAAAAAATCTAGTTGGAAATATCGGGTCACATTACGACTTTTGCATTGAGAAAATTAATTTGAATCCAATATGGCGCATCCAAGATGGCGGCCGAAACTGAGTACTTACTCAAAATTTAGTATAACTCACCCAAGAATGTTTGGGCATGGTAAGGAATTGGTATTTGAAAAAAAAATAGAAAGAAGTCAAGAGAGGGACTATTATGAGACATACGGTATATTGCTTTATTCACTAAAAACTTACTAGCCATTATGACCACCAGACCCTGATGAACGATGTTACATTAAAGGCATCATACAAGTATAAAATAGGAATAAGAATTTATCACCTGCATGTCATCCCATCTAAGACATGCCCAGAGTATTCTGAGCTGGAGGGCAGCAGCAGCAATAGTCTTGAAGTTGACTGTCCGATAGAGCCAACATGTCTTAAATATTGGACGGGAGCAAGGGTAAGGCCAGCACTGGTGGTTCGACTGCAATGAACAAAACATACTACTTAATAAAGATTGAGATTGCAATACCACCAAAAGAAGTCAAAATGATTGTTGAGAGAACCTGAGAGAAAAATAGTCCAAGCTAACATGATAAATAATAAAATTAACCCAAAACGGGTCCTGTTTTAATACATTATTGAGTTGCCATTAGTTTTTAGTTGGGAGGCAATAGTAGATAGAGAACAAAGCATTCCCTAAGTAGTCCCAAAATGAAAAACCAAATATTTTAACTTTTAGTTTGTGTCAGCCTCAAAGATAAGACCGGTGTGCTTGTTAATAAGTTAGTAAAGTCATTAAAGCTAACTTAAATACATAACAAAATACAAAGTGTAAATTTGTTTAAAAGTCATAGAATATAGAACCAAGTCGACGACCTAAAATGTTATTTTAAAATGTTTTTCAGTGAACACAAATTGAAGGTGAAAAACAACACAGATTTTTTACCTTATATGGTGGATTTAAAAGTCAAAGACAGTAACTATTCCAGATTTTGTATGATTAGACCTTTAGAATGTCACGTTCGACTTTCACAAGGACCAACAATTTAGATTTTTGAGGCTTACGAGTTCAATTTGTAAAAAAAAAACAGATCTCAGATTGCCCACTAATCTTACCATTCCTAGAAGCATAACTACTGTGGTGAGCTCGTGAGTATGGGACTAAGAATTGCAGAGGCTGAGCCAAAACCCTCTGAAAGTGGCAGTACTAACCATCGTTCTTATGTTTCAACAAAACTGAAACCCCATTAACCACTTTTCTGCTTTAAAAATGTCACATGTTATTTAAATCTCTTGATTAATTTTACCAAGTTACCATTCACTATTTAAATTAACTGAGTAGCAGCAATTCAATGCAAATATTGATTCCAAAAGTATAAGAGAGTGTGTTTTTATAAATGGTCGGCAGGGGCAGGCTGCTCTACGGGTTTACATTATCGCCAGTCCCACAATGCTCAGTACCAGTATAAGCAAAACCAACCAAACTTCAGGTAATACAATTATTGTTCTGGCTTTCACATTTTAGGAGTAAAAATCTGATAAATCCTACCTTAGCTTGGTGATTGTATCCGCTGACTTGTAAACGACCAGCATGCCGAGAAAGTTTCCTCAACTCATGCTGAGGTAGGATAAGTAGATTCTTTTTCTTGCTACGAGTGTGGAACGTAGAACACTGAGGATACTTGACTTGCTGTCTCTTCTTTCTCTTACAATCTGCTAATGATAAAGCTACTTTTTTCAAGTAAACCTGCAATAAGGTATTAGTTTTATTTCAAATTATTTATTCATTGCAAATAGTTACATCGCTGAAGCTGGCCTTTGTAGAAAGTGACATGTCGTGATTCATTCGGTGGAAAAGCACCAGGTATAAGAACCATAATATATACCTGGTGAGCAACATGTTGACTGTGATAACCTTATTTAATTTATAACTGAAAATAAATTTAAAAAAAACATTGTATATCATTTATTTACAATATTACAAGTCAAATATTGTATGTAAATATCAAAACATATGTAAATATTAATTGGACAGTATACTGACGCTTCGAGTTTGAGGTCTCGGCAGAGGAGGGGAGGAAATCATCAATGACATAGCAGTAAACAGAGCCATACGATTATGCTGCTACCAAACTAACATTGGATTTTATAAACTAAACCAAAACAAAGTGAGGATAAGTATTAAAAACAATGTTTTGCTCTTTGAATAACAATCTACAAACAGGTGAAATGTTTTTGGTTTATTCCTCATGATGTCATCTCATTGTCTAGAGGTCATTTCGCAGCCGTGAAATCTCAAATATTTTGCTTTACACACAGATATTTTATCTCTGCTAACTTAACACATTATAGCAGAGAAGAGTCACAGTGACTTGAAGGGGCTAAAAGCCCCAAATTGTACATAATAAGGGAATATTTAAATGAAAATCAATTCAATCCTTTTTTATTATAGTCAAAAAACCTTTGTTTAGAATAGATTTTTCAGTCCCAATGCTTTTTAAATGGCAAATATTTTATGTTATTTCTCGTTTCCTGGTGAATTTCAAGAAATTTCTATATTTTTCCTGAGTCAGTGGCATCAAAACTTTCAATTTGAGCCACCTCCTATCATCCTACAACATGAGAAATGCCTGCAGTTACTTTGCAAAAATTTGGCTTATGCAATAGGTATTCAAAGTAGTTGGGCTGTAACGCATGAAGAGAATAATGGTAGAAAATCCTGCCCCCCAACAAAATTTACACCCATGATAAGGACCCTTCTTTTTACTCATGAATAGTCCCCACCCCCTGAGCAGTGAGCCCCCCCATAAAAAAAAAACTTACCCTGCGTAGGCAACTGACTGTTGAACTCGATAACTCTGTTTTTACTGAATTTTCGTGACATTAAATTCAATAATTCCAAATAATAAAACCATTACAAATCAACTAGCTGACTTCAGCACGAACAGTAAATGATTGGAACCCTTTGAATCATTGCAGTAATTTCAAAACTGAAGATTTTAATTTTAAGCAAGTTGTCTAGATTGAACAGAAATTAACTCTGGGTTAAGAGAGAGAATAAGACACTATAGATTGAACTTTTAAAACCTCATTTTTATAACCTACATGGTGCGCAATAGTGTTACAAGCGAAACAAAGTAAACAGGTTTGATGCAGTGCCTAAAACGGCGGTCAACACAAATCAGGTGACGCACAAAAAATAATCGAAATTTCGGCCTCATGGGTAAAAGAGACATTGTAATGCTTTGTATTGCTTTGGAACACAATTCGGTGTAGTTCCACTAGTCACCAGTAGCGTAATCTCTTTCCTTACAAAATTTAATTTTTCTTTGTATATGTTCGCACAGCGTCCTTAAAACTATGGAGCCTGCTGTTTTTTCTTAACCTTTCCACTCTACCCGCCTATCTGGCCCACAAATAATAAAACCTGATTTTTAGAGTACAGTAGAGTCCCACAAACCCGGACTAATGTGGACCGAACGGTGTCCGGGTTTGTGAAAATTCCGAGTTATCGGGAATTGAGTAAAAATAAGAAAAATAATACAAGAACTACATTATCAGTAGAGGTGTGCGGATATCCGAAAATTCGGATTGGATCGGATATCCGAATCCGATCCAAGCTTTTATAACTATCCGGTAAGACTGACTACATATCCGACTCTATCCGATAGACTGGATATTTTGGGGTAAATTAATAAAAAGGGTCAAATTTTAAAGTTTGGAAGGTCTTCCAAACAGAACAAGTCACTGCCGACGAAAGTACAGTAGTCACTGAAAACATCGCGGAGCAAAAATGACGCTTTGAAATGCGACGTTTGCGATTGCGGCTAGAACAACAGAACGACGACTCAAAACGATGCGATTATGTAGTGGTATGCATCATGCAATGTATTTGATGAGTAGTTTTAGACAGATTTGATGAGTAGTTTTAGACCAATTAGCATTATTCCCACTTTGGCTAAGATTCTTGAAACAGTTATCAACAGACAATTGTATTCATTTTTTGAAGTAAACAATCTGTTCAACCCTATGCAACACGGGTTTCGCAAAGGGAGATCCACTATTACCGCGGTAGAAGCCTTGACTCAGAAGATTAATGGTGCCTTTGAAAATCATGAAGCAGTCTTATTGACCTTGTGCGATCTGAGCAAAGCGTTCGACTGCGTGTCACATACATTCCTCTTGTTAAAACTTAAGAGATACGGACTTGGCGGAGCTGTGTTGTAGCTTTTTGACTCTTACCTTAGTGACCGAAGACAGGTTGTTACTATTCACGGAGCCACATCAAAAGTTGCCTCGATCAAGTATGGGGTCCCACAAGGTTCGGCTTTGGGACCATTGCTTTTTTTGATCCTAATTAAGGATCTTGAGCTCAACCAAAATGCCCTCCTGTACACTGATGATGCAACTCTCGTGTCTAGTGGAGTCGACATAACCTCACTTAAAGCCCATTCATCTCAGCTTTTCAATGAAGCCTCTCACTGGTTCCATATCAATAATCTCCAGCTCAATGTGGACAAAACGCAGACCTTGTTCTGTTCTCTCTGGACTAGGCCAGAGGTGGCTGAATTGCACGGTGAGCTAAATGCCGTCAAACTTTTGGGCATAATGGTAGATAGTAAGTTGAACTGGAATGCCCATATTGATCTGGTTTGTACAAAGTTGTCGAGGGTTCTTTTTCTGCTTCGAAAACTGAAGGTTATAGATTCTCAGGCTCACTTGATCACGGCTTACTACGGGCTCTTCCACTGCCATATTAATTATGGTTTGGTGTTGTGGGGGCATGCGCCTGGCAGCGCAAGAGTTCTTCTACTTCAGAAGGCTGCTGTGAGGATACTAACATCAAGTGGTTTCCGTGACCACTGCAAGCCATTATTTAGCAGTCTTGGCATCTTAACTGTACACAGCCAATTCATCCTGAACTCCCTGCTTCTAATCAAAAATGAGAAACTCAGTAACCTTCAGACTAGAGAACAGCTACAACCCTACAATCTTAGGAGTGGCAAGAACGTAGATATCCAAAGATGCAGACTGGCCCTCACTCAGGACTGCAATCCAACACTGGCCCTCAAGCTCTATAATAAACTACCGGTTAGCGTGCGCAATCTTAGTAGCTCTTGTTTTAAATTGAAGCTAACAATTTGGCTTAGAAGTAAATGTTTCTATTCCGTGGAAGAATTTCTTAAAGTAAGCACCACAGATATTCTGCACGTCATAGAGGATATGCCGGCAGCCATATAATTTTAAGTTTTTGTAAATATTAGTTTCAGTAAAATAGTAGTTTTTTTAAATGATAACATTTGACAAGATCAATCCAGCTCAGCTGGTCAACGATCGATAGAAGAAGTATGAAGTATAAGTAAGTATGAAGTATGAAGTATTTCGGTTGCTGATATTGCGACTCGTGATTAGATCGATATCGTTGTATACGATCAGACTACTGCGAAATACCGACGCGATAAAGATCATTTTCTTAAGATCAATTCTTGTATCGCAGCATTAAATCAGTAAACAAATAATAGTTCATCCTTTATTAGTTCTGTCCCGATCGGAATCCGTTACCGACGAAACATTGATTGTCAACTGGTATGAGAGGAGAGAGAATCGCAGTCAACACAAATCAGAGTTCGCCAATGACCGACAGTGCACACAGTCGTCTTCAATTATTGCCAAAACGAAATATCCCGTAAATACCCCATAAATAAATAGTCGTGTTGATGTTTCGTACGACTATTTCAGGCCGTAAATCTCTGAAGCGGCCTGTTGTTACGATGAAATAAAAAGACTACAATAATTTTGGGCTGCCAAAGAGTTGGCGAACCTGTTTATTGTTTGTCTTTATCTCACTTCGTTTTAAAATGCCATCGTCTGCTTGAAAACTGAATTAACTGAAGAACGTATTTCTTTCAATCGCAATATTACTTTATTTTTCAACTGAGCTTTTACCTACCTAGAAAAAGAAAGGTGAACGATCAAAAATAAGTTTTATTTTGTTGGAATATTAATCTTTGACGAATTAAGCCGAGTCAAAGCCTGCCGGCCGTATTTTCAATACGTGATTAAAATGGACATTCTCAGACAACAGTTCAATGCTGAATTGACAACCTACGCCTATGATAATAATTTAGTGAGTTTGCTTGTTGTTTATTATCTAAAACAAATAGACCTTTGTTCTAATTATTAAATGACTAAGCTTTAATCCTGCAACCTACAACATTTGAACTTGTCATGAAATTTAGATTAAGTTTACTGCTCAGACTTATTATTTTATAGTATTATTTTGTAGTGAATCAAAATTTTGGTTGTTAGGCATTAATACATAAATAAAAATGTAAAGCTTTCTTCAAATATTAAGTGATTGGTGAATCAATGTTTATATTTAATTCTTTTGTCTAGTCACTTAGGCCTAGTCACTGATCAAATAATTTATTGATTTATGAAAAGGAAAAGAACAAAAAATACAGAGGCCTAAAAGTGAACAAATTTAGGTTGCCATGAAAAGGGAATTTAGCCTAATCCTGAAATTGATTTAGGCCTAATAAACTTATTCAATTAAATACTACCTATGCTTAATGGGAATCAATACATTTCTAAATTCTTAACAGATAATTAGTTGCACCTTTAAATACTTTAATAATTGACTCTTGGCCTATGTTGTAAATAATATATCACAACAATCAACAACTCAAGCCTATCAAGGCAAACCTTACCTTACATATTAGGATAATATGGTAGTTCCTTGCAATCACCTTAGGCTTCTGAGAAAACTTAAATCTGCTCATTACGCCGCACTGTAAATATCCGAATCCGGTATTATCCGATCCGAACCTGTTGTTATCCGATCCGAAACCGATCCGTACATAAGCTATCCGATCCGAATCCGATCTGATCCAAAAATTCACTATCCGCACACCTCTAATAATCAGTTATAAAAAAACTTAAAGAAAAACCAAAACTGTTTTATATGTGTCACACCGTGCTCCGACCTTGAATCTCAGTGCACTTTATTGCTCTGGCAGGCTTTCCGAGTTATCCAGAATTCCTGGTTATCGAAGACCAGGTTTGCGGGACTCTACTGTAAAAGTAATTAATATCTGAACTATGTCACTGGATTTCCTTGGTGGACTGATTTACTGGGTCTGTTTCTTCTTTTGTTTTAACTGATTGACCTTAAATTAATTTAGGCCAGAGTAGTCTGGCTACAATGGAAAAATAATTTCTTATTTGACCTTTTTTTACTAGGTAATAAAAGTTTAATGCATTATTAAATCTTAGCCATTAGTTAAAATTACTAAAAAAAATACATGAATGTTTGAATGAAAACTTCATTCTTTGGAGAATTAGTTACGAAACAAATTTAAACATGCTGTTTCAAGCCTTGAAATTTTATGATTTTTTTCAGGTGAGGCCCCCAGGTCAATATTGTGTTGGGGCGGGTGTCGGTTACCCAGACTCCTACCTAGTCCCCCCTTGTCCCTATCCTGGATCTGCCACTGACCAATAGGTAACAGCACCACTCAGATGATTCAGGCCATCAGTTTTATCAATTGGGGGGGAGGGGGGAAGCGACTGACCATTACACATTTTGGAAACCTCTTTAGGAGGGTTAATCCCAGGAAATTTTAGTACCAACCTAATTAGGGTTAAATTACAACAGGTATCCTAAACAGGGACAAAATATTTCACAACTAATCAGATTTGAAGCTTTACAGTAAATTGATGAAATCGGCAAGGACGCAGAGCCATAAAGTGTTCTTTCAATTCTAGGGAAGTCCCACCGAGCGACACAAGGCGCTGCTCACAGCGAATATGTTAAGCTTGCAAAAAAAAGTGTTAAGCACCAAAATTATACTTTTCTAAGAGTGGTGAACAATGTTTTTTTATCGTACTGCATGAAAATAAGCTTTTAATTGTTGAAATTCTTGAAATTAATTGGTTCTTTGAGGTTAACTGGTAGAACATAATTTACAATGTTCACATTACTATTATACAGGGTGCGGCAAAAGTCAGCGTACCGCTGCAGGCCGGTGAGCGTCAATGTTTATCTCTCGCGCTAATATAGTGTCACTCCTTATATTATATTATCATCTAGTTATGGTTTATTTTGCCTTCGTTTATTCTTTATCTATGAATCTTTGTTTTGTTAGTATACCACTTGTGACAGTAAAGTTAAGTTAGTGAGTGTAGTGCTTGTTTTATTAACTTCTATTATTAATGGTTTTAATGTTCCCACTACGGCCTTAATGTTCGAACCTTTTTAAATGATAACTTCGATGAATGGATAGGAAGAAGAGGAACTATTGATTGGTCTGCTAGGTCCCCAGTCGTAACTCCGTGCCATTTTAGTATGTGGGGTTTGTTAAAATAACACGTGTTTTCGGGGAAACATCAAAGTTTAGAACATTTGAAAGAATTTATAACGAAGCATGTTGATGTTTTATTCACACCACAACTATGCAAAAAAATCTGTAAATTAGTGTCAAAAAGGTGCTACAAGTGTATAGACAATGATGGTGGTCACTTTGAGCAGCTTCTCTAACAGATACATTAAAATAATACTGTTAATACTAGCTATAGTTTAACTGCATTTCCGGTACGCTGACTTTTGTCGCACCCTGTATACAATCAAAATTTTATACATCGTGAACCACACTTACAACATATAAAAATGAATTAAAAATAGCCCCATTGCAGCAGACCTGCATACTCGGCATTTAATTAATTTCAAATGCAAAAAATATTTAAATCCAACAGTGAGATATGATGTTATTTAGGGCCGGTTTCGGAGCTAGGGGTTATCTTTATCCTCAGACTAAATACCGTTTTAACCAGTTTTTATCCTCGAACTGTAGAAATCGGGTTTCGGAGCTCAAGGATAACTAACTCCAAGAATATCTTTAACCCGAAAGTTAATTTGGGAGGCATAACCCGAACACAGCAAGAGCCGAATTCAATCGAGAAGAGAAGAAAGATCAAGTAAAATGCGTCTGCACACAGTACCCACCACTACCCAAATACGAAAATTCTCCAAAATACCTTGGTAACTAATTGCATAAGTCCAAAGATAAAACTATCCTCAGATTGAGATAACCCGAGAGTTAAGAAACTTATCCCCGAGCTCCGAAATCCGATTTTTCATGCTAAGACTATCTTAGTCCAAGGGTTAACTAACTCCAGGATTAAGATATCCCCGAGCTCAGAAACCGGCCCTTTAAGTTTTAAAGATGACTTATTTTCAGATCAAAACCTAATATTTAGCCTGCCCTAGCCTGATACTATTAGCAAAAGCTTAAAAATTCAGTTATTAGAGTCATTTGACTGCTCCAGTTAGTGAAATAGGTAGCCTATATTAAAAGAAAAACTATTACTGTGTATCTTTTTAACCCTCGAGCGGGCGCATGCGGAGTTTTCCTCCGCACGTGTTTTTTATGTTAAAATAAACAGACATAATGGGTGTCGGCGGTCGTGTCCGGCTCTGTACTTTATGCCCCTCATTCCAGGAAATTCCTAAAGCTATTTATACCCCCCACCCCCCCCCCCCTTGGTACCTCGTTATATGCAATTCAGAGATGCCTTCTCAGTTTGCAGAGCGCCCTCTCCCGTTACACAGACACTAATACCTATTTTTTAAATTCATAATAGCAATGGATTTGTAATTTTTATTAATTTTTTAGACTTTTCCTTTTGATTTCCAAAAAAAAGCGAAAGGAAAGTCCAAAAATGTAAATAATAATTAACACATATTTTATACTAGAAAATTGCCTACTGTGTTAATTGAAATATTACACCTATTAAGTTGAACAATTAATTGAATCGACGATGAAATGTGATTCCTAATGAAGTTTGTCAACATTTAAATACAATATTTCTTTATAAAACAAGTAAAATGGGTTAAATTTGTGCAATCTAGTGTTGCGGAGTAAAACTCCGCATGCGCCCGCTCGCATTTTGCCGATGAAGCGCCCGCTCAAGGGTTAAGCAAAGTAATTTCAGTAGTGGGCTCACGTGTGTGGCACTGAGATTTGAAGGCGCTAGCAACCAGCCCATACTATCTTTACGGGGGTGCTCTGCGGGTTGCATCGTTTCAGACCCACACTTGTGAGCTTACTACAGTATTTACCACCTTGTGAGTGGTATTCAGCATACCTGTCTTGAATATCAGTAAGGATGCATTTGTGATGTTGCTGGGTCATAATAACCTATAATGGTTAAGATGCAAGCATGGTATATCAAATAGACTCAGTTACCTTTCCCTTGGTGGATGTACAAGAGTACACTCTGTTATCCTCAGTTTTAACCTCAGTTTTTATGGAACTGATGACAGTGCCTTTGGCTGTCACTTCTTTACCAGGTTCAGCCTTCACTGTCATTGAAGATTGTTTATTTTTTGTCTCTGTCACACTCCCTTGACCTTTCCCACTGTAAAACAGATTGAAATCATCCTAAATAAGTTCAAAAGCAATTCAAATACAACAAGATTAGAAAATATTTTAAACAAACAAAAGCAATCATTAGTAAAAGCCTCTGGAACGTTAAATATCATTATTTAATTATTTAGTCATACCTTACGATCCAATGTTTATTTTATAGGGAGACCTAAGTTTCAGCATCATAATGCTATCATAAGTCCCATTTGTTCTAGGTTTATAGCATGCTACAATTTCTTTATATCTACTCAGTTTGAGATTTCATCATTACTAATAAAATTTACTCCTATACATCAACATTTAAAACATAAAAATTACTCTCTGTTATACGACACGATGTAAGGCCAGCAATGTGTTCCCATCACTTCTGGGGTGATGCAAGGGTCCATCAGGGTGTCCACAAAATCAGGCTATAAAAATTCCCGCATATTTCCCGTATTTTTCACGCCAAAATCAAGTTTTTCACGCTAGGTAATTGTTTACGACTTTTTAATTAAGTATGCACTAAAGAAACCACATTTTCATATTTTCATGATTTGCATTTTTTAATTTCAATGACTGGCTGAAGAGTCACGGAAACCCCAATAAAGCAACCAATATGGCAATCAGTAAATTATTTAACCCGCGAGGACTGACATACCTGTCTAAAATACCCAGGTTAGTAATTTTTTGATCATTGGCAGGCAGGCCGTCACTATACCTCACGTGCGTCTTTCCAGGAACACCATGACTCAGTTACCGTCATTCTCTAACCCTTACGGTCAGTTCAATGAACGTTTCTTTGGAGGGCTGGTGTTTTCGACCGACCGTAAGTCACATGTTGCATATACATATTTTGTATGAACATATTTCTTGTATAAAATATTCAAATCACCAATGTAAAATTCCTTTAAGGAATTACACATTGTTGTATAATATACAGGCGTTTTTAATGCAAAAACAATCATTTTTGTAGTACCTTCTGCAATTAAAAATATATTTTTATGATATATAAATGTTTTGTATGCATGCACATCTGTCCCACATAAAGTGGTCACAGCACTAATGTTAAAAGCTTCAGTGGAGTTTTTGTACAAAAATAAACAAGAAAATTTTCAATATAGGCCTACTAACTTTTATAAAAATTGGTCTAAAACACTGTGAGTCAGTCATCTAATTCACATTATGAAATCAAAGTCAATTCTGCCGGGTTAAGTCAATTCTGCCGGGCTGAGTTCATAAGAAGAAAAACCCGAGCATAGTGAAAGACCAATCTGCCGCTGAATTCCTAATCTCACGGCAAAGGGTGAAATCTACGTAGAACAGAAATAAAACTACTTGAAAAGAAATTGGCGTTAAGTTATTTTTTGTGACAAACTAACATTTCATTGTAAAATGCAATTTAAATACATTGTGAAATGTACAATATGTTGCGTTACACCAAACGGATATTTATTTGTTTCTCGTATTCGTATTCCATTATGGCATTATACCTAAAGAGTTCATTTTCATGACCTAAGCGAAGACGCAACAACATAATGAATATTGATCCATCGATCGTAAACTTGACAAGGTGAGCATGCGCCGAACTATAGGAATGTCTTGCTTTACATCCCTGCCCGTTCCCATTCTCAAATTAACAACGCAGTGGTAGTGTCTGATTAGCCCAACGAAATGACATCATGTGGTTTCCATGACAACCTTCTGTGCGCACTGAACATTGGGCATTCCGCGTGAGGTAGAAAGGGAGAAAAGAGAAACGAAGGGCGGAAGGAAGTAAGACAAAACTTCGAAAACCAGAAAAAAACAAAACCAATTCTAGATTAGTTGACTCATTGTACCCGCTTTTAAACTGATTTATCAAATTTAATGTCGTATCTTAACCGAAGTTGTACTAAACATCCGTTTCAAGTTAAATAACATCTAATTTAGCTGATATTAGAGAGCTCATTTTTGCGAGATGTAATACCAGTCGTGCAAGGCAGATGACAAGACAACGGGACGGACGTACAGATAAAAACAACAGGCTCACGCTCGCCAATGCCATAATTGCCGGTCCAAAATTATTGTACGAATCAGACGCCTTTAAATTCAACAGTTCAAAATTAATAATTCTAACAATGTGGGCGAATAGTGGGTTTTCATTAAAAGTTTCCTTTAAAGTTAAAGAAACTTCTGTAGTACTCTCAAGTCCACAACGTAATAATAATATAATCTTTAATCCGTGAAATAAATTAACATTTGCATGGGGTGCATCAAAAGATACATTAGCTACAGTACATATACTTTTAAAAACGAGTATGTATAAAAATATAAAGGGTGTCAAGAACTCCGGTATTTTAAAAATTCATACATAGAAGATAGCAAAATGTAGTTAATTTCTCTGAAACGAGCAGCTCAACAAGTTTTACTCATATCAATTGGGAATGTTTTCGTCAAGAGCAGGCAGCGCTGCGAAGTGTAACACGTAACACGGCTGTCGGTGCTGTCTGGATCGCCACGATATGGCGACGCCGCAACTAAAGGCTCTATGGGTTATTTGGCTAATAGAAACTAAATCTGTTGTGACGGTTCAAGTAAACTTTCAAAAATTCGTGATATTAACCACCTCAGGCAACAAATAATCAATTGTGTGGCAACCGTCCCTCCAGATATGCTGGCTAGGACATGGGAAGAGGTGGAATAACGTTACGACGTGTACCGTGTCACTGATGGAGCTCAAATTGAACTTTATTACATTGCAAAAATAAATTCAACCTTTCCAATCATGTATAAAACATTTGTATAACTTTTTTACTTCATTAAAATATTTTGCCTCAAAACCCAGAGTTCTTTTATAGACACCCTGTATTACAAAGTTTTAACCATTAAGTCCCATCCCAGCAATAGATTTAATAAAGTTGTATAGGGCCTACATTTTAGGCTTTTAGGCCATAAAATTTGAGACCTAAATTTTTATTAGGATTATCGTCAAAGTGTGATAACAATTAGCTATATTTAAATTATTGTCATTTTAATCATAAACAAAAGTTAACTTAACTTAGTCAAGAAAATGTTGAAGTTAGAAATAAAAACTATACACTACGCAAAGGCCCAGTCGTGGGGGAGAGATTGTTTGTTGACTTTTAAAACCCCTCCCCACCCCGTGCCAAACAGTTGAGTTCTTTTGTTGAGTATGTTGTCGCCGGCCGTGATCAGATAAGAGGGAGATGATGGTCCCTATTACAAAAATGCAAAAACCCAAACGAATAATCATATAAAAACCAAGGACCTTTTTATATTTTCTTAGATTGTTATAAATCATAGTTAGACACAAATAAAAGCGATGACATAATCCATTCAAGAGATAAGCCATGATTCCATTTTCCGAATTTTGAAGGATCTTATTTCTAAAAACTTCTTTACGTCCTTTCCCTACTAAGTCTGCCGGATATTGTTGATACGCAGAGCTCTTCCTGTTGTTTATCACATATCACGTGTTCAAAAGTAGATCACAATTAATTATGATCCTACCGATAAAATTACATGGACTTTTTTCAAGTAGTTTAACTACTCGATTCGTGTTTGAGAAGTTTTAAAAGCACTAAACAATCGAGTAATTACGAGAAAGTCGTATAGCCTACCCGCCCATTCCTAAAAGTTATAGATCTGATCTAAATCCTCTATTTCAAACGATTGTGATCACGGTGATCTACCTTTGGTTATTTGCATATAAAACTTACTGCTTTATCTTTTGAATCATCAGCATTATTTTAATTTCCTCAGTTCTATAAAAAATTATTTTGAATAACCACAGTTGAAGAAAATATTGTTTGATAAAAATAAAAAATTTCAAACTATTTATTTGTTATGTTTTTATTTAAATATAATGAAAAATAAATAAAGGTAGAGAATAATGAGACACAAATAACTAACACCTGTTTAATGACAGACAATGATTTACAGGTTAGGTTACGGTTAATGAAGTCATGACTTGGATAACTTTGTTCTATTTGTGCTTGTAAGTATTGGACCGGATTAATTCAATACGACCTCGTCCATGACGTAGTAAAATTTTCCGTTCCGTTACTCTGTTTATGCCAGTGACATTCTTAGCCAAAACCGTCCTGTCCCCAGACGATCTTCCTCGACGAGCACGTCACTGGTGTCTGCTTTGCAGTTCCGGAACGAGAACCGTTCCGACTATTCCGTACCGGCCACGGAACATGATATTTTAACAGTTCCCGTTCCGGCTGTAGTTATGATATTTCTTGGTAGAAAGAACGCTCTGACATCGGCTCCGCCAATAATAGTGACTCTTTTCAGGACCAAAGCCCTTTAATTCCGTTCCACAGATAAGCCGTACCTGTTCTTTCGGCCGTAATTCGTCGCGAGAGGTACAAAAACTACATCGGAACAAGATCTCGTTACGGAACGTATTAACGCAGACAGCCGGAACAGTTTCAGTTCCTTTGGCACACCTATCTCTACTTTAGAGTCACTTTGTCTTCGTGACACGAGAGACGTGTTGTGTTCGGACGGAAACTTTTGCTTTGAACACATTCCTGAAACTGACCGATCTCCTGACTGAGAAATAACCATATTATTGACTGACACACCACAACGATCGCTATTTTAGAGTTTACATGATTTTTATAAAATTCAAGGATCTTTTGAAAAATTCACGCATAATTCGTAGGCTTTTTCTCGGTGTGTAAAATTCACGCATAATTCCCGGTTTTCCCGGAATTCCCGGAATTCCCGGCTGCTGGCAACACTGTTACAGTATTAGCTGACATAAAAAGTACTGAAATTGTAATATATTATTCAGTTTCAGTACTGTTTATTTTGGCTAACACTGTAATTGCTGCAATATTCAATTATTGGATTTTTTACAGCTTTTTTCAGCAAAATAAGCTCATTCTCAGCTGAACCTGGCAGTTCTTAGACTGATAAAGCATTTTCACCATGGCAGTATGAACACAAAATCAAAGATTTTTCATGGCATCCAAAGGGTTATTTGTCATTCTTCTGCCGGCGTTTTTGGACCAATAACATTAACTGTGACTAATATTACTAATTATATTTATATGATCGGGGGAACAACACAGGGATCTTGTACTTACGTGATTGTTCGGGAGTGCTGAGAAGAGATAGATTCAGTAGTCTTCACACTTCTGATAACACCGTCCACTGTGGTCACTTGTTGGGTTGACGTAGTGGTTGTGGTAGTAGTCGTAACCACGACTTTCTCAGGCTCCCCACCGCCTTCACTCACACTTTCATTTTTAACTATCCTTAGAGATTTATCACAGTTGTCTTCATCACACTTCTCACTAGTCAGAATGTCTATCTCTTCACCTATTTCTGAATCATGCTTACTCACGCTGCTTTGGGAATTGTCATCACACAACGCCGAAGACAGAATCTGTTTATCTAAACTCAAATTTGAATCGCCAAACACATTAAAGTCAGAGCACCTCGACGAATCCTGAAGGAGATCACGGTCAGGTACTTTTATATTAGAGCTAGCATCACACGAGGATGTGTCCTGGTTGATACCAGGTACTTCATCTGATGTTTCTTGATCGATCGTTGACAGAGAGTCTAAAGACCGGTTATCATCAACAGCTTCACCAAAATCCATCGGTTCTTGTTTCAGTTCCAATTTTGAAGTATCTTCGGAAGTGCATACTTCAACTTCTGAAGTAATCTCCACTTCATTGAATACATCACTGCCCAGTAAATCTGGAGTGACAGGTTCTAATTTTGAAATTGTTGATTCAGTTTCAACTTTAACCTCTTCTTTTACTGGTAAAACATGGTCAATTGCAGTTTTTCTCTCCAGTACTTGTCTTAATTTCTCTGACATACTGTTAATATTTACAGGTTCAGTTTTGGTGGAAGTAGTACTCAAAACCTTATCCAAACTTGACTTTATTTCAGCTTTTAGCTCTTCCCCACGAATTTCTGATGGTTCTAAAACAAATGGTTGTATCACTAAGTAGTTACAGTGTACAAAATTAACAGACTCCAGTGTACAAAATTAACAGACTCCAATCATATTATAAAACTTACTTGTAACAGAACTCAACAAACCAATGTTTCGAATAATTATAGACAATAGGCTAGTTTAGTTTCCCTTACAAAGCCAACAAACTGGACAAAGTTTTTTTTTTCAACCAATAATATTCTAAATGTTCAGCATGTTTGTTCTAAATTGTATTAGTAAAATAAATCAAAACTATTCCTTATCAAACATAACCAAAATAGTACTTTTATTATCAAACAGCTGTTAAACAAAACAAATTAAATACATTTAAAAAATAGGTATTTGCACAGTTGCATAGTTGTGTTAATAACATTTCTCTGGGGTGGGCTAATCAAGTCATCAGCTTGACTAGTTTAGTAGCCGGTCTTCTCCAGGTTCCGGTGGAGGTTCAGATGAACAGCATCCGAACAGGACAACATCTTTTCCAGGATAAACAGCTTCCACTACACCCTTTGTCAAATGTTATAAACACAACTATGCAACTGTGCAAATACCTATTTTTAAATGTATTTAATTTGTTTTGTTTAACAGCTGTTTGATAATAAAGGTAGTATTTTGGTTATGTTTGCTAAGGAATAGTCTTGATTTATTTTACTAGTACAATTTAGAACAATGTTTCCTCCAAGCAAAGTAAATTGGGGTGTCAGACAAACGCAATACCAGGTTACAAGAGATACAATAGCAATATTAATTTAAAATGTTGATCAAGCTTAAACTTCCCTATGATTAAAGTATGACAACAACATTGCATATTGCAGTATAAAAATTAATGTTTGCGGGACTGTTGCCTCCGAACCTTTTTTGGAGGTTCGGGTTCGATACCAAACTACTATATTACAATTTGTTCCCTGTTACAGGTATAACAATAATCGGCGGGCACATTATGGCTTTTCTGTTAAAACTGACATGTTACTAAAAAAGAGAAACCCCCATTTTTAAACCTCAATTATATTTCTTAAGCTCATCCAAATATCCACATCTGGATAATCTGAGATATACTATGATTGAATCGTCTCATTGTGTATATGGTAATTTTTGAAGTTAAATTAAAAATTCCTAACATTAAAATATATTATAGTTTGTTCAGTGAGTGTGTAAAGTAAAGCCCCTGCCCTTAAATAACATTTGTATAACTTAGAAAAGAACCAATCAGGAAAGAGACAGTCCATATGTTCGAAGGGATGGTTCACAGCCATTCCACTTAGTGATTTGAAATGAAAAATATAAACCATATGATATGAAAATAAACAAAGAATGGATTAATGCATTTATTTGCCTTATGAGCTATTTTTGAATTTTTTTAAAGCTCACATGCATTTTAAGTTCGCTGCAAACTGCAAACAAAGATAACCATAATTGGCTTTGTTAACGGACATCCAGTTCCAGCTCCAGTTTATACTTAAGCTCTTTGGAGTTGTGTAGCAATGAAAACAGGTACTCATGTGACACTGCCTGGCAACATTACAGCGAAGAGGTGGGGCTTTACTTTACACACTCATTGAATGAAGTATATATATCATGCCAATTCATTCATCAAAAGAAAAACAGGATACACACCTTTTTTAACTTCATCAATTTTGTTGTTTATGACTAAATTATTGTTGTTGCGTGTGCTATTGGCCTTTCGTAATAAAATCAGCAATTCCTTACGTAGTCGTGTTCGCTGGGCACAGACAGGCGAGTAGCACAAGCTAGAATCTTTCTCTGAACAGTTCTGACCATAACAGCGCAACTCTCTGCTCATTTTTTGCAGTGCTTCATATTGACATTTTATGGTAGCCACCCGCCTGCCGATTGTGCCCAATATATTCTTGTTGTTATTATTGTTACTACTTCTTATTACGCCCTCGACAAGCTTTAAATCTCTGGGCAATTTTGCTTCAGGTTTCTTATTCTCTTGCTTTGATGCAGTTAGGCCCTAGAGGAAAAGAATACATGATGATGTGATGAAATTCAATGTTATAGTAAATTACCGGCTAAATATGGACCCTCATTGAATACCTAATGTTGCCGTTAAATTACTGGAACGGTTAGTTTGACAATGGTGTACATTAATTCCAGAAATCAACATTAACTAACTGAGAGAGAGAGTTAAAAATGCTTTTATAAAAAAAATTAACCATCTATAAAACTAAAAAAACTAATTCTGTAATAATCGTTTATTCAAACCTAATAAGAATAAATAAGAGTCTGGAAAAACACAGTATATTAGGGATGGGCGAGTAGTGGATTTTGAAGTCGAGTCGAGTATTAAGTCAAATACTCGAGTATCGAGTCGAGTCGAGTCGAGTAGTTGTGAAAAGTAATGAAATCTTCATTTTTTTAAAGTATTTATGTCTTTGAATTAAAGTGAATTAAAATCTTTCTTCAATTTTACTTATAAAATTGGTCTACTTTATTTAAGCTTATATTTTAAATTTTTCTTGGAAAAATCATAATCTCAAAATCTATGAGGTACTGAAATATTCTTGAGGTTATTGTTATGAAAAACTCGTGGACGGTTGTGAAAAATGGTAGCGCATATCTGTTGGTCGCGGATAAACGGCAGATGTAGCTTTTCAAAACTCGCGATCAGCCAATCGCCGAAAATCGGCAAATGTAGCCTTGAAAAAGTCGCGGTCAGCCGCGAAAAACGATCGCATGGAACAATCTTACGATCTTTGCCGATCGTAAATAGACGAAATGCAACTTTGTGAAACTAGCGATCGGCCATAAAAAACAGTCACGCGTATTTGCCGGCCACAAATGAACAGAAAATACTGCTTATTGTGAAACTAGTGAGCGGCCGCGATAAACAATCTGCCGATTGCAGATAAACGGCAGATGTAGCTTTACGTAACTCCCAATCTGCTGTAAAATTTGATCGCACAAACGTAAATCGCAGGTAAATTCGGCGTAAACGGCGGGAGTAACTAACTACTCGACTCGTTTGGGTCGAGTAGTTGGAACTACTCGACTCGACCTCGAGTAGTAGCGACTACTCGAGTAATTACTCGACTGTCGAGTACTCGCCCACCCCTACAGTATATTAATAAATATGGCCTAAAATCATTAAAAAATCTTAGCAGGAACACTTGCAAGGATTTCCCTACCTAGCACAGGCAGAACATTCACTGTTCTACCTGGTAATTCCTTAGATCTAAGACGAAGAACTTGATATTGAAAAATTGAACTCATTCATGAAAACAGATCATTGTATTGTGTGTATAGTTGTTCATAAACAAATCCATCTATCAAACCTTTCTGTGAAAAACAAATATTTTTGTAATTATTTTTAATAATTATAAATTCCAAGATATCCCTTCACATAAAAAATTGGCAATAAATTCCCAGGGATTAAGACTCAAAATATCCAAGATTCTTACTTTTTGTGCTAGGGTTCTCTCTTCAAGTAATTTTAAGTGTGTTCTCCTTGCTAAAAAATCATCCAGTTTTGATTTTTTAGCAACTTTTGGGTAGTGAAGCCGGCCAGGTGTTGTAAATGCTTTTGAAATGTCGATTTCTTCAAATTCTGTTATTGGAGCAAACACCTTTAAGTTCTTGAGTCCAGAATCTGAAAAATAGCATAATTATTAATCTAAATAATAAAAGAATAAGATAATTGTTGTGACAGAAGATTGTGGCTATTCTATTGAGTTAATATTGATGGCTTATGTGTTGTCTGAAAGTCAACACATATAAATGTGCCTTTGGAGGGTCTTGTCTAAAAATTTCGAGCAAAAACAAGCTTTAAGGATCAAATTTATCAGTAACTGCTTTTGGAAGGTCTCGTCTAAAAAAAAATTAGCTTAAAGGATCAAATTTACCAGTAACTAAGTTAAGTAGGCAACTGTTAAAGTATTTTATATTCGTTAAGAAATATTCCCAAACATTTCTTAAGAGCATTCATTACTAAAATGCAACAGCCACTGTTTGATACTAAGGGGTTACATTTGTACACTAACTTTCTTTCTTTGCATTATTACTTTCAGACTCATCTTTCTTCTCCTCATCTGAATCTTGGTTATCTGTTTTTTCTGCCGATTCAGTGCTCGGTTCTGTTGTCCCTTTGGCAGCTGCTTCTTCTTCTTTCAACCTCTTCTCTTCTAGAAACTTATAAGTGCTTGGGTCGACTGACAAAATTTTAACGCCTTTATCATCTGAAAATAATTAAATATATAGAGGTTAAATATCATATGACAGGAAAAATAAGTATAGAAGTCCTACAAAAACAAGGTAAATTGAGTCATTAGAAAACTCTGACACCACCATTCATCTTAGTTAGAAATACTGCTGTCTATACAAAATGAATATTTAGAAATATACTTTAAGAAATATATGTAAATATCTCCCAAGACCTGCACCTGTTTTGCCAAATATGATTTTTAAATATTTATTTAGGTTATTGAATATTTATGGTAGGGGTGTGCGAGTATTCAACCAGTCGAGCTTTTCAGTATTCGGCTCGGCTCGACTTTTTTTGAAAAAGCTCGACACTCAAGCCGAGCTTTTTATAAGAGAGTTCTTATCGGTTGTGATCTATTTTTGGACGCGTTAAACCGGAAGAGCGTTTCCCTCCCACGAAAAACACTAACAAAAAATATTCCTCACTGATAAGGAAAGGAAATTGACAGGTAACAAGAAATATTGTCCCATTTAGACGGAGCTATATTTAGTTGACCTTGGAGAACCGCAAAATAAAGCTTTAGAGTCTATTGTTTTGTCATGGCTTATCTCTTAAACGGTATATCGTACAAGTTTCATTTTGGTCTCATTTGATTTATAAAAATAAGACAAAATATGATCCGTCATTTATAGTTGTATGACAAGTAGTTTGTATTTTTGCATTTTGTAGCAAGGATTCCTTATCTCCTAATTAACTCGCACACTCTGACGCAGGCACGCACTGAGTCAGACAATGACAAAAACCCGGGACAGGGGCTTAGAGTTAACAACCTCCACCCCCTCCCCCTCCCTGGCCACTGTTAAGGAGGAATGGAGGGAGGGAGGGAGAGAGAGGTAGCAATTTCTTTCTTTCTCTCTATTCCGTCATAATTTCTGATCTTTCTTCTTCCTAATTTCTTAATACCGTACATTATTTTCTTCACAAAAGATTAGAAATACAACTAATTTTAGGATGACATTAAATTATTGTTGTCATTAAATATTGTTTCATTCATATATTATATTCTGAAATAATAAGTTTAGCCATCAATATTATGCCACAATAGGGACTGCTATTTTAATTTGTTATCATCTTTACCTTGTGAACATCAAGAAAATCAATCTTGGGTTTGACTAAGTGTAAATATGTTATTTTTTTACTGGATATAAACATTTTAAAACCTTTCCATTAACTCCTTTCAACTCTTGAAATTAATGTTGTAGTACCTATAATATGTAACTATTCTAATTATGCAAGTTTAACTATTTAGTTTAAAGTGAAAGAATTGTGGAATTGGGGAGTCAAATAATAAATGTTAGAGATGTGCTGATATCCAAAAATTCGGATCGGATTGGATATCCAAATCTGATCCAAAGGTTTTATAACAATCCGGTAAGACTGACTAGATATCAGACTCTATCGGATAGACTGCATATTTTAGGGTAAATTTTAAAGAAGGATCAAATTTTAAAGTTTGCAAAGTCTTCCAAACAAAACAAGTAACTGCCGACGAAAGCACAGTAAACATGACAGAAAACATCACGGAGCGAAAACGACGCTTAGAAATGCAACGGTTGCGATTGCGGCTGGAACAACGCCTCAACACTTTGCGATTATGTAGTGGTATGCATCAAGCGATGTATTTCAGTTGCTGATATTGCGACTCGTGATTAGATCGAGATCATTGTATATCAGAGAACTGTGCAATAACCGACGTGATAATCAAGATTTTCTTAAGATAAATTCTTGTATCGTAGCATTAAATCAGTTAACAAAGTACATCCTTTATTAGTTCTGTCTCGATCAGCATCCGTTAACAACGAAATATCAATTGATATGAGAGAGAATAGTAATCAAGACAAATAAATCAGAGTTTGCCAATGACCCACAGTGTCCACAGTCGTCTTCAATTGCCAAAACGAAATATCCGTAAATGCCCCATAAATAAATAGTCGTGTTGATGTTTCATACGACTATTTCAGGCCGTAAATATCTTAAGCGGCCTGTTGATACGATGAAATAAAAAGCCTACAATAATTTTGGGCTGCCAAAGAGTTGGCGAACCTGTTCATTGTTTGTCAACAATCTCACTTCTTTTCTTTATGGAATGTCGTCATCTGCTTTAAGAACTGAATTAACTCAAGAACGTCTTTCTCTCAATCGCCAGATTACTTTATTTTTCAATTAAGCAATCACCTACCTACTAGGGGTGTGCGAGTATTCGACCGGTCGAGCTTTTAGATCGAGCTTTTCAGTATTCGGGTCGGCTCGACTTTTTTCTCAAAAGCTCGACAATCGAGCCGAGCTTTTGATAAGAGAGTTCTTATCGGAAAGATAATTATTGCGATCTATTTTTGGACACGTTAAACCGGAAGAGCGTTTCCCTCCCACGAAAAACAAGCAAAAAACATTCCCTAGTGATAAGGAAAGGACATTGACAGGTAACAAGAAATATTATCTCCATTTAGACGAAATCGGAGCTATATTTAGTTGACCTTGGGAACGTGAAATACAGCATTTAAGTCCATTGTTTTATCAAGGCTTACCTCTTTAACAGTATATCGTACAAGTTTCATTTTGGTCTCACTTGATTTATAAAAATAAGACAAGAAATATGAGCCGTCATTTATAGCTGTATGACAAGTAGTTTGTATTATAGCATTTTGTAGTAAGGATTCCTTATCTCCTAATTAACTCATGGACTGAATCAGACGAGCAAAAAACAGGGAAGGGGCTTGAAGTAAACAACCTCCACCCCCCCCCCCTTCCTGGCCACTGATAAGGAAAGAGAGAGGGTTAGCTGTTGCTTTCTTTCTCTCTATTCCGTCCTTATTTATTTATGATCTTTCTTCTTCTTAACTGTACATTATTTTCTTCACAAAAGTTTAGAAATGTAACTAATTTTAGGATTACAATAAATTATTGTTGTTATTAAATATTATTTCATTCATATATTATATTCTGAAATAATAAGTTTAGCCATGAATATTATGCCACAATTGGGACTACTATTTAATTTTTTATCATCTTTACTTGGTGAACATAAAAAAATCAATCTTGTATTTGACTAGGTGTATATGTGTGATTTTTTTACTAGATATAACTATTTTAAAACCTTTCCACTACTTCTTTCTACTCTTGAAATTAAATTTTGTAGTACCTATATGTAACTAGTCTAATTATGTAATTTTAACTATTTATTTTAAAGTAAAGTATTTTGGGATTTGTTATTACTTAAATATAATGTAGATAAATGTAGATTTTAAATTTGGTATTTTTCTTCATAAATATTTGTTGAGCTAGTTTGATTAATTTTATGTAACAAAATACAAAATACTGATGAACCTATGAGATAATTCACTTGTTTTGGGGATAAGCTTTCTATTTTTGAGCTGGCGGTCACTTAAGGTATGCAAACATTAGTCTATTGTATCTTTAAAAATTAAAATCAAGCTTCATAATTTCTTTTAATAATTTGGTGATTGTTAAAAAGCTCGGCTCGAAAAAGCTCGAGCTTGAAAACTTTTGAAAAAGCTCGGCTCGGCTCGGCTCGAGTTTAAAAATCACTATTCGCACACCCCTACTACCTACAAATATAAAGTTGAACAATCAAAAATAAGTTTTTATTTTGTTGAAATATTAATCTTTGACGAATCAAGCCAAGTCAAAGCCGGCCGGCCGTGTTTTCATACGTGATTAAAATGGACATTCTTAGATAACAGTACAGTGCTGAATTGACAACCTACGCCTATGATAATAATTAGTGAGTTTGCTTGTTTATTATCTAAAACAAATACAGTAGAGCGCCGATTATCCGAACGTCGATTACCTGAACCGTCGGTTAAGCGAACGCCGTAATAATTCATACTAGTGGATCCGAGCGCACGGAATCGTGCGCTACTCTAGCAGAGCGATAATTCAAATGGCGACAAATTTAAAACACAATCATGCTAACACGATCCGTCTTAAGGGTTATGTTTACACAAATTAAAAAATAACAGCAATTAAATTATCCAGCTGATCAAAATGTAAACAATGTTCTTCAAAAGGATAACACGGGAACTTTAAAAGCCAATGGGGCAGAGCCCAAGGGACTTTTTCAAAAATGTAAGGCCAGTTTGCAAATCTACGCGACACGCTCTTTCCAATGAGCCGTCAATGATCAAAATCGGTTAAGAAATGACGGAGGAGTTCATAAGACAAATTTCGTGTTGGCGTATTAATTATATACATTTTGAACATGATTCTCAAGCAATTCAAATTCGCGCGCCAACCGAAACACCCGTTGCGCCGGGATATCAATGGATTCTGATAGATTCATAATAAAATTAAGTGAATAATTTTTGTTTGATCATTTTTTAGCCTTTTTACTATTAAGAATTACATTACATATTTAATTTTAAAATGTTGTCTTTTCATGTTCGATTATCCGAATATTCAGTTATCCGAACACCCCCTGTCCTCAATTAGTTTGGATAATCGGCGCTCTACTGTAGACCTTTGTTCTAATTAAATGACCAAGCTTTAATACTGAAACCTACAACATTTGAAACTTATCTTGATATTTAGGTTAAGTTTGCTGCTCAGACTTTTACAGTATTATTTTAATAAATAAAAATCTTAACTGTCAGGCATTAATGCATCAATAAAAATGTAAAGCTTTCTTGAAATATGAATTGATTGGTGAATCAAGTTTTATATTTAATTCTTCTGTCATCACTTAGGCCTAGTCACTGATCAAATAATTTATTGATTTATGAAAAGGAAAAGAACAAAAAAATACAGAGGCCTAAAAGTGAACAAATTTATGTTGCATTGAAAAGGTAATTTTTAAGTAGCCTAATCCTGAAATTGATTTAGGTCTAATAAGCTTATTCAATTAAATACTTACTAAGTTACCCATGCTTAAGGGGAATCAATAAATTTCTAAATCCTTAACAGATACTAATTTGTACCTTTGCATACTTTAATAATTGACATTTGGCTTATATTGTATACAATATATCACAAAAATCAACAACTCAAGCATATCAAGGCAAACCTTAACTTACACATTAGGATAATATGGTAGTTCCTTGTAATTACTGTAGGCCTATGAGAAAACTTAAATCTGCTCATTACGCTGCACCGTAAAAATCCGAATCCGGTATTATCCGATCCAAACCTGTTGTTATCCGAACCGAAACCGATCCGAACATAAGCTATCCGATCCGATCCAAAAATTCACTAACCGCACACCTCTAATAAATGTAGACTTTTTGTTATTTTTCTACATAAATTATTTTTTTAGCCAGTTTAATCAATTTTATGTAACATGATACAAAATATTGACAAACCTGTCTGATCATTAACTTGTTTTGGAGATAAGCTTTCTAGTTTTGAGCTGGCGTTCATTTAAGGTATGCAGACATTATGTTATCTTTTAAAATTAAAATCAAGCTTCATAATTAGGTGGTTGTTAAAAAGCTTGGCTTGAAAAAGCTCGAGCTCGAAAACTTTTGAAAAAGATCAGCTCGGCTCGGCATGACTTCTAAAATCACTATTCGCACACCCCTAATTTATGGCTGTATTTTTTAACCCTTTGACGTGGCAATTTTTTTACACATCTCAATTTTTAATGGTAATATTTTAATTTTGTCTATATTTTGGTTATGACCTTTGTGATTGTCAATATGTATTGACAATATGCTTAATTAATTAATAAAAAATAAAAAAGCGTGTCCTCCTCCTCTATACAAGGGTAAAAAGAAGCAAAACAGGTGTCCATTGCAATCCCTATTAAACCTACAATTGCCGTCAATTTCCACCCAAGCCGGTCACCGTTTATTTTAGGTGGGCCCTCCCACCAACTTAGCCACACAATTGCAAGCCTAATAGGGATTGCGCATGGTGCGGGAATTGAACCCGCGCCGCGGCGTATGTCCTAAACATTGGCTCGTCAGTCAATGATTTAGACCACACGGCCGCGCAGTACCGTCAGACCAGTGCTCGTTTGAGTCTTAAAGCCTACAGCTCTGGCGGCGATTCATTGAATCGCGTGAGCAACCGGCCTGGTGGCAAATCAGTGAACTACTAGGCCAAGCCGTCGGTAACAGCACCCGTCGGCAACGGCGTAGTACCTACGGCAAACCACGTTGAAGAGTTAAGTGAGGTTATTATACCATTACTTTGATCTTCTGATTTTAAACTCGTCGCCATATAAATGTTTTTTTTTTTCAACTTGAACAAGGGTACTCTGTTAATAAATTATATATCAATATATCATCATATTAGCCTAATCACAATAATCGTTTTATCTATATATACACTAATTATGACTTTTTTTATATAAAAAAAACACAAATTTAATTTTTATTTTGTCATAGTCTAAGTCATCATCTCAAATGTGTCTCTCTTCATTCCTTGCAATTCTGCCTTTCCAATTTGAGATGAGTGATCTCTTTTCCAACATCTCAATTTCTCATTAGAAATGTTTAGTTAGAAGAAATGGGTTAGTGTATCCCATCTCACCAAAATTCTGACTTGAGGTTCCTTTTCACTTTCAGTATCACAGGTATCAACACCTATGTTTATAGAAATAGATAACTATGAAAATGAACAAGTGGTATTTTTGGGTCTAGGGACCTCAAAATGAAAAAATAACATGGTCCTGTGCATAAGTCTCACAATGCCGCCAACAGTAATAGCTTCTTCATATGGGGGTAGATTCACTAAAACAGGCGTTTTTATAATGTCAACAGGGAACTGCCCAGAAATACTATCAAATTTTACCTATCTACTAGCGATGAGTCGGTACCACTTTTTTCAAAGTCGGTACCAGTACCGGTTCTTGACAAGATCGGTTCTCGGTTCTTGGTTCCCGGTACCGGTACCATCGGTACCAAGTGTTTGTCAAAACGTGTTATATAATGTATTGTACCCTCAAACCTACAGACAATCTGTTATATATTACTGTTTTGAAAGTGTTTAAATTTTCAAGTGAAAGTTTTACCAAGACATAAAATACTATTTCACTTATTAATTTAATTGTTTATCCTTCTGTTAACAGGTAATATAATATATATATACACTATGTGAACAAAAAAAATTCCAAGGTGAAAAATAACAGTTAACAAATTTGTTTCCATTCATAATTTTACAATTCCGATTGAAAATAACCCCATTCCAATTAATTGTAAAAATTAGAGTAAAAAATTAATCAAGAACAAATTCCAAGGTGAAAAATAACAGTTTTCAAATTAGTTTCCATTCATGATCTTACAATTCCCAAAGAAAATAACCCCATTCCCATTAATTTTTTAAGTATTAGAGTAAAAAATCAATCGAGTCAAAAAATTTAAGATAAATTTTAAATTAGGGGTGTGCGAATATTCGAACTTCGAACTTTTTCGAATCGAATATCGTGATATTCGATTCGATTCGAGATTGCAAAGAAGTTCGATATGACCGAATCGAATATTTAAAGGACTGGCAAAAAATCAAAAGTGGGTGAAAACGTTCCCATTTTCAAAATAAAAGTACGTTTTTTAGTTGCAAACAACTACGAATCCATTTTTTACATCAGAAACAGTTGCGGCCTCACGTGGACAGACGACAGATTATAGCTGCTGTAAAATAATACTGACATTGCAGTTTTGCCACCAAATTCCCTCTGCCATGTTGATCAGTCAGTACTTAGGTTAATATACTGCACAATACCCGACGCGACAACGAATTTTTTTGTAAGATAAATTATAGTATCACAGCTTTAAATCATATAACAAATAATAGTCCATCCTTCATCAGTTCTGTCTCGACCAGTATCCGATACCGACGAAACATGAGTTGAGTTGTTGAGTTGGTAAAAGAGAGAATTAATTGCAATCAAGACCAATCAGAGTTCACCGATGACCGACAGTGTCCAGAGTCGTATTCAGTTGCCAAAACGAAATATCCCGTAAATACCCCATAAATAAATAGTCGTGTTGGTGTTTCGTACGACTTTTTCAGGCCGTAAATATCTTAAACGGAATCCGGGATCACCATCGCTTCCAACTTTGATACGATGAAGTACAATAATTTTGGGCTGGCAAAGAGTTGGCGGACATGTTCATTATTTTGTCTTTTCGTTTTCGAATTTCGTCGTCACGTCGTTCTAAACTTCGTCTGCTTTTGCTTTTGAAGTTTAGTTGTTGTTAATAACTCGAGAACGTCTATCGCGTGTTTGTTTCAATCACTCAGATTTCTTTATTTTTCAAATAAGCAATTACATAGAAATAGAAACGTTGAATGAACAAAAATTGGTTTTATTTTGTTGAAATCTGACGAATCAGGCGGAGCGTGTTTTTTCAATACGTGATAAAAATGGTCATTTTTAGATAACGTACAATGTTGGTTTGACAACTTAAGCCTAATTAATGGGTTTGCTTGCTGTTTATAATGTAAAACAAACTTTGTTGTAAGTAAATGGCAATTGTAAATTATCTTAAAATTTAGGTTAAGTTTACTGGTCTGACTTATTATTATTTTATAGTATATAGTATTACTTTAGGAGAATCAAAATCTTTGTTCTCAGGCATTAATGCACAAATAAAATTGTAAGGCTTTCTTCAAATATGAAGTAGTTGGTGAACCAAGTTTTATATGTAATTCTTTGGTCTAATCCCTTAAGCCTAGTCCCTGATCAAATAATTTATTGTTTTATTAAAAGGAAAAGGAACAAAGGGATGCAGAGGCCTAAAAGTGAGCAAATTTAGGTTGCAGTAGAAAAGGAATTGTTAAGTAGCCAAATCCTGAAATTGCTACTATAGGCTTAATGATGCTTATTCAAATGTTACCTATGCTTAAGGGGAATCAATAAATTTCTAAATTCTTAACAACTGATTAGTTGTACCTTTGTGTACCTTAGTAATTGATATTTGACCTATATTATTTTGACTTGTTATAATGCTATTAATAATTAAATAAGATAAATACAGGGAGGGGAGGGAGAAAGTAAGGACAAGAGAAAAGAAAACACAATGAAATAACACTTTTGTTTTGATAACATTATATTAATTATTGAATAGTTGCTAAAAAATGCTTGGTAATTTGCTGAGTATACAGGTTTGCTGTGAAAGGGTATTTATACTTACATGCTGTGATTTAAAATTTGATCTCATTTGAACGAATAACCATTGACATAAATATTCGGTTCGAAAATATTCGATATTCGGAATAGTTATAAACTATTCGATTCGAACCAAAAAATCACTATTCGCACACCCCTATTTTAAATCAAAAGTAATTTTAGAAAAATTATTGACCTTCAATAATAGTAGTTACTCCCGATTACTATGGGTACCGAAGTACCGGTACCGACATTTTGACATCGGTTCTCACTACCGGTTCTTTTGCCAAGAACCGGTGGTACCGAGAACCGACTTAAGGTACCGACACATCCCTCCTATCTACTAATGTACCCTATCACCTCAAAATGAGATAGATTGGTCAACCAACCTTTAACCCGCACCATGTACTTCTGAGGACCTGCCCTGAGCCCGCAGGTTCGGTGATCCAAGATCTTGTAGTTTCGACTGGTCGAGAGCCATAGCCAGCCCCACTGCCCATGAACTCGATACTCCTCGCCTTTCTGCTTCCAAACCTAACAAAAAATGCAATGTTATAACTATATTAAAGTTCCAAATAGTATAAGCCAAACCTAAATAAACTATATAACAGTAGGTTCATTTTGAAAAGCTCTAGGATATTAAGATCTCGGAAAATGGAAGGGGATAGGCAGCTATTGCTGGCAAAGTCGAAGGTAGGTGAAACACAGAACAAAAACAAAATCAAACAAAAACGCACACACACACACGCACGCACACGCGCACGCGCACGCACACGCGCGCGCGCACACACACACACACACACACACACACACACACACACACACACACACACACACACACACACACACACACACACACACACACACACACACACACACACACACACACACACACACACACACACACACACACACACACACACACACACACACACACACACACACACACACACACACACACACACACACACACACACACACACACACACACACACACACACACACACACACACACACACACACACACACACACACACACACACACACACACACACACACACACACACACACACACACACACACACACACACACACACACACACACACACACACACACACACACACACACACACACACACACACACACACACACACACACACACACACACACACACACACACACACACACACACACACACACACACACACACACACACACACACACACACACACACACACACACACACACACACACACACACACACACACACACACACACACACACACACACACACACACACACACACACACACACACACACACACACACACACACACACACACACACACACACACACACACACACACACACACACACACACACACACACACACACACACACACACACACACACACACACACACACACACACACACACACACACACACACACACACACACACACACACACACACACACACACACACACACACACACACACACACACACACACACACACACACACACACACACACACACACACACACACACACACACACACACACACACACACACACACACACACACACACACACACACACACACACACACACACACACACACACACACACACACACACACACACACACACACACACACACACACACACACACACACACACACACACACACACACACACACACACACACACACACACACACACACACACACACACACACACACACACACACACACACACACACACACACACACACACACACACACACACACACACACACACACACACACACACACACACACACACACACACACACACACACACACACACACACACACACACACACACACACACACACACACACACACACACACACACACACACACACACACACACACACACACACACACACACACACACACACACACACACACACACACACACACACACACACACACACACACACACACACACACACACACACACACACACACACACACACACACACACACACACACACACACACACACACACACACACACACACACACACACACACACACACACACACACACACACACACACACACACACACACACACACACACACACACACACACACACACACACACACACACACACACACACACACACACACACACACACACACACACACACACACACACACACACACACACACACACACACACACACACACACACACACACACACACACACACACACACACACACACACACACACACACACACACACACACACACACACACACACACACACACACACACACACACACACACACACACACACACACACACACACACACACACACACACACACACACACACACACACACACACACACACACACACACACACACACACACACACACACACACACACACACACACACACACACACACACACACACACACACACACACACACACACACACACACACACACACACACACACACACACACACACACACACACACACACACACACATTCAAGCCTAGCTATGTTAATGGCAACCCAATGAGAAAACCCAACTATGGCGACCTCTGAGATTTTTATTTCAAAGCATGCAGATTAATAAGCAGATACCTGTGGTATAAATTTATGTGGGTGGTATAGTCGATAAAACACTTTACACACGAGAAAACTGAGTCGACAAGCAGTCACCACAAACATTGTCCAGTGGATGTGTGTAAGGGTCGCCACAATGGCCTAAACATGCTATGTTTATAGTGTAGTTGCCAGTTCAACTGTCTGTCTGTCCGCTGGCCCACCAGGTCAATGGTAGTTCCTTGCTTGCTCATGATTCTCTATTTGAGCTTTTGGAGAATACACACCGCATTGGTCTGCCGATAACAGTGGCGACCATGTAAGTTTTGTTGGATTTCTGTTTTTTTATTATTATTAGTGAATTGGCTGTTACCGTAGGTTTCACAGTAAGACATAAGCCCGCGACCATCATAACTTTTCGTTTTGAGGTCCCCAGATGCCAAAAAACACAATTCGTTAATTTTCATAAATATCGATGAAAACCACAACACATATTAGGGCAAATTAACCGAAATCCTAGCTTAATTTTCATCAACTTAATATCAAATTAATAAAAAACGAAAAGGTTATATTTCTTCGGTTGTGGTTCTTATTTTCTGTGCACACCATTGGGGTCTCGTATAAACTATTAAATTTAGAGAAAACTTTAAGGGGGAGAGTTGACCTATTATCGAGAAATTGGCAGTTGATTGGTATCGAAAACGAATGGGTTGAATAAAACTTACCAAAGATTAAAAGTGTTATGAAGACTTATTTAGTAAGGTTTTTATTTGACGTTCATTCATAAACATTGTTTGGACTTTTGAATATTCCATTACTCCATATAAGAAATACGCGGAGTGGCACAGTTAAAATGGAAAAAAATTAATTTCAAATGGGATGCAATGAAATATTAAGAGGCGGTTTGGGAGCTCAGGCGGTTTGGGAACTTTAGTCCACGTAGCAAAAGTCGGGCTTGGGAGCTCAAGACCAAGTGGAAATAGTTCAGTATCATCTTTAGTCAGTACTAAGTGGCAGTGTGGCTAGATGGACAGGAAATCGCGGGGAATTTTGGTTTTGGGGCTGGTGGTGGCAACTGCGAAATGCCTGATCGACGATGACAACAAAAGCGCTCTATTGTTGTGCGTGGCGAGGGGGGTTTACAGCCCTCGTTATCAGTTTTCTGTGAATTGTTGGGTAGATGGATGACACAGTGAGAGTAGTTTGAAATTTGTAGTTTTTAATTTGTTGTTATTATGGTTTTTTCCGTTAAACAATTGTGCCCATTAAAACGTGTTGTTACCTTATCATTTGTTTTTCAAATTCTTAATGCTACTTTGAGTCAGTGCGAGAGAATATGGCTGATAAAGAGAAGAAGCGTACACCAAATTTTACCAAAAAAGAAGTGGATTGTTTAAAAGCACTAGTGTTGAAACACTCGATAATTGAAAAAAAAAACTCCATGACCAAAAAACTGAATCGATTCAAAAAGTAGCATGGCTGAAGATCATATCCACCATCATCCATGAGTTAATAATTCAATTAATTCATGGACTGCATCCTTTGAGAACCTAAATCTATCTCTGAAGTCCTCCTCCAACAGATCTTTGAATGGATTGTAATTTTGATGACGAGCTGGTTGTATGCGAGGTGGATATATCCTAACATAGTCCAAATAGTCGCGGTACTCCATGTTGACGTCACCGGCACGAACGCACCCTACACTCCGCACAGTCTCAACGCACCTGGCTTTCAGAGTAGTATAAAACGGAAACAACTGATAACGACTGCTCAGCGCTTATGCGCAGTTTCGTTGAATGTTTTTTACCTCAATATCTTCACTCTTTCGCGGAAGGAGGGAGCGGGTGTACTTTTCTATTAACGTCAGACTTTAAAGTGGAATGGAATCAAAAGTTACAGGGTGTTTTTTTTTTGCAACCCAAAACTTAATTTCATCAATGACGGATTATTACCCCCCAAGATTCCCGGGTTTGTCCCCAATATATAATTTTATTTGGGGATACATAAAAATTAAGGCCTACAAAAAATTCACAAGATATTCAGCACCTCAAAACAAACGAAACAAATTTAATGCAAGAAATTCAAAGACGTACCTTGCAAAATGTGTTCAGGAATTTGATGGAGAAAGCACAACTTTGTACAAATGCCAATTACGGATTGTTTGAACACATATAATGTAAGCTGAATGTGATCAAACTTAAATAGTAAGTTGTAAAAAATGTAAGGATTAATAATACGATACTGATTTCATATTTATATGTGCAATATTCAATCTTAAAAATGGGTTGTGTTAAAAAAAAAAACACCTTGTATTATTTGCTTTGCTTAAAGATGTTAAAAGCCGCGATATTTTGTAACCCTGATAAGTATCATAATAAAAATTTTTACAATCCAAAATATGCTTTGTTGAATAGTAATTTATGATTGGAATTTTGTGTGTATTTGCTATTTTTGTCGTAGCTAAATCATGCACCATATAACAACACACACAATTGTTTTCACATATTTTTAAGGGTTGATAGGTGTTTTTGGTCGACCCATGTTAAACATAGGGCAAAAGAACAGTCTCTGACGTTTTCGGTAATAAAAACTTAATCCATCGGTAGAATTGAATAAAACTTCTTGAAAATGTTCAACAGAAACATCATATTACATAACAAAATCTTAAATAAATAATCGCCAAATAGTATTTAAATTGGCTTTTCAATGATTTTTATAGGTAAAATTAAGCCCTGCTGCTAGCACCACCTTATGGAAAAAACAATCTAATACGTATGATTTAAAGCCAAGCAACATTTACTAAGATAGAGAATTTTTACTGAAAGAAGAGATTGAACATGACATAAATGTTACCATTCCATAACAATGCCCAGAACTTAAAATCAGCATTAAAGACAAGGTATTAGTAGGCTTAATTGATACTGGATCAAATATTACCGGTTCATCTGAAAAATGGTATATACAGCACAGAAATTAACTAGGAAAAATTGAAAAACTCCCAGTAAATAACATGTACATCCGAACCGCTACAAATGAAAAATCTAGGAGAATTTCAAAAGTAATCAATGTTCCATTAACTATTCAACAACAAACCATTTTAACCCAGATGTTAGTAGTTCCAAAACTAATACAACCACTAATTGTTATTGGAATTGATACACTAAATGCTTGAAAAATGAATTTTAATTTTGGTAAAGAAGAAATAAGTATGAAAATCAATTTCAATGATATCATAATTAAATTTAATAATACTGATAGAGCTGGAATTTTATGTCAAATAGTAACAATTTATGAAAATGAGGATATTATGGAAGACTATTATAGTAAACACCCATATGATCAGTATTGTGATGATGTTATAATACACCCTGATACACCAGGTGAACTGTCCCATGAAACAACCAAAGAATCCCTCAAGAACAATCTGAATATCAACGATGAACAAAAACATAAAACTACTGAAGTATTATTAGATTTCCAAGGCATTTTCTCCGACTAACCTGGATTATGTGACAAATATCGACATATATTAAATGTCGAAAAACCCCAGAACTTCGAGTGCCACACTTATCCAGTACCATTGGCCCACCAAGATACTGTTATGCAAGAAATAAGAAGATACATGACTCTAATCAAGACCTACATTAGATACTTGATGTTAAATAATGTTATGAAGATTTAAAGAAACTTTAAGAAAAAAAATGGAGTACTACCAGTTGCAAACTAATTTATTAGTGTTAAGAATAGAGGGGGTAGAAGATTTATAAAAGAGTGAAATGGTGATACATTTATGAAAAATTGTTTGAAGAAATGGACCATAACCTCTCTCATGACATATTATTTGATGTATCCCTGGACGCTATAGATTTTAGATACCCATTTAAGATTGTAAAATATTAGGTCATTAATCCATTTAATTTAAGAAAAATAACCATAAATATTATTGTTATGTCATAATACTTTATTGTTTATCATAATGTTGTAAATATTTGTTCCTATATGTATCGAGATTTCATTAATTTCAATTATTTAAATTAATTCAACTCTGACTGAGGGGATATTGCAATAGTACACAAATATTTACTTAATTTCGTAAATAAACGTCACTATAAATAAACAACCGAGACTAATAGAATTGTATGTATATAATGTGTCAATAAATATTACAACCCAATTTAATATAAAATTATAGTACAACTCGGATTATCCGGACCCCACATTATCCGGATCCCGGATAATCCGGACCAGTCCATCCAAGAAATTAAGAAATTAAAATGACGGCAAAAACATGATTTTAGCGAGTTTATGGGTGAAATGCGCCTTCTAAAGGTAAAATGCAAAAGTAATACATTACTGTACGCATTTGGAATCACAATAATTGAAGGAATCACATTGACTAAAAAGTTAATTACAGTATTTTCGTGAACACAGTTTTCTAGATTGCTACATGGGGCTACATGGGGCGTTATCAGTAATCAACAAAGGCGTAGCCTACGACAATTTTGTGAGTTAGTTCATTGCTACCATTTGATGTGTTACGTTAATTCTTATGAAGAGTTACTGTAATAAGTTTTGAGTTACTTTTAGTTACGTCATGATTACCTTAAGTTTGAGTTATTTTGAGTTATGATATCTTAATAAATAAAATATTTTAATCTGGCGTTTTATTCCAAACCAAATCCGTAAGTACAGTAAAAGTTAGCATTATATTTGTATGATTAATAATGAAGTTTAGTTCTTAAATTTAAAAAAAATTAAACCCTGTATAATTTGAAAGACTAATATGTTGAACAGTCTTGATACGCCGCATCAATTTAGCAGGGGCTAAGGTACGCAATCGCTATTTATGCAATATTATAATGACCTCGGATTATCAGGATTTTTTTTATATCCGGATCGGTGTTCCACCACATTAATCCAGATAATCCAAGGTGTACTGTACAAACCAAATTTTAATAAGCCTAATTCATTTGTTTATTTTTTTTTTAACTGCCTAAATACATGAGAAGTTGATAAAATATTCGTCCTTATCCATAATTTAATTAAATATTTTAAATGTTAGGAATGCTTCCTCAAATATTAATTTCATGTAATACAAGTTTCAAAATTAGATCTCTTGAGAGTTTGCCAATGAATAGTCACTAAATAGTGAACTTCGAATGTATTGGACAAAACTATTTTTAAGGGATTTCATCACTTGTATTTCAACAAACTTCCAGTGCTAAATTGGAAATTCCAGTATAATTCCAGTACTTCCAGTGTCAAAATAAAATTCCAGTATAATTCCAGGATTTCCAGTATCAGGAGGCACCCTGTATTAGTATGCATCAGATTACATAAAACGCTCTTTTATTATGACTCACCACAATTTCACTGACAGTAATTTGCAAGAAAAATAAACCATAAACAGAAAATGTTTATTTACCTGATGTTTTAAACCCAAGGTGTATTTCACAAAGTTATAGGTTAATCTGTTTCTCTCCTCTTCTTCATCTTTCTCCTTTTTCTCTTTCTTCTCAATCCTCTTTCTATCTTCTCTTTCTATAGCTGTCATTCTTTGAAGCTTGAAATGACCTAAAATCATTGAATCATTATAGGCATTCAACTTTAATCCTCACACTTGGGTTCATTTATGTGTATTTTATTTTCATACCATCCTTAGAAATTTATATAAAAAATAAATGTGTACATAAAATTAATCCCATTGTGTTTATGTTTTTCACATTGTATTTATTTGTACTAACTCCCTCGACTCCGGATAACTCGGGGATGAGTCGCGCCCAGAAAACAGGTTTTCCGGTTAAACACATAATTTATTAAATCCAAAATTTATTAAATTATAAAAAGTTTAATGCATACTGTATAAGCTAATATTGATCATTACATAACAATAGTAAAAACTACTTTATGATAATAATTAGTGTAAACTAGAAATGGTTAGGTCCCGAAATTTCGGAAAATTTTCAGGAAAGTTAAAACCTCGATTTTTGAGCGAAACTTAAATTTACCACGTGAAATTTTCGGGATCATTTTAGCAATCGCAATAAAACGAGTGTAGCTTTACAAAACTTGTGATCGGCCGTAAAAAATGATCGCACATATTTGCTGATAGCGGATAAATGGCAAATGTAGCTTTACAAAACTAACAATTGGCCGCGAATAATGAGCAAAACCACAATGTAACTGACTAATGTTGTGCCGATATTATGCACAACTGCCATCACTGTCATGCCTTCTGACAACTTATCACCACCTACAATTGCTTTTCACGTCTGATTGCAAATGTTACATTTGCTGTTCATCAGCGATCGGCAGATACGCGCGGTCGCTTTTAATGGCCATTTTGTGAGTTTTGCAAAGCTACTTCGGCCGTTTATTCGCGATCGGCAGATACATGTTCTCTCATTTCATGGCCGTTCATGAATTCTGCAAAGCTACTTTTGCCATTCAAACACGTGGGATCGTTTTCGCGGTTGATCGAGTTTTGAAAGCTGCATTGCCGTTTAATTGCGATGAGCAATTGAGCGTGATTGTTTTTTATGACCGATCGCGAGTTCACAAACCTTGATTTTCCATTTATTTGTGATAAGAAAACACGCATGATAGTTTTTGGCGGCCGATGGCAAGTTTCGTGAAGGTATACTTGTTTAACAGCAATCACTGAAACGATTCCATCCCAAAAATTTACATAAAAAAATCCCAGTAAATCCAAATCCTGCCAGGAAATCGAGATTTGAATTTACCCAAAAATGTTCCCTTAATTTCAGGATTCGTCCATCTTTAGTCTATATCTTCAAAAATTTCTTAAACAAGTTATTTTGTTCACTAAAGTTTTAAATTGCAACTAATTTTGGGACAAAATAAAATATTTTGATTTTTGTTGTTAAAATATATAATAAATTTCATTCATATAATATATTCTGAAATAATAAGTTTAGTCTTGAATATAATACCACAATTGGGACTACTACTTTTGTCACCATCTATAGTTTGTGAACTTTAAAAAAAAAAACTATCTTATGTATGACTTTGTGGATATACGTAAATATTTACCCTAACCATTCAAAGACTTTTTCATCTAACAAGTCCTTTCAACACTTAAAATCAATGTTGCAGTATTACTGGTTTGGTTTAATTATGTAATTTGAACTATTTCTATTTAATTTGAAAGTATTTGGACTTAAGGAATCTAAAAATAAAAGCAGTTAGTAAATTGATTATTGTAAATAAATTATTTTTACTTTTATTTGTATTATTAATAGGGGTGTGCGAATAGTGATTTTCTGGTTTGAATCGAATAGTTCAGTGTTTCTCAACCGGTGGTACACGAATGCCTTTCAGGTGGTACGCAAAAGACTGAAGAAGTAGTAAAAAGTAAAATACTAGGTTTACGAACGAACGCTGCCCCATCGAACAGTAAAGTCACACTTAATGCCTTAACTTTATTAACTTTTTCAGTATCTGTTTTGGTCATAATATACCGATTTCATACCATATTTTAGGAACCGTTGTTACTCTTTCATTTTAAGAGTATTTCTTTTTACAAAAGATTTTTACGTTAAAAATGTTCTTTCCATTAAAAAATACTAACAGTTTTAGAGTGTTAATTCGGGGTATTACTATAGTTTTTTGGTGTAGGCCTATGATTTAACCCATTTGTACGATACTACATATTTTCTATATTGAACACACAGTCTAATTATGTCGATCTGTCTGTATACATTTTTTGTAATATGCTTAAATATAAGATCATTGGTAAAAATACAGTATGCTTTGAATTGTTTATTTTTGATGATTTTCAATATAAAATATGAGAAATATGTAAAGTTCCAAATAACAGGCAGAGATTATTTTTTCCCGTGTAACTAGAAATTTTTTCACATTACGAAATTTATTTTCAAATTCATACGGGTTTTTCGACAAATTGATTATAAAATTGTTGAGCAGAGATGAGATGAACAAATTTGTCAAAATGTCCTTATAATCAGAATATGATATAAAAATGTACATTGAAAAGTAAAATAAAATAAATTCAGCTGGTAAAATCAAAACCAAAGGGTAACTATAAGCAATGTTGGAGGGGATACCTCAGTGGTGGGGGGAGGGGAGTCCTTACGATGGTACGCCAAAATATTGAAAATGTTGTAGGTGGTACGCAAGCACCAAAGGGTTGGGAAACACTGGAATAGTTTATTACTATTCCGAATATAGAATATTTCCGAGCGAATATTTACGTTAAGAGTTATTCGTTTAAATGAGATCAAATTTTAAATCGCAACATGTAAGTTAAATACGAAGGTAATTTGCTGAGTATGCAGGTTTGCTGCGACAGGGTAATTATACTTTTTTTGGGAGGACTAGGATATAGCTACCCTTAACCATTTTTTGGTAACTACTCAATAATAATATAATGTGATCAAAACAATGTGTCATTTCATTGGTTTTCTTGATTTTATTTACTCTTTTCCTTACTTTCTCCCTCTCCTTCCTTTATTCATCTTATTTAATTATTAATAGCATTATAACATGACAAAACACTTGTTGAGATTTTGGTAGATCTCAAAATCACTCAAAGTTTTCGTAGGCTACTTTTCCCGAGCAGTAGGGTAGTTGATAACTTAACTAGGGATGGTGGGGATTGGATTTTCAGTTCGGGACGGGACGGGATTTTTTTCTTCCCTCTTAAATTCGGGACGGGACGGCACGGGATTTTTGTCTTCCCAAAAGCTTCGGGAAATGCTTGTTCACGAATTTATTTTACTTAAATACAATAATAGCATTAAAAACAATGTCATATATAAATGTTTGTACCATACCAACTCAAAAGATTTCAAGAAATAAATTTACGTGTAAAAATACTAACTTATGCAATTGACAAAATAGCAAACATTAGAAACACATAAAAAAATTGGTAACTCAATGAAATTGTTAGGGGTGGGCGAGTAGTGGATTTTGAATTCGGGTCGAGTCGAGTCGAGTATTAACCCAACTACTCGAGTATCGAGTCGAGTCGAGTAGTAATTTGTAAAAAGTTAGGAAATGTTCATTTTTTAAAATTAATTAGGTCTTCTAATTACAATTAATTAAAATATATCATCCGTTTGATTTATCAACTTGGTCCACTTTATTTAACCTCTTAAAGTCCAGGTATTTTTACTACCATATACATGCCCGGTCCGGGTTATTTTGGAGATTTTTGGAGATTGTCAATCGGTAAAAACAGCACTTCATTTTCATTATCACTTTCACTACACTCAGATTTGTCACTAAATCTATAATTAGTTATAAATTCCGTATTTCACAATCGCGAAGAAAATGCCGGTCACTTGAAGCCATTTCGTTTTGTTTTCGAACTGAGCAACAGCTGACGACGCAACTAAAAATGTGCAGTTCATTTTGTTTCCCAGTGTTCCCACCCAGGAAAATAACAAAACCAAATATACCATTAGAAAGCTTGTTTTCTGATGAAAAAATACATATAACTTGTGACAGAAACTTTGTTAGTCTGTGAAGTCAAGGACCGCTGAAACCGAACTATGTCTGATCCTGCCTATAGGCGGGCGTGGACCAGCGGCGGGCTGGGGGTCATCCCGCATATATGCGGGCGTGGACTTCAAGAGGTTAAGGTCATCTTTTTTGATTTTCCCTCTAATACCACTACATTGCATAAACCCTACTTTAAAATAAATAACTATACTAAATCACTTAAAATAACAAATAACCAAATGTAAGAAGATCACAAAATAAATTTATGTAAAATATGCATAGTTGTAAAATTTAAACAGTTAATTATCAACCTGTTATTTCAAAACTATCAACAACAGGTTTAATTTTTTCCTAAAAGTAATTGTAATTAAAACCTTAGCCAAGAAATTGTGGAAGAAAGAATTAAAAACAAGATCAGGGAGGAAAGCTACAAATGCCCAATTATTTGTTTACTTCTAAACCCAACCCAGCCCTCTTGACTTGCTGCTGATCTATTGTTTTTTGACATCCAGTCAGTCTCTCAAGCACAGTGACACAGCTGCGATCAGATAAAATAAAAATATCTCACAATATAAGGTTTTAATATAACTAAATTAATTTTTATGTAAACCAATTAACTCCACAATTTTCTTCTCAATTTTACAAATCAAATGAAGCAGAAACGAAGGCTGTGTATCATTCAAAAGATAAACTATGAATACAAATTTGAAGTTGTAAAGTGCAAGGTCAGAGCTAAATATAGTTTTAAGTTTTCAATATCTGGATTCTGAGAGATGGTATTTCTAAATAACTGTTGAAATCCATTCTTTGATGAGTTAATGAAATATTGTTGAGGTTATTGTTATGAAAAACTAGTGGCCGGCTGTGAAAAATGATAGCGCATAACTGTCGGTCGCGGATAAACGGCAGATGTAGCTTTTCGAAACTCGCGATCTGTCGTGAAATATGATCGCGCTCATTTGCCGATCGCCGATGATCGGCAAATGTAGCCTTGCTAAAGTCGCGGTCGGCCGCGAAAAACGATCACATGTACTTGCCGATCGTAATTAAACGAAATGCAACTTAGCGAAACTAGCGATCGGCCGTGAAATACGATCGCGCTTATTTGCCGATCGCCAATGATCAGCAAATGTAGCCTTGCTAAAGTCGTGGTCGGCCGCTAAACGATCGTGTGTACTTGCCGATAGTAAATAAACTAAATGCAACTTAGCGAAACTAGCGATCAGCCGTAAAAAACGGTCGCGCATATTTTCCAACCACAAATGAACAGAAAATGCTGCTTATTTGTGAAACTAGCGAGCGGCCGCGATAGAGAATCTGTCGATTGAGGATAAACGGCAGATGTAGCTTTGCGTAACTCGCGATCGTCTGTAAAATTCGATTGCACGCACGAAAATCACACGTAAATTTGATCGACGTAAACGGTGGGAGTGACTAACTACCCGACCTGTTTTTTCGGGTAGTAGGAGCTACCCGACTCGTACTCGAGTAGTTGTAAAATTTCGGGTAATTACCCGACCTTCGGGTACTTGCCCACCCCTAGAAATTATTAATTATAAATAAAATACTAACCTATAAAATAATGGTAAATAAATTTGTTGTTTATTTATTTTTTTATTGTATTTGAGTTTTTATTCTTTATAATTTGAATGCATTGAAAAAAAAAATAATATGTAATAAATAAATAAATATAATATATATTTTTTAGAGTTCGATAGAAACACAATGGTTTTTAAGCTTTTGCTTTTTGTTTTATTGTTTGGCTTCCAAAAAGCAAAAAGTAAAATACTAGAGTGATTATTGCATGTTGACAATATACTGTCATGTATTATCAGTAAATATGTTATTGTATTTTTATAAACTTTGGGCTTTGAAGTTCTTGTTTTAGGAAATGACTCATAATTTTTCCAGCACTTCAAACTAGGGTAAACAATTAAAAATCAATTTAGTTTTAAGATGAAAACCGTAAAGACTAGTTTTTCCAAGCTTAATATTATAAATTTGAAGTTCACAACTCCCAAACTTAATATTTCTTAAGTTACATAAAATATTAATTACCTATGTATTAGAAATTTCTTAAAAGTCTCAAAGTCTTTACTTTTGTTAATTTTTTTACTTATTTATGAAAAATAATCATACTTTCGGCTGGGATTCTAAGACATCTGAAATAGCTTAGAGAATTGAATCAATGGGCAAAACCACAATTTGTAGCAGACCAATGTGGCCGAAATATGAACAATCATCACTGTCACTCATTATGGCAAATTATTTCCGTTGATTAACCACTATCAGTGAATACCTAAGATTGCTTTTTACACCCAATTGCGAGTTAGCAATCCTTAGCCGTTCATCAGCGATCGGCAAATACGCACAATCGTTTTTGACGGCCGATCGCGAGTTTCGTAAAGCAACATCGGCCGTCAATCCACGATCCGCAAATACGCGGCCGTTCGCAAATTTTACAAAGCTAGATTTGCCGTTTACTGACTTTTGGCAAATACGCACGATCGCTCTTCACGGCCGATCGCGAGTTTCGTAAAGCTACATCTGCCATTAATCCGCGATCGACAAATACGCACTAGCATATTTCACGGCCGTTCGCGAACAGTGCAAATCTGTTTTTGCCGTTCATCCGCGACCGGAAAATACGCTTGATGGTTTTTGCGGCTGATCAAGAGATTTGCAACTACCGATTGCCGCATTTGCCGTTTATTTACAATCGGCAAATACTCATGATAGTTTTTAACGGACGATCGCGAGTTTCACAAAGCTGGATTTGCCGTTTATTTGCGATCGGAAAATACGCGAGATTGTTTCTGTGGCTGATCGCGAGTTTGCGAAGCTACACCCGCTGTTTAGTTGCGATCGCTAGAATGATCCCGTCCCAAAAATTTCCCAAAGTAAATAAAAATCCCGCCCAAAAATCAGGAATTTAATTTTTCCGAAAATTTCCCGAAATTTCAGGACTCGACTATTTCGCTTATTAGGCCAATAGCAATTTCAGGGTTAGGCTAATTAAAAATTCCTTTTCCACTGCAATCTAATTTTTTTCACATTTGGGCCTCTGTATTTGTTGAGTTAATTTTATATAGTATTTTTTTTGTTTGTACCAAAAACAGATGGCATTGATTTTGTTCTTTTTTTGTTGTTGTTAAATTCAAATTTTGCATGTGTCCAACAATGGATTATTAAAAGTGGCAAGTTAGATGAAGCCTAGAAGAATAGGAAGATCCCAAATCTCTCTCTTTTAAACAATTTTTGTCATCTATAATAAAGTTTGTTGTAATCAAAATGTCTATTGAATACTCGATATGTTCCCCCTGCGCCGGATGATTGAATGAAAGCTCTTTTGGATTTTACAGTCTACGCACTCAGAGGTAAAACAGTATCCATTCTTAACATCATCATTCAAAACAAGAAGTCAGAAGACAAGAACTTTGGAATATCGAATAAACATTTATATACTTCAATTTTACTCAGACTTTATTAATTTTGTGAATTTGTTATTTTAAATGAAAACAAAATACTTTGTAGTTCTCAAATCCACCACTAAGCGCTATTGTAACAATGCCATCTGTTAAGTCAATTTCGTATTGCAGACGAAAACTACCGAAACTCACATAAACAAAGTAAAGTAACCTCAAAACTTTACTAGCTCAAACAAATTAAAGATTTGCAACTTAAAATATAATCGTAAGTAATAAATACTGTTTATTTTGTCTTACACCTTCTCCAATTTGAATCACTTTCCCAAAGTAGGGTATTATAACTTAGCCTTTTCGTTTTATAACCAAGTCCTTCAACAATTATACCGTACAGAATGAAGTTTGTTACTATTTCAAGACAGTTTAGTACCATCTCAAATCGTCTATCTAAGATTAAAACCAACATTGAGGCCTTAGATACAGTATCTGAAGGTAGTAACTTGTCCCCAGAACAGATTAATAAGTTGGAATTGCTTAACACTGAAACCCACAAAAAGTACCTAGAATTTGAAACTTCTCTCGAAAAATTATTTAGTAGTGAGGATCTACCCGATGATTATGATGAAGATACTCTCTCTCAACTGCAAGATTCTATCTCTGACCTGTATGTAGGGATCCAAACCCTTGTTAAGAAACACTTAGGTTTGTCTCAAGATCCAAAATTACCTAGTCCTAGGCCTGTCCCAAACACTGACTTGAACACAGATAGCACCCAATCTACTGACCGCCCACAAACGAGTAGCCTATCTCATAGGCCTAGCACCTCTTCTTCTAACATAGATAGCCACTCACTAAAGCTCCCTCCTCTATCTCTCAAAACATTCAATGGTTCACCAGAACAATGGTTGTCCTATGTCAGCCTATTCCAAGTATCGGTAGACGAAAATGAAAACATTTCCAAAGTCGAGCGATTTCAATATCTGCTTTCTACCCTTCAGGCAGAACCTTTTAATCTAGTAAAAAACCTGCCTATCACCGCTGAAAATTATGATGTAGCATGGGATCTTCTCCAGAAACGTTATCAAAACAGTAGGAAAATTATTAGCCTACATCTCAACAACATAATAGACTTACCTAACCTAACCGACATCTCTCTCAAGAACATTCGCTCATTCATATCTTTGTATAATGAAAATGCTCAAGCCCTTATTGCATTAAATCATGACATAGCTAAAGAAAATATCTTACTCTCAGCCATGTTATTAAGAAAGCTACATGCAGATATTCGCAAAAAATTTGAAAGCTCTCGCATAAACTCTCAAAACCTACCCACTGTAGAAGAAATAATGACATTCTTAGAAAATGAATGCTCCTGTCTCGAAGCCGCTAACTTCTCTAACTCTCATAAAACCACCCCAAGCAATGTAGGTTACCCTCAACATAGTAAGAGGCCTAGCCCTCACCCCACTCAGATAGGCCTACATAAGCCCCCATTAAGCCTAAACCGCACCAGCCTGCTCGCTTCTCGTGATGTGAAAGCCACATGCGTATTTTGTAGTAAAACGGATCACAACATTTATCGCTGTTCAGAATTTAAAGATTTGTCTGTTCAAGAAAGGTACAATTTTGTGAAGAAAAACCATCTTTGTTTGAACTGCTTAGGAACATCTCACTCTGTTAAGGATTGTAAGTCAAATAAAACATGTTTTGACTGCAAGCTAAAACATCACTCTCTCTTACATCAAACTAGTAGGCCTAGTAATGATAGGTCAGACCTTAAGTCCACAAGTAATTCTCCAAACCACAACGAAATGAACAAAGCTTCATTGTCAGTTTCTGATCACTCTGAGCCTCCCTTTGTAGCTGTTTCCTCAAACTCCAGCACCACTATTATATTGTTAGCTACTACTGCTTTAGTACACTTGAAGTCTGATAGCGGTAACACAGTAGTAGCCCAAGCCGTTATTGACTCTGCATCTATGGTAAGTTGCATAACCGAAAATGTTGCTAGTCTACTTAAGGTAAAACGAAACTTTCTTTGTAACTCCAAGCTAGATGGCCTATCCTCAGTAGAAGTAAGATCTAAAGGACTGTCGAATGTTGACATCTCATCACTTAGTGGAGACGTTATTGCGACTAAACATCCAGTTGTAATATTGGATCGAATCACATCGAACTTACCCCACACTGCAGTCCCTGTAAATGTTAAAGACTACTTCAAACATGTTGTCCTTGCTGACCCAACATTTCATATTCCCAGTAAGATAGATATGCTTATCGGTGCGGACCTGTTCACCAAAGTAGTTACTGGAGAACGCATTATCATCAATAAGAACCTTCCTGCTGCTATGAATTCTGTATTTGGATATCTTATCATAGGCTCTGCCCCAACCCTTTCTGCTGTCAATTCCAATAAAACAGCCTCTCATGACAATGGCAATGTTTCTCTTCTGAGCACACAGGATATTGACCTGCATAATTCTCTACAGAAATTTTGGACCCTAGAGGAACCCCCACACAAACTTCATGTAACATCTGAACAAGAAATTTGTGAGAATCATTTTTTAAGCACTGTCTATAGAACTTCTGAAGGTCGATATGTTGTTAGGCTTCCTATTAAAGACAATCACCCACCTCTTGGTGACTCATCAACTTGTGCTCGCAATAGATTTTTATCGCTTGAACGGAAATTAGAAAGTCAGCCTGAAGTAAAAGCTGAGTACAGTAAAGCCATACATGACCTATTGTTATCTGGACACATGGAACCAGTTGACCCTCCTCCTAAAAATGATCATAAACAATTTTATTTGCCTCACCATGCAGTAGTCAAAGCAGAATCCTCATCAACAAAACTTCGAGTTGTTTACGATGCCAGTGCTCGTAGCTCCTCAGGTGTCTGTCTTAATGACATTCTCTATACAGGGCCTAAACTACATAATGATCTGAATGATGTTCTAATGAAATTTAGGTTTTCACTGATTGTTTTCTCATGCGATATAAAACAAATGTTTCGTCAAATCATGATCCATCCAGATGACAGGAACTATCAACTGTTGTTCTGGAGGGAAAAGAAAAATATGCCTCTCTCAGTCTATCGATTAACTACGGTTGTATTTGGTTTCAACTGCTCTCCATACTTAGCCATAAGAACTTTACACCAACTCATCAATGATGAAGGCACAAACTTCCCACTAGCAGCTGAAGCTCTAAAGAAACAAGTGTATGTAGACGACTTAATCTTAGGTGCCAATAACACAGATCAAGCGTTGCTATTGAAAGATGAGGTGGAACAACTTCTTTCCAAAGGATGTTTTGATCTTAGGAAATGGACTAGTAACAGCTCTCAACTCATGGAAACTCTGCCAGATTCTTATAAAGAGACACCCATGTACTTTAACTCCTCTGATCAACCTTATTTCAAAGTTTTAGGCATAAAATGGTCCCCAACCTCAGACAGCTTCTCTTACCAACTAAACATACCAGACACTCCACCCACCAAACGAGGTATTCTCGGAACCGTAAGCAAAATCTTTGACCCAAATGGATGGTTAACTCCTGTCACCCTTTGGGTGAAAGCATTGATCCAAGTTTTGTGGGTTCTTGGTTTGTCATGGGATGCCCCTATACCCCCAGATCTCAATGAAAAATGGTCAAAGTTCCTACAACAACTCCCTTTCTTAAGTGAACTTAGCTTACCTCGGTACGTTTCCTTAGCTGATGCTGTTCATATAAGTTTACACGGATTTTGTGATGGATCGGAAACAGGTTATGGAGCCTGTGTCTATTTGCGCTGTGTAAGCTCTTCTGGAGAGATAAACATACATCTCCTAATTGCTAAAGGGCGAGTCGCTCCTCTTAAGAAAATATCCATTCCCAGACTTGAGCTCTGCGGAGCCCACCTTTAGTCTAAACTCTTGAACTATTCCAAGTCCATACTTTCGCAAAATTACCTAGTGAATGAAGTACATGCTTGGTGTGACTCATCTGTAGTTCTTTCATGGATAAAAACTGTACCCTTTCGCCTAAAGGTTTATGTCGCAAATCGAGTCACAGAAATACAAGAGCTCACTCCTACTCATATTTGGAAACATGTCTCAACACACTGTAATCCTGCTGACATTGCCAGTAGAGGAACTCTTCCCTCATCAATGAAAGACAACCGTTTATGGTGGAACGGCCCCGATTGGTTATCTTTGGAGCAGGAGTCATGGCCTATTCCTCGCTTTATCCCTCTCGAAAAGGAGCAATTACCGGAACTCAAAGCCGAACCACTACCAATAATGGTAACCACCCAAGAACCTGATTTTCTTGTAAAGTTTTCCTCATGGTCAACCCTCCAGCGAGTCATCGCCTACATTTTACGATTCAGATACAACCTATCAAATCAAACGAAAGAATCAGGATTTTTAAAAGTTGAAGAGCTTGATAAAGCAACAGTAACTATTTGTAAATTGATTCAACAAACAGTCTTTTCCGAAAATATTTCTCGATTGAAAAAGGGCAAATCTTGTTCTCCACAATTGGCGTCACTCTCTCCCTTCTTAGACGAGAGTGGATTGATTCGTGTAGGAGGACGCATTAGGCACTCTCAAGCGTCTTACGCTGCAAAACACCCAATTATCTTGCCTAAGTCGCACCATGTAACAAATTTGATCATTGATTATTATCATGTTAAACACTTACATGCAGGACCACACTATCTCCAAGGAATTATTTCTCAAAAGTTTTGGATTCTCTCCGCTCGAAGTGCAATCAAAAAAAGATTGTTTAAATGTATTCGCTGCTTTCGATGTCAACCTAAATTAGCCTCTCAGAAGATGGGTGATCTACCTGCAGTTAGAGTCACTCCCTCTAAGGTTTTTCACAATTGTGGAACTGATTTTTTGGGACCATTTATGGTAAAACCTAATAACTTAAGAAGAACAAGTCCTGTGAAGATGTATATTTGTGTTTTCATTTGTCTGGCTGTTAAAGCTGTTCATCTGGAAGTAGTTAGTAGTTTGTCTACTGAAGCCTTTATTGCGGCGTTGTCCCGTTTTGTTTCACGTAGAGGCCTATGCTCTAATATTTTCTCAGATTGTGGGACTAATTACGTTGGGGCTGCATCAGAACTACAACGAATTCAGTCACTCTTAAGACAGAATGATACTAAACAAGCCATTAATAAGTTTTGTAATGAAAACCAGATCAAGTTTAATTTTATACCCCCCTCAGCACCTCACCAGGGAGGTTTATGGGAGAGAATGGTGCGGAGTATAAAACATCACTTCCGTCGGGTTGTTGGGAATCAACTTCTTAACTTCGAAGAGTTTCTTACCTTGTCTACGAAGATAGAAGCGATCCTCAATTCTAGGCCGATTACAGCGCTGTCCTCTGACCCTTCGGAGGTCGACTACCTCTCACCTGGACATTTTCTTGTCGGAAGCCCTCTTCTCGCTCTTCCAGAGCCAACATGGGAAGGAGTACCCACCAATCGACTCTCAAGATGGCAACTCGTTCAAGCTATGTCTCAGCATTTTTGGAAGCGGTGGAAACAAGACTATCTCCATTCTCTACAGCAACGAGGAAAGTGGAAATCCCCTGAAGAAAACATCAAAGAAGGCGACCTTGTCTTAATCCACGAAGAGAATTCTCCACCCCTCAGCTGGAGGATAGGTCGTGTCACAGCTACATCCCCTGGACCTGACGGACTTGTACGAGTTGTACACCTTCGCACCAACAAAGGATCTCTCACTCGGGCTGTCACCAAGGTGTCACCCTTCCCAACAGAAGATTAATCCCAAATGTCATCATAACTCCCATCAGATTTTAGTTTATGTTTCTCATTTTTTCAGTGAACCCCAGTGTGGTTCACGGGCGGGGGTATGTTGAGTTAATTTTATATAGTATTTTTTTTTTGTACCAAAAACAGATGGCATTGATTTTGTTCTTTTTTTGTTGTTGTTAAATTCAAATTTTGCATGTGTCCAACAATGGATTATTAAAAGTGGCAAGTTAGATGAAGCCTAGAAGAATAGGAAGATCCCAAATCTCTCTCTTTTAAACAATTTTTGTCATCTATAATAAAGTTTGTTGTAATCAAAATGTCTATTGAATACTCAATAGTATTCCTTAGGTCTTTTCCTTTTAATGATCAATACATTATTTGATCAGGCACTAGGCTCAGGCAATTAGACCAAAGAATTAAAAATAAAACTTGGTTCACCGATTACTTCATATTTGAAGAAAGCCTCACAATTTTAGTTGTGCACTAATGCCTGACAACGAAGATTTTGATTCTCCTAAAGTAATAATATAAAATAATAATAAGTCAGAGCAGTAAACTTAACCTAAATTTCAGGATAATTTACTGATGTTGTAGGTTTAAGGCTTGGCCATTTAGTTACAACAAATTGTATTTGTTTTACATAATAAACAGCAAGCAAACCCATTTAATTATCATCATAGGCGTAAGTTGTCAAATCAGCATTGTACAGTTATCTAAAAATGTCCGTTTAAATCTCATATTGAAAATAGCTTGATTCATCAGATTAATATTTCAACAAAACAAAACCTATTTTTGATCGTTCAACTTTTCTATTTCTAAGTGATTCTTAATTGAAAAAAGAAATCTGGCGACTGAAACAAAGGCGCGATAGACGTTCCCGAGTTATTAACAACTATTAGTTTTAAGTTATAAAGCAGACAACGATTACAACGTTCGACGAAATTCTAAAACGAAGTGAGATAAAAGACAAATAATGAACAGGTCTGCCAACTCTTTGCCAGCCCAAAATGATTGTAAGTTTTTTATTTCATCGTATCAAAATTGGAAGCAATGGTGATCATTCCGCTTAAGATATTTACGGCCTGAAATAGTTGTACGAAACACATTCACGACTATCTTTGGGTACTTATGGGATATTTCGTTTTGGCAATTGACGACGACTCTGGACACTGTCGGTCATTGGTGAAGTCTGATTGGTCTTGATTGCAATTCTCTCTTTTACCAACTGATGTTTCGTCGGTATCTGATACTGGTCGAGACAGAACAAACAAAAGACGGACTATTATTTGTTAAATGATTTAATGCTGTGATACGAGAATTTATCTTAAGAAAAAATGTGTTGTCGCGTCGGGTATTGCGCAGTACTAACTCTGATCGTATTCAACGATCTCGATCTAATCATCGCAAGTCGCAATATCAGCAACCGAAATTCATCGCTTGATGCATACACTAAAATCGCATCGTGTTGAGGCATTGTTCTATCCGCAATCGCAACTGTCGCTTTCAAAGCATCGTTTTCACTCCGTGATGACTTCTGACACTACTGTTTTTTCGTCGGCAGTGACTTCTTTTCTTTGGATCACTTTCCAAACGTTAAAATTTTATCCTTCCTTAAAATTTATCCCAAAATATGCAGTCTATCCAAAAGAGTCGGATATCTAATAAGTCTAACCGGATAGTTATAAAACCTTTGAATCGGATTCGGATATTCGATCCGATCTAAATTTTCGGATATCCGTACACCTCTATTATTAACCTTCAAGTACTGCACGACTGATCAACATGGCAGTGGGAACTTGTTGGCTAAACTGCGATGTCAGGCCATTCATCTGTCATCTGCCCAAGTAAGGACGTTTCTGATGTAAAAAATGGATTCGTAGTTGTTTGTAACTACAAAAAACGTCCTTTTATTTTGAATATGGGTATATTTTCACCTACTTTTGATTTTATGTCGGCCGTTTAAATATTCGGTTCGGTCATCAAACTTCTTTTGAAATCTCGAGTCGAACTGAATATCACGATATTCGATTCGAAAAAAAGTATGAAGTTCAAATATTCACACACCCCTAATTTTAAGTTATATAGCATATCACAAAATAATGATGAACCTATCAGATTAATAACTTATTTTTGAGGTAAGCTTTTATGTTAAGAGCTGGTATTCACTTAAGGTAAATAAAAATTAGTCGGTTGTATCTTATAAAATTAGAATCAAGCTTAATAATTAAAATGTTTGGTGATGGTTAAAAAAGCTCGGCTCAAAAAAGCTCGAACTCAAACACTTTAGAAAAAGCTTGGCTTGGGTTTGAAAATCACTATTTGCACACCCCTACTTATGGTGAGTGATTGCTTAACATCTTGAGGCAAATCACAAGAGTAGTAGAGTGTGAAAATACTCCTGATCCAAAGAGCTCTGAAAATCATATTTTTGAGTTGTATATGTGTGTGAACCTTTTTGTTTGTTTGTGTTGTTCAACGGTCTTTCACCATAGGTAAACCTGCTGATTTTCCTCACCGACCCTCAATAAAATTCAGAGTATTTGACAAGTATTTTAACCAATGACTGCATTATCAATGAAATAGGCTTTAGCTGTTAATACTTAAATACTGCAAACCAAATTCAACCTTTGCATTGCAGACAATTATTAGCTTGATCACACATAGATGAGCACACCATGAGAATCACTCAAAATATTTTTCTTTAAGAAAGCATGGCATTTAGACAATAGTGTAAAATCTTTCCCACGAGCATTGTCAATACAGTACCATTTATTTCCTGCCGTTCACACCAGGTTCAACTGATGTGTTGATTAACTTGCGAGGACTGATATACCTGTCTAAAAGAACGGGTTAGTAGTTCTTTTGATAAAATTTATATTATTTGGGTGTCGGCAGGGCTAGCCATTACTATACCTTTCATATGTCTTTCCAGGAACGTCATAACTCACTTCCCGTCATTCTCTAACTCTTACAGTCGGTTCAATGAAAGTTTCTTTAGAGATCTGGTGTTTTCGACTGTGAGTCACATAGGCTTCATGTTACATATAAATATTTTGTGTGCACATATTTTTTATATAAAATATTCAAAACACTAATGTACAATAGTTTTGTGGAGACATCATTATACAACATAGTATATTTGGTACAACATCGTTGTACAATATGGTATTTCAAATAAATTATTATATTTTTTCAAATCATAGATTATAAATAGAAAACAATTTGTATTCTATAATGGGGCACTATCCTCTACTTTCACAGTTCAGTCGGGTGTGCCACAAGGCTCGAACCTGGGGCCTTGTCTTTTTACAATCTATATAATTAATACGCCAACACGAAATTTGTCTTATGAACTCCTCCGTCATTTCTTAACCGATTTTGATCATTGATGACTCATTGGAAAGAGCGTGTCGCGTAGATTTGCAAACTGGCCTTACATTTTTGAAAAAGTCCCTTGGGCTCTGCCCCATTGGCTTTTAAAGTTCCCATGTTATCCTTATGAAGAACATAATTGTTTACATTTTGATCAGCTGGATAATTTAATTGCTGTTATTTTTTAATTTGTGTAAACATAACCCTCAAGACGGATCGTGTTAGCATGATTGTGTTTTAAATTTGTCGCCATTTGAATTATCGCTCTGCTAGAGTAGCGCACGATTCCGTGTGCTCGGATCCACTAGTTTTAATTAATGATTTAACTGATTGTGTTTTGTCTGCAAAGGCCCTATTGTTTGCCGATGATATGAAATTATTTAAACATATAAAGAGCACTGAAGATGCAGTTAGCTTACAACGAGATTTGGACAATGTTTATGATTGGAGCATAGTTAATAAAAATGACTTTTAACGTTGCGAAATGCCACATAATGACTTTTACTAGAGATCAGGATATTGAAAATCGGGATTATTTTTTAAATGGGATTCTAATTACCAGAGTTGATAAAATTAAGGATTTAGGAATCATTATAACTCATACATTATCTTTTAATCCTCATGTCGAGGCATGCATAGCATCTTGTTCTAAAATTGTGGGATTTATTTTTAGGCAAAGTGTAAATTTTAGAAATATTGAAACCTTAATTACGCTTTACAACTCATTGGTCAGGTCAAGGCTGGAGAATGGTGCAGTAATTTGCAATCCATTTCATATAACCTATCGAGATGCACTAGAAAGAGTTCAAAAACGATTTTTAAGATTTTTATTTTACAAACGTTTTAATGTATACATGTACGAGATTCCATATCATGAATTGCTAGGAATGTTTGGGTTCCAGAGGCTAGATCTGAGGAGGACACTCATGGGTCTAGTTTTCCTGTATAAACTGGCGCGGGGTGAGGTCGGAGACGCCGCTAGCCTGGCCGGCCTGTCTATCCGTGTACCCTCGTTTCACAGCAGAAACAAGCTCCTCTTCTCTCTCCCTCATTGTCGCACAGCCTCACACTCCTCCTCTCCTCTTTTCCAATTAATGAGATCGTTCAACAAACTAATTTCAGACAACTGTGATCTGGACTTATTCCACGATCCACCAAAAAAGTTTAAATCAAAATGTTTGTCTGGGCTGTTGATGCACGTTTAAATTATTTTTATACTATTTATTAATTCGTTATGCATTTTTATCATGAAGATTGGTTAGTTGTTATTCCTCTAGTCACTAGTTTATTTATTACTAATTATACAATTACATAGTCAACTCTCTTTTACTTTTAGTGGCATGCATGCTATTAAATTATTGATGTTATTTATTTATTATTTATTATTAATATTTATTGGCTTTTTTGTTGCTCTATTGTCGTATTTCTAATTAATTTATAAGATGTTGTAGTAAGCTTAGGAAACCCCGCAGTGAACTTTAGATTATAATGAACTGCTTTGATGTAATTGGTATTCATACTGTATCAAAGCATGTAAATAAAATAAAATAAAACATACGGACATTTTTAACGCAATAACAATAATTATTGAAGTACCTACTGCAGTTCAAAATATATATTTTTTATATTATAAAAATATTTTATATGCACATATATCCTGTGTAACGTAGTCACAAAACTAATGTAAAAGACTTTAATGGAGTATCTGTGAAAAAACTTATCATTTTTCAATTTAATAGTTTTTTTTTATAAAACCTGGTCCAAAAGACCGTGAGTTAGTCATCACGTTTTCAAATCAAAGTCAGTTCTGTCGGGTTAAATTCATATGGTAATGATATGTCACTTTCAAGGAGTGAGGACTCACTCATTACATTGATTATACTATTATATACTATTAATTTTACTCTTTTGATCGAAAATTATATTTTTTTCTTAAATACAGAGATTATAAGATTATTTCAACAACAAAAATTAATTAATCTGAGCATTAATTCTTAACTTCTTACCGAGCTGATCACTCCAAACTGGGGCATATACAACAGGTTTGATGCAGGCTTGTAGAACAATGATGGCCCGTGCAAAGTCCCGTGCGTTGACACAAGCCCCGACAGCCGATATCCACGGCTTGCGCAGCTGCGGCCAGTTGACATGCATGAATGCACTCTGAATGTTGCTTTCAAGTGACAGCATCGTCTGCCGCAGAGTGTTTACCAGTTGCCCACGACTTCCTGCAATGTCAATGAAAAATTGTAATAAAAAATTGTACAAATATCATGCAGTAAACATATTAAATGTAGAGTTATTTAAAAACTCAGGAAAACATTCTCTATAAACCTTAGACAACATTTTTAAACATCTAGAACACAGAAGATGTGTTGTAGTGCCAACAAACTAATACCATGAAGATGGTTAAAAAAAAACTGGGGCATATACAACAGGTTTGATGCAGGCTTGTAGAACAATGATGGCCCGTGCAAAGTCCATTAGCTTTAGCTTGTATTTGTTTATATTCCTTCCTTCAAGGTTTACTAGATGAATTTGTTTATAACAGTTATGACCATTAAACATTCTATGAACTTACACTCACATTTTCTCTTTTACTTGCTTGTTATTAAGGATGACAGAAGAAATAGTTTCACTTGAAAATAGAATGTGTTTTGATGATTTCTACTCTAAAGAAATTAAAAAATCACAAAATCAATCTGCAAAATGCTCATTAATTTATTCAAGATCCTACAAAAGAAAACTAAATCATGCAATTGGCTAGTATGATTTCAAAAGAACACACCATAATAAGCACCAGCCCACTTGAATTCCGAAGCCTGCGTAAGAGAGAATTTGTGTGACAAATGTCTCTTTTTATCTCTTTCTTCATTGCGCTGTTGTTTGTTAAGAGCTGCAATGTTCGTGCTGTATTGGTTCACATAGGTTTTGAAGCCATTCTCCATCCCAAGTTTAAATAAATGGGTTCCTAGGAAAAAAATCATGGAATTTTAACACACAAGCTCCACAGATAAAGCAACTACAGCAAAAAATTGCTAATGTTAAGACAAGCTAAATTTTCAGTGAAATCTCATTATATGTATTTTAACCTAATGGTACAACACAATTATTTTGAATGAGAATGAGTTATAGTTAATTTAAAAACAATCTTCTGGTAGGCCTTTACCACAGCCATCTCTAGCAAGAAGGGCATCTCTTTTTTAACCTATCTTTAGAGACTTAACCCTTTGACCTGACATTTTGTTATCCTTGACAATTTTTGATTGCAATATGTTTATTTTGTCTGTATTTGGTCTAATATTTTGGTTATGGCCTTTTTGATTGTCCATATGTATTGACAATATGCTGAATCAATTTAAAAAAAATATAAAAAAGTGTCCTCCTCCTCTATACAGGGGTAAAAAGAAGCGAAACAGGTGTCCGCTGCAATCCCTATAAAACCTACAAATGCCATCAACTTCCACCCAAGCCGGTCACCGTTTATTTTAGGTGGGCCCTCACACCAACTTCACCACACATTTGTTAGCCAAATAGGGACTGCTCATGGTGCGGGAGTCGAACCCGCGCCGCGGCGAATGTCGTCAACATTGACTCGTCAGTCAACCCCTTAGACCACACGACCGCGCAGTGCTGTCAGACTATTGCTTGTTCGACTCTTAAAGCCTACCGCTCCCGCAAACCCTAGCAGCGATCCATTGAACCCCTTAAGCAACCAGCCTGGTGGCAAACCAGTGAACTACTAAGCCAAATCCTCACTGTCAGCACCCGTGCGACCGGCGACAAGACCACCTCGTCAAAGTAGGCGAATGGGTCAAGGGAGACAGCTGTTTAATTCATTGCTCTTTGTTGGCACTGTTGGATGGCTACTTAAAATAATGACCTAGAACAATGGCCCCAATTGGTGGGCCATAATCTGAATGTTGACTGCCATCTTGATTTCTTCCAGACCGCCAAATATTACAAACCAAAATTCGACAAATTTGTAGCAGCGCCATGCCAAAACGTCCCAGCGAGCACTGACCATCAAAAGCACATGCCACATTTTAATGAGTAATTAGGGACCACTAACACACACAGCAAATATGAAACCTTTGAATTGACCAACAGCGAGTGCTTACCTTATACATATTTAACTTATGTTTTCATGATCAATTTATTCATAATAAAGGAAGACTTCAATGTTCTGAATAGAAAATTCTAACCAAGTTTCATTGGTTTTATTCCAAAAATTAGATGGCTCATTTTTGTTGTATTCAGGGATTCATTGGGCGCTCTATAGTCTTACATGCACGTAAAAATTAAACAAAATAATAATTATATACCATGGATCAAAGAAAAAAAAATCATCTTTGGTGACAGTAATAAATATTGCAATATTATAATTGAAACAAAATATTGTGAATTAAATACCAGTTAAAATCATTCCAACTAACAATGTTTATTTCAAATTAAGTTGTGTAAAAAGCACTTAAATAACATTCCCGAATAGTCAACATGTTTCTAAATCCCTACTGGGTGCAGGATCAATTAGTTCACATAACTGGGATAAGTTGTTAAGCATCTAAATTGCGAGTTTACAGTTCTAATTTTAAAAAATTTCCCTAGGGGAGGGCCCCTGCTGAGGTGTACTCCACAGATCCCAGTTTCCCCGGTTTTCACCACCCCCCTTCTAAATATTCCAGGTTACGGCCTAAGACAGGTTCATGGAGGTTAAAAATAGACCTCCATTAAAAATAATTAGAGACCACTAGGCTAGAGTTTACTGTGTGAAAACCACAGAATGGAATGATACCTCCCTCGCAAGAAGGGCAACACTCCCCCCCCCTCCCTTTTGGACAAATACTGAATTTTTTCAAAAATTATTTTTAAAATACCTCCGCAGCACCAGTCCTGTATACTCCTTGAATTTAAATTGAGTGGGTAAATAAATTATTCAGATAAAGTCTTGTCAAGTATGACAAGTTTCTCAGCTCATATATGTTGAGAAAAAAGCGAGATATAGAATTTTACTTATTTCCCATAAGGTTAACATTGGGACAACGTACTGTGTTAACCACCTTCAATATCTCGGCAACCAATGGATATGGAGCAGTGATTCAAAATACTAAATTGTTCATTTTTTTGAGCTGAATTCAAAAGTACTAACAAAAATTCGATAATTTTTAATTTTATGTGTAAAAAACTCAAACCCCCCATTCTTGGAGGGGGTTTACCCCTTTTACCCCCCTTCCGAAAGTACAATTGGTCTGGTTTACGAACTCGTCCGAATAATTACTACTTTACACGTCCATGCCAAATTTCATTAAGATTGGACCATTTTTACGCGAGTTATCGAGCTTAAAGACACATATATACATATCGAGTTGTCGTGCTTAAAGACACACACACACACACACACACACACACACACACACACACACACACACACACACATATATATATATATATATATGAAAATTAACGAATAGTGTTTTTTGCTTCTAGGGGCCCCAAAATGAAAAATTGTCATGGTCTCTGGCTTAGATCTTACCATGAGTACTACGGTAATAGCTTCTTCCCTATAGGGGAAATTCATGAAATATAACAAATTTTACCAAAAGAATACTTTGTATGTCAGACCTAATATCAGGGACCTAAAGCATACTATTTCTGAAACAGGATTTGTTATTATGTTAACTTATTTAGACTTTTCCATTTACCTAGTGTGATAAACTATACTATGTTTCTGGAGATAAGGAAACTCATTCTGTTATAAAGAGACCCTACTATTAGGGTTTACAAACATACTAACACTTTTTTTGGATTTTTCATTTTTGAAACACAAAATTTATATTAATTGATACATTGAGAACCATGAAAATCTCATTCATAAATAATTAATCATTTGTAAGTGTTAGCAGTCTTTTCAAGTTATGTCTGTAGTTAATTGTATCACTTAGCTTGCTTTAGTAAAAATTTATTTTCATATTGATTCCCACAAAGCAAATGATATACCTGATGCAATTTGCTGAGCCTTGAGTCTTGTGAGCCTGCTGCCCCCCTCAGCCTCTGATGCAATTCGATCTCCCATTTTATCAAGCTCTTTGCCTCCGGCAGCACTTCTTCTTTTTAGGTCATCTATATTGAACGTCCTTGGCTGAAGAGATCCTGTCTTTGATCTTGTTACTATTATGTGTTTTTTACCTGTACACAAAATAGAATAAGTCACAAATTTTAAGCTGAATATTTTAACATGGCACTTTGAATATTTTTTAGCAATACAGTAGTATTTATTTAGAGATGATAATAATAAAGACTGAACCTTACTTACAAATATATTATTTTTACCAGCTTTTTCTAAGCAGTTGTCAATACAGTAAAATCCCCATTATCTGTGGTCATCAAAAAGTCTGCTTAATCCGTTAAGCTTTCAGGATGGGAAATGTTTACCCTTTGCAGAGAAAAGACAGTTGTAACTTTGGTGTAAACAATCTTAAATTAACAATCACAAAAACTACAGGGTTAACTTTGAAAAAGACAATTGCACGTTACACATTACATCCAATATGCGAAAGGTATCACGGATAAACAAAATTACAGATCACAGAAAAACAATTGGAATAACTTGACAAAAAAATGAATGGTCTTAGAATTCAATTGAGGGTTAAAACTGTCCATGGAAACAACTTCGACAAAAAAACAAACAGCTGTTAAATTTGATCCTGTGTGTTTAGCGTTTGCAGGTACATTAAGTGGCTGTGATATCTTAGTAAAAGATGACCACTTATGTTTCTCGTCAAAGGAAATCAATGGAAGTAACTTCCCGTTTATCTTTGGAAAATGTGGGAATGGCCATAAAATTATATCTTGTCTGTTTAACGATTGAGGGGAAATATCAGGATGAGTAGTTATAGGTAATTAGACATTGTGCTTCATAATTATACTAACTATAGAAATAATTCTGCTGAATCCGATTCGCTAATCCAAAATACTATAGTCTTTTAATTTTTCCATCCGTTTGATAGGTTCTTACTTTTATTATAGAGAAATCATACCAACATCAATAACCCCCCCTTCAATATAGCCCTAGCTTATAAGGGCAAATAACTTATTTTCGTCAAATATGAATATTCAGTAATGTTTGAACATCATTTTATTTTAGGCCTACTTAAAAACCTACATTATGTCCTAATCTGAATCAATCTATAGCCAATCAATCAATTAGCCAATCTATATGGCCCTTAAAATACTACAAATAACTATCCAAACTTACACTATCCAATCTAAATCTTAATCAAACCAAAAATCCAAATGTACTATTTATTGAATATCATTATTTTACATTGCAATGAATCATATATGCGTACCATCTTTTCCAATTTTTGTAAAACCTTCTTCAGAATCAGTTGGAGGAGAATCAACTTCTTCATCATCTTCCATTTTGTCAGCTTGAGATCCGTCACCTGAAGATACTAGGAAAAATATGAATCTTACATTCTTTGGAATTTTACTAAAACTAGCTGGTGGTGCCTTGCTTCGCTGGGAAGTAGTTAAGACACAAAAAGTAAATAAAAAATAAAACATATGTTCAGCTCTTCTCTTTAAATTTGTCTCCAAGGAAAACATTTTATCAAAAAGTAATGTTTTTCCAATGATTTTCTCGAAACCTTTCATTGAAGTATGAGGTTTGATGGGTGCCGCACTGTGGTTTTGTCAAAAGCTAAAGGTAATTTGGGATTTGTATATGGATAAAGCCATATAGTTTTTATAAAATGTAAAAAAATCCCCATAACAGCAGACCTGCATACTCAGCAAATTTCTAATCGATTTATTTTTTACTTGCTTCAGAGCCCATTGTTATCTCAAAAGAATATCATCTCTAGTCATCGAAATCTCTTCAATGAGATAAGGTTTTACCAGCTCTTTGCCCTCTGACTTCAGGTTATTGCATTGTATAATACGTTTTAATGCTCCATTTCATTTCCAACATGGCGTCAGTGCGCTCAGCATCAACGTCGACGTCCTTGCGTAGTATCAAATAATGTGAAGCAGGAAATGGTGACTGTTTCGTAGACACTGCACGCGCTGATTGTTGACACATCAACAATCACCACTGCCCACTTCACATTTGACTCTAGCACAATGACGTCAACGTATACGCTAAACAGGCTGATGCCATGTTGGAAATGGAGCCTTTAACAGAGAAAGTGAAGCATCTTTCACTGTGTGTTCAGAAATTACCTGATGTGAGAGAGTAGATGGTACTACTTCATTTGTGATAAAGTTAACATAAGCTTCAGCCAAAATATGTCTATGAGACATTCCAGAGTGCCTTGAGAGGTAGTCTGAAGGATTTGAGGCTCCTGGTCTATGAATAACAAGAGTAATCAACACCCTGAAGGCTTAATCTTAAACACTCAAGTCTCAGACTTGTCGTCTTGGCTTATAACTATTTCATAACTATTGTGAAAATTCCGCCAAATAAATACAGGGGTGTTTAATTAAATACCCAAATGACTGTCAACTAGTTTTTTAATGAGCCGAGCTTTTTCAAAAGTTTTTGAGCTTGAGCATTTTTGAACCATACATTTTTTAACAACCTCAAATTACTTTAATAATTTAGCTTGATTTTAATTTGGAAACATATAATTCTTATTTAACTAAAGTGAACATCAGCTCAAAATAAAAAGCTTATCTCTAAAACAAGTTAATGATCTGTAGGTTCATCAATATTTTGTATTATGTTATATAAAATTAATAAAACAAGTTTGAAAATAAAAATAATTTATTTATAATAATAATTAGTTTACAATCTGTATTAAATTTATGAGATTTACCATGTTCGCACACCTGCACAACCAGCTGACAGGAATGAATATTACATCCTTCTGCTCAAGCACGTATTTGAATCCCGCCAACGGATGGACTTGAATCTCTCTCCTTCTACATTCAGCCACCCAACGGAAAGAAAGGTAACTGCTGCGCTTCCCCAACGGAAAGCCATGTTCTAATAGTTCCAGAGTTCCGATGGGAGGGATTACTGGGGATATAGGAGTAGGTAAATTAAGTGCCAAAATGATTCGGCCCTAAATTCCAAATTCTAAATTAAGTTTATAGGTTTGGGTTAGATTTGGCATCAAGGATCGATCAGTTTTCGAACAGTTGTGTGCAGAGGACATTTCATCATTGAATACATTGTTAAGCAGAGGCATTAGTTTACTCATATTTCCCATTTAGTTTAATCACTCATAAATCTGGCACGTTGAGGGTAATTGTGACACAATTTAATTTCATGGAGTTTGGGGTAAATAATTAGCAGCCTGCACGTTTCTTGTCAAGTTCGTGGGAAGAAGGCAGGGTTGGGACCATTATGTCTCGACAAGTGGTGCGCAGTGGAAGCATCCTGGGCCCATAACCCAGAGGTCCGTAGATCGTAACCAAACTAGAGATATAAACAAACCAGCTTTTTATAAATGTAGGTAACCATTTAAAATTGGTTTTCATTGGAAAAACTTCTTTCAACACTTGAAATCAATGTTGTAGTAAATGTTACTATTCTAATTATGTAATTTTAACAATACAAAAAAAGAAAGTACTGTAAAGTTTTGTAGTATTGTAGACTTGAGTAAATACAGATTGTAGGTTGATTATTATTCGAAATAACTTATTTTTAAAAGCTTTTGGAGATAAGCTTTATTATTTTGAGCTGGTGTTCTCACTCTAGGTATATGAAAATTAGGGTATTGTATGTTTTTATAATTAAAATCAAGCAAATTTTTGGAGATAGTTAAAAAAAGGTTGGCTCAAAAAAGCTTGAGCTTATACACTTGTGAAAAAGCTCGGTTCGGCTAAGTTTGAAAATTACTATTTGCATAACCCAGTTAAAACCATCTTTACTAAAAAAAAGCTGGGTTGAAAAGTTCACTGCCCCGGAGACTAAATTTTAAGGTTGTTTTTGTGAATTGTTATCAGCTGTATAGGAGGTGCTAAAAGCAAAATTCAAGATTTAAAATATATGCACTAATAAATAAAACATACCTGAAGTTGTGGTCGTGGTGATAGTAGTTGTAATCTCAGTTGTTATTTCAGTAGCATCAGTCACAACCTCAGTTTCTATTGAGCTACATACTGTTTCTGTCGTTTCCTGCAAAATTAAAATAATCTCAAGTATACAAAATAAAAATCTTATCGATTCCCTAAATCAGTAGCTGGGAGGTTTAACTACATAAATGTCAAGAGCCACATTGAATTGTGTTATTGAATAATATGATCGATAAGGACTGAAGTGTGTTTAAACATGACTCAGGTAAAGTAGTTTGCTTACAAAATATTCAAGTAATCATCATCACGTTTCCAGTTGATGCGATGGCCTAGACTTACTGGCGATGTTGTCAATTGTTAAGAAAACTTATTTCACAATTGGTTATTGTTGCTTCTTATGTTATGACTTTTTTAAGTATAATAAATCCTCTGTTTCATTTAGTGAAAGAGTCTTAAATTTAATCTTCCAAAAATAGTCTGTTAAATTTACTCCTTCAAAGTGAGTTACGCAATTTCTTGTCACATTTTTTCTTTTTTTTTGTGTTTGGCCTTAGAGTTTAGTAAAACGTCCTTCAAAACCTATAAGTACTTAGAAATCATCGAAGTTTTTGAAGCTTAATAAAAAAGGAGGTATGTTGCAGCTTAACAGCAAGAATAATAAAAACTCACCACAGTAAGATTGCCGATGTCATCTGGGTCGCCCATCAGCCCAGAAGTCTCTTCATGCATCTGCCTCACCATATCCTCGACATCTTGTCTTTCCTTTTCTTTTTTGTCCTCTTCAACCTTCTTCTTCTCTTCTTCTTCCTTTTTCTCTTTTTCTTTCTTCTCTTCCTCTTCCTGCCTTTTTTTCTCCTCTTCCTCTTTGATCTTCCTTTCTTGGCGTTCTTTTTGAAGTTTTATCAGATTGCCTATGGATATAAATACGAATATCAAAAAATTTATTTATTTAGCTAATTGCCAGAAGGCAAAAATAAAATGGAAAGTTCTGGAGTAAAATGAAATGATACAGTAAAACCTCTTCAGCTCGACAATTTGTGGACCCAGAGGTTAGATACATTACTTGAAATGGCGACCAACCCAGGTAGGTATTTTAAGCCAAGTATGAATGGCAGATAAGTGAAAGATGATTGTGGCACGATCTTGTAGCCTTGTTACTCACTAAGGCCGACATGTTCCTTAGACAGGACTGTTAATTAATAGCCCAACAGCCAATGGTTGCCGAGTTATAGAATTTCAATAGGCTTTAATATATAAGAACATAACAAATTTCAGCTTCACATATAAATTTATTACTTACATAGTATATTTACACATTGAGTAAACAATCATTGAGGAAATGTCAAATACTCAACAATTAAAACAAAATGTTCTAAAAAAATCCTTTAATGAACATTCTCTGTCAGCTGTTCATTGAGTTACACAGACTGTCGAGTTAGTGAGGTTTTATTGTATTACTTTTTATATTTAAAATCCTAGCTTAAATTTTACATAGTAGCCAATTAAATCAATTTAGAACTTATATCAGGTATTTCCCTTTTTTATGATCAAGATATTTTAAACTGCAAACCTAACAATATATTTTCCCCAAATTGTATTCATTCATTTACTAAAGAGTAAATGAATGAATACAAATTTGGGAAAATGAATCTGTAAAAAACTGAGTAATTCTTGTAAACATAATATTTTAAGTTCCCTTTTTAAAACTTGATAATAATGTTCATTTTTGCTGAGCTAAAAACATTTTTTTTTACATTATCTTTTACAAACGTTTTCTTGATAATGTATAATATATTTTAAGATGTGAAAATAAATGTTTCTCAATTTATTAGTTGTCAGGGTGGCTACCAAATTTCATATATGAAATTCCCGATTTTTTCCCGACTTTTCCCGACAATTAAAAAAAAAATTAAACATAACCATTGCTTCCTATAACGAATACTTGAGCACAATATTTGTAAGTTAATATATTTTGACGGCTGCAGTGTGAGTGAAAGATCGCCAAAAGATGAGCAAGATGACCGCGATAAGTCCAAAAGATTTGCCAGCCATAATGCGACCGAGATTTCCAGCTTCGGAAAGAACGAGCGATTTTCCGGCCTCATTGTGACAAAGAGATTCTCCGGTCGTGGTATAAATGACCGAGATTTGACAGCCACGATGCGACAGAGAGATTTTCTGGCCGCAATATGACCGAATCATGTTACGGCTATGAAATGAGTAAGCGACACAATACGATCAAGATACTATCGGCCACTCGACACCGAAATACAAGCGAAAGATTTCCAGCCGCAATAAGACCAAAAGATTTTCCAATTTTATAAATTATAACATTGTTATAATTACGACAATGTTATAAATTACAATATCTCTAGCTTTGAAAAAATTTAGCGATTTTCTTTTTGCAATACAACCAAGAGATATGACGGCCACTAAAAGAGCAAGGTCTGCCGCGAATCAACCAAAAAATGTTTCATTCCTAAAATGAGTGATCGATTTTCCAGCCGCAATATGACCGAGGTCTAATGGCCGTGAAATGAGTAAGGAACTCATTGGGCGTGATGCGACCAAGAGATTTGCCGGCCGCAAAACAAGCGAAAGATTTTCGATCGCAACAAGACTGAAAATCTTGCCGGCCACAGTATTAATGATAGATATTCCATCCGCAAAAAGATCGAGCGATTTTCTTATCGCAATACGACAGAGAGATGAGACAGCCGCGAAAAGAGCAAACAATTTGTCTACCACGAAACGACTGAAAAATGTATTGGTCCCAAAACGAGTGAGCAATTTTCTGGCCACAATACGACCGAGAGGTCTAACGTTCACGAAAAGAGATTTGAAGTCATCGGCCGAGATGCGACCAAGAGAATTACCGGCCGCAAAACAAGCGAAAGATTTTGGCCGCAATAAAAGCCAAAGATGTGATCAGGGTGTCTAGCAAAAATCTTCAAATAAATTCATTACTTTTTCCAGACTTTTCTAGACTTTTTTCAATTTTCAGACTTCTAAACGTATTCATTTTCTGATAAAAATAGATGTGCATGGGGCGTTATGATTGTAATCATATATGAAATAGAATTAAAGTACCCTTTTTCAGGTTTAAATTAAGTAATTAAAGTTAAAAATTATAGATTTATTATATTTTTAACAATTTTAACTCTCATAAGGCTCCGTGCTGCCGAATGTTTAGACGAGTCGGACTCGAACTGGCTCAACCAACATGAACTGACTGGAGCCAAGGTTTTTAGAGATGAGTACTTTGTGAATGCAAGAAGTGGGGGTGTGTGAATAGTGATTTTCTAACTCGAGCCGGGCCGAGCTGAGCTTTTTCAAAAGTTTTCGAGCTCGAGCTTTTTTATCAAGTCTAAATTATTAAGGAATTATGAAGCATGGTTTTAATTTAAAAAAATACAATATGGTAATGCATATACCTTAAGAGATATGCAAAAGCTCAAAACTAGAAAGCTTATCCCCAAAACAAGTGAATGATATGATAGGTTCATAAATATTTTGTATTATGTTACATAAAATTAATTAAACTTGCTCAAAAAATTGTTTATGTATAAAAGTAACAAATTTAAAATCTGCTATTATTTTTTTACTCCCCAATTCCACAATCCTTTCACTTTAAAATAAATCCAACGATTGGTGTTGAGGTCCGTGCGCCGATGTCACATACTGTAGGTGAGATGTGGTCCGTCGGGCTGCAATGATTGATAGTTTCGCAGGGGCGCTTTCGGCGTCTTGCCATTTTCAACTGCTACTAATTCTCCACATTGTTCTGTCTCCGCTTATATAGGCTTATCAATGGTTCCAGAATGTGTGGGATGATTCGAGGCGATGGGCTTTCCTGGAATTCGGAGGGGGTTGTTTGTTCTTGGAAGGATCTGGGGGTGGGTCACTGGTCTATTGTTGTCAGATTCTTCTACTGTCAGGCCATTTCTAGCAATTTCCTGTTATGAATTTTTATTTATTTATGATTTGGTCTTTTAATATATTTTTCTGAGCATTCTAATTGCTGGTTTATTATGTTGTTTTTTGTTTTTTCTTTAAAAATGTGAAGATCCTCTAATAGGTCTAGTTTTTTACTTTTATTTAAATTTTCAACTACTTCTAGTGTTTCTTCGATTTTCCCGTATTCATGATTTTCTTCTAAAATATGTAATGCAAAGTGTGATTTTGGCTCTTGCTGTTTCAGTGCATAAATATGTTCTTTATATCTTTTTTGAAATTTCTTCCAGTTTGTCCTACGTATACCTTATTACATGTTAAACATTTTAATTTGTACACTCCACTTTTTGAAAACTTGTCATTCTTTTCGATTTCGGTGTGTAGTTTAGTTTTTAAGTTATTATTTGTACGGAACGCAACGTTTAATCCCAGTTTTTTTAAAACTTTAGCGACCTGGTATATTTTTGGACCTGCATAAGTAAACGTGACCCATTTAGCCTCAACAGCCCATTATTGGTGTCAACAGCTGGTTTTTGTTTTCTGATTAATTTGCCAATTTCTTGTTTTTTGTATCCATTTCGTTCAGCTAAACTGTATATGGTATCTGATTCTTCTTTGTATTCTTTTTTGTCTAGTGGAATATTCTTTGCCCGATGTATCATGCTCCAAAATGCTGCTAACTTATGTTGATTGGGATGCAACAATACATCACTTAATGTAGGTTTCCTGTATATGCTAAATTTGAAATGCGGTACTGTTTTCATCAGTGTTAAATCTAGAAAATTGATACGGTCGTCTTTTTCTGTTTCTACTGTAAATTATAAATTTTTATGTTGTTCATTTAGTTTATTTAGAATACCGTCCAAGCATTTTTCTGGTTCTTTGTCCTCAATAATGCATAAACAGTCGTCAACATATTTATACCATTCTTTGACATGAAGTTTATCCTTTAACCAGGGTATAAGTTTATTTTCTATATTCTGCAGGAGTACTTCGCTGAGGATCGAGAAGAACGGAGATCCCATTGCGAGTCCCTCATTCTGCTTGTACATTGTGTTGTTAAACTGAAAATAATTTTGGTCAAAAATTATAAATAGTTAAAATTATATAATTAGACTAGTTACATATAGTTACAACATTAATTTCAAGAGTTGAAAGGAGTTAATGGAGAGGTTTTAAAATGGTTATATCTTGTAAAAATATAACATATTTACTAGGGTTGGGCGAGTACTCGACAGTCGAGTAATTACTCGAGTAGTTGCTACTACTCGAGGTCGAGTCGAGTAGTTCCAACTACTCGACTTGTCGAGTCGAGTAGTCAGTTACTCCCGCTGTTTACGCGACGGCCGAATTTACGTGCGATTTACGTTTAGTGCGATCAAATTTTTCAGCCGATCGCGAGTTACGCAAAGTTACGTCTGCCGTTTATCCGCAATCGGCAGGTTTATCGCAGCCGCTCGCTAGTTTCACAATAAGCAGCATTTTCTGTTCATTTGTGGCTGGCAAATATGCGCGAATGTTTTTTACGGCCGATCGCTAGTTTCGCAAAGTTGCATTTTGTTTATTTACGATCGGCAAATACTCGCGATCGTTTTTCACGGATGACCGCGACTTTTGCAAGGCTACATTTGCCGATTTTCGGCGATCGGCAAGTATGCGCGCTCGTATTTCGCGGCCGACCGCGACTTAAGCAACGCTACATATGCCGATTTTCGGCAATAGATCTGCCGTTTATCCGCGACCGAAAGATATGCGCTATCGTTCTTCGCAGCCGTCCACGAGGTTTTCATAACAATAACCTCGACAATATTTCATTAACTCATAGAAGAATGGATTTTGATAGTTATCTAGAAATACCAGATTCTGAGAGATGTCTCAGAATTCGGAAATTGAAAACTTACAGCTATTTAGCTCTGACCTTACACTTAATAACTTCAAATTTGTAATCATATTTTATCTTTTGTATGATACACATCCTTCATTTCAGTCTCATTTGATTTGTAAAAGTGAAAAGAAAATTGTGGACTTCATTGGTAAAGTGGACTTCATAAAACAAAAAGTCAAGGTTTTGTAATTTTTATATGGGGGGATATCTTATTCTTATCTGGTCGCAGCTGTGTCACTCATGCTCAAGTGATAGGATGTCAAAAAACAATAGATCAGAAGCCAGGCAAGGGGGTGGGTTGGGTTTAGAGAAGTAAACAAATAACAGCATAGTTCTCCTCCCTGATGTTTTTAATTCTTTCTTCCACAATTCCTTGGCTACGGTTTTAATTATTCCTTGGCAACAATTATTTTTAGGGAAAATATAAACCTGTTTTTGATTGTTAAAATAATAGGCTAATAATAAAATGTTATTACTGCTTGAATTTTACAACTATGCATTTTCTACATAATTTTATTTTGTGATCATGTTACATTAAGTGATTAGTTGTTTTGAGTGATTTAGCAAAGTCAACTTATTCATTTAAAAGTAGGGTTTATGAAATGAAGTAAAATTGAAGAAAGATTTTAATTAACTGTAATTTAAAGACCTAAATACTTTAAAAAATTGAAGATTTCATTACTTTTCACAAACAACTACTCGACTCGACTCGACTCGATACTCGAGTATTTGGCTTAATACTCGACTCGACTCGACTTCAAAATCCACTACTCGCCCACCCCTAATATTTACTCTTAGCTAAACACAAGACTGATTTTCTTAATGATCACAAAGTAAAGATGGTTACAAATAGCAGTATCAATTAATTATTGTGGCATAACATTCATGGCTAAACTTATAATATCAGAATATAATATATGAATGAAATAATAATTAACAACAACAATAATTTATTGTCGTCCTAAAATTAGTTGAATTTCTAAACTTTTGTGAAGAAATTGTTTTAAAATAAATTAGGAAGACGACAGATCAGATATTGGGAGGGAATGGAGAGAGAGAGAAAGAAACAGCTACCTCTCTCACTCTCTTTATCAGTTACCAGCGAGGGGGGGGGGTGGAGGTTGTTTACTCCAACTAAGCCCGTGTTCCAGTTTTTTGTCATTGTCTGACTCAGAGCGTGTGTATGTCAGAGTAATTAAGAGATAAGAAATCTTTACTACAAAATGCAAAAACAGGGTTTAAGCTGGGAAAAAATTTCTTTTAGTAAAAATGCTACAAGCTCTTTGAGACTTGTAGCAAAATTGTTTTCCTTTTAGCATTATCATCGCATGTCATACGGCTCATGTCATCAAACCAAAACAACTTAATCTAACAACATAACCTCAAACTATATTTCGTATCACCGTTTTTGAGACGTCTGTTTTCGCCAGTGTTGCCAGACTGGCCATGAGATTATTTGACAGCGAGTTTCGAAAATCCCCGCTTTTACACGGCAGTTTCTTTAAAAATCCCCGCATAATCCACGGCACCGTTTCTTGCCCCTTAAATATTCATGACTTGAAACTAAAATTAACGAATGACTATTTTGATCATTCCAAGCGGTGGCGAACTAGCCCCCCCACATTCTCGCATTCGCCACCGCTCGGCTAGACTCGGCGACTCGGCCACTACAGAGTGCGCCCCAACTGCTCTTTAGCACAGAGAACGTATAGAACGTCTACACGTTCTCTGTGTCTATCTTTAGTCTTCTTTTTGACTGTGGATCTTAATGTCGCGGCATCTGATCGAGGGTTATGTTGACGACTACATTCTACAATTAACTCTTATTTTAAAGTCATACAAAGTAATTTGTGGAAGTAAATGGACTTTTATTGAGATTTGTATTGGTTAACTTTATTTTCTGCAATAAAGTTAAATGATTTCCACTCTTTACTTTGTACCAAAAAGGCGACAGCCTGTCCGAATATTGTAGCATTATCGTGGAGCATGTCGCATTTTGCGACAAATGCGACCGCAGCTTAAACCCTGTGCAAAAATAAAAACGAATTGACGTACAGCTATAAATTATGGTTCATATTTTTTGTCTTATTTTTAAAAATCAAATGAGACCAAAATGAAACTTGTAAGATTTTTTTAAGAGATAAACCATGATAAAACAATAGACTTTAATGCTGTATTTCCAGTTCTCCAAGGTCATCTAAAAATAGCTTGGATTTCCGTCTAAATAGAGATAATACTTCTTGTTACTTGTCAATGTCCTTTTTCCTTATCATTGGGGAATATTTTTTGTTTATGTTTTTCGTGGGAGGGAAACGCTCTTCCGGTTTAACGTGTCCAAAAATAGATAGTAATAATTATCTTTCCAATAAGAACTCTCTTATCAGAATCTCAGCTCGAGTGTCGAGCTTTTTCGGAAAAAGTCGAGCCGAGCCGAATACTGAAAAGCTCGACCGGTTGAGTACTCGCACAGTCCACACCCCTAGCGAGAAGAAAAACAGGTGGACTCTCGTGACGTCACTAATACATCTTCCTAATGCAAGCAGCTGTTACTTCTGACATAAGTGGTGCGAACCTCGAGCAACGCTTGTTGACTGGACGATTCTGACTGATCTTAGGCGCATCCATCGTAGGGTCCCTGCCGTACATGAATCACAATTGGATCGGGCGACGAGGCTTCGCGTCAATCTAAAAATAACTTCACTCTGTCTCGTTTCCATAACGCAAGGAAGGTTGACTTGCCAAAATACAGACTAAGTCGTCACTTAATGATAATTCCCGCCTTTTTAAGACCTATTCCTGATTTCAGACTAATTCCCGACTTTTCAGCCTTTCCCGACCGCTAGACACCCTGTGTGTTGGCCGTTAAAAGAGCAACAGATTTGACGGCCACGAAAAGAGCAAGATATTTGACGGCCCCAATGTGACCGGGATATTTGCTGACCCCGAAACAGGGTCATTCCACATCAAATCAACCAAATAAAAAACATTTTCAACTTTGGTATCTCAGATTTTAGTAAAACTTTACTTGTTTGTATTTTTTTGGGTGCTAAATTCAAAAATAATTTTTAAAAAATTCTACCTCTCATATTTTTTTTTGCTATGATTTTTGTTAAATCGGAAATTTCCACTGTTTTTGACATGCGCTCAAACCTATAATGTGCTATAACTCAAGTTTTATTAGGCTGATCAAAGGCTCATTTTAAAGGGGATTTCAAGGGCTTTCATGTAATACCACACTTGACCAATTTTGATTTTAAAAATCTTTTTTCAAAAATTTCAAAAAATGATTTCAAAATTTTTTTTGAGATAGTGATTTTTGAAAAATTTGAAAATTTGTGAGGCGCGCGGCCGTCTTGACGATATCTGATAACCAGGCAACAGGTCCGGCCTGTTCAAGGTCACCGCCGGGAGGTTTAAATACTGCCCTCGGTGAAAAGACCGCAGTTTTTCGCCAGTTTACCGTTCCGTGCGCACGTGTGTCGTCTCTGTGTTCCCGTATCGTCCCTGGATATAGTGAGTACTACCCTACTTTCAGTTATGTCCCCGATTAAGTTATGCCTTTTAAATAATAATTCAGATAATCGTGATCCAAATTAAATACCAGTAATTCATTAACTTTGTAACAATAGTCAGTGCAGTTAAGCGTTCCGACCCGAATGAGGAGTCAGGAATCGCTACTGTCACCTAATTTGAAGGCTAAACTAATGGATTTCAATATAATTTCTGATTTAACAGGCACACTCCCGTGCTATATGACCCAAAGCGGTGCGCGGTAGAGGGACCGAATTTGTATTAACTGGCAGAGTTTGCCGAGAAATGAACCCCAGTTTAATCCATAAAACCACATTAAATTAAAGAAACTGACAGTCGTCAAGCGTTCTGATGGGCATTCGCCGCTGAACAGCTCCGGCCCCCTAATTGTTTTATTTGCGTAAATACTCAAAACAAATGGAGTTGTGAGCGCTCTGAGAGCTGTGTCTTGCTCACTGAGACGCCCCAACAGACCATAGTTTTTGGCTATAAAACAACCAGAATAATTTTCAATTTTGCATACCACCCTCCCAATGATCTTTTGTTTACGGTATGCTATCTCTATGCTCATTAATAAAGTATTGCATGAAATGTTCCCGGTTATTATTTACCCCACACATAACCACTCAATAAAATAAAGTTTCTTTATAGAGACCCTGGACACGCTGAAGCTACCAAACCACAATAATTCGGGTTATACCCCATTAAAAATTACATATATTTTTCATTGCAATGTGTTGAAATATGTTGATATTCCACTCTGAAATATGTTGAAAATTTCAGAGTGGGATGACAATGGGATCAGCAGTTATGGTAAAAAATACTTAACAGCGGTTTGCTATTTAAGTGAGATTGCATGTCACTTACTACCATCTAGACTTAACATGAAGTATGATAAGTATGCGTAATAAAGCAAAATTATAAACTATTTCCTAATAAACATAAATCATAATTAAATATACACTACCCTATGTATAGGATGTACACATGCAATCAAAAACATGCAATCCCTGTATACATGCAGAAAAGTGTATATACCGGGTGTCTCACCTAAACTGAACCAATAGCTAACTTTTTTATTATAACTCTGACAAAGAACTTCTTATGGGGGACTTCCCTTTATTTTTTAAGTTACTTTTTGAAGTGACATCAAAATTTTAAAATATGGCCGCCATTTTCCAATATGGCGGATAACTTTGATTTTTCTTATGGAACACCCTGTATTTTAAGGCGTTTTTGAATTTAACGCTTAATTTTAGGAACTTTTTATTCTTTCTCATTTTTTCTAAACCCATTGGTTCAAGAGATATGAGCAGTTAAAGTTTGATTTTTTCCCATTTAAAAAGCATTGTGTCCATTTAGCTGTGCCATCCCATGTATTCATTATGCAGTAAAAGCATATTCGAAATAATACGTTTCTATGAGTGAATCTCAACTGAAAATTATTTTATGATTAAATCTCAACTAAACTCACATTTTAAGACACTTTTACTCTTTGGCATGTCTTATTAAACCCAACCTTTTTCGATATATAGACTACCAACAATTTCCCAATGCATTTTAAATGGAAAAAAATCAAACTTTAACTGCTCATATCACCTGAACCAATGGATTTAGAAAAAAATGGGAAAGAATAAAAAGTTCCTAAAATTAAGCGTTAAATTCAAAACCGCCAAAAAATACAGGGTGTTCCATAAGAAAAATCAAAGTTGTCCACCATATTGGAAAATGGCGGCCATATTTTAAAATTTCGAAGTCACTCCAAAAAGTAACTTTAAAAATAAAGGGAAGTCCCCCATAAGAAGTTCATTGTCAGATTTATAATAAAAAAAGTTAGCTATTGGTTCAGTTTAGGTGAGACACCCGGTATATACACTTTTCTGCATGTATACAGGGATTGCATGTTTTTGATTGCATGTGTACATCCTATACATAGGGTAGTGTATATTTAATTATGATTTATTATGTTTATTAGGAAGTATAATTTTGTTTTATTGCGCATACTTATCATACTTCATGTTAAATCTAGATGGTAGTAAGTGACATGCAATCTCACTTAAATAGCAAACCGCTGTTAAGTATTTTTACCATAACTGCTGATCCCATTGTCATCCCACTCTGAAATTTTCAACATATGTTGTCCACATTGCAATGAAAAATATATGTAATTTTCAAATTTTTCAAAAATCACTATCTCAAAAAAATTTTTGAAATCATTTTTTGAAATTTTTGAAAAAATATTTTTAAAATCAAAATTGGTCAAGTGTGGTATCATATGAAAGCCCTTGAAATCCTCTTTAAAATGAGCCTTTGATCAGGTTGATAGGCCTAATAGAACTTGAGTTATAGCACATTATAGGTTTGAGCGCATGTCAAAAACAATGGAAATTTCCGATTTTTAAAAAACATAGCAATAAAAGTATAAGAGGTAGAATTTTTTTAAATTATTTTTGGATTTTGCACCCAAAAAAACACAAACAAGTAAAGTTTCATCAAAATCTAGGATGGTCGGGTTGAGTGCCTTGTTGGTTTTACATGGAATGACCCAACAACCAAGGGATTTGCCGGCTGGGTTATAGATTTTCTGGCCTTAATATAGCCAATAGATGTGATAGCCATGAAAAGAGCGAATGATTTTAAGGTAGCAATACTAACGGAGAAATGTGTCGGCTGCGTAAAGAGCGAGAGACTTGTGAGCCGCGTAAAGAGCGAGAGACTTGTTGGCCGCATAGAGCGAGACTTGTCGCCCGCGAAACGAGCGAGCGATTTTACAGCTGTATTGGGACCGAGAAACTTGCGGCAGGGGTATAAATGACAGATTTTCTGGTTGGATATAGCTAATAATTTGTCTGAAATGAAATTCGTTTCATTTTCAGTGAATGAATGAATGAACCGCCTGTCACGACAGTATGTATCCCCTATGTTCCGAATGTGTCTGAATTCAAAGTACAACATACGTACAGTTTTCAAATGTGATTAGGCAATCCGGAGCTGTTTAACAAGAGTCAAAGCTAAAAATGAACAACAAATGACGATAAACGTAGTACATGAGGTCCCGTGCTCTTGTAAACACAGTTACATCTGCCAGACTTCCAGGCCGGTTAAAATCCGGATCACAGAACACATTAAAAAGTTAAAAATAGGGAAGTATACGGATCTAAAATCTGTGAACATGCGGTCAGTACTTGGACCCAGTATTTGGGCCGAAAGTCAGCTGATCGTTTATTTGCTTGAAACAACGTGAGAACATCACAGAGTTATACAGCATTTAATAGATTCCAAAGACAGGATAGTTGCGATCATATGATTTTCATAGCTGTGTTTGTTTAAACCATGTCAAAGAAGTTCTATCTTCATCGCTTATAACCTCAAAGTTTTGTTTTCAAGTGTGTAAATAAACAATCAGATTTTTAGGGGCGGTTTCAGGTCCCGAGTTTAGTTAGCCAATGGTTAAGCTAACCCTGGTGTAAATTTAAGCAGCGCGTAAAAATTGGCTTTCAGGTCCCAAGCGTAAATTCGTTAAACGCGCGTCTAACCAATTTACCGCCTAAACTTAGAAGTTAGATTTAGGCCGGGGAATCGCAAGGAATTTGTTTTGGAACATTGGCAGCGACCGTCGGTACAGCACCGGGCGCGCGAACTATTGGTGGGACAAACGACTGATTTCAACCATCCGATGGTTCACCCGATGTTTTTTTTATCTTCCGATGGTTTTTTAGTGTAGTGGGGTGGGTAGCGCATTGGCTCGCGCTGCATAGAGTAACTGTCCGGCCAGTGAATGGAATGGATAAACCATCTATCTGTTCTCTAGTCTGATTCAGATAGATAGTTTTCATTGGTGGTGTAGCGTATCTATTTGGATAAAGACATACTGTCGAGCCGCCAAGCAGACGATTCATCTGCAAATGGATGAATAAAACCTATTTTATACCCATTGTAGGTATTTAAGTTTAGGTAATTGAAAAGGGTAAAAGAGTAATCCATTGATGCAAATAAACAGATATTTGCACCATTCAATAATAAAAACAGGTTTCAGTAATTAAATAACTGATTCGTAGTTTTTAAATACGGGACGGATAGTTTTACAATTGAATGAAAACTTGTAATGGATGATTTTCAGATAGATAGACAGCGCCGCCCTTCAGATAATTGGCACTTTTGAATGAATGAATGGTTCATCCGGTTGAAAATTAAATTAACCATCGGGTGAATCGTTTGGCATGCAGCAACCGGAATTGTCTGTTTATATCGGCTGATTCCCATCAGTAACGTGAAAAAGTTCAGCGATTTCGGGTTGTTAAGTTGGCTGCGGCATCTCGAAATACCTGTGGAGAACAAAAGTGCCCATCCGTATGATGGTGAAGGGGGTGGAGGTTTTAAAACCATGTTGAAATCACGGTCTCTCAGTTGTGTCTTTGTAGATCATTAGAGCAAATTTTTATTATTCTGTTTTAAGGTTCAGGCTGACTAGCTTCGATTATCATTACAATTTTATAAGTTTTTATTAGTTATTTTTATTAGTTTTACGTTGTGTTTGTTTATAATAACAAAATGGAAGGAAGTAAGAAAATTAAAGTACGCAGTGTGAGCAGTGCGAACTTCGCTATAAACTGATAAAGTGTGCGTTGGAACTGGTTAAAACTTTAGTTCTGCGGCATCCAATAATTGTAAGGAAATTTACATTAAATTCTGCCACAACGTATCACTTTCTGACTGCATTCCGAAGACTTTGCGTTATTGCGTTATCAATGGATTGATCGTAGCGGCCAGCGGCCGGAAGTACCTCTCCCTCTCCCCTCCTGTTGTTTACTTCTCAATTTAATTTGATATAGAACATGTGGGATATTTTATAACTATTTTAAAATATTTTTAATTTAATCCATAATTTTTCATCACTGTAAACGTGTATGAGTCCGGCCGGACACTGCTCGCGATGAGATGTGTTTAGTCTTTGATCGTCACACAGCTGGCGCCAGATATAAATTTGATATTCACTTTAAAAACTAAAACCGAATCAAGCAAACTACACAACTTTTTTATTTCCCATAAGGTTAACATGGAAATGAGTATGCAGGTTTGCTGCCAAGAAAATGTAAATATCCGAGATTTTAGACATTAAAACTCATCTAGATGAAGCCACCATCCAAATGTTATTAAGATATGTTAAGAAATAAGCGAGATATAGAATTTTATTTATTCTCCATACGGTTAACATTGGGACAACGTACTGTGTTTACCACTCTCAGTATCTCAGTAACCAATCGACATAGAGCAATGATTCAAAATACCGAATTATTTGTTTTTTCAAGCTGAATTCAACGGCGTCAGTCAAAATGAGATTAATTGAATTCATCCATGTAAAGAATCTAATAAAAACATTGATTAATTTATATTAAATAATAATATTAAAATATGTATACATTTGAATGAATTGTGTTTTTGGTATCTGCGGGGGCACCAAAACCAAGTTATGATGGTCCCGCGCTTAGGTTTACCATGAGACCTACTGTAAGGTTCTTCTCTGTAAATTTCCTGGAGAAATTCGCTGAACTCCCTTATTTAACCACATACTTTACTAGGAGTACGCTCCTATGTCGTGTATAGGTCGAACGAAGTGCGGTAAAATTTAATGAAGGCTATTAATTAAAAAAAGAATTTTAAGCGTATAATTAACTACTCATTTATATATTAAAACAATCTTCGGGATATAAATATGATGGAGTTCAAATTTCACGAATTTTCATCACATAATAAAAGAGGAGTTAGTTCACAAAGAGTGATTTTCAAGTCGAGTATAACTCACTTCGTTCAAATTATGGCCCGGTAGAAGCAAAATGCCCACGTCAAAGATATAAAATATTTAAGGAGAAATCACACTCCTAGCGCAACCTTGAGTGACTAATTTCACGAGTACTCAGTTTCTGGCTTCAAAAAATCAATTATCATGAGTAGACTAATTTTAGCTATAAATTCAATACTAGATTAGACAAGATTTTTTTCACTAGACGTATTTTTGAAAAATATGTTTTTCTCGTCCATTGTGCGGTCGGCCTGAAATGTACACGTAGTTTTAAATCCACACAAACATAAGGAAAAATAAGGCACAACATAGTTTTTAAGGTGAGCAGTGTAATATTCGTGCATGAATAAAATGTTTGTTTGATAAATAACAGACTGATTACCATTGAATGGTTGTGAACAAAGTTATAATTACATACTTATGAGTTTGCTTGATGTTTACCAAGCTATATGAAATCAATTTTTGAAACTGTAAAATACATTATTTTTATTTTTCCAAAACTTATTTTTTAGAACAAACTTGTTTGTAAGATGGTCCAAAAATACATCATAACTTTTTAAATATAATAAGTTATCGAGTTTTTTCATTAATTCCATGTTCAACTAACGTTAAATTCACTCTTAACCCTGCCCCCTGGCTGGTCTAAATTGTCGGCTAAAAACGACAATATTTAGGCGCTGCTCAGGAATCTTACGCTCGAACTGGGGATCTGAAATCCAACGAGTTTAACTTTTAGACGTGCGCTTAACTCGTCTGTAGACCTGAAGCCCAGCATCCAGTTTATCCCTGTCAGATTTAAACCCATGGATAACTAAACTTGAGATCTGCAACCCGATTTTAAAACTGCTGTCTAAATACCGGTTATAACCAGTTTTTAAGCTGAGCTTAGCGTTAAACCCGGGACCTGAAACCACCCCTTAATGTTATGTAGGGTATATTTCATTGTGTAGTGTGGTGAAAAATGGTGTTCGCTCCTTGACCGAAAGAGTTTTGCAGCTCTCAATCGTTTCAAATTCTCGACTTCATCTCGAATTTAAAAAACAATCTTGAGTCTGCAAAACCTCATTTTCGGCCCTTGTTGCAAAATATACTATTCTACACATTTTAAGTTGCATAGATAAAAACTCACTGTTTTCAGTTTCCAAATATGACTTCTTGTTCCCTTTGTGTTGGTTTGTGATTTTTTCAGTCAGCTCCATTTGTCTAATTATTTCATCCTTAAATTCATTGATTTCTCGGCAGAGCTGGGCCTCATACTCGGCAGGATCCAACGTTTCCAATAGCTCTTCAAGCTGAGCTGGAGAAGAGTAATACCAAGCATCCCCGTCCTCGCTCTCCCTGCACCAATTACAAAATATATCCCTAACCTTGACTTGTAACCATAAATATATTTTGGCTTTAAGTTTTATATGATTTAAATCTATAACTTTCCATTTAATATGTTAGAAAATGCTTAACCATTTATAAAGATTACATGAATGTCAAGGGATGAAAAAAATCAATATTTGAATTGATGTGTTTACTTACTTTTAAGGCTGATACTGGAAAGACTGATTAAAAAACAGAATCATAAATTTTATCCTGCAGGTCTTTGTGATGTTTTTACTTTTGATATCAGTAAATTTGAAAGAATTATTAACTTACACAAATATACGCCGAGTGAGGAACCAGTATTTACGACCATGGCGATCGAAACCTAGATGCTCTTGACGGCAAAGAAGGCCTGATTTCTCCACGTCAGGAATGCAATCAACCACTCCAACAACCTGAAAAAAATTGTTCTTTTTTTCCTAAATTGTTAATAAACCTTTCTTTGGTTTATTAACAATTTTTTTACCTTTGATGGTAGCCTTAAGGTGTCAAAGTAGATTTCTCAGCAATACGCGTTTCGCGTCAATGACGACGCATCATCAGTTGCATACTGCACTGGTTCACAGCTCATATGATGAGTGTTTGTCAGCGTTTATAATAAAACAACGAACACGAATGCGGATGCGTTTTATTATAAACGCTGACAAACACTCATCATATGAGCTGTGAACCAGTGCAGTATGCAACTGATGATGCGTCGTCATTGACGCGAAACGCGTATTGCTGAGAAATCTACTTTGACACCTTAAGGCTACCATCAAAGGTAAAAAAATTGTTAATAATTGATATAGGTGTCTAGGCTTCAATTTGGAATTTCTTTGGTTTGTTGGCTCATTCAGTTAACCAGTGAATGAGTCAATACACACAAACACAAAAAAGAAAAACCTGTGCATGTAGTCCAGTCAAATTGGGTTATGAAAAGAAAAAGACCCCCGTTGCAGCAGACCTGCGTACACAGCGAATTTCAATTGTTTAAATATATGATTTGGGCAAAGCCTCATATTGAGGGAAATCAAAATATGTCCATATATAAGCATGCTAAAGTAATCTCCATAAGAATAAGATGGGATGCAAGTATGCAGGTTTGCTGTCAAAGAAAAGTTTAAAAGAGGGATTTTAGCTATGATCAAGTGTAACTTAACTAGCTGAAGCCACATACCAAGTTTTATCAATATAATGTTGAAAAATGAGTAAGCTATACAATTTTATTTATTTCCCAAAAGGTTAACATTGAGGGGGTGAATATGCAGGTTTTTTGCCACAGTAAACTAAAGATTTGGGAATTTTTGGTCTAATAATCAAGTAGATCCTAATCATATGAAGCCAGAAATAATAAAGGACAATTTATTAACAATTTCTTAATTCCATATACATAGTATATGGAGAAAGTAGTTCTCATCAAAATTTTAGAATTTGAGTTGTTAGTGGACATATTTTTTTAGTGCTCCCTGAAACCAAAAATGTGGTTTTCGGCGTGGGGTCTGTCTGTCTGTGTGTGAATGTGTGGATGCATGTATGTGTGTGTGGATGTAAACAAAGCTAGAGGCGACACCAGTGGTCCGATTTTCATGAAATTTGGCATGTAGGTATAAAGCCCTGATATCTCCAGGCGTATTTTCATTTTTTTATATTTTTGATTTTTAATGGTATTTACCCTGTAAAAACCCATAAAAATGACAAAAATCCGAATTTCTCAAAAACGGCTCAAACGACTATTATAAAAATTGCATGGTATTTAGTTCTTAAGATGGCAAACAAAATGATACCACCCGCATGTCTGTAAAAATTCAGGTTCAGAAGTTATGAGGGTTTAAGTATTAAAAAATTCATATTTTTCAAATTTCACAAAATCTGTAACCTCTAAATAAAATATACTTGCAACCTTAAATTTGACTTGAATAAAGAAAAAATCCACTATTTTGTATCATTAGTTTACGTCAACTGGCGGAGATAATTGATATTTCAGTTCGGCGGTAAACGCAGTACGTTGTCAAATGTTATTCTTATGGCAAATACTTAAAAACCGATATCTCCGTTATTTACTAATCAATTTTGATAAAATTTGTTATATATTTGTGTGATAATTAATTGTTGATTTGTTTAATTTAATGTTTGTTTTCTGGTTTTAAATGACTTGAAGGGAGAAAGTATGTGTCAGTTTGCTGATACCATTTATTAAAATGAAAGTTGAATATAAAAGTTATATCTACAATTACAATTTATTTATTATATATATTAAAATAACCTATTATTATTATAATTCTTTAAATTAATAGCTAAAATATTACTAATTACATCATTGATTGTAATTTTTTTGTATAGTAATTTCAATTATAATGTTACATTTAATCAAATCAAATTATAACATATATATTTGCATACCTAGGACCTACAGAGTTAACAAAATCTCTTTTGTACATTTTTTAGAGCATAGTACAAAAAAAGAAAATATGTCTACTTATACAAGGATGATTAAACAACAAAAGGTAATAGAAGATTTTAGAAAAAAATTCAATTTTTAACACTCCAAAGGAATTGCAGTTGAATTTTTTTTACAATTGTCTGCTGTTTTTATGCTTCAAAAATATGAAAAATATACCCTATCAACTTATAACAGATTTCAAGCAATAAACATTTAAGAACAACACTGAGTGAAATGAGTCGTCATATGTAAAAAAGGCATTGGCTGGCTTCTAGTGTCAAATGTGTCAAGTATGCCCATATGTAAATATATGTCGCTACTTCCTACTTCTTCAGTGCCTTCTTAGTAGATAAATACACCTGTTGCAGCAGGTCTATATACTCAGCGAATTTCTGACGCTTAGAATCATATTTCAACCAAACATAGGCAATTTATTACTTTTTCTGTCTTCTCCATAAGAATAAAACAAGGAATGAATATGCAGGTCTGCTGCTGCAGGTATACAAAAATTGGGTGGTTTTAAATCAAAATCCAACAGAACTCGACTAGAAAAAGCCAAAGGCCAATACCAATTTTTATCGACAAATGTTGAGTGATGAGCAAACTTTACTTTCTCCCCCCTATTATACATAGTATATGGAGGAAGTATTGTTTTTGTCAAAATTTTAAAATTTGAATTATTAATGGAAATATTTGTTTTAATGCTCACTGAATCCAAAAAAGTGGTTTTCAGAGTGGTGTCCGTCCGTCCGTCCGTCCGTCCGTGCGTGCGTGCGTGCGTGCGTGTTTTGTGTGCGTGTGCGTGTGGGCGTGGGCGTGTGCGTGCGTGTGTGTGTGCGTGTGTGTGTGTGTGTGTGTGTGTGTGTGTGTGTGTGTGTGTGTGTGTGTGTGTGTGTGTGTGTGTGTGTGTGCACCAGTGATCCAATTTTCAAGAAATTTGGCATGTAGGTATAAAACCATGATTTCTCCAGGCTTTTTTTATTTTGTATTTTAAGGTTATTTACCCCTTTAACCCCATAAAAACGACAAAAATCCAAATTTCTCAATTTGGCATGGACATGTAAAGTAGTAATTACTCGGACGAGTTCGTAAACCAGCCCAATCGGACAACCGGAAGGGGGGATGAAGGGGGGTAAACCCCCAAAAATGGGATTTTGAATTTTTTACATATAAAAAAAAATTACCAAATTTTAGAAAGCACCTTTGAATTCAGCTCGAAAAAAATAAACAATTTAGTATTTTGAATCACTGCTCTATGTCCATTGGTTGCCAAAATATTGAAGTTGGTAAACACAGTACGTTGTCCCAATGTCAACCTTATAGGAAATAAGTAAAATTCTATACCTCGCTTATTTCTCAACATATCTTGATAAAACTTGGTAAATGGCTTCTCCTAGTTCAGATCTATTCAAATATTGAATTAAAATCACCCAGTTTTAATAAACCTGTAGCAGCAAACCTGCACACTCATTCCCCATGTTATTCTTAAGGAGCTTACGAAACATGTCAAATATCGCTATGTTGGATCGAAATGTATTCTTTGCATTTGAAATTCGCTAAGTATGCAGGTATACTGCAACAGGAGTATTTAGTGCTTAAGATGACAAACAAAATTACACCACCCGCATGTCTGGACACCGATTTGCGGCTAAACAGCCTCTTAGGTAAATGATTCCATAAAAAAGATTTCAGCATGGCTGAAAGTTCAATTCACATATGTTTCCCGGTGAAATATAATTCAGTATGATTCCCAGTTTTCCCGAAATTCCTGCTCTGTGGAAACCCTGTTCAATCATTTATATTTGGCTTTATGGAAATTAAACAAAAAAACAGAAAGGTAAAATCTCACCAACCCAAACCGAGAACATGAAGATTTGCATTTACTTAGGGGAATTTTATTTCTCGCATGGAACTTTTTTGTATTTATGTAGATTTTGTGTATTAAATTTCATCAACATTGCAAATTTAATAGAAGTTAAAATTTCCCTTATCAGAGCAGATGAGTTACCATGACTGCAAAGTTATTGAGTTCCAAGTTTTCAGGACTTTACTGTATAAGGGCTGAGGCAGTAGATAAGAAACAGCTTTTTCATTTATACAGTATCAGCTTTCGTTATAACCTCAAAAGACGTCATACAATAGTTTTATAATTTAAGTAGCTGGGAATCTCCCAAATACTGGACAAGTTCATTCAGTTGTTTCAATTTCTCTGCATTTTCATTTCTTTGAGTTAATGTGTGATATTCTTACTTTTTTTTCTTAGAATTTCAAGAAGGTAAAATTTTTTGGCAATAATAAATTTAAACCAAATTCTTTTTAAAAATTAATTATAGTACATGTAATAATGTACTGAATATATATATATATATGTTTTATACTGGTTTTATATTACCAGCATTGCTGTACTCTGTCTACCTCTATGCATATTCGCTATGCCTCCCTCTCAGAATAAACCAAGATGTCGAGCGATGATGACGAGTCTTATTTATTTGTAAAACCCTATAACTCCGTTTGGCGTTAGTTCATGGCGCAGTCGGTGAAAAAGATGAAGATATTATTATTAAGTATCTGTGAAGTATTAAATGAAAACGATCTAAAATGACTGGAGAAGAAGAGACGAAGACAGGTAAAGAGGTAAAACCGGTAGTTTTGCAAAGTGTCAATGTCCCAGTACCTCCGCCTGCACAAATTCAATGGACGGGTAATATGTCTGAGAATTGGAAGTTTTTTAAGCAGAAATTTGAAATATTTCAAGAAGAAGAGACGAAGACAGGTAAAGAGGTAAAACCGGTAGTTTTGCAAAGTGTCAATGTCCCAGTACCTCCGCCTGCACAAATTCAATGGACGGGTAATATGTCTGAGAATTGGAAGTTTTTTAAGCAGAAATTTGAAATATTTCAAATCGCATCTAAAGTAAAACTAGAAAGTAATGAGTATCAAGTAGCTCTTCTTCTCAGCTTAGTCGCTGATAGAGCTCTTAAAATCTACAACAATTTTGTGTTTGATTCTGAAACTGACAAGAATAAACTTGAAATTGTGTTGAAAAAGTTTGATAACTACTTCGTGCCTGAAAAGAACATAACTTATGAGAGACATAAATTCTTTCTCAGAGAGCAAAAGCCAGATGAAAAAATAGATAGCTATTTAACTGAGCTGAGGAACCTTAGCTCAACTTGTGACTTTGTTGATTTAACTGACAGTTTGATTCGAGATCGTGTCATTTAAGGTATAAGATCTTGCCATAAAAGATTGTCTTTTAAGGATCAAAGACTGAGACCTTTCTAAAGCCTTAGACATTTGTAGGACAGCTGAAATAACCAAGACACAGCTTGAGGGTATTTGCAATTCCAATGGGAACTGGAAATACCCTCCCAAGCTGGTTACTGCTGGTACTGCAGGTAGGCCTATACTCCTCCTGTGTTTTGGTTGCAGTTCAAAAGTTGAATTGGATCACATAAGCAAGGACAGAAAAGTTTGCCACAGCACCAATTTTTAAACTCCACTCAGCGGGAACCTTCACAGTTTTACAATAAATCAAACAGGCCTGCTTCTAATGAGTCTAATCCAGTTCAACATGGTAGGTCTGAAAAATCTAAGGTTAAAAACCTAATCGTTGTGGTTATTTGCATAAAAATGATCATTGTCCAGCTCGAGGCAAAACTTGTGTGAATTGCCATAAGTTAAATAATTTTGCAAGTCAGTGTAATTCAAGACAGTCTTGCAGCCTGTCTCGAACAAACAGGCAACATGAGTAGTGACCTAACAGAAGAAGGAGAAGATCTGTTTTCAGGCAGTTGGTTGACAGTAAAAACTGGGCAGTTTGTTTGCTTATTAATAATTATTTGCCAGTGACATTTAAAATCGATAGTGGCGCTCAAGCCAATGTAATCAATATTGACACTTATAACCTACTATAAATTGACAGGAATAATCTTGTCAAGACTACTACCAGGTTAACTTCATATTCTGGTCAACACCTAGATGTCCTTGGTAAATGTACCTTGCAAGTTGCAGTTAAAGAAGATGAGCCTAACCATAGGCTAGACTTTTATGTTGTTAGAATAAAGTCGCCTTGTATCCTTGGTTTAAGTTCCTGTGTCGTTCTTAATCTTATTCAGAAGCTGCCAGTTAACGAATTCAAAAGTGACAATCTGTTGGACAGGTTCAGTGACCTTTTTACAGGTGTAGGGTGTATAAAGGGTAAGCGTGACATCCACATCAAGCCAGACGCCAAGCCAGTGGTACATTCACCGCGTAAAGTACCTTTTGCACTAAAGCCTAAGTTAACAAGTTAAATGAGCTAGAAAAACTTGGCATTGTAAAAAAGGTAGGTAGTAATGAAATCTCCGATTGGGTGAATTCACTTGTTGTTGTCAGTAAAAAAGACGGAGATATAAGGCTATGTGTAGATCCTAAGGATTTCAATGAAGTAATTGTTAGACAGCCTTTTCACATTCCCACCTTTGATGAAATTGTCAGTAAACTTTCAGGTGCAACTGTTTTTAGCACCCTTGAAACAAAAAATGGTTTTTATCATGTAAGTTTAACAGAAAAGAGTTCTAAACTTTGTAGCTTTAACATGCCATTGGGGCGTTATCGCTTACTTAGACTCCCTTATGGGCTAAGCTCAAGCAGCGAAATTTTCGAAGAAAAAATGTTGCACCTTTTAGAGGACCTAGAAGGTGTCTCAGTGTACACTGATGACATCATTTGTTGGGGTAAGGACCAAGTCGAGCACGATGCTAGACTTGAAAAGTTATTACTTAGGTTAAGATCTGAGAATGTGAAACTTAACAAAGCAAAGTGTAGAATCTCAATTGGTGAGCTGAAGTATTTGGGTCATAGAATTTCTGGTAGGGCCTAACCCCAGATGATAGTAAAATAAAAGCAATCAGTGAAATGGAAGTCCCTCAGGACAAAAAATCCCTTGAAAGGTTTTTAGGCTTAGTAAACTATATAGGTAGGTTTGTAAATAACTTGTCTCAACATACTGCACCTTTGCGTGAGTTGTTAAAAAAGAACATTGAGTTCTGTTGGTCTAGTATACATGATGAAGCTTTTAGTAACTTAAAGCAGCAGTTAGTTAAGCCTCCTGTTTTGCAATTTTTTGATTGTGAGAAACCGGTTGTTTTCTCAGTTGATAGTAGCAAAGACGGTCTGGGTGCCGTACTATTACAGAATTGTTTACCTGTAGCTTATGCTAGTAAGTCGCTCAATGACACTCAAAAGCACTACTCTCAAATAGAGAAGGAACTCCTTGCCGTACTATACAGTTGTCAACGCTTTCATCAGTATGCGTTTGGTTTGCAATCTTTTATTGTAGAAACTGATCACAAGCCTTTGATAAGTATTGTAAAAAATAATTTTGAGTTGTGTCCACCTCGCCTACAAAGAATGTTATTAAGATTGCAGCGGTACAATTTTAGGTTAGTATACAAACGAGGTAAAGAACTTCATATTGCCGATACTTTATCAAGAGCCTGTTCAAACAGTTCTGATGACGTAAATCTGATTACAGATGATATTGAAGCTCATGTATGTGCCATAGTTAGTAATCTTAGTGTTACTGATGAACAATTGTCTAAACTATCACAACTCACTGATTCTGATGAGGAACTTAACTGTTAAGACAGTTTATTCTCAAAGGTTGGCCTGTGCATAGAAAACAAACTCCTGAAATGATTAGGCATTATTGGAGTTTTAAAGATGAGTTGTCTCTCTGTAAGAATTTAGTTTTAACACGTTCGCTGCTGCGGACGTTCCGGAACGTCACCAGGAACATGGCGCCAGGAGCTGAGAACGTTCCGGAACGGCACCGTTCATTGTTGTTTAACGTTGTCATGGATTAGCCAGCTCCTCATGAGTGTTCTACATTTCCTTGCAGCTCTTGGGGACATACCTTTCCCTCAATAAAAAACATTATTTCCAAAAATTACCACCAGGGTCATTTAAGCCATAGCGACACACACACTATTCAGCTCCTGGCGCAGTTGCGCCATCTAGCGGCCAGCAGCGAACGTGTTAAGAGGTACAGCTATTGTAATTCCCAAATGTATTAGACAAGAAATGTTAGCTAGGCTGCATTATACACAATGTGGTGTAAACAAAACCTTTTTAAGGGCTAAAGGAATAATTTTTTGGCCTGGTATGTATTCTCAAATTGAAAATATGGTTCTTTCCTGTGAAACCTGTATTTTGAACTCCAACAGCAATTGTAAGGAACCTCTGCAACCACACTCAGTCCCTTACCTTGGGAAAAAATAGGCATTGATTTTTTAGATATTAAGGGACAGGCATACATGGTTGTTATAGATTATTATTCTAAGTTCACTGAAGTGTTCTCCCTACCAAACGTGAAGTCAGTCACAGTGATTGGTAAGTTAAAATCAATCTTTAGCAGGCAAGGGATTCCCAGAATTCTATTTTCAGATGGTGGAACACCATTCACGGCTAGTATTTTTTAAGAGTTTTCAAAAACTTGGGGTTTCAGTCACAAAACTTCTAGTCAATTATTTGCTCAAGATAATGGTATGTAGCAGCAGACCTTGACAATGGTAATGGTCACCATTAATGGTGGTGGTTACCATATGCATGGTAATGGTATGGCATGGTGGTGGTAGTAGTTCAGACCTTAAAAAAATGTTGATCAAAGCTGTTCATGATAAGAAGGATTTGTATTTAACTATGTTAGAATATAGAAATACTCCGATTTCTGATAAGATTCCTTCACCAAGTGAAATTTTGTACAGTCGTAAGCTCAGAGGTATTTTAACTTGTACTCAAAATGTTCTGAAACCGAAAGTGTGTAGAAATGTTAGGACAACATTCAAATGTAAATAGACAACATGTTCAAAAGTACTATTTTGACAGAACAGCTAGGCCATTGAGAAAGCTGCTGGCGTCAGGAGAAAATGTTCTAATGAAACTAAAAGATAACAAGTGGGTAAAATACACTGTTGTAGGCTATAGTCCTGGTGGAAGTTATCGTTCATATATCCTTAAATTTAGATTCAGACAAAGTTTATGTACGAAACAGGTTTCACATTAAACCTTTGCCTCCACAGCCTAGTTGTAGTTATGACCAAAATGTGAGGTGAAATTCATCATATGTAAAACCTGTGGCGTTTCAAGATATTGAAAATCTGGATGGTAACAGTACTATGGCTAATACAACCAAACAATTCAGTCCTTCCAAATCATGTAGTCCCACAAAACCATGTAGTCCTATGAGTTTAGCGAATCCTACTAAACCTCCGAGTCCTAGGAGACAGCCTAGTCCTGTAAAACCTAGCCCTAACCAAACCGGCCTTAAAGATGTTGATTTTAGAACAAGATCAGGAAGAATTGTTAAACCTCCTGCAAAGCTTGATTTGTAATTCAATGAGTTGATTTTATTTTTGTTTTTGTATTTATTTATCAAAAAATCTTTGAAGTGTTTAAGTAGGCTATTTCAAATAATCTTTGAAATGTTTAAGTAGGCTATTACACAGTAGTGTAATGATTTGAAAGTAATGTTTATTTCTTTGTGCCATTTAATTTCTTATTATAGTTTAAATAGTATACAAATTTTAAAATGTTTGACATCAATTTGATTAGGCCCTAAGTATGATTTCATCTATTTGAATCTGACAACTTTATACTGTAGGCTGTTATAATGTAATTTGTTTTGTTTAGACCAAGTATCAAATTTTGTTTTTATGTTAAAAGAAGGGAGATGTAATGATGTACTGAATATATATATATATATATATATAATGTGTGTGTGTGTGTGTGTGTGTGTGTGTGTGTGTGTTTTATACTGGTTTTATATTACCAGCATTGCTGTACTCTTTCTACCTCTATGCATATTCATTATGCCTCCCTCTCAGAATAAACCAAGATGTCGAGCGATAATGACGAGTCTTATTTATAAAAGCCCTATAAGTCCGACTAGCGTTAGTTCAGTACAGTTATTACATGAATAACTGTATTAACATGGGTAACAGGTATGGTACCTATAAGGTGTGTGTGTGAATACCTTATGGGCTTTGCAAAGGTTACATTGCCAATCCTCTTGAGGAACGTCCACAAGGGGCGGGTCAACACATTCCAAATGGAACACTGCCGGACAAGTTTCACAACAGAGTAAATCGCCAACACGATGACAGATGCGACAGTGGTCATCGTACTGAAAACTCCCTAGAACAAAAGTGAATCAAATTATTTTTTCTGCCCTTCAGCAGGAGTAACAATAGGCTATGTCAGAAGATGTAAGACTTTGATGTAGGCTGAGGCTGAAAACTGGCTCAAATGGTATGCACATTTCAGGATGTAATATCCCATCTTCAGGTTACATAAAAACATTAACAATTTGTATACATTTAAAACAATGAAGTTCAACTTTATGTACAAACACTCAATTACAATTACTCCTTTAAAAACTGTACATGTACTGGTCCTCAATAGACTTCGACTGAGGAAGTGGTCTGATCTAGCATCGTACTCCCACCTTTTCACCTTCTGCACCTTGTTATCAAATTTCTACTGGTTTTAGAAGGTGTTATAAATATGTAACTCTTCTGTAGATTTTAAAATTTTCTTCCATATGCCTAGTTATTTTAACCCTTTTAGTGCCAAGGATCGCTCAGAGCGACACATATACTTGGTACCACTAGTACCGAGGATCGCTCAGAGTGACGATGGGTCCAACTGCACAACTGATCGCTCAGGGCGAGGTTTACATTTTTATACATATCAAATAAATTTTTTCATTTTTGCTGGCTGGAATTTGTGCCAAATGCCTTTCTACACTCAAATCTAATGTTTCATGTCACTTTTCTCCTCATCTATCTTTATGGTTACCGGTAGCTGAAATGACATACTGAAATGCAATCAGCTGTTGGTAGACAAATAAACCAGCATTTTGTATGGCGGAGATGCAACTTCGTCTGTGTAATTTTTGGACTGTTTTTGTGTTACCATTAGGGTTATTATTGATCTTGATGCCAAAATAATAAATAATTTCTTGATTAGCATGATATGAGTAGTTGTATTCACTGGATGTGAATAAAAAACTTCTTACAACACTTAAAAATATTTTTAACACTTATACTAAGCTTACAAACAAGATGGTAAATAATATACATAGATGGTGGAAAATAGCCCAAGACCTGATTAAGAGGTGTGGCGCCCCTAGGCTTGAGTTTATTTGGCGCCCCTCCTTCCCTTTATCCCCCCCCCCTACACCACACGGCCCCTCCACCCTATGTGGGTTTTATGTATCGTATATATAATGAAATTACAAATTAATTCCTCCACAACTGACAACTAAAAGGGCTACCTTTAAAAAGTATATTTAACTTGCAAACTAACTAAATGCCTTCTCCAGTAACTATGGTCAGTGTACACAAAGATAGCCTAATGACAAAAAATAATAAATAGGCCTAAGTCTAGTCTAATCAGCTAGCCTGCATGTTCAAAGTCAATTCGTCACTGCCTGTCATGCATAGGCCTATTCAACTTAAACCCCTCCTTCTTTTTTTCTTTTCTACCGCATCTGACTCAGTGACTCATGTATATAGCGATTCTTCATAAAAAAGTGTTCATTTGTCTCTTTAATGTTCCTTATTTAGGTTTCGCGAAAAATATATCATGTTCAGCTATTTAGTAACCTTGTGCATAAGCGCATTCTTAAGCTCATGCGTTCCGCGCCCTTAGGTGTTCGTAACCATTTTGTTTGTTAGTTTTTCTTATAAATAAGTTACCAATCTTTAACACAAATCAAGATTTTCAAAAAAGGATTGCAGCATTGTAATCATCATAAAACTTTACTTTAAAATGATACGTCACAACACTAGCTTTACATTAGAAAAAAATAACATCATAGGCTATATCTAATATGGCGGATCCAAGAGGGCGGCCAAAAATTAACAATCAGTCAAAATGAAGTATTTACCACCCAAAAAGTATCAGAGGTGGTCCCAAGACATTATATTGATAAATGGAGGTAACAAATGAAATGGGGAAGCTTTTTTTCAAAATTTATCATACTACAAAAATACCGCCATTTTGAAATGTGATTTTAAAGGTGTAAACCAACTTAACTTTATTTTTTGGGGACTCATCGGATCTTTAATTATAGTGCTCAGAAGAAGCTCTGATCAAATTTTAGTGAATGGATATCAGTTGCCGATCTAAAACCCCAATTTTACTGTAGGCCCTAACTATTGATTATCATTGTGCCTTTAGGAGAAAGGCCTTATTAATTTTTTTGTAAAACCTTGTCATCAGACTAAATAATCAACAAAATGAATAAAAGTTTTTTTCAATGTCCAAAATATATAGAAAGATATATTTATGATTTATTTTTTCTAGATTTAGCACACGTACTTTACTTAATACTACTGCAAATTTTTTTAACTTAGGGCAAATTAAATTAAAAACGGCTAAGGTACAATTTTTTTTCTTAAGCTATGCAAGTTTAGTTTTGAGCTCGAGAACAACTGAAGCGACAGACTTTTACTAATTTCAAAAGTCTTTAAGAAAAAACCGTTTAAGACAGCCTAAGAAGCTAAAATTTGGTATTCTTCCATAAGCCTAGGTAGGCCTATGTGAAAAGATCAAAATCACAAAGTTTCATCAAGTTCTGAGATAGTGGGTTACAAATCCTTTTAGAATGACTCTGAGTGGACACAATTGATATTTTAGTTTGGTGGTAAATACAGTACGTTGTCTGATGTTGTTCTTATGGTAAATATTCAAAAACCGATATCTTCGTTAATTTCTAACCGATTTTGATAAAATCTTATATGTAGCATTGTATTTAATTTTCAATTGTATTATTAATTTAATTAATTGCAAATTTATTTTATCATAGATTTTCTTACTTAAGCATTTTCTTTCAATATGAAGGCTTTAAGTTGTTATTCATAGTTAAAGCTTTAAGGTAGAATGTATGTGTCAGTTTGCTGAAAGGCCTAGGCCCCTATCATTTATTTTCTAACTTATTAGTCTTAGGTCAATAGTGAGTTAATGGTATGGATTAAGCAAATTAATAAAACCTATTAGCCTATTTTAATCCTAAATGTGCAAGCTATCAGTTGTTTCTCACAGGCTAACAGATACCAGCAAGAGTAAAAATTGAACTTAATTAAAAAAGTTAGTCATAGGCTAAATTTTAACCCAACAAACATGGGCCAAGCACTAAATTACGCAGGCAACAAAATCTGTATAAACTCACCAATTCGTCTGCTAAAACTCAGCTGTAAAGGGGACATTAACTAAACAATTTCGTTTAACTGACTAAACTTTTGATGCTTTGAAATAGTTCTTCTGCAGATAAACCACAGATTGCAGTGTTAGGCCTAGCAAGCAAAGCTGCAACGAGTTATCTAGCCCTAGTTTAATTAAATGTCCCAAAGTACTCACCTTCATGAATCAAATCTTCTCTGACAGGGTTGGTGATTAGGAACTGATCTGTGAGAAACTGCAAAACTTTCAGTCTATTCTCAACATCAGTAAATGGATATTCACAAGTGTTTAAGATTTTTAAAACTTCTGAATCAAAGTGTCGGTCACTTTCAACATAAGACCTCAGGACCTCTGGCCAAGTCATTGCATCAATAAAAAACAACACTACATTTACACTATCTTTCTGATCAAGAGGGCCGAAATGGGTTTGCTGGGCATCTTCTTCGCGTAATATGGCTTTGAGCAGCATTATATGAATCTCAGCCAGAAGGTAGCTTTGATCTTCATACATTAATACAGCACAAAAATCTTCAAATCTAAATGGAGATAGTCTGACTAATGTTCTGAAATGTCTTAAGACCTCATAAATGGATAAAGCCTGCATAACTAATTCTCTAGGAATAAGCAAATCATCAGACGACTTTGGCAACTCCAACACAGGAATATCTCTGTTTTGTAGCCAAAATGGTTCTGGACTAGGTCTTCTATTTAAAATAGATTTCCTAGTAGTTCCGCTTGCAGTACTGTAGCTAGATAATGAAAAATCGCTATCACTCAAATAATCTTTACCTCCAGCACTTCCCTCACATTCACTATCACTCCTCAATAACAGATCATCCTCATGATCACTTTTACCACTGGATTCATCACCAAAATCAGATCCATAATGGTATTCACTGTCTTTTTCATCAATAGCATCTGGATTATAACCCCTTCTATGATAAGAGCCTCCTCTTCCTCTTAAAGATTTTGGTCTCCCCCTAGATCTTCCACTTCTCCTACTGCTTTCACTGCCAATTGGTGAAGATGCTCTTGATGCTGTAGGTGTACTAGTTTGTGAATTTGGGGTATCAGAACCTTTCATATCACTGTTTAGCAAATACTTAGGCTTTTTCAGCAAATGGTATTGAAATTTTCTAGGCCTTTCCATTACAGCCGATTTTGGGGGCCTACCCCGCCTCTTAACACCTCTTGCAGACATCTTTGTTGATATGCTGTCAATCACTGAAGGTTATTTTACACGTGGGTAATGAGAACACATATTTGTAAACAAATCGAAATGACATAACTTTATCACGACGGACTCCATGTTTGCTAGCCTTCTTTGCGCCATTTTTACCAGTCAGGTCACGTGACCTTACCTGGGTATTTCAAATTATACTGGTCCCATTTATGCTTCACATTTCACAACTAACAACGCCAAGTATAAGTCTGTCCACAAAATTTCCACATTTCCTAGTCTTAAAACAATATCAGTAAAAAGTATGCACAAATTAGACTCACTGACGCGAATTACGAGGTGAAACTGCTACCTCCAAGAGGGATTGAAACAACTCTTCTCATTGGCTGAGAGCAATGTCGCCATGTCAATACAACTGTACACTAAATTTCACAATAATACACAACATTCCTTAGGTCATTTTGTAAAAAACAAAAAAGAACAACTTAAGCAACGATTTTAACACTGATTTAAGCAGATTAAACCTCACTTAAATGTTAATTCCAAACACAAATTGCGCACTGTGATGGCTCCTGAACCTATCGACCAATAGCAACGCTGTGTAAAGAAAAATACCTAACCGTATTGACACATTCACAATAGAGAGCACTAGTAGTTGAAATAAATTGATTCCAAAATGTGCTTTATTTTATTTTATAAGTAAAAATTTGCAATGAAATAGAAAACTTCTCACAAATCATTTACCGTGATTGATAATAATTTATTTGTATTAAAAAAAAATAAGGTTGGAGGGTTTCATTGCCTTAAAATTGTAATACCGTCCCATTCAACAGACATATCATATAGTATTTTGTGTTATTTTTGTATTTTGTGCTTTCTACGCCAGTGGCATTTTTTAACGTTTTGATGGGAACGGCCCAAACCCGGGTCTTGTTACTATCTAACGACGACCTTTTGTTAGATAGCGTCATTAATTCATAGCCCATTTAATGGCAACTGGACCCAGTTTCGATCCTGTCAGGAATCGAACCGGCGACCCTCAGGTTATGAGGTGAGCGCTTTATCCACTCGGCTATCCAGTCAGTATTATTATAAGTCCGTTCATGTCCGTAATATTTAATGACGGATCAGAGAACTTTTTGATCACTGTTTCCCTCTGACATCTAAAACTTGTACGAGTATGAGTACAGGTAAGAGTAAATGCCAGGTTGGCACAAGAACTAAAGACTGGTACACACCTGAGCTGGCCAACTTTAAGAAATTCATACTAGTCATAAGTGATATGTCCAAAACTATGCAGCACCTATTGCCGGAACTTCATAGGCGAGGAAGGGAATATCGGGCAAGAGTCAAAGAAGCCAAGCAAGCAGCCGTGGCTGCCTCAATAATTGAGTCATCCAACCCCCCTGTAAAGCGGCGTGGGACTTCATCAAAAAGAGGAAGACCCCAAACTCCTCTCCAGTGAGGGCCAATACCCAAAACCCAACCAAAACCAACGAAACCAAAACCCAAAGCAACACTTTCAGTCTATCTAGGGATATAGAGATAGATCCCCCTGTCAAGCTGTTGGGATTTGTACTGGATCCTAGGCTCAATTGGTCATATCACATTGAGCAGTTATGTAGTAAACTTAGCAGAGTAATTTTCCTGCTGCGGCGCCTAAAGGCTGAAATGCCCTATGAATTAGTTCGTCTCGCTTATTTTGCGTTTTTCCAGACCCACATCCAGTATGGCATAAGACTGTGGGGGCATTCCCTAATACCGTACTCAAAAAATTTTGCTCCTACAGAAAAAAGCTGTTAGCATCCTTTGCGGTGCCTCGCAGCTTGAACACTGTAAGCCTCTAACTAGTTCAGCATATGACATAATGGCCATACACAATGTATATATCCTCAATTGTATAGTAGAAATTAAGAAACAAGAGGAAAGTTATGTTTCGAATAGTAATATATATGGCTATGGTACAAAAGGCAAACTTGAATTTGCATACATTTAGAGTTGTTAGATAAGTCTCTGTTTCTAGTGAGGTAGGTTAGTATCAAAATATTAGGTTTCTGGCTACCAGTATGAAACTTCGCATAATCAATGATCATGCATTTTGGAACTAAATTCAGCCTAGACCCCAAAAATTAGACATCTAATTTTCAAAATGGCGGTAAAAAATTGTTGTGAGGACAAAATTTCACTATTTAGACCATGGGCCGCCAATATGAAACCCTCCCCCCGAGGGAATTTTTGACACATGTATTTTTTTGTTGCTACTGACATGTACTTTAAGTTCTTGCTTGTTTGCGACGTTTAAATTACAGCATAACCCAGAAAAACAAAAAAACATTGATAAATCGTTGAAAAAAATAACATGGGATCTTTTAGAAAAAAGTCACCTGACTGCATTTTTTACATGCATTTTTTGAGATATTGACTCGGGACCAACGCCTATCATTGTTGGATGGCTAATCCTTTATTTTGACATGATAAAACTTTTCGGCCGCCATCTTGGATCCGCCATATTGGATATCAATTTATTTTTTTTTAAATGTAAAGATGGTGTTGTGGTACATCATTATGAACTAGATTTTTACGCTGATTACAATGCTGAAATCTGTTTTTGAAAATATGCATTCGTTAAAAAGATATGCACTGATAAAAATCTATCCCTATACATTTCTAATGGCCGTTTCGTATTTTCAATATTTTTAGGATTATTTTTCTTCTATCTCTCATTATAATAAAGATATGTAGTTCGTTTTAGTCTTAAAATACTCAGTGAAATACCGGCTTTAATTTGTGATATTATTCGTCTACATCGGACAAGTAACAGATGAGCTATAAGGCTCAATCTAGCTTAAAAATCAATTGTTCGGAAACTTTTTTTAATCAAGTGCGTATACCTCCGGTTCTAAATATGGTATTTCGTGAATTTTGGTATTAAAATAAGCAGTGATATGTCGGCTTTTATTAAAAATATTGATACATAAATCGTTTAAGCTGTAAACGAATTTGAAGGCTCGTTACGATATAAAGTTCAATTATTTTTAAATTTTACTCTTAATTTGGATTATAACTCACCCCGAACGTGTTTGAATTAAATTATCACAGTCTCAAACAAAAGCTGATATTTTACTGAGTCTTTTAAAAACAATCAGAACTCCAGACCTTTCCTGTAACTGCAGATATCAGTCTTTATATAAACTAAAATGTCTGTTAATTTTAATTTTATGTGGGTTTTAAAACCACAACTCAGCTGAAACTCAAAATATAATAATAATTTATGACTTGAATGAAAGCCAATAATCTAATAAGTCAATTAAGACCTTTACGATTTCTGAGTCTTCTTTGAAACTAGAAAAATCCTTCAAGAAATGTAAAATTATGCAAGTAAAACGAATTTATGTTGAGTGAAAGCTCAAAAGTTACATAAACTTCTCTGTGATCTTATTGAGGGTCAGCTTTCATGAAAGCTGATAATTTACCGAGTAATTTATCAAGACCAAAATGAATTCAATATCTAATATAGAAACGGAGATATTAATACTTGACTAAAAATAAATTTCTGAAAAATTGATTTTTAAGTTAAATTGAGCCGTACAGCTCATCTGTCACTTAACCGATGTTGATGATTAATATCACTAATTAAAGCCGGTATTTCACTGAGTATTTTAAGACTAAAACGAACTGTATATATTTATTATAATGAGAGATAGAAGAAAAATAATCCAAAAAAATATTGAAAGTACGAAACGTCCATAAGAAATGTAAAGGGATTGATTTTTACTAGTGCATAACTTTTTAACGAATGCATATTTTCAAAAACGGATTTCAGTATTGCAATCAGCGTAAAAATCTAGTTCATAATGATGTACCACAACACCATCTTTACATTTAAAAAAATTGATATCCAAGATGGCGGCCGAAAAGTTTTATCCTGTCAAAATAAAAGATTAGCCACCCAACAATGATAGGCGTTGGTCCCGAGTCAATATCTCAAAAAATGCATGTTAAAATGCAGTCAGGTGACTTTTTTCTAAAAGATCTCATGTTATTTTTTTTCAACGATTTATCAATGATATCTTTTTGTTTTTCAGGGTTATGCTGTAATTTAAACGTCGCAAACAAGCAAGACCTTAAAGTACATGTCAGTAGCAACAAAAAAATACATGTGTCGAAAATTCCCACGGGGGGAGGGTTTCATATTGGCGGCCCATGGTCTAAATAGTTAAATTTTGTCCTCTTACAACAATTTTTAGTTGCCATTTTTAAAATTAGATGTTTTAATTTTTGGGGTCTGTGCTGAATTTAGTTCCAAAATGCATGATCATTGATTATATGGTGGTAGCCAGAAACCTAATATTCAACCCAAAAAATAGCTATCCTTCCTCACTATTCCCTGTTTCAGCCATTAGGCTGTTTAATGTCATACCTCTACCTATCAGGCAAAAATCAATATTGGACTTTTCAAGGACTATGAAAATGTGGCTGATGACTCATCCTTTTTATAGCTTCTCCGGATTTCTGGATGCTGATCTCAACACTATACTCTAAGCCTAATCAAGAACTTGCCCGAGGTTTGTGTGGCTGTAAATTTTATTTTATGAGTTTTAATTTCACTTTTTTTCTGTGCATGGTTTGCTTTTTAGACAGTTGTGCATGGTTTGCTCCATAGACTCTTGTGCATGACAGACATTTAAGGACTCATTTTGGTTTTTGTGAGTCGAGATATCTTAATCTGTTTTATTTTTGTTAGATCTAAGTAGATGTAGTGACCTGGCCTATTGCAACCAACTAAATGGCTCAATAAAATTATGAATTATGAATTAGATAGTAAATTGGGTTGGGTTGATCTTCTTGATAATGTAAACAATGTTTGTAAAAAAAATTAGCTTATAGTTCCGGACAGCATTACTGGCGGGTGGCGAAATTTTGAATCTCCCAAAATGTCTGCTAAATAAACACATGTTTTAGTAGAACTGTCAAAACTTTGTTTACGTTTCACCTCATTTACACTACAAAAGAATGTCCTGTAATATTTCACCGAGATTTCTTACGCAATTAAAATTTCTGGAAAATATTTGCGCAATGCATCAGCTGGTCATTGGCAACCTTTCATCTTAAATGATTTGTTTACATTTAAGAATGTGTTTCCACACTTTTGTCGTCGTACTTCATGAATTGTGTTGAGCTTGCAAGCATTTAACATTAGTTGCACTTGCGGTTGTATAGTTCTGGACAGCCTTACTGGCGGGTGGCGAAAATTTTAATCTCCCAAAATGTCTGCTAAATAAACACATGTTTTGGTAGAACTGTCAAAACTTTGTTTACGTTTCACCTCATTTACACTACAAAAGAATGTCCTGTAATATTTCACCGAGATTTCTTACGCAATTAAAATTTCTGGAAAATATTTGCGCAATGCATCAGCTGGTCATTGGCAACCTTTCATCTTAAATGATTTGTTTACATTTAAGAATGTGTTTCCACACTTTTGTCGTCGTACTTCATGAATTGTGTTGAGCTTGCAAGCATTTAACATTAGTTGCACTTGCGGTTGTATAGTTCTGGACAGCCTTACTGGCGGGTGGCGAAAATTGTAATCTCCCAAAATGTCTGCTAAATAAACACATGTTTTGGTAGAACTGTCAAAACTTTGTTTACGTTTCCCCTCATTTACACTACAAAAGAATGCCCTGAAATATTTCACCGAGAGATTTCTTACGCAATTAAAATTTCTGGAAATATTTGCGCAATGCATCAGCTGGTCTTTTTGTTTTGGCAACCTTTCGTCTTAAATGATTTGTTTACATTTAATTTAAACTTGTTTACATTGAACAAATCATTTCTTGTGTTTCCATACTTTAGTCGTCGTACTACTTGTTCTTTGTTTGAAATTCATTGTTGGTGATGGTGATTTTATATTTTGATTAGGATTTTTGCGGACATTTGCCATCACTGATTAGTAAAAAACAAGTTTCACGAAGTTTCGGGATCTGGAATCTGATCCCGTCTTCAGGTGGAAGAAAACCTAGAACATAACAAGATTAGTAACACATAGCCAGGAAAACCTGGAGAAAAACACAGCTAAAACAGAGAACTGTAAAAGCAGTCACGAAAACAATAAGCTGAAAAGAAAAACAATACACAAAATAACACAGGAATCACAAGTATCAAGAATCACCAGGCAGGAGAGAGCACGTCCACACCCAATCAGAGCTGAGCTGAGACTGGTGGGAGGAAAGCAAATGGCGGCGGCAACGGAAATGGCGGCGCCCACAGCCAACCAAATCACGGCGCGCTACCGGTGACGAAAACCTGAAACAGAGACATGTGATATGCAAATTCCGTGTGTCTGTTTGTGTTTTTTTAGTTAATTTTTAACCTGATTTTGCCCCTTGGCCTTGCTACGGGTTAACATGTTATGAGAATTTTGAACAGAATTGTTAGTAATTACCCTATTTGCTGACACTTTATTTTCCCTGTCTTTCAATTCTTTGTTTAATATTAAATGTTTAATATTTAATATTTGTTTAATATTCTTTGTTTAATATTTGTTTAAGACCTAAAACCTTCATGAGTCTCTGTTAGATTCCTTTTTATGAGTCATTAATTATTTTCAGTTTAAGAAAGTAAACAGATTTTATTAGGTATGAAGGTTCATAACTCAAATTAAGTAAGTCCGATTTTAATGAGTGATATATGAAAGCCTATAATATACTGAGTAATTTGAGACCAGAACGAATGTTGTGACCCATTTAGAACCTGCACTAAAAATCTTCAACAAAAAACCAATTTTGAAAATATTAATTGTCTAGTTGCTTTAAGCATTAATATAGCTCGTCCAACACTTGTCCGATTTTATTGATCAATAACTCACATGAAAGCCATCAAATCACTGAGTATTTTAAGACTAAAACATGCGGCATATATTATTTAGAACTGGAGATATGAGATAAATAATCAAAAATAATATTCAAAGCACGGAATGTCCATAAGAAATGCATAGGGCTGATTTTTTTAAATAGGGTTGTATATTATGTGCCGTTTTTTGAGCACACCTTTTTAACGAATCGAGATTTTTTTAAACGGATTTCAGCATTGAGTTCAGGGTAAAAATCTAGTCTATAATGATGTGTCACAACACAATCTTTAGATGAGAAAAAAATAATTTATATCCAATATGGCGGATCCAAGATGGCGGCCAAAAATGAGTACCCTGTCAAAATTAAGAACCAATCACCCAACAATAGTTGGTGGTAGTCCAAAGTCAATATCTTGAAAAATTGACAAAAAATGCAGTCGACAGACTATTTTCAAGATTTTTTTATGGCGGGAAAAGCCGCCATTTTTAAACGTGATTTTGAGGGGTTTCCCGCGACATTACGGATGTATGCCGATTAGGAGAATATTACCTACCATTTACAACAAGAATAATTTTTGTTTCAATTATTTCTACCTCCACCTACTTTATCACCTAATTTCACTGCACAATGAATACAGAAGTTGCAGGGCAAAATAAATTTGTTGAATGTTAAACATTAACACATTTATCGTAAAAGCCACCATCAAAATTCCACATAAATGGTATTTTCAAAACCCTTATAACATTATCTACCTTTTTTATTCTTATATATTTTGTCTATTTCTTCACAGTTAAGGAGTTATTGGGCCTTAAACATTTACTTTTATACTAAAAATTCACAAAAAGTAAAGTTTAGGTTAAATATCAGGAAAACCGTTAGACTTACGATATATATTGACATGACATAAAATAAAGGCAATTTTATTACAAACAATTTAAAAAAATAGATTATTGCTCTACGTTACTCTGTTGCAAAGTTACGTTCGTTTTTGTAAAGTGTTACACTTTGGCGCAGCAGCCATATTGATGACGTCATTACTCGGACACCCACCACTCACCAACCTTAAGAATTGCAATTCTGAAGACTATATGTTATGACTAACCCTAAATTAACAACAAATTTGATGGTAAATTTTGGGTAAATAAAAGTGGTCTATCTCTTGGTCTATATAGAGTCACTTTTCTTTTAAGAAAGTAAAAACATATGCTAGTCATGAAGTTCTCATCATGGTTTAATTTGGTCTTTTCCATAGTCATTTAACCTATGGTGTTCGTTTATGGCGCAATTCAAGTTCAGCAAAAAAAGCTTTCACCTGGTAAAAGAAGGTGTTAAGAATAATAGCAGGGATAACATCAACTGGATCTTGCAGATCAATTTTTCCCCAATTTAAGATAAGCTTAATGACGATTGCTTTGCTGTTTCATTTTTTCTAATTTCATTTACGTTAGAAATAATATTGATGAGTTTTGTGAGCAATCCTCAACACACGACTACAACACTAGGGATAAAGGAAATTTAGTAAAACCAAATAAAACCAAATATAAGATTAAGTCAATATTTTCACTGTTATAAATATCAGCAAATTTTGATTTTCAATAGGCTGCCCATTACTGTCAGGTCACTACCTCCAAAGAAATTTTCAACAATAATCAAAATTGGCTCAACAAAAAGGCATTTTATACCCTGGAAGAGTATTTTAACTAACTGTGATATGGACGACTTCCATTAGAATAAGATATATCCTTGTTATGATATGTTATCTACTGTGGTGTTTATTGTTAATTTTTTTTGCATTTATTGAATGTACTTTGGCGATTCCAAATGTGAACTTGTTCTATTTAATGGCAAATAAAATTCTTGATCCTTGATTCTTGATTCTTGAAACAACTTGCACTAGTGGCAAACGTACTTAAGGTCGTATGCCACTAGTGTAATATTGCAGACGAAATCTGTACGACGGAGTACAAAAACGGACTGAAATATTCGTTACAGCGCACAGTGGGCCAGAACACCTCAATTTCTGGCCAAAATTAGTATTTAAACAGAAACAAAAAATGATTTGTATATCATCGTGTTTTTAAAAAATAAAACATTATTTTTATGCAAAAAGTAATTTATAACACAAAATTACAACCCAACAAAATTTACACACCTTATTCAGGGTGAGGCAAAAATGTGGATACCCCCACCTAACGTTTTAACGCGTCATAGTAGGAAAATCAAACTCGGCATACCATCGCAATATGAAATACCCCCGTTGCAGCAGACCTGCATACTCAGCGAATTTCAAATGCAAAACAATATATTTTAATCTAACATAGCGAGATCTGACATGTTTTTGTAAGCTCCATAAGATTAACATGGGGAATGAGTATGCAGGTTTGCTGCTACAGGTATGTTTAAACTTGTTGGTTTAATTCAATATTTAGTAGATCTGAACTAGAAGAAGCCATTTACCAAGTTTTATCAAGATATGTCAAGAAATAAACGAGATATAGCATTTTACTTATTTCCCATAAGGTTAACATTGGGACAACGTACTGTGTTTACCACTTTCAATATCTCGGTAACCAATGGACATAGAGCAGTGATTCAAAGTACTAAATTGTTTATTTTTTTGAGCTGAATTCAATGGTGCCAACGAAAATTTGATAAATTTTATTTTTCTATGTAAAAAGATAAAAAAACCCATTTTTGGGGGGGTTTATCCCCCTTTACCCCCCCTTCCGGTGGTCCGATCGGGCTGGTTCACGAACTCGTCCAATCGATTACCACTTTACATGTCTGTACCAAATTTCATCAAGATCGGACCATTTTTCCGGCCGCTATCGTGCTAACAGACACATATATATAGATATATATATAGATATATAGATATATAGATATATATATATATATATATATATATATAAATTCAAACGAATGGTGTTTTTTGCTTCTGGGGGTTGCAAAACGAAAAGTTATCATGGTCTGGGGCTTAGGTCTTACCATGAGACCTACAGTAATAGCTTCTTCCCTATAGGGGAAATTCGCTAAAACTGCACTTTTTCATGAGAGTCCCATATTTGCCCTCACCTCCCAAAATAGTGTACAGTATTTTAAGGGCAGCCAAAATTTTCAAACGTAAACCCCTATCGAGTGACCCTTGTTGACAGAAATACAATATGGCACAAGCCGGAGGTCAATTTAATATCACACCCCCGACCAAAATGGCATCCATTTCAAAATGTGAGACGGGCAATCTAGCTTAGTGTTTAGATACCCCATTTTACATTGTAAACGGGTTAAAGTTGGAAAACCAAACTCTGACTTCCATCATATGATAAAAAAGTGGACTGTTCTGCCAAAGTCACAACTTTGACTCCACGTCCAAAATGGGGTATTTTGGGGGTAGCCTCAAATTTTCAAATGTAAATCCCTACTGAGTGACCCCTCATTTTGAACGGTATGCAAGAGAAATGAAATGGCGCAAACCCAAGGCTGATATGACATCCCTAACCTTAATGGCGGGCATATAAATATAAACATTTGGATGGGAGAACAAGCATACATTTTACCTGTTTAAAAATTTAAATGCCTGCCATTTTGGTTAAGGATGTCATATCAACCTCGGGTTTGTGCCATTTTATATTTCTCTCGACAAACCCTTCAAAATGAGGGGTCTTTCTATAGGGTTTTACGATTGAAAATTTGGGGCTGCCCCCAAAATACCCCATTTTTGGGGCGGATGCAAATTTTTGACTTCAACAAAAAAGTCGACTAAAATTTTGCTCAAGTTTGTAGAGTTATTGGTTTAGTAATTGCAGATTATTTTTATAATTTGGAATAATTTTACATTATTAGCTGGACATGCAAAATATACATTATACGCATAAAAAACAGTATTAAATAAATGAATTATGACTTAGTTTTATTTAATAAAGTACATTAATTTGATATATATATATGTAATAGTTTACTGCAATTTCGAAACAAATCGAATACCTGCATTATACAATACTCTAGAATAAAATCTAGGGAATGTATTTCAATACAAAAATGTAAAAAAAGTTTTGAGGGGCACTTAGGGGCAGGGGTACCAATTTGAAGTACCCCTGAAACTATACATTAATTGAGGTAACAACCAATATGCATATCATAATCGGGACTCAAAGGGTACTTTTTTAACTCTCTTAAAAATTGTAGTTAGCATTAATTTTTTTAAATATGTAATGTAATTTAAAATATTTATTCAAAGAATAATTATAGCCGAATTCTCTGTTTAAAACTCATAGATTGTTTAGTTTTTACCTCTAATTAAAGGCTCCATAGCAGGTTAAGTTAAATACCTCCACTGAGGTATTTAACTTAACCTGCTATGGAGCATTAACTATGATTCAAACACAAAACTTAACTAGTTCAATTGAGCCATAGAGTAATAATTGAGCATTACCGAACTCCATCAGTTGTCAGACTAGAATAACCTTCTTTCTACACTTGTATATCTAGATAAGGATTATAAATTTATCTCCAGGGACTTCGAAAATAATCTTTGGACATTTATTTACCACTTTCAGCCCATTTCATGCCTTTTCTATGCAGATAATTTTTTAGAATTTTGGACAGTTATTTAGGGCTGTTGGCCCACTGTGAGCGGAGTAAACTAAAACAACTCTAAACTTCCGTTTTGATAATTTATTAATTTTTATTAAATGCTAGTAGAAGTGAAACAGGAAAACTGGCACGTGGAGATCGAAGGTTGAGGGCGGGATTAAATTCGGGCCGGGGCCAGGCGCCGAAAAACCACCTTTTCCTGCCTTTTTCCGACTTTTCCTGGGTTTTTCATGGCAAAAAACACACTTTTCCGCACATAAATCGACCCGGTTTCAACACGATTTTCGACTTAATTTAAAAATAAAAAATCAAATTTCAAAAAACATGTGAAAAGTCAAGTCTTTACGGAGATTTGAACGCGGTCCGCCGGTACGAGGGGCGAGTACGCTACCGTCAGAGCTAAGGCGCCGTTGATTGAGCGCCTTCAATATCTAACATACGATTGGTGACATGGCGTGCCGACCAGACACGGACAGACCGGTGTCACTTGACGTCTGCCCGACCATCACTCTTAGTCAAACGAGATGAAAATAAAGGCGTCGGGAGAAAAAAACCATCGAATATGCTAATAAGCCCGATCTTGGACGAGAAAAGTTTTTTAATTCAATTTCTCGCATAAAATCAGACTACCTTTACAGTAAACTTCTTTTTCTTTTTTTGATTTGTATTTATAATTTCCACATAATATCAAGTTTTTACCTGTAACTTCACATACAAAAACAGGTTTTTTACAACAAAGACAGACCTCATTGTATTCGTTGTCCGGAAATTTAATTGCGTTGACCATACCGAAATATTCGATAAAGTCGAAACACTCACAATATACTTCACAAGGCCGACATATCGAAACGAGTTTACCTTTGTACTCGTCGATCAATAATCGAGTTTTTTCTGATAAATTTACAAATACATCGTTATGTGGTCTAATAATACGACCGTGGTAAAAATAACCGAGTTTTGTATTTGGGTTCAAAATCTAGGCCTACATGTCCTAATGTGGGACGCCTTTATAGGCCGCAAACTCCGAATGCTTGTCGATTCGTAAACCACGACGTTCGTCCGACGCACGTTGACTGAGCTCATTATGACTTCGTTAACGCGCGTTGACGACGGTCGTTTTACCTTGACGCGTGTTGACGATGGATGGCTTGCGTTAGAAAATTGACACTTCTATAAAATTTTTTGTGAAAAAAAATTATCTTCCGGTTGTGTAAAAAATATCTTATATTGTAAAATATAATATTCATTGTCCTATCCGAGCCTGATCCCAATTTCGAAATTAGAGGCGTATCTTTATCTTTTACAACATTTACATCTTCTTCGTCTTTTTTTACAACATTTACATCTTGTTTATTGTCTTTGTCTTGCCCAAACAATGGTTCGATTCCCATGCCCAATTTCCATTCTACTAGTCTGACAAACCCACGTTGAACTGTGGGTTTATCAGACTAGGCTGTTTATAACTTGGCGTACGTTGACGTGCGCCTCACTCGAGTTTAACGATTTATTTGACGCAAGTTCAGACACTCGTTATGATTGTTTATTTCAAGTTTAGTTCAAGTTATATTTATTAAAAAATAAATTTCAGTTTGTTAAACAAATTTAAAAATAAAAATGGAAAATGTATATTTAGATATGATGAAGAAACGTTCGAGCGATAGTGACATTGTTGATTCATTGACCAAGAAAGTTAAAGTAGCTGAAAAAATGTGGCCTGATGAAATGACGCCAGAGGTTTTACCCGGGAGTGGAAAGAGGAGGAAATACGATATAGTACCAACTAGTGGATCCGAGCGCACGGAATCGTGCGCTACTCTAGCAGAGCGATAATTCAAATGGCGACAAATTTAAAACACAATCATGCTAACACGATCCGTCTTGAGGGTTATGTTTACACAAATTAAAAAATAACAGCAATTAAATTATCCAGCTGATCAAAATGTAAACAATTATGTTCTTCATAAGGATAACATGGGAACTTTAAAAGCCAATGGGGCAGAGCCCAAGGGACTTTTTCAAAAATAAAAGGCCAGTTTGCAAATCTACGCGACACGCTCTTTCCAATGAGCCGTCAGTGATCAAAATCGGTTAAGAAATGACGGAGGAGTTCATAAGACAAATTTCGTGTTGGCGTATTAATAGTACCAATACCTGCGCGAACAAGCTCGGTAGCTACGCCACCTGCGCGAACAAGCTACGTGAACGAGCTACCTTTGACGGTGGAAGAAATTAAACAAACAGATAGTTCGAAAGACGAGTTAAAAGCGGAAGCTGACAAATCACTTGCTCACGATGCTGATGGTGATGAAAAATGGCCGGATGAAATGACACCGGAGGCGGCCAGAAGGATTGAAAAATTGCAAAATCAATGGCGTGAAGACAGTGTGAGAAATGAAAGCAAAAAGCTGAAGAATGGAAAGAGTTTTTCCGTGTACACCCGACTCCTTTAGTAAAACCGAGAAATCAAATGAAACTTTTACCTCAGCGAGAAAACAAACCTTTAACGGCCGAAGAAGCAAAGCGGTTGGGTGAATTACAAAACAGACTGAAAGCAGAAGTTGAAGAATCAGACGCTCGACAATACAAAGAGAAACGTGAGATCGAGAGGCAACACGAGCCGGTAGTTAACGAGTTGAGAAAACTGACGGAGGAATTGAGAAAAAAAATTGAAGACATTACAGAGCTGCGTAGCAAACAGAACAAGCATATGTCATTTAGACCGCGTGTAATGAGTACACCCTCTCGTAAAATGATCGATAAAAGTATAACAACCCCATCGAGTGACGCGAACATACCTGAACAAGGCATTTTTGACAAAGATACCTTAGTTCCAGAACCTAACGTACCACAGCAAAAAGACATTTTTGAAGCCGAGACAATAGTGTAAGCGGCTGGCACACCGTTGCCTGAAAGTTAAGACGATATGCGTGTCTATAAATCGATTCAAGCCATAATGGAAAGGAGCGGTACCGAGGTGGGTCCGTTGGCTAGACAATATTTATCCAAGGCCAACGATGGGACATTCGGTTTTAATTATGATATCGGCGAGCGAAAACTATAAGTAGGCAATTCCGGTGTTACCATAGCGAATGATGATATAATTATCGACAAGACAAAAGAAAGATATCCCGGCACTCCGGGCTTATGGAGACTTTTAACACAGACAGGTGACATCGTAGTGAACAGTATTCGGCAATTGATAGGGAAGCTTATAAAAAGATTTTAGTAGACTCTGATGCCATATTTCAAAATAACGATCCGGCGTCCGGTCGACCCAAGGCGAGCCAAGGCTTTAAATGGAAATACCCCCGTTGCAGCAGACCTGCATACTCAGCGAATTTCAAATGCAAAACAACGTATTTCAAGCAAACATAGCAAGATTTGACATGTTTTGTTAAGCTCCATAAGAATAACATGCATGGGAAATGAGTATGCAGGTTTGCTGCTACAGGTATATTAAAACTGGATGGTTTTAATTCAATATTTAGTAGATCTGAACTAGAAGAAGCCATTTACCAAGTTTTATCAAGATATGTTGAGAAATAAGCGAGATATAGAATTTTACTTATTTCCCATAAGGTTAACATTGGGACAACGTACTGTGTTTACCACTTTCAATATCTCGGTAACCAATGGGCATAGAGCAGTGATTCAAAATACTAAATTATTTGTTTTTTTTGAGCTGAATTCATGGTGCCCACGAAAATTTGATAAATTTTATTTTTCTATGTAAAAATCTCAAAAAAACCCATTTTTGGGGGGGTTTATCCCCCTTTACCCCCCCTTCCGGTGGTCCGATCGGGCTGGTTCACGAACTCGTCCAATTGATTACCACTTTACATGTCCGTACCAAATTTCATAAAGATCGGACCATTTTTGCGGCCGCTATCGTGCTAACAGACACATAGATATATATATATATAAATTCGAACGAATAGTGTTTTTTGCTTCTGGGGGCCCCAAAACGAAAAGTTATAGTGGTCCCGAGCTTAGGTCTTACCATGAGACCTACGGTAATAGCTTCTTCCCTATAGGGGAAATTCGCTAAAAAGTTATTAAACCCATATGGGAAGCGCTTCGAACGGAGGGTGCACGTGGAAACGTCTTGGGAACCGGGTTAAAAATCAGAATACACTCAGATTCGTGAGAGCGATGGGATCCGGTCTGTTGGTAGAAACAATCAATAGAATACAAGTACATAAAAAATACGCGGACCTCGTGGAAAGACTATATTTTTTAGAGTCGGAAGAGAAGGCTGGTAATAACAACTTCCATAATGAAAAGTTGGGTATCGTCAAGTTTATTTATGATCGTCTCATGGAATTGACAAAAAAGTCTAAAGGTCACAAGTATATCATGCGTTGCCTCCTTGCCCTACCGAAACCTTCCATAAAATTCGCGATTGATCGATTAATGAAGTCGGTTGAAAACGGCACCGAAACTGTTGTAGATGTAGTCGAATTTATCCTTACTGTTCTCGAACATATAATCGACCTTCCGGACGGTCCGATGTATTTGGCGCGATGTCTGTCCTCACTACCCGAAAAGTGATAGAGGGATCAGGCATTTTAAACAGCATAATTAGCAACTTGCCCTTTGAACTGCACGCCCCCGGGAAGAATTTCCTTGGACCCGGAACTAAACTGCAGGAACGGTTGGCTAGAGGCGACAAAGGAGTTAACCCTCTAGACGAAGCGGCAAAAGAGCATGATATATGGTATAGTAAACACAAGAGAGCGGAAGATAGATGGCAAGCGGACAAAGTGCTGCAGGACAAAGCGTTCGAACGCGTTATCTCCCCCAATGCCGGCCTGTACGAGAGACCCTTGGCTGCGGCAACAGGGACAGCGATGTGAGTGAAACGGAACTTGGGCATGGGAATCGAACCTTTGTTTGGGCAAGACAAAGAGAATAAAAAAGATGTAAATGTTGTAAAAAAATACGAAGAAGATGTAAATGTTGTAAAAGATAAAGATAAGCCTCTAATTTCGAAATTGGGATCAGGCTCGTATAGGAGAATGAATATGATATTTTACAATAGAAGATAATTTTTTACACAACAGGAAAATAATTTTTTTTACAAAAAATTTTATAGAAGTGTCAATTTTCTAACGAAAGCCATCCTTCGTCAACACGCGTCAAGGTAAAACGACCGTCGTCAACGCGCGTTAACGAAGTCATAATGAGCTCAGTCAACGTGCGTCGGACGAACGTCGTGGTTTACGAATCGACTAGCATTCGGAGTTTGCGGCCTATGTAAAGAGATTCAAAGGGGTGAAAGAATCGTTCGTCCCCCACATTAGGACCAGAAGGTTTGTAAAGGCGTCCCACATTAGGACTGGTCCCACATGGTAAACCCGTTGGAAAGACTGGCCTTATTTATTCAGTGTTTATTCGCATATCCCATGTTTTTTTGTAGATTCATAAAGGTGTCCCACATTAGGACTTGTCCCACATGGTAGACCCATTGGAAAGACTGGCCTTATTCATGCAGTGCCTATTGCATATCCCATGTTTTTTGTAGGTTCATAAAGGTGTCCCACATTAGGACTGGTCCCACATGGTAGACCCGTTGGAACGACTGGTCTTATTCATACAGTGCTTATTCGCATATCTCATGTTTTTTTGTAGATTTATAAAGGCGTCCCACATTAGGACATGTAGATTTTAAACCCAAATACAAAACTCGGTTATTTCTACCACGGTCGTATTATTAGACCACATAACGATGTATTTGTAAATTTATCAGAAAAAACTCGATTATTGATCGACGAGTACGAAGGTAAACTCGTTTCGATATGTCGGCCTTGTGAAGTATATTGTGAGTGTTTCGACTTTATCGAATATTTCGGTATGGTCAACGCAATTAAATTTCCGGTCAACGAATACAATGAGGTCTGTCTTTGTTGTAAAAATCCTGTTTTCGTATGTGAAGTTACAGGTAAAAACTTGATATTATGTGGAAATTATAAATACAAATCAAAAATACCCCCGTTGCAGCAGACCTGCATACTCAGCGAATTTCAAGTGCAAAACAACATATTTCAATCCAACATAGCGAGATTTGACATGTTTCGGTAAGCTCCATAAGAATAACATGGGGAATGAGTATGCAGGTTTGCTGCTACGGGTATACTAAAACTGGGTAGTTTTAATTCAATATTTTGTAGGTCTGAACTAGAAGAAGCCATTTACCAAGTTTTATCAAGATATGTTGAGAAATAAGCGAGATTTATAATTTTACTTATTTCCCATAAGGTTAACATTGGGACAACGTACTGTGTTTACCACTTTCAATATCTCGGTAACTAATAGACATAGAGCAGTGATTCAATATATTAAATTGTTTGTTTTTTTGAGCTGAATTCAATGGTGCCAACAAAAATTCGTAAAATTTTATTTTTCTATGTAAAAAACTCAAAAAACTCATTTTTGGGGGGGTTTAACCCCCTTTACCCCCCCTTCCAATGATCCGATCGGGCTGGTTCACGAACTCGTCCGAATAATTACTACTTTACACATCCATGCCGAATTTCATTAAGATTGGGCCATTTTTACGCGAGTTATCGTGCTTAAAGACACATAGATATATAGATATATATATAGATATGTATATAGATACATATATAGATATATACATATTTATGAAAATGAACGAATAGTGTTTTTTGCTTCTGGGGGACCCAAAACGAAAAGTTATCATGGTCTCGGGCTTAGGTCTTACCATGAGTACTACGGTAACAGCTTCTTCCCTATAGGAAAAATTCGCTAAAAAGAAAAAAAAGTTTACTGTAAATGTAGTCTGATTTTATGCGAGAAATGGAATTAAAAAACTTTTCTCGTCCAAGACCGGACTTATTAGCATATTCGATGGTTTTTTCCTCCCGACGCCTTTATTTTCATCTCGTTTGACTAAGAGTGATGGTCGGGCAGACGTCAAGTGACACCGGTCTGTCCGTGTCTGGTCGGCACGCCATGTCACCAATCGTATGTTAGATATTGAAGGCGCTCAATCAACGGCGCCTTAATTAGCTCTGACGGAAGCGTACTTGTCCTCGAGCCGGCGGACCGCGTTCAAATATCCGTAAAGACTCGAATTTTTACATGTTTTTTGAAATTTGATTTTTTTATTTTTAAATGAAATCGAAAATCTTGTTGAAACTGGGTCGAATTATGTGCGGAAAAGTGTGTTTTTACCGTGGAAAACCCGGGAAAAGGCGAAAAAAGGCGGTTTTTCGGCGCCTCGCCTGGCCCCGGCCCGAATTTAATCCCGCCCTCGACCTTCGATCTCCACGTGCCAGTTTTAGCGAATTTCCCCTATAGGGAAGAAGCTATTACCGTAGGTCTCATGGTAAGACCTAAGCCCAAGACCATAATAATTTTTCGTTTTGGGGCCCCCAGAAGCAAAAAACACCATTCGTTCAAATTTATATATATATATATGTGTGTGTGTGTGTGTGTGTGTGTGTGTGTGTGTGTGTGTGTCTCTGTAAGCACGATAGCGCTCGCAAAAATGGTCCGATCGGAATGAAATTTGGCACAGGCGTGTAAAGTAGTAATTATTCGGTCGAGTTCGTGAACCAGCCCGATCTGACCACCGGAAGGGGGGGTAAAGCGGTGTAAACCCCCCCAAAAATGGGTTTTTCGAGCTTTTTATATAGAAAAATAAAATTCATCGAATTTTGGTAGCACCATTGAATTCAGCTCGAAAAAACAAACAATTGAGTATTTTGAATCATTGCTCTATGTCCATTGGTTACCGAGATACTGAAAGTGGTAAACACACAGTACGTTGTCCTAATGTTAACCTTATGGGGAATAAGTAAAATTCTATATCTCGCTTATTTCTCAACATATCTTAATGAAACTTGGTTTGTGGCTTCATCTAGATGAGATCTAATGTATTTTAGGATAAAATCCCGTATATTACCGGTTTTATGGCAGCAAACCTGCATACTCATTCCCCATGTTATCCTTATGGGAAATAAAAAATGCAATATCTTCCTTATTTCTTAACATATCTTGATAAAACTTGGTGTATGGCTTCTTCTAGTTCAGATCTACTGAACATTGAATTAAAACCACCCAGTTTTAAAACACCTGTTGCAGCAAACCTGCATACTCATTCCCTATGTTATTCTTATTCTTATGTTATTTAAAAACGTGTCAAATCTCGCTATGTTGGATGCAATTGAAATTCGCTGAGTATGCAGGTCTGCTGCAACGGGGGTATTCCTGTTTCACCTCTACTAGTGCTATTATGTAAACATCTTTGTATTTATTTTGTATCAATCGCTTTAGCCCTTTGCTTCCCAAGATATGAAATAAACATGAAAAAAATTTTTCTTTGCTCTATTTATTACTAAAAGGTTTAAAATAACATGAAAAACATTTTGTTACACAAATATACCTTTTTATAGAAAAACTTTTTTCATGAGTAAAATATTCATCATTGGGAAGTTACGGAATGACCATGAGTAAAATATTTATCATTGGGGATATAAAGTAACACTGTGTAAAAGCAGATACAAAAATGTTTTATCACATTATAAAATACATTTAAAAAATGCAAAATACATACAAAATATATATTACAATAATATATTATAATATAATATATGTAATATAAAGTAATAAATTTATATTACGTACAAAATATATTTTAAAACATATATAAAAGGAGGCAATCGATAAAAATGTATTATTTTGGTCCAGAAAAATACTACATTATATAAAATAAGTCAAAAAGGGTAGAGACTATCACCATCCCAAAGAGCTGAATACTACTTAGAACCTTTCAGTAACTTACCATCCCAATGAGTATTATTTTACTTATTGACCTAAACTATCTTCCCAGTGAGTAATATTTTACTCATCAATAAAACCTAACCTACACGTTAGCCAGGACGTGTTATCACTCTAAAAAGTATTTAATAAGCATTAAAACTTTACAGTTTATGACAAGGAATTTTCTTATGGCTGTAAATGAATAAGAACATATCGAAAAAAATTCTCAAAAATCACGAAATCCACAGGAGTCCGGGAACCATGTTTTGACAAGTAAAAACAACAACAAAACTGAAATGGGCCCCTGAAGTCTCCTACCATTGCTGCCAACGTATTCAGCATTAAATTTACCTTTGAACCATGAGTATTTTATTATTCATTGGGAAAATAAACCTTGCGCTTTAATAACAAACAAACCATGAGTAAAAAAATACTCCGTGGGTAAGAAAGGGTTAAACACATTATGAAAAACGCAGTACAGTATTTCGCGAAACAACTTGCACTAGTGGCATACCGGCTTAACCTCCTTGCTTTTTCTGAACTCTGATCTCACATCAACAGTCAACAACTCTAGTTCAGTAGTGCCGTGCGCCGTGAATCTTTCTTAGCTCTTTTCGTGATCGTGATTCATATTACATTAAACGTAGCCGGGTGTTGAATTTGAGTTGTAGTTTTCATTTTTTAAAGATATTTTTTCAGCCATGAATGGTCCTATTACAATGTACAACTTAAAACCCCTAGTTCATTTTCCAGATCCCATCGAATTGACTCCAACCATGTATGGAATGAAGAATATTTATAGAACAAATTTGAGTTCATCAGGAATACTTAGCCCATCACAATGTCTTCCTGACGTTATGGAACAGGTTAACAATCTGTTAAAGGTTTATTATCTATTTCTAATTGTAATAATTTAGTAACTGCTGGCAGTACGCCTGGGTTTAATAAATATTCTTAATTCAATATATAGGCCCTTGCTGGTCATTCTTAACAGTCTAATGGACTTAATCATTTTTCTTAATCATTCTTTTTGAGACAGGTTCCTCATGGAGGACTGCTGTAATTGTTTTGGTATCGTGCCAGAACATGCACTTTTCTGGCTGAAACTCCATTAATTCGCATGTGATTGGAAAAATTCTTGCATATTCTTGTTCTGCTCGACAATTCAAATACCTAACTTTGACAACCTATTTTGGGGGAAATTTGTTTCCGATTTTCCGGCTGTAGGCCGCATTTTAATATAAGTTCTAGGCTTTATTTTTTCCTATTTCCGTTAATGTCAATCGGATCGGAAAAATTCTTTCATTTTCTTGTTCTGCTAGATCTGCCCGACAATATGAGTTGAGTACCCACATGACCTATGTCAGATAAAAAATTTCCGTTTTTCCAGTGTTTTCTGACATTTACGCGGAAAAAACTATCGTTTTCATAATCAGGGCGTCAGTTAATTTCCTACATTTTGAAAAACATTTTTCGGTAAATGTTCCGTATACGGTAACCTCATGGATTTTGATGAAAACTGTCTTAATGTGTTCCTTTCACTATTTTATTTCAGAATCAACTCGAATTTTGCCGCGGAAAACCCTTTAAGTACCTCAAATAGAGAAATTAAAAGTCTTAAAACGCACTTCATAGGTGAGAAAACTACTTACTGACGGACGACTGGATGGTCCCATTGTCTAACGGCGACTAAGGATTGCAGGGGAGTAACAGCAAATAGAATCATATGTTCCGTGCAGTCGAAAAGTAAATGCCAAAACGACCAACTTCTTTCGACTGTCGCTGTTGTCTGTAACTCGGCGAAACGACTTCAGTGTATATTGCGCGATTAGTTTGTTACTTCGAAAAATTTGTGTTCGCATTTTTCCTCAATATCTTGGATTCTATGTTTTAAATTATGATTATTATAATAAAAAGGATAAATTCACAAATACGATAGCAATTATAAACCCTAAACAAAAAATCCGAAAGATCACTACTTGCAAACCCTTGTTAAAAAAATAAGGAACGGGTTGTACAGGTGTGCCAACATAGGAAAATATAAAGATTCTATTTTGTTGATTTTATTTAAATTGTTCCGATTTTCCCTAATCAAAAATATTAATATAGGTATTGAATGACATGAATTAGAATTGACAGTGATACAATGACACAATTTGTTCATAGTTATACCAAATGAAGAAATAATAGATGATTTTTTAAGCCTGTTGTGGTTTAAATTAAAATAAATCTATTTATTTTCTGGAGGAGGACATTACACAGTTTTTGTGTGAGTCACCAGTTATTTATGAGGTGTTGAGCCGGTTATTTATGAAGCCCCCAATTAGCCCCTCATGGGGAAATTATTTGATTTATGCGGTGATTCTAAATACCCAATAACTCAAAAACTCCCACTGATTCAACTAAATAGACTGAATATCTAAACTAAAATAAACTAACCTAACCTAACCTAACCTAACCTAACCAGACCTAACCTAACCAAAAGTAAGCAATTTATCCTAACCTAAACCATCCAAATGTATTCAGCTATGAAGGAGGTCGATGGAACGGCAGGCTAGGTTATGTTAGGTTAGGTTAGGATAGGTTGGGTTAGGTTAGGTTTGTTAGGTTAGGTTAGGTTTAAGTAAAGTTAGGTTAACTTAGATTAATTTCTTAATTGGTCATGCCTCCGGCCTCCGGCCTCCGGCCCATGGCCTACGGCCTCCAGCCTCCGGCATGACCAATTAAGAAATTAATCTAAGTTAACCTAACTTTACTTAACCTAACCTAACCTAACAAACCTAACCTAACCCAACCTATCCTAACCTAACCTAACATAACCTAACCTGCCGTTCCTTCGACCTCCTTCATAACTGAATACATTTGGATAGTTTAGTTTTATTGTTTCCCTTTAAAAATTCCCATTTTTTGGGAATTTTCCCAAAATGGGAAATTTTACTTTTTTATAGGGAAATTCTTAAATAGTTCCCCACCCAATACCCCGGAATCCCACCTGGTCCCCTAGATAGTCAAGGTTTTGCTGTAATTGGGAAATTTTCCCGCAATGGGAAATTTCCCAGTTTGGGAAATTTTAGTTTTTTGTAGGGAAATTTTAAAATAGTTCCCCACCCAATACCCCGGAATCCCACCTGGTCCCCTGGATAGTCAAGGTTTTGATGTGCAAGTTATTTCTTTGTTTATTATTTTACGTTTTTTGAGGATATCTCGTTTCAAAATTGTTCAATCTGAAAACAAACTTCATATTCGTGTTCAGGACAACAATCCGCACAATTTGAGTACCCACAACGTAATATTTGAAGAAAAAAGTTTTTCTCCCATTTTCCCAGTTTTTTCCGATTTTCCCACTTTTCCCGGCGTTTCCGCGGAAAATTTTGCATTGATTCTTTAATAAAATAGTGAAAGGAACACATTAAGACAGTTTTCATCAAAATCCATGAGGTTACCGTATACGGAACATTTACCCATTTTTCATTTTCTGAGCAACCATTGGAAAGTACACCATTATCACTTACCACTGAAAGTCCCTCAGTAAGAGCCTGAGACCATAATAACTTTAATATTGAAATCCCCATATGACTAATACACCTTTCGTTCAATTTCATCTACATAAGGTGAACAACCTAATCGCCGACACCCCCCCAAACGCCGGCAGCCATACATTTAAATTCAATATAGCCTAAAAAGACTTTGGTAGTACACAACATAGTTTTGCAACACTTAACTTACTGGCTGCTAAGAGTGGTTATCCAACTGTCAAACGCGATGTAAATTATGATTTGGTAACTTCCTGTCCAATTTTAGTGGTCATTGGAAAGTTGTCTGTAGACTACAGTATTTTCCTGTCGTCGGCCGTTTTTGCTGTTGAAATTCTTAAGAAAATAGGTAGCCTAGATAACTTATCATTAGATTTTGTGGTTTCGTAGGATAAAATATGATAAAAGTATATATTTTTATTATATGAAATATTAATAGGCCTACTACATTTTGGTATGATTTGAATTGACAATATACAAAAAAAATATGAAATTTCTTTAAAAAGGGCTAGGTAAAGGGCTGCTGGAATTGGGGCTGACAGATGCTGGAATCGGGGTTGTGGGGTGATGGAATTGGGCACAAGAGGGGAAGAAGGTATTAAAGGAGCAACAGTAAAAAAGTGTTCTAATCTGTTGGATAAAGTGTATTCTGGTACTTCTTCTTAGCTGAGCTGGATCTGTTTTAGCTTCTTGAAACTTGGCTTGTTGAATATTGTTGATCTTCATAAGATGAAATCTATTCCTTCTTAGTTTATTTCATTAGGCCTACATATCTGAACATTATAGGAGCGCGGTTTATCTGTGATTTTGATTATCTTCCCATAATTCCTTTTGACTGCTATCCACACTTCATCTCCCATATTCAGACAAATCTTTGCCTCCAAATCTCTTATCATGATAGCAGGGGCGGATGAAAGGGTGGCGACCGCGCTCCCCCCCTTGACTAGACGAAGGGAGTAAAATATATACAGTCTATATCAGGAACGATCACTAAACAAGTTAAGAATCAACAATTTTCTCCTTTGAATGTTTTCTAAATTGTGTCGGAGTAGCTTTGTACATCAAAGACAGTCTTGCATTTGAGCAGTGCACTCTCATCGGTATAACTGACCATGGTATCGATTTCCTTTGAGTTTTGGTAAACTTAAAGAGAAAGAGGCTTGGCGTAAGTGTAGTTTATAGGCCCCCTCATTTAAGGTACACCCTGCTCAGCCTTTATTTCACTCACTCTTTGTTGACTTGGCAGTTCAAGTAGATAATGTTGTGTACTTGGGAGATAACAATATAGATTTACTCTAAAAAAAACAGTACCCAAGCTAAGTTCTTGCACCGGCTCTTGAAAGAAACTAACACAAAACAAGTCATAGAACAACCAACTAGAGTCACAACAACTTCAGCCACCTTGTTAGACTACATCATCATGGACAGCTCGGCTGAGGTCAAGAGGATCGGCGTCATTGATACATCGGCTATCAAGGACCATAGAGGGGTGAAGGAAACGGACCACAAGCTTGTTCATCGTGACAATGTATGCCAAAATCAGAGAAGAAAGCCAAAGATTGTAAAATACAGAGTATTTGTCAGATATAGTGACTTCAAAGGCTTCAAGCTTAGAGGAAATGAATAAGTTTTTTGCTGAAATGGGAGGAGGTTGTGAGGCAAATGTCCTTACAATTGCCCATTACAACGAGAATAAAAAGAAGGAGTTTGAGAATAGTATGAATTTTAGACCTGTGACAGAAAATGAAGTTAAGTCAGACATGAATCAAATCAAATCGAGTGCGATCGGAAATTTTAGCATTTCTATTCAGATGATAAAGGCTGTGAGTCCGAACGCGCTTGGAGCTATAATCCATCTTATCAATCAATCATAGAGTAGTGGAATGTTCCCAAATAGTTGGAAGATGAGGACTTTGCATACGCTCCCGAAGACAGTAGCCCCTAAAGGAGTCCAAGATTTCAGACCCATCTCAGTATTACCAGCTATTTCGAAGATACTTGAAAATATTGTTGCTTGCCAAATAAATAATCACATGAAGAGTGAGAATGCCTTGCTAACAACACAATCTGGCTTTAGAGCCAATCATAATACTTGCACTGCACTAGTAAATCTGTTTAGTGATCTGATAGATGCAAAAGACAAAGGAAAATGGAGCACATTAGTACTGTTAGACTACTCACAGGCGTTTGACTCCATCAATCACAAGTTACTTCTGGCAAAAATGAATTATTATGGTTTTGGAGTGGGAGGTATTGAGTGGGTTAGATCATACTTGGCTGGAAGAACACAGGTCACAAAGTTTAAGAGTGAGATATCAACTGCTCTTACAAGGAAAGAGGTGTACCTTAGGTAAGTTATTTGGGTCCTATACTTTTTAATCTGTACACGTCAGACTTTCCTTCATGTGCTCAGAACTGCACGCCTCACTCGTACGCTGACGATTGTCGGCTCCATTTGTCCTATGTTCCTGATTTAATTCTGGATGCCATTCAACAAGTCAATACTGACCTTGAAAGTATTTTGTCTTGGTCAACGGACAATGGCCTCAAGCTTAACACAGGAAAGTGCACTGTACTACACTTTAGCGCCACAAGATCGCATACAGTCCCTCAGTGAGATTGGTACAGTAGAGTTCGCCCTTGGCAGTGAGAGTGTGACTATTTGTAACAAAGTCAAAACTCTTGGAGTCGTCCTTGACAGACCTCCTTTTTTCAGACCACGTGGCTCACAGTATCCAGCATGCTATCGGCAGGCTGAGGGGTCTGTATAGGTTCAGGGGTTTGTTGCCAGAATCAGTAAAACTTCAGAATGGAAACAGCATCGTGATGCATGACGCTCAGAGAATTCAGAAACTACAAAATGCAACTGTGCATTTTGTTTTCCCTTTGAGGCGTTATGACCATGTGTCTGTGTATCATGATGTTGACATGCTCCGTATGGAAGACTTAGGGAAACTGATGACGAACTGCATGACCCACAAAATCCTCACACTCAGGGAGCCCTAGTACCTGAGTGTGAAACAAAAGACCAAGAAGAGGTTTCACAGCGTGCCGGCCGAGACCGGAAGCTTCACTTCCTCAGAGTGAAACTTGAGCTGGGACGAAAAAAGTTTTCCTATTTTGGCCCAAAGTATTTTAATGACCTCCCTGGGACCCTCAAATTATGTTCTGTTCCTGCTTTAAAGAAAAAATTGAAAGAAATGTATCTGAATGATAGTGTATCAAATCAAATCAAAATCTCTTTATTCACAAAACATTAAGATTTGCTATGGCATCAAAATTGTAAAATTTTCATTTGCTTTGTGGAGTGGAGTCTCTCCACTGCAGAAACTCGTCCAGGGTGTAGAAGGGGTTCTCTGCTAGCCAGCTAGTGAGGGCAGTCTTTAGTTTCTTCCCTCTTTGGCTTCTGATGTCTTCCGGGAGCAGGTTGCAGAATTTTCTGCCGTTGTAGGAAGGTGTTCTTTCATAGAGTGCGCTGTGGTGAAGTGGTAGCTGGTACCTATCCGCATGCCTGTTGTTTTGGGTGTGGATGTCTGATCCCTTTTGAGGGGATTTTCCATCCACATAAAGAATCACCTCCCTGATATACAGTGCAACGACAGTCAGGATGTTAAGTTCTTTGAAGGTTTGTCTGCAGCTCTCCCTCCAATCAAGACCCTTAATAAGGCGAACAGCTCTTTTCTGGAGGAGAAGGATGCGTTTCAGATTGCCTGCGCATGCCTGTTGTTTTGGGTGTGGATGTCTGATCCCTTTTGAGGGGATTTTCCATCCACATAAAGAATCACCTCCCTGATATACAGTGCGACGACAGTCAGGATGTTAAGTTCTTTGAAGGTTTGTCTGCAGCTCTCCCTCCAATCAAGACCCTTAATAAGGCGAACAGCTCTTTTCTGGAGGAGAAGGATGCGTTTCAGATTGCCTGCGCATGCCTGTTGTTTTGGGTGTGGATGTCTGATCCCTTTTGAGGGGATTTTCCATCCACATAAAGAATCACCTCCCTGATATACAGTGCGACGACAGTCAGGATGTTAAATTCTTTGAAGGTTTGTCTGCAGCTCTCCCTCCAATCAAGACCCTTAATAAGGCGAACAGCTCTTTTCTGGAGGAGAAGGATGCGTTTCAGATTGCCTGCCGTAGTCCCTCCCCAAACTGCAAGGCCATATATCAAGTGTGACTCGAATAGAGCGTGGTAAGCTGTCTTCGTGGTGGATTCATCACTGGCATGTTTAGAAAAGAAAGAAAGAAAAGAAAGAAAAAGAAAAAACATGCTTTATTTTCTTAAAAAGATACATATTCAATAAACATAAAAAAGCATATAAAACAATGGTTATACATAACCGTCTGTTGTGGTTATGGCATGTTTAATTCGTTTCAGAACGTAGAGGCTGGTGTTAAGTCTGCTGGACAGATTGTCAATGTGTTGGGTCCATGATATTTGTCCATCGATAGTAATGCCAAGGAAAGTGGTGTGGTCCGCAGCCTCCACATCAGGTAATGTGTCTATTTTGTCTTGTTTTCTACCAAATGCCAGCTGCTTTTTTTGCTGGTGTTTACTGCCAAATTGTTATTATGACAGAATTGGTATGCCATATTGAGCGCAATAAACGAGTCTACAGCCAGGTCTTCTGGGGTCTTAGATGAAAGTAGCAATGTTGTATCGTCGGCATACGACAAAGGTGAGCAGTAGGTGTCCAGGTGTTGTGGCAAGTCATTTGACAGGAGCATAAATAGCACAGGGCCCAGAACAGAACCCTGTGGTACACCTCTATTCACCGGCAATAGGCTTGATGTCACACTTTGATTAGATCCTTTTGAGCTTAAGTTTTTATATATTTTTTATCTGTATGTTGACTTGAGTTGTCTTGAAAAACAGTCTGTGACTGAGGAACGCTTCAAAATAAAAGGCTTTTTTATTTATTTATTTTTGTTTATAAATTCAATTAGACATAAATTCAAATTACATATTTCAAGTTTAATATAACATTTCAACAAAGCCCCGCACTCCCTTCATGTCAATCGCCAGTCTTGTTTCTTGTAGTCTTGTTTAGTCAGCTGGCGCAATCACTAGGTTTTTATGATCTATCTGTAAGTATACACATATTCCATTGACAGTGTTGCCACTTTTTGGCTACCATTCTACGCCAATTTCTTCTACAAACATACTCTTTGTATGTATTTTTAGAGCAGCAGCGAACCTTGTGATAGACTGGTGAACTAAATTTTGGTGTACACCTCTCAAAAAATACCTCATTTGGCTGCCACTTCAAAGTCACAAAATTTGTTTGTACCAATGACAGAAGGTGATTTTGTACACGGCAGCTATATGCACCAGCCACCAAATTAAATGTGATTTTCACCATGACTGGCAGCCAAATGCCGTGAAAAATTTGTGTGTGCGTGTGTGTGCGTGTGTGTGTGTGTGTGTGTGTGTGTGTGTGTGTGTGTGTGTGTGTGTGTGTGTTTTGGCCCTAGGCCAAAATATTACTAGTCAGGATCATTTGAAGGTTCAAGTAAAGAAATAACTGTAAGACTGTCTTTTTCTCATGTTATAGAATTCAGCACCAGAGGTAGAAGCCCTTAAAAAGCGTCAAGAAGGTATCCTGAAACAACTGAATATATTAAAGGAGCAGATGCTATCACTAAGGGAGGAACTTACCAAAGAATCACAATGTAAAAAATCCTCAGATGAAAAAAATTACTCTGTAGATGTCATTAACTCTCATCAAAATGTAACAGTAACACCTCAATGGGTAAGCATATAAATATTAAGAAAAATAATGTTGATTGCATACAATTTGATAAATTGGTAAAATGAAATCTAAATTAAACTTCTTACTTGTGAACTTCCTGAAATGTGAACAATCCTACTACTTGTGAGGTCTGGAAATATTTTACAATGATTTTCTAGACTGTAGGAGGGCTGGAGTGGACTGGAGTTGCTCTTGGATGCAGCTCACAGGGCTCTCCACTGCAGCTCTGCCTGGGCAGTCTAGAAAAACCTGGTCACATCATAGATAAATTTAGTTCTATTATCAATGGTATCATTGTGTCACATCAGGATGAGCGATTTTGTTACATTGCGAGAAACAAAGCCGTCATATCAGGTTGAGTTAAAATAAACTCATTGTTGCATCATGATAAATGCAATCTTGTCGTGCATCATAATAAATGAAAACTTGTCGTGCATCCTGGTAAATAAACTCATTGTACACCATTATAAATAAGGTTGTAATAACTTAGCGGCAGGGTTTAAGCTGGGAAAAAATTTCTTTGAGCAAAAATGCTACAAGCTCTTTGAGACTTGTAGCAAAATTGTTTTCCTTTTAGCATTATCATCGCATGTCATACGGCTCATGTCATCAAACCAAAACAACTTAATCGAACAACATAACCTCAAACTATATTTCGCATCACCGTTTTTGAGACGTCTGTTTTCGCCAGTGTTGCCAGACTGGCCATGAGATTATTTGACCGTGAGTTTCAAAAATCCCCGCTTTTACATGGCAGTTTCTTTAAAAATCTCCGCATAATCCACGGCACCGTTTCTTGCCCCTTAAATATTCATGACTTGAAACTAAAATTAACGAATGACTATATTGATCATTCCAAGCGGTGGCGAACTAGCCCCCCCACATTCTCGCATTCGCCACCGCTCGGCTAGACTCGGCGACTTGGCCACTACAGAGTGCGCCCCAACTGCTCTTTAGCACAGAGAACGTATAGAACATCTACACGTTCTCTGTGTCTATCTTTAGTCTTCTTTTTGACTGTGGATCTTAATGTCGCGGCATCTGATCGAGGGTTACGTTGACGACTACATTCTACAATTAACTCTTTTTTTATTTTAAAGTCATACAAAGTAATTTGTGGAAGTAAATGGACTTTTATTGAGATTTGTATTGGTTAACTTTATTTTCTGCAATAAAGTTAAATGATTTCCACTCTTTACTTTGTACCAAAAAGGCGACAGCCTGTCCGAATATTGTAGCATTATCGTGGAGCATGTCGCATTTTGCGACAAATGCGACCACAGCTTAAACCCTGCTTAGCGGTACACAAAACTTGTCATGTCCTTGGGTGGAGCATAAATTTATATGTATCATTCGAGATCAAGACACAGTAATCATGTTGTTTCAGTAAATGACCTCGTCTTGGCGTTGTAAAACATATCTTGTTGCCATGACACAGCTAACAAATTTTGCCACCTTAACTTTTACAAGACAATTTTTGTCTTTGTGTTATGGTCTTAATATCTCAGTTTTACAGTGGAGTTCCTGTAAAACTACTTTAACTCAGTTAAAGCACTAATGTGTAAGTACTCCTGTAACTTAAGTTAAGCTGTGGAGCTCAAGCATCGGTTCAGCCGGTCCTCGGTTTATCTGGTCGCATGGCAAGCAAATCTTCCCATCGTATCACACAAGACAAATTTTTTTGTTGTGCTGTTTTGTCTAACATTTCAATTTCATATAGGAACCCCTCATATCCGGCCTCAGTTTTAAAAGTCCTCGGTCTTCTCCGGCCGCTTCTCAGATGACAACATTAAAACCTATTACCCACAGCATACAGATATGTAGCCTCTTAAATAGTCGCTCACAGTATTTCTCTGTTATACCTTATAAAATTTTCATGTTGTATGAACTATCTGAATGATGAAGTTTTATGTTGTCCTGTATACACCAACTACCTTAAATAGATACAGACTACTAATGTCACATGAAAGAGTGAAGCCTTTTGTTGGAGAATTTATCGTAAACAAACCATTGTTGTAAAGACTTTTGAATGTTACCATGGTTTTAACTTTGGTTGGGTACTTTGGTATTTTATGGAGGCCACTATTTTATAGAGTTTTTTAACTTGATGCTACAAATAACTCCTTAATTGGAAAGAACATACTTAAATTGACTTACTGTGACATACTTTATTACTTATTATGTTGATGTAAATTAGTCATTTTAGTCAAATTTGACATAATTATTTTGAGCGGTCTTTGTGTTCTGCCTCCCAGAAGGCAGCGATGTCAGCGAGGATTGAGTTGAAAGCGTTACCGCCGCTAGCAGCCACACCCGATCGCCACCCTTATACAGCGCGCTGCGGCGGCTATGTTAGGTTAGGTTATCATAAATTTGTTACTAAGACTTTTCTCGTTCCGTTACGAATCAAACGATACCGGATGAGTCTTACTTTCGCCCGCCAAATCCTGTAAGCAAGTGATATACACACCCCGGTCAACAACCTGACCTTGGCCTACTTGGTGGGGATTTGACAGGCAAAAGCATGACTCATCTGGTATCGTTCGATTCATAACAAAACGAGGAAAGTATTTCATACATATTTATGATAAACTAACCTTACATAACTGCCGCAGCGTGTTCTATAAGGGTTGCCTCCATATAATACCAAAGTGCCGTTGGTTGTCTTGGTTTTACCAAAAGTCACATTTTATAATCCTCATCGATTTAACGATTCACTGTTGATGTAAATTAGTCAACTTGTTATTTAAAATCAAAATAATTCATGAACATTGATCTTTTTAATCTAAAATATAATTTTAAAATCTAGATGACCGTTTTAAAAACCTGATTAGATTACTGCGTATTAGATTATGTTAGCTATTTGCTATTCTAGCAAGGGTTTTTTTTAGGCGGGTTACACACATAGGCTATACATCTTGCACGGTGCGACTAGAATTTTTTATGTCAGTAGCACTGTGCGAGATGAATGCATGCCGCATGGTCGTGGCACATGCTAGTGGCAAGTTGAGAAAGGTGGGGACTTTTGGCGCACAGTTCATTGGAAATGTCGTCGTCGGAAGATGAAATGCTGTTTTTAGTTACTGTCATTAAAAGAAGACTAAAAATTATACACGATTGGAGTCTCCTCCAAAGCTAACACAAATTTAGTGTTCACTATCCAGAAAAAGTATTTCTAATTATACCAATTAACTTTCTACACAATTTACACTAGAGTTTACACTATTAAGTTACAAATTACCAATAACAAACTCAAAATATTCAAAAAGTGACTTTCCACACTAGTCAACGCAGTACACTGTGGTAACGAGAGCGTCAGTGATTTCTGCATATGGCCATGTGACTTGTAAATGTGCTCGAAATTGTAAAAAATATTCAAAATTTTCCTGGTTTTTTAGGGACTTCGCAGTAAAACTTTATCTTTATTTGGTGAGTTTTTCAAGTCATTAGCCCCAGAATCAACTTTGTTTGGGAGATTTAGAAACATGTTATGTCTTTTCCTACACTTCCTACAGCCTTCCTTACACTTACAACTAGGTGCTGTGTTTCCTTTTTTTAGACAAAGGAAACAAATACCTTCTGCCAAGGCCCAATTAACACGTAGGTCTACAGTTTGGTCTTTAAAAGTTTTGCATTGCAACAGTGAATGTTTGTCTTTACAAAATAAACACTTGTACTCAGTATCATAACTTGTTTTATTTTCATAATATCTTATATATTATAAATACTTGGGTGTAATTTTCGATTTTCGACTAAAATGGACACATCATATTCAGTTTGTTCGAAACAAGGTCTGGAAATATATTTTTGCTTTTAGACAAATGAATGGAATTTTATCAAATGGGGAAATTAAATTGGCTTATTTTGCTTACATTCAGTCTTTGTTGTCTTTTGGGATTGTGGCTTGGGGAGGATGACTGAGAAGTGTCTGAACCTCTCAACATGGTGCAAAATCAATTTTGAAAGTAGGATTTGGTAAAGGCAAACGATTCCCGACTGACGCTCTATTTCAAGAAACATCCGTTCTTTCTATCCGGCAACTTTATATTAAATATATTCTAATTAACATATATAAGAACTTTAATAGCATTTTTCAAGAAATTTCGCACTCGCACGATACGCGGTATTCGTCTAGAGTCAGAATTGCTACTTTGCAACTAAACTATACTTTTTCCTCGACCAATTCTTTTTATATCTCTCACATTATTTATCGTAATATTCGTACATATTTTCCAGAATTAAATTTATTTGAATTGCCCTCTCTTAACATTTTTAAAATTCGCATCAAAAAATGGTTACTTAATTTAAGCATTGACGAAGCGGACCGAATTATCACGGCAGTTTACTGGCGTGCCACACCCGACCCATGACATGAACTTTGACCACCCTCCGGCCGGCTGGTGCCGGCGGTGCTCCACTCGTCCCAGCCACTCAATTTTCCTGTTAATTTTTCTCCAACCTGGCACAAACTGAAAACTATTTTTTTCCTAACACAAATGACGCTCCATTTTTTATTTATTCATTTTTTATTTTTTCCTTCACTTAAAAAAATTTAACCATCTAAAGCATTAAATAATATTTTATACATAAATTAACTATTATTTTCCAAATCAACAGGTCATATTATTTTTGTAAGTGCAACACAGCAGACGCATAGGCTTTAGCCTATGTCTGCTGATTCCTTAGACCATTTCCTTTTTTATTTTAACAGCATTTATTTATGTAATTCTATGTTTTATTTTATTTATATTTGTAAAGTATTATAGTTTTATTTCATTTAAGTTCTCAATGTAAGAAGCTGTACAATTTATTGGAATAAACAAATCATTCATTTACATCTAAATTACTTACATTTACGGTACTTTTCTTAAAAGCTGTAATTTTACCTGTTTTATGTTGAGATGAGTTTACATTTACTCGTAAAAGCGCATCTGCCTTTTTACGTATCCATAGGCTGAATGTTTCAAGATTGATAGGATCATTTCCCAACTCAGCCCAGGGTTCCCACTCAACCATGAAACTTTAAAAACCGTGAATAAGCCATGAATTTGGCAAACCATGAAAAAACCTGGAAAGAGCCGTGAATTTCGTCATCAGACCTTAAAAATCAGCCAATTTTAAAATAGCCAATATTTTTATTAAATTATAGAGAAATATTTGTATCAATTTATTAGAGACATTAAAAATGATTCACAGTCCCAAGATGAAGACAGCAGTTGTGTACTTTAAGACGTAGATTGTACGTACAGGGCCTGCTAAACTGAGATTGAGATTCCACTGTGGCTGGGGAAGGAGGGATGGAGACTGGGGAGGTAATGGCGGAACGCGATCGGTTGCCTTGGAGGAGGGAGGGAAGGATGGAAAGGTGAAAAGAGAGAAGACTAGATAGCTGAAGACGCACGATCATTGGTTTACGTTTGCGCGGCAAATAAATACGTGAATTTCTTTCTTCCTTAATTAATTTGTTTTCTTATTCTTTACTTTCCTTCTATTGTACGATTCGTCGGTTTTCAACTACCGATTAATGCATCGATTTCTCCGCTGCTTGTTTCTAATCATTTTCTGTTTTTTGTATCATCTTTCAAGATGTTTGTGACAATAAATAAACTCTTTAAAAATGACGCCAGAACGAACGTCTTTGTTGCGTATTTTGTTTTCTATATGCGAAAATCCAAACGACTTGTTCTACAACAACATATGATGGATAATATTTTTTGCCTAATTTTTAGTATAAATCGATTGAGACAAAAATGAATTTTTTATCTCTTGCCGTTAAGAGAAATTCTATGATCAAACTATATTCTGGTGTATATTTTGTCGTTCTCCAAGGTCAACTAAATATAGCAGAAACTCCGAATTCCATCTAATTGAAGATAATATTTTTCACCTGTCAACGCCCTTTCCTTATCACTCAGGATTATTGTTTGTGTACGTTTTTCGTGGGAAGGACACGCTCTTCCGGTTTAACGTGACCAAAAATATATCACAAAAATTATCTTCTGATAAGACTTTTCGTATCATAAGCTCGGCTAGAAATTCAACCTTATTCAAAGCTGTTTAGTGTTTGTACGACTATTTCATTGCGTCAAAAGGAGCAACGGTCCTTTTAAGTTGTTATACGAGGATACGATATGAAGCAGCAAGCGTACAATAATTTTGAGTCGGCAAGGGGACGGCTGGTTGTCTGACTGAGACGTATAGTGAAGATCGCTTCGAAGTTTGACATCGCGATCGCGACCATCCTTGTTCGTCTCGCTATAATATTGCGTGGACGCTGTAAGACAGAAGCTTGGCGCGAATCATTTATTGTCGAACATTTTTAAAGTTTCGGGTTTCTTTTGGGTAGTGTGTCGGGTATCGTCAACCCGATTTCTTTCGGGTAGTAGGTACCCGCCCGACCCGACGTGTAATAAAAACCCGCCGAATTAAGCCTGAGACGTGTCGAACCCGCCCGACCACTCGGGTTCACGTAATTACCCGAAGCTACCCGAATTTTCAGGTACCTGCAGACCTCTACTTATCACTCACTACCCGTTGCACTGTTTGAATGACAACAAGGCCCTAACTGCGGCCGCTGGAAAACATGCCTGCAGGCGACCAACGCTGTGCAGTTAACTAACATTTACGGACAGTAGAACAACGATTTATCCGAACCTGGCGGCGCGCCTTACCGGTGTCCAAAACCGGCAACAAGAATTATTTTTAATCGTGTTTTTACTTTCAACTTTCGCAAAAAAACTATTTTACAAAACAAATGTAATTGAAATTTATTTAATAACTTGCAATTAATTTTTAAACAAACACGACATTATTTTAATACTATATATTTAATGTTATATAGATCATATTTCGAGTTTTCGATGATTAGAGAGTTGATAATCACGAACTTCAACTCGGTCAAGACGCAATATATGAACGATCGAATATTCATCGAAAGGTTGGCAACATACGCAAGCGCAGACTATCATATTGTCTTTCATTATACGGCTGTTTGTTGTCTTAAAACGCCGTGCGTGATTGGCTCGTTGCTATGACGACACATGGTTGTCATGGCAACATACAGTGCGACAGTGCGCACTGGACTCTGCGCATTGTGTGGGCGGATAGAAAGCAGAAAGACAGGAAGAAAGGAAGGAAGGAAGAAAGGATGGCGTCAAAAATTAAAAAAAATATTTAAGTTGCGTGCGTGTTCCGCAATTGCCAGTACAATGTTTTCTGTTTTGTGAAATACGTAGTTGTAATTTATTTAATTGTATTGTATTTAAAACTATTTTTCCGTCAAGTATAGTCTGTTTTACTTAAAATATTACACAGTTCAATTCTATTGGTACAGAAATTACTTCTCCGTTGTGCTGGCGCCGGCGCTATGCATCTGCCGAGTTTTCCCTCGCTACCCCCCCCCCCCCCACCCTGTTATTCTCTGTGAAACTGTGCGGGTGGCAAAATGTTTTCTTATATTTAGTGAATTTCGTAATTTTCGGACCTTAAAAACCGTGAAAGAGCCGTGAATTTTAAAATTCAGTTTGAGTGGGAACCCTGTCAGCCAAATATTCTCCCCATTGTATCTTCAAACTACTGTTACGTTTACTTGTCATTTGATTCAATAATATGCGATTGAACAAGTACTCTTTTTTTACATACTAACTCTATTGTATTTATAAGATTTTCAATATGGTCAGCTAACATTTCTAGATTGAATTCATTAGTTTCATTAATTCTTACCATAACTGATTCTAATTTTCCAATTACATTACTTATTATCAAGTCTGGTCTTCCAAACTTGATCTCTAAACAATTCAAAACTACATTCAAGTTCCCAGGCAATATAAAAAGTGATTCTGCACATTCTTTTGCCCATCCCTTTAATGCATGTCGTAACCTAACCAAATTTTCACCATTAGTAAATTTACATAGTGATGAAGTTCGTTTGAACTCTGAAATAAAGTAAGGCCATTCAATAGGATTTCCATTGAAGAAAGGAATCTCTTTTGTCAGTAGTTCCCTTGAAAACAATGTTTATTAGTTTAAATCAAAGGCCTGGTCATCAGCTTTATTATTACATTTCAAAATGGAATGTGTTGGACTTATGTTTTCCTGCGTTTCCTTGCGTGTGGTACAGTTTAGAGCTTCCTCCTCTCCAATGGTTGCAGCCGCTACGTCCTCCGTCTGACGTTGCTGTTCGTATTGACTGCATTGACTACACCTGTCTCCCCGACTGTTTTCAAGTGGGTGATTGCTGCTATTTTCTTGAGGTTGTGTTTCCTTTATTGAAGTCCATAATTTTGTCTTCTGCATCTGTTGTTTCTCTGAAGGTTCCTTGATTCGACACCTAGTCCCTAGTTCGGCGATGAGAAGTAGTCTCTGTGTCATCTGATAAGATTTATCCATTGCTTCGTGACTGATTTTCTTACTTCAGTTTCTTTCAATTTTAAAGCTTGCTTTCTTTTAGATTTTTCTCAAATTCCATTTTTGCCTGTCTTTCTCAAGTTCCAACTCTCGTATCTTGAATTCCTCTTCTAATCTTTCTCTCTTTCAATTTCGTGTGAAACAATTAAATCTTGCAATTCTTCTTCAGCTTCCGTTCTTTTTATGATCTGAGAGATTAATTTATTTGCTAAAGACCTTTGTTTTTCTTTAATTCTGGATTTAAGTTTTTGTACTCTTCTATTCCTCAGACTCAGAAATTAAACTGGAGTGTTCACATTGAAAATATTTGTAAAAAAATTTCAAGAGTGAGTTATTTAGTATGGAAATTAAAAGATATTGTTTCTCAAACTTATCTAAGAACAGCTTATTTTGGACTTTTTCAGTCTCATATAGCTTATGGTTTAATCTTATGGGGGCATTCTCCTAACGTAAATGACATTTTGCTAATCCAAAAAAAGGTAGTTCGTACAATGTGCCGTGCTGGACCTGTAGATCATTGCCGTCCTCTTTTCATTCAAATGCAGATTTTAACAGTAATTAATTTATATATTTTTCAGGTTTTGACTTTTACTAAGATAAATTTAAGTGAATTTTCAACACTCAATAATATCCATACACATAATACTAGGGGCAATTATAAATTAAATCTTCCTCAACACAGGTTGTCTAGGATGGGTAATTCACACATGATTAATTGTATTAAGTTTTTCAATAAGCTCCCCTGCTCTGCACATAGTTGTTCAATAGGTATTTTTAAATCTAAACTGTTAAGATGGCTTTTGGAAAACCCTTTTTATACAATTTCAGAATTTAAAGATATAGACGTTAACATAGAGTTTTGATTCTGTTCCCAAATGTGATTGTATTTTTAGGGCCGTAGGTTAAGTTAGGTTAAGCCTTGACATTGTCCTATATCATGTTATTATGTGATCATTGACAATAAACTTCTTGATTCTTGACTCAGTGAATGTAAATCGTCCATAGGTTCTGGATTTTCTACCGGAGGACCATTTTTGTTAGCTTTGCTGCCTCCATCACCATCATTACATTTTTCCTGTTCTTGAGTGTCTCCCACTCAAGACTGGATGAAGACCATTTTGAAGGTCTTCATCACCGGTGGAAGACATTTTAAATAATATATAATTACAGGATCCTTTTGATGATAGATTAGAGCAATGTTTTTATTTTTACATTTTAGGAATAAAAGAAAATTCAGGAGAAAAAGAATTCTTTAATTATACAACAACATAATTTATAAAAAGTAAACAAGAGAATATTTTATTTAATTTCAAGCAGATGTTAAACAAAAACAAACATAATTATATAGTCTGTTGAAATATCATGTGGTAACAAGCACCGTCCCAGTCACATATGTGTGTAAGCTCCACGAGATTAGCACAGGTTGGACTTCAAGCTACATGCTGGTAGCCAGGGCCGGATTTAGGCATGGGCCACATGGGCCCGGGCCCAGGGCGGCAAATTTCTAGGGGCGGCAAATTTTGAAGGCCAGTTAAAAATTTGCTAAAATAATATATAGAACGTTTTATGCAATATTTTTGTTTTCTATCAGATTTATAAACTAATATTAATTGTAAAAAGTCCGGAGAGAAGTGTTTTAGTATACTCCGTGCCAGATTTAAAAAGAGAGTCTCCGACTGGTTCAGGTAGGCCCGGACAGCCCTAATCCGCTATTGTCACGCTGACGTCACCGGTTGCTGTTGTCATAACACCTATTGTTATGAGGCCGACCGGCGACGGGGGTAGGCAGCCCCTACGCCTGAGTCATTGACTGTGGGCCGCTTTGAAATTCCTTATACCAGGCATAACTCAAGAAATAACTTGCCGGCCGGCCTCACAACAATAGGTGTTGTGACAACAGTGGATAAGGGCTGTCCGGGCCTACCTGGGCCGGTCGGACCCTCTCTTTTTAAATCTGGCACGGAGTTATACATTAGATAATTTTTTTATATCAAAATACACAATTATTTTGCTGTATAGACTCACCGTCTTAAGCAATCCAGTTCCAAATTTAATCTATTGGACAGCTGTTTCGCCCTTTTGTCCTAAGGGCATCATCAGCAAAATCTTGAGGTTAAAACATTGCAAACCAATGGTTTTTGTCGATATAACTAATAAAATGAAACGAAGTTGGAGACACAACTGACATTTTCACAAACACTAACTTTAAAAGACATATATTTGTTGGGCTCGAGCCTAATCTAAACCTAACCTCACTTCTGGACATCTGACCGCGGTCAGCAGAACCGGCCGAATCAAGTTTGACAGCTTAGCCACAGCCTTCTAGATCACACGCCATCGTTGCCACTCCGCACTAGTCTGTCATATATGGCATTCGCTGTGAAATTTGTTTGAACATTTATAAGCTGTTGAGGTTGGGTTTTATGGGCGCGGTATATTTCCACTTCTTCCAACCGATCTAGCCTCTGTGACTTTCTGCAATTGTGTAGGACCTCGAGGCTTTCATTCATGCTTTTATATTCATGGCCTAGATCACGTATGTGAGCGGCGAAGTTGGACTTTGGTGTAATAGACTGTGAACTGCCTACGGCTCTAACATGCTCTTTGTACCTGGCGGCGAAACTTCGCCCGGTTTGGCCTATGTAAAAGGAGTCACAGCTGCCGCATTTAAGCTTATAAACACCTTGCTTGTCACTAAAGTCTGATGACCTGTCAGCTGGGGGTTTAAGGACTTTAGAAAGGTTGTTGTTCGTCCTGTAAGCAACAGTGACAGGGGTGTTTCTGTATAAGTACCCGGCCACCTTTTCTGCATGTCTGCTGTATTCCAGTGTCACAAAATTTTTATTTCCGGTTGGTTCTGATGGGGCTCTGGTTTGCAATTTGTTGTACATTCGGTCAACAAGTGTGGGGCTATATCCGTTTTGTTGGGCAATATATTTGATGACCATTAGTTCTTCATTCTTATCATCTTCAGAGAGCGGAATTTGTACAAGACGATTTAACATAAATCTAAACGCTGCTGTTTTGTGCGAGTATGGGTGGTTTGAATCTGCATGTATGACTTGGTCAGTGTAGGTTGGCTTCCAATTATTTTGCGTATTGCGTCACTGGCGCGGAAGGGCGGCAGTCGATGTGCTCAAAGGTGCGAAAGAATATTTTTTGGCCTGGGCGCTGGCGCTGAGTTTATTCGGGGTAATGGTGGAATCGGACCTTAAGGAGGGGGCGAGGAGGGCAATATGTTTGTTATTTTTGTAAAAAAAATATATGGAAATGACCAACGCGAAATGTCTGAGAGTTTCAACAACAGCTGAGAGTTTTAACACGGTTGCGATACAGTGCCACCAAGAGATTTAATTATTATGTCCACTATGATACAACCGAGATTACCGGCTGCGATACAACCGTTAGATTTTATTGCCGCGAAATGACCGTAGGAATTTCGCCGATCGCTAAAAATTATTTCTAAAGTTTTGTTTTATAATACTACCAAAGATTCGTCGGCTGCAAATATTTGAGGTATTTGTCTCAAAATACGATCGAGATTTTTCACATGCAATACAACTGACTGGTTTAACGACCGCTATAGAACCGACCGATTTACAGCCACTATACGACTAAGAGTTTTCTTAAACAACCCATTTTCGCAGGCCACGATACAACCTAAATATGAGCTGTTATTGCCGTAATAAGACCGGTAAATTTACCAGTCGCCGCAAAACCAAAGCAGGTTGTTTACCAGATTTCACATATATTTTTTCCGACTTTTTTCTTACATCTCCCGACTATTTAAAAAAATTGCGATCAGTAAAATCAGTCATGATGCCTCCTTCAAAAGAGCGTCAGATTGTCTGCCTAAAAATGACCGAGATACATACGTGCCAACCACTGTAAAACGACCGATTTTTCGGCCACGACATGACCAATATATGCGATGGTCGTGAAAAAATTGAGAGACTTTTCGACCGCAATGCGACCAAGAGATCTGTCGGCGGCGATACAAGCAGGCAATTTTCCGGCCGCGAAGTAAATGACTAATTTCCGGCCACAATATTACCGAAATATTTGTTTGTTGATTAGATCGAGAGATTTGCTGTCCACGATGACGATACCAACGACGAAAACGGCTATATTTAATTTCGTTCTAACTCAAATATCGAAATTCCCGACCAAATTTTTAAATTCATTACTTTTTTCCGTCTCTTAGCGAAGTTTTCCGAAAAGGAAGAAGCTAACTGAGAGACTATGAAACGGCTGAAACAAAAAGAAGGCGATAATGAAGCTTTAGTAGCCCCGAACTGGCCGAGAGATGATCGCGACGAAACAATCGAGAGAATTTTAGACTGCGGCAATGCGACCATGAGATTTTTTTGACCTCAAATTAAATACATTTTTCAGTCTTGCTAACGAAATTTAATATTGGAAAACACCACAATATTTGTATAATTTTATTCTGTGAGGCCTTTCGCCAGCTGGCATCAACAGACATATAGACATCACAAATATTATTGTGTTTTAATGTAAAAAATTCAGGTTTAGCTAATAAATTGTAATCCCAAATTATTGGGTGGAGCAAGCATGAGATTTTTTTTTACCTCAAATTAAATACATTTTTCAGTCTTGCTAACGAAATTTAATATTGGAAAACACCACAATATTTGTATAATTTTATTCTGTGAGGCCTTTCGCCAGCTGGCATCAACAGACATATAGACATCACAAATATTATTGTGTTTTAATGTAAAAAATTCAGGTTTAGCTAATAAATTGTAATCCCAAATTATTGGGTGGAGCAAGTGCCCCCCCCCCCCCCCCCCCCCGAATTACACATATGATGAGTTCTGCCAAATTGTCACGTTTGGGAGGAGGGGCGGCGAAATGCTTTGGGCCCATGGGCGGCAAAATCGTAAATCCGGCCCTGCTGGTAGCGAGAAAAATGCTAGTCGCATCGTGAAAGATGCATATGTGTGTAACCCGCCTTAGGGTTCAACAATATGGCAGCACCCACAAAAGCTTCGCTCCTTTAGGTTGACATGGGTGTGTTTTTCGCGTGGCAAGTGCTTACGTTGCGTTTTATTATTAGATACAAGAATGAATCATTGTTGTTGTAGCCAATCCGAATGAACGAGGTACTTAACAAAGACATCCATATGCAGATAGCTTTAATGTGTAAAATGCAATTGTTGCAAACACCAGATGCAATTGTTGATCTTATTTCTTAAGCAGCTTTGGCCTTCCAGAGATCTCAGAAGGCAATTAAATTGATCAAACTGGTGTCCTATGATTCATAGTATGCCTCAGGCCTCAAATGTTGAATTACTTCTTTTCTCATTTCTTAATTTACAATCTGGCTTTCTATGTTTCATATCAAATTATTGAATTTGTAGATTATGGTTTTTGCGGATATTTGACATCCCAGATTTGTAAAAACAAGTTTTTTAACATTTCGGAATCTGGAATCCAATCCCTTGTTCAAGTGGATTTTAGTGTTTTTGAATGATTTTTTTGTCTTTTTTATCGATGTTTTGTGAAGGTCTTCTTGGCTGTTTTTTTACTAACCTAGCAATTTTCTAGGTTCCTTTCCACCTGAAGATGGGATCCAAAATGTTCTATTTCCAAAATGTTATGAAACTTGGGTTTATTAACCAGTCAAGGTAAATGTCCACACAAATCAAAATCAAAACAAACCCACCATTGATTCAAAGTATGTTTACCTTGGTAAATGGCCTTGAGGTGTCAAAAACCAAGGCAAACATACTTTGAATCAATATATTAGGTGTCAAGGCTGTTACAAAATTAAACCCACCATTATCAACAATGAATTTCAAACAAAGAATCTTAATTGGATTGACCACCAACTTTGACTCATCTTTGCCCAAAGCTCTTTCTGCCTTGACAACGGTTCCTAGACAAGTGGTTTTAAAGCAGCTCTTAAACCATGCAAACCAAGACATGCTATGTATTGTTTCTAAGTATTAACTCAACAATAATCAGTCATAGTTTTTTAAAAAAAAGCTTCAAGGATTCTAGCTGATGTTGGACCTCTTTCTCACAGCCGTTCTCTCTTTATGCAGGTAAATCTGGTAACCATGGTGGGTAATGGTAAATAATGGTGTGTACATGTGTGTTCATGTTATCAAGAAAACCATGTTCACCCTTTTAACTTGACATAGAAATGTTTTTTTGTATCACACACTGAACTACTTATGAAATTTTACCATCATCTCCTGGCACAACTTAAATCTGAACCAAGAATCTTGGGATTTCACAAAAAGCAAAGCCCAATGAATATTCAATTTCACTTTGCCCCTCTTCAGTTGGTAAATTCTTTCCACAATTAATTAGAGAAAAGAAGTAATATTTTCTACTGGATAGTCGTTTTTATTATTGGAGTGTTTTAGTTTTTTAGTACAGTAGATACTCGCTCACTGGACTAATGTGGCGGACGTCCAGTCCGTATTAAGGAAAGTCTAGACTGTTGGGAGATTAGTCAAAATTTGTAAATTCCATTGTTACGGCAGGCGGGTTTGTTAATACAAGCGCATACAAACATGAGCATCTAAAACATGTTTAGACTCTACGAAATATGCGGTAGGCTACTTTATTGCATAACACAGTAGCACTGCTGATAATCATTTTCAAACTGTGTGAACTTTAAAAATACAGTACTGTGCTATAAACAAATGATTTACAGTAGGCCTACGACAGAAAAATATAGAAGTAAAATAATTAAATGCACAAAACCATTATAACAGTTTACAGTCTGCTGTAAAGTATAACAGTTTACACGTTGTAAAAAAAATTCAGTAGCTCGGAAACAACACTAATACAGTAATCACAGGATTGACATCTGCATTAACGATGCATGCTGTATTGATTTTGCAAGTACGCCTGAAGACGCTAAATGCTCATCATTAGTGTATTGCAGGCTTATTCGCAAGAAAAGTGCTGGTGCTAAAGTTAAGTTTTTTAATTTTTATTTGCAAAATATCGCAGCTAAATTTTTCATTTTTCAACATAATTTATCAGTACCAGCGGGAGTCTGGGTAAGGCCGATATAAATAAGCCAGAGTCTACTGTATTGAAAAATGTATATCAAAATGGATTTAAGGATCTTAAACAAGGCAATCATATTGTTTATTTGCGAAATATCACCACCATATGTAAACATTATGTGACATATAAAGCAATAATAATTCCATCCCAGGCGACATTACATTGCAGCACATAGTGACCCCACAGCAAGCATACACATCTTAAAATAATTTTTTGCTATATAATTTGTACAATTAGGTATAGAGTTTTGTATTTTGTTGCAGAATGGTGTGACAGGGGAGATTGTTATTAGTGTCAGCCCTGATTACCCCCCTTACTCTTTGCTGGCTTTGAATCGCTTGTGGCCAGATGTATTAAGGCTACAGGTTGTTTGCCACACCCATTCATCTGTCGTCTCCCTTCTCCCTCAAGTGTCATGCTTCTCCCCTCTCTCTTGCACAGCAAACCCTAATGTACAAGCTCGCCTCATCTGGACCAGCAGTGAGTACAGGACCATTTAAATACTATTAGGTTAAACTTCTCAATAATTTTAGTTTAGTAAATAACTGTTTTTGAAAACATCTTTTAAACTTAAACTTAGTAGGCTATTAGTAGTTTTCATCACAAGGAGCAAAAGTGATATTTTTGATGCACAATGTATCGGGTTTTTAAAAACGATTAAGCTCCAAAAAAACACCTCTGCTCCATCATACTGGAGAAATGAGCCAGACACACGCACAGAAAAAAGCGAGTATTTTTTATGTTTTTATGAGTATGGGTATTTTTTATGCGCTTTCATTTTGGTTGTTGGAATTCTTACCATAAGTTGCTTTTTATTTAATTAACTAGTAAAACCTAATCTACGATGTTTACATTTATATTCTTTACAAACAACAATTTTAACCTTGCGAACAGCAGTTTCAGCACACATAAATGAATAAAACAATAAGAATTTTTGAGGTAAGCGCACCAAAAAAAATCAGCTGACTTTTTTTTACCAGTAGCCAGTACTAAAAAGTGAGATTTTTAAAATGATTTAGAGAAAAAACCGACTGGTTTTTATGTAGAATGATAGTAAATATCATATCTACCAACTTCAATATTCTTAAGATAACATGTTGGTTCAATTGGTTTGGTTTTATTTTAAAATTTAAATGGCTCTTTTTCGTTGTATTCAGATTTTTATTTGGCAGTTCTAAACTCATATATTACATGCAGGTACAGTACCCCTGGTACAACAAAATTAAAATACTTTTAATAAAATATATATATTTCAATTAATAAAAAGGGATGGTTATATTAAGTCCAAATCAAACGATATTGTGTGTGTTCCAGTGGGTCCTGACTGTGAGTTGATGGTCTCTCCTGTGAATCACAGTCGAATTCGCGGTGAAGTGAATGTCTTGCGTTTCTTCCATCGATCGATTAATGGCTTTAGCAATCTGATAGCTGACATTCAGTTGGATCATGTACTGGATGTATGTCACAGGCTGGTGAGAAAGAAATCTATATGCATACTCTTAGTTCATCTCTTTCATAATAATATTTTCATAATAATCCTTCATAATAATATTTTTTTAATATTTAATAATATTTTTAATAATATTTTAATAATATTTTTAATAATATAATAATAATATTTTAATAATATTTAAAAATATTTAAATAATAATAATATTTTTAATATAATAATATTACTTAATATTACTTTTAATAATTTTTTTTTCTTATTTCATAAGAATATTTCATAATTCTTCATAATAATATTTTTTTTCACATGAAGAGTTACATCACGCCTTTTCAACATGGTTTTTTCCCTTCTCGATCTATAGTAACAAACTTAGCTAATTTTGTAAACTTTACATCTGCGATTCTTGATCAAAAAGGGCAAGTTGATGTCATCTACACAGACCTGTCGAAAGCATTTGACATGGTTGATCATTCCATTTTGCTTCGTAAATTAAACTTTTATGGATTTTCTGACAGTCTTGTTTCTTTTTTTGCTTCATACTTAGAAGGTCGCATGCAATATGTTTCTCGTGCTGGTTACAAGTCTGACTTATTCATAGCTTTTTCTGGTGTCCCCCAAGGTAGCAATTTAGGGCCCCTGTTATTTAACATATTTATCAATGACCTAGCTGCTTCTGTTACTTGTAAAATCCTTTTGTATGCAGACGATCTGAAGTTATTTTCACCCATTAATAGCCTTCAGGATTGCATTAATCTTCAAAATAATTTGGACATTGTCTCTGACTGGTGCATGTCTAATAAGCTCAAGCTTAATATTGCAAAATGCTGTTCAATGTCTTTTTACAGAATAAGCAATCCCGTCGTGGTTCAATATGTAATAAATCAAGTACCTTTGGATAGAGTGAACCAGTTCGTAGATTTAGGTATAACAATGTCAAGAAATCTTAATTTTTCAGAGCACATCTTGTCTATGGTAAAAAAAGCATATTGCACGTTAGGTTTTATTTTTCGAATGGGTAGGCTCTTCAAAGAAACTCAAACGCTTAAGTTATTATTTTTATCGTTAGTCAGATCCAGGCTTGAATTTTGCAGTGTCATATGGTCTCCTTCCACGTATCTTATGTCAAGATTAATTGAGCAGGTTCAGAAAAAATTTCTAAGGATGATATATTTTAAAACTTTTGGTCCTCTCAATTATCCTATTTGGCAGGTTAGATACAAAGAAATGCTGTCTATTTTTGAGCTTGATTCCTTAGAAGTCAGGCGGAAATTGGCGCAGTTGTGCTTCTTGAGAGGGGTAATGGTCGGGCAGGTGGACGATGCGGGGACGCTAGCCGAGGTGCGGTGGTATGTGCCGGGGTACAGAGGTCGGGCTAGCCGGCCGCTCTACACGCGCGCCGCTCGTACTGTACAGTTTGCTGCGTCACATCTCAATGCATCAGTTGTCCTGTTTAATCAGGTGGCAGACTCGGTCGATATAACTGATTCTCTTACTGTCTTTAAAAATAAATGTTTAGATAGATTAAGAAGTATCACGCGATGACCGGAATATCTGCAATAAATTTTAAACCATGCATTTTAAATATTTTCTATATTTTTTTTGTATCCATTAAAATTCAATTTTTAGTTTTATTATTTTTTATTTATGTCTGTGCGCTAACGCTTTTTGCATGTGAACATTTTTTATTATTTAATATTTTTATACATTTTAGGGCCATAGTGATAAGCTTAATTATTTAGAGTTCTACCCCTGTAATTGGGCTTTGCCTGTTGGGGTGGAAATTGCAGGATTGCTATTTTATTTAAGCATGAATTTATGTAAATAGCTATTAATTTTATTTTTAAGAATTATCATGCATGTATCTGCATTTCACATGTGATGATTTTTTCCTGCAATAAACTATTATTTATTTATTTATTTATTTCAAGATCAATTAGTTGTCAAATTGTCAAATATTCTACTCTACGTGACAAGGGTACTTTTTTTAATTTTTTTCCATATCAACCACATAATATCACGCTCATTTTTTTTGTAGCTTAGTACCTGTGTCCATAAAACCTAAGATGTGTTATTGTTTTAACCTAAAATAAAAGCAAGTTCATAAATTGTTTTTATGGAACAAAAATCAATAACAAAAAAGATTAAAGATGTCTTTGGTGGTGCCGTCAACTTCAATGGTAAATTTTATGTGAGCCAAAATGGTTTCCAGTGTTTATGTACATTCTACTAGTCCAGTTGTTTAATTATATCAGTGTTTATTTACAAAATCAAGTAAATATTTGTGAACTATTGCATTATAGGACTCAATTAATTAGCTACGTATTATTAATTAGGTAAATAATTGTTTTCGTAATATGATGGCTTATGCGGCCAAGTCGTTATCCGGCCTAGAATTGGTACCGTGGTTGCCAGTTATGAGGGGTTCTACTGTTCTTGGAACTGAAATAATGTCTACTTCCTCAACAGGATTAGGACAGTCATTATTAGGGCCTGTTTGCACGACGCCCAGTACAGTGGACAGTAACACCTTTAAACAAAAGAGAACAAAAGAATTTTTTTCTACTGTCCTACTGTCTGGTCGTCGTGCAAACAAGGCCTTAGGCCTGGTTTGCACGGCGACCAGTACAGTGGACAGTAACACCTTTAAACAATAGAGAACAAAAGCATTTTTTTGTACTGTCCTACTGTCTGGTCGCCGTGCAAACAGGCCCTCATTTAGGCCTACTATACTGTTGTTATATTTCATTTATTTTTCAAATTCCTCTTCGTACTCTTTCAAATATTCTAGGTGATAGCCGAGAATGAGTTGGTGTTTGCCAAGTTGCTTATGAAATACTACACGTAATTTCAAGGAAGTCGATAGGCCGTTCAGTATTTTTTCCGTGATGAACAATTATGGCCTGAACACTATCAATCCTAGAGTGCAAGTGATCCTATAAATCCTATAAATTTCTTGCCTTTTACATTTACAACAACATCTTTTGAATCTCTTACATGTCTCACATTTTTATTTATTCCAGTAACTAACTCTTCAGGCATAATTTGCTCTTTCCCTACTCTTCAATTCAGATCACCTAAAATAATCAAATTATTAAAGCCAGTCTGATTACAAAATGATTCTAAATTTGAAAAATCTCTGTCCCAATCATTACAATTTAGATAACTAGATAAAAATAACAAACTCTCATTATCCTTAACATTAACTTTTAACAATGTAATATTTTCTTGTTTAACAAAAGAACTACTTCCAAACAAATGAAAACTTTTATTAATCAGCAGCACTATTCCTCCTTTACTCCTGCAAAAATCTTATATTCTCTCAGCAAACTCAAAATGAACGTTAAACGCTTTGAAATTAAATCTTTATCTTTCTCTAAGACAAAAGTTTCTAAAAGAAATATTACAAAAGAAATCATAATCATGAATTAATTTAATAAAAACATCGTCACTAACCTTTTTTCTTAACCCACATACATTATAACTAAGTACATTTATTAGGCCTACTGCTGCGTGGCTAGTGTCCTTTGAAGCTCCTGTCGATCGCCGCTGCCCGGATGCTTGAGGATTGGCGTTCACACCTCAGTGTGATGTCCAGTTGGAAATGCTGTTGGTTGCGTCTCTCAGTATCAGTCACCTTCTCAGATTTACCGCCCGACGTACCGACATTCTCGGATATAATCATTTTGTTATCGTGACGTTCCTCTGACTTTGCTCTGTCCTTTGCACTTCAGAGCGTTTAAGAAAGGTCTAGGGGTGTGCGATGCATCGAAATTACAATTCGATTCGATTCGGCATGCATCGAAATGCCGATGCATCGATTTGGCCTCGATGCATCGGTATTCTTCGATTCACTAGACGCCATTTGTCTAAAATGTATGTTGAAAGCAATTAAATAAACATTTAAACTATATAAAAGCAGAATATTAATGTTCAAAGCAGTTTATTGAATTGTAATGAAGTTATGAAAAGCTAAGTGCGAAGTAATACTTTCAGACTCTAAACGCTTGACAACAAAGAATGCATAATAAAGGCTGTGTGACAAAGTAGTGCATTGTTATTTTTTCGCCAAGTTTGAAAGTTATTGCAATAGATTGTTTCTCTATTTTATAATGAGTTTTAAATGATCGCAAATAACTTTTTAATGTATGGCTGTATAATTCCATACAAGAATTTCAATGACGAGAATAAAGCGAGCACTACGACAGTCGGCGTCAGCTGCAGTTTAACCGCGATCGTGATGGTGATACAGGCTGACCAAGCAATAGAACAAAACCAAATACTGGGGGATGTTTCTAAACGATGTTGATGAATTAATAAAATTGACTTCGTAGTTCGTAATACTAAGATTCAGTTTCAAAACCATAAAGATACCACAAAGATGGATTATAAAAGGTTAAATACCTGCGTGTCAGCCCAGTGATTCTATGTAATCTGTGATTAGATTACACGTTTCGGCATAAATTATGCCGTCTTCAGACCATCACAAAAACTTGAGCTCCTTATTCATTTGGTGAATACGTCATAGGTACTTTAACCTCTTGAATCCCGAGTAATTGAGGTAATGCTACTGTGCTCAACCCGGGTATTTTTGCCATTTTGCATGCTTATTTTAAAAAATTGTAACATATTGAAAAACTTAGTTAACATACATAAATATACTTTTTTGTGATCAGAATAATCTACAGAATATTAAAATTACAAAAAAATGTGAAAACTATACCATCACTTATCGGCAAATCTGGTCTCGAGGTTATGTAAACATCATCCACTTTTGGGCGAGCCATAATCCATTTTTTAGCACGGTAATCCATTGTTTACAGGCAAACCACGCCATTGCAACACGCACGTAGCATAAAAAAAAACATCATCTGTTTTCTAAACACCGTTGCAGTGATGCTCAGAAATCTAGAACAAAACAAAATATACCACGAGAATCGGCGATTCTTCCCGATTAGAATGGTGCCAGACAAGGCATATTATTCTTCTTCCAGCTGTCGTAGTTAGCGTGGCAAATTCAAACTGCACACGGCCGCACATAAGCGCCCGTGGGCTACCGGCGGGGCAACCGCGCGGACGCAAATATGCGCCCGTGGGATTCAAGAGGTTAAAACGAACACAAAAACATTTAAAATACGGCACGAACAAACAAAACACATGTAGGCCTACTTATTTACTTATTAAAACCGAACAGGAACAGAATGAAGCGTGCACAGAAAGTGTCGGGCCTCGACTGCAGGTTAAGGTGCTTATCAGCTGACCGTTGACCCCTGGCTACACATATTCACAGAGTCGTTTTTGTCTAATTTAATCAATGTTTCAAATAGTACATTGGACAGGAATTACTTTTGTCATTCAGAAGTTCTCAGGGGCAAGTTTTTGCAGCTTTATAAATCTCATAATTTTCCAAAGCTGTCATAGTTCTACCTTTATTGCAAATGTGTAAAGCTTTGAGGTTCGTTTCCATATCGGTGTAATTATGGTTTTCTTTGGCAAGGTGTTCAGCAAAACTAGATTTTTGTAAATTGGCAGCTTTGGGGAGATGCTCCTTGAACCTTTTTTCAAAAGAACTGACCAATGTAAAACTTTTCACATTCATTACATGAAATTTTATAAATGCCTGTTTTATTTCTTAAGTCAACAGATGTTTTGTTTTATTTAAAAGTTTCTCCAGTTTGTTGTTGGTTCTGAATGAGACTATTTTTCCATGTTTTTTCATTTCATTTTTTAGAGTTAGAGGAAACCTTGAACCGTAATCTACAGAAACAAAATCATAATTTTCATGGTGGGCTGGGACTGAGTGCTCTGTTCTTTTTCTAATTTGTTTTCTCATTATGTCGTCAATTATTTTTGGACTGTAACCATTGGATTCCGCTATGTGTTTCAGTATATTTTTTTCTATATTAAAATCTTCAGGGTTCATCGGCACATTTAGTAAGCGGTTCACAAAACTGTTATACGCAGCCATTTTATGCGAAATAGGGTGGTGGGATGCAGCATTTATTGTTGTATCAGTGGTTGTGGGCTTGCTAAATATTTTGAAGTAAAAACTGTTGCTTGCTTTGTGATGTCCAAGAAATTAAGGCTATTGTTTTGTTCCAGTTGTATTGTATACTTTAGTTTAGGGTGGACATTATTCATGTAACTGTTAAAAATTGTGATCTGTCTTGGGTTTCCATCGTACAAAATGATTACGTCATCAACGTATCTGTAGTAGAAGATGAGTTTATTCCTATATTTGTTTCTTTCATTCCAGACATGTTCATTTTCAATATGGTTTAAAAATATTTCTGCTAGTATGCCAGAAAGTGGCGAACCCATCGCTAGTCCTTCATTTTGGATATAATAATCATTATTGAAGTGAAAATAATTTTGCTTTAATGTTACCTTCAATAAATGTATCAATTCTTTTTGTTTCACCTCATTCATGCTAGATTTAGTTCTTAGATTGTGTTGCAAAATATTCAGGGTTTCCTCAACAGGAACATTAGTGTAAAGATTAGTGATGTCAAATGATGCAAGGGTATTTCTCTGGTTTATATTAATATCTTTAATTCTTTCAATCAGATCTAAACTATTCTTCAGGCTATGGCTATTCTCCAGTTTTACTTCATTTTTAATTATTTTCTCCAGTTTCTTAGCTAGCTTGTAAGCGGGTGCAGACATATAATTTACAAGTGGCCTTATAGTTTTGTCATCTTTGTGGAGTTTTGGTAAACTTTTGAGCTGTGGGGCCTGTGGGTTGATTGGTTTCAGATATCTGATATCGTTGTCTGATAGCAAATTTTTACTGCTAGATATGGCTTTGTTGATTTCTTTTGTGTATGACACTGTTGGGTCTTTGTTTAATTTCTGAATGTTATTTTTGTATATGATGGATAATTGTTGATTTAAAGATGGATTGTAACTAGTGATTAGTGATTAGTAGCTATAGAAACAGTCCCCTGCTGTTAGAGAAATTATCCGACTCTCGGGTATTTCCAAGCCCTTGTGGGGACGTCGTAATACTTTCAATAGTTTATTCCAGCAGAGACGGGTATTTTTGCGGGTAAACACGGTCTACAAGTCAGTGGCGACGCGTGACATTTTTGAGTGGTCATCGCTGATAGTGTAGAAGTAATTACACGGGACTGCGCCGGCGCCGCGCAGCGGAACGGCTATATTGCTAGGTATTTATAGAATAGTCGCGACAGACCTGCGCTTGACCGGCCCGGATATCCGTCCCCCAGCGTCATTCATAGACCCCACGACCATAGATAAAAACATCCATTACTCTACTGAAAAGGCGAATGGAATAATACTGATACTTATTCAGCTCTCGGATGAAAGTTTAACATTGAAAAATGCAGCTAGCTATTTTATTAAGCAGTTTATGATTTCATTTTTATAATTTTTTAATCAGTTTAGTTTTATTTTGATAATTGTTTCAGTTGAACAATTATATCACCTTCTCCTTCAGTCATTGTTGTGCTCATCGATTAATAATAAAACATGTTAAAAATTTAATTAAACCACTGCAACTTCACTCATTGAAACTACACAAACACAAGCACAGCGCGCGGCGCGAGAACTGTGCGCATGCGCGAGTAGCGGAGCAGGTCTCTCTGCACTGTGAAGTGAACTATTTTAGGTCTCTTTGCGCATGCGCGAGTAGCGGAGCAGGTCTCTTTGCACCGTGAAGTAGCACTGACAGAAGTCGAGAGTTGCTCGTTACGTGGCGAAGGCTGCCGAGTACAGACGAAGGGAGCCGGACGCCAACCGATCCTCCAGCGACAGAGAATCGCTTGGCCACCTGTACAACAGCGGTGTGAGTGGTGGGGATGGACGCGGGGAAGTGGGCGCTCCACTAGATTGGATTCTCCAAACTCGGAGAATCGGTTCGGATTTAGTCAATAGAGAACTACGGACGCGGTGCATCTGGCGCGCAAAGCAAAACGCCATGCATAAAAATAGCCTGATACTCCGAAAACTTATGATTTTCTTTTGAAAATAATAGACATTTAGGCTTCTAACGTTATGTTATTTGTAGTTTTATCTGAAATATTTACTTTTAAAATTGAGTTAGTCATCGGCGAATCTGTAGATGACCGCACGCCTCGGCACTGCTACAAGTGATAACACTGTTTTGTGATGCTCAGCTGTCGAGCTGTCTGCCATCGTCGTAAAGCTCAGCACTGCGCAGTAATAATAAGTGTTTATTTAGACTGTAGCGCGAATACAATAATTGAATGTTTTGTTTTGGAATAATTGAATGACAAATAAATAAAGATGTTTGAAGACTGCGACGAAGAGATCGTAGACGATCCGGGCTAAAATAGCCAAAGCTTTGTTGAAACAGGTATACAAATGATGATACCGACACCGGTAGGGATACTTTAATTGTATCCGAGAAGAGTTACTTAGGCTAATTGTTATATTTAACAAACTTTGAACTGATTCATTTTTACTTGGACTGCTTGTGTTTTTTAAGAAAAACTTTAGGCCTAGTAATAATAACTATTTCTTGAGATTGTGAAAGGATGTATAGGAATTATAATTATTTATACTTCCAAATTCCTATTTATAATGAATGGGTCAGTACCTAGGCCTATTAAAAATGCTTTGGTTCAGGCTCATTCAGACTTTGTTTGGAATGTTTCAACTTTAATCCTCTTTAAGTTTATTGACCTATTACAGTAATGCAAGCTGTAAATAACTCTTAACAGCAAATAACACCTCACTGCATAGAATCAAATTGCATCGATTCAAATTGAAATTCTATGAATCGCATTGACGCATCGAATCAAATAAAATTTGCTTCATCGCACACCCCTAGAAAGGTCCGAAACCATGATTGAAAAGCTCCCTCAGTTTATCAGCTCCGTCTTGATTCCCTGCTTTTAGTCCGTCATCCTCCCAAGTAAATCGCACATTTTTAATCCTGAGGTGGTCAAAATCTACCGGCATTCGTCCCTTCTCACCAATTTTCTCGACTTCCTCATGCACTGCAAATAAGCATGACCGTTTTTCCTTATCTCAATCGGAGAGTCTCTAAAAACAGCATGACCATTGTTTTTCACGAGTTAGGCTCGAGATAATATGTATTCAATGTCCACATCTTGTGGTAAAGCACATGACCCTCGTTAACCCAAAGGTCACTATCACAGCCTAACTTTTCAATACAGAATTGTCTCAACAATTCAGGATCACAGCCTAACTTTTCAATAAAGAATTGTCTCAACAATTCAGGATTATTGTCTCTAAAATCAGGATTATTCCCTGCCCACTTTAGGCCCATTAAGTTGTTTCGTCTTGACCTACCTTCTAGATCCACTAGTTTACTTAGAATCTGAGTTTCTCGATTTCTTAGGCGCACTAATTCTTCTTTAATTTGATAGTTCTCGTTTTCAAGAACACTTATTTTTTGTGGTACAACTCCTACGTCTTCCTTAGTTGCCAAGTTACACAACTTTTGGTCCAATAAGCTGCTGAGTGTTGCGGTCATGTCCGCCATTAGCTGGCCGCGCGTCAGGTTGCTGACCTTCTCGTTCTCCATCCCTGCAGACGAATCCCGCTTATGATCTGTAAACTCCGGAGATGAATCTGGTTTACTTCGCTTCACTCTGTTCGATGACAAAGGTGAAAAATAGCTAGAAATTTTAGGATCAGTCATGTGCGTAAAGCAAAATTCACTTGTTATGGAAAGAAGCGCATATATACTTAAACACACGCACACGGCAACACGCTCGCGAAACCACACTGCTCGAGCCCGACAATAAAAACTTGTAAAATAGAGTTTTCCTTGATTTTAGAGTGAAAATGAACACTGTTAAGACTCGAATCCCGCACTTGAGACAAATTAACAACTCACTGGTATGACCGCAACTGGCTAATCACCGCATAATCTAAAGTAAATGCGGCAGCCGATTTAGAGTGACTGTAATCAGTACATAGGCAGTAGTGCCAACCTAATTTCCTTGAGGGGAAATTCAAACATTCCTTATTTATCATAGTACAATATACCTTCATAGAAAACTCAATCTACCTTGTGTTGATATCTAGCCTACCACATGATTTTTAATCAAGTATATCAGCATCACATGTTTTATGTAAACAAAGCAGACGTTTTTAGATCCCAATGCTTTTTAAATGGCAGATATTTTATGTTATTTCTCGTTTTCTGGTGAATTTCAAGCAATTTCATTATTCAGGGTTCCCACTCAACCGTGAAACCTTAAAAACCGTGAATAAGCCATGAATTTGGCAAACAATGAAAAAACCTGGAAAAAGCCGTGAATTTTGTCCTTTAAAATCAGCCAGTTTTAAAATAGCCAATATTTTTATTACATTATAAAGAAATATTTGTATCAATTGATTAGAGACATTAAAAATGATTCACAGTCCCAAGACGAAGACAGCATAAGACGTAGATTGTACGTACAGGTCTAGACGGTAGGGCCTGCAAAACTGAGATCAAGGCCACACTACACTACAGGCCGGAGTCTCCCCCCCTCCTCTCTGATGCCACGTCACAACACCGGCCGAACTCCTAGCGCTGTGTTGGAAATTACAACTAAAATCATATGAAAATCGTAAACATTTACCAAGAAATGATGACATTAGAACATCAAAATGGAAACAATTAGAAACAAAACTGTCAAATTTCCAATAAATCATCAGATGAAAAGTAAACAAATTACTTGCCTGTAATGTTTACCGGTTTTTAAGTTTGTGAAATAAAGTCTTGTTTTCTTTAAAATTATTTTCGACCGCATTTAGTTATTCATTAATTAATGCAGATTCGAAAAAATAATGGTTTCTAAACGAAAACTTAAACGAATTACTTAGGGCACGATCGTTTTAAGAGTGTGACAGTGAATTGCCATAAGAGTACATTATAAAATCGTCTGCGATTCCGTCTGATAATGTGACGTCACCACAAAAGGACTCCAGCCTGTAGTGTAGTGTGGCCTTGCTGAGATTAAACTGACCTCCAATTCCACTGTGGCTGGGGAAGGAGGGGTGGAGACTGGGGAGGTAATGGCGGAACGCGATTGGTTGCCTTGGAGGGGGGAGGGAAGGATGGAAAGGTGAAAGGAGAGAAGACTAGATAGCTGAAGACGCACGCTCATTGGTTTATGTTTGCGCGGCAAATAAATAAGTGAATTTCTTTCTTCCTTAATTAATTTGTTTTCTTATTCTTTACATTCCTTCTATTGTACGATTCATCGGTTTTCAACTACCGATTAATGCATCGATGTCTCCGTTGCTTGTTTCTAATCATTGCAATTACAACAGTTTTAAAAACTCACGTTCGGACGCTGTGTATTTTTAGGACAGCAGATTCCATTCAATTATTAATATTGAAATGAAACTTTTTATTTTGACACTGTTATTAATTAATAAATTTATGTTAAAACTGACATATTGAGCTAGAATATAAAATATAAAATATAATATATTTTATATTATAACTAGATAATTTTATAAATAACTAGATATTATCTAGTTATTTTACTCGTTTTTACAGGCATGTAAGTTTGATTGATATAGGTTGGGACGGCGACCGAATTGATAAATGGGATTAGGGAAGGCACTTTTTGGCAACAATTTGATATTCATAAACAAAGAATTATATGGGTTGAATAAATAAACAAACACATATTTTGGGTAAATATTTTATTTCAACAACATTATTTAAAAAATGCATTTTTTAACCTAAGGACTTAACTTATCTCTTTATGCGAGAATGACCCTTACCAACATGAAAACTGAAAAAAATAAATATTCTAGTTATCATGGATGACAACAAAAGTTTAGTATTGTGTGACATACAATAATTACTTTCAAATTAAATAACTTTGTACTTTTTATGAGAGCCAATAATCCCGGGAGTTAACAAGTTTATATTTTAAAATGTAAAAGGATTTTATTTTAAAATGTCACGTGAAACAGGAGTTTATTTCATCTAACCTTTTAAGCTGGTGTAAGTTTTATTCTTTTTAAATATATGATTTATAATGGATTTTATTCTTAAGATTTGACATTTTTTTCAAACATACTTTAATTTGAAATAAAAATAATGTATTTTTATCTTACTCTATTAGAAGAGAAGTGGAGAATGTATCATATATTTAATTTCGTAAGACGATTCTTTGCGTCAAAATTGTGGGCGTTCGGCGAGTCGTAGAAAGATGGGAGAGGGCTCAAATTAAAGGTCTATATTCCGTGATGGCGGGAAAAATACTAAAATTGCTTGAAACTCACCAGAAAATTAGATATAACATAAAATATCCGCCATTTAAAAAGCATTAGAATCTAAAACATCACCTTTGTCTACATTAAAACATGTGTTGTTTATACTTGGTTTAAAACCACATGATAGATGTTGATATATGATATGGTTTATTTAAAATTTAGCTTTAAATATGTGGGTTGAACCTACTATGATAAATGACTGTTTTTTACCTTTGATTTATCTTATTTTACAATTTAGGGGCTTTAAAATACTCACCATTTTAAAAACATTAGGAATTACATACGTCTGCTTTGTTTACATAAGTAGTTGATGCTGATTTAAAGCCAAGTGATTTGTAATATTAACACAGAGAAAACTTAGCATTTTTAAGGTCTATAGCTCTGCCAGTTTTATATGTGGTCAGAAATGGTCGTACCGAATCTTGTAAACACTTCTTGCATCTGATCGATGATACATTTTGATGTTTTGTCTCTTAAAGGGCGAAGTTCAATCCAGTGAGAATAATAATCTATCAATACTAAATAATATTTATTCCCAAACTGCAGGATATCACAACCAACTTATTCAATATATGTGCAACCTCGGGGGATCCCGAGTTTGTGCAACTCGGGGATCCCGTGTGGTAAAAGGGGTTCGGTACTGTTTCTTTTACTGAATTTTTCACAGGTCCTACAAGAAAATACTATTTGTTCAAGGTCTTTGCACATGCTCGGCCAAAAATACAGCTCTCTTGCTTTTTGAACCAATTTTGTGATTCCTTGATGACCTTTGTGGAGAGATTGACTGATAGGGGATCTCAGGTCCTTTGGGATGACCATTTTCTCCCCATAGAAGAGTATTCCCGATTCAAAGAATAGGTCATCCCTAATTTAATAGGATTCCTCTGTCAAATTTATGTGATGAAATCCCTCAGCTAGATCAAAAACCGAAAAATATTTCTTGTCCCTAAGTTGTGATGCTAAATCCTCTATTGTTGGCATAATCTTCGGCTTTCGAATAATATACTCATTCAAATCACAGGGGCCAAGGCATAACCTTATTTTCCCATTTGATTTCTCAACAATAAAAATATTATTGATACAAGCACCCTCCGATATATTATCTACCTTAACTATAGCCTTCCTAGACTCTAAACGGTCCAATTCAGTTTGAAGTGGTTTAAGCAAACTATTGGGAATCCTCCTGGCTGCGTAGAAAATATTTGGATTCAATACTCTTAAAGGTAACAAACAGGGTTTTGGAAACCTCCCAAATCCTGAAAAAATATCCTTTTATTTTTCAATAAACTTTATTTTGTCATAGTCATGACTGACTTCATGCCGAGTGGAAGAATAATTAATCCTCTTCACTAAATTCAATGCAAGACATCCAGGAAGCCCCAAAAGCATACTTTTATTGTCAACAATCATAAAATCTTCATAACTAAAAAAAACCTGAAAAACCTTTCAAAAACTAAATTTTTACGTGGGTTTGTAAATTTATCAACTGCTTCGACAACTTTTTTGTATACAAATTTATCCGTCTCAGATATTGGAAGGGTAGCCAAAATTCTAGTGGCTTCATGTCCCATCATATTACGTAATAAAGATATTTTTACCTTATCAGCAGCATTATCCTGACCAGTAGAAACTAAATAATCCTCAAATGACTGTTTCCAAAATGACCATTCTGAAGCTGTGTTCAAACCTTGCAAATAGGGGTGTGCGAGTATTCGACCGGTCGAGCATTTAGGTCGAGCTTTTCAGTATTCGGCTCGGCTCGACTTTTTTCAAAAAAGCTCGACACTCCAGCCGAGCTATTGATAAGACAGTTCTTATCGGAAAGATAATTATTGCGATCTATTTTTGGACACTTTTGGACACGGCAAAAGGAAGAGCCTTTCCCTCCCACAAAAAATACAAACAAAAAATATTCTCTAGTGATAAGGAAAGGACATTGACAGGTAACAAGAAATATCATCTCCATTTAGACGGAAATCGGAGCTATATTTAGTTGACCTTGGAGAGCAAAATACAGCAAGAAAGTCTATTGTTTTATCGTGGCTTATCTCTTTAACGGTATATAGTACAAGCTTCATTTTGGTTTCATTTTATTTATAAAAATTAGACAAAAAATATAAGCCGTAATTTATAATTGTATGACATGTAGTTTGTATTTTCGGATTTTGTAGCAGGGATTCCTTATCTCTTAATTAAGGCCCGTATTATACACGGACACTCAGCGACCCGGAAGTGTCTGGGTAGCTGTTTAGCAGCCCGGACACAGCCGGGACGCTGCAGGGACACCGCATCGGCAACGCCCCACTACCAAATATCATCCACTCAGCCGTTACCATGAACAGCGAAGATATGCTTTTGCTCGTCCTACTTCTGGAAAAAAGAAGACGTCGAAGTCGACGACGAATGCAAAGGCATCCTATATTTTCTTTGCGACCAGAAAAACAAATTATAGGCTACTTTACACTTTTTGATGAACTGTGCGCTCATCAAGAGGAGTTTTTTAACTACTTTCGGATGTCTGTATCATCATTTAAAGAACTTCTGAAACTTATTGGATACATTGCTGGAACGAATACCCATTTACAAAGGTGTATTTCACCGGAAGATAAGCTGGTCATAACTTTAAGGTAAGTTACTATATTCAGATCAATGCAAATAATAAATGTTCAAACCAAAACTCCTAATTCATGACAGTTAGGAGTAATGAAGAGTCACATTTATATTTATATAAGGTTATATAACCTTATACAAATATAAATATATCATAAACGACCACTATATTTATATATCATAAATATAAATATATAAACAAAACGACCACTCTCGGGCGATGCGCTGCAGTCTGTGTCCGGGACACCGTGTGTCCGTGTATAATAGCTCGCGGGACACTCCCATAAGATTCAATGTTAATTTTGACTAGAGACGCTGGCGGCCCAGCTGCCGGGACGCAGATCTGCTACCCGGGTCGCAGATCTGCGTCCCGCGTGTGTCCGGGCTGCGACTCGCCCTCGGACACAGCCGGGACACACTTCGGACGCAGATCTGCGACCGAGCCAACTGTGTCCGTGTATAATAGCTCGCGGGACACTCCCATTTGATCAATGTTAAACGAGTGTCCGGGTCGCTCGGCGACCCAGCCACTGGGTCGCTGAGTGTCCGTGTATAATACGGGCCTAACTCACGCAGCTCGCACTGAGTCAGACAATGACAAAAAACCGGGACAGAGTTGTTGTAAACAACCTCCACCCCCCCCTCTCTGGCCACTGATAAGGAGAGTGAGAGAGGTAGCTGTTTCTTTCTTTCTCTCTACTCCGTACTAATTTCTGATTCTTTCCTTCCTGATTATCTTAACCCATGTTATTTTCTCCGCAAAAGCTTAGGAATGCAATCAATTTTAGGATGACAATAATTTATTTTTATATTATTTCATTCATATTCTGAAATAATTTAACCATCAATATTATGCGACAATTGGGACTGCTATTTGTAATCATCTTTCTTTTGTGAACATTAAGAAAATCAATCTTGTGTTGGAGTTTGACTAAATGTAAATATGGTATTTTTTTTAAGATACAACCATTTTAAAACCTTTCCAATTAACTCCTTTCTACTCTTGAAAGAAATGTTGTAGTATGTAACTAGAATGATTATGTAAGTTTAACTATTTATTTTAAAGTGAAACTATTGTGGAATAATTGGGTAGTTAAATTATAAATTTAGATTTTAAATTGGTTATTTTTCTACATAAATTATTTTTTGAGCCAGTTTGATCAATTTTATATAACATAACAAAAAATATTGATGAACCTATCAGATCATTAACTTGTTTCGGAGATAAGCTTTCTAGTTTTGAACTGACGTTAACTTAAGGGATGCAAACATTAGTCTATTGTATCTTTTAAAATTAAAATCAAGCTTCATAATTTTGTGGTTGTTAAAAAGCTTGGCTCGAAAAAGCTCGAGCTCGAAAACTTTTGAAAAAGCTTGGCTCGGCTCGGCTCGAGTTCAAAAATCACTATTCGCACACCCCTACTTGCAAACTTAGGTTTGGAGGTAACTTTACACTACTATTATAATGTCCCTCCATATTTAAGAAATATATTTAATAATTAGGAGACAAATTCAACCTAAAACTGCGTTATAATTAATAAAAATTAATTAACACAAAAGTATCAAAAGTAACACGAGTTGATCTTAGATGTAAAAAACTTACAAAAAGAAGGGGAAAACTCAATAAAGAAAGCAAATGAATTGATAGCAGGAAATGAAATACTCAAAACCGTCAAGAGAAGTTCAGAAACACATGAAGAAAACCGAACTCTAGCGCTGCTTGTCAATTCAAATGTCTCCTTGGAAGAGGATGTATTATCTCATGAAAAAATCAATCACCTTGAAGACCTTATTCAGTTCTACCAAGAATGCTTAACTGAAAAAGAAAAGGAAATTGAGCTCAAAAACGCTAGTATAAATGAGTTGAATACGTCCCTGCAAGTGATGGAGAGCGGTTGGAAGTGTGATAAACAAGAAATTGAAAATCTTAAAATGCTAAACAATTCGCAAGAAATGGCCCTGAACAAACTTTATAGTTTTTATGAACCAGGAGCAATATCAAACAGAGCATCACAAATACCCATAGAAACCAAAAACTCTTTTAGCGCACTAGAATGCTTGGAGGGCACACAAAATATCTCAGCCAGTCATCAGGAAGAAAGAGAGAGAGTCAACCACAAAAAAGAGAAGCCCAAAAAAGAGCCCTCATCTATGACTATGACTGCTGCTTGTAAAGACAATGCCGGACCTTGTCCAAAAATATCAATTGAAGCCGATAGTCAGGGAAAAGAGCTTGTTTTCCATTTAGCAAGGGAGGTGGGCACTTCTTTCTACCTTTACAGTCATATACAAAATGGGGCACCTTTAGAGGCTGTAACAAAAGCAACCGCTATAAATCCTGACTACAAATCGTACACAAAAAAGGATTTCATAATCTGGACCTGTGGTACAAACAATATAACACCAAAGACTTGCCCAAGTAGTATAATATCAGACCTGGAGAAGGAAATTAACAACTACAAAAACACAAATCTAATAATTGCGACCATTCCTCAGAGGTATGATTTGGGTAAACACTCAGAAGAAAACAACATCATTGATGACATCAACCATTCTCTTAGGGGGTTGATCAATAAAATTCCTCACCTACTACTACTGGACCTACATCTTTTCCTTGGACGCCAACACCACACGCCCCATGGGTTACACATTAACAGATCTGGGAAATTAGTGGTTGCACAACTCATAAAATGTATTGTTTCTTCAAGTGGAAATGAAAAGAAATCAAATCCTGGCAATTCTTCAATAAATAAAAATCACATTGGCTCATCAAAGTCTAATATACAGCACAGATACAGACCATACTCAAGAGTAAATGTGTCTCAAACCCAGTCAATGCATCATCAACCCTCTACCATCGTCCATAGAAGAGGCCTAGTATCAGATACACATGCAAGGGTGACACCGGGTCAGCTGCTCTGCAGTGAGGCACTGAAGAAAAATCATGAAAGGATGGCAAGACAACAAACCACCTCAGACACACATAGCATGCTCCAACCTCCAGGATACCATAACATGTTGAAGCTTTGGCCATCTTTTCAATCGTTCTCTCATCCTCTTCATCCTCCGGTTATGGTTCACCGCAAGTAAACAACTTGGCTTGGCATCTACATCCTGGTGCCTATGATGTTGGCGGGCGCATGCACTTCGAAACACCCACTTATTCTAGTAGTCGTCATCTAAATACCCAAGTTTCGGCAAGGCATCAAAAAAACTTTGTTCCACAGAGATTTCTGAGTGTAACTTAGATATAAATCCATTATTAGAGGTCCAGTGTCATAGGGATTCACAGAGGGTAAAAAAGAACAACAATGAAAAGTTGTCAGAAAATTTATTATCATGTCTGTTACTCCATTTAAATATTCAGGGTTCAAGTTTGAGTAAGTTTGTAGTTGTTAAAGTTATTACAGATTTTTTGAAATTGGCGCCAAAAATTGTTTGTTTATCTGAGCACTGGATTAATGTAAACGATAATCTCTTGACAAATTGCTTTAGTTCCTATAAATTAGCCACAATCTATCATAGAAATATAAAAAACAGAGGTGGTGTATGTATCTTTGTGAAAAACGATGTTATCTTTAAGGAGAGATCAGACATTAGTTCATTTTCTGTGGAAAATATTTTTGAGTGTACTGCCATTGAGAGTAGAGCTATTGATGAATCCAGGATGTCCATATTCATTGTAATTTATAGAATACCTGACGATAAAAATTTGAATAACTTCTTCTCATGTTTTGAAAAATTATTGAATCATCTTGAATCTGATAAGCAAAAAAAATCTATCTTCATTAGTGGTGACTTCAATATCGATCTGTTAATTGATAGTGAGAAAAGTTGTAGATTTAGGGCTTTACTAGTGTCATTTGGGTACAATGTGCTATTCAATGAACCAACTCGAATTACCCCTACAACAGCCACCTGTATAGATAACGTCATCTCCAATGTAGGTGTCAATGAGACCGATTGTAAGGTAATTGATTTTGGAATTTCTGATCATCTGGGTCAAGTAGTTTCTATAAAAAATCAATGTAAGAAAAATGAGGGTAAAATTGTAATATCTAAACGCACAATAAATCAGAAATCCATTAATCTTATGTTTAATTGTCTGGCTGAAGAGGACTGGGAAGCTTGTTTATCACAGTCTTCTTGTAATGAGAGCTTTAATGAGTTTTTCAAAATATTTTACAGTTCATTTCTAAGTAATTGCCCAGTAAAAACAAAGGTTGTAACAAAAAGAGAAAGAAACCATCCTTGGGTAACTAAAGGGATTCAGGTGTCAAGTAAAAAAAAGAGGGAACTGTATAATATTTCTAGAGAAAATTCTGATCCTGTTTTTTTGGAATATTTTAAAAATTATAAAAAGATTTTTAGAAAGGTAGTTTTGGCAGCAAAAAGATTATATAATTTAAGTTTGATTAAAAACAGTGATAATGTAACTAAAACTTCCTGGAATATTGTAAAAAATGAATTAGGTTCAGGTCATAAAGAGCAAATCTGTCCTGAGGTCAAAGTTGATGGGGAGGTAGTGACACATCCTGTAGCTGTTGCCAATTCTATGAATATTTTTTTTTTAGTATAGCAAATAGTTTTCACACTGATGTGTCTGCTTCAGAATCTATTGGAAATATGGTCAAAGCTTCTATATGCACTCCTAATTTATTCAAATTTCAGCCTGTTTCTGAATCTTTTGTTTTATCTTGTATCAGGAAGCTGAAAAATAAAAATTCTTCAGGATGGGATGAAATTCCCACAAGTCTCATAAAATCCCTGGCATTATGCATCATAAAACCCTTAACTCACTGCATAAATATGTCTTTTGCAACGGGATCATTTCCTGATAAACTTAAATATGCCCAAATTATACCCATTTTCAAAAAGGGAGACTCTCAAGAAATATCAAATTATCGGCCCATTGCTCTCTTACCTGTTTTATCTAAGGTCTTCGAGGAGGTCGCACTTTTGCAGTTAGTACCCTTTCTTGAAACAAACGGTTTGTTGAGTGGAGGTCAGTTTGGCTTTAGAAAGGGGAAGAGTACATCAGATGCCATTGTTGATCTTTTTTCTGATGCGGTGGAGGCCTTGGACAGATCTCAGAAGACAATTGGTGTTTTCTGTGATCTGTCGAAGGCCTTCGACTGTGTAAAGCATAGTATTCTTCTTGAGAAACTTAAATTTTACGGGATGGCTGATTCTACCATTTCCTGGTTTGCAGGTTATCTTTCCAATAGATATCAACAAGTTGTCTTAAGAGACAGGTCTAATGTAAAGCATCTTTCTTCCTGGTGTTCTGTGATTCATGGTGTACCTCAGGGGTCAAAGGTTGGTCCTCTTCTCTTTATTCTTTATGTAAATGATCTTGCTTTCTCGGTTTCTTCAAAGATTATTCAGTTTGCTGATGACACCACAATGTTGGTGAAAGCACCTTCCACCTCACTAGCTTCTGAAATAGCATCTAAAGAGATTTCTTCCATGGAAAATTGGTTTAAACAAAATGGACTCCACCTTAACTGCTCCAAAACCCATTTACTTCATTTTCACAACCCACAGCTTAATTCAGATAAGGTAGTCCTTGATTTGGACTCAGGAGAAAGAATTGTATCATCAGAGAGCACTAAATTCCTTGGCCTTCATATAAACGAACACCTGAAATGGATGGAACACCAAAATCATCTATCCTCCTCCTTAGCCAAATCCTTATTTGCCCTGAGAGTAGTATTCAGGACAACAGGTCTTAAAGCAGCTCTCATGGTTTATCACTCTTATTTCATGTCCAGGGCATGCTATGGTATCATAACTTGGGGAAGTCATTCATCAATAGTAAATCATTGTTTTCTTTTGCAAAAAAAAGCTGTAAGGATTTTGGCTGATGTTGGACCTCGCGTATCCTGTCGCCCCCTGTTTATCCAAATGAAATTGATGACCATCCATGCTGTCTACATATTTCAGGTTTGTACTTTCGTTAGGAGAAATTTTGAAAACTTTCTTCTTGCTAACCATGAACACCCCTACAATACTCGCCATAGAGATACTCTTCAGTTTCCAATCCACAGAACTGCTTTGTATGAAAAATCTCCACTGTACATGGGTAGGAAAATTTTTAATCATCTCCCCACCCATATCAAATCTGAGCAAACAGTTTCTAAATTTCAAACAAAGTTAAAAGAATTTTTGATTTCACAATGCCCATACTCACTTGAAGAGTATTTTTCACATTAAACAGATTCTTTTTTTCTCTCTCTTGCAGATTTGCTCTTTAGTGGAGTTCAATTGCGATCATGTGTATGTAGATAACAATGTGTATAGATATGTAAGATCCATATGTAACATGTTAGGTTAAGTTCCAAAGTGGACGTGTCACATGTTTATCTGTGAAAAATCACAAAGTTGTAAACTTTTTGTGACGAATAAAGTATTTCATTTCATTTCATTTCATTTCAGTAAAGTAACTTTATTAAGAATAGAAAAATACAACTCGTGTAAACAAAAACAGATACAATATTATTTTTTTGTAAGAAAACATTAAAACATTAAACATATTCTAAATCACTAAGCTGGCGGTCTCCAAACCAAACTCCCATATGGTGTGGAGCCAGAGGCTCTCGTGGAGCGTGAAAGCGTCAGTGAGAGACCATTTTCTGATTTTATCCTTACCTATTTGCCTGTTGGGGAAAAAATTGTAGCTTCAATCGGAAGTTTCCATAATAAGTACCTTCTAACCGTCCAATATATGTGATGTGGAAAGTGAAAAGGGACCTCAAATCGGAATTTTCCGGTTTTGAGTTATTAACATCCTGAAATTCAGCATTAAATTGCAAACAATTTGACATATAATTTATTGTACCATGATTTTTTGTCAAAGAGTTTTTGGCATTTGAGTTTTAAATAGTCAAAAAGGGTATTTTAGGAAATCAAGGCCCAAAACTTCAAATGTTCACAGAATATTTATTTTAAATATTTAAGAAATGATTAGGTACAATGGAACCTGGATAATTCGAATCTCAAGGGACCAGCTAAAAACTTCGAATTATCCATAAATTCGAATTAAAGAAGTTCTAAAGAATGAGGCCAAAACATTAAAACTTCACATTGTGAATTTAACCTCTTTATCAATTTGACACTCTAAAAGAATAAACTCATCAACAAACACTAATTATAAGGGTTCAAAAACAGTAATCATAAAACAGAAATAACTACCCTAAAGTATAAACTACGTACGACGCGACATACGTTAATACAAAGAAACATTTCTGCTAGAAAAAATACAGTACGTTCTGCTACTTCTGAACTTGATACACAGGCTACCAACTTAACTTCGTGTAACATTTAACTTCGTGCTCATTGACTTTCCACTAAAGTGAGTGTTTTATAGGTCCGAGATTTTGTCGACATGATACTTATTTAATGTTAAGTAAAAAGTTTTAAACACTTAAAAACAAGGCACTGTACAAATAAAAAAAACACTTTGTTTGAAGGACGATCAAAAACAACGGAATGCTGCACTGGAATTCGGAAGTTAGTTTGGCTGGTGGGGGGTGGGAAGAGGGTGGCAGTGTTGAGTAGCCTTTGTGTCGACATAGAAAACTTGCGCATCAGGTCTGGCGCATGGCTCGTCTGCCGGGAGCCGTTCTACACAGAATCAAGCGCGAAAAGACTAGTGACGCTGCCACGGCGAGCGCAATCCTTTTCCTAACCTAGTCAGCGTTCTGTACTGTTTTAGTTTATATTATTGGTGTCGAGTTACAAGCGAAGTTGGGGCAGGGTGGGAAGCCTGGGAGGTGGAAGGGATGAGTCATTTGACCATAACCTGACACGCCATAGGTTGGCGTTAATTTTTTATTGAACGTCGTAGTAAAATGTGTTTTCCAATGAATTTGTAACTATTTCCAGTCGTGGAATGAAATTAATGTACCTTAATTTGTCACTTAAAAAATTCGAATTATCTAAAATAAAATTTGAACTATCCACGATTTTTTAGCATTGTTTAGATACAAAATGCCAGGGACCAAGAAAAATATTTGAATTAAAGATTTCGAATCATACAAGTTCGAATTATCCAGGTTCCCCTGTATCAAAATAAAGCTGGAAAATAGATCTTTAAATCTAAACTAAAATAGATTTGATACACTTACAAATTCATTGTCAAAAAAATTGAGAAAGTGAGAAGTCTGAAAAGGGTCCTCAAGTCGGAAGGCAGAATACCAAGGAATAAAAGAGAAATACACCGTCAAGACGGTGATTTTTTGACTTAGACAATATTCTTTTACAACGAACAACTTGAAGTAGTTCACTTATCCGCCTATAGATGCCAGGAGAAAGTAATTTTGTGATGCCCCTGGCGACTCAAGTCAGTACGGGCCTGCACATTTTGGAGATGGGACCTCAAGTCGCCCGCCATGTTATTTTCCATTTAAGCGACTTGAGGTCCCTTTTCGCATGACATAGGCCGCTAAATCGATTATTTTTTAATATTTCTCGAATTCTAATCGCTAAAATAACTGAATGAATATGTACAGGAAAGATTAGGGAAACATATCCATTCGAAACCTAAAAATCAATATTTTTTACCCGATTTGACTGAAATGCCCGTATTGTAAAATTTACTCCAGCGACTTGAGGTCCCTTTTCACTTTCCATATCACATATACTTTTGAACAGCTAGAGGCTACATAGAGCTCTTGATGACGATCTTTTGATGACGTCACAATTTGTTTGCGTTTTTTAGTTAAATCTCATTGCTTTCCTTGGAATATAAATTAAATTTTACAATCTGTGGTTAACTTTTAGAGGTTCTTTAAACCAATTTCATATTTTTAAATGGAAACAAAGTGAACTGGGTTTGTTTTGAGGTCAAGGGATAGTGCCTCTGTTCCAGGGATTCAGCCCTTTCCTATACTGAAGTTGTGTCCTTTCTTAAAAGTCTGAAACGTACTAGCAAATGTCAAAATACCTTTAACATTACGCATCAAATGTTTAATAAATACTGTGGATTATTAAATATCTTTCACTTATTATTCAGCATCGATATTTTATTTTTAGGGGCTTTTGCCCCTACAAGCCACTAGTTTTTATTTAAAGATATTTTTTACCATCCTGTTTAGTCAGACCAAAAATACTGTTTACTTTGTTGCAAACAAGTTTCTGCTTCAACATTTTTGAGAATCTTGATATTACAAAATCATAGCTAGCCTATCCTCAATTTAATGGACCCTAATATTACACAGTCTTGATATAACGAATCTTTTGTTTGGTCCCTTGAGATTCGTTTTATCAAGGTTATACTGTAAATTAATAGGTCATTATGGGTCGATGACGTCATTTTTCAAATGGTGGGAGGGGTCAGGCAGATTATGACCGTTGAATGATTTTGGGAAGGTCTCAAAAATGGCCGTTAACTGATAAAAAATTTATGGACGGCTCCTTATATTTAATAATTGTCATCTTTAATATAGTAACACTTTGCTTAATCCTTCATCTTTCATAATCTGAAATGGGTCTGATCTAAATCATTTCGGGATTATTGGGTCTCCACTGTAATTTAAAAAAATCATAATTATAGGTAAATTCTTAGCCAGAGAGGCTTCACCAAAATGAATAGAAAGCTAGAGGTCGATCCATAACTAGCATTTTTTATTTCAACTTAGCAGCGTCTGTACTCCAGCTGTGACTTTTAATAATGTTTTACATTGATTGGAACTACAGCTAAAGTAGACAAGAAAGTAGATATGGTATATCATAACGAATTGTAACAATAGGTTTTGGAGCCATCTCCTGGCTAAAAATTCATCGTGGGACTTCTCCATGTTTCTAAACATTTAAAATTACAGTACCGATTGCATCAGACATTTTTCAACTATTAAGTGGTGCAACTACACATTTTAGGTGCATTCTCACACGCAGCGTGACAGACAGATCAATGTGCGTGCACTGAACGCGCTTCTGGGACGTGCGTCGTGGCTGGGTGGAGAAAATGCATCAGTGGCCGACGCTGCAGCGTGGTCCGCTGTCAAGAACACACCTGGTGTCGAACTTAGTCAAAACATGACCCGGTGGATCACCCGATGTGCAGAGGCTTTTGAACTTGGTAAGTGTGGGTAGTTATGAGTACTGTAAAACCCCGATTAACCGCACCCCGTTAAACCGAAACCCGGGTTAACCGAAACCATGATAAAAAATTGAAATAAATTGGAAAATAAGCTTAGCAACGGTAATTGTCTGCCGTTGCACGGTTAGGTGGCCCGGCTTGGCTTGAGTCATTGTCGCGGCGGCCACTAACCTTAAAAGAATGTCTTGCCCCTATCCCCAAATCAGACCAACCCTTCCCCACCCCCGAACCCCGAACTCCACGCAGACATTCCCCATTGCTATTGCTATGACAGTGTTGTTACTGTATTGGTGCACTGTGGTCGTTGAAACTGTACGTTTGTGTCTTGAGATTTAAGTGAGTTAATTTACGCGTTCCTCTCCATCTTGTTGCATTTGTTAAAAACACTTTATTTTATTTAAAATTCATTGTTGGTGATGGTGATTTTATATTTTGATTTTGATTTTTTTTCCGTCGCCGTCGCCATTTCCTTCCTTCCACCAGTCTCAGCGCAGCTCTGATTGGGTGTGGACGTGCTCTCTCCTGTCTGGTGATTCTTGATACTTGTGATTTCTGTGTTATTTTGTGTTATTGTTTTTCTTTTCAGCATAGTGCTTTTTGTGACAGCTTTTACAGTTCTCTGTTTTAGCTGTGTTTTTGTCCAGGTTTTCTTGGCTATGTGATAATCTTGTTATATTCTAGGTTTTCTTCCACCTGAAGACAGGATCAGATTCCAGATCCCGAAATGTCGTGAAACTTGTTTTTTACCAATCAGTGATGGCAAATGTCCGCAAAAATCCAAATCAAAATACTTTATTTTACATAAGTTTACATTTTGTACAATGTCCACCAAGAAGAAACGTGTTGTAGTGAACTTCAGTGAAAAACTAGAACTTGTTGAACAATCGAGTGAATCAACAACCGCCAATGTTCTGCTTATAAAGAGATAAAGAGACAAAGCTGCCCGCAACTGATGTGAAGATAAAGAACAAAAAAAATTGTCGATTACTTTTATAAATAGATATTGTGTGTACAGATGTAGATTGTAAGATTACGGTAACTAAAATAACGTAAATCAACTGTTGTAGTTTTTTTCTACCGAAATAGACTATAAATTCCAACCATTGATTAACCGAAAAAATAGGTTATCCGAAACGGCCTTGCCCCCTTTATTTCGGTTGATTGGGGTTTTACTGTACATACATACATACAGTAGACTCATAATAGTACAAAACAATGGACTTTGGGATGTCGAAGTATCGAAATATCGAACTATAGGGAGTGCATGGAATTTTCCATCATTAAAAGCATAAAAAATAAAGGTTGTACATGTGCACATTCTAAATGTATTCAGGTTGTCTTATTAGTTGGGAATTCAGTAAAAATCGGGAAAACGCTGGGGATTTTGTCTAGTCGGGAACAAGAAATGAATTTCAACCTTTGTTTGGGAAATTTGAACTTGGCTGTAAAACGATACGAAATAGCAATTTTCGACATTATCGTCATCTTATCTCTCAATCGAATCACGGCAGTCAAATATTTCAATCATTGCAACCGGAAAGTCTGTCATTAATACCACTGCTGGCCAATCACTCAGTTGTATTACGGCCAAAAAATCACTCACTCGTTTCGCAGCCGAAAAGTCTTTTGCTCGTTTTGCAGCCTACAAGCCTACAATACCATAGACATCAATACCAATACTCATACTCATCAATACCAACCCATCTACACCACGATTCTACATTCTTCCTAAAATCCACAAGAATACGCTTCCACCTCCAGGGCGACCTATTGTAACTACTGCAACTCAGCAACAGAAAAGATTTCAGCCTTCGTCGACTCGCACCTACAACCCATAGTATCTAACTTACCATCATACATCAAGGACACCAACCATTTCCTGGACCGACTAGCTGAACTCCCCAAGCCTCTTCTACCTAACACGATTTTGGTGACAATAGATGTAACTTCCTTGTACACTAATATACCACACACACATGGCATATCAGCAATGGAATTCTTCCTAGATCAACGTCCTAAGCACTCACAGTCCTCTTCTGCATTCCTTCTTAACCTTGCTAGATTCATCCTTGAAAAGAACAACTTTCAATTTGAGGGCAAAAACTTCTTACAAGTCAAGGGCACAGCAATGGGAACCAGAATGGCCCCCTCTTACGCCAACCTCTACATGGGGAAATAAGAACAGGCTTTTTTAAGAACCCAAATAACTCAGCCATTGTGCTGGTTCCGGTTCATAGACGACATTTTTGTCCTATGGACCTCTGGCCTAGACTCCCTCAACCTGTTTTTAAGTAATCTCAACAAATTCAGCCCCCTTAGATTCACTAACAACATTTCAACCGCAGAGATCGTCTTCCTAGACCTCAAAATACAGATTCAAGATGGTCAGATTCAAACAGAGTCCACTTCAAACCTACTAACCACCTGCAATACCTCCACTTCGAGAGCAGTCACCCTACCAACACCAAAAGATCCATCCCGTACAGCCAAGCCATAAGAGTAAAACGCATTTGCTCCACAGACCAAGAATTTCAGAAATTTAACAACACAATAACTGAAGCTTTTGTGAAGCGAAGATATCTCAAAAACTTAGTAAACAACCAAATCCGCTTAGCCCAGTCAGAAAACAAACACCATCTGAAGAAAGCCAATCGCCCCAACCAGTGGTGTAGTGGTGCGGGAATGCGTGGGAACGGTGTTCCCACACTGGTTTTCAGAAACCCGGGAAAATCCCATTGCCCCGTTCAGGGAAAATCCGGAAAAATAGCTAAAAATCCTATATTGATAAACATTAAAATATGTCAATAATGTAATTCATACTTAGTAAACACGATTTTGCTCTGTTTCGAAAGATAACCTCACTCTTGCTTGAACTTTGTATTGTGCACAGAGTACGGTAGGTAGACAGTAGCTTGCATCACTCTCCACTCTCCCGTCCCTCCCCAACCCTCCCCCAACTTTCAGAATGCATTTGCCGTCTACTTGTAAACCTGATTTGTCAATCTGTCAATGAACTTTCATTATAATTGATCACTCTGTTTTTTATCTGTTTTATGTTTTATAGATTTAATTTATTTCAGTTCTCTGCTTTTACTTGGCTAGAACATGTTATTTAAAAACGAGGTTATGTATGGTGTTTTTTTGGAGATTAACGACCACGTACATAAAAGTCATTGTAATTAATTACTCTTTTTTTCTCTGTTTTATGGATTTGATTTTTTTTAGTTCTCTGCTTTTTTACTTGTATAGAATATGTCATTTAAAAATTAGGTTATGTAGCTATTTTGGGGGTTAACGTACATAAAAGTAGTTATTAACTTAATTAATAACCTTTTCTAAAATAACTTCTTTTGTGAAATAATAAAGTTAGTTAAATATAAAATGATAGACTTCTGTTTTTATATTTTGCTTTTCCAAAAATCAACCAAATTATTTAATGGTTTCTTGAAGCCTCAGTAAATTCAGTGAGCTTAAAATACATAGCCTAATTTGCATCGTATACACATACAGGGAAAAGTATCTTAATTTGTATGGAATTTGACAAATATATTAAGCGTTCCCACACTGAAAAATTTGCCACTACACTACTGGCCCCAACATATCTCTCATCACTAATTACCATCAAGGCCTACAGTCGCTGAACACGATCCTCAAGGATGGTTTCAAAATCAAGCATCAACACACACCAAGAACTTCCTCCAAGAACCCCCAACAACAGTTTTCAGACAACCGCCAAACATCAGAAACATCCTAGTTCGGCCAAAAATCCCTGACCCCAACAATAGGCCTAACAACCCCCCCCCCCCCCCCAAGGCTCCTTCCCCTGTGAAAACAAACAATGCAAAACCTGTGAAATCAATCAGCCTATTACATCCTTTTCAAGCACAAAAACTAGACAAAATTTCAAAATCCAGGGTCATAACACATGTGCCATAGAAAACATTATCTATCAACTACAGTGTAAAAAGTGCGAAGCACAATATGTAGGCCTATCTACCTACATAACAGGCCAAAATAGCAGGCTTCAACTGCCAATATTTATTGTGCGTCATATAGTGTATAAAGTGTAAATAGTTACAAGATGTGTTGTTGTATATGTTTGCCAGTGTGGCAACACTGAAAATGACAATTTCCAGTAATCAAATTCATTCACTTTCTGGTTGAGAATGGTGTCAGTGACACCGAAATATTCCAATTGTGTGTAATTATTAGTGTACTATCACCTTGAATAACTTTCATTCTTGTAAGCCTGCTATCCTTCCTAAATAATCCTAATATTACCTAGAGTCCTATACCAATGATCTGATTTTTAATATTTGTTTGTTGTACACTAATGTATGTTGTAAAATGTATTTTAACTATTATGACAATGGCTGGAATTTTAAGTTTGTTTAAGATTAGTACCCACCTGCCATTGATTATTCGGCTATTAACAATCTCTGCAAATGAATCTGGTGGTCTTTGCTTTAATATAATTCATTCTACTCTCTTCTTTCACTCATATTTGCCTTATAATACACCTTACTGGTGGATAGCGTCTTTTATAGTATTCTGATGTAATCTAGACTATTACCCAAGTATTTAAATAACCGGGGCAGAACTTTTCTTACCTTGAATGTTAACCTTATGGAATATAAATTAAATGTACTGTATATGTTACTTACTTTTGTACATATATTTTGTACCAGCTGATCAACCCGGTTTCACCCATAGAAAACACAAAAACTTCCTTGGATTCATGACTTAATGTATAATTTTTATACTTCATTAGGTTGCCAAGTCAACTTCATAAGCTTCCCTATAGTTTAACATTGAAAATTCAAGGTACCATAGGGCGTAGCCCTGACGAAATTTAGAAAAACTCTTTCTTAGTTGATGCCGACGTCCCGAGAGGAACGTCCATGCAAATTTTCAAGGTTCTAAGTAGTTTGGGCTGTGTGGTATTTGTCTACTGTATTGGTGGTTCTGTTTTAGGTGAGTGGTCTTTGACAAATATATAGGAGATTGCTTCTCAAAGATGTAAACGTGGCCAGTTTTAATTTTTCAAATTTTATTTAGATTATGTTATTTTTTATTTTAAGACTTGAATTAATTTATTTCTAATTAAACTTAAAGAGTGGCTTAACGAAGTTGTGATCTACTGGATTATGGCCCATCTTAACAATTCTGGTGCCAGCAAACTTGCATTCTCACTTCCTGTAATTCTTATTTAGGATATTGTAGCATACTTATTCTACTCAACACTTGCTTACATATGGACATTTTACATAATGTGAGGCTTCCTCTAAATGATTTTTACATGTAAAATTTTGGTGTATATGCAGGTCTGCTGCTACGGGGTGTTTTGTTTTAGCTCAATCAGATGTTCAGTTCCAGAGACATTGGCTTTCACTCAAGGGCCTATATTTTTCCCCGAGTTTAAGCCAACACTGTTAAACAGATTTTATATAAGTGCGCCACCCATATTATTTGAAAAAAGAGACATTGGGTCATTTATATGTACCCTTTCATTCATGTTTTTTGTTTGTTCCAGGTGGTGCATAATACAACATCTTTGGTAATTAAAATGTTATAATTATTGCAATTTGTGTGTTTGTTTTTTTTATTTAATCCTTTCAACATCAAACTAGGGGTACTTAGATTTTTGGAAGAACCAAGATTGCACTGCTCAACTTGGCTTCAGTTTTGCAAGATACTTAAAGACGAGTACAGTAGACCCCCTCTTAACCGACCCTGACGGGACCGGACCTAGGTCGGATAGCTTAAAAGGTCGGTTAAAGCGGGTAATCCTCTAAATACCTAAAATAAAAGCACTATTAATTTAGGGTTCCATTAAAATAATTCTCAAGCAGTTTGTGGATTATTTAGAAAATGAACTATAATTACCAACCTATTTTTCAAAATATTTACTGTATAAATGTCACATTTTATAGACTAAATAGTAGACGAGGCGAATTTTTTTATAATGACACTTATAATAACATGTTCATAAATTTTTAACAAATTTTACGTAATGATTGTCAAAATTAGTGATGTGAAACAAGCAATCATTGCATTATTACGGATTAGGCAGTTGATTTATAGCTTCTTACTGGAGACTTAAGTCACAAAAACCCATTGCAAAAACTTTTGACTTCGAGTGGACTACCCCCTCTTCCCCACCCACACAAACACACAACGTGCATGTTTTTTTGTTATTTCTTTACTCTACTGATGAATTATATAATGGTTTCCGGATGCGAAAACGAAAACTCAGACGTTTATCGTACTATGCGCTCTGAAAAGCACCTACTGTACGTTTTAATAGATTAATGAATGCTGTATTCAAAATATTTTAACCTATAACAAACAACCTGTGGAGTTGAGCATAAAGTTCCCGTCGACGGATGTGGGAATGGAAAGCCGCAATTCCTAGAAAAGGGCGGTTAAACCGAACTGTTGTCAAAATAGGGTCGGTTAAAACGATCTTTAATATCTGACCAGCAAGGGCGGATAATCCGATCGTCGGTTAAAACGAGGTCGGTTAAGAGGGGGTCTACTGTAGCTACTCCCTCCATTTACCTAAAATTTGTGGGTGTGATTTTACCTTCAATTATTTTATCAACAATTTCAATGACTAATTCTTTAAAGAAATTTGAGGTTTTTTTGTTGTCTGTTTACTTATTAAGTGATATTGTTTCACTATTTGAAACCAAAAGATGTACAAACTCAGTTTGCTACAAGAGTTGATTACATGGGCTTGGGATTAAGAGAGTGTCACCTGTGGCAGTGAATGGAAAATCCAAATTTAAAATCATTACCAACCAAGCAGATAATGGGTAAAGACTTAAAATCCTTGATTGCAGAACTCATCATTAGCGTTTCTCCTTTCGGACAAACACTAGATAAGCTCAGCAAAACAAGCCAAGCTGTGAGCCATGTGCAAATGTCTGGTTCGCAGTGATTGTTAAAAAGTAGGGAATATTTAATCTTCACCATGAAGGTGTTTTCCTACATTACAAATTTATGTCGGCAACTTTGATAGCTGACACAAACTACTACTAAGTTCCCACTCACATTGGAAGAGCCGCTCAGTGTTGTAATTAATCCTGATGAAAATTATAGTTATTAATGTGCATCAATCCCAAATCAGAATCTCTTCATTTGTTTGTCATCCTTAAGCTTCAAAATAATGTCATTTTATTAATTACAAAAATTGAGTCTTAACGTTTATTGTTTTCCTACCACTGCGTGGAAATAATCACATTGCCACACCTGTAAACAGTACTCAAAACGGTTTATTTCCGCTTTCATTTCATTCCTGTTTGCTAAATCAGGGATACTTATTAGGTTAAAGTGACACACAAGAGAGATAACTATGACGTCAAAAACCAAAGACCAGTTTCTATTGTTCAGAAATCCCATGAAACTCACCGTATTCTAAATTCTAGTTGCCTTGCTCTAAATCAGCTGATTTCACAGTCAGCGTTTCTATACACTAACTTCCGGTTCGTTCCAATAGAATAAGCAAACGTAACCTCAATGAATTTTTGTGTACAGGTTAGTTAATAAGTTAAACTGTTTAAAAAAAAATGGTGGTACAGTCGACTCTCGCTAACACGAACCTTGATATCATGAAATCCTCTATATCACGAATTATTTTTAATCCCCTCGGAAAAACCTGTGTAATACGAAATAATTTCTTTGCATAACTCGAACTGATTTCCCAGTTATATTTTACCTCTATAACTCGAAGGAACACAAAAATTACCTCCATACAAAGTTCAGTAAATAATACAAATTTGATACCTCCATACCATGAAGTTTTCAGGATGGACCTCTATAATACGAAATCCCGGCATTCAGGATGCAACCTGTCGGTGAATCATATCCGGATATGATGCAGTCCCCGGGGTTATGCAGTCTGTCTGCAGTGGCTGTTTACCTTGTGCGAGGCTTTTCGAGTATGTGACGACTGTTTGTGTGTGAAATATACGAAAATGAGTGCGAAAAGACAACCCAAAGCATTGACTGTTGGTGAAAAGTTAGAAATACAGTAATGAGTTTGGTGAATGAAGTGGCGGTAAAGAAGAAAGATATTGCTGCCAGGTTTAATACTCCAGGTAGTACGCTATCAACAATTATCAAAAGCTAGGTGGAAATTGAAAAGCAGGCAAGTGAAGGTAATATTAAATGTGGGGGATACAGTAAATTTTCTTTATATTATTGTTTTAATAAAAATTATGATCAATACTGTAATTGTTTTTACATGTTTAAGCGGAGGAAGATTACAGACTTTTTAATCAGAATTAATGTGATCTTGTATGTTTTTTACAGGTAATTATACTATAAATACTATAATTTTCATTTATACAGTATATAATGAAAGCTTAGCTATGTCGAAGATGTAAGGAATACATTTTTCTTTACTTCAGTATCAAGAATTTTCATTTGGTTTACCTCTATAACTCGAACTATGCCTACGACGAACTATACGTAACTCAAAGACAAATTGCAGTCCCGTGGAATTTCGAGTTAGCGAGAGTCGACTGTAGGAAAATCTTGTGTGTATTATTAGCACAAATAGTCAATGCTGCTCTCGAAATGTTTGGCCGCACTCAGCTAACGTTTCGTGCGGCCATTTTCAATTCTCGAGGGGCAATGACGTACTTTGCGCTCTTAATACACAAATAGCTATCGTGGTGCCCGGTGATAGTGCACAGAATTCCCAACAAACTGTAGTAGGATCTATCTAGGAGATATCTCTGCCATAAAGTCAGTAGTACAGTATTAAGTAAAATGTTAGTTTGATTTTAGTTGGTATGACTGACTATTGTGCACTTGTATTTGTTTAATCAATAATGTCAAATAATTGAGTATGATTTTTACTGTGACTGGCCCCATGTCCCACAAAGAGCAGGATCCTAAATGGTGAAAGAGTGAGTGGTGTCTTGTTGTGGTATGCACACTAGGGGTCATTGAAAAAACATGAGATAAAATGAGAGCACAAAAAGGTTGGGAACCACTGCTCTAGCAGCCTATTGAAGACTTAGTTTACCACTCCACCTTAATATTTTACTTAGTTGATGTTTGATTTTACTGGAATTACAGGCTATGTCTTCATTGTAATGCATTGGATTGGAGTATACAGGGCGTCCAACTTAATTGTGCCATCACTGGCCTTTCAGAAACTATAAGATTTAGAGAAAATTTAAGTGAGGGAAATACATGTGCTTTTTTAAGACAATCTAAAATATTACTTCCATTTTCTTGTAAATTGCCCCCTTTTTCCAATATCGCAGACAACTTTGATTTTTCCAATAGAACTTCCTTTATTAACAGGGGCGTCCATCAATGTGGGCAATGGGGGGCCCGGGCCCCTCCCCTAGATTTTATTTAGGAAAATGGTATTTTAACAGGTTTTTTATAATTTTATTTTATTAAAAATAATATAACAAAAATACTATGAAATAGGCCAAGACGTTGCTATTTTCTGTTTCCCATTTTTATTTTTATGTGTATTCAAATATCTCAAAGATTCGTGCTGTGCAAAAAGAAATTTATTGTGTTTACATTTCCTAAACTTAGAGATCTTAGATTTTCTAAGTAAAACAATTCTGAAAAAGAATCACACCGTTCTCATTTTACAAGGATTTTAGGAGTTCAATCATCAACCACTTTCTAAAAACTTTAAAAAAAAACAGTTAGCATCTTGCTGCAATCTTGCTCGGGTCATTTGCCCGTGATCGGTAATTTGGCTTTAAGTGTGTTGGTTTTTTACTGTTTCCCTCATTTGTCATGAAGTTATTCTATTCACCCAATATGGGAAAAACAATCCCATTTTGATATTTTGTTGAGTAAGGACAACGCCCAACGGACAGAACGTTGTTCTCTGGAATATTTTCTTAAACTTAAAACAATTAGACTTTTAGTTTGTTTCTGATTAATAATCTTTGTTTTTTACTCAATTTTCTGAAAATTAACAATGATTTAATTATTGTAAACAGGAATTCAGATTACTTAGAATTTCTTGATTCACACTCTCAGGGTTTACCTCCTGTAGCACAGATGCAATATAATTAATATTATTTTATTAATTCATCTGTGCCTACAGCTTATTTGTAGCTGAGGTTTTTTTTACATCGATATCATTTTCTAGAAGTTGATTTGTTAATTAAATAAATATATGCCTTCAGCATTCAAACTATTATTTAATTTTTATTTTGTGACAAACCAACCAAAATAGTCTGCATAAATGAATTCAATAAAAAATTGTATACATACATTTTAGAATAGTTAGGCAGTTAGGTTATACAGAAGAGCGCCGATTATCCGAACGTCGGTCATCCGAACCGTCGGTTAACCGAATGCCGTAATAATTCATATTTTGAACATGATTCTCAAGCAATTCAAATTCGCGCGCCAACCGAAACTCCCGTTGCGCCGGAATATCAATGTATTCTGATAGATTCCATAATAAAATACGTGAATAAGTTTTGTTTGATAATTTTTTAGTCTTTTTACTACTAAGAATTACGTTACTTATATAATTTTAAAATGTTGTATTTTCATGTTCGATTATCCGAATATTCAGTTATCCGAACACCCCTTGTCCCCAATTAGTTCGGATAATCGGCGCTCTACTGTATTGATAGAAATTGTTGTTATTTGTCCTGATTGCCTAAAACTGTAAGTTACAGACAGTGCCGAATTCACAGACCTTAAGGCCCAAGATCTAACTTTCTGTGCGGCCCCCTATTGTGTTGAGGGAGTAGAGGGAGTTTAGTGTTACTGTATTTGTTATTTTTACTTATACATATACTAGATTACGGTAAACTTATAAGAAAAAGGGTTGTTCCAGTTTTCAGTATCTCTAAAATAACTATGGAACGGTGGCATGTCCTGTAATCCAGCTACTTGGATTTTATTTTTAATTTATTTATCGACTCCATTGGATAGTGGGGTGTCTCCAGCAGAGCTTTTGTTTGGAAGAAGGATCAGGACGAACATCCCAATTGATAAAAGAATGTTGAAACCAAATTGGGGAAGAGTTGACGACCACAAGAAGTTCTGGGAGAAAGATAAGGTAAACCAGAAGTTTTATTTTGACCGAAGACACAATGCGCGGGAACTAAGCAATCTAATGAGAAACGAGCGTGTCTTCATAAAAGACCTGAAGAGATATGGATATATTGTTTCGGAAGGGATAAACAACAGAGAATACTTGGTTGATGTCCAGGGTAAAGTTTTTAGGCGAAACAGAGTATTTCTGCAGCCTGCTCCACTGTTGGATTTTGAAATTGAAGAACCAAGGTTTAGTCAAAAAGATATTCAAGCAGATATTCGGTCGAGAAACTCTAACGAAAATAAAATAACTGGAGAGAAGATAGTAGAACAGCCAAGAGCAAGTGTGGAACTTCCCATGGCCTCTACTAAAGATCCCACTCCTAAGGTCTCTAATCATGCTCCCTACAAGACAAGGTCTGGTAGGGTTGTAAAGCCGAAAAGACTTAGTTTATGAAGAAGAGAAGATGTCAGATGATTAGTTTAACCATATGTCATGTCATGTTTATTGTTGATGTTTACTTTTTGGATTTTGAACACCCTGTATGTGTCTGTTAGCACGATAGCGGCCGTAAATATGGTCCGATCTTAATGAAATTTGGTACAGACATGTAAAGTGGTAATCAATTGGACGAGTTCGTAAACCAGCCCGATAGGACCACCGAGAGGGGGGGTAAAGGGGAATAAACCCCCCCAAAAATGGTTTTTTTAGTTTTTCACGTAGAAAAATAAAACTAATCAATTTTTGGCTTGCACCATTGAATTCAGCTCGAAAAAACAAACAATTTTGCATTTTGTATTTTCTTATTATTTTTTTCGGGATGCGATGTTTATGAACGCTCATTAGATCAAATATTATTTATGTAATTATATATGTTTTCGTGTGGGAACACTCTGTAAATTACATTACTCAGTGGTTTTCATTTCAGCTTGTTTATGTAGTTACTAGCTTCAGATCCCGTTGTGGTTAAATACAACGGTCTCTAGAAAAATAGTGGTTAAATACAACGGTCTTTAGAAAAATAGTGGTTAAATACAACGGTCTCTAGAAAAATAGTACATATGCTTTTTTCCTGTGAAATACCTGAAAATAATTTGACATTCTTCAAAAATAAAATTGTTTTGAAAAATCAAATTATATCAATTATTTGTAAATCCACAGGAAGAAAGCTTTCCAGCGACCCGTTAATTATTAAAATCTGTCTGGTAGAACTGTGGATTTAGTTGTACAAAGTCTTCCAAAAAATCTCTGACTAAGTATTTGTCTATAAATTCGGAGGTTGCTTAGCTTTTTTGCAAATAACTTTAAAATGCTAAAGAAATCAACCAAAGTGGAACGTGATATTCTGAAAGAGATTAAAATTACCTAAAAACTGTCTGTGTAGTATTTTAAGTGTTTCCGGTGTTTACTTGATTGTTTAATTGATAGGCCTAACGTATTTTCCAGAAACAAGGCATCTGGAATGTTTTTATTATTGCAGTTTTTGTAATAAATATAGATACGATTCGAAAACTAAATATATTTATAACACAATACAATGTAGAGGGGATGTGTACCGCATGTAAGATAACACTTTCTAAGTTTGACTTTGTGGTCATTCACAGGAACCGAATTGGCCATATTTACTAGCTATGATCTATCCTCTCAGCTGTGTTTATTCTTATTCATTTTTGTCAGCTGGTACTCGTACTTTTTTGACAGTTATTTAGCCAAAAGAGACCGGTCATTCACTGTTACAAGATCGGCCACTGGTGCAGTCTCGGTCATTCACTGGAGCGTTGACATAGTTGTCTTTCGATTGATTAATACAGGGTGTTTTTTAACGCAACCCATTTTTAAGATTGAATAGTGCACTTATAGATATGAAATTAGTATTGTTATTGTTTTGTAAATATATACATTTAAGCGAATTTCCTTAAAGGAATAAGCTATATTACGGTAGTACTCATCGTAAGACCTGTAATATCGCAGGAAGGTATAAATCTACTCAATAAATGGATACATTCTTTATTCAGAAAACTATAAGTCCTTTTACAAAACAGAATCATTTCAAAACAGAAACATAACATATGTAATCTATTATAGTAATTGCTGTTACAGCCATCTGAATATTGATATCATAATAACAGTTTATATATATTACATTCGTCACAACACAAATTTGGTTTGATTATAAATTATTTTATTTTTGAAGATATCTCTTCCTCTTCTGACTATAAATTTAACTTTTGAGGTCTTTTAATTGTACGACCAGATCTTCGTAGGCAGACCTCCTTTTCCGTTGCAACCACCTGAGGAGAAGAAGGAGCCAGTTGTGGAACCGACGTTCCTGGACCATCTTTATCATTGGATTGATAATTATCCACTTGGTCGTTTGTGTTCTGGAACGGACTTCCATGTGACAAACTTACAATGTTTCCTTTTTCCTCTTCTGGTCCACAACGTCTCAGATAATCATATTTTTCTTCTTCCAGTTCGGTCAATCTCAAATGTTCAGCATGACAAAACCTTACACTTCCCATGACTTTAACCAAATACGTAACTGGGCTTTTCTTTACTAGTATCCTTCCCATTACCCATGAAACCTTTTCTTGACGTACTGTTTTGACCAAAACCTTTTGACCTTCAACAAATGATTTGCTCGGCCCACGCAATCTGTCTGAGGCCTCTTTCTGCTTAATTCTCTTCTCTAACATTACTTCGTTAAGTGCAGGCTTTAACAAAGTTAACCTAGTTCTAGGTTTCCAATTCAAGAACAGCTCTGCTGGAGTCATGCCTGTCACGGAAGTCGGAGTATTCCTGTATGCAAACAAAAAGTTATTCAGTTTATGCTGTAAATTAGAATACTTCTTTCCTAAATCTTCTTCCAAAATCTGGCGAATAAGATTCTTCTTGACTTCCTGAACACATCTTTCAGCGGCCCCATTTGACTCTGAATGATATGGAGGCGTAAGAGTAAACTTGACCGAGTTTTTCCTCAAAAATTCTCTGAATTCATAGCTTGTAAAAGTGCCACCATTATCACTGACTAACTCCTCCGGAAACCCATAGGAAGAAAACAAGGTTCTTAATCGTTCAATTGTCTTAGCCGAAGAAAGCGAATTCATTATAAACACTTCTAACCATATAGAATAACTGTCGACAATGATTAGTAACTGCTGTCGAGAGTAAGGATCTTCGGCAAAATCAATATGCACTCTTTGCCATCTGTACTTAGCCATGGGCCATTGCTGTAGTGGAATCCTAGAAGTAGAATTTCTAGTAAACTGACAAACCTGACAGTTGGAGATTACCTTTTCAATAGCCTGGTCTATCCCTGGCCACCATACGTAACTCTGGCAAGAAGTTTCATACGAGTAATGCCAGGATGTTGATCATGTAGCATCTGTAACATCGAATTCTGCAATTTCTGAGGAATGACTACTCTGGAACCCCATAACAAACAGTGTTGGTCAACTGACTGCTCATCTTTTTTTTCTTAAGAAAACTTCCAAATTAGGATCTTTGTCCGAAAACCTCCAACCACACATGACATCATCTTTCACTTTCGACAGTAAAGGATCCCTATCTGTAATCCTTGCTACATCAGACGCTGTTATTGTTGGTCTATCACTAGTCGTACAATAAAAGTTCATAGCCTCCACACAAGACTCAACATGAGAAAAATAGTTACAGTCAAGCTCAATAGACTCACTATCAGGAAGTGGCAAACGTGACAATGCATCCGCGTGTGCTACATCAGCTGCCTTCCGATATTTGATTTCCAAATTATATGTCGACAGAATCAGGGCCCATCTCTGGAGACGCGCTGCCGCCAGAGTTGGGACACCTTTCTTGGATCCAAATATTGCTGTAAGTGGTTGATGGTCAGTCTGTAAAATAACTTTTCTACCATAAATGTACTTATGAAATTTTTGGACTCCAAAAACCAAAGCAAGAGCCTCTCGATGAAGCTGTGAATAGTTCCTTTCACTGGGAGATAAGGATTTCGAGGCGAAAGCTATTGGCCTTTCTTGGCCATCAATCAAATGCGATAATACCGCTCCTACTCCCCGAGGGCTAGCATCACAAGTAAGAACAAGGGGTTTCTTTACATCATAATGTACCAGTAAACTAGAATTCAGAACCCAGCTTTTACTTTCCTGAAATGTTTGAGAGCATTCCTTAGACCACTTCCAATGTGCATCCTTGTGTAACAAATCATAAAAACAACTAAGTCTTGAGGACAAATTAGATATAAATTTACCATAGTAATTTATCAATCCCAAATATGCTCTAAGTTCATCCTTGTTACTCGGTTCAGGTGCCTCTTTTAGGGCAGATAATTTACTTTCTTGTGGTCTGAGACCTTCCCCCGACAAAACATAACCTAAGTATGAGATAGAAGGCTGAAGAAATTTACATTTAGATTCATTCACTCGAACCCCGTAGTCTGATAAGCGTTTCAAAACACACTCAAGACGATCTAGAGCTTGTTTTCTGGAGCAACCAGCAACTATTAAATCATCTAAATAGGCACAACAGCCGGGTATACCATCTATTATTTGGTCAATGGCGGACTGAAATATAGCTGGAGATGACGATAGTCCAAAAGGTAAACGTCTAAGACGATACAAACCCTTATGAGTGGTTACGGTCAACAAAGGTTGTGACTCCTCTGCCACAGGAAGCTGAAGATAAGCGTTAGTCAAATCTAAACAACTAAATACTGAACATCCAGACAAGGATGTAAATATATCATCTATCTGAGGCAAGGGGTAATGTTCACTTTCAATGCATTGATTTAAAGTCACTTTAAAGTCTATGCATAACCGTACACCGTTCGACTTTGGTACTACGACTAGTGGAGAGCTCCAATCAGAATTAGTTACCTTGTATGCAATACCTTCCTTTTCCCAGCGATCTAATTCCTCCTCAACTTTAGCCCGTAATGCGAATGGAACTGGTCTAAATTTACAAAACTTAGGAACAACTCCTTCCTTAAGTTTAATATGTGCTTTGATGTCCTTTACTTCTCCTATTCCAGGACGAAACACAGAGTCGTACTTACTCTTTAACAAAACAATGTCATTATCGTTACCTCGTAAAGATGATGAATCACTAATATTAGAAATCGAGCCCTTACCTGTGTTTGGTCTGCCTAAGGCAGATTCAGTTTCACAACCAAAAATAGAAGACCAATCAAGTTTTAATACACTAAGCCAATTACGTCCAAGTAACATTGGTTGATTCCTTTTCTCCACGTTTACAACCACCAAAGGAAGACTTAAACGTTGTTGGTTATAAACTACATTGACTTTGGCTTCACCAAGAACCGGCACTTCGTTACCAGAATACGTAACCAACCTTAAATTAGTTTTCTCTAGTTCAACATAGCCAAAGAGTTCTTCAAAAAGTTCAGACGGGCATATAGAGACCGCACAACCAGTATCTAAATCCATTGTTACGAGTACATTGTTAATCCTAATGCTTACTTTGTAACTACTCCTTATAGACCGAGGTATTGATTTACTTCGGCCCTTATCCGAGTCTAAAGAATAGATTGAAAATTGCCTCACTTCCTCATCCTCATCCTCCAGTTGGTTAACATTTAACTTGGATTTATTACCAAATTTGTTGACCCCCTGTCTGAACCCCTTATGTCCCTTAGATCGACACATCTTGAGCAAGTGTCCAGTTTTCTTACAACCGTGACATTTAAAATTAACGTAAAAACAATTACTAGGGTCATGGTCTGACAACCCACATCGCCAACAAAGTTGCCCAAGAGAATCTTGATTCTTTCTTGAAATATTACATGATTTGGAAAGATTATTACCATTAAATTCCCTGTTATCCTGGACATTAATTTTTGCAATTTCTCCTTGATGTGTAAAAATAGAAGACTTCTGTTCCGCCTGTTCAAGCCTAATCGCCATGCTGTATGTTTCTTCCCAGCCTTTTTCCTCTGAAAGTAATTTTTGCCTAATACCCTCATTTTGAATCCCGCATATCAACTTGTCACGCAATGCCTCTTTCAAAAACCCACCAAAATTACAAGAGCCTGCCAAATGTTTAATAGCAACGGAAAAATCAGCAATACTCTCACCTGGTTTTTGGCAGCGTGAATAAAACACGTAACGCTCAGCTACGACCAACTTTTTTGGAGAAAAATGCGACATCAAAATGTTTACTAATTCATCATAAGTCCTACTATCAACTTCAACTGGGGCAACAAGATCAGATAAAATTGCAAGAACTTCCGGTCCAATAACTGTAATTAATACGGATACCCGATTTTCATCTGAGATAGAATTTGCTTTAAAGAAATGTTTTAATCTCATCAAATACGCACGCACGTCCTCCTCGTTCGGATCGAACTCGTTCAATCGGCCAATGCTTGCCATTTCGTCTATAACCGCACAAACAAAGAAAATTATAATTATAGCGTACTACCCTGGTCCGGATTTACTTTCTGCGCCAGTGTGATATCGCAGGAAGGTATAAATCTACTCAATAAATGGATACATTCTTTATTCAGAAAACTATAAGTCCTTTTACAAAACAGAATCATTTCAAAACAGAAACATAACATATGTAATCTATTATAGTAATTGCTGTTACAGCCATCTGAATATTGATATCATAATAACAGTTTATATATATTACAAGACCTAAGTCCGAGACCATGTTAACTTTTCATTTTGGGGTCCCCAGAAGCAAAAAACACCATTCGTTCGAATTTATATATATATATATATGTCTGTTAACACGATAGCGGCCGTAAATATGGTCCGATCTTAATGAAATTTGGTACAGACGTGTAAAGTGGTAATCACTCAGACGAGTTCGTGAACCAGCCCGATCGGACCACCGGAAGGGGGGTAAAGGGGGGTAAACCCCTCCAAATATGGGTTTTTTGAGTTTTTCACATAGAAAAATGGAATTTATCATGGAATTTTGTCAAATGGAATTTTTGTTGGAACCATTGAATTCAGCTAAAAAAAACAAACCATTTAGTATTTTGAATCACTGCTCAATGTCCATTGGTTACCGAGATATTGAAAGTGGTAAACACAGTACGTTGTCTCAATTTTAACCTTATGGGAAATAAGTAAAATTCTATATCATGGAATTTTTGTTGGCACCATTGAATTCAGCTAAAAAAAATCAAACAATTTAGTATCTTGAATCACTGCTCAATGACCATTGGTTACCGAGATATTGAAAGTGGTAAACACAGTACGTTGTCTCAATGTTAACCTTATGGGAAATAAGTAAAATTCTATATCTCGCTTATTTCTCAACATATCTTGATAAAACTTGGTAAATGGCTTCTTCTAGTTCAGATCTACTAAATATTGAATTAAAACCAACCAGTTTAAACATCCCTGTAGCAGCAAACCTGCATACTCATTCCCTATGTTATTCTTATGGAGCTTACAAAAAACATGTCAAATCTTGCTATGTTGGATTAACATATGTTGTTTTGCATTTGAAATTCGCTGAGTATGCAGGTCTGCTGCAACGGGGGTATTATACAATCTATTATTTAAGTCTGATCACATTTAGTTTACATTATTTGTTCAAACAATCCACTATTGCTATTTGTACAAAGTTGTGTTCTCTGTATCAAATTCCTGAACACGTATTTCAAGGTACGTCTTTGAATTTCTTTCATTAAATTTGTTATGTTTGTTTTGAGGTGCTGGATATCCTGTAATTGTTTTCGTAGGCCTTACTTTTTATGTATCCCCAAAGAAAATTATACAGTGGCGTCAAATCCGGGGATCTTAGGGAAGAATAATCCTTCACTGATAAAATAAATTTTTAGGGAATAGATAATCAGTATTCTCATTAAGTAACCAATTAAACTAATATATCTTAATCCTTATAAATAAATGAGCTCTGTATAGTAAAATATGTTATTGTGATAATGAAATAAGGGAGTACGTTCCAATTAACATGCTACGGTCCTTAACCGGTCATTCAATGGTGCACCCACCCTAATCAAATTACAATATTCAATCCGTTAGAGAATAGTTCAGAAAAATAACTCGGGGAAAATACATCCAATTAGGAGAAATGACTAAAAACCTGTTTTCTATCAAGTATTAATATTTGATATATCTTTGAAATTTCATTCTAAGTTTAGAAGACACAAATTTAACGCTATGGGGTAGTGAACCGTTCTATGACGCGTTACTTTAGTTCCGATGTAGCAATTATGACTTTAAACTTGGAACATTTATTACTTTAAATTATATTGTAGCCTAATTGAAATGTCTAGTAATAATCTGTACTAAACCATATTTTGATATTGCGATTTTAATAGATAAGCTTTTAACTTCCAACAAATTTATTAACAAATCGTATACTGGGGTTTTCTATTATATAAATATAATAAATGTTAAATTGGGTCGAAAATACTTCTTACAGTGGGGCACTATATAAGCCCGAGACTTTAGTTACATGCCGAGCATAAACTGCTTGATGATAACTCAATAAAATCAATAGTATATTTAATTACTAAAGCTCCGGCCAAATCATTAGGCGGGTGGCGAAAAATTGAAACTCCAGCTGTATAAATGGCTTGATGTTAAAGACACCTCCGCTCCTCTACACAGTTAAGTAGTTGAACCTATTTCCAACAGATAGAAGCACATTTACTTGATATGTTTGGAGAACTCACTCAGCTGATTTGGGGAACATTAACAAAGAGCATAACTGTTTAAAACTTCAGATGGGTAAATGATTGGCCAAAAACATGTTTTGAACGCCAGCAGCGCACTCACTCACCCGCCTAATGATTTGGCCGGAACTTTAGTCACGAAAGTAGCCCATTTCGGGGCAAGATAGTGTTTTACTTGCAAGGCGTAAGCCGAGCAAGTAAAACACTATCGAGCCCCGAAATGGCACTTTTGTGACGAGTTGTGAACAGTACTTTTCATCACGATGCATAAGTGACCAAACTTATCTATATATTAATACACAAGCAGTTTTCTTTTCACAGTCCAACCGCAGAAACGGCTGGGCGGATTTTAACGTTTGAGGTGTCAAATTAAAGGGAATTTTATGTAGATTTGTCAACAAGTCTCAGAATTTAATAAAAGGCGTCACTAAAGTACAGTAAAGGGCTGCAGTTTCGGAACAGTGGCGCTATTCATCGACATTTGAGCAAGCTCAGTTTTGTTTACAAACTGAACATATGGCCAAGCTCTGAAATAGTTCTACAGGTAAACTTATTCTTACAGCTGGTTTGGCTTTGTTTCCATCAGTTTTCTTTTTTTAAAGACTTATTATGTAATTTAGGTTATGTTGGAGTTTTTAAAGCTCTTAAACATTGCAGTTATCAGTTTTACAATGTAGTTTACGATATCTCATAGTGTTTTTTGAAGTTACATTAATCTGAGCAAATCTATTTTTGGATTTGTTGCATTTATAATGAGAATGCATTTATAATAAGCAGAAGACGAACACTGACCGGTCGGAGGAGTCGGAACGAACACGCGATCGCAACCGCTGGCATCACCCTCCCGATGTAGGCCTACCTGATGCTCCTTCCAACCTCAGACCAATGAACTAAAAATGTTTTCATTGCGGTGGGTTGCATTTGAAGAATGAAAAGACCGGTAGAGATAGTGCGTCATTTACAAGGCTATGCATATAAAGACAGCCGTTCCCTGCAATCTCTGTTTTGGCGATAGTTATCAATAAGGCAATGACTAAACAAAGGAAGTCATTACGTGCCAGTGTTGCTCTCGGTCAGCTACATGTTGCTATAAGCAGAGTTCAATCTTTTGCCGGTGTTGAAATATACATTTCAGAAAAAAGAGGACATGGGGAAATGAAGGTGTTCCCAATCGTTAACGTTTATACTGGAAACTCCTGCGGTAGATAAAATTAACTTTGAAAGTTTCAGTAGTTAAGCTATAATTTTGTTAATGAAAACTTTAAAAGTATATAAGTAGGCTGATTATTCTTCATTCTTTTACTAAATGATTTGCTCGATTTTGAGCTACGTGTTATCTAGTAAAAAATGATTCAACATTTCATAATTTAGTCATTTTTCTATAAGTAAACACAATACGGCTGAACTGTCTATTTTAGTTTATAAAGTCAGCTGGTTGAACTGTCAAATAATTAAGGAATTCTTTTGTTTGGGTACGGCAAAATTTTGTTTTGGTACGGAAATGGTTTATTTGGGTAAGGGAATGAAATGTTTGGGTACCGAAAAAGCAGCTGATCATTACTTGTTTTGACGTAAGGAAATCGAGAGTTTTCGTAGATCTCAGCTGTACGGTAACGGGCAATTTTCGTATACAGAGTGATGAAAACAACTATTTAATTTATGAATCGCTGATCACTACCGAAATATATGGAGGTTGAATATTAGAAAGGTCATTCACGAATACTGAGAACGATCACGTCAATCAACCGCCTAAACACATTCCAAGCGCGACATTCCTATTTGTATTCCTGGTTTGTGATTTTAGTCAGATCAAGCCCAGTCTGTACCAGTCTAACCTGTACTACTCTTGAGTTAAGTACAACAATATGCTTATTATCTTGTTTCTGTGGTATATATAAGACCCACTCCGTTGCCATCTAATTTCAAAGTTTGATGACGGCTTCATTTTTATATTATTCTCGGCGACTTTTTTTCACCAATTAATATTATATTAAACTCTCTAAATAACAATATATATATCATGGTCTGTACCACTATGAGTTCAATGCAACAAGACGCTTATTATCTTGGTTCTGACGTGTAAATAAGACCCACTCATCGTTGCCTCCTAAATGACATAACATTTTCAAAGTTTGATGACGGCTTCATGTTTATATTCTCGGCGACTTTCTTTTCGCCAATTAATAGTATATTAAACTCTCTAAATAACGGTATACATCACATGGTCTGTACCATTCTGAGTTCAGTGCAACAAGACGTTTATTATATTGGTTCTGAGGTATAAATAAGACCCACTCATCGTTGCCTCCTAAATGACATAACATTTTCAAAGTTTGATGACGGCTTCATGTTTATATTCTCGGCGACTTTCTTTTCATCAATTAATAGTATATTAAACTCTCTAAATAACGGTATATATCTCGTGGTCTGCACCACTCTGGGTAAAGTCCAAGAGGACTCTTATTATCTTGGTTCTGCGCTATGAATACGATCCAACCGCCGAGCCGTCGCCGAAATGACTTAAGATAACATTTTTAAAGATTGATCACACCTTCACGATTCAATGCTCGGCGACTTTCTTTTTACCAACTAATAGTATATTAAACTCTCGAAATAACTGTATACATCACATGGCCAGCACCCAGCGAGCACAGAATAGAAATAGAGGGGCTACACGTATTCAACCAACATTACGGGCATTGTAGCCATGTTCCCCCACTCCTTATGCGGACAACTCGCGCTAAATGAGACAAACAGCGTTAAAAAACCTTTTTCAAATACACGATGATTAGAAGCACTTAGAGTGGTCCTAAAATTACCAAACTTGGAACATATAATGTTTATTAGTGCTACTCACAGATAGTAAGGTTAAAAATTTAGTATATATTATATTTTGCTTTTATTAATAAAAAAATACCTAAAGGAATTATTAAATTTATTGTGAAAACATGAAAAAGTTAGTCTGTGAGGAAATTTTTTATTTTTTGGTCAGGAAAGTTTCGTCTGCAGCAAAGTTTGAGAGCATGAGTTGAACCTAGACATATATTTTTTGGAAAATTCTACCATCATTGGTAACGGAGAAAAGTTAGGTTGAAGAGGATATAAAATCTGTCCTGCACGCGGCTCGGGATCTAGGCGCTGCCACTGCGTCCACGTTGCGTCTCACTGCTGGCACATGAGTGAGTGGCACATTAATGAAAATAAATAAATCATGAAACTTAACGTTTTCACTACATGGTTTTTATTCTTACTTTTTTCTACTCTGGTAACAATAATAATAGTAATAAATGATTTAGGGTACAAGAAAATAAGCAGGCTTTTGTTTTAAGTTTTAATTCTGACAAGTAAATAGCCTTAATTACACATCTAACACGTATTTATCTGCCTACTGACCTAAAAAGGTAACAACTTTAGTCAGGTGGTTCCTAACACGGTTGGTGTGAAGTTTATCATTGTATTGTTTACTGAAATGATATCGTTTTATGTTCACATACTTCCTACTTATTGATTTTAACAGGAGGATTAAATGCATTCACCCACTGTCGTCGTAGTTCTTCGTCAGCAGGGAAACTGTAAAACTTTATTTCTTAGTCAAATGAAATAAAAAGGATTTAACATTTGTTGAGTTGGTTAGGTAAATAGATTATGTGTTAATAGAATAGTTACAGTAGTTATAGTTGGCACGTATTGTTAGAAAGTTCAGTATAGAATACACGATCCCAACTTGGTGCTGTATTCAGCTTTTAAAATACAATTAATTATAATTTCTACATAAAAGAGGTTATTGAGTTTGAACAAATTCCAAGGGAAAGCGCCACTTCTCCGTAAATTCAGCCCTTTAATGTACTTAGATGTTATTTCATAAGATTCTGAACTTACTGGCGAATCGACGTAAAACATCTTTAATATGACACCTCATTAGTAAAATTCCATCCAGCCTTTGTAGAATTACAGCTTAGAATAACCCACAACAAACTTATTCTTATAATATACAAGTTTACATTTAAATCTTAATAATAGGGGTGTGCGAGTACTCAAGAATCAAGCTTTTTCCGAGCCGAGTATACACTACTGGACTCGACTAGACTTATTGCAAAATACTCTAAAGTTCCAGTCGAGTAGTTACTCCCGCCGTTTACCCAAGATCGGTACGTGCGAAAGAATAATTCGGCCATTTTTCACAATGTCAATCCATCTTTAACGAATATAACTGAAACCTCGTTTGTTATACTTGAAGTAAAAAGTTCGTTTGAGTTATAAAATACATATAAGGCTTGAAAAATATATCAAATCAATAATTATGGTGAGTTTAAGTAAAAGGTTTTCTTTATTTTTTTGGTATCATATATTTGTATATCTGGCCTAGTCCAGTAACTCTTTTAAGTTTGATTACCTCAAAATTGTAATTTGTATTTGAGTGTAATAATATTTTTTACCATTATATAGAAACATGATGACTATTATATTATAAACTTTAAAAAATCGACTCGAAAAAAGCTCGAGACTCGCGGGTATTTTTCAAAACTCTACTCGACTCGACTCGACTTCAAAAATCACTACTCGCACACCCCTACTTAATAATATTATATACATTCAACCCATACTAATATTTTTCCTTACCTGTGATAAGTTACTCCTTCTATTTTCCCCCGGTTATTACAACCGTAAGCCACGCAACGTTGAGGCATGCTTTCATACGCTCCAGCTAAATGTAAACAAGTGAACAGACAGCTGCTAATAGCAGAGATATCCGAGGCGGTGGCCCCTGGCAGCGCACAAGACGCTCGGGACTAGGGTGACTCACCGTTCCCCCCACTCCTCATGCGGACACGGGCGCTGCTAACTTGGCTACACTGCCGCGCTCGGCTGGCCCCTCTATTTCTATTCTGTGCTCGCTGCCAGCACCACTCCGGGAAAAGAGCAACAAAACGCCTATTATCTTGGTTTTGTGCTATAAATACGACCCAACCGCCGTCGGCAAAATGACTTAAGATGACATATTTTCAAAGTTTTATTACGGCTTCACTATTCAATTCTCGACGACTTTTTTTGCCAATCAATTGAATACTATACTCTCTAAATATCGGTATACATCACATTCCCGGTGGCACCCTGGGCACATTCTAATAAGACGCTTAGTTACTAGGCCTATCTTGGTCTGTGCTGTAAATACGACCCACCCCTCGTCATAGAAATGACATAACGTTTTCAAAGTTTGATTACGACTTCAAAATCCCATTCTCGGCGACTTTCTATTCCCCAATATATTCTTTTCTCCAATAGCTTATATTTTTTTACTAACTGTAGGCTTATATACATCATATCGCTCGTGCAACTCTGGTTATAGTACGCCAATACGCTGATTTGGATTTACATTATATGTTAGCTTTATAAATTATTCAACACGTTTAATTCATTTCATCTCATTATTAACATTGTAATTTTAGTGTGGTCTTTTGCTTTTAAACTGTTTGTACCCATTGTTTACGCTGACACTTTTACGACCCTCCATTCGTCAGCCAGTCGCGCCCAACTCGTCTGCTAACTTCAGCCAAGTGTCGAACTTACCTGCGCTGTTGAGATTCTGTGCTATTCATGACGTCATAGTGGCTCCTGAAAAGTCTCCCATGTGCCGTACCGGTTGTCAACTAGTCTTCGCATTGCTGTAAACCTTCCGTCCGTCACTCGATGCCGACGCAACATGGGCAAACTTGGCAAACTAATCTCGCCATCGTCACGTCATAGTATACTGGTTTGCTACGCGTCCGCGTTGTGTGTAGTCAAATCTAATAGTTTTATATTTGATTTTTAAAAATCACAACCAATTCTTTGTCAGAGTTTCGGCGATTTACAGAGATCTCAGATTCGGGTTTCAGCCATTTCCCCAAATAAATTATGTATACAAACAATTATAATTCTAGAATTAAACACCACTGTAATTATAGTTTGTAACTGATGGACTACCCCCCACCACCTCCGGCTCGCGATTATCACTCCGGCATGGCTAATTTTAGCACTACATCAGTACCAAGAGGACGTGTCTAGAAATGGTACCATTGTCAAAAATCATTTTCTCAAGGTATAGACCAAGGGTCTACCTTGGATAAATAAAAATTAGAAATTCTGTCCCAGCAATTTTTGAAAATGCTGTAGATAAAATAAATAGTTTACAGTTGCATACTCAACCTCTTTAAATAACAGCTGTTATGAAGAAGACAGCTCCTTCAAGTATCTTTCGTCAGTGATTTATTTTATGTTATATTCCCGACAAGCTGGCTTGAAATTCACATTTCTTGCATTTTACCATGGTGTAAAGAAAAAAGAAAGGTGTGTGCAGAGCCAGCTGGTATGACGTAGTTGGGCTCACATAACTACGCGATTACAATATAAATCAATATAACTCAATCAAAATATTATTGTGTACGATCTTAGTTCTGCTGTAATACCGCTAGGTCCGCTACGTTCATGAGCCCAATAACGTCATACCAGCTGATTGTGCACACACCTTTCTTTTTTCTTTATTTTACATGTGCTTCAATCTGTGGGAAATGAGTCCAACCATTGAATATAAATTCAATGGTCCAACTAAAACCAATTTCACACAAAGATCACCTGTTTAAATAATTATGTCATTTCTTTTATATTATGTAAGCAATATCTCTGCTTAAGGCTGATATGGGAACACTTTTGAGACTCTGGGTATAGGAACCCATTTGAGTTAGGACAAAAGGGATGCCTTATACAAACTACTTCAAAATTTAATTATTCACGATCGCATGGACCTCCAGGGGAACACCTGATGTTCTGGTCAATCAGTTGAAAAAGTAACATCTTACAAATATCTAGGGGTTATATTTGATTCTCGCTTAAAGTGGAGTGAACATATTGATTATATAAATAACAAATTAAGGAAATATATTTTTGCATTTAGACAGTTAAGGGAAATACTAACTAAAGATGAATTGAAGCTAGCATATTTCGCATATGTTCAATCGATTTTAAATTTTGGTATTATAGCCTGGGGTGGAACATTTAAGTCTCTTCTCCAGCCTATAAATGTTTGTCAAAAAGCAATTTTAAAAGCAGCTCTCAAAAAGACAATTAGGTATCCTACTCAGTGGCGTACGCAGGATTTATTTTCGGGGAGGGATATACCGGGGGGGGTATGGAATACCCCCCGAAGAGAGGGGGGGTCCGGGGGCCCTCCCCCGGAAAATTTGCGTAAATTACAACTGTAAATTCGCGTTTTTAGGCAATCTAGAGGCATAACATCAAACAGAATAACTCCCGAAATTTGAACTGATTTGAGGCTGCTCACATATTAAATTCTGAAAATTTTAGATCATAAGTAATTTTAGCAAAATGTTTTTACATTATCAAAGAAATAGCATATTTATATAGTAGGCCTAACATTGAAAGACAGATGAGAAAGTAATTCAAGAATTAGGGTGGGTGCACCAGTGAATGACCGCTTAAGGACGATGTCTCATGTTAATTTGACATTACTCCCTTATTTCATAGTCACAGTTATACATTTTACAATAGGAAGTTCATTTATTCTTTGAGGATAAAGCAATATTAGTTAAATACATTAATTAATGAGAATACTGGTTGTAATATCAATTGAAAGTAAACTATGTCAATGCTCCAATAAATGACCGGGACTGCACCAGTGAATGACCGATCTTGCACCAGTGAATGACCGGCCTGTTTTGGCTGAATAACTGTCAAAAAATTGAAAAACCAGCTGACAACAATGAATAAGAATAATTCAGCTGAGAATATAGATCATATCTAGTAAATGACCGATCTCGTTCCAGTGAATGACCGCTAGGTTTTTCCCCGGTCATTCACTGGTTTTTGCCCTAGTTACGTTTCAATTTATGACCGCCCTCAGTAATAATTAATTACAACATGCACAGCAATGAAACTGATTTGAAATTGTAGGATAGTACGTTTAATATTATTTAATTGCAACACATTTTTGAAATAATCATGAAATACATAAAGAATGTAAATTCAGGTAAGCCTTGCAGGGATAGTCGCTATAGCAGGAAACATCAAAATCGAAGACAGTGGGACACTCATTATTAAATATGTTTAAAAAGTATTTTCGACTCCAACAATTTTAACCAATGAAAGTTTATTGTTGAATAATGTTCTAAGGCTGGGTTTACGCTTATTTTTAATTAGTTGGCCCAAAGAATTTGCTTAATACCGGGATTTTTAAGCTTAACGGTCATTCACTGGGGGGTGGTCATTCACTGGTGCACTCACCCTATACGTTCTTAACCTTGGAATAAAAGGTTTTGTTCTATATTTAATCTCAAAGTAAAAACAATCTCTCGCATTCTCATTTATTGCACGCTTCGGACCTTCTGGACCTGAAATATCCGGATCCTAGATTATCCGAGCGAGGTTGATCAATATAATTAGAAAATGCAGGTTTTCTCACCTCTATAGAGTTTCTGTAAAGTCCCAGAACGCAACCGCAAAGTTATGATGTACACGCAAGCATTGAATGCCAATAATAATTAATGACATATTAGTGGTACGTCGAATAGTGGAGACCACCGGAAAAAGTTTGATCTTCAAAATTTGACAGACTTATCACAAATCTGCTTAGATTTGACGGCGAGTCTTGGTTTTCACGCAACGTAGGCAGATTTTCGTCTGCCGCGACGCTGCTACGAGATCGTCCGACAGACGAATAGCGTTATAAAGTACACGGCCGTGAAAAGACGACAGTATTCGTCTGCCGCATTTTAACATCGTGATTTTTTTACCATGAATATTTCACGTAATATGATGAGTCTTTTGCCACACGACAATGGCGATGGCGGCAACATCGCGGACTCCATTAATGGCCACTGTTGTCATCAGGAGTTTTTGCTTGCCTTATGTTCTTATAGGCCTACTCCCGCCAAATTTACTCAAGATAACCGCAATAGATAAATATACCCTAATCCAATATATAATCCCCGAATCGATTATCTTTAAAATAATAGAATGTAACTATTTAAAACCCTTATAAAAGTTGAGTAGTTTTATTAATTAATGTGTAGTGTTTTACGACAAGTTAAGTGATACCACCACTTTCATTATGAACGAGATATTAATCTTCCCAAAAATTTCCCAACATCCCCAAAAATTTCGGGGGGGGGATATATCCCGATATCCCCCCCTGGGTACGCCCCTGATCCTACTGACGTTCTTTTTAATGAAACACAGATCCTTTCAATTAGACACCTCTTTATCAAAACCCTTTTAATCCATATTTATAAAAATTTTGACAACATATTTTCCCAAGTCACACATTCTCACCGTACTCGTTTTGCCCAAAATATTGGTATAAATTCTATCCAGCTTCAACGATCAATTTTAAACACAAACCCATTTTATATAGCTCATTCTCTTTATATTAATGTATGTGTAATGAGCCTAATTTGCACAGGGGTAAGAATTGGCTCATTAGGCCTAGTCATGGGACCAGTAGGCCTAGGCCTACCTAGCCTGTGTCCAGCCTATGGAGGGAGTGTTGGCAATCAGTATAAACACTGCTATTTCCCTAACTTAAACCCTTTGAGTGATTAAGTAACTCACGGTGTTGGGGTGGATGGTAACCCTAATTATCACCATCGGAAGGCTAACCTAGTCGGTCCCATAACTGCCGACTCCGATCGCCGAGTTTGATGTGGAAAGCAAAGTGTTGAGCCGTATAGCGTCGACTATAATCTAATATAAACACTTAGTTGGACATGTAATTAGATCACTTCCTTGGGAAACGTAATATTTGCGAACGGAACTACGGTTGTTGTTGTTGTTAACAACATAACCTAAAAGACGTCGTCACGACTGCGTTATGCAGACGATGACAGAGCGTGTGCTGCTTCTTCTGCTCGCCAAGCGCGCCAAACTGTTTTTCTGGCAGACGCTCGAAAAAAGGGCAACCCGGAAGAGCTTTTTTTCGATCCTGTAACCAGCTTCACGTCGACAGCTGGTGGGTTTTCCCAGCGGAAAGTGAGCTCCACGAGGTCCTGATAAGAGCTTCACTCTGGTCGGTGCTACGTTAGTGTTCGGATTGTTAGTCGTTTCGTGCGTCGCTTCCCCGTCCACTACTTCAACCACCTTCGAGAGCTGACTTCGTCGTCTTCCAATACCTTGTGGTATTAAAGGTACGACAGCGTTCTGTTCTCAAAGTCTTTCGATTTTATTTTAAACGCCAGTTTTCAGACTTAGCGTTGAAACTGTCGCAGGATAGGGTTCCGAGACCTATCCTGCTCATCTCTTGGCTGTAACCAAGACTAATTAAATTAATTATCTTGGTGCCGATTATCATTTAGTCTTCCTTTTGGGATATTTTCCAAATTCTTTAAACCAATTTAGAGTAATTGGTGATTTGTATCATTGGTTTAAGTCCTAGATTTTCCTGCTGTTGTAACAGGCTTAGTCTTGTCCAAACCTGCTGTGCGATAGGAGTGTAAGGTCTGTCCTGCTCCTGTAATTACTGGCCACTAGTGAAATAGTTTAATGTTGTTTCTTGATTAGGGTAAACATTAACTATGGGTAACTAGTGTTAACCCTGAACATCTCACAGAGCTAGGGAAAACAGCAGAGGGCATTTTACTTAGAAGGTGTTTCCAGATTTAGTCTGTCCTAAGTTGAATGCCATCTAGGTTGAATATAACTGTGCTCTCATATCTGAATATCTGATAACTACTGTGATTTCGATCCTCGACCCCTGGAATTATCCCAGCGACCGAGCTGAGCGATTCCAAGGCCTCCGACACAAACCGTCACAAACATGGCGCCCGAAGGCAGGGACTAGTGATTGATATCTAGTCGTATCATAACAGTAGTGTGTGTTAGATTGAGAGCTCGGTGACAGGTACAGTAACCGATTTTTATAACGGTGTTATCGTATACCTGCTCATTGAATATTTCAACTAGTTATAATACTGGTGTGGCCTTTTTGAGTTTTCATTTATAAATTGTGGTTTTATTTAGTACAAAAAAAATAAATAAAACAGTCTGGATTTATTTTGAATTCATTGGGGATTCTGAATTTTTGTGATTTGGCTGGAGTTTGACGTCATGCCGAACGACCCGCCAGCCACAACCGTCGCTGCACTGCAGCATGCTGCTATGCAGGCACTGTCGACAACATCTCTGGGTTTAGCTACCACAGCGCCTGTAGTGACTTGTTCGAGTGCACTGACAACCACCACCACGACTCTGGCTTTGACAACCGCTGTGACTTCAACAGCGGTGATGATGCCCAGAACTCAAGTTGACGTTACGACCTGTCAACCATTTGACATGGTGTACTCTGGTGGTCATGCTCATCGACTGCCTTCCTCGATGACGTACAGTCACTTAGGCCATCAACCTTCAACCGCTTATGGTGACTTGCAACCATTTGCGGTGACAGGTGCCTGGGGCCCTCCGATCCATCAACCAGGGTTAACCATGCTCCCTGGTGCAATGTCAGCCTAGCTGCCGCCCCGAAGACAGGATTATTCGACTGTTAACCCGTATGCGGGTGAATCCAGTCAGTTGCGGGAGTTACTTGGTTTGGCTCCAGATGCAGACTCTGAACTTGTCCAACACACGTTGACCACACTGGTGAGGACCTTGAGGCAACTCGAGGGTAACCAGTGCTACACCCAGTCGGAGCCTGCGATCCAGCCGAGCCAAGACGAAGCGGCTGCGCACCTCGATGCTCAACCCAGGCGGGTTCAGAGCTGCAACTACGTGCCTCTGCGCTCGATGGCCGACCCGTATGGCGTTGTGGATTACAGCATGCCCCGACATGCTGCCTCAGTTTTCAGTATGCGCCCTCCCTACGTTGTCAAAACGTCTTCCACTCTTTGTGACATGGTGCGGAAGTGGAACCTGAGGTTTGATGGGAAGCGTGATGCCGTCTCCTTCCTTGAACGACTCGAGGAACTGCGTGAGGCATACTCGCTGACGCCTGACGACATATTGAAGGCGATGCCCCAGCTTCTTCATGGTCAGGCCCTGCTCTGGTACCGCAACAACCGGGACGTATGGACTTCATTCCCGGAATTCCAGCGAATGTTCGAGACGCAATTCTTCCCCCAAGGTTACCGCCGTAACTTGGATGAAGAAATTCGCAAACGGACGCAGGGTGAGACCGAGGCTTTCCGAGACTTTGTGACCTCGCTTACAACCCTGATACGTAGGAGTGGGGAGTTCAGTAACCGGCAGAAGTTGAACCTGGTGTACAAGAACATGCGCCCCGAATACAAGTTCATGATTCGGCGACAGGACTTCTCCTCCTTGGCTGAGCTCCTCGAACGAGCCGAGGAATTTGAAGAAGTCGTGCGTGAGCGCAAGACTTTCCGTCCCCCTCCTCCAGTCTCACAGGCGCTGGTACCTGAGACCGCCTACGTGGGTCGTCGAAAGAGCGACCATTCCCTGGACATTGCTGTGGTGAACGACTGGACACCCTTCATGGGGCAGCCGCAACCACAGCCTCCGGTCCAATCGCCTCGGAGTACTGTCACCGGCTCAAGTGGTGTGATGAACCCACGAGGCCAGGGGAAACAAGTCGCTCAGTCCAATCGACAGCAGTCTCTAAGTCCACGTGGGGTGGCAAGCCAAACCCCTCCTCCCAGACCTCAGAGCGAGCGTTCTCGTTCGAAGCAGTGGAAGTGTTGGAACTGCCAAGCCGAGGGACATGGCTTCCGTCAGTGCCAGCAGCGGAAAGGAGTGTGGTGTGCACGGTGCAAACGAGCTGGTGTTTCAACCTCTCGTTGTGATTGCCAGTCGGGAAACGCCATGCGGACTCAGGCGCCCGGAGGTCCCCTGAGCCCGGAGCGTCCCAACGCCGAACAACCTCCGAGGAGTGGTCGAAGTGGCTCAAGACGATAGTCACTTTTGACTTTGGTACGACCGAGCAGCGTGGAGTCTCCGACATACGTCCTTTCATCGACGTGAGGCTGCTCGATCGGAACTTCCGAGCCCTGTTGGACACTGGGGCTGTTGTAAACCTCATTGGGGACGAGGTTGAACAGTATCTCCGCGAATGTGGTGTCAAACCCGAGGAGGCGAATGCGGAGCTGAAAATGGTGGATGGTACTCGCTGTCGAGTCCGAGCGAGGTACTTCCTACCAGCTGCCATCTTGGGTCAGGACTGTATACTGGGAGTATACTATGTCCCGAACCTGAGCACGGATGTTGTTTTGGGTATGAGGTGTATCATTGACCATAACCTCATACAAATAAACATCAATCGTGATGTCGAGGCAGACTGTTTGGGGCCAGTGGCCTGTGCTTCTGGCACCTTGAAGCCCCTGACCAGCGAGGAGGATTGCCGCCTCCAGTCCTTCCTTCAGGAGGAGCTTCCTCTGTTTGACGCTGTTGTCGGGCGGACTGCGTTGGTCGAACATGTGATTCGACTGAAAGAAAACGCAGTCCCAATCAAACAGCGGCATTATCCCCGTAACCCTGCGATGCAAGCGATCATCAACGAGGAGGTAGCTACGATGCTTCGGGATGGTGTGATAGAACCATCGGAGAGTCCTTGGAGCTCCCCCATCGTGCTCATCAAGAAATCGACTGGAAAGTATCGCTTTTGCATCGACATGCGCAGGGTGAATGACTCGTCGATCAAGGATGCGTATCCTCTCCCCAGGATCAATGCCATCCTTGAGAAACTCAGGCAAGCCAAGTACATCAGTACCTTGGACCTCAAGCAAGGTTATTGGCAAGTACCTCTGGCTAAGGAGAGTCGCCCAATCACGGCCTTTACGGTCCCCGGCATGGGCCTCTTCCAGTTCAAGGTCATGCCGTTTGGCTTGCACTCGGCTGGTGCGACCTTCCAGCGTCTGCTTGACCGCGTCATTGGGCCTGAGTTGGAGCCGAAAGCTTTCGCTTACCTCGACGACTTGGTGATAGTATCCTCTACATTTGAGGAGCACCTCGAGCTTCTCAGGGTTGTGTTCCGCCGGCTGCGAGACGCCGGGCTTCGTTTAAACCCTGAGAAATGCCACTTCGCTCGGAGAGAGCTCAAGTACCTCGGCCACGTTGTCAGCGCCGAGGGAATCTCGACTGACCCGGAGAAGGTCAGAGCCATCCAGGACTTCCCCGTTCCTACAAATGTCAAGGCACTTCGTAGCTTCCTCGGACTTGCCTCCTGGTATCGGCGCTTCGTCGAGAAGTTCGCTTCTGTCTCTGCTCCACTGCGTGGCTTGCTCAAGAAGAACGCCAAGTGGGTTTGGGGTGAGGAACAAACCAAGGCGTTTGACGATCTCAAGCGTGCCTTGAGCACCGCTCCTGTTCTCGCCTGCCCGGACTTTGCTGAAACGTTCGTGCTGCAGGTTGATGCGTCAAACACAGGCCTTGGTGCGGCTCTCACTCAGCGTCAAAACGACCGGGAAGTGGTCGTTGCCTACGCTAGTCGTCTTCTGTCTGACGCAGAGCAGAACTACACGACGACAGAGAAGGAGTGTCTCGCCCTAGTGTTCGCTGTTCGAAAGTTCAAGGCGTACCTTGAGGGGTACCATTTTGTGGCAATAACCGACCACGTCGCGCTCAAGTGGCTCCTGAAACTTCATGAGCCCAGCGGACGTTTGGCTCGGTGGGTCATGGAACTTCAACAGTTCGACTTCGAGGTCAGATACCGCAAGGGGACCTTGAACCGTGTAGCGGATGCTCTTTCACGGCAACCTGTCCCTGACGTCCCACAGGAGTCTCCTGTAAACCTGAATACGTTTGAGGTTGGAGTCCTGACGAGACAAGGTGCGAGAGAGCAGCTACGACGACAGAATGAAACCGTTGATGAGGTGACCCCTGAACCTCACGACGGTGATCTTGGTGAGGCAGTCGGTGATGATACCGATCGAGAATTGCCGGGAACCAACGACGCTTGGTACGGTCGGATGCGGGAGTTGGTCAGTAAACACCCGCGTCGATATCCTCGATACCAGGTCCGATCAGGCACTTTGTATCGGGCCCTGGTGAAGAAGAATCGACCGACGACCTGGCGTATGTGCGTGCCGAGCGATAAGATCTCGGAGGTGCTGCACGAGAACCACGACACGGCGACGGCCGGTCACCTTGGGGTGAAGAAAACTCTGGCGAGAGTTGGTGCGGAATACTTTTGGCCGAACTGGCGACGAGACGTAAAGTCGTATGTAAGGTCCTGTGCTCAGTGCCAGGCTTACAAAGTCTCCCAAGCCAAACCGGCTGGTAAAATGTATTTCCGGCAACCCCAAGGCCCTTGGTACGTGGTGTCAGCTGACCTCATAGGTCCGTTGCCTCGCTCTCAGCGTTCCCAGCGATTCCTCTTGGTTGTGCAGGATACGTTCAGCAAGTGGACCGAGCTCGCTGCGCTTCCCTCTGCAACCGCTCATAATGTGGTGACGAGGCTGAAGTCCATCCTGCTGCGCCATGGGGCTCCCGATGTGCTCATCACCGACAATGGCACGCAGTTTGTCTCAAACCTGGTTCGTAACCTGGCGGCGGAATGGGGAGTCACTCTGCGGACGACTGCCCCCTACAGCCCGCAATCGAACCCGGTGGAAAGGCAGAACCGAGTGGTGAAGACTATGATTGCCCAGTTCGTGAAGGACAATCATAAGTCTTGGGATAACCACTTGGGCGAGTTCATGTACGCGCTCAACACTGCGGTACATGACTCGACGGGATTCACTCCAGCGATGCTCTGTTTTGGTCGAGAGCTGAGACCCCCTCGCGCCCTCCGTGGCCCAACCGTTGAGGCTTCTGATACGCCTGATGACCTCCCGTTGACCGAAGTCCAGCGTAAACGGGAGGAGGAATTCAGACGGTTGATCGAGGACGCTCGGAAAAACCTGAAGACGGCCTATCAGAGACAGGCCAGATACTACAACCTCTGCCGAAGGGAGGTGACGTATCGGGCTGGCGATCAGGTTATGCGGAGGCTTCACATCTTGTCCTCTGCTGCTGATGCCATCGCTGGAAAATTGGCCCCAAAGTATCATGGACCCTGCACCGTGATCAAGATGAAAGGATGTAACCTTTATGAGGTGAGGGGTGAGGATTCCCAACAGTGTCACACAGTCCACGTCAAGGACTTGAAACCCTTCTGTCCGCGACGGTGATATTTCTGTAAACTGCTAGATGGTAGTTGAAGCGAAGTGTGCCACTTTCTGTTTCCCTGGTGCTTTCTGTAAACTGCGTCTGCAGTTGATGCCAGACGAGTTTTGATTTTGTTTACTGCGAGGAACTTCGAGAACTTTTTTTTACTGTTTTTTTTCTCGCTCCGATGTGTGAAGGGGGGGTTTGTTCCTCACCCCAAACCCGACGTATGTATGTAGTATTTTTCCAGACATTTTTATTTTCAGCCTTCCAACATTTTCTAGATTAAAAAAAAACTGTAAATGCATGGCTATTGTTTTAAGCCCTGAAGTCGCCGAAACTCTTATCGTGAGCAGATACGGGCGGACCTGACCCCTCCCGACGAACCCGACGAACCACCTCGCCCCTCCACCCAAGCTCATACAATCTCAGATATTTACCAATTCAATTTCAATCTTTTTTCACTGTTATAACCTTACTTTGCTCTCTTGGCAAAATATATTTTCTTAGCCTGTAGAACTTTCAGTCATTAATTAAGTTGATATATTTTTTCTTTTTTTATTATAATTAATTAATCCTCATAAAATTACAACAAGAATCTCCCATCTAGTTTGAAGTAACGACAAGCCCACGCACAGGCTTTAACGCCCATGTGGGCTTTTTCCAGATAACATTTTAATTGTGTTTATCATAAGATTATAAAAGTAAGCAGTTGTATAACCAATGTATTGTCTTTGTTTGGAGGAATAAACTTTCTTCTTTCATTCATTCATTCATTATATAAATCTTCCCCATGAAATTTTACATACATCTACCAAGTTTCATGGCAATTGGTCCAGCAGTTTTCGAGTCCATAATATAATATATATTAATGCGGGTTGTTATGTATATTTCGTTCAATTGGCTTGTAAAAGTTTACATAACTTTTGAAAATTTATAATGAGTACATTTGGATAAAAAAATGACTTGTTGACATTTTTTCATCCTTATATACACCCCAATCCAAGATGGCTACCAAAATAGAGAAAAAACGAGGTAATCTTCTTTGGGCGCACCGAAATTGCGCCCCAAAATCCAGGTAGACACCGAAATTGCGCCCCGACCCTAAATCTAATCCCAGGCGTACACCGATATTGCGCCCCAGCCCTTCCTAGAATCACATGAGGGAGGCAAGCACTGACTCCTCGCCTCGCCATTGATTTCGGAACACAGGAATTCTTTCAAAACCCTTCATTGTTGCCGCTTGGAGGGAAGTGGCGAGTGAGCAACGGAGTCAGCTAAATCTGAAAATTCATACAGTTTTGTCAGCACTTCCTAATCCGCAGAGCAGCGAGCACAGATAGAGGGGAAATCTGTATTCCCGTAGCATTGATTGTTGTGAAGCCGGTCCGCGGCCTGACTGTGGGCAACAGCCACGGATCGTCGCTCAGAACGCTACAAAATTTTAATGCGCGCGCTTTTCAAATAAACTGCGGTTAGAGACACTTACAGTCAACAAAAAATTACCAAATTTGGCAAAGAGGATGTCTGTTAGTGCTGCTCACTAACGGTATGATTTTTAAGTCGACAAAAATTATACTGTAATTGCAATAAGTACTTACAGCTGGTGACTTGTAAGCTGGCACTTGGGCCTCACGCGGGCAGTATAGGCGCGGGGGTGAGTGGAGAGTGGTGGAGGTGTAAGAAAAAGACCGGTCTGCAAACATTCCACCTTCACGCGGGTCGCGAGGACGTTGCCGCAACCCGCTTGACGGAACATAATGTTTTTGAACTAGGCTAGTATTGACTGAGTATCGATCGGTTAAGTGGCAGCTTAGAAGTCACCAGCTGTAAATCATTGAAAATGAATTAAATTTATATTCATGACATGAAAAAGTTACTAAGCGACGATATTTTTTATTTTTTGGTCAGGAAATGTTTTATTGTTACCACTTTTCAGAAAAAATAGTTGAGACGTAACATATATTTTTTGAAACCTCTATGACCAGCCGCCAACGAGAAATTCAAGGTTGAATATAAAAAAAATCCGCGGCGCTCGGGATAGGCAGACGGCGCCGCCGCGCGCCACAACACGTTCGGATACAACGTGTATACAAATATTTGGTGGTTCATCAACTGGTCAGGCGGGGGGTGGGGGGGGCGGAGGGTAACATTCCTGAGTCATTGCGTGGTGTTGCGGTCCTCAGGTACCTGCCACCCTCGGGGCGCAATATCTGGTGAGGGATTAGCGAACCTTTTTCGTCAGTTTGGTATGGGGCGCAATTTCGGCGCGCCGTCTTCTTTAACGATTTAGGAAATTAATCCCTTGCACAGTGCGTATAAGTTATTTTTGTGTCATAAGACCACTGTCAATAATTGAAGGGAGGTAGGACCTTCACTTGGTGTAGAAAAACATTTTTTAGCCGCCATCTTGGATCAGCCATATTGGATGTGATTATTTATTTGAAAAAATGTAAACATTGTGTTGTGACCCATCATTTCAAAGTAGATTTTCATGCTGATTGCAATGCCGAAATCCGTTTTTGCAAATCTTAATTCATTTTTAAGATATACCCAAACAAAAATTTTTCTTATATAATCGTTACGGGTGTTTCAAGCTCTGAATATTTTTAAGGATTATATTCCTTATATCTCCGGTTTCAGTGCTTGATTTGCGACGGAACGCGGCGAAACGGCGCCGGCGTTCCGAGACCTCTCTTTCTGCCGCAAGAGTTGATCGTGGGTAATCAGCTGGAGTATCTTTTGCAAGAGACGATCGCGTGTCATTGGACGGATAATTTGCCGCTAAATACAATCGCGTACGATCGGCCGTAGAATTTGTCACGAGAGAGGATCATGTGTAATCGCCCGGAGTATTTGTCGTAAGAGACGATCGCGAGTAATCGGACGGAGGCTTTGCCGCACAAGACAATCGCGTGTAATCGACCGGAGAATTTGTCGCAAAAGACGATCGTGAATGATTGGCCGGAGAATTTGCAACACAAGAAAATCGCGTGCATTCGGCCGGGGCATTTTCCGCAAAAGACAATCGCGTATGATCGGCCGTAGAAGTTGCCGGTAAAGACGAACGCGTATGATCGGCCGGAGAATTTGTCATAAGAGAGGATCATGTGTAACCGGCCGGAGTATTTGTCGGAAGAGACGATACCGTGTACCGTGTACTAGGCCGGATTAATCTTACCGAAAATGAGAATCGTTTAAAGTGTACGGAAATTACGCGCGGAGTCTCGGCCTGAAATTAGCGCACTTTTGTCTAGTCTTGAGTTAAGCCGAATGTTGAAAACGCTAAAAAACCTTAATTACTCGCACTAGGCGTCTTCAAAAAATCTAGAATTTCTTTAGAGAATTCAATTTTTAGTAAAATAATGCTTTGTTAGTTTTTAATTTACTTATAAAAAATTTTGGTTGGATAAAATTTAACTTTTAAAATAGACCTAATTATTCACATAGACAAATAATACTTTGTTGAGCGGAAGAATGATAAGGGGGGGGGGGGGTAATTACAAACTGGCAAATTACAGTTCCGGTACCTCCATTTTTACAAATCAAGCACTGCCGGTTCTAATGAACGTATGTAGGTCGTTTGGGTCTCAAAACACTCAGTATTATAAAGGCAACAATTAGAGAAACTGTTAATTTGAATCAGACTGGAAAGAACTTGAGTTATAATACTTAATTCAAGTTAAAAATTGATTTTTCTGGAATTTACTTATGTTAACAATTAAATTGCTCAGATTATAGATAAAATGTTCGTTCTGGACTTAAACTACTCGGCAAATAATTGGCCTTCATACAAGCTATTGAAAATTGGAATCAGATGAATTTCAGGTGAGTTATATTCAATTCAACTCAAAATCTCTTTATTCAGAATGTACACACAGGTACGATGAATGGTGTCAATAAGATACAGTAAATTATAACTAAAATAAAAATAAATTGTTCTAACAGTGCAGATTTTTTTTTACATTCCAACCAAAATTAAAAGTACTGGAGTATAGTTAATTAAATAATTCCTTAAATGAATATAATGCTTTATTCAAGAGAAAGTTCTTTAATTTTTTCTTAAATTTAGGGGCAGACCCTTCTGTTCTAATATCATCTGGGAGGCTGTTGATAAATTTGATTCCTTTGTATAATGTTTTCTTCCTGTACATTTCTTTTTTATGTTATGGAATGACAAAGTTCTGTCTACCTCTGGTGTTGTATGCATGTATGTTTGATTGTTTTAAAATGTCATTTTGGCGGGATTTAACATTAAGAACAGTTTTAAAAACAAATAAACTGTACACTGTCATAATCTCAAGATCTTTAAAGTGTTCCTGACATGGTGCGTCTGGAGCAATTTTCAGAATAGATCTGATGGCAACATTTTGAAGATGTAAAATTTGTTTTAAATTATCATCTGATGTTGCGCCATATATTTCCAGTCCGTAAGAAATATGTGATTGAACGATTGAAAAGTAAACAGTTTTAAGAATTTCTATATCACAGAAAAAAGACAAGCATTTTATTGTAAAAATCCCAGAGCTAACTACTATTGGTTGACAAACTATTGGTGGAGTATTTTTTGAAACCTTACCCCTCTCCTTGTTTACCAGTGCCCAAATGGTTTTTTGTTTATTCCTGGAATCCATTATTATTGTGTTGAAATAATGTTTTTTCTTGTCATTAATCCAATTTTTGTACTGTCTCTTTTTTTGTTTTAAAATTACCTTATTCTCAGTGTTATTCTTTTGTGACCCCAACAGTGAGTTACAATCAAGGACTTCTTGTCTTTTTTCTTTAACATCCCTATCAATCCAATCGTATTTCCTATGCACTACTCTAGAAAGCACCTAAGGGAAGTTAATATTAAAGTGATATTTTAGTACATTAAAGAAATAAGTGAATTTTTTATCACAAGGTGACTGATATAGAGCAAGCCAATTTTCTTTACCAATATCCTCTATGAAGCTCATTATATTTTGTTATGTATATTTACGAGCCTTTTTTAATACAATATTACTTTTATGATTTTTCCCTTTATGCAATTTTAAATCAAAGACTTGACCATCATGGTCAGAGAGGGCAGTGATAAAACAAGTAATTTGAAAACGACTCTTATCAAGATTAGTGACAAAATCATCTATAGCAGACTCACTCTTATCTGTCACCCTTGTGGGTATTGTTACAGCATACACCATTCCATTCATATTTAAGATATTAACAAACCTTAACTTTTTACTATCTTCTTTCAACACATCAGTATTAAAATCATCTCCTACAATAAAATTCTTGTTTAATTTTGACAGACCACACAACATAGTATTAAATTTTTCTAAAAATTCATCAATATTTTCAGAAGGTGTTTGGTAAAAACCAGCATCAATTACTTTAGTGTTATCTATTTTAATCTCTATAGAGCATGCCTCAAAAATTTTATCAACGTTTAAATTATCTACTAACTCAGTAGCAATTGGTTGGAAGGTAATTTGATCTGAAACAAGAATCATGACCCCTCCATCTTCATATGATTTCCTAACATAAAAACTAGCAAGTTTATAGCCTATAATTTCAAATTCATTTAAATTACTAACTGGCATTTAATTTCCTGATAAGATAATAATATCCGGTTTAATCTCCTCAATGGTTATTATCAAGGGGTCAATTATACTAGGTAAATTCTCAATATTTTGGTGGAATATACTAATTTTTTGACTTTGTTTTAAGTCGTTTGTTTTACTTCTTGACTGTTTCTTTAAACCACCTGTTCTTAAACTAACTGTTGCCTAAAACAGGTCCATTGAATATTTTCCCTTGTATTTGTTCAATCGCCAACTCCGCCAGCAGTATGACATACACACCACAGTCGTAGGTGTTTCCCTGCTGGGGTGTTTCCACTTCCAATAGCAGTTCCTTGGCATCAGTTGCACCAGTAAAATAGCTGGCTACTTTACTTGCAGTCCTTAAAGCATTCTCCTTATTGCGGCCTTTAACAGAGTCATAGTGGTAAAAAAAACCATGACCATGACATTTTATATTCCTTCCTTGAATGTAAAATTTATTTACTTACAGAATTCGTGTAGAGTTTAAGGCTTATAACTCGCCTCTAATTCAACCGATTTCAATTATTAATAGTTTAAATTAAAGTAAAAAAGAATGTGAGTAATTTAAGGTATTAACAAGTTTCAAGCCTCTATTAGAATGAGTGATACAGGGTATTTTTTTTTAACGCAACCCAAAACTTTATTTTATCATTGAAGTATTACTACCCCCCAAGATCTCCAGATTTGATGTCACTATATTATTTTCTTTGGGGATACATAAAAAGTAAGGCCTGCAAAAACAATTCACAGGATATTCAGCACCTCAAGACAAGCATAACAACTTTAATGCAAGAAATTCAAAGAGGTATCTTGCAATACGTGTTCGGGAATTTGATGGAGAGAGCATACTAAACAAGATCAAAATTAAATAATTGGTTGTATAAAATGTAAAGATTAACAGAACAATACTCATTTCCATATTTATATGTGCATTATGCAATCTTAAAAACGGGTTGCGTTGTTGCGTTTAAAAAAAACACCCTGTACATGCCCTTAACTAAACTAAAAATGTGTAAATAAATAAATTATACATTGAATAAAGGATCATAACTCACCTGAAATTCGTCTGATTCTGATTTACAATAGCTCATTATAAAGCCAATTAATTGCCGAATAATTTAAGACCAAAACGAACACTTAAACTAATGTAAAACCTGAGATATTTAATTTTTAACAAAAAGATTTATAAAAATTAAGTTTTATGTTAAATTATGAATGATAATTCAGTCTCTTTCTAGTCTGATTCATATTAACATTTATTTTATAATGATCACTGAGGGTTTTAAGACTCAAACGACCGTCATACTTTGGTTAGAACCGGAGGTATAAGAGTTAAAATCCTAAAAAAATGTAAAGCTTGAAAATGTCCATGAGGATTGTACAGGACGACCCTTGTTAGGGTATAACTTAAAAACGAATGAAGACTTTCAAAAACGGATTTTGCAATCAGTGTGAAAATCTAGTTTATAATGATGGGTCACGACACAATGTTTACTTTTGAAAAAAAATACACATCCAATATGGTGGGAAATATTTTTTACCCACTTAAAGTTAGTTCCTACCTACTTTAAATTATTGACAGCGGCATTATGACACAAAATTCACTTGTTTGTACACTGCCTAAGGGATTTATTTTCTGTCTTCAGTGCTTTTGACACCATCTTGAAAATGATGCACTTCCGGTGATGATATTTAGGTAAACATTTAGTATGTTTATTAGCATGTATAATATGACAGAAAACACACAAGTCATTTTCATAGAAATTTTCCTAGTGTAAAATGGTATCTTTCCTTTACGATATCCTTTTTCTTTTTTAGGCTTGATAATAAGGTTGTGCCCTCTATTAGATTTCGGAGGTAAGAAGATGAGATAAAAAATGTTAACAGGGCGTTTTAAATGTATAAAAATAAATAAAATGTATTGTTAATTAATAACGTAAAATCAACAAATCAATTTTTACATGCGAATCGAACGGAAGGGTCTAATGCTTACTTATACCACCGCACTATATACCAATATCCTTTTTTATGAATAAAGAATATACCAGGGGCACAATTCATGAAAATAAATTGAGTTAGGGGTTCACAAGTAAAGGTAGGTTGAGAACCATTGAGTATAGGCCATAACGACAACATTTAATTAAAAATCATTAGACTATCAATTAAGAAAATACAAAAATTATACATTACTGTAAATAGCAATGCCTTTACTCATTTCCTTTATGTTTAAATCTCATGAATGATGAAATATATAATTTTTCAGTGTATTATTTACATGAAATATTAAAAACAATATTATAAATTACATATGTTAAATATGTAGACGTATAAACAAAATATTTAGAAATTCACTGATTGAGCAGGTTTTCTGCAAAGGGGGTATTTATTTTCTTGCCAATTTCCCACCACATTCATCAGAAAGCTTTTTTTTAATGTTTTTCCTTCTTTTCAGTACTGAAGTAACAAGAATATATTCTAAAGTGTATTATGCCACCTTCAGGGGATATTAGACAATCATAATTTTTTTATGACTTTAGAAATAAAAATCTATTTACAAAAATTCCTGGATATCAATGAGGGATTTTGAAAATTAAAATACCATTTAAAATATATATTTTTTTAATTCCAGTCTGCTGAGCGAGAAAACTATTTAATCATTCTCAGATAAGAGAAGATTTTTGTGCTTGAAAAATAACTAAAATATCATATTGTTGTCCAAGATATACATTAATGCAAACATAACTTACAAAAATATTTCTCTTAATATTTTCAGTACAGGAACCAATCTCACAAGAGCCAATAAATTTCATATCAATTTCCCGACAGTCAAAATTGGGTCATTATTTTAAATAATACATTTTCACAATAACATCATCATGGAGAAATCTACAAATACAGCGTCTAAGGTCAAAGGAAAATGTGATGTAAATTAGATCCCATATGCGTATTTCCTTATCAGATTGCTAATAAGAATTACTACAAGAAGAAATATGACTTTAACTGTTTAATATTTATATTTAAGATGAACTATGAAAAATTACATATATTCAACTAATCAGGCAAGTTTGAATGCTATTTTAGAATCAACGAAGACCATTCCAATAAACTTAAAACAGTCACGATTAACTTGTTCATTCAAACAGAGCAAATTTGTATCATCAAATATAAAATTTTCATTACAAGACGTAAATATTTTAGTATAAAGTGTTTACAAAGAATAACATCTTAAAAGTATAGCAATGTGTATCCACACACCTTAAAAAATATAATAGTGTGTACCCACGCACACACATTCATGCCCCAACTTTGGCTTTCATAATAAATGTGCACACAATGAATGCTTTCACTTTCATCTCAAGTGAGGAAGAGAAATTCAAACCCCAAGTTATAAAATATGAGTGGTGTTATGAAACAGAAGCTCTTCTTGGGATGAGAATGATAAAACGCAAGTGGTACAACTATACTTGGTCAAACCCCGAGATGGCTCAAAATACTTTTTTTCTTTGATGAAACTGTTTGGAATTCTTGATTTACTCTCATCAAATTGGTTTAATTCATCCTGATTTGAGACTTTACCCTTTTTAGCACTTTGAAGACAATCCAAATCATCACTTGCACATTCAAAACTTGGGCTGTTTCCTGAGTCTTTGCTGTCTGAGACATAAGGTATTTCAATGCCATCCAAAGGGTCTTCGTCATCATCAAACACGTTTTCTTCCTCAACATCTGGCATATTGAAATCAATCAATCTCGTATTTTCAATAGGTAGCTCTTCTTTTGCACATGAATCATTCCTTGGCTCCTTTTCCACCACTTGAGTCGCTCTCACATTGGTCATAGACGAAACTATTTTAAATGACATAGGCCTTATTTTAGTTGTTGGGATGATATTTACTTCAGTATGTTTTACTCTTGGTTTGTCCTTATTGTCTGTCCTTGCTTTATTTCTTCTTCTACTCAGTGATGATTGATATTCAGTACCTCCTTTAGGTATGACATTTTCATTTCGTTTCACTTTACTGTACTTTTTCTTGAAAAGGTCGTTTGCTTGTTTGACATTGCTTGCAGGGATTACTTTTTCTTTTAAATTGACTTTCCTTTTGTTATTTTCTTGTTTTGGTTCTTCTGCTGAGATACGTTTACTCCTCCTCGGTTTATGATTATCATTTATAAGAGCATTGCTTATGTCAGTAGCTACTTTTTTCCCCACAAAAGTGTTTCCATCACCATACTGTCTTTTTGAAACGTTTTTTCCTCTAATTGTTACATGTTTTTCTTCATTTTGAATTTTTCTTGATCTTCGTCGCCGATTCATAAGAGATCGTTCATTGTTATCAATTTCAACACTTTTGATCTGTAACTTTGGTTTGAAATCAGGATCATTGTTTAATGATTGACGAGGTGGTCTTCCTCGAAGCACAGCTGACTGCCTTTTCTTCATCCTTTCCTTAATTATTTCGACCCAAGCGATTTCTTTCTCTGACATATTGTTTTCAGTAATTCTGATGCTATGGTCAAATATATGTTCACAAGTTGAGTCATAATGTGAGAATGATTCACCGCAAATGAGGCAGTTGAAGATTGAATCCTTGGTAACATGTCGTGAAATATGATATTTCAATGCAGACTCTTTTGCATAAGCAGCTAAACAAATAGCACACTTCAGAGGCCTTTCTGTTCCGAGGGTACTAGCATGAAAAAGCATGTGCTGAAATAAACTAGCAGTGTCTGTAAAAGGCCTATAGCATATTTTGCATTTAACGATTTTGTTATTATGAGTCTTCATGTGTACAGTTAAGTAAACACTTGAATTGTATACTTTTTGACAGAAAATACATTTAAATCGATATTTACTTTTATGCCTCACATAGTTGTGTTCATCTAGTGCCATTTGATTTGGGAATGTAATATTGCAAATCTTGCAAATATTTTCAGATTGTTCTACATGGTCCTTGCTGTAATGGAAATATAATTGTTTGTAAGTGGGGAACCTAGCAGAACAAATTACACAGGTGAACTGATCTCCATCTTTTACATGAATCATTCCATGTTCACGTTCTGCTGAAGTAGTGTCAAATTCAACTTTGCAGATTGGACATTGGTATGGAGAGCTCTCTGGATGAGTGGATTTGAAGTGCAGTTTTAATGTGTTTTCATTCTCAGTCTCAACACCGCAAATCCTACAAACAGTGGAGTCTTCTATCTGCTTATCTTCATGACTGCACCTGTAAGAAATGACCGTATATAAAAATATTAAGCTTTAGTGTCATCGTCATCATTGACTAAATTTGTATTTGTCACTATCCTGCCCAGGCACAATTTGGAATTTTGTACTACAAAAAAAATCTCATGCAGGAATAAAATTTCCCCTAACCTTACCAATACCAACAGGGGAAGAATTGAATAAATTCAAACATTAGCTAAAAGGTATAAAAAATTATTTTTATTCGATGAATGCCTTTTTGGGATTCAAACTACAATTATTTATGTGAATCACAAATATTTGTCGAAAATGGTGTCCAGTAGTTCAATTATACAGGGTGAGTTTTAATTGTCCCCTCCCATACTTTTTTTACATTTCTAAAAATAACTGTCCTTTACCCCACCCAAACATTATTGGGTAGCAAGTACCTCGTTTTGAGGTACTCATTTCCGGCTGCCATCTTGGATCCGCCATATTGCATACAACTACTTTTTTTCAAATGTAAAGATAGGGTTGAGACCCCTTTTAACACTGTTTTTCATTTTAAATTCAATGCCGCAATCCGTTTTTTTATCTCTTTTCATTTTCAAGTTATTAAACTTTTTGTAAACAAGTTTTAAAACTTGATTTTCTGTTATACAGAGCTTTTTTACAATTCTACCTCAGATTTCAACAACCTAATACCACATAATATTGTTAAATTGTTGGTACTTCATTTTTAGAAAGTTAAAATTTTTGGCCGCCATCTTGGATCCGTCATATTTGATGCAAAAAATATTTTAATATGAAGGTAGGGATGTGACCCCTTTTTGAACACTGTTTTTCGATCCTAAATTCAGTGCTGCAATCCGTTTTCCTAAATCTTTTTGAGTTTTCATGATATTAGCAATTTAAAAAATAATAATATTAGATATTAATCCCTTTTTATTGATTTGTTTATTCTTAATTGCTCCATATACTGAAAACCGACTCCACTCAAAACTATCGGTTAGTTAAACATTTTCCGTTGTGTTACAATCATCGGACACCATCTTGGATCTGCCATATTGGTCAATTTTATGTAAAACTTGGTTTTAACCCCTTGATTAAATATTTACCCAAATTTTTACATAAAATTGACCAATATGGCGTCCGGTGATTGTAACACGACGGAAAATGTTTGACTAATCGATAGTTTTGAGCGGTAATCGGTTTTCGATATCTGGAGCAATTCAAAATAAACAAATCAATAAAAAGGGATTAATAACTCATATTATTATTTTTTAAATTGCTAACATCATGAAAACTAAAAAATATTTAGGAAAACGGATTGCAGCACTGAATTTAGGATCGAAAAACAGTGTTAAAAAAGGGGTCACGTCCCTACCTTCAGATTAAAAATATTTTTTGCATAAAATATGGCGAAACCAAGATGGCGGCCAAAAATTTTAACTTTCTAAAAATGAAGTACTAACAATTTAACAATTTTATGTGGTTTTAGGTTGTTGATATCTTAGGTATAGTTGTAAAAAAAGCTCAGTATAACAGAAAATCAAGTTTGAAAACTGGTTTTCAAAAAGTTTAATACTGTAACTTGAAAACGAAAAGAAACATAAAAAAAATGGATTTCGGCATTGAATTTAAAATAAAAACAGTGTTCAAAAAGGGGGTCACAAACCTATCTTTACATTTGAAAAAAATTAATTGTGTCCAATATGGCGGATCCAAGATAGGGGCCGAAAATGAGTACCCCATCAAAACGAGGTACTTGCTACTCAATAATGTTTGGGTGGGGTCTAGGACAGTTATTTTTAGAAATGTAAAAAAAGTATGGGGGGGGGGGACAATTAAAACTCACCCTGTAAGTATATTTTTGTCTACAAAATTATTTTGAAAATATAGGAAACACTGTATTTTATTTCATATACTTTCAGACTACCCATATATTATTTTACAGCAATCACGTTATAATATTTTTATCTATAGTTTAGTGACACTATTCTTAATGTACCGCTCTATTGAATGAAGGAGATTTTGACTATATGACTACATGCAAAAAGTCCCTGGAAACCCCAGATGTGTTCTAGCCGCCATCTAAAAAAAAAAATTTCAAGTCAGGGTTTTCTATATAAAGCCAATCTGTACATCTTGTACTTATTGAATAAAGAAGTTTTTTTATTTGATTTATTGTTTCAATTGATACAATAACCATAAGATACAAACAACTTTTAATTAGTTTTTTTTTGTAGAGGAAGACATTTCCAGTAAAAAGAGTATAAAAATATGTAGGAAATTAAAAAAATAATAGCTGTTCATATTATTGTTATCTTTTTATGTTGTAACAATACCTCTACCACAAGGTATACATGTAAATTTTTATACAGTGTTTAAATAAAGTCCGTCCCCCCTCTTTAATTTGTTTGTCTTAACAAACAAACAAATTAAAGAGGGGGGATGGATTTTTTTTATACACTGTATAAAAAAAATTCCCAAGGGGCGAAGCCTTTTGATCTTAGAGAATAAATAACATACCTATCTATATAATTAATAGGCCAGCATGATTTATCCCTTTTTTCAGCCTGTGGACGACATAGAAAAAATCTAAGCACATCCTTAGAATTGTGTAATTTACAATAATTTTTTAGAATTGCGGGCTAGAACAATGAATTTTAAATTATAACAACATTAACATGGGCGTAATGAGTTGCCATGCTTGTTACAGAATAACAACAAAATGATGCCATCAGATGTTTTATTAGAGCAATAAATGAAAACAAAACCTAAATAATTAATAGTTGAATTTCGAACTGTGGGTGATCTTTAGTATGTACATTTGTCACAGCCAAAGTAATAAACCGGTCATTACCGGCTTTTATACATAATGACTAAAATTGCAGGCTAAAGTGATAATTAATCACTTTTAGCCTGACATATTGGTAATGGCTAGCACATTTTGACCAAAGTAATAAATATATTAGAATATTTATCACTTCGACCAGACATTATGAACAATACCTATTCATAATTTGTCAATGTGATAATTCTCGGTGTTTTTGTCAGGATGTTAGGATAGGTTAGGTTTATGTTAGGATAGGTTAGCTAAGGTAAGGTTAGGTGTTGAGTTTACTCGAAAGAGGGCAAAATTTAGCTATTTGCTCTTCTATTTTTCCCCTTTTTATGTTTATCATGAAATATATATTTTATCCTCCAGATTCAAAAGTTTCAAACCACTTTCTTTTTTCTTACTTATTTCCTTTACCCTGTAAACTTTTCTTGATTAAATTATTTCTTTCTTTCTCAACACATGTGATTTTATCATTGCCAATGTTTATGTTTATATTTTATCATTTGTAAAGCTATAGTAAGTCAATTTTAATCATTTTGATGGCACACATCAGAAGGAATGCTGTGACAGGTATGTTAAAACCGAGCGATTTTATTTCAATAAGTAGATCTGAACTAGAAGAAGTCATGTACCAGGTTTTATCAAGATATGTTGAGAAATAAGGAAGATAAGGCATTTTTTTTATTTCCCATAAGGATAACATGGGGAATGAGTATGCAGGTTTGCTGCCATAAAAATGGAAATATCCGGGATTTTAGACTAATATACATTATATCTCACCTAGATGAAGCCACAAACCAAGAATTATTAAGATATGTTGAGAAATAAACGAGATATAGAATTTTACTTATTTCCCATAAGGTTAACATTGGGACAATGTACTGTGTTTAACACTTTCAGTATCTCGGTAACCAATGGACATAGAGCAATGGTTGAATATACTAAATTGTTTGTTTTTTGAGCTGAATTCAATGGTACTAACCAAAATTGGATTATTTTAATTTTTCTATGTGAAAAACCCAAAACCCGTTTTTTTTTTGGGGGGGGGGGTTTATCCTCCTTTAACTCCCCTTCCGGTGGTCCGATCGGGCTGGTTTATGAACTCGTCCAATTAATTGCCACTTTACACGTCTGTACCAAATTTCATAAAAATCGGACCATTTTTACAGCCGCTATCGTGCTTACAGACACATATATATATATATATATATACTGTATGTCCCAAAAGTCCTGGACCGGTTCAATATCTTTTAAAGTAAGCCAGATATCAAAACAATATTTTGCATACCTTTTAATACTAAGAAAAACTACTTTTTTATGTATGTGTCATTTCTGCCCCTGTCCCCAAAATTGGATTTTGGGGGGGGGGTAGCCCCAAAATTTTAAGTGTAAACCCCCATCGTGCGACTGCTTATTTTAAAGGCTTTGTTAAAAGAAACACAATGCCGCAAACCGGAGGTCGATATCATGCTCCCGTCCAAAATGGCGGCCATTCAAAAATTTAAAAACACCATGCGTCAATTAAAATTGAGTATTTTCTGTGTTCAGCAATTCACATTTAAATCGAATAAGAACTACCAGAATACATATTAACTACTAAAAAGATACAAAAATAATAATTTCTTGTTGTCATCATCAAGGCTCAACCCTCCAAAATGGTTTGGGGGGGGGGGGGGTTTGTCCAACCAACTCCAATATCAACTCACATCGTATGACCACTCGTTTTAATATGCTGAATGAGTAAAAAAATAAGCCAACGCTTGTTTTAATAAAATTTCAAAAAATATAGTTATTTTTGTGGCGAATATTTGGTACTTCATGTATGGGGGTTTTCCTAAAAGATAACGCATAGACGACCCTCCACAAGTATCGACCTTTGCCGCTGAGCCAAAGGTCGCATCAGTTATTAGTAACTTTTTTACTAAATTGAGTATTTTCTGTGTTCGGCAATTCACATTTACATCGAATAAGAATCACCAGAACACATTTTAACTACTTAAAAGATACCAAAATAATAATTTCTTGTCATCATCAATGCTCAACCCTCCAAAATGGTTTTGGGGGGTGGGGACACCCTACAAAATTTATAAGTATTAGGTAACTTTTTTGAAATTTCATTAAAACAAGCTTTGCCTTATTTTTTGCTCAGCAAATTAAAATGAGTGGTCATATGAAGTGAGTTTATATTGGAGTTGGTTGGACAAACCGCCAACCCCCCCCCCAAACCATTTTGGAGGGTTGAACCTTGATGATGACAAGAAATTATTATTTTTGTATCTTTTAAGTAGTTAATATGTGTTCTGGTGGTTCTTATTCGATTTAAATGTGAATTGCCAAACACAGAAAAAACTCAATTTTAATTGACGGACAGCATTTTTAAATTTTAGAATGGCCGCCATTTTGGACTGGAGCATGATATCGAACTCCGGTTTGCGGCATTGTGTTTCTTTTAACAAGCCCTTTAAAATAAGCAGTCGCACGATGAGGGTTTACATTTAAAATTTTGGGGCTACCCCCCAAAATCCAATTTTGGGGGCGGGGGCAGAAATGACACTTACATCAAAAAGTAGTTTTTTTTAGTACTAAAAGGTATGCGAAATATTGTTTTGATATCTGGCTTACTTTAAAAGATATTAAACCGGTCCGGGACTTTTGGGACACACAGTATAAATATATATATATAAATTCGAACGAATGGTTTTTTTTGCTTCTGGGGGGCCCCAAAACAAAAAGTTAACATGGTCTCGGACTTAGGTCTTACCATGAGACCTACGGTAATAGCTTCCCTATAGGGGAAATTCGCTAAAACACAAAATAAATCGTAAATGAGGATTATATTGGTGTCAATAAAGGTGAATTTTGTATTGTTGGACAGTGGAACTTATTATTCTCAATGAATTAGGGCTCCTTTCACGTTAGGTCACTGCGACTGGGTGGCAGCCACTGACCTGTAAGAAGTCGCAGCCACGCATGTCCTTTCACATATGCGGTGGCTGCGACCGTGCTCTCACGATGCTCGCACAGCTTGTTTTGGTCGTCTGCCTGTCCCCTGTATCTGCTATTCGCTACCGCAGTGTCGACATTAACTTTTTTTCAGGTATCTAGCAACTCAGCAACTGGTGCCTCGATGACTGATCTCCACTATCAATTTTGCATTGGGATCTCTACAATTTCGAATATTATAAGGCAGGTCTGCAATGCTATGGAAACATTTACAACCGATTTGCTTTCCCTCATTCACTGAACAGTTTTGGCTCCACAAAGCATCAGAATTTTTTGAGAAGACTAATTTTCCCCATTGCATTGATGCAATTGACGGGAAACATATCAGAATAATTAAGCCTGGGGCAAGTGGATCAATGTATTACAATAGTTAAAGCCTGGGGCAGTGGCTCAATGTATTAAAATTACAAGAATTATTTTTCTATCAGCCTTATGGCTATATGTGATGCTTCTTACAAGTCCATTTATGGTTTAGCAACAGGTTTAGCAATGGTAACCTCTACCTCTATTTCAGGAAATCTATCTATTAACAGACGTTCACTGTTTTCAACCAGTGTGTTATCCTCATCATAGTCATCATCCATATTAAAAGTACAATACGACTAAAAAATGCACAAAACTGTTAACAGTAAAAATAAACAATGTCACTAAACCCTAAACAACAGCGAAATGAGTCGATATAGACAGATGACAGATATAGAAAAGGAGGCAGGCTGACGACAAAAACGTAGTCACAGCCACCGAGTGTGAAAGGCTCCATATGTTTCAATGCCCCGCTAGCGACTTGAGTCGTAAAAAGCAGGGTCGCTGCCACCGCCGGGCGTCGCAGTTCTCTAGCAACCGAGTCGCTGCCACCGGGTGGGTCGCTGCCACGCACTAATGTGAAAGGCTCCATAAGCCTCAATGCATTTTCAACAGGTCAGGTGGCCGACGGGTGGCTGCCACCCGTTCGCAGCGACCTAATGTGAAAGGAGCCTAAGACTTGCTCGTGGAATACTGGTGTTGTTGGGTGAGTGTGGTGATTATTCTCAATGAATTACGACTTGCTCATGGAATACTGGGGTTGTTGGGTGAATGTGCTGCTTAAGTTACCAAGATGGACATTTACAAATTGAACCAAGCATAGGTTAGTTAAAATTAAATATTAATGTAACATTGATGTAAGATGTGTGCCATACAGGGCCGGCAACAGGGGGGGGGCAGGGGGGCAAATGCATACGGGCCCGTACTCACAGGGGCCCGGAAATACACAAGATTAGTAAAAAAGGGGCTCGGAATCACATGATAAGTGAAAAATGAAAAGTCATCAGGGGCCCGAGCTTCTCCATTGCACAGTGGCCCAAAAATCCTGTCACCGTGCCTGGTGCCATATCAACAGTTTCTTAATTTAAACTCATTTTATTTCTGATAACTACCTTTAATTGAAAAGGTTTTATTCCTTGTTGACTAACCAGGTGGTCCTTCATTTTTTTAAATTTGATCTAATTTTTCTCTCAAATCCCCTACATTTTGGTCCTCTGGGCCGGATACATCATATTATGGATTAACTACTTCTGTCCAATTGTTCCATTTATTTTTAATCGTTACTTTCAGCCCATTTTTTTAATACTTATATTTTTATTTTCAACTCTCTAGATTCTTACAAAGTCAAATGCTGCACAACGTCCACTCATTACCCAAGGCTGATTTGTGCTCGTAAACCTTTTTGAACTGCACCTTCATTTGTTTTTATATTGATTTAAACTTATCTCTCTCATCATGGCACTGCCTCGTTCAACCACCACTGAGTTTAGAGAGGAAACAATTAATGGAAATAACAGTAAGATATACAAGCAAAAACGTCAAGATACAATCTCAGCTAATGCCAATTACAAGAGGAGTACCCCAGGGGTCAGTACTGGGTCCAATGCTGCTCATCCTACAGACAAATGACTTCTCTAACACCTTGGGAAACATATGTGATCTTATCATGTATGCGGATGATTCAACTCTTATCCTGGCTGAAAAGCAAATTGACACTTTAACCGACAGAACAATCACAGCATTAAACATTGCAAAAGAGTACTGCCTAGATAATGATTTGATTTTGAATGAAGCAAAAACACAACAAATAATTTTCACAACAAAAACAGAAAATCTGGAAGGGACCCCGGCACTCAAGACAACAGATACCGCCAAATACCTAGGTATCACGGTTAATAGCAAACTTTCATGGAATCCCCAATCGACATTGTGTGCTCAAAACTCAGCTCAAGTGTGTATGTAATCAGGAGGATCAAACAAATCAGCACCATCGAAGCAGCCAAAGTTGCTTACTTTGCGCTATTTGAATCAACCTTGAGGTATAGGCTGATCACTTGGGGAGGGACCACGGTGACCAACATGCAAAGAGTCCTAGTTGTGCAAAAACGAGCCATCAGGGCCATAAAAGGGTTAACCCAATTAGAAAGCTGCAGAGAACACTTCAAGGAGCTCAAGATCATCACTGTAGTATATTTTGCAAACAACACTGTACACACTCAACACAGACAATGCCAGACTAGCAGACCATCACCACTTCAACACCAGAAACAGACAAAACTTTGCTCTACAAACACACCGTCTCAGTTTGTATGAAAAGAAACCCTCTTATCGTGGAGCGAGGTTTTTTAACCTGCTTCCAGAAGAACTAAGAAGCCACACACCAAATCATTTCAAGAAAGCAATAACAGAGTGGTTGCTGGAGCATACTTTCTACTCATTAGATGAATTCTACAACTGGAAAACCTGAACAACTGGAATACCTGAAGAACAACCAAGGCATAGCATCACACCAGCATTCTTTTTTTATCAATTTTAATTTTTAGATACAAACCATCTTTGTAGATTCTTTTAACTTACAGAACTGACACTATTGTATTTCTCCAAGAAATTTCAATAAAGAATATTGACTATTGACTAAAGGACCTTACTAATTAAGAACCACATTCAAAATATTAGAACCGCTATTGATACTACGACTGCTTAGACAGAACCTTTGACCGTGATCCAACAAAAGAGACAAGAAGGCGTATTTGACGGAAATTGATTGTAAAAAATCCAACTTGGGGTCCCTAGTAGATCACGCATTGACACAATGACGAAGAATCACTGAGGATCATGAGGAAATTTCAGAATAATTCTGAAATTCATTCACAATATGAATGTCCAATTATTGAACATTCATATTGTGAGTCACATTGGAGTGCTTACTAACTCTAATGATACCTCTAACATGACTGAACCGCCTAATGATACTGTTGTCACAAACTCATCATCACTGTAACACTTACCAAAATTGGAACTTCCTAAATTTAATGGGGAACTTTCTGCTTGGACATCTTTTATCAGTTTGTTTGAAACTACCGTACATAACAGTGCTAACATCCCAGAAGTAATGAAGTTGCAATATTTGCTAAGTATCCTTCAAGGCAAACTTTTTAACCTTTTTTAAAGTCTTAACCGCTGAAAACTATACAATTGCACATAAACTTCTTCAAGTCTGCTACCACAATACTCTTAGGCTGCAATCATTGCACTTAATCAACTCTTAGATTTACCTGCTATATCCGATTCTCACATACCGTCATTCAGATAGATTGTGAATGTGTTTACTGAAAACCCATAAGTACTCGTGGCTTTTGACCGTTCTGTTCATGTATCTAACCCGCTACTCGCAACTGTATTGTTACGAAAAATGGATGTCGCACTTCAAAAACGTCTTGAGGGATTCCATTCTCGTGAAAACTCTCAAAACACTTTTTGCTTACATTAAAAGAAACATAGATTTTTTGACCTCAGAATGTAAACCAAAATGAAGACGCTTCGTTGCATATCTGCCATACCACTCGATTGAAACAAATCAATCTCCAGCAATAAAGTACAACTTGATAAAGTTACTATTTCATGCAAAACTGTTTCTCTAATAATCACGAAGCCTCCATCAACAGACTCCCAATCTCAAGATGCACATACTTTATATTTCATCTGTGATCAATTTCATAAAGTGTGTACTACATGTCCCATGTTTAAAAGTTAGACTGCCTATGACAGTTACCAAATGATTAAGTCACAACAAAATTGTGTGTTTAATGTTTGGGATTACATAACATTAAACAATGTAGGTCACTTGAAATGTAGAATAGGTTAAGGTGGCAAACAAGAGAGATAACTACGACGCCAAACACCACAGGCCAGTTTCTATTGGTCAGAAATCCCATGAAACTCACCGTATTCTAACATTCTAGTTGCCTTGTTCTAAATCAGTTGATTTCACTGTCACCATTTCTATCTCAGCTTCTGGTTTGTTACAATAGAGTAAGCAAACATAACCTCATTCAACTTTTGTGTACAAGTTAGTTAATAAGTTAAACTGTTTAAATAATGGTGGTAGGAAAAATATTATGTGTTTTATGAGCACAAATAGCCATTGCCGCTTTCAAAATATTTGGCCGCTTTGTGCCGCTTCGTCAGTTTAGTTTTTTAGATTGATACATAATATTCTTAATGCGTTTTCTGTTAGAGATACAGTTTTACGATGTTTTTTGTCATTAAACGTGTTCCTCTGATAATCCGACCTTTAGGCTGTTCCGACCATGCCCCCGGTCCCGTAGGTGTCGGATTAGCGAGGTTCTACTGTATTAACCTAAGATATAACTTTACTATATTTCTATTTTTCTATTTTGTATAATATTACCTTAAGATATATTTTGGTTTTTGTTTTATGTCAAAAATTGTACTTGGTAATCTTAAATTGTTAGATAATTAAAGTCTGTGACGTTTTTTAAAAGTTAATGTCTACAAAAAACTTTTTATTTAAGGTTTGTCGAGTAAAACTCAAATACACTTTCTTTTATTCACTTAAAATAAGTTTGATTTATTTTATGTCCTGAATATGTGCACTGAATCTCAATAGAATTATTGGTATAATTTAATAATTTTATGACTTTTTGCCCATGAAACAACCTAAAATAGTATCTATTTCCTCTAACTGGTACATTTTATAACCTTTAGTGGTCATATTGATACACTATTTTAGTGATAAGAAGAATAGAAATAGAGTAAAATTATATCTTAGGGTAATACTGTAGAACCTCGCTGATCCGTCACCTACGGATGGTCAGAACAGAACTTATATGTATGGTCAGAACAGCTAAAAGGTCGGATTAACAGAGGTTCACGTTTATTGACATAAAAACATAGCAAAATAGTATTTCTAACAGAAAACATTGCATTGAGAGCATTATTTAACATTCTAAAAAACTAAAAAAGGGATTAAATAATAGAAAAAGTTAATTAATTACCATAATGATAATTTAAGGTAAACTTGTACTTTGCACCACACCAAGGGTCACTGACAATGTATTATTCGTCATCAACAGCAGCCAATCTGAACGGAGTGATACCCACGAAATGTATACAGAGATAAATTTCCCTAGGGTAGTCCGACTAAGCGAGGAGGAAACTCCACCAAGGTCGGACCAAGCGAGGTGTCAGACCATCCGAGGTCGGATCAGTGAGGTTCTAGTGTATATTTAAAATGAAATTTATATATATATATATATATAACATGATCATAAAAACACAATATACAAAATATGAAGCGTCTGAGGCTCTTGAATTAAATCCTTATTAAAATTTATTTCTAAATGTTATTTTAAGAAGGCACACAATTTTCTTTATTTGGGTGCTTAAAAAATTTGAGCACTTCTGAAAATATTTCCCTCTTTTTATAAGTGAATAAAGAAACATAAATTAAAATATTTTTAAGGACGCATGAAGAAATTTTTACAATTTACAAGAAACGTCACATTAAACTTATCTGTCAATAGGCAAAAGACACATCACATTAACTCATCAGCAGCTCTCAAATCACCTTAACTTCAATAACTCTCTTTCCCTGCAAAGTGAATGATGAAACTTAAGAAACAACAAAATACTTGAGAAACAACATAAGAACTTAGCTTACTTTTTGAGCTGAATTAACTTTAGGCTACCAACCAACCACCAACTAAACATATACTGAAAATATTAAGGTTTAAGAGCCTTTCTTATTCAATGTTTTTTTTTCTTTAAAAGAGGGTGGCGGCCTCTTTTTACCTTGCATTTGCCCCCCCACATAGGCCTCAGGCCTGTGCGTGGAAGTTATCAAGCAAACCCAAGGAGTGAGCCGGTATAGTAAAAGGATGATGAGTACTGATAAAAGTATGCGGCATCACCGGGACTTGATCCTGCGATGCTGCCGCCACAGAACCGAGGCCGAGTGCGCTACCAACTGCGCCAACGACTCACTAATGAAATGAGTTACTCACAGCGGAAATTCTACACCACTGTCAGTTTTTGAAATATCAGTTGTCTAGGGTCTCCAGTTTTCACGTCAATGCAAACACATGAAGTTGTCCTTACTTTCCGCCAGCCATTTAAATAATTATGTAAATCCACAAATGTTCTTTTTACATTTTGCATTCTCAGCAAATTTATATTGTTCGTAATCATATTTCACAACCCAATGTAAGGAATGTAAGGTTTTTTATTTTCTCCATAAAAATAATATGGGGAATGAATATAGTCTGCTGCTGCAAGAATAAGAAAATTAGGCGGTTTTTAATCAATATCCTGTAGAGCTCAATTAGAAGAGGCCATATACAAAGTTTTGTCAAGATATGTTAATAAATAAGGAAGATATAGAATTTTATTTATTTCCCATGAGGATAACATGGGTATTGAGTATGCAGATTTGCTGCAACTTATATGTAAAATCGGAGATTTTAGGCTTACAAACTAGATCTCAACCAGACGAGATGTGTTGGGAAATAAGCAAGGTACAGAATTTTACTTATATTTCCCATTTAGAAACATAGGAAGAATTTAGTGAGTTTACCGTTTTCAATATCTTGGACATATGATTCTTACAAAAACACATTTCATCATCATGGGAGATACAGCAGCTAAAATGAAGTGGCATTAAGCTGTCATTTAAAGAAAAAGAAAGGTGTGTGCACAGTCAGCTGGCATGACGTAGTTGGGCTCAAGAAATTAGTGGACCTAGCGGTATGACGCAGAACTTCTAGTTGGGTTGTAATGTAGTCATCGTAAGCGCTAGTTGCATGAGCCCAACTATGTCACACCAGCTGACCCTGCAAACATCTTTCTTTTTTCCTTGCACCAAGGCATTATGCAGCCAAAACACCTGATTTCAGATATAAATAACACAATGCTATAAGACTTGCTAGCCACCAGGCCACTCTTGTGTATGGTGGACCTTAAGTGAAAATAAAAGTAGTCTTTCTTTTATACTAAAGTGTCTAAAACAAAGATCAATCGTGTGCTTTACCTAAAGAAGACAAATGGATCTTTATTAGAAGAATGTTAAACAAATCTAATGTAGGTACCTTAAATAAAAACTAGGAAGACATTTGATATTATACATTGGCAAAAAAATAGTGCCTACATGTTTAAAGTTTAAGAAATCAAACAAGTGTGAGGTTTTTAAACAACTAATTAACTACAACAAACTGACCTACAGTGAATTATATGTGAATGTGGACATGCTCCATTAGCTCATCTTGAGTTCCAAATGTTTTATTACACATGAGGCATTGTTCAATAATCTGTGTTTCAATTAAATTACGCGACGTTTCAAAGCCGATTGCCTCATCCCCCTCTTCATCAAAAAGTATTTCTTGCTTTATGTTTTCGACAATTTCAATAATATCACAATTTCCATTCAACTCATCTTGATTTCTGTTGCCATCATAGCCTTTAACTGATCGGTCATCTAAGAAATATTCAACAGGATTCGATTGTTTTTCCCAGTTGCTGTTTAAATTTTCTGGTTGTTTCTTTTTCCTTAAATCTTTCACATAACTATTTTTCTTCTCAATAACTCTGGGTAAAGTATTTATTGTATGGTGTTCTCTCTTGGGTCGAGAGTTTGACCTATCTTTCTTAGGTCGTCCTCTTTTCTTCGGCACACCATAAGACAGAGATTCAGAGACTTTTTGAGAAATTTCAACCAATGGAAATGTGTTCTCTCTGTGAGTCAAAAGGTGGTCAACTAAATCAAACCTGTGTCCCTGGATCACACCACAAATCTCACATTTTAAATTACTAGTAATATGTATCCTTCTTATGTGGCTGCGAAGACTTGTCATTTGGTAATATTTTTCAGGGCAAACAGGACAAAGAAAAGATCGTATCCCAGAGTGGATGGGCAAGTGATATCTCAACAAAGCCTTTGTTTTGAAAGCCTTTGGACATTGGAAACACTTGAATGGGCGAATATTAGCATGCATTCTCATGTGGGAGTTAAGAACATCTTTTAGTCGAAATGTAGCACTGCAAATATCACATCTGTAGGGTTTCTCTCCAGTGTGAATACGAATGTGCTTCCTCAAGTCACCTGAGTTAAAACAAGCTTTGGGGCAAAGGTGACATTTGTAAGGACGGAAGTTAAGATGTCTCCTCACATGATTTACCTGGCTTGCTTTGAGATTAAATGTCTGAAAACAGAATGGGCAGAAATATGGGCGTTCCCCTGTGTGAACATGTCTGTGCTTGGCGAGGCCACTGGCATCAGCAAACTTTTTGTTGCAAAGCTGGCAAAAACTTCGGTCATCATTTGGATGTTCTTCGATGTAGTGCCTATTCAACTCTGCCCTTGAATCGCACCTTCTCAAACAAATGTTGCAGTCATAGAGGTACTTTAGGTGTTCTATCATATGAGCATTGACATCTTCTAGTTGATCAAATTCTTGAACACAGGTTGGACACTGGAATTGCAAACTATTAGGATGTTGCTTCTGGAAATGTGCCTTCAGCATGTTTTGGCTATGAAGTGGCTCACCACACAAGCGGCAAGGAAACGTCACACTGATAGAATTTGAAGCAGCCCCTTGGCAGTTGTGACTGCAAACAAAAATGAAAAAAACAGACTAGTTATTCAGTGGTATTCAATTTTTGTTTAAAAACCATAGCTATCATTAAAGCCCACTAAACAAAATCAAATTTTACTAGTGGCTTGTAGGGGCAAAAGCCCCTAAAAAATACAAATGCTGGATATTTAATGTTTCCTTCGCACTTACAACTCGGTAACAGGTTGACGTCATTAAACGTTTAAATTGTAATGTTGAAGATATTTTGACATTTGCTAGTACGTATCAGAATTTTAATAAAGGGCGTTACCTCAGTATAGTAAAGGGCTGAATTTTTCGGAACAGTGGCGCTATTCGACGATCTTGAAAAAAGTCAGTTCGCTTCTGTTTTTAAGTAAACAAATGGACATAGTTTGAAGAAATTCTCAAGGTTAACCACAGACTGCAGCACTTAATTTATTTCCCAAAAAAAGTTGTGACATTTATCATAAAAATGTAAACAAATGTCGTGTGTAGCATCTACCTGGTTCAAAAGAACATATTGGAGAGTTAAAGGGTACTTATTATGGAAATCTCCCACTGAGGCCACATTTTACCCAATAAGAAAATAATCAGGGATGAAATCAGAAAATGGTATCCCGTTGACGACTCCACGCTCCACGTTGGAGCCTCTGGCTCCACTTCATAAGGAAGTTAGGTTTAGAGACCACGAGCTTGGTAAATAGTTAATATTCACGATTTTTCTCTATGTTCAACACTTTTTTATGGTCGCCCGTGAGTAAATACTGTTTTGTCTTCGTATATTCAAGATTAAATATACTTTTGATTGGCCAAATTTAAAGGTGAACCTTTACGGTAGAATCAAATTTAAGGCTGTTCTTGCACTCAATAGCTGTTTGTGCAGCACACTCTGTTGTTCTTCGGTCATCAAAACTATGACCATTCCCAACTGCACATAAACTGGTAGAGCTTGACCTCAAAAATGATGAATGAAGTCTTCTCTGTACCTATAGCCTGCGCTTATTCGCTTGTGTAAATATTACAGATTACTTGACTTTAAATCAGCATCAGCTACTACTACATGATACAAAGTAAAAGTAATAGTCATATTTAATTCCTCTTGCTTTTTAAGGATAAGGTCCCGTAATTATTATAAAAACGAAAAATTTAAAAAGTAAAAAACCGTCATGTGTTATAGTACGTTCAACCTATTTTGCTGGATTTTAAATAAACCATACATCAAAATCTAGCATGTGGTTTGAAATCAACCAACACATGTTTAAAAGTAAACAAAGCAGACGTTTTTAGATTACAATGATTTTTAAATGGCAGATATTTAACGTTATTTTCTTGTTTTATGATAAACTTTAAGAAATTTCAGTATTTTCCCTGGCATCAAGACCTTCTATTTGAGCCCTCTTCCATTATGCTGTGACTTGCCAAACGCCCACAATTTCGGCGCAAAAATTTCGCTTACATATATGTTTACATTGATCATTTGGCATTAAATCGGAATCGCTTTAACGTAAACGAAGCAAAATACTCAAACCCGTAACTATAAAGTATGAAAATCTTGAAGTTAAAATATTTATTTGTTATAGTATATTGAACGTAGTTACGTTAGCTGCCTTTTGAAAAAAACCCATATGTCAACATCTAGCATATGGCTTTGAATCAAGTATCAGCAACACATGTTTTCATGTAAACAAAGCAGATGTTTTTGTATTCCAATGCTTTTTAAATGGCAGATATTTTACGTTATTTCTCGTCTTCTGGTGAATTTCAAGCAATTTCAGTATTTTTCCCGCCATCACGGAATAGAGACCTTAAATTTGAGCCCTCCCCCATCTTTCTACGACTTGCCAGGCGCCCACAATTTTGACGCAAAGAATCGCCTTACGAAATTAAATATATGATTTTAATGACAACTTTTGTTAAGCACTCACAAACTCTAATCTTATATAAAGAGTCCTTTAAGGACAATTAAAATTTCAGATTATTTTGGGCTTAGTAATTTAGTTTTCAAGGGGCTGCATACTGTACTGGTGTATTTTTCATCAAAGATTAGGAAAACGTTTCTTCTCCAATATTTGATAAAACTTATCATAGAAATTTATTATCAAAGCTATTTAAGGATTACATGGCAGTTTTTTAGCGCATTTCCCCCATAGGGGGGGAAACTATTACCATAGGACTCATTGTAAGACCTAAGCCCTAGACCATCATAAATTATTGTTTTGAGGTCCCCAGATGCTAAAAACAATAAACAATATATATATTTGAAATATACCAAAATATAAATAAATTTCCTTGACTTAACAATCAGTAAAAGTAATAATACACAAAAATTTAAAATATACTGAAAGGAGACTCATAATGCATCTATTTATCCCAAAAAAAAACTAAAATAATCCATTTTTTGATTTTTATAGCTCATAAAACACCCACAAAATTTCTTTTGATGGCCCCTGAGCGCCATAATCCCCCCCCCCCCATTATGGGCACCCCTACAGGACCCACTGAGCACTGAGACAAATATTGCAGTAATTTGATTCACTACTTGTTTGTTTCAAACTTGTGGGCCTTTTAAATTGCCTTTGAAAAGTTATGTATGACACTGTCAGTCAACCAAGTTCCAGAGGGTGAAAACATTTGTGTGTAAGATCTGGATTATAAGACCTCATCCAATGACCTCCCAGACAAGGGGGAACTAAGGAGAATAGGAAGCTGGTCAATAGGAATGGCCAGACTTGCCAAAACAAAAGCAGCTTCTTATTGCAATTCTTATTATTAACCTCTGTAAACGAAAGCAGTAAAGTGGCATAGAAGAAACATAGATAGGGTTGGATCTGGTAGCAAAATTAAGTTAGTAAACAAAATCAAGATAGTTCATTTAAATGTAAGAGGCATAATAAAGAAATTAGGACAGATAGAAATATCTTTGGAGGAAGAAAAACCTGAATTCTTTTTGATAAATGAACATGGTTTAAACAGTGAAAAATAAATCAATTAAAACTACAAAAATACTATAGCCTTCTAAACTCATACACCAGGAATGAGATGTTGTTGGGTGGAACAGCTATATTTACAAGAGACTCAACAGAAATTTCAAACCTAAAAATATTAGATAATGGAAATGGTTTATCTGAAACTCAACATTTCGAATGCTGTGAGATTAAGTTTGACCATAGGTGGGGAATATTTCATGATAACCTCCTTATATAGAAGTCTTGATAGAAACTTTAGCACATTCCTAGACAAGCTTAGTAATTATTTAGATGATTTTAACATAGGAGGTAATGATTTGACATGCATTATTGGCTCTGACCTCAACTTAGATATTTTAAAACAGGATGATAAGGTTAAAAAATTCTACAACACCTTAAAGTGCTTTGGTTTAGGCACTGTAATTACAACTCCCACTAGAATTGCTGAAACATCTGAAACCTGTATTGACAACTTTATTACAAATACTAGGGTGAAGGAGAGTTACGTGATTGAGCCTCACATATCCGACCACTGTTCAATATCCATAGTAATAAATGTTCAAAATAATAAAAAAGTTAATAAGAAAAAGAAAATTAGGTCTCTAAAACCAGTCAATTTACAAGAACTGAAAGTTAGACTAAGGAGGGAAACATGGACTGACCTTTACAATAAAACTGACGCAAATAAAAAATATGATATTTTTGTCAACACCTTCAAATACTACTTTGACATAGCTTGTCCTTTGAAAGAAACTAAGATAAAAAGTAAATTTAAACCCAAATGGATAAGTAATAAAATAGTTAGGAAAAAGAGGAGATGATCAATAAATACAATATATGGAAGGATAACAAAACAATAGAGTTCAAAAATAGATATAAAAGTGCGCTTAATAGTTACAGACAAAGCATTGATGAAGATAGGGCGGTTTATTACAACAGTAGAATCATAAACTCTGACAATAAAGCGAAAGAAACCTGGAAGATAATAGATGAGTGGAGAGGCAAAACTAAAACTCACATCAATTTGACATTCAACCATAACAATAAGTTAATTAGGAATCCAATTGAAGCAAGTGAAGTACTAAATGATTTTTTTATAAATGTTCCGGCCAAAATAAATGAAGAAATTGAAATGAGTGGGTTTGAGTCCATGGTACAACCTTCCTTGCCTCAAACTGAGCACATTGAACTAAATTATGTTAGGCAAATTAACTTAAATGAATTAGATAAGATTTTTGATAAGTTTTCACCCAAAACATCCTCAGGGTTAGATGAAATATCAATGAAAGTCTTAAAATTTTGCAAAAAAGAAACTGAATTACCACTATTGCATCTAATAAATGAGTCTATGTCACTTGGCCTCTTCCCGGATGGTTGCAAGGTAGCTAAGGTGAAACCAATTTTTAAAAATGGGGATGAGTATGAGATGTGTAAATATCGTCCGGTGTCACAGCTGCCTGTTGTTTCTAAATTCATTGAGAAGGCTGTCTGCTGCCAGCTTATGTCCTACCTGGAGGATAATAACCTCTTGTGTATGGCTTCAGACAGTCTAGATCAACTAATTGGCATTAATCGATTTTATGAATGACTGTTGTGATGCGGTCGAGGCTGGGAGACGGTGATGGGAGTCTTTGCCAATCTCAGCAAGGCCTTTGACTGTGTCAGGACAGATCTTCTAATCAGTAAGCTTTCTGCCCTTGGGGTTAAGGGGCGAGCTCTGAGCTGGTTAACATTTTATCTCGATAACCGACACTAAGTGGTAGAAATTCAATAAATCCAAATTTAAAACTAGGTCCGTCCTGTCTGATCAAAGATCGATCTCCTATGCAAGGGTCGATCTTGGGCCTTTTGCTTTTTCTCGTTTATGTAAATGACATCACACAGGTAGTCCCAGAGAGCAATCTCTTTGTGTTTGCGGACGATACAACAATCGCACCAAACACAGGGAGAATGTCAACCTTGAAATTGATTCTTTCATCAAAACTAATTGTCTGGCCCAATTTTTTGCTGAAAATAAGCTCAAAATAAATCCGCAGAAGACAAAATTTTCCTGTTCCTAAACGCATCAACGAAAAAATTCTAAATTTTTCAGAGACACAAGTTTATTGATTGGCGATGATCAAATTGAAAAGACAACAACGGTTGACTTTCTGAGACTGGACGATGCACTTGACTGGGAGGACCAGCTTAAGAAGATCGAAAGCAAAATTTCAAAAGGGCAATTTGTCATCAAAACTTGCGTGATTTGACGAACATCGATCTTCTAAAGACTGTGTACTACTGCCTAGTCGGGTGCCACATCTCATACTCATCATCGCCCTTGGGGATCGGTAGACACCAAACTGAAGAAAATCTTCACCTTACAGAAAAAGACAATTCATTGTATGCTAAAGTTGCCTTTTCGGACTCATTGTAGAGATTTTTTTACTAACTTACAGATTTTAACAGTGCCTTGCAAATATATTTTAGAAATTTGTATGTACATCAAAACCCAAGCCTTAGAATATAGTAATAATACACAAAATTATAACACCAGATCTAAAAATAACTTTGCATGTCAGCATCGGCTAACCTTTTTTTGAAAGAAAGCCAATTTACTCAGGTTTAAAAAATTTTCAAAAATTTCCGTTAACTATTAGGCAGGAAGTAGAAATTTGTTAATTTAAGAGCAACCTCAAAAAATTCCTGCTCCAAAATGCATTTTACTCATTGGAAGAATTTTTTTCTTTCCAGTAGCCACTAGGGCTAATACCATCAGACCCTACTAACACCTCAAGAAGATGTCCCGGCATGTCATGGGCATATTGACAATTCCAACGCCACTCGGCCATTTGGAAGCTTCAGAAGGTACAAGGTACTGTACTAGTATAAACCAATGATCAGTTAATCTAAGGCTGAACGCATGTTTATCCACTGCATTATAAAATAGAAGGGGTGTCTGTTTTTCTCTAAGTTTCTGAATACATGTAAAAACTATTGAACTGATTGCGTAGTAATTTTTCACAAAGTAATATAATGTATCACCTGACTACCAAAGGCATATTCCCGTTCCTATAATTACTCAGGTTGTGCCCCAAGACTCCTTAGGTTTACGTGATGGGAGAATGTGCACATGACATTTCAAACATCAATATCAGAGGATAATACAACTAGTAAGACAGAAGCAAGAACAGCAGTTTTCAAACTGAACAAAAGAGTGGGTAGAGTAAGAAGTTTATTTCAAATATTAATTTAAATTTAAAGTGGACTGAATTATCATGAATTATCGTTACTTCATCTGAAAACTGGTTTTCTTTTAACTCAAGATCTCTTCCAAGTTGAATAAATTAAAAGTTTTTCGATGTATTTCATTAATATGTTTGATGTGTTGATTATTAATAAGTATTTTATTAACTTCTTCTCTTCAAAATATTCGACTCAAACTCAAAAACTAGAAACCCACGAGCATTTTTTTAAACTCGACAACTTTAAAAATCATTACTCGCACACCCCTAGATCTAATTGATTCTGTCACATATGAAGAACTATACAGACTGGCAACCTAATGCACTTTTGCGTGCCCGTTTTTTCGGGTGGCGTCAAGTTAGTTAGGTTGTTTAGACGAACATATTGCATTATCAAGTATAATTTCGTCAATATCAAATTTTCAGGTCCTAAAGTTCAAATGTAGCCATTAATAACTTTGATACCAGAGCAATTTGGCTGACATAATGGCCCGAGGGCGGATACAGAATAAGTATATCTCATGCGTCACCCTCGCTTCGTAGACCGCCACGTCCGAGTTTACTCGGATTTGACATTCTCAGCTGATTTATGTTGGTACAACTGTTCTGCTAGGTTTTTTCCTGCTAAGACTGCACAGTTGACCTTGACGAGTTGCAGACCATTTGGTGCTGCACTCTAGTGGATTTTTCTGGAACTACGTCCACACCACGAGTTCTGCAGTATCGCGCTCGTCGCGTGGAGACGAAAACCCGGCGTTTTCATGTTGATTGCGTAACTAATACGTGCGCTACTAAAAATTGCGGGGGCTAATTACTCGGCGCTTAAGGGGTTAAAACACGGATTTTATCAATGTACTAGGAACATTAAGGATATTTAAAAGTTTACGGTTAGCTGCCAGTTTTTACTCAATTTTTAAAACCCCCAATGAAAAATGCACCTATTTATGTAGGAATTACAAAGAAAGTTTTGATATTAGCTAAAGTATTAATTTGCTAAACATGAACTTAAGATAAGAAAAAAAAACCGGGTCAAATAATTCCTCGTCTAAGTGCCATATAACATGTCTTTATGGTGAATAACCATTTTATAAAAATGCTTCTTGGAGAAACGTTGATGTAGATCAGTGGTTTACACATCTTCTCACCATTTGCTGTTAAGACCATAGTTACATACATGCAAGAAACTAACGTGTGGATGTCGTGTAGATATAACATAAAGATTAATAACTGACAATTTTATTCCAGTTACACAACGCATTTGTCTAGAACATAAAAAAAATCATGACAATACACATACATCCTGATTGAAAGGTATTTTATAGCGCTAAATGCTATAAATAATAAACATGAAACTAAACTATATTTTATTATGTTTTCTTTAAGTCACGAAGTAATGCGGACTAATACATTAAAAAGTATATTTTATCATTTATGAGCTTTTTCAACAAAGGAGAACAAGGGAATCGTATTTGTTTTCATTATAGTGATATTTACTTTTTGTATTTCTTAATAATTTTCTGTAAATGTTTCCTTGTTATCCTACTAATACTGTAGCTATGAAAGTTTATGAGTTTGTTTGTCATTTTATGGAAGTCAGCTGTGGCAACGTGTCCATATGATAAGCTACCTACCAGCTGCATGATGTTAACAAATCTAAATTTTATCTTTATCAAAAATATTAATAATATTTAACATGTACATACTGAGGGGTGCAAAAGTACATAGTAATGAAATATTTTATCGATAAAGTAAGAAAGTAGTCTATTCATAAAAAACTAAACTTTTACAATATATTTTAAGCAGTGGCGTAGATAGACTTTGGTCAAGGGGGGGGATATAACCGGGGAGTCTGGGGAAGAAGAAGAAGGGAGGGTCTGGGGGCACCCCCCCAGAAAAATTTTGAAAATTATAACTCTAAAACTAACTTTTTATGCAATCTAGAGGCATTGTGGAACTCATATTATACGGAATAATTGATGCAGACACGTGGTCGCCGCGCGCATACCAGAAGCGGGCATTGGCTCGTTCTCCAAAAGAACGAGCTGAACACAGGGGGAGTGGTTTGTGGTTTGATGTCATAATGATCTTACATCTGCTTTATTCTTTTTTGTATGTATACGTTTTTACTTCATTCTCATAATTTTGTTAAGTTGCTTTCACGTAGTTTTGGTGCTTTTATTAAAAATACCATCTGTCATTTATTTTACTTAGGCTTGAAGAAATTACTCTTTATAATAAAATCATTAGATAACAAATGAATACAGGAATCTGCATCTGTCCACTTCACTCCATTCTCCGCTAGCACTGATCCCTGAAATGTTGTTTCAGCATAGTTACAACAAGTAAATCTCATAGTTTTTTCACGCCACTAGTATCACCTTCACTCTCACTTTTTCGTTTTGGAGCGAAAAACCCCGTCAGTTTGCACTGTTTCGACATCACAACATATTGTAGTCACGTCGCGTCGCTGCGAATTATGCAAGGTCACAGAACCAACTGACCGAGTTATAAACGCATCCTATACGTCAAAGTGAGATCAGATGCGTTAGTTCCGGTGTTGGTCGTTAGAGGGAATATAGGTAGTGGGTGAATCTAGTATTTTTATTGGCTACTTCAGTTCCAACGAGAAATAATGTAGGCCTATACAGCCTTCAGTTCACTCATTTTGATAAATATAAATAATTGTTTAAAATAACGTTTTTCTGGTGTATAGGACTAAAAACATTCAGGACAAAATGAACAACATTATAATTTTTCTGTAAGATGTAATATTATAGGCGGTGAATTTTAATCTAATACCGATTCGGCTGTGAATGGCACGTTTTCAGTTGCGTTCTCAGACTGATTTATCGTCTGTCTTTCTTAACAGGGTATTTACAAATCGGGGACCATCAGTGATAGTGACTAAGGAACTGAAAATGCGAAATTTTGCTTTGATTCTGTTACAGTAACAGTTCACTTTCAGTTACGCATTCGCCGCTACCACTAATATTCCAAAATACTGTATTGTATTTTTAAGCCTCTTGTCACCGATTCTGCCGCGTTCGTTTGGCGCGCAATACCTCAAAGATAATATATTTGGCAGTTTTTCAACTACTAAATAAATAATAACAATAATAACTTCATTCATATATTTTTAAAAGATTTTTTATTTCGTATTGCGGTAAAAGAATTACTTCCTAGTTAAAAGTCGTAGCCTAACTTTAATTTTTTTCAGTATAATTATTTTTTTACATACTGTAGGGCCAAGGGGGGGGGATATATCTCCCTTATCCCCCCCGTACCTACGCCACTGATTTTAAGAGTGTAATGCTGCCCATTTTTTTGGCAAAGCATTGTACTTTTTTGGGCCAAGTAGCTAAACCCCTTCCCCATTTCCAGTTTAGTCTTTGGCAAGTGCAACAGACTATCCTGTCAGGTACTGTGCTCATTGATTTCATGTCTGAACACCAACTTTTTCTAAGGTACTCAGGCTTTCCCGTCTGAAGAACTTTATGGATCAGATTGACAGTTTGCACGTCGGAGGAGCCCATAATTGACAACACATTGGAACGCAACATGTGATCAAATTTTTTCAGATTGTAGACGAATCTAAGAACTCTGTTCTGCAGCCGGGTAAGTATCACCAAATTTTCCTCAGTAAGACAACAGGCAAAAACAGGAAGAGCATAGTAAATCACAGGAAAAAACATATAATCAATGAAAAAAATCAATCAAACTAAAAACAAATAAGTTTAAAAACAAATTCAATCATGTGGTTGGTTTTATAATATAATAACTTCTGTTTTTAGGGTATTGCAAAGAACAATTTGGGGATTACTCCTAGAATTTGAATAATTTTTTTAGTATCTTTTTAACAGTACTGCCCATTCTTGTACTTATTCAGTCCAATCCTTGCTTTGCTTGATAACATCCATGCAAAGATTACTATTCCACATGGACAGAGGAAGCTTAGGGTTTAATAGAAGCCATTAACCTATTTTTCTTAAATAAGAAAGTTAATTTATTCATTTTAAAATAAAGGATTAGTGATTTGTATTTTCAATGAAGAAACAATCTATATAAAAAAAAACTCATTGAAAAGAAGAAGCTCAATCTGACAGTGTTGTGCTACCTTGAGTAGTGAATGTGAAAAACAGCAGCTGAAAAAGGCGTGAGAATCCTTGTTGCCAACTGAAAAAATTATGTCCCCCTTTAAAAAGGCATTAGATGATTATTTTCATAATATACATGATTTATTACTTGGTATTTTAAACAGATGTATCTGACTTTACATTAGAAAACTAATTTTTCATCATACTACTGCAAAACCGACAAGTTTTTAATTGGATATGTTTTTTTAAGAATTTCTTTTTACTGCCTTAGGAAGGAAAAGAATTAGCTAATTCCAATTTCACTGTGATTGTATAGACACAACAATCCAACTTACAAATAGTAAAAATCAATAGTACCGAACGTAGTAATTTACTGGAGCTTTTTTTGCATTGCTGTTATTTCAGTAATCGATAGTGTAAAAGATTCAATAAATTTAATAGGTGTTCCTTGATTCTTGAAAACAAACTCTTGAAAGTAAAAAAAAAATCGTTAATCTTTGTTTTGTGAAGTAGTTAGCTTAATATACTGAGAGATAAAAATAAAAATATAGTTCATCTGTTGTTTTTTGTTATTTGTTCTTTTTCAGTCATGGCTTGACAACTCGGTTGAACAACTTGACCTCGTATGAAAAGCGCAACTTTCAGCCCTCTTAATGAAATATCTCAGTATGAACTTTCACATTTAGATCATGCAGATTTCTCATTACTTTATTCATAGGAAGTTCTGCAAATATGTAAAAAATGTTTCTATTGAGAGTGACTAAGAAAGAAATAGTGGTAAATCACAACTAATCAAAAGAAAACGATTTATTAAAGCCAGTAACAGAAACTTAAAACAAAAATTAAAAAAACACATTTTAAAAATATAAAAACAGTTTTGAATGTTTTTAATTAACATTGGCTTTACATATGCTTTTAGTATACTAAAAGCAAAAATATGTAATGACATACAATAAAAACATCTATAGAACAATTTTAACCATCTGAGGAGAACATCGCCTATTTTAATAAGAAAACATTGCGGTCACTAGGAAGGAACTTTTCAATACACAGTACACCTTTTTTAGAAATCGTTATTTTTAATCTAGCAAGGTTTTATGAGACTGCCATGCTTGGTCTTGGTTAATAGATTTTGGCGAATCTCAAGTGTAACTGATCACAGTGAAGAGCCAAAACAACAAAATTGAATTTGATTTTTGCTTGAACCCTATAAGTTTGCTCCAAAAGTGTGGAAAGATTTGGATCTGTGTATCACACAAAAAAAAACAACATATTAAAAAAGAATTATTATACTACAAGTTAGGTCCTCAAAAGGTTTTACATGAAGGAATGATCATTCACTCCCACTGAAGCAATGGATAATGTTTGTGAAATAACTTGGATATCATACAAAACTTAAAACTTAATTCATTTTTCATGAAATAAATTAAAAAACAATACCCATGGAAGGGTATACATAATAATCCAAAAATGACTTTTGGTGGATGAAACTACTTTTTTATTAACTAGGCTAATGGTCAGTGAAAGGTCTACTCCTTAAGCGTTCCTGTTGTAAGGCACTTTAAACATCAATCAATTTGTATAAAAACATATTTCAACGAACTAAAATTTAGTACAAACCTGCAAATTGAAAATTAATCCATTAATAAAACTAAAAGAGCTGTTTAAAGATAAGTAACAACAAGTTTGCAAATCTTAGCTCAATTAACAGGCAAGCCAGTATCTCAAGTTTAAGTTTGTTTCTTAAATATGAACAACAGCATGGAATTTAAGGTATTCCAAAGACTCAAAAATTTCAGAGCAGAGAGCGCATCTGTGAACTTTCAAATGATCCACTACAACAACACAATCATCCGGATCCTTGAAGTAATTGTTTTCAGATGAAAAAACCTCTACTACACTATCAAACATGATTTTTGAACCAAAAGACTTAGTAGTTTCAAGTTTTATACCAATCTCATTGTAAGTACATTTAATATCTTTTGTTTCAGAAAGAGCTACATGACTTATATTTTCAGTTTTAATATCCCTCACTAACACTTCACTTTGTCTAAGTTTTGCTGGTGATTTTCTCCCTTCTTTATTCTTAGTCACTGCTTTCCTTCTCATGATAGATTCAAAGTTATTCAAGTTAACCAAAGGAATGTAACAAGGTTTGATGAGGTGTTTGTGCTTTGCAGAAAATTTGCTAGAACTGATCGCAATTGAATCATCTGTGAGTAAATTATTTGGTATATTCTCTTTGTTCCTTTGATATCCCTCAGACTCATCACTATCTTTCTCTATTTTCAAGTTTCTTTTACAATTTACGTATTGATTTTGTCCCAGCCTTGAGAAACCTTTTTCATTTATATTGTTACTTGCATTTAACATTTTGTTGCGGTAAAAACTTGGTCTGCACCCAAGCTTTGTTAGTTTCTTTCCATTTCTGTTTGGTTTGTGATGTCTTTTATCTTTTTTATCATTAGAAAAATCCAAACTTTCAGTTTCCAAATATTCAGACTGCTCTTCTTCAATAGAACACTCTAAAGTATGAGACATGAAATGATCTATGACAGCTGAAGCATCAAAAATAGTTAAGTTGCATATTTCACACTCAAATTTATTGATTTCATTAACATGATCATTATTTAAATGTCTCTTAAGGCAGCGCCTGTTACTGAAATCTTGAGAGCAGATAGAGCATTTAAAAAATTGCTTCTTACGTACATCTTGCTTGTGTTTTTTAAGTGATATCTGACTAGAAAACTTTGTATTACAACAAGAGCAAGTTAATTTCTTTACCTTCTCATGGCTCTTACAATGCTTCAAACAAGATTTCTTAGAAACAAAAGACAATTTACATATTCTACAAGGGAATAATTTATTCCAATTATGTTTCAAATGTTTGCTTTTGAAGCCTTTTATGTACATTCTTTTTGAAGGTTTTGATGGTGCGCTCTTGAGTATTTTCACAATGTGCTTAGGAGAAATGTTAGTTTGGCTAACACTGAGCTCAATCAGAGCTCTTAGAGATTTTATGACTTGAGTTCCACATTGGTGTTGGTTGATCTGTTTAAAGTAATTAAAACATCTCAAACAAAGATGTTCTTCTACCTTTTGTGTGTGTGTCAACATATGATCATTTTCTTCTAATTCCGACTGAAATTCTGCTTGGCATACATTACATTTATGCCTCCTTAGATCTTTCTTCACTATAGGTTTTCTTTCTAAACCAATGCACTGGTGACTGCAAACAGAATACAATTATCTTACACCTTCTGTTGGAGTGAATAATTGATCATTTATTTTTGTAACTAAACAATTTTCCAAGTTATTCATATTAAAATATTATTATGGACAAAACTCGACTTAGAATTTGTAGTGGTTTATTTCACACATGGTGTCAACAACTGAAACTTTGAAGTCTTCATTTCAGAATAATCTTGAACATGAATTCAAAAAAATAAAAAATTAGCTTCTCAAATACAAAAAAAAAATTATTAACAGCCTTAACTGAACTAAACATAAAAAGTACCATATCAAAATTTCAATTTCACAACTAAGATTGTTGAAACACATTAACCTCCATGGGCACGTCCTCTATATGTTTTACCATGACTGGTAAACGTGCTCTGCTCTGCTAACTTTTATTTACTGCATACTTTCAAACTGAGCTCTTTCTGAAACCTAAATTATTCAACACATTGACAGCTAAAAATGTATAAAATTGCGTTCCAAAAATGCTAAAAAAAGATTTTAAATTCTAATTATCTGAAAATGGTAAAAGGAATGTAGAAATGTGGTTTGGTGCTTGTCCGACAACATTTTCACTGTAATCAGTGACGTAATTTCTGGGATGCAGTTCCGCCTCGGCAACATCTGGGTCAATTTTTCCAGCTTCCGAGAATTTGTATTTCTAATATATTATTCAATTCAGCCAACAATACAACCTGGGTACATTTATTTTGTGTCCTAGAGTCTCACAAATGCAATTTCTATGGTTTTTACCATTAACATTGTATTTTATTAGATATAAGTATCTAGAGCAGGAGGTAAAAAAAGTGTACTCCAAACAATTTTTATGAGGTTTTATGGACGAAAACCTATGTTATGAAGTAAAAATTTAATATGAAACAAATAATAATTAAATTAATAAAGAAAATAATAATGCAATTAATAAAATATAACAATAAAACGATCGCAGAAACCAAAGAGTCAATGGATCGGGTCGCAGCAAAAACAGAACGAACCGGTGGGAACTGCCCAATGCACAAGCGACATACAAAAACAGTGACAACTGCTGAGCTCACACGAAGCAATGAAAAGTGAGTTAGGCAGTGATGTAGATCCTCCTCGCACATGGCCGGCCCTAGTAACTTGTGACGCGGAACCTTGTCTTGCGCGGTCAATGTGTTAGTCGGTTCTAAACTGCAGTAGGAACTTAATTAATTTGGTTCTCTACATAACTTCATGCTGAGCACTTTTTAACATCTAAGTAATTTAAATTGGTTCAAAACTGCTAGAGGGATTAACAAATTCCTAGCACATTGAATAAGTTTGTATACATAGATTTTTTCCTAACTTTGCATGATTTTAGAAACTCTCACTGTTTTTTAGTCTCTTATCTTCAAGTTTCCTGACACAAAATCAATTTCGGAGATGTGGAATCACTGGCGGTCCAAAGGATGTGTGACCTGTGTGCAACTCACACCACAGAATTCCAGGGAGCTTTCCAATGTCATCAACACCTTTATTAGGCAATAATATATCCTAATTTGTTTCAACTTATTGCCTAATCAAATCAAATCATATCATTTATTTGCCATACAGATTCATACAAATCATTGACAATGTCTCTTTCAGCCTTACAGCAAAGTCCTTAATCTAACTAAAAATCAGTCCCACCATATTAAAAAAAATCATTTAAACAATAAAATGGGTTATCCAGTAACCATAAATAAAATTTAATTTTAAACTTATCCATTGGATATTTCCTAATTATAGGTTCTAAAGCATTATATATTTTAAGTGATACTATAGAATGACTTTCTAAAGATTTAGTCAAACGGCAGTAATGAATTACAGCTTTTATATTGTTTCTGGTACTGTATCTATGAATGCTATCATTAAATGTCAAGTATTGTGAATTTTTTAGTGTATAAACAGTGAGATAGTGTTGTGATACATCATTATAGACTAGATTTTTTGCCTAAACTCAAGACTGAAATCCGTTTTTTTAAATTTGGATTCGCTAAAAAGATGTGCTCAAATAACAATTCAGCCCTATTCATTTCTTATGGATAATCCGTACTATGAATATTATTTTGGATTTTAGCGAATTTCCTTAAAGGAATAAGCTATTACCGTAGGTCTCATGGTAAGACCTAAGCCTGAGACCATGTTAACTTTTCATTTTGGGGCCCCCAGAAGCAAAAAACACTATTCGTTCGAATTTATATCTATATATATGTCTGTTTACACGATAGCGGCCGTAAATATGGTCCGATCTTAATGAAATTTGGTACAGACGTGTAAAGTGGTAATCATTCGGACGAGTTCGTGAACCAGCCCGATCGGACCACCAGAAGAGGGGGTAAAGGGGGGTAAACCCCCAAAAATGGGTTTTTCGAGTTTTTTTACATAGAAAATTAAAAATTATCCAATTTTTGCTAGCATTATTGAATTCAGCTCAAAAAAACAAACAATTTAGTATCTTGAATCACTGCTCTATGTCCATTGGTTTCCGAGATATTGAAAGTGGTAAACACAGTACGTTGTCCCAATGTTAACCTTATGGGAAATAAAGAAAATTCTATATCTCGCTTATTTCTCAACATATATTGATAAAACTTGGTAAATGGCTTCTTCTAGTTCAGATCAACTAAATATTGAATTAAAACCACCCAGTTTTAATATACCCGTAGCAGCAAACCTGCATACTCATTCCCCATGTTATTCTTATGGAGCTTACAAAAACATATCAAATCTCGCTGTGTTGGATTGAAATATGTTGTTTTGCATTTGAAATTCGCTGAGTATGCAGGTCTGCTGCAACGGGGGTATTTTGTCTTATAACTCTGGTTCTAAATAAGATATGCTGCAGGTTTTGGTCTTTGTATGATCAGTGATTTAACGGCTTTTGTGTGAGCTATTGATCAAAACTTGCAGCATATCTTATTTAGAACCAGAAATTTAAGATAAATAATCCAAAATAATATTCTAAGTATGAAATATCCTTAGGAAATGTATATGGCTGAATTTGTATTTACAAAATTCTACAAAACTAGAGGCTTGAAGGGGCTAATAGCCCCTAAGCAAAATCCTTCTTTACTATAGTACAAAATACCTTTTTAGAAAATAGGCTTTTAGGTCCATAAAATTATGATTATATCTAGCATTTGGTTTTAAGTAAACAAAGCAGACCTTTTTAAATCCCAAAGTTTTTAAATGACAGCTATTTTACGTTATTTCTCATTTTATAGCAAGCTTAAAGCAATTCAGTATTTTCCCCGAGTCCCTGGGATGGAGACCTTCAATTTCAGCCACCTCCCATCATGCTGCGACCTTCCAAACGCCCACAATTTCGGCGCAAAAATTTTCCTTACGTAATTATATATTATATAAATCACTTGGTATTAAACCTGCATCGTTATAACATGAACGAAACAAACTTACTTAACTTTTTATAATTTTAAATTATGAAAAAACTGAAACCCTTAGTTAATATAAAAACTTAAAATCTTAAATTTAAAATATTTTTTGTTATAGTACATTGGACATGCATAGTTAGCTGCATTTTGAAAAAATCCCACTTGTCAACATCTAGCATATGGCTTTGAATCAAGCATTAGCACCACATGTTTAATGTAAACAAAGCAGACGTTTTTCAATCCCAATGCATTTTAAATGGAAGATATTTTTCGTTATTTCTCATTTTCTGGTAGATTTGGACATAATCTGATATTTTTCCCGACCCCCTGGGACCAAGACCTTTAATTTGAGCCCTCTCCCATCATCCTGCAAGCTATCAAACTCTCACAATTTTGATTTAAAAAAATCGCTTACAGAATTAGTAATAAATATAGATAACACATTTACATTCTACAAAATAACACATTTGTAACAAAATTTACAAAATACCACAGTGGGCATGTTACCATGTAACAAACAAATTTACGTGTATTTCTTATGGAAGGGATTTTTGATTAATTATTAACGAAATTCATGCTTGCCTTGTAAATGGTTGGACCAAAATAGACATCTATAAGTATAAAAGAGGATGTTGGTATATATATATATATAGGATTGATAAACTCAGACACCGCCGGACCGATGGCCACAAAACTTGGTAGATACATGTAGAATTTCATGGAGTACGTTTATACACCATCAATTTCATGATAACTTTCAGGGCTTAGCCCTGTGACCGTCTTAAGGGTACCCATGTCAGGGATTTTGAAAGAATTTTTGTTAGATTTGTTTACTAACAAAACATATGAAAGTAAAATTTGAAACAGGTGATGTAAATGAATGGTATATTTTGTTCTGCTATTTAATGGTATTTGTTTATATGAAGATTTGTTTCTTGGGGCCAGATGATTAATGAATTAGACTTTTGCATATATTTTAAATGCAATACACTATATAAAATGCTGCAGTACAATTTTACATTATACTTCATGTTTTAATATAAAATAAAATAAATCACTGAGTAGAGATACTTGAAAGAGCTGTCCTGTCTTCTTTATAACAGCTGTTGTTGAAAGAGGTGGAGTGTGCAACTGTAAACTATTTATTTTATCTATAGCATTTTCAAAAATTGTCGGGACGGTTTTTCTACTTTTTTGTTCAATGTAGACCCTAAAAACTTAAGAAAATTAAATTTTGACAGTGAATACAATTTCTAGGCATCTTCTATGGGTTTATCTACACATATACCTTCACGAAGCAGAAAAACGTTTTTAGAATTCGATGAGTGCGCAGGCCTGCTACGATGGGGATAAATATTATTAGTCCTACCTAAGGACCACTCTAGGCTAAAAGGCAAAATAAAAAAATAGAAATAGATGCAAGCAGATTCAACGCCCAGCCGAAAAAAAGCCAATGGCTCCTCAAGTCGTGCCCCATGATCATCATCAGAGCAAGCTCTTAGGTCGTGCGGTAATCAGAAATGACCATAAATGCTTCTCGGTGTTTGACTTTGGGTAAGCCAGTCTATATAGGTAATCTCGCCTCTTAAGTGTGTGAGCACAATCCTCTTTACTTCATAGCAAGACCGACTGGGCAGCCGACACAAACAGCACTTGCAAGAGGGAGGACGCCGTATTGGACATGAGCCTACCGAGGGCAGCGACACCCTTGGGGCCTTTGTCGGTGGGGGGGCTGGATATGATCGTATTTTTAGTAAAGAAAGGCCCTATAGACAGGGTTAGGATACTCCCGTTGCAGCAGACCTGAGTACTAAGCGAATTTCTAAAAACATTTTTCTGTTTCATGAAAGAACATTTGACATGTATAAAGAAATATGTTTTTACAAAAAGAAGAATGTAAAAAAAGCAAAACTATGTTTTAGAACAGTGATACCGTATGTTGTATTGTTATCGTGGGCGAAGCCACGGGTCCTGCTAGTATTATATACTTTTCTTACAAGAAATTTAATTTTCTTTAATTTTCAAATCTAATAGGGAATACTAAAAGTTGATCGTTTTCCAAGATATTTAGGAAAAACCTAAAAATGGTACCTTCGGACCCCCCCACCTTCCCCCACTCAAGGGCTACGGACGGGGACTTTTGATATGTTCACCTCCTAACTAGTCCAAAAAAAGCTGCAAAGTCAAAAATTGTGTTCCAAAAAATACCCTCTATACTAGACCGGGAGCTGGGAGGTCAAAAATTACGTCATAAGGTGCACATGTAAAAGTTATACCGTTTTGAAGAGGCATCCTGGGGGGTGTCCAAAATGGGTTTTTGAGCCCTCAATCTGGGGGCTTTCTCCAAGGTGGACAAACATGAAAATGGCCCATAAAAAAGGGTTTTTTGCAATTTTCCTGTAGAACTTTAAGTGATCACGTTTTACCTCACACCATTGAATTCAGCTTAAAAAAACAAACAATTTGGTATGTTGAATCATTGCTCTATGTTCATTGGTTACCGAGATACTGCCAGTGATGAACTCAAAAAGTCGTCCATGTTAACCTTATGGGAAATAAATAAAATCGTATAACTCGCTTATGTCTCAACATATCTTAATGAAACTTGATATGTGGCTTCATTTAGTTCAGACCTATTTTATATTAGCCTTAAATCCCCCATTTTTGCATTTCCGTGGCAGTAAACTTGCACACATTTTCCCCATGTTATTCTTATGGGGAGAAAATAAAAGTCGATATCATGTTTATTTTTGACATATAATGATAAAACTTGGCATAAGGCTTCTTCTAGACGAGGTTTATTGGATATTGACTTAAAACCACCCAATTCGCACATACCTGTTGCAACAAACCTGTAAACTTAATCCCCATGTTATTCTTATGGAGAATACAAAAAGTCACATTCAAGTTTGTCCACCTTAGAGAAAGCCCCCAGATTGAGGGCTCACAAACCCATTTTTGAAACCCGCCAGGATGCCCCTTCAAAATGGCACAGCTTTTACATGTGCACCTTATGACATAATTTTTGACATCCCAGCTCCCGGTCTATACCTTTTGGTTGCCTGGACTATAATGGGAAGGCTGACGCCTAAACATTAGTAAAATGTGTAAAGGATTTTTTTAAATATTGTATTTAATCAGTAGTATCTTTCACAAGACATTTTAACTTGACAAATTAGTGATTTTCTTAATCTAACCTCTTTCCCTTTTGGCGTAGAGAATGATTGAATGAAAGAAACATTTATTCTATTTAAATATACAATTGATAACATGCAAGGATAACATACACATGCACTAGTCTAGGCGGACATCATAAATATACAATTTAATTCAAACATGCATGGTACCTAAATTCTTTTATAACAAAATTTGCATTGCCTCATAATATGGTAAAGACCTACATGGGCAGGAGCCTGCGCGTAGGCCTAGTTGTTATTCTAATAAAATATCAACTTATTATTCTAATAAAATAACAACTTAGAGGTTGTGATGATTGTGATAGCGAATGTCAGCCTTAATCGTTGGACTAGGCCATCGTTTCAAAACGGGCTTCACAAGGAAACCACTTTTAACAAGTCATTAACGGCGAATAAAGTAAACAGTATATAAAATATTAGTGATAACCGGTTTTGAAGATATTAAAGTCAATATTATTAATCTACCTGCTTTGTTTTGAAACGGGAGCCATAGCCTGATTTCAAAACCATGTTGGTGAATTAATTATACTGACTTTGTAGATGAAGGGGTCCCCCGTAAAACATTCTAAGCAACAAAATTTCAAATTCGGAGATATTCAGTGAAAAAGGTTCTCTAGGACATGAGCTACACTGTGGTATATTTTGTTTTGAAAATATTTGAGTTGGTAGCCCTGATTTCGTTTATCAAAGTTTGCGTGCTTCACGGGACTGCACGGACTTTCTAGAGAATAACGTTCTATTCTCCGAAAGATGGAATCCCCGCCGGTCGTTGCGCTATCACCCAAGGGCCAAAATCGCGTAAATAAAAATAAAACACATGATGTAATTATTGGAAAGTTTGATTAACCTATATTTCAAAAACTAAAAAGCCAAGGCCCAGAATATTGCCCCCAAAATAAGTCAGTAGAATAACGTTTTAAGCACCATATGTGGATATCTTTTGGCAAAATGACGTATCACGTTGTAGTAACAACATTACATTCTTGTACTTTTAGCGAATTTCCCCAATAGGGAAGAAGCTATTACCGTAGGTCTCATGGTAAGACCTAAGCCCGAGACCATGATAACCTTTTCATTTTGGGGCCACCAGAAGCAAAAAACACCATTCATTTGAATTTATATATATATATATCTATATATGTGTCTGTTAGCACGATAGCGGCCGTAAAAATGGTCCAATCTTAATGAAAATTGGTACAGACGTATAAAGTGGTAATCACTCGGACGAGTTCATGAACCAGCCCGATTGGATCACCGGAAGGGGGGGGTAGAGGGGTTAAAACCCCCCAAAAATGGGTTTTTTGAGTTTTTTACATAGAAAAATAAAATTTAACGAATTTTTGTTGGCACCATTGAATTCAGCTAAAAAAAAAATTAAGTATTTTGAATCACTGCTCTATGTCCATTAGTTACCGAGATATTGAAAGTGGTAAACACAGTACGTTGTCCCAATGTTAATCTTATGGGAAATAAGTAAAATTCTATATCTCCATTATTTTTCAACATATCTTGATAAAACTTGGTAAATAGCTTCTTCTAGTTCAGGTCTACTGAATATTGAATTAAAACCACCCAGTTTTTATATACCTGTAGCAGCAAACCTGCATACTCATTCCCCATGTTATTCTTATGGAGCTTACAAAAACATGTCAAATCTCACTGTGTTGGATTGAAATATGTTGTTTTGCATTTGAAATTCGCTGAGTATGCAGGTCTGCTGCAACGGGGGTATTACATCAATAAAATTGTTTTATAATCAGATTTATTTTTGTTTTTGTTGGTATTCTTACACTCCCTAATGTTTTCTTCCAAAGCAGAAGAGCAGTCCGTCAGAGAACGTTTCAAGCGCCAGTCATTTAGAATGTTATAACCCCCAAAAAAACACGTAAAATGTTTTAAAATGATTAATGGCAAGTTCAAATTCAATGTAAGGCTACATTATAATGTTATAAATAGGGTGTTAAAAAATTATACATGATTACAAGATCTAACCTTAAAAAAACGTAATTTCAGAACTAAAATTTCAACACTTGATTACTCAAAACTAGGTTTTTGTCACTTAGAACATTTTACGGGGGACCCTCTTCAATTAGTAAAATTGGCAATCACAAATATTTTCTATAGAGTATTTTCCATTCGTAAGACTTGTGAAACCCATTTGAAATAAGGCCCAGATGATTGTTTGATGGATGGATATGCCTGGCAGATGAATTAGAACGTGTTTCCCTGTTTTGTCGGATGAATTTGAATACAGAATCAATTTGGGAAAAATGTACAGGACTCTCATTAGCGATTTGTTTAGATTATTAAACAAGTAAATTGATAATATAAAACATAATTAATACAAACTAGTAGCAATGAAAACTAACTATCAGCTTGATTCGTTGCTACCGACAAATTCTTAGGTATACAAACAAAAAATAATTGTGAGAGATTTAACCTGATTGTATAATTTATTTTGTTATTTAATTTGGGCCAATCAGTTGTTACAAGGGGGGCGCATTTAAAAATTTTGCCTCGTGGAGGCCCTGTTCATACGGCCTTTTTAGCGAATTTCCCCTATTAGGGAAGAAGCTATTACCGTAGGTCTCATGGTAAGTCCTAAACCCGAGACCATGATAACTTTTGTTTTGGGGCCACCAGAAGCAAAAAAACACCATTCGTTCGAATTTATATATACTTGTAGCTGATCAGAATACATGCATATTTATGACAGTTATAGCAAATATTCACATTGTTTTGTTGGAAAAATTGCAATAACTCCGTTATTTCTTGTTCGATCTTTATGGTCTTTATATGGTTTTGTAGGAAATAAAATTACGCAACTTTATTGTCTCCTATACAATTTCTGTAAAATTTACGGTTTTTAAGATATTAAGTTTTAAAATATAAAAATGGCTGCCATTTTGAAATGGTACAAAGTAGAAACTTGATACTCCGCACCGAAATTGGTCCCATTAGTCAGCATGTACTTATCAAGTTTGAAGTTGATATCTCTAGTACAGTAGAAGTCCGATTATCCGAGCTAAACGGGACCGGGACTACCTCGGATAATCAAAAACTCGGATAACACGGCGGTAAAAATTATAGGTTATAATTAGACAAAAATCGTATTGAAACTGGAGAATACGATTTATTATTACAGTAACACACTGATTGAAAACAGGACTGAAGCGCACAGTTAATCAGTTCGGCGTACACTGAGACTAGTGATGGGTCGAGTCGAGTTGACGAGTCGAGTTGACTCGAGTCAAGAGCTGACTCGAGTTGACTCGAGTCAATTTGTTCGTAACTCGAGTTGGACACGTACGGAGATTGCCGAATTTACACGAACTCGGATCCTAACGAGTCGACAACTCGGAAAACTACAACCCTACTGATTCAATTCGAGTCAGAACCGAACTTGTTCAGAGAATGTAGACTCGAGCCGACTTGGAAAACTATAACCCTAATGGGTCAATTCGAGTCAGAACCGAACTCGTCCGATGATTGCCGACTCGAGCCGACTCGTTTCTCAACTCGAGTCAGAACCCGAACTCGTCCGAAGATAGCCGACTCGAGCCGACTCGCTTCTCAACTCGAGTTGGAATACGAACTCGTCCTGTGTTTGCCTCGGTTAACCCGGCGGCTCGGATAATCGGACCTCGGATAATCGGACTTCTACTGTAGTTCCAAAGTTACGCAAAATGATGTTAAAAACACATACAGACCGACTGACGGATAACCGAGCATTTTAGAACCCATGTTTATAGGAACTTTTTTCTTATTTTTGATGTAGGTAACCATATCCCGAAGTCTGTACGCGTTTTTCGTTGACACCCTGTATGTATCTATCTATATATATCTATATAAATAAAATTAGAGTTTTGTCTGTACATTGCTTAGAATTATTAAATTTTTGGTTATTTTTGCGTTTTGAAGCACAAAGAATCCGAATCAAGCCTTATCTCGATTTATGTCACGATGTTGGTAACGCTCAACATCACACTTTAGACCGCTTTTCACGCAAAAACTAGAGTACTGTTAGGGCTGAAACTTTTTTCCTGTGTAGTATGCACATATGAGAAGGTTTTAGACGACTTACAGCTAGCGTACGTCTTTTTGAAATTAAATAGCAAGCTTCTAAAAATGGAGTTTCATTTGATTTCAACCAAGTTTCCCCATAATAATTAAAGAGGATGACGTTTTGTTTACATTTTCAGTGTTCCAAGCAGATGGTACAGTAGAGCGCCGATTATCCGAACGTCGGTCATCTGAACCGTCGGTTAACCAAACGCCGTAATAATTCATATTTTGAACAAGATTCTCAAGCAATTCTAATTCGCGCGCCAACCGAAACTCCCGTCGCGCCGGGATATCCATGTGTTCTGATAGATTTCATAATAAAATTACGTGAATAATTTTTGTTTGATAATTTTTTAGCCTTTTTACTACTAAGAATTACATTACATATATCATTTTAAAATGTTGTCTTTTCATGTTCGATTATCCGAATTTCAGTTATCCGAACACCCCTTGTCCCCAATTGGTTCGGATAATCGGCGCTCTACTGTAGTTACCTTCACTGATGGATTCGTCGTTACAGATGTTTAATGATTTCATTCAGTTTTATGTTTGGGTTTATAATATTTATTTTTTTTATGTACTATATAAAAGTAGCATTTAGTCCATCGTTAGTTTTTGTACATTATCCGTTTGCTCTTGGAATCTACTCATCAAGTATAAAAGGTTTTACATTTAGGCAATTTATTAAATCACAAGTACTTTTGAAATCAAACTGCAAAATCCTAAAACACAAATTTTATTTTATCTCGACCAAGTTTGGCTTTTGGCAGAATACAAATAATTGATGAACTGTTTATATCTAAACAGATGTAAAACGCAAAAAACCTCAGTAGTATGTCAAATCAGCTGTCAGGAATAGAACATAAAATAAATCACTGACTAGAGATAATTTAAAGACCTTTCTTCCCTGTAACAGATGTTATTGAAAGAGCTAATTTAAACCATTTATTTTATGTACATCATTAGAAAAAAGACTTTGCTTTTGTCTTTTAGCGAATTTCATTGACGGAATTATCGAATTTCCTTAAAGGAATAAACTATTACCATAGGTCTCATGGCAAGACCTAAGCCTGAGGCCATGATAACTTTTCACTTTGGGGCTCCCAGAAGCAATAAACACCATTTAAACGATATTTAAAGCGGAAAACACGGTACATTGTCCCTATTTTATCCTCATGGAAAATAAGAAAAATTCTATATCTCGGTTACTACTCAACATACCCTGATAAAACTTGATATGTGGCTTTTATGGATCAGATTCACATGACGTTGTTTTAAAACCACAAAATGTCTGCATGACTGTTGCAGCAGACCTGCATACTCATTCCCCATGTTATTCTTATGGAAGAAATAAAATAAAGTCATGCACAAAGTCTGGAGGTCTGCTGCAGCGGGGGTATTTTTTTGTTCAAGATAGTCCCTAAAACCCTTAGACCTTATTTTGACATTAAATCAAAGGAAAATTCTACGTTTTACGTACATATACTTTAATGAAACAGAAAACTGTAAACTTGGTCTGCTGCGGCGGGGGGTATTTATATCCTGCCCAAGTGCCACTCAATACCATACATGCGAGCATATCTGATGATATTGGGCGTAAGCGTTCCTAGGGCAGTGACACACTTAAGGGCTTTGTCAGCGGGGCACTGAATCTGGTTGCATGTATAGTACAGGGAGGCCAAATAGAAATACCTCCTGCGGGGGGCAGTAATAAAATAACTCCAGTCGCAGCAGACCTGCGGTCTTTGCAGATTCCTGAAAACGTCTTCCTGGTTAATGAAAGTTTACCTTCTTTACATTTGTCCAATACCACTGACCTATCACTGCACAGCCCAAACTACTTGACTTACAACCTTGGACCTTTGCATGAACGTTCTTTATGGCGTAAGCATCCGCTAAGAATGTTTTAGCGAATTTCCCCCTATAGGGAAGTAGCTATTCCCGTAGGCGGCATGGTAAGACTTAAGCACGGGACCACCGTAACTTTTCATTTTGATGCCCCCAGACCTCAAAAACACCGTTCGTTCATTTTCATATATATATATATATATATATATATACCTGTCCGTAGGCACGATAACTTTCGTAAAAAAGGTCCAATCGCGATGAAATTTGGTACATACGTCTAGAGTGACATTTACTACTTCGAGTTCGTAAAACCAGCGCTTTTAGTTAACTCTAAGGACAGTTTTTTGACAAAATAAAATTTATTTTTAGGATTTGATATCTTTATATTAATTTTTTGTAAATTTAATTGTCAAAATTGGATTCAGCTTAAAAAAACAAACAATTTAGCATTTTCAATTATTATTCTATGTCAATCCGTTGCTGAGATATTGAAAGTGCTAAACACAGTATGTTGTCCTATATTAGTTTTGGTTTTACCCTTAAAAAAGAATAATTACCCTGTTTTCATTGAAAATTCCCCAAAAGTTGCATTATAATTACCCTAAATCCCTACATTTACCCTAATGAAGGGTAATTTTAAAATAAAAGTCTGAACATATGATTATATTTAAATTTTCAGGTGAATATTGTATTTGTCTTTATTTTGAATGGTTAGAGTTCATTGATCATGATTTTGCATAGAATATATACTATATTAAAAATGTAAATTATTTTTAAGTTTTATGAAGAAACTATGTGCATTGGGGGGGGGGGGGGTGTCTTGGTCTAGACTTCCTGAAAATGTAGCATAATTATGGTATGTTTAAAAGTCTGAGGAATGATATTTTTTTTAATTGGCTGGAGATGCAGGTCTGCTGCAACTAATAGGGATGTTTTATTTATAATATTAACCATATGATTGAATTTAATTTGTTCATGAGATTATATTATTTGTTTTCCAGTATTTTGAATTTATTGATTATATGTTTCCTGACATTTATGTACTATAAAAAGACTACATTTATTGAAAATTAAAAGGCTAAGAACTTATAAAATACAAAAAGTGTATATATTACTAATAAAAACCAATGTGATGCCCTTGTAAATTGTTCTCATGTTTGAAGCTTATGAGTGATTAAATATAAGTTTTAAATATAGTCTATAATTTACAAAACATATTCAAACGATATTTTCCTTTACATAAGTTGAATGCTCACATATAAAAAATAAAGCCTATGGAAATTCGCTGAGTACGCAGGTCTGCTGCGACGGGTGTATTTTTTTAATTTGAACTTTTAAGGGGTCTTGGCGAGGTCGAAGTTTATAAGTTTTCCTAAGTAAATGGAATGGATGATCTTTTGTTTAGTTTTCAATGTTCATTCAACAAGCAGATGGTTCAAGCTTCACATACGGATACAGCTGATTTACAATTTTGTTACTTTCATAATGGTTTTATGGTTGTTTTGTTGATTGTTTATTTACATTATATGTACTATATAAAAGTTAGATTTAGTTTAATTTGTCAACTTAAAGTTATAATTCGTTTTTGTACCTTATCTGTGTAATCATAAACTCAGTATGTGGCCCTATCTTCATTTAGGCAGCAGGGAGTTACAATTTTTATCGTGAGCGAAGCCACGGGCAACTGCTAGTATACAGGGTGTCCGGAAATTATGGTAAAGTATTTTGGTATATGATAGTAGAGGTAAAAATAAGAAAAAAGTTCATATAAAAGTTCATATAAAAAGTTCATATAAAGTAGATATGTGTGTTTCATTTTCACATATCTAATCATATCTAACGAACCTCTTAACGTATAAACTTCATACTTGGTACATGGATCACAACTATTAAGAACTATTTTTGTGATAAGTATCAAATTTCTACTTTGTACCATTTCGAAATGGCGACTGTTTTTTATTTTCAAAGCTAAATATCTTAAAAACGGTAAATTTTAGAAAAAATTGACAAAATACAAAAAAGTTGCGATATTTAATCCAATTAACACTGATATTAAGATTATAATGATCGGACCACAAATAATGTATAAATTTTAATTTTTCTGAATGAAAACATGGTTCTTTAGAACATACTCACTGCAATGTGCCTATTTTTATTCGTAAAGTTTGAAATTCCTCTATTATTAGTTGTCCGATCATCATAATCTTAATCCATCATCATAATCTTAATCCATCATCATAATCTTAATCATAATCCAATTAGCGTTAATTGGATTAGATTTTGCAAATTTTTGTCTCTTGTATAATTTTTCTAAAATTTACAGTTTTTAAGATATTTGAAGGGGTCCCCCGTAAAACGTTCTAAACGACAAAAACCTAGTTTTGAGTAATCAAGGGTTGGAAGTTGAATTCTAAAATTAACGGTTTTTTTAAGGTTAGAACTTATAATCATGTATAATCTTTTAACACCCTATTTATAACATCATAATGTAGCATTATTGAATTTGTACTTGCTATCAAGCATTTTAAAACATTTTACGTGTTTTTTTAGGGGTTATAACGTTCTAAATGACTGGCGCTTGGAACGTTTTCTGACAGACTGCTCTTCTACTTTGGAAGAAAACATGAGGGAGGGTAGGAATACCAACAGAAACAAAAATAAAACTGAATATAAAACAATTTTATTGATGTAAAAGTACAAAAACGTAATGTTGTTAATAAAACGTGATACGTCATTTTGCTAAAAGTTATCCACATATGGCGCTTAAAACGTTATTCTACCCACCTCTTTTGGGGGCAATTTCCAGGCCTTGGCTTCTTATTTTTTTTAATATAGGGTAATCCAGCTTTTCTATATTCAATCCTGGTCTTATCCTTCCATTTTCCAATATTTACTTCACGTCTTTTATTTTTATTTATGCGATTTTGGTCCTTGGGTGACAGCACAACGACCGGCGGGGATTCCATCTTTCGGCGAATAGAACGTTATTACCCAGAATGTCCGTGCAGTCTCGCGAAGCACACAAACTTTGACAGACGAAATCAGGGCTACAAACTCAAATATCTTCAAAACAAAATATACCACGGTGTAGCTCATGTCCTGGAGAACCTTTTTCACTGAATATCTCCGATTTTGAAATTTTGTCGCTTAGAACGTTTTACGGGGGACCCCTTCATTTAGTTTTGAAAACACAAAAGAGTCGCCATTTTGAAATGGTACAAAGTAGAAATTTGATACTTCTTACAAAAATAGTTCTTAATAGTGGTCATCCACATACCAAGTTTGAAGTTTATGCGTTCAGGGGTTCATGAGATATGATTAAATATGTAAAAATCACAAACAGACACTCAGACGGAAAACGAAGCACTTAAGGACCTATGTTTATATGAACTTTTTTTCTTATTTTTACCTCTACTATCATATACTAAAATATTTTACCATAATTTCCGGACACCCTGTATATATACAGGATGTCCCGAAATTATGGTAAAATATTTTAGTATATGATGGCACAGGTAAAAATAAGAAAAAAATTTCATATAAACATAGGTCCAAAAGTGCTTCGTTTTCCGTGTGTGTGTCTGTTTGTGATTTTTACATATTTAATCATATCTCATGAACCTCTTAACGTATAAACTTCAAACTTGGTACATGGATGACCACTATTAAGACCTATTTTTTTATGTAGTATCAAATTTCTACTTTGTACCATTTCAAAATGGCGACTGTTTTTTGTTTTCAAAGCTAAATACCTTAAAAACCGTAAATTTTAGAAAAATTATACAAGAGACAAAAAAGTTGTGAAATTTAATCCAATAAGATAAAGATACTAAGATATACGATATTAAGATATTACGATGTGCTGATATTAAGATTATGATTATCGGACTATTAATACGGAGAAATATTAACTTTCCTGAATAAAAACATGGTCCTTTAGAACAAACTGTCAGAAATTTCCATGTTTTTATTTGGAAAAATTAAAATTTCTCCATTATTAGTAATCCGATCATCATAATCTTAATATCAGCGTTAATTGGATTAAATTTCACAACTTTTTTGTCTCTTGTATAATTTTTCTAAAATTTACGGTTTTAAAGATATTTAGCTTTGAAAACAAAAAATAGTCGCCATTTTGAAATCGTACAAAGTTGAAATTTCATACTTCATAAAAAAATATGTCTTAATAGTGGTCATCCATGTACCAAGTTTGAAGTTTATACGTTAAGAGGTTCATGAGATATGATTAAATATGTAAAAATCACAAACAGACACACAGACGGAAAATGAAGCACTTTTGGACCTTATGTTTATATGAACTTTTTTTCTTATTTTTACCTGTACTATCATATACTAAAATATTTTACTATAATTTCGGGACACCCTGTATATATATATATATATATATAATGTGTGTGTGTGTGTGTGTGTGTGTGTGTGTGTGTGTGTGTGTGTGTGTGTGTGTGTGTGTGTGTGTGTGTGTGTGTGTGAGTGTGTGTCTGTCAGCACGATAGCGGCCGTAAATATGGTCTGATCATAATGAAATTTGGTACAGACATGTTAAGTGGTAATCAATTGGACGAGTTCGTAAACCAGCCCGATCGGACCACTGGGAGGGGGGGAAAAGGGGGATAAACTCCCCAAAAATGAGTTTTTTCACATAGAAAAATAAAAATAATCAAATTTCGGTTAGCACCATTGAATTCAGCTTGAAAAAACAAACAATTTAATATTTTGAATCATTGCTCTATGACCATTGGCAATGTATACAGAACCCTCTAAGTAGGGACATCCAATGTTAATTTGTTTAGTTCCGCCGCCGAAAAGCAGAGGAGAAATTAGCGCTGATGCATGGAATAGTTAAAGCTGGTTCCGTATAGTCCGCGCTTTTACTCACTATCCGAAATGTCAAAATGAGAATGTTTGTAAACAAAAAAGGTAAACATTATGGCAAAAGATACAACAATACAAAACAATATCATACAACTGTCAAAATATAACAACCAGCTGCTTGGCTTTGGAAAGTGAGCTTGATCCGTAAACTCCTAAAACAATTCCAATTGGACTGAAAAGTGAAAGGGCGCCACAGTCTAGGAGAAAAATTTCTCTCCTAGACTGTGGTTGCGCCATCTCTTTTTCGACGGCGGGAACTTCATTTTTCCATAAGGTGTCCCTACTTAGAGGGTTCTGTATACATTGCCATTGGTTACCGAGATATTGAAAGTGATAAACACAGTACGGTGTCCCAATGTTAACCTTACGGGGAATAAGTAAAATTCTATATCTCGCTTATTACTCAACATATCTTAATCAAACTTGGTTTGTGGCTTCATCCAGGTGAGATCTAATGTATTTTAGTCTAAAACCCCCAAAATTTTCATTTTTGTGGCAGCAAACCTGCATACTTATTCCCCATGTTATCCTTATGGGAAATAAAATAAATGCTATATCTTCCTTATTTTTTGACTTATCTTGATAAAACTTGGTATATGGTTTCTCCTAGTTCAGATCTACAAAATATTGAATTAAAACCACCCAGTTTTAATGGACCTGTTGCAGCAAACTGCATACTCATTCTCCAAGTTATTCTTATGGAATTACAAAAACATGTGAATCATATTATGTTGGATTGAAGTTTGTTTTTTTTACATTTTAAATTCGCTGAGTATGTAGGTCTGCTGCAACAGGGGGTATTTATTAAGCTTTGAAATCATGGACACCTTTTTCTATGACCCTGTATTTTCATTGTGGGCAATGCCACAGGATGAAGCTATATTTTTTTGTTATTTTATTTGGGCCAATCAGTTGTTACAAGGGGGGCGCATATCAAAATTTCACCTTGTGGCGGTCCTGTTCATACGGCCTTTTTTATTAAGCTTTGAAATCATGGACACCTTTTTCTATGACCCTGTATTTTAACTGTAGGCAATGCCACAGGATGCAGATATGTTTTAGTGAATTTCTTTTACTAGAAAGAAAACAAAACAAAAGTAGCAGCATACAAGAGCTTGCCAAATACTTTAAAAAGTTTTTGATTTGAGGCTCCAAATCGACAAAGCAACACTTTTCGAAATTTTGCATTCAAAATACGAGATACAGTCAAAAAGTTCCCGGAATGAATTTTTATAGACTTTTAGCGTGATTGCCAGCGGGAAACTCGTCTTGCAGTAGTTGGTACGACTCCTGGGGAGGGCATTTCGGTAGTGGGGGTATAGCTGACTTGCCGTAGTGCAGCATTGGGAAGCGCTTTTCGTGTACCTGCAAGCCTAAGTTGTCGATGTTTGTTGAGTGAAAAATGTTGATGCATGTTCAAATGATCATGAAGGATGGTGTGAACACTTCCATGATAAATTTACTAGCATTTCAGGTAAATTTAGCACATGGAAGTGTTCACACTATCCTTCATGATCATTTGAACATGCATCAAAATTTTTCACTCAACAAACAACATCGACAACTTAGGCTTGCAGGTACACGAAAAGCGCTTTCCAATGCTGCACTAAGCAAGTCAGCTATACCCCCACTACCGAAATGCCATCCCCCAGGAGTCGTACCAACTACTGCAAGATGAATTTTCCGCTGGCGATCGCGCTTAAATTCTACAAAAATTCATTCCAGGAACTTTTTGATTATACCTCGTATATGGTAAGTACATACAAATGTGATAGTATATTTTAATTCCATTGCATATAATATTTCCACATCAATCTTGTAGAACTGAAATGGTATGAATTAAAATAAGAAAGTTGAAAAATATTCCTTAGAACTTTGTACAAAAAATGCCTCTTAACTAATATTTGGGATGTGGTGTAATTTTGTAATGATGGAAAAAAGTTGGATACAACATTGATTTATTTTCTTACCCATTTGTACAAAACTGGGAATAAATATATAAAAATCATATGAAACAACAAAAAGGTAACAATCAGCTTTAAAGCAAATATTGTATTTCTATTAAAATAACAATAGAATATTGTTTAACCTTAATCAAAGATAAACTTTGTTAACTGATAAAAAACAGTCTTCTATTTTATAAATTACGGCAAATCAAAATGAAAATTGATACATACATTTATATGGTCCCAACCTATTTACTGCATTAGAAAACTAATTTTAATGGTTGAATCATCTCACAAAACATCAATAATCATAAAAAATCAAATGTTATATACAGCAATACTGAACGTAGGTCAAAGGGTAAACATAAGTTAACTACAACAGATTCCTTCTTATCTGGACACCTTGGAACTGAGACCATGTGGATAACGGTTTTTCTGGTTCAAGCAAAGTCTCCTAAAACTCATTAAATTATGACTATATTATTATGATATATGACATATTATTATGACTATACAATAAGCCAATACTCTGGTTTAGACAGGTGATTACTGGTCTCTAATCTTTTCTGTGAGAACAGTCTATACAATAACTGTCCATTTCTTACCAATCACGTCCATAAAAAAAGATGTCTTTGAAGGAATCATCTGGTTAAAAATATGTCACTCCCGGAAAGAGTAGTCTGATTTGACCGATGTCCAGTTAAAATTTGTCAATATAGGAGGGAGTCTACTGAAGTCATGGAGTAATTATCTAAATAGTAAAATGGTGTCGTTTTTTCAGAACAACTAACAGACACCATTGAAAGAAACCTGGGATCCATTTGACTCCCCTTCTAGTTTTCCAGCCTTAGACATACAGGAACAAGGAAAAGAATCATAGTTTTTGTCATGGAATGAGTAACATTTTCATCAAAGTGAAAAGGATAGAACAAAATTTTATTAATGAGCAAGTTAAGTTCACTTTGGTTGCTACAATTTGGCGGGTATTTTTTAAGCATTCTTTTTCTTGAAAACTTTACAGTGAAAAGGAAAAAGTATTCAAGATGAAAAAATCAAAATGAAAATTCCATCATACAAAAGTGTTCCTTAAAAGTAAGAAACAGTTTTGACCAAGCCATGTGTTGGCATCATGACAAGAATTGATTACGGTCTTTTCGAGATCCTTTAAAATATGAACTGACAATAATTTGTTGACAGAACTTCTCTTTCAGATAACAAAGCATATTTGAGTTCCATATTCTAAACGGGTAAATCAGATGAAATCAACCGTAATAAAGGAAGTGTAATAAAGAAAAAGCAATATAAGTTTAGGAACATGTATAAAAAATTAATTTGACACAAACTGCACCTACGGGGAGACAAACAACCTTCTGACATTTCTAAATATTAACATAAAAATTGTTTAATATGATGCAAACATGATTTATGTTATATATACATGAAAACAATACAACATGTACAAAAAGCAAATTAGTGATTTTATAATAATTGATTATTATAAGCGTAACATGTCCTTTACCTAACTATGGCTGAACATGAACATTCAATTACTGAATAAAATTCTCACAAAACTATAGGTAAGTAGGAAACAACTACGTAGGCTTTTGGTTTTAAGGCCAGTAGAATTAAATAAAAAATTAAGATGAAAAGAAAAAAATTGCTTTAAATGATTTTTTCATCAAATGCTTAATTTATGACCCAATATTAATATCTTAAGTTTTTCCCCTCACCAAAGTGGTGGAGGGTAAAAATATCCCCCCAAAGGGTACTTTTCCAATTTCAACTAATATTAAAAAAACTATATATCCTACAGAAAATTATCAAATTACAAATTTAAAATTGACTAAATTCCTTAAATTTGTGTGCTCCAGCAGCTCTGTAGCTTTGATAGAGCCAGAGATATAGCCCTTCAAAAATATACAAAAATATTACATTTAATTTACACAGGTCCATTTGATTAACATGGGAAATTTTGAAAATTTCAGACGCCACTGGGGCAGAACACTAAATATTTAGGACGAAATGGATAGCTTAATAATATTTTCCCTACAAATTTACATATGTATACCATATGTAATGCCATACGGCCAAACTGTCTTCAAACCAACTGACATATAGCTTTCTACATGTTTGCATGTAGTTATCTAGGAGGATAAATGATTAGGAGAGGGCATGCTAATGGGAATACACATGCTGCGATGAAGCCAGCCGCTCCCCTCTCCTAGAGATGAACGCCGAGCCGTAGAGGGGCAAAAAGGGCTCTGCGTAACATGGGCAAGATTGGGAAAAACACGACGCGCGCTACTTCGAATTAAAATTGCCGCCAAACTTGGACACCTATGATGTTCGCCGGTGGTATCTTTAAAGTAAATTAAATTTGCTATCGAATGGTGCAATTCATTTTAATAAATAGAATTTTTTATTATTTATTATAGGAGGTCAAAGTTAGAAAAACTACTCCGGACTATGAACATGCGATCACCTTAAAAACGTGTATGGACAAAATATTAAGTTTTTATCAAAATAAACGTTTTATTCTTGTTCCGTAAAAACTACCCGACGTATCAATACTAAATTTCACCATTATCAGTCATAATAATTGTAATAAAAATTATATAAACAATTTTTTTTATTTGCTTCTGACGAGTTCACAAAAATCTAGCTAGTAGTTAAAATACAACTTGTATGTCAAAATAAATGGTTAAATCGCATTCATTATTATATTCTTTAACTTTTAATACATTTATTTATTACATTATTCATTATTTAATACATTTTATTTATGCTACTTTTAAGGCATTTATGAGTTAGGTAAGCAAATAAACGTATGAAAACACGACAAAAAACTGTACATCACGCTCACATTATTACACTTATGGTCGTTAGAATAGAATAAAAGTAATGAAAGATAAGAAGTTTGTTGCCCTTTAAATGCTCGAACGTATAATACCATATAAGCTATATTTGAGTAGATAATGTTGGAAAAAATCTATATCAACTTCCAATAGTCAATGGAAACTTACATTTCCTGCTTCCTCTTACGCAACGCGCGCTGCTTCGAATTAAAATTGCCGCAAAACTTGAACACCTATGATGTTCACCAGTGGAATTTTCAAAGTAAATTAAATTTCCTATCAAATGGTGCAATTCATTTGTATAAATATAATTGTTTATTTTTTACCTATGAAAAGTAATCCAGGGGTTCACGTTGTTTTTACGGTTTGTGCAACCGATTACACAGCATGATTTTACCATTTTTAAATCATCATCATAAATCAATTTAACAAAAAAACTTAATTTATTGTAGTCCAAATCAACAGACAGAAACCTACCGGCGCTTATCAGAGAGAAAAAAACAGGGAGAAAACATAGGATATTAATATTGGGTCTTAAGCCTTGAACAAAACAAAAATCTTTTGTAGCAATTATTTCCCATTTTAATTTTACTGGCATATTTAGGTTTTCTGGTAAGTGGTTTAGCCTTTGAAGGTAAAGTTGCCTTGATGCCGTGTAACTAACTTCCAGAAACAATTTGGTATGTTGGTATTTGTATATATTACACTTTGGATTATGTATCTAATCAGAATAACAGTAAAATATTAAATATGAGAGGATAGATGATCTAGCAATTCATCCTGGTTATAAAATGTCTCTGTACACATCGTACAACATATTCCTTCACATCCTCCAACTGTTGAAGTGGTTGATTCTTCAAGGACTGGTTCCTTCATACTTGTTGGTGAATTCTCGCTAACCAATTCACCATTTGCAGTTTCACTACTTTCACTACCTGAGAAGTCAACAGAAGTTTCAAGCAATATATTATTAGTTGTTTTTAGTTCATCAGATTCTTCAGTGGTTTCTGCTAATGACTCTTTCATCATTTTTGGATTATTCTGCTCAGAATTTTGAGTTATAAGTTTACCACATCTTTCTTTTGATAAAAAATTAAATCCTGGATTTCTGTTGACATTTTTTTCGATTGAAAAATCAGAAATGAAATCTTTAGGGTCATTACATGAGATAGACACTGTGGCACTGTTTTCTATGTATATTGACGCAGCATTTGTCAATGGCTTATCTTTAGATTCACTTTCAATTTTGTCCCTAGAATTTTCAATAATTTTGCTGTGCAGTTGTGTTGACTCAATTGAATTTATCTTTGTTTTATCAATTAGTTGATTATGAATATTGCTTATTTTTAAGTCCTCTTTATTTTCAGTATTTGATAATAGTTCACAATTGATTAACTCATCTGAATGAATTGATTCTACAGTATTTGTCTGCTTCTTTTTCCTCACATGTCTTGATTTTCTCCGCCGCACTTTTTTATTGATTTGTCCAGGTTTTTTAGCTAACTCTGTTTTTTTTAATGCAACGGAATATTCCATTTCTGTGATGGTATCATTTAGAGGTGTACTTTCCAAACAAGTTTCTTCATCAGAAACCTTTTCAAGTTTCACTTTTTGTCTAAAACTTGTTTTGTCTTGATCCTGTAAAGGGTAGATGTTTACAATGCCTCTTGAACGAAGTAACCTTGTGGACTTTTCTGAATTTATTTCATTTTGTTTCCTGGTTTTGAGCTCAGATTCATCATTCGAAGGATTATTAATTGGTGTACTTTTTCTCTTCATTTTGGACTTCAAGTTAAGTTCATGTTTTTTAGTCAATTCACTTTCGATTACGGGAGAATTCTGCTCACCACCCAGACTATTCCTGGGTTTGAGTTTTATATCTTGCACAGAATCTGATTTCCTTTCAATGGTTTTATTTCGAGTACGAACCATTCTTGTGGGATTATTTTCAACCGCATGAGAATCAATAGTAACTTTTATGGGAGAACCTGTTTTGTCTTCATAAACTTCTTCACGTTTTATTTCCATTCCTGATCTTCTAAATTCACTTCCTCTATTTTTTTTCACATATGGGACAAGTTTAGAAAACCGATTGACAGATAACAAATTTGTGCTATGAAGTTCTAGATGATAAATCATCATTTCAGCAAATGGCATTTTTACCTCACATATTTCACAGGTAAAATTAGAGTTATTTTCTAAAACATGATTTTCTCTAAAATGAACTCGCATATTATGTTTTGAATCAAACCCCACAAGACATACTGGACACCAATACAACTGAGTATTACTAACACACTTTCCAGTTTTAATAGTAACTGACCCGGTGCAAATTTTGTTAGTGTGCCTGGTTAATGGAAGATTTAATGTACTACTTGCTTTCTTCATGGGAAACATAGCATTATCATTATCCTTATCGTAAGTTTCGACACTCCTCCTTGTTGGGAGAATAGGTGATGATTTTCTGACACTGTCTCCAATAGACTGAGTATTTTTGTTTGATCTGTGTTCATCTGATTGATGGATTTTTAAAAATAACTCACTTATAAAATCTTCTTCACAAATGTAACAATGGTATGCTGTGTAAGGTGGATGTTTAGAAGCATAATGTTCATCTAGCAATAGCTGATTAAGAAAATCATCTTTGCAGATTCGGCACACGAACTTAGAGCCACAGGATTCCAGGTGCCTGTAAAGAAAAGAAACTTTTCACTCTCACATTCCTGATATTTCTGAATGATATGACATATCTGAAGTGATATGATGAGGGACCACCAAATATTTAGTCATCGGATTTAAATAACTCCTAAATCAATGCTTTCAAATCCACATATTTCCTTTTCTTGCTGAAGAAATTATTGATTCAATTAATATAAAATGTCTTGAGGTCATGTGCAGCCTTTGATAATAAACTTCAAATAACTTCACCATCAAACAGCATCTTCTATCATGTTAATGCATTTTATAACATAGTTTATCAATCTTCAATCGCCAAAGAACTCAAAATTACTTAGGCCTTTAAGAATATAATATCCTGACCCAGTTTATCCAAGCCCAAATTACTTGGATCTCAGGTTATCCCTGAGGTTAAGGAAATAGAACTGCAATACAAATGTACTTTACTCTTCAGGGGTGGTTCTCATCCCCACCAAGCTTCATAGCGTCCTCTCCCCCAAAATTGGCTAACCCCTCCCCCCAAATTTGGCTAACCCTTCCCCCAAATTTGGCTTAACCCCCTCCCCTTCGTTGTTAGCAATAAACTTAAGCTGTATGCAGGTCTGCTGCTACAGGAGTATTTTATTTTTTTAAACATATAGTTTTTGCAGCTCTTATTTGAAAGAAAATTAATATAATAAATTATAAATGGTATGAATTTAAATTTATAAATTAATAAATAAGCATTCCTAACACTAAATATTAGTCAATGTCTCACCAACTACAGTTTTCTGAACCTTAATAAAGTATTAATTCTATTTATGAAATTTCAGTTTATAGTTTACAAATCACAACAATTTGTTTTTCAGTGTTTTATTACATTTGTTTGCTGAAAACCCCTGATGATTTCTTTATCTTCCTGAACAATCATTTCTCAATTTTTAAATGAAAAGTATTTCTGCATCTATGTAAAACTAGCAGTTCCCATGGCTTCGCTCACGATAAAAATTATAGTCTAAACTTGATTTGACGAATCTGAAGGGGCTGAATGAAAAAAGGTTATATCAAGGATTATTTAATGTAGAGGTATGTTTACGTGATATGGCGTTGTGTATTTAGGTTTAACAAACAGTTATACTCGTATTACAGTAGATAGTGTAGGTTTTCTTTTCTCAGTCATGACTAAAAAAAGGTAAGACCGATTTTAACGTTAAATGTGTCAATTTTCAAGTATTTCTATGCATAGTTGCTAATACGGCTCAGAATTGTCAAAAAAGGGTATAACATAATTAGTACAATGAAGAGCTGAATGTTCAGAACTGTGGCGCTATCTGTCAACAGTGATGCAAACTTGAGTCACTTAGTTTAGATCTTAACATATGAGCGATTTTCAATATATTTTGAAAGGTCAACTAAAGACTGTAGCACTTATTTTTTCCGTGCAAAGCCAGGACACTCTCGGATTAGATGAAAAAAGGAATTCGCCAAACTATCGTGGGGGATGAAGACATTAAGGACGCCCTAAGGGAAAAACTATAACTCCCGTTGCCTAAATAAAGATTGAGCCACATTTTATGATTAAACAGATAAGGTACAGAAATTGATGATGGATTAAACCTTAACTAAATGTAACTTTTATATGGTGCGTTTGACCTAAATAAATTGACAAAACAACCATAAAACCATGATGAAAGGAATCAAATTATTGATCGGCTGAAACAACGTTTATGTTTGTGAAGCTAATTTCCCTCTGCTTGACTGATAAAATTGGAAATGTAAACAAAAGATCATCCATTACATTTATACAGGCAATTTCAAACCTTTAACTCCGCCAAAAAAACCTTAAAACCCAGAGATTTTTTAATTTAAGGATTTCTATATAAATAGATCAAAGTACAGATTAGGCTATTACTGCACAGTCTGTCGGTGACTAAAAAATTACCATTTCCCCCTCTTTCAGTTTTGCGGCGAATTAGTTTCAAGACTCAACCACAAAAGGCAGCACGCTCTTCAAGCTTTTAACTATAGAGGTCGAATTAGGTTAAACGCAAGTCATCGTAACAGGCATAATTACAACTCCCGCAGCCGAAATAAATATGGTTCCATATACTGAATTTATGATTAAACAGATTAGGTACTAAAACTAAACTAAATGCAACTTTTATATAGTACATAATTATGTCCTTAAAATAATCAACAAAGAATAATAAAACCGTGATGAAAGAAATCAATTTATAATCAGCTGTAACAGCGTATGTACATGTATTTGTGAAGCTAACTCCCAGCTGCTTGATTGAATGAACATTGAAAATGTAAACAAAAGATCGCCCATAACACTTTTATATGGGAAAATTTGAAAACTTTGACCTCGCCAAAAACCCCTTTATACTACGAATCATGTAAAATCCTTTCTTAGCGGATGCCTACGCCCTAAGAGGAACGTCCACGCAAAATGTCAAGGTCCTAGGTCGTATAGTTTGGGCTGTGCAATGATAGGTGAGTCGTATTTGACAAATATATAGTAGATTATGAATTTGTTTATATATGGAATCAATAGCCGAACCATTTTGCAACCGATAATCACAGCCAATATGTGATGTCACTATTTGAGGCACATGATCGCAAAGTTATTCTACTATTTTCTAGTTAAGGATGTATACTATGTGTGTATTTAATAATGTGTGTGATTGCATAGTTGATTATAGTTTTAGATTAGTAAATATTTAACAGTGACACCATTCTTGGTACTTTTAGCGAATTTCTTTAAAGGAATAAGCTATTACGGTAGTACTCATGGTAAGACCTAAGTCCGAGACCATGTTAACTTTTCATTTTGGGGTCCCCAGAAGCAAAAAACACCATTCGTTCGAATTTATATACACATATATATATATATATATATATATACACATATATATATATATATAGAGCTATATATCTACATATATATATAACTATTTACAGTGCTTGATTTGCGACGGAACGCGGCGGAACGGCGTTCCGGGACCTCTCTTTCTGCCGCAAGAGTCGATCGTGTGTAATCGGCTAGAGTATCTTTTGCAAGAGACGATCGTGTGTCATCGGACGGATAATTTGCCGCTAAATACAATCGCGTACGATCAGCCGGAGAATTTGCCACGAGAGAGGATCATGTGTAATCGCCCGGAGTATTTGTCGTAAGAGACGATCGCGAGTAATCGGACGGAGACTTTGCCGCAAAAGACGATCGTGAATGATTGGCCGGAGAATTTGCAACACAAGAAAATCGCGTGTATTCGGCCGGAGCATATTCCGCAAAAGACAATCGCGTATGATCGGCCGTAGAAGTTGCCGGTAAAGACGAACGCGTATGATCGGCCGGAGAATTTGTCATGAGAGAGGATCATGTGTAACCAGCCGGAGTATTTGTCGGAAGAGACGATACCGTGTACTAGGCTGGGTTAATCTTACCGAAAATGAGAATCGCTTAAAGTGTGCGGAAATTACGCGCGGAGTCTCGGCCTGAAATTAGCGCACTTTAGTCTAGCCTTGAGTTAAGCCGAATGTTGAAAACGCTAAAAAACCTTAATTACTCGCACTAGGCGTCTTCAAAAAATCTAAAATTTCTTTAGAGAATTTAATTTTTAGTAAAATAACGCTTTGTTAGTTTTTAATTTACTTATAAAAAATTTTGGTTGGATAAACTTTAAATTTTAAAATAGACCTAATTATTCACATAGACAAATAATACTTTGTTGAGCGGAAGAATGATAAGGGGGGGGGGGGGGGTAATGTTCAAACTGGCAAATTACAGTTCCGGTACCTCCATTTTTACAAATCAAGCACTGTATATCTGTTAACACGATAGCGGCCGTAAATATGGTCCGATCTTAATGAAATTTGGTACAGACGTGTAAAGTGGTAATCACTCGGACGAGTTTGTTAACCAGCCCGATCAGACCGCCAGGAGGGGGGGTAAAGGGGGGTAAACCCCCAAAAATGGGTTTTTTGAGTTTTTCACATAGAAAAATAAAATTTATCAAATTTTTGTTGGCACCATTGAATTCAGCTCAAAAAAACAAATAATTTAGTATTTTGAATCACTGCTCTATGTCCATTGGTTACCGAGATATTGAAATTGGTAAACACTGTACGTTGTCCCAATGTTAACCTTATGGGAAATAAGTCAAATTCTATATATCGTTTATTTCTCAACATTTCTTGATAAAACTTGGTAAATGGCTTCTTCTAGTTCAGATCTACTAAATATTGAATTAAAACCAACCAGTTCAAACATACCTGTAGCAGCAAACCTGCATACTCATTCCCCATGTTAATCTTATATAGCTTACAAAAACATGTAAAATCTCGCTATGTTGGATTAAAATATATTGTTTTGCATTTGAAATTCGTTGAGTATGCAGGTCTGCTGCAACGGGGGTATTTGTACTTGTTGAGTAAAGATATTATTGATAGTTGATGAGTAGATCGATTGATTGATAGTTGAATAATAATACATTCAGCAGTATTATTTGTAATGGTCATTCTTCCAAACATAATCGAATGTTTTACCCTCGAGCGGGCGCATGCGGAGTTTTCCTCCGCTCGTGTTTTTTATTTTAAAATAAACAGACATAATGGGTGTCGGCGGTCATGTCCAGCTCCATACTTTATGCCCCTCATTCTAAGAATCTCCTAAAGCTATTTATACCCCCCACACCCCCTTGGTACCTCATTATTTGCAATTCAGAGATGTTGTGTCCAGGGCCGCCCCGATAATACATTCAGCAGTATTATTTGTAATGGTCATTCTTCCAAACATAATCGAATGTTTTACCCTCGAGCGGGCGCATGCGGAGTTTTCCTCCGCTCGTGTTTTTTATTTTAAAATAAACAGACATAATGGGTGTCGGCGGTCATGTCCAGCTCCATACTTTATGCCCCTCATTCTAAGAATCTCCTAAAGCTATTTATACCCCCCACACCCCCTTGGTACCTCATTATTTGCAATTCAGAGATGTTGTGTCCAGGGCTGCCCCGAGGCTAATAGGCGCCCAGGGCGAAATTTTGATGTGCGCCCCCTTCAAACAACTAATTGGTCTAAATACTATGTTTGTAAAAAATTTAATAATATAATGGGGTTAAAGCTTGCACAATTATTTCTGATTCTTGTACTATTTTGTAGGTAGCAACGGATCAGGCAAATGTTTAATTCATTTTCATTCATATCAGTTTGCACTAATTTTGTTTTGAATAACCGATTCAATAGCATCATAGCTTAGACACATCCTCGCTATTACTGTGCATTTTTTCAAATAGATTCTGTATTCAAATTCATCATCAGACAAAACAGAGGAAACTTACGTTCGATCAGTTTCTATCAGACAGACAGATCCGTCAATCAATCAAATGGGCCTCATTTCAAAACGGGTTTCACGAGTACTATAAACCCATAGTCACGTAGTCATATAAACCCATAAACGCTATGAAAAATATTTGTGACTAGCTGATCAACACGGTTTTTTTCCCGTGGACAAACAGAAAAACTTCCTTGGAATCATGATATTGCAGACAAAAGATTTTTTTGCATGGCTGGATGATCACCAAACAATCTATATTATTAATTATTCTGTAAGCGATTTTTAAAATCAAAATTGTGAGAGTTTGACAGCTCGCAGGATGATGGGAGAGGGCTCAAATTAAAGGTCTTGGTCCCAGGGGGTCGGGAAAAGTAGCAGATTATATCCAAATCTGCCAGAAAATGAGAAATAACGAAAAATACTTCCATTTAAAATGCACTGAGATTGAAAAACGTCTGCTTTGTTTACATTAAACATGTGGTGATGGTGCTCGATTCAAAGCCATATGCTATCAAGGACATATAGTGTATGCTATAGGACTTTTTCGAAAGGCAGCTAAACATGCATGTTCAATGTATTATCAGAAACAAATATTTTAACTTTAAGATTTTCTGATTACATTATATTTTATAAATATAAACATATAAATATATATGGTTGTTTTAATATTTTTTTATTTTAGGCTATTTTTTTATTTTTTATTTTTTATTTTAGGCTATTTTTTTATTTTATATTTTTTGTATTTTATATTTTTCTATTATATTCATAATTTAATATTATAAAGGGTTAAGTCCGTTAATTTTGTTTACGTTATACGTTTACGGATTATGACAAATTATGGTTTTTTACTTTTAAATTTCCCGTTTTTATAATTTAGGGGCCTCTTGTTCCCCTACACTCACCCAGGGCTACCCCCAGGGGCCTCTTGTTCTGCTCACTGCTTTTGGGATGTGGGCTTTATTAAAGCAAGGGGAATTAAATACGTCTGTTTTGTTTACATTATATAATGTAGTACTAGCTGATGCTATGTGGAGCGTGGAGTCGTCAACGGGAGACCATTATTTTCTGATTTCATCCTTACCTATTTGCCTATTAGGTAAAAATGTAGCCTCAATTGGAGGGTTCCATAATAAGTACCCTTTGTCTTTAACTGCCCAATATGTTCCGCTGTACATATTGCTACACACGGCATTTCTTCACATTTTTGTGTTGAAAAGTCGACTTTCCTTGGGAAATAAAGTGCTGCAATCTTTGGTTAACCTTAAGAACTTCTTCAAACTATGTCCATTTGTTTACTTAAAAACAAAGCGAACTGATATTTTTCAAGATCGTTGAATAGCGCCTCTGTTCCAAAAAAGTCAACCCTTTACTATGATGAACTAAGGCCGTTTTTTAAATTCTGATACGCACTAGCAAATGTCAAAATATCTTTAAAAAGTTAGCTACCAATGGTCTAGAATTCGAGTCGCTGGGAGTTCCCAGCAGACTGAACCTACTACACGACACTCTCACCACAGACCGAGTAACGGCAACTATTAGTAACCCGTAGACCAAATTTTTTTTTGGATTATTTTATATATTTTGATGTATAATATATATATATATATACTCATAAAAGTTGCAGTAAAATAATATTTTAGCGCTATTTTAGCTTTTTTTGGTGTCACGTATGTGTGACGTCGGTCTATAGTAAACTTTTACACTATGATTTTAGCAATAGACCGACTGTCTCACATACGTGATGTGAGTTTGCAAAATTTGAATGGTTGAAAAATGACTTACTACAGTCACCATAACCAATAAAAATCACTAAATAGCACAGGGCAGTTGGTAACACAATAAAAAGCCCCATGAGGAATCAGTAAACAAACATTATAGGCATAACATAATCAGACAGGATAGCCAACTTTAAAATTATGGTAAAAAAAAAATTAAGGTCGAACCCAGAGACCACGCGACACATATACGTGTCACACATTCCTATAGACCGATATACAGGCTTCAGACCAATATAGTGTACCGTACGGGCGTAGAAAGTCATTTAACGAAACAGTGACGGCGTCATGCATGTGTGTCGTCGGTCGGCTGGATTCGGCCCGAGTGCCATGCATGCGTGTCGTCGGTCCACTAGAATCAGCCTGCACGACACGTTTATGGGACGTCGGTCTATTTTAAGGTTTTTTTTAAACATTGTGTCACATATATGGGACGATCGGTAGCCAACATGTTAATATTAGATTCGAAACGTTTAAATCCGCTAAACTTTTACTGATTTGTGAGAGTGAAGGTAACATTAATTATTCAGCATTTTCAATTTAGGGGCTTTTGTCCCTACCAGCCACTAGTTAAACCTTAATTCATGATTGAAAAAATAAGCATGATAGGGTCATGATAAGTGTTGCAAAATTAGCTATCTAATTAAACGAAGAACAAATATTGCTGATACTAATCTTTTTGAAACATGTTTCATTTATGATTGCCAACTAAGATTTGAATCAATCTTTATTCCAAGGTACTCTACTGAATTCTCAGATAAAATGATAATTGAGTTACTTTTATTTAAACATATTTATATGAATTGGAGGGAGAAAACTGTATGACTGAGTCTTTCACACATTCATAAACAGACCATTAACAGCAAACCAATCCTCAAGCAATTGCAGGTCTTTAGTTATGGTGAGATGCAGAGGTTTTTCTTTGGTACCTTTACAGATGAGAGCAGTATCATCTACATATTGAAAAGTTGTCATGTTGGTAATAATTTTGTAAATATCATTAACATATATAATGAGTAAGTAACGCCTACAATGGACCCTTGAGGCTCCATATGGAGCTTTATTCTAGTTTGATTTAAAGTTTGTTTGAAATTTATTTACGATGATTCTTTGCTGCCGATTTTAAAAATATCAAATTAACGATTTGAGCTCACTGCTTTTTATTCCGTGTCTCTAATTTTTCTATGAATATGTCATGGTTGACACAGTCAAAAGCTTTGGATAGATCACACAGCACCCCAAGTGTTGCTCCATCGAAGGCTGCAGCGACACTGTCTATCATGCTTGAAATGCTTTTTGAGTGCTAAATTTTGATCTGCAACCAAATTGTAGTGGATTCAAAGTTATTGTTTTCTAAATATTGAGTAAACTGAACAATTACAATTTCTCAAAGATTTTTGAAAAGGAAGGTAAAAGGCTTTTCGGCGATCTTCTGAAGGATTTTTTGTCTCCTTTCTTAAAGGTTTTATCTAAATAAAAAAACTGAGTAACTGGTTCATCAGTTTACAAATAAGATTTACGATTGTTTTGAGCGTTCATTTTATTACAAAGAGGGGGATTTTGTCCCATCCAGAAGACTTTGTATTACTAAGAGAATTAATGACATCTCTTGAATTTAAACAGTTCCAGATCTTCACTGAGTTCACTGTTATTTTTGATTTCATGCATAAAAGCTAACAGCTTTGCATTTGCGTGCTGAGTGGTTAGTAGAATGAGCAACATTAACAAAAAACAGTTAAATTGGTATGGAACTGAAATGATACAGCTTTTATCTGATTAATTTCATATCTCCACAGGCTCTTCAGAGGATAGTGTTTTGAGACCCAGTTTATGTTTCACCACAGCCCAGGAAGCTTTTTTCTATTTATTGTTTTTTTTTTAATTATCGTTCACTTTGCATTTTGCTAAAAAACAACCTTCTTAAAAATGTTTTATAATTTTTAAAATGAGTTAAAAATTCAGGGTTCCTATTCCACTAAGACACTTTATGTAGTAAATTTTTTCCTCTCAGCCGAAATTTTGATTTCTTGAGTAACCCAACTGAATTTGTTTTTCTTCAAGATGGCTACTGATGGAAACAAGTGAATAATTCTTGCTCCTAAATTAAGTCAGTTTAGAAAAGTATTTAAAGTGTGTTACATTACAAAATTAAAAACTTACCAAATTTGGTAGTCAGCCTTTAGATGTCAAATAATATTTTTGTTACTAGAGACCGGTTTCGGTTCTACAACGAACCATCTTTAGTCATGTAAGTCATGTAATTAATCATAATATTAAAACTGGAACACACTTCCATGATTGACGGGACATTAAAAACGTTTTTCTATCACTACACAAGCAAAAACATATATTTACATTTTCTCACCATGTTAACAGCCTATGTGCGCACATTTTAACCTAAATTGTCTATACAGTGTGGATCCTGTAGACCTACATCATAATTTTGCTTGGTTAGTGATATAAAAAAGTTTAACGTCCCGACAATCATGGAAGTGTGCTCCAGTTTTAATATTACGATTAATTACATGACTAAAGATGGTTCGTTGTAGAACCGAAACCGGTCTCTAGTAACAAAAATATTATTTGACATCTAAAGCTGCCTACCAAATTTGATTAAGTTTTTAGTTTTGTAATATAAGGTGTAAAGGCTTCAGCAATCTTTTGTGTTACATTGTGGAAGTTTATGGACATACCAATTAGATAGGAAGCATAAGACTCCAGTTTTTAATGATACTCACAGTTTCAGATAGCTAAAGTTTCTTATAAATCAGTATTCATCATGATTTTGAATCACTAATCAAAATTATTTCCTGTTGAAAATACTTGAACTGCCGCCAATTTAAAAGTCATATATTTTTCTCAAAATAGCCTAAAAACCAATTGACAGGGCTGTCTGCTTCAGCATCTGACAGACCTGTTCCTTCATAATAGTCCAGTCCCCAAATAATAAATTAGGCATGAACCGACGAAGTAGGGTTCGACTCAAATTTCATTGATGATTTTAGTACTACTTTATTTACTGAACTAGAGTATGGCAGATGCCACACTGGAATCCTCGGACAACTTTGAATATCAAAGGTCAGCGTTTATAACCATAATTTAACGTATTTATATGCTATAATAAGACATTTATAAAGAAATATTAAACTAAGAATTATTAGGAAACATAAAAAGTGTGTTACGGTAATGAATTCCAAAGTGATCTCATATTCATTTCCTATATATCAAAAGCTCTTGAATTATTTTACAGTATACCTAATTTTGTATTCATAATATAAAAAGTTTAAAATATAAACTAAAATATAAACATGCTCAATGTAAAAAATAATCCTTTAAGAATCCCTGCGTACACAGGTTTGCTGCAACAAGGGCATTTTATAATTTATAGACTCCCCCAAAAATCTTATTTGACCGCACCCTATCCTCCCCATTCTGAGCACCCCTGTGACCCTAACATATATTGCCTTTTGAGTCTCAGACAACTTCAATGTTGTAATGTACATGCATGTTAAGTAAAATAGCAAGTTTATTATAGATACGATGTGTTGAAGCAGAACATTAAAAAAATTAGTTAATTTTTGGTTTTTCATTTTTTATTTTTGGAAAATATTTCACTTTCTAGATAAGACAGTTAGGTCTAAAACCTGCCGTAATATAACATGGCATGTAAGCGAGACTTGTTTTCCACAAAATGCAGACAACGCGACACTCGTCTGATGTAAACATGTTCCCAGAATATTTCCTGGGACCTGGTTGATGGTTTTTTACCCTCAGTAATTTGTTCCATGACACTAACTTTCATCCCAATCTCTGACATGTGGCAAATGTCGCCAGTCGCCAGGGGAATGCCAAGATTTCCCTGATTGGCCTTTTAACAATAATCAACCTTTCGTCTATTTTGTTAACAATAACTAAATGTGTTAAGAATACAATCTTATAAAAGTAGCCTATTATCACAATTGAATTTACTGCTGATTGCGCAATACCAGATAGTGCAAATCCATATTAAAACCCAAAATTACTGTGAACCACTGAAATAAAAATCCGAACACACATTTTTTTACCTTATATTTCTGTAAGATTACGTATTTACGTATTTCTATTAAGGTTATGTGTTTCTATTTAGATCAGTGAACTGAGCTGAATAATTAAGGCAAATAACTTAGTAACGATTACTTCGTCACAAAGTTAAAACTGACAGTTAACTGTTAATTCTAATACTTCAGAATTAGATACTCATCTGAGGAGGTTTACTTGTTTAATATTTTAAGATTGAAAAGTATGAAAAGTGGTGGACACTTTATATTTTTTCCATTTGTAATATATTTTTCACTTTTCTTCCACCACTGTTTTTTAATTATGTTGAAAATAACACCAATATGCATACCTGATAGGGAACCCAATCCTAGAATCCCGCATCCTGGGCACGGAATCCCGCATGATTTTTGGGCATATTCAGTCCCAAGATTATCATATTATCAAAGTTATCGGAGATTATCGGGTGATCCCGAGATTACAATTATCAAAGTTGCGTGTAAAATTGATGTTAATTAGGTTCCTATTAGTAATACCAATATCATAACTAGAAGAAACTAGTTTATTGCTGTTTTTGACTAAGTAATCATGGTAATCATGAGTTCAAGTAAAGTATTTATTCAAGCGTTGGGAATTTGCTGAGTATGCAGGTCTTCTGCAACGGGGGTTCGCTCGAATTGCAAAGGATTCACTGGGATTTGACGGCCACTATACAACCAAGAGACTCTCTCAACTACGAAACGGCTGGGATTAAAACAAGGCAATAATGAAGCTTTGGTAGCCACGAAATGGCCGAGAGATGATTGCGGCAAAACAATCGAGAAAATTCCCGACCATGTCAATGGGACCAAGAGATTTTTTTTCCTCAAATTAGATAAATAATTCAGTCTTATTAACAAATTGTTAATATTGGATATTATCTAATGTTAATATTCAGGCCTGGCGACAGGATTTTCGGGCCCCTGTGCAATCTAAAACCCCGGGTCCTGAGACCTGCGGCCTTATTTTTACTTGTTTCATGTGCTTTTGGGCCCTATTTTTGCCGTTTCGGGCCCTTTTTTGGTGTTTCCAGGCCCCCTGCGAGCCCGAGTCACTATGCTTTTGCTTACCCTGCCCCCCCCCTCGCCGGCCCAGTTAATATTGAAAAATACTACAATATTCATATTATTTTATTTATATTGTCGGTGAAGAAACAATACCAACTATCTGACAAATCTTGGAAAATTGAGATTTAGGCATCCTAGCAACCGTAGTGAAATTCCGCACATAATGGTGGTCGTAGTTCACAAAAAATCCCAGGGATAGCGTTAGTACAGTAGAACCCCTCATATCCGGCCTCGGATTTACCGGTCCTCGGTTTATCCGGCCGCTTCCTGGAAGTAAATACTAAAATATATTTCCCACGGCTTACGTACGCTTAGACGCACGCGATAACTCGTCGCGATTTGAATGCTCTCACGGTACAAATGTTTACATTGTATTTTTATGAAAATAACTTATTGTTAGTTGAGGTAGTAACCTGTGAGCTGAAAATTATTGACTTTTAAGGCCTAATAATCAGTGGCGTATTTAGGGGGGGGCTTAAGGGGCTTGAGCCCAGAGCGGCAAATTTTCAGGGGCGGCAAATTTTGGGAGTTTAACAAATTTGTTCAATAAAATTAACTTTAACGGTAAACAAACTTCCATCATCGGAGGATTGCCTAAACTCCACCACTAAAAATAATTTGCATTTTACTATGCTTGAGAAAGAGCAGATAGGCTTAAGTCACTGGGCGGCAAGCACTGATAAGCTCCTCGCGCCGTCGTCGCCGCGGGGGCACCGCCTTCTTTGTTAGCAAGGCAATGAGCCTGCGCTACTGCCACCTCCTTCGCTTGTTTTACTGCCAAAACCCGCGACACTTGTTCAAGACTTCCACGTTTATAGATAGGAATGTTTGAATGTTATTTAGCGTTTTCAGTAAAAAACTCCAGTCTCAACAGTGTCAATATTTTGCAACATATTTTGCAACATTGTCAATCGTGTACAATTCATTGCTCAAGTATGATCAAAGCTTAAAACAAGAATATGACTTTGATATTTATGAAAATGGAGCTCTTGTAAAATCAGAGAACGAAGTGTATAAAGACGAAACCAACAGGGAAAAAATAAAAAATTCTTCCTGGTAAAAAAAAAAATTAAAATTTATCTGTCAGGCCGGGACAAACTTCAGAGTGAATACATACTACGTATAATCCTCGACACTCTGATCAATGAGTTACAGAAAAGAAAAAAAATCGTATGATGATCTGAATACAATGTTTGGTTTTCTAGTGAAAAGTGGTACATTACGCCTTGACTTGAATGATCAAATATAATTTATATAGTAAAGGTCTGCCAAGGCCGGAAGAATTTGCTAATGAAGTATTTCACTTTTTCAGACTTTTAAACCAAATTGACGAAAAAGACCGACCGAAAACCCTTCTCTCACTGTATGAAGCGTTAAACGAAAACAACCTACAGGAAGTGTACCCTTATGTAGACATTGCATTAAAACTTTACTTAACAATTCATGTATCAAACTGTTCAGCTGAACGATCGTATTCTGTGCTCAAACGCATAAAGCACAGAAAAAATACAATGGGCGAAAAAAATACCTCAAAATGTGGCAGTATTGAGTTTGAACACCAAGTGGCAAAAAACTTAGACTATGACGATTATTAATGAGTCTTTTGCAATCGCCAGATGCTGAAGGAAACGGCTGTAGTTGTTTACGCCGTATATATCAGTTGTTTAGACATATATCAGATGAACGCTAAACAAAAATTTAATCTCATATTTACCAGTATAGTGGTCTATGGTAGTAGCATATCTAAACTATTATCATTTACCTCCTGTAGTAACAGTTTCGAAATAGAATGTTGTCGTTTGGAAAAAGTACACCTTAAGTTATATTAATGTATTGGTCGTATTTTAAATTCATTTTCACTAAATAGCACTATCTAGAATACAAATTATTCTTTGTATATTGAAATGTCGCGGGTTTTACGCTCTCCTGTCATTTATGAATTTCAATAATCTGTTTATAATATACGAGTTCAAGTGGTTGTAATAACAAAATAATAATAATAATAATAATAATAATAATAATTACGTTGCCATCCTTAAGTTTTAATTCAATCAATAGAAGCTTCAAGAAGGTAACATTATTATTGAAAAGCAAAATAGTTTATTTAAAATAACAAACATAAACATAAACCATGTTTTTTTAATAAAGCTAGTGATCATGGATTTCTTTAATTTAGCGTTTACCGCGTTTAACCTGTTAGTTTTTTAGTTCTGGAGGCTTGGCAGTTGAAGCAAGGCCGCACAGATGAAGCCATGTCGATGCACACAATTTGTGTCACACGAATAGGGAATCCAATCCCGGGATTTTTGGGATTATAACATTTATGTGTAAAATCGATACTTACTAGGATCTCATCAGTTAAATAATGTTATAACGAAGAAACATAGTTGGGAAAGTTAATCAAAAATTCTAACTAGTTAAAAGTTATTAGTTAGTCCCGTAAAAAGTAACTGATAGAAGTTATAAGTTAGTTAGTAAAATAAGTAACTGATAGAAGTTATTAGTTAGTTAAAAACTAACTGATAAAAAATAAAGTTAGTTTTCTGAAAAGTTTGCTGTTGGGCAGTTGTTCTAAAGGATCGTCAATTGTGACTGATGCTTCAGTTATTTTCGTTTTCGGTAAACACAATAAACATTTGAAAAAGATTCCACCCCTTTCATTTTTTACAATCTGTTGGAACAGGTCAATAAGTCACATATGTTTGGCCTCGGATTATCAAACTCGGCCGCCAGCGCAAAAAACTATTTTTATAATCTACTAAATTAAAAATATTCACCTTAATAACTTATTAAAACTATTACGGTACTTAACTATCACTAAAATTTAACAAGACTATAACACAAATAAATTATTTTACCAACTAAACACTAAGAAAGCGTAAATCATTTAACACAGCTTTGTTGCTACCGCAAAAAAAATTATTTGACACTTGACAGAGATAAACATCAACTGAAGACAATGTTTTGGCATTGAATATGGACCTAGGTAGATCGGACGAGGCATGTGTAAAATCAATGGTTTTGGAGATGACAAATCACCAAACATTCCCCCTCCCCACCCCCTGCTTGGTGCTTGCGGCCTTGTCATTGGCTGCCGCGGCATGCCAAAGCAACTGGACTTTCCCCACCCCCTGCATTGTTTTGTCTTCAAGGGCGCTGACCCCTCGCTATGCCTCCCGCACGGCTACTCGCAGCAACCCTCTACGATCGCGTAAAAAAACTCGAATTTAAGTTCTTCCGTCCGTTCAAAAAACTAACGATTTAAACTCCAAAATTACTAACGAATAGATCAATCTATTCGTTAGCTAGAATCTAACTGATTAGAAGTTATTTCCAGTACTTTTTAAAAACTAACGAATAAGTTAGAAGTTAGTCAAAAAACTAACGAATATCGTTAATCGTTAGAATTTCTAATCGTTATTCCCAAGTATGCCAAGAAACCCCAGTTAAATGTTGTTTCTGACCATATGATCATGGTTATATGAGTTATTTGTCGTCTTATATTATGTATATAAGTGGTTTCCAACTATCAAACTTCTGAAAAAATACATGGGAATTTTTACTTGTTTCTCATAAAGGGTATTGAAATTGCTATTAAGTTTAATTACCATGCTCTCATGATCATTTTTATCCGCTATTTTATCTTACTTTTAGTTTTTCTACATAATTTTTCCAAGTCCTGATTTTGTTTGGTAAAGTAACTATATTAATACTTTGTATAAGACTTCCTTTCAATTATGTTTTAATAAATATTTTTACGGTACTTTTCCATGGTTCGCGGTTATTTAGGACCATCCTGATAACGTGTTCCGTTTTCACTCTGATATCTACTACTGTATTCAGTGTTTCATGACAAGGATGATTATATTGTAAATTATTTTACGCTCTAAGAGTTGTGATACATAAAATCACGTCAACAACTCAAAACTAAACGGAAAACTTCTTTTTATAATGCATTATATTACAATTCCATGTATGTATGCGAAAGTATACTAAATATTTATTTTTGTATCGGGAAATACTATGTTGGGTCAATCCCGGGATCAGTACCGGGATCCCGGGATGATTTTTTTTTCAGTCCCGAAATCCCGGAATTGAAAATATTGTCAGGGATTGGATTCCCTACACACGAAATAGTCGCGCGTTTTGAAGAAGCAATGTTTCAAATGGTACCGGTCGTGCAAGCGATTAAAAAACACATGGATATTTAATTAGTAGTTTTCGAAATCCTGTACGTTCAGACATTTGCAAAGACGTGTCGCACGTCGATGACATACCGAATGACCGTTCTCACGTGCGTGCGAGGTCTTGCTAGGACCTAGGATGTTCATATTGTTGGCGAGGTTGGTTTGGCGGGGGGTGGGGGTTGGGGGGCGGCGGCAGTGCGCTACCAGCCCCTAGGCGGCAAATATCTAAATCCGCCCCTGCTAATAATCTTTAAAACCGACTTATTGTAAGAAATTTTTAACATTCATCTTTAATTAACATCAATATCAGTTTTCTTTATTCATAATGTACCACAATTATAATGAAGCCTACAGTACTGTACTGCAGCGAATATTTTTGTGAACAATTATTCCGTAGTTTAATTTCGTTTTACAGTAAATAATTTTCTATTGGTTTACAAAGTGTGTGTAGGCTACTTAATAACCCTAAAGACGAGTATTTTACACTACTCAAGATTTTATTTATCAGTTACGTAAGATTAAATTGGTGCAAATGGCCGTAATTATAGTAGGTTGGTTTATCCGGCCAAATCGTTATCCGGCCAAGGCTCAGTCCCGAGGTGGCCGGATATGAGGGGTTCTACTGTATAGCACTGTTCTAATACCCCCCCAAGAGATAGGATTGGAAAAAACCACCCACCTGTTTTGTTATTAGTTTAAGTTTTTGATATGATTAAACAGTTCGGCGGTGTTGCTAAAACAGTCTTCCTTCTCTCCTGTCAAGTTAGAGATTTGTTATTTAGGTGGTATTGTTTATTTACCGACTATGTTATACTTTGGTATTTTGGTACTTTCACGTAAACTAGTAATCAATTGGACGAGTTCGTAAACCAGCCCGATTCAACCCCCAGAAGGTAGGGTGAATAAGAATAAACCCACTGAAAATGGGTTTTTCACATAGAAAATTTTAAATAATCCAACTTTTGTTAGCACCATTGAATTCAGCTTGAAAAAAAAAACAATATAGTATCGTGAATCATCACTCTATGTCCATTGGTTAACGAGACATTGAAAGTGGTAAACTCAGTATGTTGTCCCAATGTGAAATAAGTGGTAAAATCCTATATCTTGCTTATTTCTGAATATATATTAATAAAACTTGGTTTGTAGCTTCATCTAGATGAGATCTAATGTAGGCCTATATTAGTCTAAAATAACCGATATTCCCATTTTTGTTGCAGCAAACCTGCATACTCATTCTCCACGCTATTCTTAAGGAGTTCACAAAATCATATAAATTCTCGCTTTGTTGTTTGCATTTGAAATTTCCTGAGTATGCAGGCATGCTGCAACGGGGGTAGTATTTATTTCCTTGCCATTAAAAATTATCCAATAACATCAAATTATATTGAAGTTAAAAAGCAAAGTAAATTGTTAACTCTAACGATGCGGTTAGAAATTTTAGAGCAGTTATGGTACATACTTATTCTCCAATGATTTACTACCATAGTTTAATCTTAAATATGTGGGGACCGAGCTTTGCTCGTGAAAAAAGTAATATTTTCAAACTTATGTTGATATGGTCAACTCTACTGTTGAGTACAATCTGTATTCAATTATCTTACCTCAGTTCTATTCCACATACATCGATGCCTGCAATGTGCTATAAAAGTTATAGCCTAAGTGGCTTGTTCGGGATGATTCTCTTGTTTATTTTTTCCTTGTTATTCCGTAACCAAAACAGCAACTCATATAACCCCATGTTAAAATTTTTCAACTTTCAATTTTACTTTTCTAAAAATTTTGCGTTTCCACATTTGCATTAACCACATAGATGAACTTAAAAATAAAAACTACATCTACATGCAAAATTTTATAAAAATCGTTAGAGCCATTTTCGAGATAGGATTTACAAGAATTGCTCATTTAAAGTAATAGGATAGGACATAGAAATATGCATCCAGAATGTTTGTGAAAGGATTTTTTTTAGTCTTGCAACAGTTTCAAACACATTGAACTCTTCTTATTAATATACAATAAAACCATATATTTTGGGCGAAAACAAGATCATCTGCTAATTAAGTGTTGAAGTGACGACATCATTACTAGAAGAGGGCCTACCACAAAGTATACCATCTGGAGGTGTTTTCTTTGCGTGGTGAATAGAAAGGGGACATCGATAGAAACAGGGTCAGTGTTCAGGCCACAGATTTTCGCCTGTCTATCTACAATAAAATAGTATCAATTGCAAGCTGTCCCACGCCCTGGTGGATAATTTTGAAACAGAGTTGAACTGGGAGACAACACACCAGCACTCCTATCACTAGAGGCATAGTAATTCTTTAAGATATTTGACAAATTTCAACTTTTTTTCAGTACAAAAAACAGGTGTCAAATACATTATTTTATATTAGAGTGAAATTTGTTATTGAAATGGAAATAACAATTAATTCAAATTACTTCTTACCTGTCAAGTTTTTCCTGATTCTGGTATGACCTCCCACACTGCATACATAAATAATCTTTTTTCAACTTAATAGATGAGCGATTTGGTGATGGATCGAAACAGCCTGCTCTACTAAAATCATCATCTCTTTCTTCTTTAATACCTTTACATGTGTTAATATGTTGTCGAAGTGTGTGAATATCATCAAACGGAATATCACATTTGTGACACTTAAGAGAGTCATCAAAGTCATCACTGTGGTTTCTCATATGGCAAAGAAGAGCCTTTTCTCGGGTAAATTTAAAGTCACAGCGAGGAAAAGGGCATTGGTGTAATTTTTTCCTGTCATCAACAGGTTCCTTCACTTCTTTAACCTCTGTAACTTCACCAGACACCAAGTCATCCTTTTTGCTTTCATGAGGTAAGTTGTTATTAGCTCCACTAATCAGTTTATTATGTTGTAATATCTTTGGTTTTTTTGGCAAAGATGGCCCGGAAGATATCTGTAATATTTCATTACTTACTTTTACTTCTGATTTCCTCTGTTTACGATTTCCTCGTTTTGAAGTTGGGGTTGATTCGTCATCATTGATTTTGTGATCCAAAGGTGAATCTTGAACTCTCTTAGGCCTTCCTCTCTTTCGGGGGCTTGTTATGCTTCCACTATATTTTAGAGGAATAGTTAATGGAATGACTTGTTTAAGAGAAGACTCCAGTTCATCCTCTGCAAGTGGACAAATGGCCAGGTGATACTGCATTTTGTATACATCATCAAATTCATCACTACAAAATTTGCACTTGAAACTTTTAGCTGCATTTTCTCCGTGTGTTTTTATATGGTCTAGGAGTGCACTATCTGAGGCAAATGTATCTCCGCATACATGACAAGAGAATGGTTTATAATTCACAACATTTTCATTGTTTGATAAATTTGAATGTGGCGATACTGTTTGTGAATTACCACTAATGATGTCTTGTTTAGATTTATTGTCTGAACTCTTTTCTTCCAGTAGCTTATTCGATTTCAGTGTTGGCCGTTTTGATGTTTTAACAGTTTCAAAATTATCCTTTTCTATTATTTTAGAAGACGTCCGTTTAGTCATCTTGCTTCGAGTATTTTCAACATCTGCAGTAGCCTGGGCATTTCCATCAATATTTGCATTTTTTAGGGGGCAATTTTTTGAGCTTTTACGTATTTTGACTTCTTTTAATTTTTCTCCTGAAATATCTGTCTTAATCCGTTTCCTCTTTAGACCTGTTGGTACAGCAATATCCGCAGTATTTTCTGCACTGATCCCATTGATTTTTTTATCACTTTTCAAAGTCCTTTTCCTTTTGGGAGAAGAATGTTTCCTTTCATGATTTATGAGGCTTGAGTGCCGGAGGAATCTTTGAGGACATTTGGAGCATTTATATTCACATGTTTCACATTTTTTATTGACATAGCACTCTCTACTTTCAGAAGTACTAGAAATTTTCTTATTACAGTATTTACATTTTACAATCTCTTCTTTGCCATGTTTCTTCTTATGTTCGGCTAGTTTATCTTTTTCTAAAAAAAACAAACTGCACTGGTCACAGTTAAATGTTCCAAACTTCTCTTCATTCCTGAAAAGAATCAAAAATTAAAATTTTGAAAGGGTATTCATTAAAATACTGGTACAAAAACAAAAAATAAACAATTGCCACAATTTTGTCATGATATGGTTAAATTAATATTGACAATGTCTAGATTTTCCAACAGATATATTTTCCTGCCATTATATTAACAGCATATTTTTCATCAGTTATGGACAAAAATATTATCGCCAAGTTAAATCGAGACATATACCAATCACTTGCAAGATCTGCCAGCTGCTATGGGTCATATGACACTAGTGCAACTTGGTTTCATGCAACATTCACAAAACCATGTTAAGTATATCAGTGTAAAAAAGTCACAAAATGTTTTGGCAAGAAAGACAAAATCAAGGCTCCAATAAAATACATTGTTTCGCAGTAAGTTGAAGAAATGTTTCAGACGTTTTTGTGTTTCACCTGAAATATTTCATCTGAAATGCTGCAGTAATGTCATAAGTAAGGGGAAATAGTCGGTCTTGGCACAGCAGGGTGATGGTGGCTGTTACGTCACAGAGAGAGTCCTAGCACAGCGGCCGGTGCGCGCGATAGGGTGGTCTGAACGTGCGTCAGGGTGGACGGTCTTCTTTATATCACCCCTTCCCTCTGAACATCCCTTTCCCCCTCCCACCCTCCTACCACCCAACACCCTAATTTTCTGTTAAGTGTAATTATTATGGTGTTTTTCACTGTATACGTAAAATTAAAGAATAAAACTTATTCTAATTTTATTATGATGATTATGAGGAGAAATTTTCAGGTCGTAATACTAATAAAGAGATCTGACCAATTTCCAGCCACAATGAAAAAACGATGAGAACAGCTCTTAGGCTATTTCTTTACATTTTATTACCAATGTCAATATTGTGACTTTTTCCCGACTATTCCCGACCTAGCAATATTCCGGTGATTTTCCTGATTTATAGACACTATTAAATGTCTAGTTGCCGCTAGTCACCTAGTCACAGTATAAAACCATAGAGGTCAAGAAACGAAAACAGGCTACCAATACCCATTTTGGTACAGCTATGACTGAGAAACATCTTAATCTCCAGACTTCTTATATTTTGGATATATAAGCAGGGAATAAATTAATAAAATGTGATGTAAAATGAATTTTTCAAATTGAAATTTATCTTTTCAAAACATGTTTTCTACTTGTTTTTAAACGTGTAGTAGACAAGTAGAAAACAAACTGCATTTCCATCAATATGCCGCAAATTTGGGTTCATTTTTATTATTCATTTCGGGTTTGTCTCCTTGTTTATTATTCATGGCCTACAGCATCTGAACATCTTTTAATCAGACATTGGTTCAACCAGACTACACTCCATTAACCAAAAAAATCGTTCCTCCTTCGCTTTACGCGTTCACATCAAAATCAAAATTCCTATATTGAAGACAAAATTCACGTATATTTAACACATACTTCCTGATGAAAACTAATTCCTGTATGGTTCCCAGTTATTCCGAAATTCCCGTTCAGTGGACACCCTGATAGAGAAAGTCCAAACACCTCATTCACTGTAATGCAAACTGTACATTGGAGACGACTAAAGTCCTAACACCTTGGTAATAAATTCTTCAAAAACCACTACAGTCGGGTGGGGTCACTTTGGGCAGTGCAAAAATTCTTTTTCTGTTATTTTTTTTCTGTGTCATCCTAAAAATTTACTTGTTGTGCCTATAATAGTTAAAAAGTGGGTACTTTACAGTGGTGTACTTTCCATAAAAAAATTCCTTTTAGTACTTCTGAGCAATGACCAAGTATGACCCAAAGTCACCTCACCAATTGGGGGTGACATTGGGTGCCAGTGCTTTTTGCATTACACACCAAAGCCACCTGAGTGAAGAGGTGACTTTGGGTTATATTCTAAAAGTGCAGATTTTGTAGTATTTTTGAGTATTCTTGGTAATTTTTGAACTTTCTAAGGAAAGTTATGCCAAATTTGCGTACAGAACTGAAGTGTTGCTGGTAAGGTTGTTAGAAGTGATTAAAAAAAAGTGAAGGTAGTTATGCAAATAAACTGTGCTTTTCTGAAAACAGGACAGTAAAGTTAATACAGGAAAAAATTATAAAATGTTTTGGATGAAATTAAATAATCTTACCTTACACTAAAAATGGTGAATTTTCCTGCTATTGATTTCGTACTAAGCTACTATAGACACTGTATTTAAAGTTATCCTTTACACTAGAGAAAACACTTGAAAACAACACTCCTGTATGACTAAAATATTTACATATATTTACAGCTTTCTGTGACATTTATTGTATAATGTAGTCTGTGCCGAAAAAAACTGGGAACAGTAACCAGCCTCTCGGAGTAAAGTTCGGTTCAGGCAACACCTTCACCACGTACCCCTGGTCTACCAAACTGCCCTCTGAGTCATACCAAGTGAAGTAGGGCTTGTCACCTTTGTACTTGTGTTGTTTTTTTAAGAACTTGATCTTTAAAAATCCTCATTCATCAATGCTCAAAACTTGTCCTATCCAGTGTTTTATAGCTTCTGTAGATATAACCCAAAGCCACCCCAGATTTTCCCAAAGTCCCCCCACTTTTTAAAAACTTGTTTCATTCTGCTTTTATAGGAGCTATGAACACCAAATTCAGAGAATTTCTATTTGAGTATATGTGTAATGGTATTTGGATTGATATATATCTGTAGTTCTTTAAATTTATTCTGGAATCTCATAATTTTTAAGGCCTACCTTTTTCAGGTAAAAACCTTCATCGAGTTTTCTCTTTTTTTAATAGTGGTAGAGTTTCTCAATTATGTTTCCTAAAACTACATTTCTTAAGGATTTTTTTGGTGTAAATTTCATTTTCGTAACATAACCTGTTACAGATTGGGAGAGGTTTAAATCTTTTTTACCAAAAATGCCCAAAGTCCCCCCCCCCGACCCAAAGTGACCCCACCTGACTGTATTATTTTAATCCTAAACCATTTTTATTAGCCTACATGTATTCTCCATGGAAAACATTTATGACAATGAAATATCTACTTCTCAAACTAATAAAATCTATAACTTGTTGAACTTTTGACCTTCCTTTGGTCCCTTAGTGAAAATGCTAACAAAATCGGCAACTACTCCCGCCAAACTGTTAAATTGCCGTTCGTTCATGGCCACCTAAATTATGACGATTTTCAAAGATGTCTGACACTATGAACCTGCATTTACAAAAACCAATAACTACGGAAAATGTTATTTGACGATACGTTGAAGCGGACGCTTATTCTTAGGCTATTTGTGTACAAGGCCACCGTGTCCGATATTTGGCAGTGTTCGACGATTGCTAGGTTTACCTTAGGCCTCATTTATTTGATATAGTCGGTTGTTGAAGTTAGGAAGACCAGGTGTAGGTACGAGTTCCGCAGAAGGTGAACGCCCAGTCTATCTTGGGGCCACTGTGAGAACTAGGCTTGTCGGAAGGGAAACTAGTCGAGAGCCCACAATCGTATTGGTTCGATATATTGATAGATCGATATATTGATAGATCTACTGAATGTGAAAACATACTGATATATCGATTCTAACAGTTATCGGATGACACAGCACCGGCCTATAATGCGTAGCATTTTGTTACCTACGCTGCAATTCCAGGATCGCTAACGCCGTTTGAAAACATAAGAAATAATCCCCACGCCCCAAAAAGCAAATAATTATGTAAACAGTGAATAGATTAAAAATCAATCGTAACCGGAGAAACAGGATATACCCGTAAGTTAATGACATGAAATAAATTACTCACTGTTTGAATAACCTCCGCTGCCGATTAACCCCCGAGAGCTTGCATAGCTGTCGAAATGGCCAGGTCCGTACTTTTTTGAGTTAAATTGTATTTGACGGGTGTCGGCAGAGTGAGCCGTGACTGTACCTCACATACCTCATGCCAGGAACGCTGTGACCTTCTTTCCGCCATCCCTCACCCCCTCCTGTCAGTCCAGTGGCAGCTTTATTCGAGAACTGGTCGATTTGACACTGTGTGTCTCCCCAGTCAATAAGACAGTGTGCGTAAGACAGCATTTTACATGCACAATGTTTAAGCATATTTAAAAGGTCAGACATTCAATATATTTTAATGTTTTTAAGATTTTATGCAGTAAAAATATAATTCTTACCGTACTGAAATATAGCTTTTTATTATACCCGGTCAGAATGACCATGTGCGTCTCTTCGCGTTACCAATTCAGTGAGACGTCTGCCATTTTATATTTAATCATCTTAAGCACATTTAAAAGGTCAGATATTCAATATATTATAATTTTTTAAGATTTTATGTTATTAGAGTGTAATTTTTACTGAAATATGGCTGTTTTATTATACCCGGTCATATTGACCGTGTGCGTCTCATCGCGTTTTCCAAGCAGTGCGACCTCTGCCGGGTTCATAGTGCCCGTTCGTTTGGAGGTACCATTCTAGGTGATGTTCTTAGCGCTGGGAATCACCAGTGGCCAACTGCTGCAGCCTTTTGTGGCGCCGCAGCTGCAGCAGCATCCACTAAGCTTTTAGAGACAGGAAATTTGTAGTCTGGCCGAATTCCCAATGTGGGAAATTTGCAGCCGGGCCTGCAAAGTTTATGACAATCGATTGTTCCCCACCCAACAACCGCGGGTCCCACCAAATCACCTGGAGATGGTAGGCCTAATGTGAAGTAAATTGGTAAAATTTTATTAGTGAATATCGATATATCGTTTGAATGAGGTGTTTAACTAGGTATTGATAGTTCGTTGGGAACCGGGGTTATAGGGTTTAGACCCAATAACCCCGGTTCCCAACAAGTCCCCTAAACAGTGAGGCGAAGCGTGCACCTTCTGCTGAACTGTAGCCCCAAAAGGAAACTGCGGGCCCTGAAACTAGGCCCTACCACCCAGCATTGTGAATATACCCACTGGAGTCCTCTGAACACACAACCCTTGTGAATCTTCCCTCAATAACCTGTTTAGTTAAGAATCCTAGGCCTATTTGTATGTAATCATGTAACAGTAGGTACTTATTTGAGGTTAAGGCAGGTATATTTTCATGGCTAGCTTAAGTGTCAAAATAAATTTGATAGGTGATAAGGCCTACCCTAATTGATTTAGAGGTCTTAATCAAATTGTAAGTTGACTGTGGAGAATATCAGTCATGATAATCCCATGAGTAAGCTAGAAAAAGATATAAAAGAAAGTATGACATGAAGACTACCTGTTTGATCATTAAAATCAGTATCGTATAGCATCCACTTACTCTGACTTGTGATGAATTATTTCAATGTCTTCAAGTTCGAAGGTACACGATGACAAAATGTCCATAATTGCTGTAACGATTAACTAGAGGTACTAGTGGTTTGATTAGAAACACAAAACAGAATGAAAAGAGAACCACTGGCACATTGTACAGTTTCTATTTGTTTGTCAATGTTTTTACTTGTTTATCAATATTTAATACTCCCTTAATAACTCATTTCATTGCCACTCGCTGCCATTTGCTATTCTACTCCCTACTATCCACAGTACACAACTACACAAGTAGTCCACTTTTTTGATTCGGCGGGTGCCGGGGTGCCGCGGCTCGCGGCTTGGCGGGGTCTGTGCAATTGTGTGAAGAAGAAAATGAATGCAGTTGATAATTTGGCATATATGTTGTGTTGAAATGTAATTCTATGCAACAGATATTCGCTGAGTATACTGGTTGCTGTGACGGGTATGATTGGGGGCCGTCCATAAATTACGTCATCTGAAAGTAGGGGGAGGTGTACAGAATGAAAATGACGAAATGACGGTAGGATGTGCATGGGGGGGTGTAGTCACTGAGATTACGTCATTTTTGGAATTGTGTGTGTGTGTGTGTGTGTGTGTGTGTTAACAAAGCTACAGACGACACCAGTGGTCCAATTTTCATGAAATTTGGCATCTAGGTATAAAGCCGTGGTATCTCCAGGCTTATTTTTCATTTTTTCGAATTTTTGATTTTCGAGGGTAATTAACCCCTTAAAACCCATAAAAATGACAAAAATAGAAAATTTCTAAAAAAGGATATAACGATTTTGATAAAAATTTCATGGTTTTTAGTACTTAAGATGACAAACAAAATGACAGCACCCGCATGTATGTAAAAATTCAGGTTTAGAAGTTATGGGGGTTCAAGTGTTAAAAAATTCATATTTTTCAAATTTGACAAAATCTGTAAACTCTAAAGAAAATATACTTGCAACCATTAAATTCGACTTGAAAAGCTAAATAATCCAGTATTTTGAATCATTAGTTTACGTCAACTGGCTGCGGAGATAATTGATATTTTAGTTCGGCGGTAAACGCAGTACGTTGTCCAATGTTATTCTTATGGCAAATATTTATAAACCGATATCTCCGTTATTTACCAACCGATTTTGATAAAATTTGGTACCGTATATATTTGTGTGATAATTAATTAATGTTTTATTTCACTATATATATGTTTTCTGGTCTTAAATGACTTGAAGGGAGAAACTATGTGTCAGTTTCCTGATACCGTTTATTTATATTTCCAGGCAGCGTCAGCGGCCATTACTGCTAGTATTACAAAAATCAAAAAGTTCTGGATTGAATCATTGAATCGTTGATTAACATCAAAAAATTAGCCCAAAATGGGTCTAAAACCTAATGTGATGGTTTTAACAACCCAACAGAAGAAACTTTTAATATGATTTTCCCTAAGTTTGGCATTATTTTAGAAGTTTGTACTCTATTACGTCATTTTTCAGTGGTGGGGGGGGGTCAGGTGCGTTATGACGGTAGGATGATTGTAGGGAGGGGTGGCCCAAAAATGGCAAAAAAGCGATGACGTAATTTATGGATGGCCCCTTAGGATTGATTTATTTTTTAATGTAGCGAATCAATTACTGATTACAAATATTATAGTTGTTTTTTCCGGAGAGTGACAGAAATTACTCAAAAAACCATTATGATCTGTTGAAAAGTAATTTTGACTTACTGTATGTCAAAAGTACAGAGTTTTTGACTTATGGTTATCTCGGTAAAAAGTCATGACAACTTTTAAAAACCAGAAACCTATAACCTACATCTGAGATCGTGACGTCTTTTATAAACCGGAAACTTATAATCAATTGGTTCCACAAAATTGAAATTCGCTGAGTAAGCATGTTTGTGGCAGCAACGGGGGTATATTAGTGATTGATTAGGATGGAATTGTAATGTAGCGAATTTTTTAATGAAGCGAATTCATTACTGATTACAAATATTATAGTTGTTTTTCCGGAGAATTTTAGAAATTGCTCGAAAAACCATTATGGTCTGTTGAGAAGAAGAACGAGAACAACAGTACTTTTGACCAGGGCCGTAACTGGGGCCACTGAGGCCCCGGTGTAAGAAGCATAGGTGGCCGAAGAGGGGGGGGGCTTGGAGGGGCTAAGCCCCCCCAGATCTCCTGAAAATTAAACTAATTTTTTGTGGGAGTTTTCTTTTGTATGTTAACCCTTTGAAACCCGAATTATGATGCACCGAGAAAAATTTTTTTCCTATTTTTCTTTTATTTAGGGTATAAATAAATAACACATTAAAACTGTTTTTTTCCCCTCACATGTTAAAAAAAAGTTTTTTGTTGCTTAAAAGCAACTATGGGCACTTGTGGTTACATCGGGTAACCACAAGTACCCAATGTCCCATTTGTCCCCCACTTCGGACACATTGTAATCAGGTAATAATAAAGACCGTTCTATTTCCTTTTCGTCCAAATATTCTTGGTCCATTGTGAATGGCCATTTAGATCAAGTCCTATACAAAATGGCTAAAAAATCATAAAATTAACACAAAATATTAGCTGTAAATGAATTGAATATTAGCATGGGGTTATATGGAGAAACTAAATTTAACTAGTAAAATTTAATGTCACATCCGCCCATAGTTGCTTTTTGGCAACCCGGCGATTTTCTCACATTATAGAAATACTCACTTAAATTACTAAAACTTATTAGAAACATAAGCTAGAATAACTGAGGATTGATAAGATATTTTTTCCCACAATACGAAATGTCTAGAACTATAGTAAAAGATCACTTGAAAAAGCACAACTTACCTCTAACCTCCAAACCATGTGGTCGCTCTGAAGAAAATTCTCTAACGCAAAGACAACTGGTCTAAACTCCCATCTAGTGGCCGTTTTCTGAACTAAAGAGTGTTGACAAAAGGCAACTGTGGGCTTTTGAGGTTCAAACAATATAATTTTAGAGAAAAATCGACAGAAACATGGCGTTGCCAAAAGGCAACACTGGGCGCTAAAGGGTTACTAATGTAATAGGTAACCGAGGGAATCAATCGTGCCCTTTAATATCCCTGTTCTCTAATTTCGTAGATACTGTTTTTATATTAACATATTATGTGTTTTAATATTTTTGGGGCGGGGGCAACATTTTGCAAATATTTATTTGGTTGTTAATGGGTTCTAGGTATTTTTTCCGTATTTTCAAAGTCACGAATCTCATGACCGTAACTTGCCCCTAGAGTCCATTCTTCAACTTTCGTGCTATTTTTAGAACAATTATGCGTGCTAAAATAAATAATGCTATTTTTTATATCATCTATACAGTATTATTAAAAGAATTTCTGGGATTTTGTCCAGAGCAAGTCGACCCCTAGAAATTAATTTTTATGCACATATTTGGTATCAAAGTAAAACTATTATTCTCTAGATGTGCCTTTTGCGTGTTTGGAAAATATCCCATCACAAGCCTTCACACAGGAGGCTTTTGATATTCCAGCTTAAGTGCTACTATCTGTGTTAGAACCTGTGAACTTTCTCCAATTCACATTTATTTGTAACAGAGCAGATGATCAAGATATGAAATAGTTCAAGAGGCACACCACAGAATGCAGTGCTAGCAAAAGTCAGTTAACATTCATCCTTATTATTATTATGATTTTTATTTCTTAAAATATTGAGTTTTTTTTAAGACAACTGAAAATAAGGAAGATTATTTGCCCAATTGAAACTGAGACCAACTGTCTGTAAACATATCAATTTACTGTATTTCTTTTCATAAAAAGCAAACTTAAAAGGAACATAAGTAACTTAGGAGATGCTCTGAAGATGGGATTTTCTAACAAACTGTTCACAGTCAGTGGATATACACGGTTACATGTTTCAACACATTGATGGATGATTCAACATTTAAAGTTTTGAAATATTAGTTGAATATTAACCTAAAAAATTCAAGAGTTAAAAGACATTTTAAATTTAAAACCTGTATTTTGTAAATGTACTTGGAATGCGAAGGATATTGAGGTGTTAAGGGTCCAATTAACCTGCCCAATTAACTCCATTTTAAAATGCTTCAATGACAATATGCCTATTTTAATGAAGGCATTTCATCCTATACTCTTATATGAGCAATGTTATCGTCCGTTCTTGTATACTTGCTTGCTTGCTTGCACAAAGATCTCAAAAACGGCTCCGAGGATTTCCTTCTAAGTCTGGAAATAAGCAATTTATGACTCAAAAACGTCTTTTATGCAGATTACTTGGCCAGATAAAATCTATTAACGTAATAAATCGAATTTTAAAGTTGTAAAATTTTAACATTGGCCTTATGAGTTGCCGAGATGGCAACGAAAATAAACAAGGAAAGTGTAAACAAATGAAGTAATCATAACAGCTGTTTGGAATCTACAGCCATCAAGGGAAAATACAGCAATTGGGATGAAGAGTCCATGGAGCAATAAAAAATGTTTCCATTTATCAATTTTATGACATTGAAATATTTTATAGTAACTGGATGAACTCGTAAACATGAAATAACACCGAGCAAGGCTCGGTCCACCAGGTATTAGAAATTTATGTTATTTGCTTAGGTTAAAATTTGCCAAACATGTCTTTAAGATGCGAAACAAAAAAGCGGGTCAGTTTGAAAATTTAATTCCTTGACCGTTATGAGAGTTGAATAATTTGTGTTTACGGCGAATGGCTATTTTATAAATGTTATTTAGATATTAGTTCATCAGTAGATCAGTGGTTTGTCCATCTTCTTATCAATTTTTCTTAATAACAAAGCTGAATGCAAGAACTGACGCGTAGATGTTGTGTAGAATTAACATTAAGCTTCAATACTTTAGAAAAGAAAACTCTAAAACTGAGACATGGAGATGCGCCAAGTACATAATGAAGATCCAGGTAAACTAACCCCCATTTTGTTTAAAATAAATATTCTTGCAATGTCAAAATTTCAGAGCGTAGAACGTATACATAGACACTTTTAAAGCAGATTAAATAAATGAACGTCTCAAATTATGTGAGGAATTTATTACACATATTAAGGATTCAAGACTAAAGTAAAAAGTTATTTTTTCAAGTTTGCCCCGATGAGAAGTTCAATTACTGGTAATTTTATGCCAGTTCTATGACACTAAGAATTAGTCTAGAAAAAAGAATTCACAAAAATACTCACTTTCTCATTGAAAGATAATTGATGCTGCAAAGCTCCATACATAATCAACATGAAACTAAAGCCTATTTTAACAAATTGTTTTTAAGTCACGAAGTGATGCGGGATGCTAGTCACTAATTATTAAACTTACAAAAAAAGAGTATTTAATAATGTTTTATTTATTGCGAACTGAGTATTGCGAGCTGGTGGTCATGTCATGACGGAGTTCATCGGACTTATGGCCAAACTGTATTGCATATCGTTTCTGCGCATCAGCGATAGCGGCAGCGGCCAGGACTACGAGCCGCCTCCCATCAAGAAAGCTAAGGGAGTGAATCGTGCAGTGGTGCAACGTGACTTGACCGTAGACGACTACAGGAGATGTCTACAAGATCACGTGGTCAAGTACACGGAGAATGAGCGCTTCATAAGTAGACGCCATTATATCTACACCATCATGGTGATGAAGCGCTCGCTGGCGCCGTATGACGACAAACGCTATGTGTGCGATGACGGCGTCAGCACATTACCGTGGGGGCATTACGCCATCGCCCCACGTGCACCGCAGGACGAAGAAATGCCGCTATCGTCCCCTGAGTTACCACCTCCGTTGTCCCCACAACCTGGACCTTCTACCGCAGAGTGACTTTGTTCGCCCACCAACACTGTCACAGAAGGTATCCAGCAACGGATATGCAGTACAGTTTGCGGTGACGTCGGTGCATGAGAGCCCATCGTACTCAAAATTCATCGTGGTGGGCCATTTAGGAACCAATTCGTCTTAGGAATAAATTGATTTTTTCTAGTATTTTTAAAAATAAATACTATTAGTTACCATTTAGGAATAAATTTTTCATTGTAAATACTTTTTCTTCTAGTCAAATATTAGTAACAAATTCTTTATTGTAAATATTTTTATTCAATTTAATTGTAAATATTTAATGTTTTATTTAATTGTATAATTATTTATTTTTTGATTGTAAGTAGATATTGATTGTAAGTAGCTATTGATATTGAAAATAAAACATGTTATTTATTTACGTGTGTTAATATTTACTTTCCCATGTATTATCATCTTAAAATAAATCCAGAGTTCCTATAATCTCTGGATTCAAAAATAATTACTTAAACTAAAAGGATAAAGGGTAGAAATGAAAACAAGAAAGTATAATTAAAAATATAACTTTTTATTTTTCAAAAAATCTATACATCTTACAATAATGTGTTTATAGCTATAAACATTATTTTCAAATATAAATCAAGTAGAAGAAGAAGGTAAGTAAAATCTTGTAAAGAGCATCCGGACCAGCGTGTCGTTCTCAGCAGTGGAGTCACCGAAGAGTTGGACGAAATCATTCATCGACATGTCGTAGTTGGTACGGCAGTACAGGTAGGTGAGACAGTATTGGCCGCAAACCGAAGTATCCAAGCCTTGTAGTCGATACTTGTTGTGGATGTAACGCAAGAGACGTGAATTGATATTACGTCTCAGGAAACGTTGAAAGTCGGCTTGATATGGAGGTCGGCCGAAACTGTCGAAATATTCGATAATTTGTGTATTGTTGTTGAATTGTCTTTCTTCACTGTCTCTGTAGAATACTACCCAGTGTTCACCGCTTTGTGTATGCGGTTCGGTGTTGACGACTAACGCAGTCGACGGAGCGATATATGTGGGTAGACGGTCCGATGCAAACACTCCGACATGTTGTATGTTTTTCAGCTTTGCTAAATGTTTCCTTATGGCCGTGGTGTTCATGGTTTGGCGCTAAACGTCCCTCTATTGTTACCGGAACATTCCATCACCTTTTGTTGTAACACGTGTGCCCGACTAATTAATTCTCGGAATTCGGACCCTCGATCTATTGTTCTGCGGCTACACGTCTGAACACGATTGTGTTCACAGTTCGGGGATGACGGGTAGGTCAGAGCTGCTGAACACCGACGATCTAATTTTGTGACGAGGACAACAACAATAACACGATCCGCAATGTGGTTCTTTGGCTGTCAACAGTAACCAACCACGTAGCAGCGTACAGTTGCTCAATGCACAACGGTGTTGTACGCTTTTATGTTGACCACAACGTAGCGCGTTGGTGGATAGTAGATTTCCGATGGTGGCCAACGATCCGCATCCGATATCCGCCAAATCCACTACCAGTACTTTTCCGTTGTTTATGATAAGATGTTTCGTGGCGTATTGTTTCTTTTCCGATCCTTTTACGTAGACCACGGATTGACTGTTGAGACATGTACGTAGTTTGTCCATCATCACGTGGTACGGTATATCACCGTGATTCCAATCGATACCGTGACAGTGTTTAGTCAACCAGTATCTTTCTCGAAGTTTCTCTTCGGATAGAAAATCACGATCGAACGGTGGACGTGCGATGTGGTGCAATAATAGTGTACCGGTACACACGTCTATAACGCTGGCTTCTTTCACTATGAAATCGTTGCTGTTGTCTTTGAAACATTGTAAATCCAAGACGACAGACGAACGGATCAATTTATGCTGCTGCGGTGTACAATCCATGTTTACTCGTTCACGGTCACCGACGTACTGAGCTTTTTAACTGCCGAAATCCACCGACACGTTACGTTGTCGATCGATCTCGATGATGTTGTCCAGTTCCGCATAGATGATCATATTGACGGATTCAGTTAAAGCTTCACTGAACCCGATCTCGATACGTAGATTACCGTTACGTACCAAATTCCAATGACTGGACTCGTTAGCGCTCAAATCCGGTGTCAAATCGAACGCCATCAGACAATAACCTTTTTCGAAATCGTATCTTGTGATATCGTTACCGATATTGTCGAAATGTATTCCGGTACCGCTGAACAGTGTGTGATAAGCGAGTACATAGGCGTCATCAGTGTTGTTGTTGAACACGGGCTGTAACGCTTTCATCGGCACTTGTTCACCGTCCAAATACAACGCTAAATAGTTCATCTTGAAATGTTGGAAATTGAACGGATTCTTCTTGTAGTCGCCGTTGAACGCTTGATTAGTGACCATACCGAGAATAACACGTTTCGGAAGCTGACCCAAGTATACGCTGTCCAATGTTTTGCTCTGTATACCACTGGGCAGTGTGATGGATTTCACTTCGACTCGTGTAATCGGATACTTAGCGGTACCGGTCTCGAGTGTTTTACTATGAGCCAACAACACGCTCGGATTGATTTTACATCGACGTACAAATAGATTCGCCTCTTTGATGTGTACTTTATAAGTGGTCGCGGTTTTCGACATGATAGCGAATGAGTTTCTCGATCTGATCAGACGTAAACGCATCTCCACACCGTTCAACAAGAACTTTTCTTGATTGCATAAATCGATATGCAGATGTCCGATCATGTCCGCATAATGACTCAGTTGAATCAGGTACCGACGATGATTGAGACCTTCGTTTTCTTCTTCACAATTATCCATATGTTTATAGTTGTCTTTGTAGAATAATACACTGCATAAGTGTGATTCTTTCGCGTCCGTGCCGTAGTTCAACAGGTTTTCCAAAAACGCACGGTAGGCGTAAGTGTTGTTTTGCGGTGACACCAGTTTATTGTTCAAGTGTAAATCCACTTGACTGAATAATGAATGTAACCAATTGTTGACCGGACCGAATTCTTTGACGGCATCGCCGGCTGCGAATTTCGTCCCATCATCTTTGACTATAGTGGCTTGTACGTGTAGTAAGGTATGCGCTAAATCCGTATACTCGTCACCGTGACCGGGTATGACGAATTCGATAGGCGAATCGTCCGTTAATGATGAAATCGGTTTATACTGTACCCATTTACCACTGTCGATACTGGTCTGTGTCGGCGGTAATGAGAATAAATCCAATTCTGTCTTTGTACATTCACATGATTTCTGGTGTATAAACGACTTTTTCGCCGCCGCCGCTGCTGCTATTGTTTAAGAGAAAATATCGATTTGTCGTCGTCGTCTTCTAGTCACCTTCTTTTTCTTATGTACTCGACGCTTCGTCGACGATCGTTTCGTCGTCTTTCGTTTTATCGTCGATTTACGCGCGTGTCGTTTACGCTTTTTCGCCGGAGCGGACGTCCGTGCTCGAAGGAGTTTCGTCAAAGACTGCGGTGTGACACGCGTGATACGTCGCTTCTTATAGCCGCTGCCGCCGCCGCCGCCGCCGCCGCGAAGTACGCGTTCGATTTTGTCGTCGGCGCGTCGTTTCAGCGCGCCGGTGAATTGTTTGAGGCGTTCGCCGGCCGTGGTTCGCGGGTCCGCGGTGCCGCCGGCTATGTCGCCGAGAAAACCGACGCCCGATCGTAACGCCTCCTTGCCCACAGCACTCGCACCGGACCTTAGTAGCGGCATCACCGTGCGCACGAGTCCGCCGAGAAAACTTCCGATACCGTGACCGCGTTGATACGCCGCACCTCTGTACACCGATGTAATACCGCCGCCGCCCACTTGTTGACTGCGGTAGTATCTGAGGTAGGGATCGTTCGTATTCATTACGATGTCGCTGTTGCTCTTCGTCGTCGTCGTAGATGTAGTTTCATGCACGTAGTGCCGAACTGGAATGGCACGTGACGTCCCTTGCTGTCCCTTATATCTATTTCCGCGCTCTCGAACGAGCTTTTTATAATCGGCATGTAGTGCGGATCGGTGAAATGTACGACTTTCTGTACGCCGAACGTGTAGTCGGACGTGTCGACATTGACGATTTTCAACAGCGGTGCCACCGTATCACCGACGTATTGCGGTTCGACCAAGTCGCAATACACGTACAACTCGGCCGGAAACGCTAGCTTGATGTTCGGTGAGCGTTTAGCAAACGGTGTTGTCGACAAATTACTATCCGGTAAATAACCCAATTGTAACGCTAAAGTCGGACTCAGTACCATATTGACGACGGTATGCGAGTTATCTACCGCTTGTGTCAAGTCGACCTTTACTAAATTTGCTTCCGAGTTATATACGAACTCGATACTGAATGCGTTTATCGCTCGTGTATAATTTATCGTATTCAATAAGTCTTCAACGGTCTCGTAATGACCGCCGACTATTTTCACTCGCATCGCTGTCAACGTCAATCCCATTGTAACTACTGTCTCGGTGTATACAGTTTCGTCCATGGTCGATTCCATATATTTCGTAGCTTCCGCAGGTGTCGTATAGAAAATTATATTACTCTCCGGTGTTTCGAACGTACACGGATAATGCGCTTCGACGAGCGCTACTTCCCACTCGTCGTCGACATCGAGTTCGATAGTCGACGGAAAATGTGTCAGATAATTGGTCAACGTATTATTCGGATAATAGTTCATCGAACTATTACTCGGTAGTGTCAGATAAAACTGTTGATGTCTCATATTCGTTTCACTTCTGATGCGGGTATCCACGAATTGAATTCGTCTCCGTAACCTACCCACTTGACGAAGTATCGCTTACTGCGACCTCGACCTTTAGTATCGAGTATTTTATCGATCTGGTACAATCGATTCGGGCCTATCGTGACCTTTTGCAGTTCGTGCTCGTAAAAACGACCGACTATCGGTTTACCGTTCAAATCCTTCAATATATACAGTGGCAGTGGAAATGCACCGTACTGTCGATCGACCGTGAACAATTCCTTACTCCAATTCGTCTCGTAGCCTTTGGCGAACGTGCCTTTTTCCTAGCGATACGTACCGTGTCACCCGACTTGAATCTGGGTTTTCTTCGTTTCGGTAGTGTATTCGGTTTGTACATGTGACGCCACACTCGATACACCGTTCTTTTGTCTCCTTTCGCCACGTCGTCAGGACGTAGTCTACCACCCAGACTTTTGTGCACACTGTTATTATAGGCGTCGACTAATTTGTCCAATACATCGATATATCTGTACGTGTTTTTATACGTCAAATAACGCCACATACGTGTTTTCAATGTACGGTTCACTCGTTCCACTACGGCCGCCTTAACATCGGGGTTTTGCGTAGTCACATATTTTACATTGTAATCTCTGAACACGCGGTTCACTTTCTCACCTATAAACTCTGTTCCTTTGTCCGTCTGTAAACACCGCGGTGGTACGGTGTGCGGACTGTTGAAAATCCGTTCGAACGCGGCAGCCACTTCTTCGCCGCTTTTACGTCTCAACGGTTGGACAAACAATCGTTTGCTGAACACATCGATCACTGTCAACAGATAATTGTAGCCGTCATTGTGCGAACTGAGCCCACGCATATCATTCAAGTCGGCTTGCCACAATTCGTTCGGTCCGTACACCACGTATCTGTTACGTAAGAAGCGTTTACGTACGGGTTTGTGCAATGTATACGTATCTTGTGTACGTAACCATTCGACTACTTCGCGACGTTTTTTCGGTCGTAACGCTCGATGAAGCGGGCTTATACCGCCGAACGAGCCCGGGTTAGCGGGATCGTAGTACACCTTTTCTTCCATCACGTCTACGGGTTAAATGGCTCCCACTTTTGAAGTGCAGCCTCACTTATATGTCGACCTTTTGTCACCCTACTAGGCGATCTTATTTGAGGTGCTGTTGCCTCTGCCCCGGCCGTTGTTTTCGATCTCAATCGTTTGGCTATTGGTGACGGACTCGGTGTCGGCGGTAACAATAGTGAGCGACGAACATGCGGCGTAGACGATGCTCTTGGTCGAAATAATAATGAACTGCGTGCTCGATACGGTGACGGTGCTGGTGGTGTTGCTAATCCTTCCTCCTCCGCATACGGTTCACGTCCTATATACTGACGAGCTAGCGTATTGCTCACGTACTCGGACGGTACATTTATTTCGTCCAGTGCATTTAGAACTTCGTGCCAACCCGTAGGGACATTTTCCATTCTACGTACACGCACTATCGCGTGTAACACATCGACAATATTCGAGCCGGGTATTCTCGTATTTCGAACAATAATCGTGCCATCCGGATCCCACGAAATAACATTACTATGACGTTTAATGAATCTCACCAAGTTACGTGCGTCTACTTGATATGTACCCGGAAATGTTTGCACTATATCTTCTTCGTCGTTCGCTTCTTGTATCACCGGTAAAGAAATAGGATTACGTTTTTGTGAAGTAAAATACAAAAACCTCTGCAACACCTGCTGGTATTGTTTCCATTTCTCCGTGTCGTTCAACGTTTTGTCTTGTAATATACGATGCATTTCAGCATCCAAACTGTTAGTGCCGGCGGCCGCTGTCGACGTTTTTGATTGTGTAACAGCGGTATTTGTAATTGACGGTTCATTACGAATTCGATCGATCAGTTCTTGTGGTACGACCACCATTTTCTTCGAGTGTTCCAGATTCGAACTATCCATTTTTTCCCCCTTCTAATTAGTCACGTTATGTAACACAGACTGCAATACTGTACTCAATAGTAAAGGTAATAGAAATCCACCGCCTTTTTGCACGAGATATCGACGTTTCTTCGACCAATTCTCTCCACGCTTCACCAGACGTCTGAGCGATTTTTTATGTTTACGCAATTGACGTTTTTGCTTATCCGACAGCCGGATATTACCGCGTAACAAGTTGTATGCGCACTCGCACACTGTTCTGATACGACTGGCGTCAAAAGCTTTCAACAACGCTTTACGTTCTTTCGGCTTAGCGTGTATCAGCGCCCTCAATAGAGCAACGTCTCTCTTGACACACTGCGACATAACGACCGAGTGACTGTTCGGTCATCGTGTACCCGGACTTATTTATACTTTTTTCGGTTGATAGACGTACTGTTGTTTCTCGTCGGGCAATATACCCGTCCGTACACGCATTTCGTCCGGTGTAGACTGTTTCAAATCCAATAATAAATATCCGTGTGGTCTACGAGTGGCGTCTGTATAGGCCTCTTCGATAAACCTGGTATTTTCCGGATACACCTGACGAGCTAAATGTTTTATCTGAGCCCTGTCTCTAGGATTCTTAAACAGCACAATATAATGTGCGTTCAGAGAAATGTCTCTTTGTCCCCGTCCTTGATGGAAAATATTCTGAGTTATAAAGAACACACTCAGATTTCTATGATGCGACCCTTTAGTAAACAGATCTACTATAACATTAGATCCGCTAGTGGCTGATGACTCACGCATCATATCGTCCACAATCACTAATGTCGGTGTACCATCAAAATCTTCCATATTCGGTAACCCTTGTCTGTATTGTATACCTACATCGATGTCCGGTTGTAACCCTGGACTATGATACCAGAAAATATTGTCAAACACAGTGTCACACATCACATTCAAGTACTTGATAAATCTCAACACAAAATATGATTTCCCCGAACCCGAAGGTCCGGCTACTGTGGCTGAAAATGGATGTTGCCATCTCAGATCCATTGTAAAGACTGATCACAAATACCGACTTACCTTCACTCTTATTACTAATTGAGGGAGTAAAGGTTTGTGAAATAAAAAGACTGGTTTTAATGCTATGAAGGTAGCTATATATATTGCTTACGAAACCTATCAAAATTTATAATCTTTTAAAGTATATCTTCTTTTTCTTGCTTTACAAACATGAATTTATTTCTTGCTTCAAACAAACTCCAATGGAGAATATTTACTGCCGGGTGCTGCTGCACGTCTCACCAAGTGTAAGCGATCCCCGTAGCCGGCGTTGTACTGCTCCATCATGCTGTCGGTGATGGAATCGTTGTAGCGACGTGGAAGGTAGACGTACAAGTAGTAGTCCTCACCGAGCTGTCCCTCCAACGTGGCCAAGATGGTCTCGCCGTACTGAGTGTTGATGCGCTCGAGTTGTGCAATTTTATAACGGCACTCTTCGCGGAGATCGGTAATTTTGGTGTACGGCACACCCGGCTTGCAAGAGTTCAAACACGACTTCAAGTCCACTTTCGAAGCCATACTTTGTTTAAGCACAACCGGTATGGAAGACATAATGCGTTCGAGACACGAGAGTCAATACGAAACACGTCCACACGGTACGAGAACTGAGCAGCGAATGGTGCTGTGGCGATCGGGGTTGTGGTAGTGGGGGAAGGATTGTGAAATAGTTTTTGGCGCTACACGTCTCCCTGTGGTGGGGACGACGTTGGTGGGGGAGGATTGTGAAATAGCTTTGGCGCCAAACGTCCCCCTGTGGTGCAATAGTTTCTAGAACATTCCATCGCCTTTTGTTCGCACACGTGTGCGTGACTAATTCCTGGAATTCTGACCCTCGGTCTATTGTTATTGTTTTGGCGCCAACCGTCTCCCCCTGTTGTGAAATAGTTTCTAGAACATTCCGCTGCCTTCTTTGTTCTCACACGTGTGCGTGGTTAATTCTTGGAATCCCGACCCTCGGTCTTTTGTTGTCTCTTTTTGTTCCGTGGCTGAGTGTCTCTACGTGTTTCTCGTCTCACCGCTGTTGACGACGATCTTTTGCGTTTCACTGGAGTCGGCTGGGACACAATTGTACATTGTTCCTCTGGCGGTTTACGCCAAGCCGCTAACGGCATCATTGTTTGTGTTAAACCGTTAATTTTCGGGGCTCCTGTACTTCCATCAACCCACATATTTTGTAAATATGACAATAACGGTTTCAAATTGTTGTTAATCTCATCATCGGGGTTGAAATAAATACCGCATGTGTATGTCGGAACTCCTCCATCGTATAAATGTAATTTCAGTAACATTTTCCCACAATTATCCGGATTCTGTACTGTATATTGAAACCCACTATCGATCCAAGTAATTGCTGGTGAATCGTTTGTCGGTCTCACAATCCATCCGCCTTCTATTGTATTTGAAGTACTGTTGTCGGTTTGTACACTTACGTCATTCGATTTCTTTTTTCTTGAAACTCGTTGCTTATCTTGTTCTTGTTGTTGTAATGGAAAATATACCGCATTATCGTTTTCACCATCACCGACACTTGACTGATTCATCGCTTCAAGTTCTTTCATCAGCATACGAATGGATTCATCCACTTCATTAATAGTAGCCGCCATAATACTTACGAAACACGTCCGCACGCACTGACTGCACACACTCGACTGACGTTACGCGCTGTCCTCGTATTCGTATCCAAGTGCGTGTAATCGTATTCAAGCACCTGTGCATTCTCGCGGTGTAATTCTGAACTACAATGCATAATTTTCGTAAACGAATGTCTTGCCACACATAACACACTATTAATCAGTACTCTTTCACGTAAACTTCTCCGTTTGTACTCGATATGAATGATTTTTCGAAACGATATATCGATGATTTTCCTCGCATATTCGGTTGTCATAGTCGAATGAATCTAGATGTTTCTAGAAAGTTCGAGGGAGAACTGGAAGGGATGACGTCACTGATGACGTCATAGGTGGAAAGAAATCGAGCGTGCGCGGGTGTACGGTATTTAAATTTTATTCTAACTACTCTAAAAGTTTAGGGTGGCCTTTAGAAAGGCCGTTTTTATCGCTGTAAGGATGGAGGTAAAGGATAAAAAAGGTGAAAATATGTTTTATTTATTATTTTGTTCTTTTCTGAATTTCCGAAGCCAAGCCATGTAGTTCTCCTCTGGCCACCACCAGAGTGGACGGGGTCTGCAGAAGTGAAAGTTGTCGGGGAAGTAATACTTCAAAACCTGGTTGAAATACTGTTGTTCAGCTTCAATGGGTAGCCAGGTTTCTTCGTACTCGATGTGGTAGTTGAAGTCCAGATAGTTCATGTCTTGAAAATAGAAATCCAGGTTGTCGTCCGTTGGTGCTGACTGCCAGACAGAATGGATGCGTTCGCTCCGCCACATTATCTCGGATTCCAATTCATCCAGTTTTGTCGCCAATGTCGGGATGTAGTACCGACAGTCAAGGTCTGAATATTCCGGGGGGAAAATTGACTCTTCTTTCTTCCAGTTGATCCAGTTGTAATTTATCGGTTGTTGTTGTTCTTCCACCTCCATCCTCTCAGCTTCGACGCAGGCTCGAACCAACACCTCGTCGCTGATGGTGCAGTCCCAGCAGTCCATGACTTTTGACCGTCGTCGACAAGCTCCCAAACCAAACTGAAGGTAGAGCGGTGCGCCACAAGGGTGGGGAACGAAACCGACAATTCCGAGAACTAATGCGTCGTTCCTTATTGTTATATGTTCGAAAAGGTTCCTTCCAGATCTTTCTAGATCCTTCTAGAAGCTTATTGTTCGCGATAATAGCCGTCATTCACAACTTAATGAGACACGAATGTTCCTATTCAACCCTCATCAATGTCACGACACAATAACACCCTTCCTTTACAATCAACATACCGCCTTTCTTCTCTTAATAGCCTTGTCAACCCGTGTCAAACTGATGAATGACTCCCAACATCAAAGATAGTTATTGCACAATAGGGGGGGGGCTGACGTCATTCATTTGCATATTAATTAGCTCATTTGCATATTAATTACCAAATTTGCATATTAATTAGCTCATTTGCATATTAATTAGCTCATTTGCATATTAATTACCTCATTTGCATATTAATTACCTAATTTGCATATTAATTACCTAATTTGCATATTAATTACCTAATTTGCATATTAATTACCTAATTTGCATAATTAATGAGATCGTCGTGGGTGGTCTCGGGGGGGGGCACGTGACCTGTGACGTCACCATCCTCCAATCCTCCGCAGGATGGGAGCCCCAATAACCCCCTACTGGTGTATTAAGCTCATATCTTAAAACACAGTCAATAAGTGGTGCGGCACGGAATTTATCTTGTGTGATATCTATATGTTATTGAAATAGCGCTCCTCCTAGGCTTCCTGGGAATTCCAGAGGAGAAGAAGGATCTTTGTTATGTAACAGGTATTAGTTTCAACCTTATAATGCGCTACCCCCCCCCCCCCATAAAATCCAGCCTGGAGCCGCCTATGGTAAGAAGCATATCCGAGGCCCCCCTAATTGTATGGTCACTAGAGGCCAGGGGTGGATTTTAAAATTTGCCACCCCTGGTCTGTTCAGATAGTGCCGCCCCTCCAACACCCAACCCCTCCACACTACATTTTGGACCCTGCAACTCATTTTACTTGTGTCATAACGACCGAAAGGTACTTTGGTATTATACGGAGGCCACTGTTTTTAGAGAGATTGTTTTGCTGGACAAAAAAAATAACTACATCATTGGGAAGAACGTACTTTATTCGACTTACTGCCCAAATTTGACTTAACTATGATGAACGGTATTTGTGTTCTGCCTCCCAGAAGGCAGCGATGTCAGCTGAGGATTGAGTGTTCACGTCGTCACCGTCGCCCGTCGCTATCGTCCACACCCGATCGCCAGATGAGGCATACTTTTCGCCCGCCAAATCTCCTCCAAGTCAGTAGGCTCAGGTCTGGTCGTTAACCGGAGCGCGCGCATCACCTGTCATCGGGTTTTGACAGGCGAAAGTATGTCTCATTTGGTATCTTCATTATGATTACACTAGGGGTCCCATGCACAAATTGCGCATTTTAATATTGTGTTTGTTGTGAGAACCTAAAATTCGAAAAAAATTATTACTTTCTTTAAATTCACGATTATTGAAAAGTTAACCTGTTTAAACTTGAAATTGAAATGTTACATTTTTTAAGAAGCTTAGCTGAAAAAACATACACTATACACACACACATTGGCCATCGTCCCAACACTATGTATTTGAATTTGATTGTCTTCTGGAAATAACTTCGCTCAACAGTAGGATACCGCATGTGTTTTTCACCTTTGCCCTTACACAATCTTTAAGTCGCTGGCAGTATATAGGTTGCACAAAATCGCCCTGCTGTCTCCTAGCAGTTATCTGTTCTTGCCGAACGTTACGCATGTTTTCCCTGATATCTCTAATCTTGTCTTCTCTATTTTCTCGTTGGATTCTTCTTTTTTCTATTTTGGGAGTCATAAATCGTCATCCAGGCGTAATGATTAACAGAGCGTGATGAATTGTAACGATTTACTTTTACAATTTTAAATTTACTTCCTAGCTGGAAAAAACTTTGAACATTCAAGAAAAACATCGTCATGTGAAAATAAAAATAATGTGAATGTTCGTTTGAAATTTTGTGTATGAATTGATTAATTTTTACAATATTTGAAACATGTTAATTTTTAATAAAACACATCAAAGAGTGATTTACCTACTGAATCAATTAAAGTATTGTATCAAAAAATGACTGTTCACTGTTCATAAGTGTTTCTTCTCTTATTTACATTTTCAGAGTATCTATTTTTGTTTACAATGTCAGTGGTTGACAATTCGCTGAAGGTAATCAGCTGTTAAATTACGATTTATATTTAGCAAGTTGGTCAGCACTGAACCGTTGAAAGCGCCCTCTATAAATAAATTAAAGCCATGGGGGAGGAAGCCGAAAACGAAATGCCGATTTTAACTACCTGTCGCAGGTGCGCTACAATATAAGCTTTAAAATGACACCTCAATCGTAAAAATCGGTTCAGTAGGACGCCTTTTTTCTGTTAGATTAGGAAAAAATTAGAAGAGTTGCTAGGAAGTTCAAAGTTAGAACCGCGTTTAGGACACAAAACACTCTTAGGCAATGTCTCGGAAAAACCAAACCAAAAAATGGCACTCAGGGATCAAAAAACTGTGTTTACAGAATAAACTGCAATAGTTGCTCTAGGCCGTATTATGGCGAGACAAAAAGACCTTTAAATGTTAGAATCAAAGAACACAAAGATAACACGAGGAAGGGCTTAGTGGATAAATCAAAAATTGCTCAACACTGCTGGTCTGAAAATCACCAGATGAATTTTGACGAAGCAAAAATAGTACACCGCGAACCTCATTTTTTCAAAAGAAAACTAATTGAAGCTTCATACATAAAACTAGCAGACCAACCAATCAGTCAATCTTCACTTGAAATAAGGCCAGTATGGCTACCAATATTAAACAAAGAATTGAAAGATAGGGAAAATAAAGTGTCAGCAAATAGGGTAATTACTAACAATTCTGTTCAAAATTCTCATAACATGTTAACCCGTAGCAAGGCCAAGGGGCAAAATCAGGTTAAAAATTAACTAAAAAACACAAACAGACACACGGAATTTGCATATCACATGTCTCTGTTTCAGGTTTTCGCCACCGGTAGCGCGCCGTGATTTGGTTGGCTGTGGGCGCCGCCATTTCCGTTGCCGCCGCCATTTGCTTTCCTCCCACCAGTCTCAACTCAGCTCTGATTGGGTGTGGACGTGCTCTCTCCTGTCTGGTGATTCTTGATACTTGTGATTCCTGTGTTATTTTGTGTATTGTTTTTCTTTTCAGCTTATTGCTTTCGTGACTGCTTTTACAGTTCTCTGTTTTAGCTGTGTTTTTGTCCAGGTTTTCCTGGCTATGTGTTACTAATCTTGTTATGTTCTAGGTTTTCTTCCACCTGAAGACGGGATCAGATTCCAGATCCCGAAACGTCGTGAAACTTGTTTTTTACTAATCAGTGATGGCAAATGTCCTCAAAAATCCTAAATGTGCTACCATACAATTTGGGGACACTGCGTAGAGCAATCACATTTTTGTTTCAATGAAAATCAAATGAGGTGATGTTTTAAAACTGAACCTGTATTTTATTGTAAATCCAAACAGAATTTTGTAATATTTTAATAAGTTATTATTGTACTATTTAATTCTTGGTGAATTTAGAAATTAACTTAAACTTGCTATAGCCTTCTTCATTTATAAGCAAAAAATCAAGTGCTTCCTTCTAGTAATAATAACTTATTCAGAGAAGGAAGAACCTTATGTTGTAATATTTTGGCAAAAAAGGTTATTGTCCTGCAAAAAGGGAATAAGTTTGTTTTCTAGGAACCTATACAAAAGTTGGTTTTAAACTCATTTGTTAAGGGATCTAGGAACTTTAATTTTTCATTGTTTAGCTTGAGTAAGTTTAATTATTATTTGATTTTTCGCTACTCATCACTAAATATACAAAAAAAACAAATAGTTTTTAGAACGATATATTTCGGTCTTGTTTCAAAGACCATCATCAGTCATTGAAGAATGATGATGGTCTTTGAAACAAGACCGAAATATATCGTTCTAAAAACTATTTGTTTTTTTGTATATTTAGTGATGAGTAGCGAAAAATCAAATAATAATAAAACCATCACGAAAACATCATACCGTCAAGAGTTAAGTTTAATTATTTGGAGACATTAACCATTTCAATATTTCTCATTAAAGTTCGAGCATTATGGGCGAGACAATCCTTTTACTTTTTATTGTTTTAATTCGATTATAACGGAAGCAAATGTAATGAAGTATACGCTTCTTGTTAAAGGACTATTTATCCAAATTATCCTATAATAATTGTTTTCTTCACTCACCAACATCTTAAAACAAGCAAAAAAAAGTATTATAGTCCAAGTGTAAGATAAGATACATATAAATACAGATCTATTCAGCCAGGAAGTCTTGTAGGGGTGGAAGTGGGAGAGAGATGGAGAATACCCCCACCACTGTTTTTCCTTCATCAGTTGTGTACAGTCAACTTAAAATCCCACATGGCCTATGACAACATTACAAATATTGTTGCAGACGAAGAATCATATGTTTTGATGGATGAGTTATTTCGAAATTTGACTGTACTGAGACTCGCGGTAGGGGAAATCTTCACTGCGCATGCGCATCCCACCGGACTTCTGGGCTGAACAGATCTGTATTTATATCGCCATAATTTGCTGTTGGCCTAATTTTAGTAAACTAGTATGTAATCGCATTAAAAACTAATTGTTTTTAAATTTGTATTTTAAGTATTTGCATGGGTGGATCTAGGGGGGGGGCTGTGGGGGCTGCAGCCCCCCCTTTAGGATAAGGCATAATTTAGTAAGGATGTACGGTAGAGATGGTCGGGTCCCGAAATTTCGGGAAAATTAAATTCCCGATTTTCGAGTGGGATTTTGATTTACTTCGGGAAATTTTCGAGACGGGATCGTTTTAGCGGTCGCAACTAAACAGCGGGTGTAGCTTCGCAAGACTCGCGATCGGCCGCGGAAAACCATCTCGCGTATTTTCCGATCGCGAATAAACGGTAATAAATACAGTTTTGCGAAACTCACGATCGTCCGTTAAAAGCTATCGTGCGTATTTGCCAATCGTAATTAAATGGCAAATAAATGCGGCCTTGCAAATCTCTTGATCGGCCGTGAAAACCATCGCGCGTATTTACCTGTCGCGGATGAACGGCAAAAATAGATTTACGCTGTTCGCAAGCGGCCGCGAAATACGCTAGCGCGTATCTGTCGATCGCGGATTAACGGCCGATGTAGCTTTACGAAACTCGCGATCGGCCGTGAAAAACGATCTCGCGTACTTTCCGATCGCGAATAAACGGCAAAAATAGCTTTACGAAATTTGCGAACGGCCGCGTATTTGCCGATTGCGGATTAACGGTCGATGTTGCTTTACAAAACTCGCAGTTGTCGTGAAAAACGATCGCGCCTATTTACCGATCGCTGATAAACGGCAAATGTGGGTTTGCTTACTCGCAATTGGGTTTAAAAATGAATCCTAGGTATTCACTGATAGCGGTTAATGGACAGATATAACTTGCTATAAGGTGTGACAGTGATGATTGTTCATATTGTCGGCCACATTGGTCTGCTATAAATTGTGGTTTTGCCCATTGATTCAATTTTATAAACTAATTCAGATGTCTTTGAATCCCATTAGAAAGTATGATGATTATTTTTCAAAAATGAGTAAAAAAATTTAGACAGTTGACAAAAATAAAGACTTTAAGACTTTAAAATAAATTTCTAATAAATAGGTAATTAATATTTTATGTAACTAAAGAAATTAAGAATGGGAGTTGTGAACTTAAAATTTGTAATTATCAGCTTGGAAAAACTAGTCTTTATGGTTGTTATCTTGAAGCTCAATTGATTTTTGTATATACCTTAGTTTAAAGTGCTGGAAAAATTATGAGTCATGGAGTAATTTCCTAAAACAAAAACTTCAAAGCCCAAAGTTTATAAAAACACAATAACATCTTTACTGATTATACATGATAGTATGTTGTCACCATGCAATAACCACTCTAGTAGTTTTGGCTTTTTGGAAACCAAACAATAAAACTAAAAGGAAAAATGTAATAACTATTGTGTTTCTAACAAACGTAAAAAAATGTATCTAATGTGTATTTATTTCGTATTTTTTATATGTTATCTCTGTTTTTAATGTATTCAAATTAGAAAGAATAAAAATCCGAATTCAATAAAAAATAATAATCAATAAACAATAAATTTATTTACCATTTTTATATAATTCCATTAGCTTTCTACAATATTTTCAGGTGTGATTCTCAGGGTTTTAAATAGTGTAAAATAGACATTTTCAAGCATTTAAAATATAAATGCTTGGGTCCCCAGACCCTCCGGATTGGTCTTCAGCCCCCCCCTTTACAACCGGCTGGATCCGCCCATGAGTATTTGTCAATAAAAATCGTCAAATTTAGCACTGATATTAAGAGCAACTCTTGAGAAACAAGAATAAATAGTTTTTTTGGAAATGCTTCCTAGTTTTCAAAAAAACGTAATTGGATTGGTGGCACTTTCATACCTAAGGATAACTCTTCTACATTATTTGGTCGTCCCTAATGATGAATAAAAAAGACTGTTCTTAAAAACAAATAATACCAATCAATATAGAATTTTATTTACTAAACTTTGAACTTGTTAACTCGGTAAACAAGATGGAAGTTTTAATTAGGTCACAATTTAAATTCGAATAAGAAGCGCACGTCGCGTTTGTCCAATCTCTCGCCATGTTTTGACGTAGCCGTTGCCCCCAGATGACGTCATGATGCAACAGCTGATCGACATGCGCAGAACGGTTCAAAACTCATCCAGCTGAGTTGCACACCTTATTCAATAGTACAGTACATTGATATTTTTCCACCATGATTAGGTTATTAGGTTAAGGTGGCACACAAGAGAATTAGCTATGACCTCAAACACCAAAGACCAGTTTCTATTGGTCAGAAATCCCATGACACTCATCGAATTTTAAATTCTCGTTACCTTGTTCTAAATCAGCTGATTTCATTTTCGCCGTTTCTGTCTCAACTTCCGGTTGGTTCTAATAGAATAAGCAAACATAACCTCCATGAACTTTTGTGTACAGGTTAGTAACAACGACCTTTAAAATATATAGACTGCTCATCTCGTTGTAAAAAAGTGAAGCCTTCTTGGGCGCTGCCATGTTGGCTATTACTCAAAAAACGAGCAAACCAGAAAATCATTACGTCACCGGAAAACTCACGACGTCACAAAACACTTCATCGACCTTTAAATTATTCAAAACAAGGAGGTTAGAGTCTGTTGTACTGGAGTTATTGCTACTAGGCATTTGTTGATGAAAAAGCGGTTGATGAAAAGATAGGCAATGTGAATGGGAGTAATATAGTAATTAATTTAGGACTTAGCATTCTTTGAACAGTAATTTAAAACGAATCTTTTGAAGACGACTAAAGAGTCGAATAAGTTGTTAAAATATGTCATAAATGCTATACAGATTTATAATCTTAATACTTTTCTGCGTATTTTATTAAATTGAAGTAAGATAACGACAAAACTAATTTAATATCGTCGACTCTTTGAAAATAAGTTTTTATATTCGATCAATTAAATGGTTCAATTCCCATCGCTGAATCGTTCGTTTTTAGTTTATTAATGCAAAGTACGAAATTAATTCCACTTATATTGCTAACCTAACAAAATTAGAGGGACGCAGCAATACTATTGAACGATACCTTCAGTAGGGTGGTCTAACCTCCTTGGTTTAAACGTTTTTTTAATTCATTTATTTCCGGATCAATACAAAAAATTATTATGCACAGAATGTAATAACATTAACTAAATAGCATGTGAAACATTATTGGGCTCGCTCTCTTGGAGACACCCAGGAACTAATGTTCAATCAAAGTCTAACCTATTTCGTTCATTATGTCTTGCAGAACTCTCGCCTTCAAACGCCTATTCACTGTTGGTTCACAAATATTGAAAAATTGTGCACCGGGGACAATACCAATATTGTTAAGGAACTTAGTTGCACTTTTTTTTACGAATTCTTCAACTGAGTCCACACCAAATTCTTGATGAATTTGTCTGTTCCGGACAAACCAGGGCGAGTTGACACATAGCCTAAGAATTTTATTTTGAAATACTTGAATTTTGTTAAGTTTAGTTTTTGAAATTGATAATCCCCAGATAGGGCAGGCATACATCACCAAAGGTCTTAAAATAGTTTTATACAATAAAAATCAATGTTTAGGTTTGAGTGAAGACTTTCTCTTTAACAAGGGAAAAAGAATTGATAGCCGAGAATAGCCTTGTGCCAATTTTGAATTAACATGTAGATTCCAATTTAACTTTTGGTCGAGATGAATTCCCAGGTATTTTATGGACTGGTCAGAAGGATTCCATTCTATTCTCGTATCACCTATGGTGATATTAAGAGGGATTTGTGGTCTTCTTAAAGTGAATATCTTAGCTTCACATTTTGAGGCGTTTAACTGAAACCTCTACTTGTTGAACCATTCAACCAATGTGTCAATGGAATGTTGAAGATTTTGTTGAGCTATATGAATGTCAGAATTTTGAGTTATTACTGCAGTATCATCTGCTTACAAAGCAAGTGAAGCGTACGGTGGAATAGAGATATCAGTTGTAAATATATTAAAAAGCAAGGGCCCTAATATTGAGCCTTGGGGAACTCCGGTCAAGACATTGCGAGTAGTTGAATAAGAATAATTTAGTTTTACACAAAATTTTCTATTTAGTAGAAATGATTTTATCAGATTTTGTAAGTAAAGTGGAACCCCTAATGATTTAATCTTGAATAACAAGCTCTTGTGCCAGACTTTATCAAATGCTTGTGCGACGTCAAGAAAACCTGCTAATGAGTGCTCTTTTCTCTCAAAACCGTTGTTGATAACTTCGACAATCCGCTGAACTTGATGATTCGTGGAGTGCTTTGGACGAAAGCCAAATTGATGAGGGATGATGGCATTAGTTTCCTCAATGAAATGTAAAAATCTCTTCTGGATTACTTTTTCCAATAGCTTTGAGATAGAGGACAGCAAACTAATGGGTCTGTAACTAGAAGGAAAATACTTTGGTTTGTTCGGTTTATGTATTACCATAATTTCTGCTACTTTCCATGCAGTTGGAAAGTAACCACGAGAGATGCAGGCGTTGAAGATGGAAGCTAGGATCGCAAGGCTTTTACGGATAAGATTCTTTAGAACGGCATTCGGTATAAGGTCAGGTCCTGGGGTATTCTTCATTGGGAGGCTTTTTATCAAGCCATAAATTTCTGATGGGGAAGAGAATTTTATAGGGAGTTCAACCGTCTGTGTCACATTTTGAATTGAGGATTCGACAAGATATGCAGTCTCTTGGTCAATTACTTCATTTGGCGAAAAAGCATTTTCAAAGAAGTCTGCAAAAATATAACACTTTTCTGAATCACTTTGGAAGTACCGACCGTCTGTTGGAGGGGAAGAATTACTGTTAGCTGACGCAGAACACGTTTGGTAGCCTGCCATAGGCTAGAGTCGTTTGGATTAATGTTGTGTACATACAATTTATACGAATTAATTTTGAAGTTATCCAGTTCAAATTTAACTCGCCGAATGAGTTGATTTAATCTTCGTCGCATCCAAGGCTGTTTATACCTTTGCCACCGCCTCCTAGTTTCTCCTTGATAAGATTTAGAATCCTTAAAGGAGGGTGCAAAAAGGAATTTGAACGTCGGGGGAATGGCTTGGCCACGGCACGCCTTGTGGCATTTTGAAGGCAATCTGTAAAATGTGTTATAGCCGAATCAATATGAGCCTCCGAAGAAAGATTACGAGGAAAGTTTAGAGATTCATCCAGTTTTGATCGAAACATGGCCCAGTCTACATGACCAGTAATCAGTTTGTTATGTGGTGGAGAGAACTGAGGTTCAAGGAAGAAACTTAAAATAACAGGTAGATCAGTGGTTCCCAACCTTTTGGTGATCACGTACCACCTACCACATTTACAATATTTTGGTGTACCACTTATAAATACACACACTTTTGCTGCATACACAATATTGATGAATAAATAAATAAATATTCTAAAACTATGTTGAATTTCATGATTCTTAATGATTTGTCCAGGTATTTGATTTTATTCAGTAGTTCGATGATTTAGTTCACCAAGGGATACCATGTAGTGTTTGACACAGTAAGTACTGAACCTTACCTTATTATCTATGTTTTTTTTAAGAAAACAATTTTACAATAATAATAATGATTTATGAGTAATGAGAAATACAAGAGCATCTGATTGAAAAGGTGACACATGGATAGTACAATAATGGGTCTTACAATTAGGCTGAAGGCCAGATCAAAATTGAAAATGTCTCTATAAATAACAATTAAATATTATTCCAGGCTATACTCAGGGTATATATAGGTCTTTCTCAGGGGGAAGTATCGTGCCGGCTAGACAAATTCAGTTTTGAAATAAAGTTTATAAAAAAACATAAATAAGTTCAAATGGTTAATTTTTGAAATGTGTTCAACAATGCAAAGCCAATGGTCAGCTTCACAATAAGATGACCGAATAGTAGAAGGTCAATGTTCACTTCTTGAAGTAATTAGGCTGAAATGTTATTAAAGTTCAAAATTTGTAGGCCTAGTAAAATTATTCTTCCTTAAATTTATATTTGATTAACTATTAAATTATTTAACAGTTTCTTCTTCTGTGCACTTGCTAGTAGGAAAATATAAGGATATGGTTGGATCTTACCAAGCTGCTACAACAATCTTCACCAAGTACCAAATATCATAATCTTGAGTGAGGAACAAAAGGGTTTGACTCGAAAAATGTACTTGGCAGAGTTCCCTACTAATAATTTAGGTACTGGCCATGCAATTCCAGTCCTCTGACTTGGGATATTTTAAAATTAGGAACAATGTCCTAAGTTAATGACTCTACACATCCTCTTAGTCTGGCTTCTGCTGCAAGAGTGTCTCTGGAAGGCTGGGGTAACTATTGTTGCACTAGGGGTTCACAAAATACTCATCACTTATATTCTTGACACCAAAATCACTAGAATTTAGATTATTATGAAGCTGTAAATTTTGAATAACTTTATATTATTGTAGTTTCCATGTACATACTATATAATATATATGATTATGATATTAACTTAAGAAATTAATTAACTCAGTAACTGTTTATTTAACATGATTAAGGACAAGTTTAATAACAAGAATGAATTATTAAATTATTTATTTAATAAAATTAATTACTTATTATACTAGATGATTAATGATTTTCTGAGGGGTGATTGCACATAAACATATTAAGGGTAGTTACACATATTAATTATACAAGCAAAATTAAATTATCAAAGAATATCATAAGTATCATGGGGTTCAAGGATCAGTATCTATATTCAATCATGCTGTGGTATTCGTTCACTTATTATTTATTCTTTACTGCATTACACAAATACATAAGACATTATACTAAAATACTTGGTTATTTACGATAAAAAAAATGTATGATGATGACATGAAACATTTCACACTGCAAGTACCCCCCCCCCCCCTCCCGCCTACGAGGGATCCCAGCTAACAATGCCCATTGTTACCCTTTGGCGGATTTGTTATTGCCAGCAAATTTATTTTTATTTTACTTTTTAATGTAATTTTTAGATACTATTTCACATATAAGGACATTTTGACAAATCATATGTTAATCACAGTATTGCTCAATTTTTTTATAGCCAATGTGACGGAAAAAATCTGAATTTTGCTAGTGTGAAATCATTTCTAGGTACACAAGAAAAGTTATCTCAGTCTGTTATTTGAATATCACATATCACTTATATTTATTTGTTATATTTTTTAAATATTTTATATTAAAAAAATCGAATAAATAAACAAGTCAAAGTAATTCTAAGTATACTATACTTTAATCACTGAACTTAAATTTAGGCGTATTACAAAAAGATATACAACGGATCGAATTATAGTAATACCACCAAATTAACACTGTAAAACTGGCACTAATTTTCCAGTGCAAAGAAGTTTTATAATGTCAAATTATTTGTCAAAAGATATATTTTTTTATAAAATGGTAAAAATATAGAGTCTAATTAAATTTGACAACTAAACATAGATTGCGCTCGAAATTGCATGGAATGACAATAAACAAGTGTATATATTAAAAGCTATTTATCAAATGTATTTTAAAATAACTCTAGTATATATATGAAATTTTTCAGAATTTCTAAAGTGAAAAGTATTTAATTCTCCGTGGAAAAGGTCACATAAACATTCCTATACTCCACATATTCCCTTTTTACACTGTGGTTGTGGACTACTCATTGCCCATAGCTCGTTAAATACGTTGGTATTGTCACTTCTGCTACGTGTAGGGATCTCGCGTTTGTTATTAGAATAAGTTAAAATCAGGCAAGTATTGCAATCGAGAATCATTATACCTGATATACTGTCCTGATAACGGATTTTGCAATAAATAAATTCGTCCTAAAACGATCGTACGGAATTGGCACATTATGGCCAAAACAGATACTGAAAAAGTAAATAACCTCTTAACATAAAGTGCGTTTTTCCTAAAACAATTGTGCGGCGAAAAAAACAACAACAATTGTGGCCTGTTTTGGCCTAAATTATGGCCAAAACGTATATTGAAAAAATTATTAACCTCTTGACATTATGTGCGTCTTAACTGTTCGACGGAACATCGCTCATTCGGAAACCATTTTATTTTTTACTACTTTTTCAATCTCTTGCGTACCACCTGAAAGGCCTTCGCGTACCACCAGTGGTACGCGAACCACCAGTGGTACGCGAACCACCGGTTGAGAAACACTGAGGTAGATGGTCAGAATCAAGCTCCGGTAATACTTGCTGGAATATGGGAGCATTAAATTGTGAGTGTAAGACAATGTCTAATACATCGGGCTGACAATTTATTTGCCAAGGATGGAACGAGCCACAAGGTCTCGTCCGGCGTGTTTCTTCCGGAGCTGAATTGTTTATGTTGAAATCTGGCATAATTCGAAGCAGACGTTCACCATTGGGGTTAGATGACCTGCAGCCACAAAATATGGGTTTGCAATTAAGATCACCAACTAGAAGAGTCGGAGTATTTAGCGAAAACAGGTTATGCAGGTCGTTTACTTGAAGTCGCCTGTTTGGAGATTTATAAGCAGAAATAAGTTAAATTTTCATTATTACACAAATTTAGCTTAACGGAGACAGCTTCAATGTTTAACAATCCAGTTAAGAACAAAGAATGGTGGTTGATTGATCTCTTTACAAAAATTGCAACTCCGCCCGAAGCAATTGGGGCCGGCCTACAGCATAACCAGGTACTCGAAAAGGCTCAGAATTAATGAAATGAGTTTCAGTTACACAAGCTATGTCTATATTGTGCCGGACTAAAAACGATGAAAACGTTGATTTTTGTGATTTTAAACCATTAGCATTCCAGTTGAGGATTTTTAAGTTTCGAAGCGTTTAACGATTATGATGAGGCATGCGCCAGGATTGAGGACAGGAAATTAGAAAGGAATTCCTTTATAACTGGGATGACTGACTTGACTAACTTCATAATTCACCCGTCAAGGTCAAGTGGCAAGCTTTGACTGTGTGGAACAGGTTCAGGAGGAGATATTCGGAGAGGAACCGAAGGTGATTGATTTTGTACATTACCTTTGGTAACAGCAGCATAGCTTCTTCTGTGTGGACCTGTGGACGTGGAAGGAGTATCTGAAGAAATCTTTGGTTGGGTAATCACAGGATCATTGTCTATATTGACAGAAGGTCTTCTTTCATGTATATTTTTATTATGGGTTGATTGCTGCCCCTTATTATTCAGATTTTGGTAGTGTTTGCATCCTTTGTAATTAGCGGTGTGTTTTTCTCCACAGTTAACACACGTAGGTTCGGCGGATTTTGCTAGAGGGCAATCAGAATACAGGTGTTGACCCGTACACCAGACACATCTCGGATCTAGTCTGCAAAAGTTCTTCGTGTGACCAAAGCGCTGGCATCTCAAACATTGTGGAATGTCTTTACTTATGCGTTTCGCTTCAACTTGAACAATTGAATGATAGAGTTTTTCAAGCTTAAAAATTTCAAGCCCTTTCTCATTGTTTTCCAACAAAACCGAACAAAGGAGGATGAAAGATTTATTTTTGTTTAACAATCGTACATTTTTTATAACAGGAAACCCTGAATCTAGTAATTCTGTCTTGATTTCCTCTTCAGTCAGAGAAAGAGGAACATTTCTAAGGATTACTTCTAGCTTCTTATCCTGAGGCGTTTGGAAAGTGTGGTATTTGATGTAAGAATCGTTATAGAAACGCGTTAGGTTCCGAAAGTCTGCAACGTCTTCAAGATTAACTTTAAGAGAGAATTCATTGCATAGTTATGACCTGAAAGACTGTCAAATTTATTTTCCAAGGTCAATTGAGAAGGATTGAGAACATAGCGGTTGTGTTGAGATAAATCAGACGAATGCACTCTGTCAACTTTGCGCCTATGAGGAAACACAAATGGAAAATCATCTTTGTTTTCACTCGATCTTTGACATTCTAATAGCCTTGATGTATAGGATTGGATATCTTCGAATTCAAAGACTCGTCATCATCAGGGAGAGGAGTGTTCAAGACAGCAGACATGTCCAAGGTTGAACTATGTCCCAGAGGGAACAAACTATTTAGGCCTATTTGGTTTGCAGTCATAGAGGAAGGAGTTGACACTTTAATGTTATGTTTTTGTTTACAAAACTTTAAACGTACATTACGTTTTTTTAGAGGAACGATTTTTGGAAGTAAACTAAATTAACACAATCTTGAAACAACAAAAATTAAAAATATAACTAGAAAACACTTACAAAAACTTTTTTACGCACGAAAAAAGCAAAAATCTAGCCTTTAGAAAAACACTATGTATGCTTAGTTTCTTTCACTCAGCTGATTGGTTTAAACGTGAATTATGTCAACAATAAACAGATGATTATTTGGATATATGATCGAGCTTATTGTATTTTTGGTTGCAGAATGAGTTTCTATAACGTAGACCAACATGACTGTTTTACTAGTTATAACAATGTATCTGTATACATTGGTTATAACGTTCACAAACATTTTTAAACTAAGCGCAAAATGTCTACATATTATCAAAATATTATTATAGCATTGCTATAATTTAGACTGATACGGTACCTAAATTTTTATGAATTATGTTACGGGTGTAGAAATGCGTGGATCAATGTTACATATACAAGGAATTGCGTCTAAAATGACTTAAAATACTACAGATCCGGAACTGAATTATCATGGTGTATGGGTTATTTATAAATTAGTTATGTTTTCCAATATTACTAGTTGAAATATTATTTATCGATGTCGTCTACGATGTAAGATAAGTATATAATTAAATTATAAAACAACAGTAATACAATTGAAAACTATTTTTTGTTTTTATTATACAGGGTGAGTTTTAATTGTCCCCCCTTACTTTTTTACATTTCTAAAAATAACTATCCCAGACCCCGCCCAAACATTATTGGGTAGTAAGTACCTCGTTCTGAGGGGGTACTCATTTTCGGCCGCCATCTTTGATCCGCCATATTGAATCCAAAAATTGTTTTTCAAATGTAAAAGTGGTGTTGTGACTCATCATTTCAAGCTACATTTTTTCACTGATTACAATGCCGCAATCCGTTTTTTAATATCTCGATTTGTTCTCAAGATATGAGTACTTTTAATTTGTTTATTTTCAACCAATTTAAACATTACAAATTGATAATACCCCCGTTGCAGCAGACCTGCATACTCAGCGAAATTCAAGTGCAAAACAACATATTTCAATCCAACATAGCGAGATTTGACATGTTTTTTAAGCTCCATAAGAATAACATGGGGAATGAGTATGCAGGTTTGCTGCTACAGGTATGTTTAAACTGGTTGGTTTTAATTCAATATTTAGTAGATCTGAACTAGAAGAAGCCATTTACCAAGTTTTATCAAGATATGTTGAGAAATAAGCGAAATATAGAATTTTACTTATTTCCCATAAGGTTAACATTGAGACAACGTACTGTGTTTACCACTTTCAATATCTCGGTAACCAATGGACATAGAGCAGTAATTCAAAATACTAAATTGTTTGTTTTTTTGAGCTGAATTCAATGGTGCCAACAAAAATTTGATAAATTTTATTTTTCTATGTGAAAAACTCAAAAAACCCATTTTTGGGGGGTTTATCCCCCTTTAGCCCCCCTTCCGGTGGTCCGATTGGGCTGGTTCACGAACTCGTCCGAGTGATTACCACTTTACACGTCTGTACCAAATTTCATTAAGATCGGACCATATTTACGGCCGCTATCATGTTAACAGACATATATATATATAGATATATATATATATATATATATATATTCGAACAAATGGTGTTTTTTGCTTCTGGGGACCCCAAAATGAAAAGTTAACATGGTCTCGGACTTAAGTCTTACCATGAGTACCACCGTAATAGCTTATTCCTTTAAGGAAATTCGCTAAAATAGGCCCATAACGGCAAAATGATGGTAGATAGTGATGAATAACCACCATCAGTCAATAATGAGTTATTTTTAACTTTCAACAATGTAAATATTTTGGCCGCCATCTTGGATCCGCCATTTTGAAATGAGGTAAGTTATTTCAAATAAGAAGATGGCGTTGTGACCCATCATTTTAAACTAGTTTTTTACGCTGAATTCTGTCAGAATTAATATATTTTGTGTCATTGACAAATTTAAATTATTAGTATTTCTATTCTTCTGTTTTTAAACTTGGTGACACATTTGATAATTAACATATGTTGTTGTTTGTTTTTTGTGTGGGACAAAAACATTGTTTTTTAATTATTAGTACTTTCTGAGATGTGAGTTTTTGTTATAGGAGTGAATAATTTTTTTATATGTGTTTTTCAGTTGATTGATACTGAGTAGATTGGAGTTTGGGTTCGATTTGAGGAATTCAATTGTGGGTCATTTGGTTTAATGTATTTATTTAGATGTGAATGAGACTTCTTGTAACAATTAATAAATCGTGTTGTTGTTATCATGACTAAATCATTTAACTTTTGATAGGTCATGGGCCCAGAGCCCGCTTGAATGCTAACTGTGTAACTTTGCTTGAGTCTTAGAGGTGAAAATATTCAAATATTATGACATCAAACAGTGACGGCTTAAAAATTGAGAGACTAGGACCTAAAAATTATTTAGTTTGGAGTAAAAGGGTAAAAGCTTTTCTAGTGAGGAAAAAATGTTGGACTGCTATTGATCCTGGTTTTGACGATGATGAAGACTTAAATGATGAGGAAGAAGAACAGAATTTAATTGCTCTTAGTTATTTAACTGAACTGGTGGAAGATTGTTATTTAAATGATGTGACAAAACATGTCAGAGCCAAACATGCATGGAACAGATTGAAAACTATTCATCTAAGGATTTCTCCGCTTCAGTTTGTGAGTACTATGGATGAACTATCTAGCTGTATGAAAAAATCTGATGAATCAATACTGGAATATTTAAACAGAGTAGAGCAGTTAGTGGAAAAATTGAGAAATCATGGTTCCAATATCAACGATCAAGATTTAGCAGCTTACATGCTTAGGGGTTTAAAGCAAGAAAATTACAAATATATTACACATGTGATGGAGTTAAATGAAGAAAAGCTAACTTCAGAAAATGTCAAGAGTAAGTTGATGCTGGAGGAAGCTAGAATAGAGAGAGAAAAAGCCGAACGCGAGAAGAAAAATCAAGAACTAAAAAGCTTTATGATGAAAAACAGAGGGAGAGATGAGACAAGTAATGTTATGAAAACTAATTTCAGTTATGGGAACAATATCTTTCAAAATAAATCTTGTCACTGCTGTGGAAAACTAGGCCATTTTGCACGAGAATGTCCAAAGGCAATGGAAGCTAAATCAAGGGGAAATATAATTTGTTATAACTGTGGGAAGGAAGGACATCCTTCGACAAAATGTAAAAGTAATTTGAGAAATGTGTACAAAAAGAATGAGACCAGTGAACTACAAAGAGATTTTAAAAATATAAATGTTAGTTATGAACAGAAAAAAGAGCGAGAATTGGAAGAGAAAAAATTAGGAGACAGTGTGGTGAGAGTAAAGTATTCTGTGCATATGATGAATGGCTGTGATAGAGAAAGAAAGGAAGATAATGCAATGAAAAAGTTGAGTGATGCAAACAAATGGATAGTGGATTGTGGATGCAATCATCATATAACTCCTTTTAGAGATTTGATGAATAACTTTACGGACAACACGACTGGAAAAGTAGAGATGGGAAAGAAAAATGTTTCATGCGATGTGAAAGGCGTTGGGTCAGTGACTCTGAAGATAAGTGATGAAAATGGCGGATGGACTTTGAAACTGACCAAAGTTTTATGGGTACCTGATGTTTCGGACAATATTTTATCAGTGAGACAGTTAGAGAAAAATGGCGTGCGCTACACAATTGAGGATGGTACATTGCGTGCTTTTGACAAAAGTAATGGAGATGAGGAACTTTTTTGTGCTAATACCACGGATGATGACATGTACTCGATCAAATGTGATTGGTATGAGTTGGAGACTTCCAATCCAAATAGAGAATGTGATGAGGAGCCAGTGAATGCTACTGCCTGTAAAATGGTGACCAGAGAATTGTGGCATAATCGTTTTGGACATGCAGAAAACTTGCCTGACAGTGAGTTTATCAGCAAAAGAGTAACTAATGATAAATGTGATGTGTGTTTTAAAGGGAAAGCAAAGAAATCTTCTTTTCCTGACAGACCTGTGAGGTCATCTGCTCCACTGGATCTTGTGTATTCTGATGTGTGTTATGTCAAGCCGAAATCTTTGGGAGGGGGTAAATATTTCTTAACACTGACTGATGATTACTCACGTTACAGCGAAGTTAGTGTGCTGGAAAGCAAAAGTGATGTCTGTGAAGAAGTAATGAAGTATAAAAAGAGGGTTGAAAATCTTCATGAAAAGACTTTGAAGTCAATACAAACAGATGGCGGAGGCGAATATTGTAACCGTGAACTTCAAGAATTTTGTAGTGAAAATGGCACTGTCCATAGACTGTCATTACCTGGAGAACATCAACAAATGGGTGTCGCAGAGAGATTGAATCAACAGCTGTTGACCTTAGTAAGGTGTATGTTGATAAATTCAAGACTTGCTCTTAATTTTTGGGGGGAGGCTCTGCATACTGCATGTTACATTAAAAATAGATGCAAATCAACTTCTATTAATAATAACATACCTTATGAGTTGTGGTTTGGTAAAAAACTGTCTGATGATGAATTGGGGAGAATGAGAGTTTTTGGATGTCGTGCATGGGTTTACGAGGAACACTCTAAAGCTGACAAGTTGGAAACTCGTGCCAAAGAATGTATTTTTCTAGGGTATCTTCATAATCGAAGAGGTTATAGATTGTGGGATTTGGAGAATAAATGTATTGTACTGTCTAGAAACGTTGTTTTTGAAGAGAAAGTCTTTCCTATGAAGATTAGGGGAGGTAATCCTGAACCTGTCCTAACTGCTGAAACTAGATGTAAACCAAAAATTATTGATTTGAGTTTGGGCGATGAATCTGATAACGAGACTGCATACATTAATGAAACTAGTGAGATCGTTGAGAATGATAATGTAGATGTTGAACAAGAAATTACGGTAGTAAATGAAAATGACATTGAGATTGATGAAGTTGAGGAAGTCCCTGAGTTACGAAGATCTGAAAGAATGAAAAACACAAGAAATTGTTCTGATTGTGTTGGATGCAGGTTGTGTGTTGTGGCTGATATGAATGAAAATCTTCCAAAAAATGCCAGAGAAGCTCTAAGTGGTCCAGATAATAAGAAATGGGAAGAAGCGATGAAGAAGGAGTTACAAGCTTTTGAGGATAATGACTGTTGGGAGCTGGTTGAAAGACCGAAAGGGAAAAATGTTATAGGCACCAAATGGGTATTTAGAATAAAGGAGGGGACTGATTGCAATGAAAATGTATATAAGGCAAGACTTGTTGCTTTAGGTTATACACAAATTGAAGGAGTTGACTACTGGGATACGTATAGCCCAGTGATTAGACGGCCGACAATTAGAATTTTGATTGCTCTTGCCACGGTGAAGGGCTGGAATGTTGAGCACTACGATGTGAATGCTGCTTACCTAAAAAGCCCAATCAAGGAGGAGGTGTACGTGGAACAGCCTAGTGGTTTTGAAAAAACAAAAAATTGTGTTTACAAATTAAAGAAGAGTATGTATGGCTTACATCAAAGTTCAAAAAACTGGAATATTTGTTTTGACAATATTTTAAAATTAATAGGCCTTCAAAGATCGGTGTGTGAGCCATGTGTGTATTTTGATGAACACATAATAGTGGGAATTTATGTTGATGACATTTTAGCTACTGGAACTACTGAAAAACTAGCATTGTTTAAATCAAGATTATCTACCCATCTAGATTTCAAGGATCTTGGGCAAGTTAAAAGTGTTTTATCCATGTCTGTAAGAAAAACTGAAAATGCTGTGTATTTAGATCAGTGTAAATACATTGAGAAATTGCTGAAGCAGTACAATTTAGAGAATTCAAAAGGCTGTGTTGCTCCATTGGATGTTGGTGATAAAAGAGTGGCTGGTGAAGCTGATGATTGTAACCAAACTTTGTATCAGAAAGCTATAGGTAGTTTGCTCTACGTGTCAAATAATACCAGACCGGATATTTCATTTGCTGTGTGTAAACTGAGTCAATATTCACAAAAGCCGTGTGTGAAAGATTGGCAAAGAGTAAAGAAGGTATTGAGGTACTTGAAGAAAACAAAAAATGTCAAGCTTTGCTACAATAGGGAAAATAGTTTCTTACAGATTTTTTGTGACGCAGATTATGCTAACTCTGAAGACAGAAAATCAATATCTGGTTTTGTGTGCAAGTTTGCTGGTTCACCAATCTTGTGGTCAAGTAAAAAACAACAGATTATTGCTACCTCAACAGTTGAAGCTGAGTACGTATCTATGGTTGCGTGCTCAAAAGAGGTTCTGTGGCTAAAAAATTTCTTTTCTGAAATAGATGAAACAAGAATTGTCAGAGAGCCAATCAAGATTTTTTGTGACAATCAAGGTGCGATATGTGTTAGTTCAACTTATGTTGTATCTGAGAAAACAAAACACATGGACGTGCGTTATTTATTTTTGAAGGACATTGTGGCCAAAGGACTAATCAAATTTGAGTATGTACCTTCAAACTGTAATGTCGCGGATGTTTTCACGAAGCCATTATCGGGAGAAGTGACATCGAAATTTAGAAACTTGCTAGGTTTAGTCGAGTAACTTATCAACCATACAAGTATCTTCGATTAAATTTGTCATGACAAGGGGAGGTGTCAGAATTAATATATTTTGTGTCATTGACAAATTTAAATTATTAGTATTTCTATTCTTCTGTTTTTAAACTTGGTGACACATTTGATAATTAACATATGTTGTTGTTTGTTTTTTGTGTGGGACAAAAACATTGTTTTTTAATTATTAGTACTTTCTGAGATGTGAGTTTTTGTTATAGGAGTGAATAATTTTTTTATATGTGTTTTTCAGTTGATTGATACTGAGTAGATTGGAGTTTGGGTTCGATTTGAGGAATTCAATTGTGGGTCATTTGGTTTAATGTATTTATTTAGATGTGAATGAGACTTCTTGTAACAATTAATAAATCGTGTTGTTGTTATCATGACTAAATCATTTAACTTTTGATAAATTCAATGCCGCATCCCGTTTTTAATTGTCGTGTTTAGTTTTCAAGATATTGACAAATATCTAATAAAAATCTCAAAAAATATGAATTTTTCAAAAACTAAATTTTATAGCTAAAAACGGGTTTTTAGCTAAGTCAAGGCCATAGTGTGGTCTTGCCCTGCTTTGTATTTACAACAGCTAGCAAATTTCTCTGTCATATAATAGCAATAACAACTCTTGATTAGGCTTTATCGTTGCCTGCAAACTAAACTCTTGATCATATGGTGAACGTTAAATCTCTCGGTTCTATAGCGGCCGTCAAACATTTAGGTTGTATTTATTGCATTTAGAAAATCACGATCAGATTTCAATACAAATACTCGATTATTTGCACCCGATAAATCTTGGTTTTATCAGAAAACAAATCTTTAGGATTTGCAGTAATCGGCCAATTTCACACGGTTATTTCAAGGTAATAAAATTTCACGGTTGTACCGTGACCGGTAATTTCGGCTGTATCAATAAGGCGGGCGTATTCCGCGGTCGGCATATTTCTTGGTATTAGCTTCTCGCAAAACAACTTGGCAGATGGCCGAAAAACAGCTGGATGGGTTATTTAACATGTATAAAAGGGAGTTTGGTTCCTTTTATAAAACAATTTTTACCCCTGTTAACGAGTTTCATATCAATCAATCAATCAATCAATCTTTATTGGTCATTTGGCATTCACATGCATTGACAGGTCAAAAAATTCCATGCATATACAATTGGTCATAATAAATTAATTAGGCTATCACAGACTTATAATTTCAATGTCAAATAAATAATTAAATGAAAAAGCATTAACGGAGGCAAGAGTAAGAATTACATAAAATACTTAATTGAACATGCAATAGTTGACCTAAATAATCTAACGCAAATTTACTAGCGATGAATGATAAGCAGTTGGAGGCAAGAGTAAAAATTACATAAAAAAAATTAATTGAACATGCAATAGGTGACCTAAATAATTTAATGCAAATTGACTAGCGATGAATAATAAATTAAGCAGACGGATGCAAGAGTAAAAATTACATAAAAAACTTAATTGAACATGCAATAGGTGACCTAAATAATTTAATGCAAATTGACCAGCGATGAATAATAAATTAAGCAGACGGATGCAAGAGTAAAAATTACATAAACTACTTAGTTGAACATGCAATAGGTGACCTACATAATTTAATGCAAATTGACTAGCGATGAATAATAAATTAAGCACAGAACACAATAGACAAAAATAAATAATTTACTAACTAGCCTACTTAAAATTATCAAATAACACAGACTCGGGCAAATTAAAAAATTCATCAATATGGTAAAAAGAGTTGCAGCATAACAGGTTAAATAATTTTTTTAAATACTTTCAGGCTTAAATAACAGTCAACATGCTTTGAAATTTTATTAAACACACGAATGCCCATTATCACGTACTCTGACCTAGATTTCTCTAAACGTACTTGTGGCAAATCAAATTTTCCTCTATATCTAGTGTTAAAAACATGCACATCACTTCTTAATAAATACTCATGCTTGTTTCTAAAAATAAAAATTAACAGTTTAAATACATACAAATTTATCACAGTCAATATTCCTAAATCTACAAAAATTGGCCTACATTGAGCCAACCTGTCTGTTTTTGCCATTTTCCTCATAAGTTTTTTTTTATCAATAATACTTTGGTTTAACTTCCCCAGTATATCAAACCATATGACATTACGGATTGAAAAAGGGCATAATAGGCAGATTTAACATAGGCAAAAGGCACATAGTGTATTAGCCTAGACAAAAGAAAGAATGTTCTGGACAGCCTAGTCGTGAGGTGGTCAATGTGTGGGGCCCATGACAACTTACAATCTAAAATCACTCCTACATTTCTTAAACTAAAATTTACTGTTTTTGTTTTGTTATTGTTTAAAAGAAAATTGTTGGTTGCAAACCATTCAGAGACAGTATTGAAAGTATCATTCACTTGTGAACTTAATTCATCTAAGTCTGAATTGTGACACAAAAAGGTTGAATCATCAGCGTATAGATATGTATTACATTGAACCGATCTTGGCAAATCATTAATTGAAACTAAGAATAAAAAAGGGCCAAGTGTTGAACCTTGTGGGACCCCACAGACCACCTCACCCACAGACGACAGCTCACCTCCGACACAAACAACTTGTCTTTTGTTCAGGAGGTATGATCTCAGGAGGCTAAGAGCTGCACCTTCGATACCATAAAAACACAGCTTATTCAAAAGCATTTCATGGTCTACGCAGTCAAAGGCCTTGCTTAGGTAACAAAATGTGACCCAAGCAAAGCCCCTGTTCTCAAAAACTTTATAAATTTTGCCAAGCAAGGTGCCAATGGCATCAGAGGTACATCGGGCCTTCCTGAAACAAAACTGTAAATCTGTTAACAACCCATGAGACTAACAACAACCTAAGCTAACATGCATAAATTTTGTGTTTCTATTGCCCCTGGTAAGTGGGGAAAAGCCACAATCATCAATTTAACACAGTGTTTCTATTCACCCCAAAGTGCGGGGTGAATAGAAACAGCCATATTTTATTTTATTTCTGCTTAATGATTAAAAAGAAAAAAAATTGATAACTGGTTTGGGTAGAGGAGTCCAAGACCGGAAATATGAGCTAGTGTTGAAAATTTAAAAATTAATAATATAGTTTTTACAGAAGCTTAAAAGTCAAAAAGTGTTTCTATTCACCCCATTCTACTGTACACACTCCTCTATGCTTCTAAAAATTATGTCTACGTCAAACCTTATATATTCATAATCAGCATAAATCGAGGAATCTAACTGTATAAATATATTTTATATAAGACTGAAAAATAATTATTTATGAAGAAAAACTTAACTGTATTGTCATTATTGTGACTTGAAAAAGTTAGTTGGCTACTACTTTTTTTATTTTTTGGTCAGGTGAGTTTCGTGCAGATGAAACTTTTGGGCGATTACATGGTTCTTTTGGGCGATTTCCTCTCGTTCATGTACGGACATTATGTTTTTTAGATGTATAATTCTAATAAATAGTTATAAAATAGTAATAAATAGTATTCTAAGTTCGGGAGTCGTTTCTGCAAGAAGCTACACTACAGGCCACCATTATTTAAACACATTTTAAACTAATAAACAGATCAAACAAAACTAAACCTAAATAGGCAAATAATACACTTATATCGACACGAACAACAATTGTTTACAAGAATGTAGGCGCACAAAACAGCGTGTACGAGCAAAACAGTGTGTCCAATTTATGGAAGATAATATCCCACGAAAAAACAAAAAATCCCAATTTATCCCTCATTTCTCCAAGTATTGTCCCATATCCCATCTTTGGGATAAATCCCTACAGTGGAAACACTGGTGCATAAATCCCTACAGTGGAAACAATGTTTTACGATTTTCACCGTCTAAAACGTTAGTGATCGTGGAATAACGGTGGAGAAAACAAAGCGCTATGTATTACAGTGCCGGCGCAGTGTCACCCAATAAGTAACTGTTCGAATCGATGTATTGGTGTGTAATATCAATAGAACTATCGATATAGGCAATCAAACCAATTCGATTTCAGGCTTTCAGTAGTTAATTCCCCATCCAACAACCCCAGATTCCACCTTAACCTCAAGATGGACTGGGTGTACACCTTCTGCGGAACTTGTACCGTTTCATTTGGTTCTCAATTATTTTTATATTGTAATGACTAACTTGAATAAGTTAATCCAAGTCAAACACACTGAGTAAAATGCCAAAAATAGGCCTACCTATCTATGTTGTACACATAGAAGTTAATCCCTAATAATCATTCGATATCTAAGGTTACCGAATTGTAGGATAGTTGAATAGTTAGGTCTGCGAAAATTTATCCTATCCCCGTTAACGATGAAGACATTTACTTTGTTAAAATGGCACATATTACATGCTTCATTGACTTAGGTTAAGTTTATATGTTTCAATAGAAGCCTAGACGTCAAACTTAACCTAAGTTTACTTCCCTGTATGAAGCCAGAAAGTTCCACAAAAACTGGTTTTCAATTTTTATAATAGTTACTATGAATTAGGCTACATTGTTTTGTTTGCCTATACATTTGGGCATAGGCCTAGTCCCTACAATAATGAATGTAAGAGCAAAATCACAAACTAAACAAAACACAAAAGTCCAAAATTGTAAATCAACTTAAAGTTTTTTGTTTGTAAGGAGCTTATTTTTGAAAAGGTTATGTTCATTTGAGTGTTATTCAGTTTTAAATCTAAGTTAGATTAGGAACACAGTCTAAGTTAAAAAAAAAACTTTTTGGGTTTATGTAGTAAAATACCCGCGTTAATATGATGAAATCCACATCAACTAACAAAGTTACAACTGAGTTTTGCTTTTTCGCTGGTAGAGTGTAACCTGAACATCTTAAATAACTTATCTTAAGGTCTAAGTTAATGTGTTATCACACTTACCGTTATCTGATTCTGAAGTATGCGTATCTATAAACAGCTAGTGACTAAATAAAACAAAAAACTATTAACTATATAAAACTCGAAACAATAAAATTATTAAAGACTCGAAAGAATCTTGCACGACTTTAGAAAAATAAACACCAGTCACCGAGTGAAAGCAAGATGGCGAGTCTCCAGATTCAGAGTGAGACAGCGCGGGCGGATGCGGTGACGTCAGCGTATCCTGGCTTCCGATTGGCCAAGACTACGAAGATTTGTTTCAAATTTGATTAGATTTTACTGAGACAATAGACTGTCGATTCTGAGAACGGCCGTGGAGCTGCACCGGAAACAGGCCCTGCGAGGGTATCGCAGGCATACTTTCCTTAAGCGTGCAGGAAATACTCTTTCGATAATATAAAACGAACGAAAAAATAATTTGCACCATAGTTTCGATGAAAATGTTTAAGAGCAAATGAAAAATAAACAAACAGGCATACTTCCCCTTTGCGAGCAGTAAATATGCTTTCGATAACATATTAAGCGAATTAAAAGAACACTTGCAACATATTTTACGTTGAAAATCTTTAAGAGCAAACGAAAAATAAACTAAATAGTCATACTTCTCCTATGCGTGCAGTAAATATGCTTTCGATAGCGTAAAGTTAATTAAAGAACAACTTGCAATATATTTTCAGTGAAAATATTTAAGAGCAAACGAAAAATGAACCAAATATGCATATTTCCCCTATGCATGCTGTAAATAAGCCCTTGATAACAAAAAGTAAACCAGAAAAATATTCCCAACAAATTTTCGATGATAATTTTCAAGAGCGATCGAAAAACAAACCAATTTCAAATATTGAGAAAGCTTTCATGCTATCTGGGCAGTGCACCCATGGAACGGTGCATGGTCAATAGGAAATAAAGGTAAATATATCCCATTAGAATATCCTATTAGTTTATTAATATTCTGACACTTGCATAGTGAGAGAAGTCCTATGGAGAAGACAGGTTTTTTTTTGGAAAACCTAAAAATAATGTGATAGGCCTAATGTTATTACGTTGACAGGATTTGGCTATTATAATTTTAATACACAATTGAAGCTGTTACAACTAACTGCTGCTCACAAAGGCTTAATACTTAATGTTCTAGGCACAAAAATTGCAATTTATAAGTAAAATAAGATTATTAGGCCTAACTTGTTTATTAGCTATTGCCCATTTTAACACTATCTTGCTTCAAAAGTTACAGAAACTTGAGACTAAGATAGTATAAAATGAAATGTGAGAGATAATATTGGGAGCAATAATTATGCAACTTTTAACTATTTTCAGTTAATTATCATCAGTTATTACATTAATTGAATCTTTAAATTAATTTGAAAACATTTAATTACAACGCCCAGGGGTTTTTGTCGATATTAACTTGTTAAAAATGTAACCTCAGATGATGAATACATTTTTAATAACAATTACAACATTATTTCGATGAGATAATTTTCACACGAAGCTTTAACCTAAAAATTGTAAACAAAACAAAAAACAATAAAACTGAGTAGACGACGACAAAATGGCGGCTTTGTAGTTCTGTACAATTTCACCAGGCAGCGCCACTGTCCTAAAAAAGGCCACCGAGTTAATACGGGAGTGCCAACTCTTAACGAAGTTCATTATTACTCTATGTTTTGACGAAAACAAGACACCGTTGATTTTGTCAGGTTGGCAGCGCCAAGGGGAATAAATTCCGTTCTTTGAACGACTCTGTAAGAGAATTACAATCTTTAGGGAACAGGAACGACAAATAGTTTGAAACAGTTAGTCGGTTGTTTTGTTCTTAAAAGGTTAGAGTTCGAGTTTGACGTTCATGTAGAATGTTTTGTTATTATGAAACAACGGTATTGTTTTTACATTAGTGTTGTGTAAAAATGTAATGTATAAATAAATCGTTTGATTCCATATTATATAGCTCAGTTAGCCGAGCTGTTCTTTTTTGGGGAATAGTTCAAAGAACGGAATCTATATATTAATACGCAAGCGGTTTTCTTTTCACAGTCCAACCGCAATAACGGCTGGACCGATTTTAACGTTTGAGGTATCAAATTAAAGGGAATTTTATGTAGATTTGTCAACAAGTCTCAGAATTTTAAAAAAGGGCGTCACTAAAGTACAGTAAAGGGCTGAAGTTTCGGAACAGTAGCGCTATTCATGGACATTTGAGCAAGCTCTGTTTACTTTGTTTACAAACTGAACATATGGCCAAGCTCTAAAATAAACCACAGATTGCAGCAAATATAATTAATTTTTCGAAAAGAGCAGTTTTTATATTTACAGCTGGCTTTGTTTTCGACAGTTTTCTTTTTTTAAAGATTTATTATGTAATTTAGGTTATGTTATGAAGTTTTAAAAGCTCTTACCAGTTTTACAATGTGTAGTTTACGATATCTCATAGTGTTTTTTGAAGTTATATTAACCTGAGCAAATATATTTTTGGATTTGGTGCATTTATAATGCCACCGATAAGAAGACGAACATAGACCGGTCGGAGAAGTCGGAAAGAACACGATCGCAACCGCTGGCATCACCCTCCCGATGTAACATTTTATGCTCCTTCCAACCTCAGACCAAGGAACTAAAAATGTTTTTATTACGGTGGGTTGCATCTCAAGAATGAAAAGACTGCTAGAGTAATGGGTCATTTACGCGTTTTTACCACAAAGGAAATGTTGCCTATAAAGACAGCCGTTCCCTACAATATCTGTTTTGACGATAATTATCAATAAGCAGCGGCAATCCCTAAACAAAGGAAGTCATTGCTCAGGGCGCCAGTGTTTGCTCTCGGTCAGCTACATGTTGCTGTAAGCAGAGCGTGACCTTTTGCCGGTGTTAAAATATACATTTCAGAAAAAATAGGACATAGGGAAATGAAAGTGTTCCCTAAAAATCGTTTACGTTTACCAGAAACTCCTGCGGTAGATCAAATTAACTTTAATAGTTTCAGTAGTTAAGCCATAATTTTGTTGATGAAGTTAGCCCTTCGATTAAACTTTAAAAGTATATAAGTAGGCTGATTATTCTTCATTATTTTACCACATGATTTTTGCTCGATTTCGAGCTACGTGTTATCTAGTTTATTCCTATTCCCCTTGGCTCTTTCAACCTGGCAAAATCAACGTCCGTGAAGACAGCTCGATTCGTACTTCGGCAGTGCTGTGAGATAGTTCAAAATTTTGTGGTTGTGCCTTTCTAATTTTCCCGTTACTACTTCAACACAGTTTTGGGTAATTTTACTATGTAAATACTTTTACTACTGTCCTTTTCTATCAAGTAGCACACCTTATTATTTATATCTTCCTTCCATTAACATACTTAAAACACACTTCTGGCCCATTTATCCGTACAAGACACGGCTGGTCCTGACATGTCGTCAGGTCTAGCCGACCACATGAATAACCTACAAATGGAAACCGAAATAGCTATTAATTCAATTTTGCCGACAAATAATGAATCAAACCATTCTGACAATGAAAAGAATATTAAGCGTAAACATGATGATCAACTAAATGATGAAAATAAAAGTAATGAAAACCTAAATCCACCAAAACCCAAAAAATCAAACCAGATAAGATTATATAAAAAAGATAATAAAGGTCCATTTGAAATAATAATCCAAGACAAAAATAAAGCAAAACTCAATCATTTCCAGATAGGAAAAATCATTAAAAGTCATCATACTGACATTGATTACATCCAAAGATCTGGCCGCAACGTGTCTGTGTTCTGCAAGTCTTATCAATCTGCAAATGACCTAATCTTATCACAACATCTTATTCACTACAATGTTTTCATTCCATCTATTAGAGTGTACACATATGGTGTCGCAAATATTGATCCTCTAATCCCTGAATCTGAGATACTTACTGATTCTGTTTGCAACAGTCCCATTCTTGAAGTTAGCCGTATTAAGCGGAGAGTCAATCAACAATTACAGGACACCCATTTTGTAAAAATTACCTTTGATTCTGACACCTTGCCTGAATACATCTCCTTAAACTATGTTCGTGTCCAAATTGAGCCCTACATGATTCCTGTCAAACAATGTTTCCGTTGCTTTGCCTATGGGCATGTAGCCAATTCCCCTTGCCAAAACACCAGAATCTGTAGAGACTGCGGTGACAAGTTTCATTCTTCACCGTGTGAACTTCCACGTAAATGTGTTCATTGTCTAGGCCCCCATAGTAGCAATTCTAAATTCTGTCCTGAGTACATCAGGCAAAAGAAAATAAAAGAAAGGATGAGCCTAATGAGGGAAGACTACTTTACAGCCAGTAAATTCTTCCCTATCACGTATAAGACTGTCAAAGGCGTCTCAAAAAGACCACAATCATTTGCAGAAGCAACCAGATCTTTGGAACTAACAAATCTTACTGAATATCCAGCCCTACCAGAAATTTCATTAAATACTAGTCAAACTCCTCTCTCAAACAGGTATTTACCACTAGTTACTGTACCTGAAACTCCATCGGCTAATGCTGCTCCACATACGCCACTCCAATTCCGAAAGCCATTATCTAATACAGCTAATAGATCAAAAAATACAACTCCTCGATCTAGCCCCACGAGTTCACGACAAAATATAAGTAACATCACTAAACCCAATGTAACAACTAAACCTAATCCCCCAGAAATTACTCAAGAGAGAAGTGAGTATCTAAAATCGCTTCTTAACGCTCGAGTCGCTGAAATTAGAAACAAATTTAAAAACAGTAATATCACAACAAAAAAACAAATGGATGATTTACTTGCTACTTTTATTAATAGCCCTATTCCTGACATTAAAACTAACATTTTATCTAATAAAAGCAACTCGACAAACAATTTAACGCTAAATAAAAACACCAGTGCTGCTGTCCCACCAGACAAAAAACAACACGGCACTTCATAAACTAAATATATTACAGTGGAATTGCAGATCTCTGAAACCCAAATGGCCAGAGATCTGTCAATATTTCAATAACAATCAGATTCATATTGGATTATTTCAAGAAACCTGGCTTTATGACAACTTTAAATTATCAGATTGCAATTACCATATAATACAAGTTAACAGAGATGATGGTTATGGTGGAATTGCCACCATAATCCATAAATCAATCCCTTTTGATAAAATTATAGAATTTAATAATAACAAGGTTCAAATGATGGCGATCAAAATTAATGGTTTCAATAAACCATTTACTATCTACAACATTTATTGCACAGATGGTAAAATTGATTCAAACTTCTGGAAAAACAACTTATTTAATAAGGATAATGACTATGCTTTAATCTGTGGTGATATGAATGCGCATCATCCATATTGGTTTTGCCATGATGCGAATTCTCGTGGTAACGATATTTTTAGAGAATACTCTACGAGTCAATTTATTATGGTTAATGACAATTCATACACAATCATTCCAAGTATGTTTCATAGACAATCTGTGATAGATTTAACTTTTGCTACACCGGACTTATACGCACACCTCACAAAATGGGAAGTTTTAAGTGACCCCATGGGTAGTAACCATTTTCCTATTTATATGCAATTCGAATTTGTATATAACATTTCAACAATGAATCAGTTTCATTTTAAGAAAAATATTAAAAAAGCTAACTGGAATTTGTATGCACAATTAATAAAGGAAGAAATAGATAAGTTCAATAACATATCTGCAGACATGCATTATAATTATCTTGTAGAGGTAATTAAAAAGTCATCAGATAAGGCTATTCCAGACATTATTATGAATTCTTCCAAGGCAGGTTTTAAACCTAAACCTTGGTGGAATGTACAATGTAAGCAAGCCATTGCATATAGACGCTTAGCTTTTAAAAATTTTAAATTAAATATGACACCAATGAATTACCGCCTTTATCAATTAGCTCAATTCAAGGCTAAAGAAATAATAAAGGCGGCTAAAAATAAGGGCTGGGAGGAATTGTGTCAAAGAATTGGTGGCAAATCTTCGACCCAATATGCATGGAAAATAGTTAAGAAGCTTAAAAATTCGAATATAACACCAGAAAAATCTCAAATAGTAAATAACAACGAATTGTGTAACCTATTCATGCAATTTATCATACCAGACCACGTACCTCAAAAAATTGAAATCATAGCCCCAACCATCAACAGTAATGTTCACCCATTAGAATCTGATTTCAATATGCAAGAATTAATGAAAGCTTTGAAATCAAAGAAAAACGATACATCTCCTGGGATGGATGGTATAACATATTCCATGATAAAAAATTTACCTTTGAATGCCTTAAATATATTATTAAAAATTTATAATAATATCTGGAATGATAAGATGGGACTACCTATGGAATGGAAACAAATTAAAATTGTTGCACTTTTGAAAGATAAGGACAAAGAAAATTCTTATAGGCCTATTTCTTTGATATCATGTTTTATTAAAATTATGAATACAATGATTAAAAACAGATTAAGTTGGTTGGTAGATAAACTTGAGATTATTCCTGATACCCAATTTGCCTTTAGGAAGAATTTAGGCTGTGCTGATTACATGATACAGTTTATATCTAATTTACAAATAGCTCTCACCCATAATGAAACTGCAATACTGGCAGCCTTAGATATATCCAGTGCTTATGATCATGTTTACTTGCCGAAGTTATGGTCAAAAATGTATGTCAAAGGCATTCCAGCTAAATTTATTAGACACTGTCATAAATGGCTGGTGGATCGGAAATTGACTATTAAACTGCCGACTCATGAAATCACAAGGACCTCATGTAGAGGAATTCCGCAGGGCAGTGTATTGAGCCCGATTCTCTTCGCCATCTATATCTCAGATATAAATCATTGTCTGCCTCAAAATGTACATTCTCTACAATATGCTGATGATATAACTCTGTTTGTGTCAAGTAAGAACCATGATACATTACATCATGATATGCAAAATGCACTGAATAATATAAATAAAGAATTTAAATTGCTAAACCTAGATATTAATCCGAGCAAGAGTGTAATTACAATATTCACAAGAAAACGGTCTTTACCAGACTTGAATACCAACTATTATTTAGACAGACAATTAATGAAGGTTGATGACAAAGTAAGACTCCTAGGTATATTAATAGATAATAAACTTACCTTTAAACAACATATTGACCAATTACATATTCAATGTTTTAGAGACTTAAACATATTAAAGATGTTAGCCTGCAACAGAAATGGGGCCAATCCTGATTTTATCCTTAAGATATATACGAGCCTAATAAGGGCCAAAATGGAATATTGTTCTTTTCTGTATGGACATGCTCCGAGAAATGTCCTCAACAAACTAGAGGTGGTTCAAAACCAGGCATTAAGAATTGCTACAGGAGCATTTAAAACAACTCCTATTATAGCACTCCAAACAGAATGTGCTATTGTACCTCTGGAGTTGAGAAGGTTAACACTTGCTGAACGAATTATCTATAAAATCATGACTCACCCACAACATCCCAGTTATGAAAATATATTATATTTGAGACTACTCATTGACAATAACCCTTTTTGGGGTAAAAAGAGAACACCCTTGTATGTTAAACCAATAACTATTGCTCAAACGATCAATCCACCTAACAACCTATACAATGAATTCTCAACTCCAAATGACTTCCCACTTCCTCTGGAACTAATCAAATTGAATTTACAATGCAATGTACTTGTTAATAACAAACTAATTGACAAGAGTTTTAATAATTCAATCATACAACAGGAATGGTATGAAATGCTTAACCTAACCTATAAGCACCAATTCATTATTTATACAGATGGGTCAAAGTCATCCGAATGCACAGGTGCCGCTATATATATACCAAGTAATAATACCATTTTGCAATATAAACTAGATAAAAATGTATCTAGCTATTCTGCAGAAATGTTTGCTATTTACAAAGCCCTAGAATACACTCGGAGTCTTAGTAATAAGGACATAGTCATTTGTACTGATTGTCAATCAATTATTAAAAATATTGAATGTGTCATCCAAGGTATCTTAAATTTCAAAGATATGATAATAAATATAATATATGAGATATATAATAATTCTACGAACAGGTACACATTACAGTGGATACCTGGTCATGTTGGGATAAGAGCTAATGAGGTGGTCCCTGAACTAGCTAAAACCTCGATCCATAATGAACATATCTCTCGTGAATTCTACATTACAACCGATGACTTTAAATCTTTTCAAAAAAAAAGAAACTTAAACGCAATGACAAACAATTTAACAACAACAAATAAAGCTCAATGGTATAGTAGCATAAATAAATCATTTACTCAGTATCCATGGTTTAAATCCTCAAATATGTCTAGAAATGAAATCGTCAATATATGTAGAATTAGATTTGGTCATGCAAATGTGAATGTTTGTCTATATAAAATGAAATGTTATTTTACAGCCTTATGTCTTAAATGTTCACTTGGTACGAATGAAACAATTGAACACATTATTATGCATTGTCCTCATTATAACTATGAGAGAGAAAAATATCTAAAGAAGACAAAAGAATTAAGTAATCATTTTACAGAGAACTTAAACAGAATTATAAGCTTACAGGATACTGACATTTACTTAGAAATAAACCGATTTCTCCAATCTATTAAAAGAAGGATATGAGTGCAAGCACATAACATTACATAACACAACATAATTGTTTACATATGTGTAATCTCAATCCATTGGTGCTTCTTTCCGTGGCCAACCTTTTTCGGGTTAGGACATTGCTTGAGCGGCCCCAAGCAGAGAAGAAATTCCTACACCTTCCCTCCTCTAAATCCTTTCACTTATTAGATTCCTGATCTTTTATTACTAACAAATTACATACAAACATATACAACATAGTTGTTCCTTACTAACAAAATTAAAAAAAATCAACAGGGTATTTTCATGATAATTGTTTAAATGTTCAGTCCAATTAATTGTAATTATTAAATAACAATTTCAATTACAGCTAACAAACTAGAAAGAAAGGCACAACCAAAAGTGTACATCGAGGCCTCATGAATTTAATTTCAGGCCGCCAATTGGCAAAAGAAAAAAAAAAAAAAAAAAAAAAAAAAGTGAAGACAGCTGTCGCCAGCTGTGTCGCTGCCTGACTGGTTTACTCTTTCATAGCCGTCTCTAGAGAGATGGTTATGCTATTACGCGCGAACTCCAAAGGTAACATCTCGCTGGTTTTGAATCTTGGTGATGTTATGGTTAAGGGAAATTTGGTTAGGATTGAATATTGAACACAACTACTGTTAGTTTTATTGACTCCAAAAGTGTTGAATATAAAAGTTCTTATATGTCAAGACTTCAGGTTTCGAAAGGCTTAAACAGATTTTTGAAAGTGGTAATTTCTGAATATTAAGTCCTGAATGTTTGAATCTTCCCAGAAAACTTAGGTATTAAGTTAACATTATGAGCAAAGCAAACATTCCCATACATAGCTCTGCAAAGAGCTGCAGTTTGTTTTGGTACTGGAAGGTCCACCAGTGGCCAAAGTCTTTCTGGATCTGGTTTGATGCATCGATGTGAGATTTGATTATTAATGGTTCTTTGCCTTATCTTAATTTTATTGATTGTCAGGTTGTACTTTCTAGCAGGAGCTAAAAAGGCTTCTAGATCCCGGTTGTGTTCCCTTCTGTATCTCCCCTTACTGTTATGTCATCTAAATATGCTTTAGTTTTAGGCCTACACAACTTTTCTTGTTGCCCATGATTTTATTTATAACTCTTAGAAAGGTACGAGTTTCATATCTGATCTTCTGCCGCCTCTTCTGTTGCAGACAATAACTTATAACATCTGATTCCAAAGAAAACAAAATCGAAGGATCTACCAGTAGACGAACTTCGATGTTAATGATTAAATTAATTTGCTCAGTCAGTTAGGTTAGTCAGTTTATGTTAGTAACGTTTTAATCTAGTTTTTGGCTAGCTTTATCTTCTTAAATCTAGTGTTATAAAGTTTTATTATGTTTAGGTAGGGTACCCATGTTTTATTAAGTGTGACATAATAAAATAATATATTTGACAATGGTTTCGGATATTGGTTGTCATTGATGTTTCCTCCATTACTGATGGTTGTCAAAACAGTACATCGATTGAGTTGAACACGATAGGTTGATAGTTGATATCGAATTACCGAAACCTAAGCATATAGTCTCACGCAAAAACAAAAGTAGGCCTATGGTAGGCCTTGGCTACTTAATCTTCGTCCATGTTAAATTATGTTGAGAAGTTCATTTACTAATCCTGACTAAAACACCTAAGGTAGGCTACTCAATCTTCGTCCATGTTAAAATATATTGAGAAGTTTAGTTGCTAATCCTGAGTAAAATACCTAAGGTAAACATAATTAGTATAAACATAACCTATAAAGACAGAAGATCAGATGATAAACGTAAGTTTTTATCTTCCTCTCAACGATTGGTATCTGATGGTACTCTGAACTCAAATTACAGTAAACCTCGGATTATCCGGATTAATGTGGCAGAACACCGATCCGGATAACCAAAAATCCGGATAATCCGAGGTCATTACAATATCGCCTAAATAACAATTGCGTAACTTGCCTCTGATAAACTGATGCTGCGAACAGCGTATTAAGAAGGTACAACATGTTAGACTTACAAATTTTACGGGGGTTTTATTTTGAAACAAGTATTTTGACAGCATTCAGTTTCTGTTCTAAAGTTAAAACAATTTTTTTCCTTTTACAACCACTCATTTTAAAACTCAATAACAGTTTACACAAAGAGTTCACAGCTATACACACATCAAGTGACAGCAATAGACCAACACAAAAAATTGCCATAGGCTAGGCCTTTGTTGATTACTGCTAGCGCCCCAAGTAGCAAACCAGGAAACTACGTTTACAAAAATGCTGTAACGAGTTGTTTAGTCAAGCGACTCCCTTAATTAATTATAGCGATTTCAAATGCGTACAGTAATGTATTACAGTTGCATTTTACTTTTATAAGGCACATTTCAATCGTAAACTCGCTAAAATCAGGTTTTTGACGTAATTTTAACTTTTTAATTTCTTGGATAGGCCGATCTGGATAATCCGGGATCTGGATAATGTGGGGTCCGGATAATCCGAGGTGTACTGTAATAGTTCTGTAAAACTTGTACCTGGCATTTTCATTGACGGCTCGTCTGATCGTGCTGCTGGTTACGCTTGTTGTGAAAAATGCGTTCAACTCTGCATGGTGGTAAGACAGTCTGGTCGCACTGGAAAGAACATTCAGGTTACCTGGGTACCTCCTTTCCATGGTGAGAGACTAACTAAGAAACCAGCGGCTGATATACGAGACGGACAGAGGTTTCGTTATAAAACCGTCACCTCTGGGGCTGCCAAGGAGCCGGTATTGGGACCGGATCTCTGGAATGTCTTGTTTGACAGTTTGCTCCACACAGAAATGCCGCATGGAACGTTCCTCGTGGGATATGCAGTCGAAGTGGTGGCAGTCATCACCGAACGAGACATGGAGTTGGCCCAAATGAGGCTGAATCAGGTCAAGCGCCTGGTGGAAGGCTGTATGCGCAATCACAGCCTTCAGCTGGCTCTCTCCAAAACGGAGATAAGCTGACAAGGAGGTGGATGCCAACAATTATCCTGATACATGTGGGGACTGAAGTTATCGAGATGCAGAGGATGGCTAGGTACCTGGGAGTGGTGCTAGACACGCTCACCTATTGCACGCTCACCCTATGCTCACCTATTGGGACCACATCAGGAGCGTGTGTGACAAGGCAGCCGCAGTGACGTCCTGCCTCGGAAGGCTGAGGCCAACATTGGAGGCCCGAGTCAAGTGAAACTGTGGCTGTTGCTGTCGACGGCACAGGCCATCATGCTCTACGGAGCGGAGATCTGGGCAGATGTGACAAAGGTGGTGAAGAAATACCGGATTCGCATGATGGCGGTGCAGAGATGCGGTGCACTCAGGGGCGCGCCCTCGTACTGCACAGTCTCACCTGTAGGCGGCAGTGCTGGTCATAGCGGGGAGTCCATTGACCTGCTTGCACGAGAGGAGAAGGCCATATGAGTGCGTGCACCCGAGATGGATTTTGAAGAGGCTGCCGAGCTGACATGTGGCCAAACAATGGCCGCCTGGCAGCGTCGATGGGACGAAGACACAACCGGAAGGTGGACTTGGCGCCTCATTAGAAATCTGGGTTTGCAGCAACCATGGAGAGGTAAACTTTTACCTCACCCAGTTCCTGACAGGTCATAGCCATATCCGTCTGCACCTCCATCTATGGGCAAGGTCGACTCGCCCGCGTGCAGGTATTGCGGAGACTATGTGCATCACACTTTCTTCGTGTGCCGTTGTTTTGGTGGAGAATGTACTGCCCTCACCGATTGTTCGGCGGCCATCTGACTTCGGGCAACATCGTTGGGAAGATGATGCAGGGCGGCGACAGAATTCCAATTCTGACTTAGTTTAGTCCGTACTGCGCCAGAAAAGGAGAGACTGGTGTCTGGAGTGACTTCAAATCGAGAACAGAAAAAGGTTGATGACCAACTGAATAGCCATGAAAGGGACAGCAGCTGAGGAATCCTAATAGGTACAGAGGCCACACATTGCGATGTCGTTATGAGCAAATGCTCGGGTCGATCGCAATGGATGTGGTGACAGCATGGGTGGGGTTTTTTTTTCAGGTTGCCCGGGCAGACTTACAGGCACCGTATGCCTCCCCTTAGCTGCCTCAAGGCGGGGTCTCAACATCAATGCTGTCGATGTCACAAAGAGGCTGAAGACCCTTGCTTGTCGCTTTGCTCACTGGAGCGAGCGACTTAGAGGGCCCGCATTTCATATGTGGGTAAGAGCTATTTTAACCTCCTTTCCAACATGGAAAAATATTTCATTGTCGATTTCTCCTATTTTTGGTAAAAGGATAGGTGTCTAACTCTGTAAATCGATTAATAGTCTGTGAATACCTAATCTATAACTAGCTTTTTCTTCCTAGACACCCATGACAAGAAGAACCTGCGCCTGCCACGGTGATTTACTCTCTTCAAAAATTATATCTTTTAACATTTTATCCTCTTCAGATTTCATAAATTCGCTGCACTCTGGAGAGCCTTGTCTTTGTGGCTATAGGCTTACAGCCTGAAGTAAGGTTTGAGAACAAATGTACTGGTGGTATGCGTACCTCTGTTAGGCACCATCTTCAGTGGTTCATTATCTCCTCCAAAATACATCTCAAAACTTGAATGGTTCCTTAAGATGTCATGATCTATTATAATATCTGCAAATGGGTTCTTCGTTACATAGAGTTTTTTACCTTCATGCTTATGGTTAAGTTATTCTAGTTTTACATTACAAACCTAATTTATTTCAGAACTGAGAGATGTAAATGCCATTGATACATTTAATCTCCCAGGTCAACTACGTAGCTTATGTATCCATACAAACTATTTACTTACGAAACTCTCTGAGCTCCCCCGTCTCAGTCAGGGTGTCCGCTTAGTATTAAGTTATTTTAACTGACATTGTACCCTCAGACAATACAGGAAGAGATAATGCACAATGCTCGAGATGTTACTGTTGGGTGAAGTACAGATACTCGCAACATTACCATTTTGTGAATAATGAATACTTGCAGACTTACCCTTCGACGATGTATTTTCACTCCTAGCGTCCCTAAGCACGATCCTTGTGGAACTCCTCTTGTAACTTCAAATTTTTCTGATAAATGATCATTGAAATATAGTACTGGACTCTTTCCTTTAAATAAGAATTCATTAGATTTATCAATGATTCATCGAATCCATAATATTTGAGTTTTTCTACTAATATTTCATGTGAAATTGTTTCAAAGGTTTTTGACATATCAGAGGATCTGAAACATAAAATTTTTCTTTCTCCGATGTAACTAATGGAGTCTTTGATTAATGCAGTTATAGCATCAGTTGTGCTCATTTTTCGTTTAAGCCAAGTTTTCTATGGTTGAATAATTTGTTATTTTCAAAATAGTAATTAATTTGATAAAAAATAAGATTTAAAAGATTTTAGGTATAGTATGAACTATAGAAATTTGTCTTTATTTTCATAGCTCATTGTATTTCTTTCTCTGTAAATTGTATTTGTTTAAAATATTTTTCATAACTTTCGGGAAGTGTCCTTCGTCAATGCAATTGTTTAGTAAATTTGCAATTACCTCACAAATCTCTCTTGATATTATTTTCAGCATGATAGTATTTATATCATTTACTTAGGTCATGAGTGAGCGTTCAGATAAGACGGATCGACGAGTTAGTACTCCGGTCTCATAACTTCACAGATATTAACTTTTGCGAACCACGTGCAAGTCGCGCGATAAACAAGTGAATTTAGTTGTTTAGCGGAGTGTTAAATTTCGCTTTTGTGTTTATTTTGAGTTATAAATATCGGATTTCGTTAAAAATGGCAACCTGTGGTGTTTGTTCAAGATCTTTCAAAACAAACAGTGTGAAAATTGGATGTAGTGACTGCGGAAAAGAGTTTCATGGACAATGCTACAGTTTGTCCAGAGCTGGCATTGAATGTATCACGGCTGAGAGAATACCTTGGAGGTGTACTCCGTGTGTGGCGACAAGGAGAAAAAGTTTAAGGTTTGATTCAGATGCGCAAAAAGGTAAGATCACATTAGATGACATATAATGACAAAAATTTTGGTGATAGAGAACCAAAAAAGCTCAAGAACAAAACTTAAATAAGTTCCTAGAGCATTTAGGCAAAAAAATGGAAGAAAATATAAAGCAAGTTAAAGGACAGAATAAATCAATAGAAAAGTGTCTTAAGGCAATTGATGATCTAATATCCGAAAATAAACAGCTTTGTACTAAAGTGTCGGAACTAGAAAAACGTATTGAGGAGATGGAACAATATTCAAGATTGAATGCTGTAGAGATTCAAGGTGTACCGGTTACCCCCGGCGAGGATGTTGTGAGTTTCGTGAGAGAGGTGTGCAAAGCCCTGGACATGGTTATGATGGACTCTCTGGTGGACGTGTGCCACTGTTTGGGAAAATCAAGCCGAAATAATTCATCGCCCGGCATTATTGGTAAATTTGTCCAGCGGCTGGACAAGGAAGAGTTCTTGCGGAAACGACGCGTGAAACACAACCTCTCGACCAGACACATGAATATGACTATGGATCAGGCTTTGTATGTCAACGAGGCGCTGACACCGGCGAGGCGACGGCTCCTGGCGGCAGATCAAGCGGGAGAAGAACTTCCGGCCTCTGTGGATCCGTGGGGGAAAATCTTTTTGCGGAAAGAAGATGGATCGGCTGTAATTCAGGTGACTTGCCAGGCTGACATTGATAAGATTGCCTAGGCCTTGTTAGTTTTTTTTCACACTAAAAAGTATTTATTTATTTTGATTTTTTAAATTTAAATTTCAACAATAGTATTATGTATCATAAATAGCATAATATATTGATGCTGTTCATGATCTTATCAAAGATTCCATCAACAAAATAGAAAGTGGAAAATTAGTTTGCTTTCAGTCATTTGACATGTCAAAAGCATTTGACTCTGTCACACATGAAATTTTGCTATACAAACTCAAACAATATGGATTTGAAGATTCATCTTTACATTTAATGAAATCTTACTTAAGTGATAGAACACAACATTTTCAATATAATGATGAAATTTCCTCAAGGATCATGTCTTGGACCACTTCTTTTTAATATATATATATCAATGATTTGCCAGAATCAATTCCAAAGGCAGATTATTCCACATACTTATAGGCTGATTATTTAGGTATTAATTTATTTGGAACAAATTCTCAGGAAATAATACAAAAGATGAAAATAGCTGAAAATCATATAATGGAATGGTGCAATAGCAATAAATTAAGTTTAAATACAAATAAAACCCAAAAATTCGAAATTAATTTCTCAAATAAGCATCATCTACATAAGAATATATCTTCAATGAAATTCTTAGGTATAGTAATAGACTGTAAATTAAACTGGCAAAGTCATGTAATTCATATTTCTAAAAAAAATAGTAAAGGAATTTGTATTTTAAGAAGATTAAAAGGCAATGTGGAATTAGAAGTCCTAAAAAATGCATATTATGCTTACATCCATAGTCAATTAAGTTATGGAACTATATTATGGGGAAATTCGCATGAAGCGAAAACAATATTTTAAATTAAAAAAAAAGCTGTGAGAATTATAGCAGGAGTTAAGAATCAAACACATTGCAAACCCATATTTAAAAATTTCAGAATTATGACATTAACATCAATTTATGTTCTTCAAAATATTTTATTTGTAAGAAAACACATGAATGATTTTAACCATAATCTTAATATACATCAACACTCAACAAGAAATAATTCAAAATTAACAATACCTTTTTGCAAATATTCAAGAAGTCAAATAAATTTACATACATGCATTAAATTATACAATAGCATACCTGAAAAATGGACTTTATTATCGAACAGAACATTTCAAGAAAAAATTAAAAGTATTCTTACTGAAAAATGCCCATATAAAATTCAAGAAGTTCAAGAAGAAAATTATTGGACTAATTAAAATTATAATATAAGTTATAATTATAAATGAGATTAATTTATTATTGTCATGTATTTATATAATACCAACGACAATAAATTATTATTATTATTATTATTATTAATTATTTATTTGAAATTGTAGGTAAGAAACAAAGCATGAATATTTGAATATTAACATGAATCATATTAAAACTTCCGAAACTTTAATTTTGCATGTATCGAATCAATTTTACATTAAGTTATTTGTAATGTTAAGGCAGGCTTCAGTGAAAACTTTGTAATAATTCACCAAAATATTAGGAGTGTTAGGAAAAATTTTGATTTCTTTATAGTTCAGTTGTCAAATTACAAACCTCTACCAGAGGTTATTATTCTTTTGGAGATTTGGATAAATTCAAATGAGGCATGTTTTTATGAAATTCCTAACTATGTAATGTATGGAAAATGTAATGACAACTACTATAGAGCAGGAGGTATCGCTGTCTACCTAACAAATAATTTATCAGATATTATCTGCTTAGAATTTAAAGCTGAAACTGCAGACACATTGTTGATATCCTTCCAGTTCCTCGGACAGGTGTTTCATATTATAGCTTTGTATTAGATTACAATTTTTATGAGCAGATTTATTCATAAATGAATTTAGAAATAATTTCATTGATAAAACAGGTGTTTTTAGAAATATTAATGATTTATTATGGATAAGAGATATCAATGTGAATATATTAGATGATAGTATTTCAACTGAATATTATAAAACTAGGTTAGCTAGCAATGGTTTTGACAGTCAGTCTAATAAATGAGCCAACGCGAATATCAGAAAAGTAAGAAACTTACTTGTATAGACCACATTTTTGCAAGAATAAGGAAAAAAGCAGGATTGATGTAGATGTGACTGTTGTGCACAAACACATCACTGATCATTCGCTGATAAGAGTCGTGGTGAGCGTGGCGGTGGCGGGGACGGTGGTGGCTAGTGGCGATCCCGGGTCTTTCCCTCCCCCCGCCATGCCTCGCTACCGCACCGACTACGCGCGGCTCAATCAGCTGTTAGAAAATAATACTAACTGGTCTGCCGTGTATAGTGCACCCGATGCTTTGATTGCTTTTGACATTTTCTTCAGTATTTAAAAAAAACTTATTGATCAAAGTAGATTTAAAGGAAATTGCAATGTTAAACGTTTTAAGAAAATAAAACCGTGATGAACGAGTTTATCTGTTTCAAAATTAAGAAAAGAAATAATTTATTTAAGCTAGTTAAAAATCACCCAAATAATGAAAATCTAAGAAAATATTATAAAAAATTTAAAAATAAGCTTTAAACTGAAATCAAACAACTAAAAGACAATTATTACAAGAGATGCTTCGATTGGTGGCGGGGATGGCGGTGGCTAGTGGCGATCCTGGGTCTTTCCCTCCCCCCGCCGTGCCTCGCTACCGCACCGACTACGCGCGGCTCAATCAGCTGTTAGAAAATAATACTAACAGGTCTGCCGTGTATAGTGCACCCGATGCTTCGATTGCTTTTGACATTTTCTTCAGTATTTAAAAAAATCTTATTGATCAAAGTAAATTTAAAGTAAATTGCAATGTTAAACGTTTTAAGAAAATAAAACCGTGATGAACGACTTTATCTGTTTCAAAATTAAGAAAAGAAATAATTTATTAAAGCTAGTTAAAAATCACCCAAATAATGAAAATCTAAGAAAATATTGTAAAAAATTTAAAAATAAGCTTTAAACTGAAATCAAATACTAAAAGACAATTATTACAAGAGGAGGTTGGAACGGTGTAATGGTAACTCAAAGGAAACTTGGAAAATTTTAAATGAGGTAACAGGTCAATAGAAAGGTCAAAGAGAAAGGATTTAAATTAGAAATTAATAACTCATTGGTCGATGATCCAATGATAGTAGCTAATGAGTTTAATACATATTTCTTAGACATTGTAAATAATGTAGATTTAAAAACATTTGATGCAGGTGAGCAATTTCATTCCTTGCACTACAAGAATATATTCTGTATTAAAGACCAAGTTAAATCAATGTTTATGGTTCCAGTTTTGCCTATTGAATTACTTTCTACTATAAAATCATTAATACCCCCGTTGCAGCAGACCTGCATACTCAGCGAATTTCAATTGCAAAGTACATGTTTCAATCCAATATAGCGAGATTTGACAGGTTTTTAAGCTCCATAAGAATAACATGGGGAATGAGTATGCAGGTTTGCTGCAACAGGTATTTTAAAACTGGGTGGTTTTAATTCTATGTTTAGTAGATCTGAACTAGAAGAAGCCAAACACCAAGTTTTATCAAGATATGTTAAGAAATAAGGAAGATATTGCATTTTTTTATTTCCCATAAGGATAAAATGGGGAATGAGTATGCAGGTTTTCTGCCATAAAAACGGTAATATCCGGGATTTTATACTAAAATACATTATATCACATCTATATGAAGCCACAAACCAAGTTTCATTAAGACATGTTGAGAAATAAGCGAGATATAGAATTTTACTTATTCCCCATAAGGTTAACATAGGGACAACGTACTGTGTTTACCACTTTCAGTATCTCGGTAACCAATGGACATAGAGCAATGATTCAAAATACTAAATTGTTTGTTTTTTCGAGCTGAATTCAATGGTGCTAACCAAAATCTGCTAAATTTTATTTTTCTAAATAAAAAACTCGAAAAACCCATTTTTGGGGGGGTTTACCCCGCTTTACCCCCCCTTCCGGTGGTCCGATCGGGCTGGTTCACGAACTCGTCCGAATAATAACTACTTTACACGCCTGTGCCAAATTTCATTCCGATCGGACCATTTTTGCGAGCGCTATCGTGCTTACAGACACATATATATATATATCTAGAAATTTGAACGAATGGTGTTTTTTGCTTCTGGGGGCCCCAAAACGAAAAGTTATTATGGTCTTGGGCTTAGGTCTTACCATGAGACCTACGGTAATAGCTTCTTCCCTTTAGGGGAAATTCGCTAAAAAATAATACTACTCCTGGAATTGATGATATCAATTCAATTTTGATTAAGAAAATCTCTTCCAAAATTTTGGATGTTCTACTATTTGATTTGTGATCAACTTCAGCTTTACAAATGGCATTTTTCCATCATCATTAAAACAAGCAGTAGTAATTCCGATTTTTAAGAATGATTCAAAATTTAAATGCAGCAATTGTAGACCAATATCTTTACTGTCTAGCTCCTCTAAGATATTTGAGAAAATTATGAAGACAAAAATTACTTAATTTTTTAGAAATGACAAAATTTTTTAGTAATAAACAATTTGGATTCAGAGCTGGCAAAAACACTGAAAATGTTTTGTTAAATTTTATGACAGATGTATATGATGGACTAGCAGTTGCCCGTGGCTTCGCTCACGATAAAAACTATAGAGATTTGACATATCTGGAGGGGCTAGATGAAAATAGGTTACATCAAGGAATATTTCATGTAGAGGTCTGTTTACACGTTATGGTGTTCTGTAGGTTTAAAAAATACCCCCGTTGCAGCAGACCTGCATACTCAGCGAATTTAAAAATGGAAAAAAATATTTCCGTCCAATGTAGTGAGATATGGCATGTTTTCGTAATCCCCATAAGAATAACATGGGAAAAGAGTATGCAGGTTTGCTGCTACAGGCATGTTAAAACTGGGTGTTTTTATTTCAATATTTAGTAGATCTTATCCAAAAAAACCATTTACCAAGTTTTATCAAGATATGTTTAGAAATAATGGAGATATGGAATTTTTTTTAATGCCCATAAGGATAACATGGGGAATGAGTATGACCATTTACCAAGTTTTATCAAGATATGTTTAGAAATAATGGAGATATGGAATTTTTTTTAATGCCCATAAGGATAACATGGGGAATGAGTATGCAGGTTTGCTGCCACAAAAATGGAAATTTAAGTGATTTTAGACTGAAATACATTAAATCTCATCTAGATGAAGCCACAAACCAAGTTTTATTAAGATATGTTGAAAAATAAGCGAGATATAGAATTTTACTTATTTCCCATAAGGTTAACATTACTACTTTACACATCTATGCCAAATTTCATTCCGATCGGACCATTTTTGTGAGCGCTATCGTGCTTATAGACACATATATATATATATATATATATATATATATCTAGAAATTTGAACGAATGGTGTTTTTTGCTTCTGGGGGCCCCAAAATGAAAAGTTATCATGGTCTTGGGCTTAAGTCTTACCATGAGACCTACGGTAATAGCTTCTTCCCTATAGGGGAAATTCGCTAAAACAGTTACACTCGTATTACAGTAGATAGTGAAGGTTTTATTTTCACAGACATAACTCAAAAGTGGCAAGGGTTTTGTGTTCAGTGGCATCTTTGGAAAAAACAAGTATGTCGTCAGTGTAAGCAAAACAGAAATCTAGGCCAGACACAACTTCATCAATGAAACGTTGAAAGGTTTGGGCGGCATTGCGAAGACCAAATGACATAAACGGAAACTTGAAGAGGCCGAAAGGTGTTGTAATGGCTGTCTTCGGGACATCATCCGGATTGACTGGGATCTATGTGTAAGCTTTAACAAGGTCGATGGTTGAGAAAACATTGCACCAACTTAAAAATATAATTTTTTTATTTTAACATTTTAATTAACTTTGTTTAATTTTTTTTATATTTTTAAAACTTAAAAATATAATTTTTTTAAAGTTTTACTTACAGTGGAAGGGTGATACCTCCGGTTCTAAAGAAGATAAAAATTTAGTTTTGGCCTCAAATTAAACAAGAATGTAGCAGCTTTAATATGAGCTATTATTCGATAAAATTGGTTTTGGTTTGGCTCAGTTATAGTGTGTAATTCAATGAAAAAATAATTTTTTTTAAAGTTTTACTTACAGCGATAGGATGATACCTCCGGTTCTAAAGGAGATAAAACGTTTGTTATGGTCTTAAATCATTCAGTGAACCATTAGCTTTCATTGAAGCTATAGATCATTTGAAACCGTTAATTTTAAGAGGAGCTATAAACCTTTAATTAAAAATAAAATTTTTGAAAAAACTTTGTTTTTATGACGATAAAACATTACGACGATAAAACATTACAACTCCCTTCAATATCAACCAATCTACATGATTTATTGGTCAAATGAGAGAAAATAATTTACAGAGCAATTCAAGACCAAAACAAATGCATTCTCTTTCTTAAGAGCTGAGATATTCAATATTAACAATCAAAAACAAAAATAATAAAAAAATACAACATTGATAATAGCATTTCAACTAGCCCTAAACCCAACCAAATTAATCTGTTAATGGTTATTCTGAAAGCCAAAGATTTTCCTAGTAAAATAAGTCTAAAACTGTTTCATTATTGTCATTAGAACCGGACATATAAGAGAAATTGACATAACATAATGTTTTCCCATTTAAATAACATAGAAAATGAGTATGTAGGTTTGCTGACAAGGGGATGAAGAAAAGTGGGACTTATGAGCCATAATCCATTAATACCCCCGTTGCAGTAAACCTGCATACTCAGCGAATTTCCAGTGCAAAACAACATAATTCAATCCAACATAGCGAGATTTGACATGATTTGGTAAGCTCCATAAGAATAACATGGGGATTGAGTATGCAGGTTTGCTGCTACGGGTATATTAAAACTGGGTGGTTTTAATTCAATATTTAGTAGGTCTGAACTAGGAGAAGCAATTTACCAAGTTTTATCAGGATATGTTGAGAAATAAGCAAGATATAGAATTTTACTTATTTCCCATAAGGTTAACATTGGGACAACGTACTGTGTTTACCACTTTCAATATCTCGGTAACTAATAGACATAGAGTAGTGATTCAGAATACTAAATTGTTTGTTTTTTTGAGCTGAATTCAATAGTGCCAACGAAAATTGGATTATTTTTATTTTTCTATGTAAAAAACTCAAAAAACCCATTTTTGGGGGGGTTTACCCCCCTTTACCCCCCCTTCCGGTAGTCCGATTGGGCTGGATTACGAACTCATCCGAATAATTACTACTTTACACATCCATGCCAAATTTAATTAAGATTGGACCATTTTTACGCGAGTTATCGTGCTTAAAGACACACACACACACATATATATATATATATATATATATATATATATATATATAGAAAGTGAACGAATAGTGTTTTTTGCTTCTGGGGGCCCCAAAACGAAAAGTTATCATGGTCTCGGGCTTAGGTCTTACCATGAGTACTACGGTAACAGCTTCTTCCCTATAGGGGAAATTCGCTAAAAATCAACTATAGGAAGCCAAATATGAAATATCGTTGATAAATGATAAAATACCCCCGTTGCAGCAGACCTGCATACTCAGCGAATTTCAAGTGCAAAACAACATATTTCGATCCAACATAGCGAGATTTGACATGTTTTTGTAAGCTACATAAGAATAACATGGGGAATGAGTATGGAGGTTTGCTGCTACAGGTATATTAAAACTGGGTGGTTTTAATTCAATATTTAGTAGATCTGAACTAGAAGAAGCCATTTACCAAGTTTTATCAAGATATGTTGAGAAATAAGCGAGATATAGAATTTTACTTATTTCCCATAAGGTTAACATTGGGACAACGTACTGCGTTTACCACTTTCAATATCTCGGCAACCAATGGACATAGAGCCATGATTCAAAATACTAAATTGTTTGTTTTTTTGGGCTGAATTCAATGGTGCCAATAAAAATTTGAAAAATTTTATTTTTCTATGTAAAAATCTCAAAAAACCCATTTTTGGGAAGGTTTACCCCCCTTTACCCCCCCTTCCGGTGGTCCGATCGGGCTGGTTTACGAACTCGTCCGAATAATTACTACTTTACACGTCTATGCCAAATTTCATTCCGATTGGACCATTTTTGCGCAAGTTATCGTGCTTAAAGACACATATATATATATATATATATATATATATATATATAGATATATATATAGATATATATATAGATATATATATAGATATATATATAGAGATATATATATATATATATATTTATGAAAGTGAACGAATGGTGTTTTTGGCATCTGAGGACCTCAAAAAGAAAAGTTATGATGGTTTTAGGCTTAGGTCTTACCATGAGACCTACGGTAACAGCTTCTTCCCTATAGGGGAAATTCGCTAAAATAAGCGGGATTTATAAGTTTCCGTACATTTTGAGGTTATATTGGACAACGTACTGTGTTTTCCAATTTCAATATCTCGGCAACCAATGGTCATAGAGTAATAATTAAAAATACTAAATTGTTTGATTTTTTGATCTGAATTCAAAAAATAAAACAAAATTTTCATAATTTTAATTTTTGGATATCAAAATATTAAAAAACCCATTTTTGAGGTGTTAAATCCCCCCTTTGCACCCCTTAGGACAACACGATCGAATTTATTTTTTATGTAGTGTTAAAATATACTGTTTTAAAAGCCCACACCAAATTTTAAATGGATCGGACCTTTTTCACCGGAGTTATTGCATTTACAAAAAAATACTACCTTCCCCCCCTTCCCCCCTCGAAAAAGGGGCCTTCCACCCCCTGAATTTTTATGGACTCATCGGATTCTTCAACTAGAGCCTAAAGATGACCTGTATACCAAGTTTCAAGGTGGGGCTAATTTTTTTTCAGACAAAGTTAGTTTTTACTGTACTATGGTAGGCTTACAGAAGAATTGTAGCTATAGTGACTGTTCCCGTGAGTGGCTTCACCCGCCATTGAAATTATAGTGAGATAGTAGCCAATATCTACTTCATGCCCTTAGGGAAAACTCTGTATAATAAATTATTGATAACAGTCCTATTTTTAATTATTTTGTAATAAAATAGAATAGAAAAATAACTCAGATTAGATTGGCTCCGACAAAGTAAACAGGTGCAAAAAAATGATAGTTTAGTCCATTGTCTACGACACCGACAGATAGAACCTCCGCCCCTTCACTGTAGCCTACTTAAGTTAAATGATTATCTTAATTTTGTGAGTTATTGGCAATTTATGCAGAAATACCTTACATTTTGCTTCTCATATATTAAAATTCGTCTTGCGGTGAACGAATTATGACAACAGAAAATTACTCACATATTAATATACAGATTTATGGGTTCACAGTGAAGTAGATATTGGAATTAAATAGAAAAATAACCCAGATTAGATTGGCTCCCACAAAGTAAACAAGTGCAATCAAAGTGTGTATCTGATCCAATGTCCACACGACACCAATGGATAGCACCACAATTCAAAACCTTCGCCCATTTACTGTACTTAAGTTAAAACTTGTATTATAATTTTGAGAGTTATTGGCAAGTCAACTCAGAAATACTTTTAAATTTACATCTAATACGTTAAAATTCCGCCAGCCGTGAACAAGATATGACAACAAAATTAATATACTCTTAAGTAGTTGGTTACTATCTCACTATCATTTCAGTCGTGGGCGAAGCCGCTGGGAACAGCTAGTTAGGTATAAGTGTGCTGATTGTTTGATGAATCACAAAGATTGCAACTTTAAATGTGCCATAGTAAATCAAACTGATCACATGAAATATTTAGGACTTCAGGTAGATAGCAAATTGGGATGGGGAGTCCACATAAAAAACTAAAAGATAAAATAAATAAATCGAACGAACTGAGTTATACTCGACTTGAAAATCACTCTTTGTGAACTAACTCCTCTTTTATCATTTGATGAAAAGTCGTGAAATTTGAACTTCATCATATTTATACCCCGAAGATTGTTTTAATCTATAAATAAGTATTTGTTTAAATATTTAGTTTTTAGTTAATACCCTTCATTTAATTTTACCGCGCTTCGTTCGACCTATACGTGACATAGGAGCGTACTCCTAGTTTACTAAGATATTTCTATTTTTTAAAAGATCTCAGTAGTAGTCAAATTTTGCGTACTTTATATTTTTCAATGGTGCAAAGCAGATTAGAGTATGGAATAGTTTTTTGGGGAAATACATATGAATCGTACATAAAGCCAATATACATTTAGCAAAAACACATTTTAAGGTTAATTTGTTATAAAAATCAATTTGAATCGTCCAAACCACTTTTCCAAGCCCAAAAAAATTCTTCCTTTAAAATGCATATACATTTACAAAGTTCTTCAATTATTTAATTTGAAAATTCAAAATATTGACCAAATTAAAAATAAGCATAAGGAAAGACTTAGAAATGCTGAACAATATTCAATTCCTAGGCCATCAAATACATTTTTACAAAAGCTTTTAGAGTAGGATTCACGTAAGTTGGCCAAAACAAAAGTAAACAAACTATTATCTTTTTACGAACTTAAGCATAAAATCCAGCTGTGATAAAAACATTGCTAACAAACATCTGTTTTAGCATAAAACTTGCAGTAAAGCGAAAGTTCTGATGCAATATTGCACGTGGAAGTTCTCTTGCGCAACCTAAAATATTACTCATGGGCTTTTTGAAATTAAATATATATTAACACGGGGAGGTTGTGTCATGGTTGCGGCATGATGACTAGTCTTAGATTTTACTATCAAATAATCTGTACAAAGAAAAATAGGTTTGTTTACGATTAGCCCTTACAACTTGCTGCAAGTCAGCATCAGACTTGTCTCATATTTTGTTCAAAAGTTATCTAAATTGGTCCAGTAAAAAATAAACAAGCAGCTAAACAAACTAAATTAAATGTCAATCAAGAAATAGAATAAAATTGAACTTTACCGCTAAGTAAAAAAATTCAATAAAAATAGGAAATTCTAAAAATAGGCAATATTTTAAACATTGAATAACCTATACGATTGCCACGAATGACAACAAAACAATATTGTAAACAAACGCAACGTGGTGATTTGACAGTTCGGAGAAAATGTAAACAAATATCATGTGGAACCAACAATGTTTTCAATGTGACTTGTATTAAAATTTTTGATGAGATGATTAGTACATGCTTTGGCCAACTTAGGTGAATCCTACTCTAACTTCATTGCTCCTAAACTTTTAAATAATTTATCAGAAAATATAAAAAAAGCTATTAATATTAAAATATATTTAAGAAGGGTTAGGTTTTGGTTATTAAATTTGGAAGGCGTAGATTTCTTATTGCAAATACAGAAGTCGTCTATTTTATTTTTCCTTTTTAACTTTTAAGTATTAAGACCTCACTTTGGAGATCTGTGCCACACAGGGACTATGCATTGCATGCAATGAGCTGTGACGGCACCTGGGGAGACCAACTCCGGAGGTTAACCTGTGAAGAGGTGCCAGAGCCGCCTGGTGGCATAAGTGCGAAGTGCGGTTTGAAAGTCAGACCTTAGGTATTGACATTTTGTAAATAAATTAATGTTGTTAAAAATTGAAATATAATTTTGTAGTTTGCTCTGTATAAAATATTTATTTTTATAAAATGCACGTAGGGTAATGTGTTATTATTTTCTGTTATTTATTATTTAAATCACTGTTATTGTAGAGACCTAAATTATTATTTTTTTTATTTTTATGAGTTATAGTTCTGTTTGCTGTTTTTATTTTTATTACTAAGTGAAGGAACCTTAAAACAGGCATTGCCTAAAGAGGCCCCATTTTATTTTCTCAAGAAAGTGTAATTTTTATTTATGTTTTTATTTCAGCCTGGCAAGTGTGAGGGATTAAGAATTTTTATGGACAACTTAAAACTGTGAGTTTGTCTCTTACAAAATAAATTGTATTAAAATGTTTGTAATCCTGTATTTTGAGGAAATAAAAATTTATTCTATTCTATTCTCCTATTCTAAAAGGTCTGGGCGAAGTTTTTGTAAAATTATAGCTTCAGGGACTTGTTGAACCGACACATGATGAAAACTAAAGGAAATTCCAAAATTAAGATTACAATTTTTCTAAAATTGCTCATAATTTGTAGTATTATTTTAGGGATTTATTATTTCTAGGGATTTTTATCAATTACATCTATAATACTCTTTTCAAGTGAATTCCTAAATCCATTTGCACTTAGATAAATGGGCCGTTTTTCTTTTGCCAAGAGTGATCTTGACAAAACATGTCAAATTATAACTAATGCATACTGTATAAGCCAAAACTTAGATTTAAACACATTCTGAATACTGGTCTCAAATCTTCCCCACAAGAATCGTTGATCCAGTATTATCCATTTTCTGCTGATCATGTCCGGTTGAACCAATGTGTTGATGAAAATCGTCCGGTTAAAAAGATGTAACTTCCGTGGAGTTAAGTCCGGTTAAACTGATGTCTAGTTAAAAGCATAACTGACTCTGTTCCGGGGGGCAACATCTACCTCTTTGCGGATGACACAACATTGTTCGTAAGGGGGAAAGATTGTGCATTGCTTGAGGCATCTAGAGTCAAATGAAAGAGCAAATGAATTGGCAGCTTTTTTTCTTCGAACAAACTTAAATTAAATTCACAAAAAACAGGATACATGTAAATCCAAACTGCTCAGAAACAAAGTTCAAAAAATAATAGAACTCTAAACCTATTTATTGGAGAGGACCAAATCAAAATTTCAAAAAGTGCCGACTTTCTAGGAGTGAGATTGGATGATAGACTGGGTTGGGATGAGCAGATTAAAAAGTTGGAGGGGTTGCTGGCCCGAGGAGTCTTTGTCCTGCGAAGGATGTAAGGACTTTCGAAACTTGTATACTTTGGATCAATAGAACAACACATATCCTATTCAATTATCTTGTGGGGAGCTGTAAAGAAAAACCTTGACCAGATTTTTGTCTGGCAAAAAAAGCTCTCAGAACAAGATTAGGCATGTCACCGCAGACCAGCTGCAGAAATGCATTTAAAGAGCTTGGCCTTCTCACAGTTCCTTCACTTTTTATTTTTGAATCAGTTTGCTATATACAAACTCAGAATATCCAACCAATTTTTGCAGATCACTCATACAACACCCGGAAAAAGGGCATACATGCAATTCAACATAGATTAACCACTTATGAACATAAACCAGATTATATTGGGATAGGGATGAAATTATACCAAGCGCTGCCGAAAAAATTACTTGGGATCCTGAGTATTGATAAATTTAAGTATGAAGTTAAAAAATATCTGGTGAAGTCAAGTTTTTACGACATTGACCTTAATGGTAACAAGGTTTAATATTAAATTAGGTTAAGTTATTCTTTGCTAGAACCTTGATCTGTCCAATTCCTTATGGCAAAGGACCACAGACGGAGACATCATGTATCATGTATGTATGTAAGCTGTCCGGATAAAATAGAGTCTACTGCAATATGTTTGATGTCAGTGTAACAAATGAAAATTATGTAAACATGTTAATACTAATTTTATGTATGATCTTTTAGGCAAGAATAAGACCACTTATTGATGAATAAGAATTAAAAATTGGCCAAACCTGCAGACCAAATGGATGGACTTACTGCTGAGTTTTTAGATTGGCTGTGTGGAACTCTACCTGAAAGGAGAGAATCATTACTAAAAGCAGTAAGTTTTAAACTTATAAACAAAATCCATTTTGTAAAATTATTTGCTGAAATTACACTAGGCCCAATAAAATGTTTGAATTTCACTACCCATTGGTTGGCCTAAATAGGTATTAGGCCTGAATGGATAAAAAATAGGTATTTTTTAGAATGATATAAAATTTTATGTAAATTGGATTAAACAGAAGTTGTGAGTTGTGAATTTTCTCAAACATACTCTAGGCTAGATATATGCTTACGCGGCATAAGCTAACACTTAAGGGTCTGTGCCACAGATGGGCCCGAGCCACATGATAAAATTAAAAGTGATTATAAGAAACAGAATATGACACAACTAAGCCATACTATAGTTTACCATAACCCCTTTGGAACAAAACTTACGTTGTAGTAATAAATTCAAAGCTTAGTTAAATATTTGAGAAATTGTGTCATCAAGTTGGCTGCTATGTCGAAGTGTACATGGTGCAGCGTGCACACAAAATGGTGCTAAGCTCGACAAAGCTTCTTCTCCAGCTCAAGTCAAGACGAGACCAGGTGAGTGTGTACAAAGTGTGACAGGCATGCCTGAAGTACTACCAGTTGAATTTGTGAGAGGGAAAATACACTCTCGTCCTGTCCCGGTGAGAGTGTACTTGCACACTCAACAGGCCTGATCCTATAACTCTTATAAACAGTTTGAGTATCTTAAAATTAAGTTAACTGTACAGATTCAAACATTTAGATCCAAGAATTTTCATTCCCATTCATTAATTGCCCTCATTGTTTGTTACTGGAACTTTATGGACCAAACAGATTTTAAATCTTAAACCATTATTAACAATTCAAGAACTTTAAAACCAAAATTTTGTATCATTTGATTTTTTTGAGATCTTTTTTAAACGTCCTAGTTCCGAGGGTCTCATGTTTGAAATGTTTAAGTCTACTTATTTTTATAAATTACCTTTTCTTAAAGTTTTCCAACTTTAAAATTTGTAATTGATTGACCAGTAATTGCAATACTATTTAATATTTATATTTTTTTTAAATAAACCAAGAGGGAGCTAAGACTTAAATTAATGTTATTATCTTGATTCCTTAATTTTAAAACTTTGATAACTTTGCAACCCATCCTTCAGGGGTCCTTATCCTGACACAGTTTCCTCCAGCACCCGACCTTACTCCAATTAATGGTACCGTGACGCTCACGCATACAGCACTGTGCTCTGCCGATCTAACATTTGCATTCCTGACTCGCTGCACCACTCGTCGGAGACCAAGGCATCTCCTTCAGAGTTCCGCGATTTCGGGAATTCATCAATAGACTGGTTTCTTTCCATGACGGTGAGTGAACCCGGGCATCGACTGCTTACACGGGGTGGTGATGAGGCTCATTGTCGATATGGCCAGATGTTCGATACTTGTCTTGTTTGGGAAGCTCTTGTCCCGGATGACTTTTAATATTCTTTTATTTAAACGACTGGTCGACGACAGCGTCGAGAGAGAGGAACAGGATTTAGGATCTATGTGAATAGGCTCAGGAAGGACCTTGAATAGGATACCTAGCGGAACAATCCTCGGAGACTCACCAGTCAGAGATCCAACTAAACTTTGGCAGCTTTTTTTCAAAAAATAAGATTAAAAAAATATAATTCTTTATCTACATTTTCTACCGTTATTTATTTTATCTGACCAATAAACAATAAAAATAGAAGCCGACCACATTTTTCCCGTTAAGTTTTAAAGTTGAATAAAAACTTTTGACATTTTTCATTTTTTAAATAGAAAGAATTTGTTTTGGAAATATAAATGATTATATCACTGTTCAAAATTAAAGGACTCCTCACATGCAAAATTTCAACCTTTTGCCTTAATATTAAATGGTATAAACTACGAGTTATTTGAAACAAGAGCGCTGACAGATTATGCAGTTCTAAGTGCCGTTTTATGTTTCTGTACCTAGACAAAATGGCAGTCTCTACTTCATTTGCTGTAATGCTAGTTAGGTAGGCATGCTATGTTGAGTATGGACTATTTGTACTATGTGGTACTTAGGAGGTAATTTTAAAGCAATCTCGGCCACAAACAATTGTGAGCTGTTTGACCTGTACCAGTTACAAATAAGGTAGGCCTAACTCAATCTTTGAACATCACTAGGTGACCAGGCTTCAATATATTATTCAGTATTATATTGATAAAACCACGTTTTTCCAAACCGTTTATCATCGTTGTGCTTGTTTTTTCTCAGGTAGGATATCAATTGAGGCATTACTTGGGCTGTGAAGAAAAAATTTCCCCTGCCTATTTTCAGCTCTCCAGGGCAAGACCTGTGGTTGTCTTAAGACGTCTAACGTAAGTATTTTTGGTGAGGTGGCCAGAAGTCATTGAGTAAGCTCAACCTTTTTACAAGGCTTATACAGTCAGTTCGTCAGTGTAAACGCCAGTTCTGGAGGCTCTTTCACAATGAATAGCTTATACAGTGTGTTCATTTTATTTGTGCACACCATTTGGAACTCATAAACGATAAGAGATTTAAGGAAGGTTTAAGTAGCAAAGTAATGCATAATAATAATACCCCCGTCGCAGCAGACCTGCGTTTTGCTAGTTTCTCGAGCCCAACTACGTCATACCAGCTGGCTGTGCACACACCTTTTTTTTCTTTACACCATGTAGTTGTAAAACTAACTACAGTGGAGCCCCGCTAATCCGAAATAATTAGGACCGGACTCATTTCGGATTAGCGAATATTTCGGATTAAGCGAACTATTATTAAAATAAAGTTAATTATTAAATTGTTACTTCTCTTTTTGTTTACCTTTGATATTTTATTAAATAAATAAACAATATTTCTTCTCCTATCTATTGAGTATGATTCTTTTGTTGTTATTAGTAGGATTGAATTAAGGTAAGTGGATAATATCTCTTACTTCTTTAACTATTTATACTTAAATCTAGGCTATTCTAAAATAATTAGGCTGAGATACAACGGAATATAGGTTTATTGACAATTAAATCACAAGCTTTCTCTCTTTTTAACTAAACAGGGGATTTTCAAAGTTTCACAATTTAGGGGTCTTATAGTTGAAGGCTAATTATACAAAATATATTTGAATCATGCTCAGGCTAGTTATCAAGGATGGCAAGAGTCTCTTGGTTCGGGTCTAAGGTAAGTGCTGGCCGAAACATTGAATATCTAACTTGATAAAATATGTTGATACTTTTAATTTTGAAAATAGTTAATTATCAAATGTAATTCTAGCTTGAAAGTCTATGGAAGGATAATGGTGATCTCTATAAAATAGTCACTAATAAGGAGTTTGTTTATAAACCAATATGTCTTCCTCAACAATAGTCTTGATGGGAAAATTTTATTATGAGTCAAATTTATAAAGTTTCTCCAGTCAAAGTTTATTAATAAATTTCTTGATGTCAAAAATTATTCTTGATGTATGTAGGCTATATACTTTCTTTAGTCTTTATTTAATTTTAATATCAATTTAAAATCACTGGTAGGCTAGTCCAATGGAGGTAAAGATGAATAAGGGCAGATCTTACCAAAGTATTAACTCTTCACCCAGGTCACTATATTTCTTCTAGGCCATTAAAAAGGGACAACTGTGACCTGGTATACCGCCGGCTACTAAAAATATAGGCTTATTAAGGCCTAATACTTTTTTAATGGGAAATAAATTTACACTTGGACAGAGGTCCTTACAGAAAGTTAACACTAGGCCGTTCTCAATTGGACTCTCCTCATCTCCTTTGTTGTAACAATGTAGCACATGTTTTCACTGCACTGGGGTTCACAAATCATTGAAGTATGATTTCCACTTTTGGTAAACATTTGAAAAGAGATCATTTTTGAAAATTTGGGTATTATATAAAATAATTATTTGAGATAGCTTTACTCTTACCTAATAAATAACTTACATTAAAATTAACTATGGGCAAAGGTATTGTATTATACAATTAAATTTCTCAAGTGATTTAAATTAACCAAGCAATAAATTTCCTTCTGATTTTATTTATAGGGTAAAATAATAATTAATAAATATTTGTCATTAACTAGCATCTGTTTACATATATTATAAATAAATGATTATTAATGTTTATTTACAATTTCAAAGTAAATATTTGTGAACAGAGTTGAATTAATTTAAAGAATTGAAATTAATGAAAACTCGATACAAATAGGAACAAATATTTTAAACATAACACTAAATACAACAATAGTTTGTAACTAAGGGTGGAAATACTTCTTCAATTAATTATTAACTTTCTTAAAACTAAATGAATGATATGACCTAACTATTTACAATTTTAAAAGATGTTTCCTGTCATAGTTGTATCACATTAAAGTGTAGAGAGTGTTAAAAGTTTTAGTTTATCTTCTTTAACGCACTTTAAATTAAACTCTTTTCATCTCCGTTGGTTGGAGTCCTCCTATCCCCTGAGGAACTATATATTTCACTTTATTTGTTTGGCAACACTAGTTGTCCAGGTATTGTATTCACTATTTATTTATTTGTTTTAACACTGTTTATCACTAATCTTGCATGGGAGTCTTGTATTTCCTTAATGCTGTCACATGGTAAGGTCCGAATTCTTGTTCATCATTTAAATTCTTCACGAAGTACGTCTTCAAATATGGTGAATAACTTTGCTGTCTCTCCTAGCGCCGCCTCTGATAATTGGTGGTTCCTGACTAGTACCAGGTCGTTTAAATTAAATTCTGTTGGGGTAACTCCTTGATTAACTTTTCCCGCTCTTTTCCTTCTTCTTTCTAATATCCGCTGTGAGGCAAGGAATATCTTCCTTTCTACTGGTGGATCTTCTACAAAAGGATTCTCTATATGTTGTTCCCAAAATCTTCGACTTTTCCTTCCGAATTGCAGCTCATTCGGGCTAAAACCAGTAGTTTCATGTGGAATCTCGTTTAAATACTCGTTGATTTCTGGAATGCAATAGACCCATCTTCGGTGTTGATTCGAGCAGTATGACCTCAAGCAGCGTTTTACCTCCTTTATTGGTCGTTCAGCCATGTAAAATTGTGGGTAATATACAGGATTGAAGATTGGGGTTATATTATTTTCTTCTAATTTTCTTATCCACTTATGACTTTTGAATTGGGTACCGTTATCACTTTGTATCCTCTGAGGCAATCCATGTTCTGTAAAGTGTATGCCAAATAGTTTGTTGATAATAATTTGTGTGGTTGCACGTTGCATCGGATACAGCTTAATAAATTTCGTGAAGAGGCCTAAGACGATTAAAATAAATTTCACATTTCCTCGACTGGTTGGTAGGGGGCCGATAACATCAACAGCTATTTGTTCGTTCTTTCGTACACAATTTATACCTTGGGCGAGGCTTTTTGGTGGGTGTGTGTCAGTTTTGCATTTCTGGCATGAATCACAATTTGATATGTATTTTCGAATCCTTCGGTACATATTCTTGAAGATGAAACATTCTCTGAGTAATTCAAAACATTTTTTGGATCCACAATGGAGGTAGTAACAATGACATTCCCATATGAGTCGGTTAATGATTGTTTCTGGTACTACTATTAACCATTTGTCTTGATGTTTCTGGTATAAAATTCCATTATGAAGTCTGTGGGTTTGGGTGACTTCCGCATACTCTGGGGTGTCTTGGGGTACCGCTAACGTTTGATAGATTTCTTGTAGCTTTGGGTCTTGTGATTGCAATTCGCTTATGTTCTGAAGATCTTCCTGTAATCTTGGATCTGGTATCTGCCTGATGTAGCTTATCGTTAGTTCTCTTGGTGATATTTCCTCGTTTACTGTGTTTGAATGGTCTATCCGGCTAAGCGCGTTAGCTGTGGAGTTGTCTGTTCCTCTGCAGTGCTGGATCGTGAAATCATATTCTTGCAATGCTAGAGCCCATCTGGTTAATCGATTATTCAAAAATTGACATGTCTTCAAAAATGTCAGCGCATGATGATCAGTAATAATGTTCAACTTAGCACCAAGGATTATGTATCTGGTCTTCTGTAGGCAATAGATGATAGCTAGCAATTCTTTTTCAGTTGTGGTGTATCTTTGTTCGGCTGGTTGCAAAGTTCGTGAGAGAAACATGATGGCTGCTTTATCCCCATTGTCTAAATATTGAAATAAATGTCCGCCTATTGAAAAGTCCGAAGCGTCTGTTTGGAGATGAAATGGTTTTGTACGATCTGTGTGGTGTAACACGTTTGTTTTCAGGAACAAGTCTTTAATTTTCTTGAAGGTCTTGTCATCTTCTTCCGTCCACACGAATTTGTGTTTCTTTGAAGTCAGCTGGAGTAGAGGTTGTATCGTTTCGGAATACTTGTCGATAAATTTATTATAATAATTTATGCATCCAAGGAATGATTTTAGTTGTGTTCTGTTCTTAGGCGTAGGAAAATTGAGGATTGGTTTAACTCGTTCCTGATCCATCTCTAAACCAGTTTCAGTGAGGGTATATCCTAAAAATGGGATTGTGTTCTGACAGAACTTCGACTTGGAGAACTTTATGGTCATATTTGCTTCAGCTAATTTCTGAAAGATGTATCTTAAATGTGCCAGGTGTGTCTGGAAGTCGGGTGAAATGATACATATGTCGTCCACATAGATCATGGTGAAGTCTTCTACGGTTTCATCAAAGACTTTGTCCAACGCTCTTACTAGCGCAGCTTGTGATGTCGATATTCCAAATGGTGTAACTTTGTAGTGGTATGTCTTGCCTCTGAACTGGAATGCGGTGTATTGTCTTGACTCTTTTGATAATGGTACTTGCCAATAAGAAGACGTTAAGTCAATGCTGCTAATGTATTTTGCTCCTTGGCATTTTGCTAATAATTCGTTAACACTTCTGTTGCATTCATAATCTGGGATGATGATTTCGTTCGCTTTTCTGGCGTCTAGACATAGCCTAATTTCTCCAGTCTTCTTTATAACTGGTATAATTGGATTAATAAAAGTGCTGTTACTTCGTTCTATGATTCCTAAGGTTTCCATATTTTTAATTTTTTGCATAACTGCATTTTGATGTATTAGTGGTACCGGATAAGTATGGCATTTGAAATTTTGCGGATTTTTAACGTTTAATACATGCTGGTATTTGTTGCATAAACCTGGTTTATCAGAGAAGACATTTTGAAAATTAGATAACAATTCTGCTAGCTGTTGTTTCTGCTCGCCATTTATGTTTGTATTAGTTTCGAGGGATTTATTAATAGCTTCAGGGTCTAATTCACTCGACGTAGGTAGACGTATTTCTTCGTCTTCGGGATACTTGTCATATGAATATTCATTGTAATAATCTTCAAAATAATCATCATCTTCATCATTAGTAATTATTTGACATAAAACTCCAGTTCTATTTGTATTATTGAATTTAATTTTTATTTCATGGCCATTTATATTCATATTCATTTCTCCTTTATCAAAATTAATATTCATCTTCTAAGCGCTAAGTGTATCAGTCCCAATTATTAATGGTTGTATCAACTTTGGTACTATTAACATCTGTGTTGAAATGGTTTGCTGGTGTATTATGAGTGGGATCATTATTATCTTCGAAATTCTTCGGGATTTTTCATTGGTTGCTGTTTTAATGTGAGTGTTGTTCACAGGTAGTTCTTCAATTTTTCCTAATTCATTTCTGTTTTGTGTGTACCATTCTTCAGATAAACATGTGACGTTTGATCCTGTATCAATTAGTGCTGATATTTCTTTTTCTTTTATTTTTACTTTAATTTCTGGGCATTTATGGAGTGTGGTAATATTCCTATCGTACTCAACATCCTCCATTAATAAGAATTCTTTATCACAATATATATTGCTTAACTTCAAACATTGGGAACTATTTATATTTTGTTCATTATTTACATCTCTTATATTTCCATTTGACCTCTCGATTCCGAGTTTGTTGTGTGGCACTGAGGATACTAAGTTGTTGTTATCTGGGTTATAAGTATTGGTTCTGAGGTCAGTAGTAGCTTCAGTGCTCCTCAGTTTAAATCTTGTTCATGCTGGTTTTCAGGCAGTGTTATAGTTTCTCCCGTGATGGCAGCACACACACGTTCCTGTTCGGGTGTCGGGTATTCGTGTTGTGACGGTTGTCGATTATAATTTTGCGGCTGGCGCTCTTGTTGTCCATTGTTAAATCGTCTCTGGTAGTGTGGGTTGTACGAGTGTCTACCACGATCGTCATTCCTCTGTTGGTATCTGTTATCCTGGTTTCCGTATTGTCTCCTGTTGTATGGATGGTATTTGTTGTTATTGTGATAGGCTCTGTTGTCAATATTCCCTTTTTGAAATTGTGGGTTTTGTTCGTTGTTGTGGGTCTTGTTTGGTCTATTCTGCTCGGTAGCTTTTTCACTCCTATTTTTGTGGTCTTCCCGCTGGCGATAATTTGGTCTCCGTGCGTGTTCCTTCAAATCTTCTCGCTGCAATAAGGCTTCGAATTCGGTAATCGTACGGATGTTCTGTACGCGACATGCGTCCTGGATTAATTCTCCATAACGATCGGTCATACAGGTGACAATCTCTTCTTCATCCAATGGCGGATTCAGGGATTTTAGTGTCAATACACGTTCGATGAAGTACTCGGATCGACTGAGGCGTCTGTTAGGTCGATATTTTTCGTTTTCAATACGTTGCTTCACGCCCCGTTGGATATCCCGGTTCCAATACTTCAATTTAAATAATGTTTGAAAATCATCCCAGGTTTCGATTTCACCCTTTATCAGATGGAACCATTTTGACGCGTGCCCCTCCATACAGTTTTCTATGAGATCAATTAAGGATTCGGTGTCGTCGTTTGATGGGTTTGACTGCAGGATCTTCTCATAATAGCGTTTCATCCTGCTGAGGAATTCTTGCGAGCTATGGGTTTTTCCATTGAACTTAGGACAAGCGATGTCTGTCGTAAATGCGGTCCTACCGTTGCATACCACATTGATTGGAATTGGCGTTTGTTGAATTTGGAGGCTAGGTTTTAATGGTAAGTCAGAGATCTGTTTCTGACATTCTTGTACCGATTCTTTTAAATCCTTAAATTTGGTTTTCATTTGCCGTAATGTTTGGCATTAGCTCCGATTTTACTAAGTTGATTTGTTCTCGTACTTCTGTTTGAGGTTTAGGGTGGTTGGATTCGATTGTTTTACCGGTTTCTTGTTTGAAATTATTGATTTCGATCCTAATGTTGGTTTGTTCATTCGTGATTTGTGAAAATTGTCCTCTGAGTTGGGAATATTGTGCGTGCATTTCAGCTCGGAGTGTATTGTTGTTGGTTTCAATTTCAGATCTAAGGGATTGTATGTTGTATTCGATTTCAGATTTAATTTCAGCTTTAAGATTGGCATTTTGTACTTGCATGTCAGCTTTAAGAGATTTAATGTTAGCATTTTGCGTTTCAAATTTAGATTCAATATCGGATTTGATTTCAACTTTAAGAGATGTTATCATCTGTGCGATTCGGTCAAAAGGATCATATGACGAAGTAATCGTATGTCTTGCTCCTATAAGGCTTGTATTGGTGGATTCATTACGTTCATCGTGTGCATATGTGTCGTAATGCTTGTAGACAGTACGGTAGGAATGGTGTGTGAGCTTGAAATTCGTTCTCTGATTGGCCGAGCGTGCTGGGAAATGTCGTGCGGCGGGGAAAAAGCAGGGAAATTCGCTGCGCTTGTAGTGGCAGTACTGATCATTTGACGCATTTGGAACGAGTGTGGCAAGATGGCGGATTTGTCTTGTTCCTCATTTATACTTGCGATCGAAATAGTTTCTTCTCCATCGCGCGAATCGTTACTGGAATTATTTAATTCGTCAACCCGGATAATATTTTCGTTGTTTAGCGTTACATCGTTACTAGTTTCACGATTGATGTCAATTATCCAGGTAGTTTCTCCAAATAGAATATTGTTTGCATCGTCCTTGGCGTTGTTTTGTGTTGACATTGTATTAGCGTCAGTAGTACGGAGATGCGTTGTTGACGAACGTAAATTGTATTCGTGTTGTTTGTCGGACATATTGAAATGAGATAGTGAGTAATTATTACGTAGGATTTAATTAAACAAATAATATGTTTGTTGGCTCAACTATAAATGAGGTGAAGTCGATTATTGGCTAAATAGGCCTATAATTATTCTTACAAAATTACCTAACTTGCTATCTCAAATTAAGCGTTAGATATTCAATGTTCGCCAACGCGTTGGGTCGCCAATTGTTACTTCTCTTTTTGTTTACCTTTGATATTTTATTAAAGAAATAAACGATATTTCTTCTCCTATCTATTGAGTATGATTCTTTTGTTATTATTAGTAGGATTGAATTAAGATAAGTGGATAATATCTCTTACTTCTTTAACTATTTATACTTAAATCTAGGCTATTCTAAAATAATTAGGCTGAGATACAACGGAAATATAGGTTTATTGACAATTAAATCACAAGCTTTCTCTCTTTTTAACTAAACAGGGGATTTACAAAGTTTCACAATTTAGGGGTCTTATAGTTGAAGGCTAATTATACAAAATATATTTGAATCATGCTCAGGCTAGTTATCAAGGATGGCAAGAGTCTCTTGGTTGGGTCTAAGGTAAGTGCTGGCCGAAACATTGAATATCTAACTTGATAAAATATTTTGATACTTTTAATTTTGAAAATGGTTAACTATCAAATGTAATTCTAGCTTGAAAGTCTATGGAAGGATAATGGTGATCTCTATAAAATAGTCACTAATAAGGAGTTTGTTTATAAACCAATATGTCTTCCTCAACAATAGTCTTGATGGGAAAATTTTATTATGAGTCAAATTTATAAAGTTTCTCCAGTCAAAGTTTATTAATAAATTTCTTGATGTCAAAAATTATTCTTGATGTATGTAGGCTATATACTTTCTTTAGTCTTTATTTAATTTTAATATCAATTTAAAATCACTGGTAGGCTAGTCCAATGGAGGTAAAGATGAATAAGGGCAGATCTTACCAAAGTATTAACTCTTCACCCAGGTCACTATATTTCTTCTAGGCCATTAAAAAGGGACAACTGTGACCTGGTATACCGCCGGCTACTAAAAATATAGGCTTATTAAGGCCTAATACTTTTTTAATGGGAAATAAATTTACACTTGGACAGAGGTCCTTACAGAAAGTTAACACTAGGCCGTTCTCAATTGGACTCTCCTCATCTCCTTTGTTGTAACAATGTAGCACATGTTTTCACTGCACTGGGGTTCACAAATCATTGAAGTATGATTTCCACTTTTGGTAAACATTTGAAAAGAGATCATTTTTGAAAATTTGGGTATTATATAAAATAATTATTTGAGATAGCTTTACTCTTACCTAATAAATAACTTACATTAAAATTAACTATGGGCAAAGGTATTGTATTATACAATTAAATTTCTCAAGTGATTTAAATTAACCAAGCAATAAATTTCCTTCTGATTTTATTTATAGGGTAAAATAATAATTAATAAATATTTGTCATTAACTAGCATCTGTTTACATATATTATAAATAAATGATTATTAATGTTTATTTACAATTTCAAAGTAAATATTTGTGAACTATTGCAAAATACAACGTGCAATTACATAAACTAAGCGTCAAAACGCCGAATTATACCAATCACGGTACGAGAATTCGAGAAACGACCAAAGTTGCGGCAATATTCTGCATGATATACGTAGTTGCGAATCAATCCGATAGGTATCAGCACAACCAGGGTTGTAGAATCTCCGCCCATTGCAGCCTGGTGGCGATTCGAGGTTGCGAGTTGCGAGAGATAAATGGACATTACAGCAGTTTCAATGTTCCCGGCAACAGCCGAGCTCACACTGGCTGTGTAAGAAAGAAATCGACAATCTTGTCCTACCCGCATGCACGGCTCGCCAGGTCGAAGTTAGACACGTAGCAATGATTATGTTAATCATTGTAAAACACTGACGTGCACAATGTAAAACTGAAAGTATGGCTCAGTAAATAAAAAATAAGGTACAATATATTATAGAATTGGCAATCCTGGGAGCGGGTTTTCCGGGAAATCTATTTTTGGCATGCGCAATTTCCTGTCAGTTACTCTGAGTCGTCGCGTCGCGTCTCGTTGTGACTGTTATTACACAACAGTACTAACAGTTGTACTGTTGTACTATAGTTTATAATGAGCATTCACATACGCAATCTTCGTTGTTTATCCTGCGACTTCTAAACATTTTTAGTTCTGTAATTGTAGTGAAATGGCTTCGAAACGTAAACATACTTTTGTTACGTTACAAGACCATCTTGAAGTGTTGACAATGGTGAAAGTGCGTCAAAATTGGCCGTTGAGTTTGGAGTGGGAAATTGTACGATCACCGACTGGAAGAAAAACCGGTCAAAAATCTAACAGTTTTGCATAGCAACAACAAGTAAGTGTACCGAATCTCGTAAAACAGCTAAAAGCACATTATTAGAGAAGCTTGACAGCGCTCTATTTGTTTGGTTTTCTCAAGAGAGAGAAAAGGGTATTCCGATAAGTGGGCCCTTGATTAAAGAAAAAGCCTTGCAATTAAATCAATTAGTGAACGGAGACGAGTCATTTAAAGCTAACTCGGGTTGGCTGAATCATTTTAAAAACTGTCACGGTATACGTCAGTTAGCCATAACTGGGGAGCGGCTGTCATCTAATGAGGCTGCTGCATCTGAATATTTAAATACATTTGATAACCTGATCGCTGCTGGAAACTATTCACCGCAGCAAATATACAATGCTGACGAGACAGGCCTTAACTTTAGGGCATTGCCCAACAAAATTCTAGCTGCTCAAGAGGAAAGAAATGCACCCGGTTTGAAAATAAGCAAAGAAAGATTGAATATTTTAGCCTGCAGTAATGCTGCAGGAAATCATAAACTGCCCCTCATGGTTATTGGTAAAGCAGCAAAACCAAGGGCATTTAAGAATCTAAACTTAAAAACCCTACCTGTTGCCTACAATCACTCCAAAAATGCTTGGATGACGTCGCAACTTTTTAAGGAATGGTTTGACACCCAGTTTGTTCCCGAAGTCACTCGATTTTGTGAAGAGAATGAGCCACCAATCCGTGCTTTACTTTTCCTCGACAATGCATCCTCACACCCCTCAGAAGATGAATTGGTTAGTGGAGATATATAGGCTGTTTTCCTACCACCCAACGTGATCCCTTTGATCCAGCCCATGGACCAACATGTACTGCAGCATCTTAAACTCTCCTACAGGAAAAAGCTACTGAGACGAATCCTCAAAAACGAAGACGAAACCCTCTCGTTGATTCAAAAGCTCAAAATGATAAACGTTAAATAATAAATGATAAACGGTAGCAGATTCATGGGAATCTACAAAAGAACACCTGCTGAGAAAATCCTGGAGTAAACTTTGGCCAAGTCTTACTTTCGAAGAAAACGCGATCAACAAACCAGACGGTAAAAATGCTGTACAGCTGCAGCAGATGATCCAAAACATTCCCGGCTGCGAGGACGCATATGAAAATGATGTGGACGACTGGATGCTAGCTGACGACAACGATCATGAATTTTTTACCGATCAGCAAATCGTAGAAATGGTTTTGAGAGAACCGGACAACAGCGCAGCCCAAGACGACAGTGCAGATGAAGCAGACGACGACAGCGAGCAGAGAGTATCCCATTCGGATGCCGCGGCTGCCTTTGATTAGCGCTACGGATTAGAACAACAGTCCGCCGCGACCCCAGCCGATACCTTGTTCCTGAGATGCTGGCGCTATTACGCTTCAAAAGAGAGGTATTCTTCTCTTGACAAAAAAGTGTTACAGACTTTTTTAAACCACTGTAGTTTCGTTCAGTAACACTGTTCTGTTTTGTTTATTACATTTTCGATCTTTGAAACATACTGTAATTTTCAAAAATACACTTAATCATTGTTTTTCCTTGTTTTTATTTATTCCTTAACATTTCCTGATTTCGGTTTCGGATTAAGCGGATTTTCGGATTTCTGGATTTCAGATTAGCGGGGCTCTACTGTATACTCAGTTCCATGTTCACCTTTCAGTATGGAATTTCCATAAGCCATGTATTTCAAATGGCATTTTAAGTTGTACTAGCCAAATGTTGTTATAATCAGCTGATAATTTTATAATATTATGTTGTGAATGAATATTAGTAAACAAAAATACCCAACATGGATAATAGAATAGCATTGTCCCATTTAAGGCCTGTACTGAATGGTGAATGTGGAATTGAGTGCAGTACAAATTTATATCTGGCATCAGCTGATTGACGATAAAAGACAAAAGACAAAGACGTCTCGTCGTGAGCAATTTATTTACATCGATGGCAGTGTCCGGCCAGACTTATACCATAGCCATACACGTGTACAGTGATGAGAAAAAATGGAGTAAATTAACAATGTTTTGAAATAGCTGTAAAATATCCCATATGTTTTGAATCAATTTAAATTGTGGTGGAAACAAAAGGAGGGGGAAGGGAGGGAGGGAGAGCTACTTCCAGCCGCTACGACCATCCCACTGATAACGCGAAGTTGTGGAGTCCAGTCTTCAAATGAACGTTGTGGTCCACAGGTGTTTCGAGATGCCGCAGCCAACTTAACAACTCAAAATCGCTGAGTGATGGGAATCATCTGATAAAAACAAACGGTTCACCCAATGGTTGATTTAATTTTCATCCAGATGAACCATCCATTCATTCAAATGTGAATTATCTGAATGGCACTACCCATCTGTCTGAAAACCATCCGTTCCATGTTTTCAATCAACAGTAAAACTATCTGTCCCGTATTTAAAAGCTTCGATTCAGTTATTTAATGACTGAAACTGTTCTTTCTTATTGAATGGTGCAAATATCCGTATATTAATTGCATCAATGGATTAATCTTTTACCTTTTTTCAATTACCTAAACTTAAATACCTACAATGTTTGGGGTATAAAATAGGTTTTATTATCCATTCGCAGGTGAATCATCTGCTCGGCGGATCAACAGTATCTCTTTATCCAAATAGATACGCTACACCACCAATAAAACATACCTGAATCAGGCTCGAGAACAGATAGACGGTTTATCCACACATTCACTGGCCAGATAGTTCCTCTACGCAGCGCAGACCAATGCGCTACCCACCCCATTACACAAGAAACCATCGGATGAAAAAAAAACCATCGGATAAACCATCAGAAAATTGAAATCAGTAGTTGGTCCTACTACTAGTTTGCGCACCGGCATTGGCAGGGCCGGCTCAAGAGTTTTAGGTGCCCTAGGCGAAGGTATAGTTTGACGCCCCTCCCCCCCCCCCTCCCCCACTTTCTAACAGTTCAGTATAAGGGCACATTATTGTCAGGGCTAGAGAAAAAACTTATATAGGCCTACCGTAGTAAAAATCCAATTACTGAAACTTTAAAATTTTAATGCTTTTATTTAAATTTTAATTATTCGCTTAACAATTATTTTTAATTCCTTTTGTGGTTTATTTTTGATAAGTACTTGTGTAAAACGAAACGAGGAAAGACTTGTAGTATCATGGATGAATTATAATTTTTTCGCCTAATTCTTTGTCACGTTTCTCAGGATATATTTGGCATATTATTATACAATTTTTATTAGGTTCAAATAAAGTTATAAATCGATTTGTCCTATTATGAGATTTGAAGGATTTGTTAGATAATGTATTTTAAGATGACTTTTTTTACTTCATTATTTATTGCTTTACACTAATTTTGGAAACAAATTGTTTGATTTGATTAGTATCTATTACCACGGTAAAACCGCAGATGAAATAAGGGTGTGAGTTGCTTGGGGTCATTGGATTCGAGGGGCTGATCAGTGCATATTCCCCTATCAATTTTACTTACTTTAAAGATAAAACAGTAAATAGCCAAGAATAGACTTTTTTCAAAGGTAGGTAGGTAAAGGTAGGTAATGAAACAGTTCAAGGTGTAGTTCAGTATGTTTCAAGGTAATAGTTTTTGAAAGTTGTCAGTTTTTTTTTGTTCTTGAAGTTTCTTGTTTAAAGTAAATAGTGTAATGAAAGGAAAGTGAGTCTGTGTAATTTTTATATCTCCAAGCAAAACAAACTGGATAATTTTGTTCAGGGTTTAAACCAGCGGTTAAAGGAAATCCTCTCTGTCTTAAGTAATCCAATTTATTGAAATGTGAACAATAAATTCCCCCCTATTTATTCAGGGTCATCATCAGGGCTGTTTTTCATTCAGCCCTGGTAGCCAACAACTATATTTAAACCAGTGAATTTGAAGACAAATCACACTTTACATACACCTTCAGTGTCATCGTTTGTGTATACTCTTATGTGTGATATTTGACTTTTTATGCTTGATTGTACAATTATGTAAAAAAATCGCTCTAAATATTTCCTTTAAATTACGAAAATGCTGTAACTTAACTTAATTCTGACTAAAAACGTGATTTGTGTAAGTCATATGAATAGAAAAAATTCTAATGGCGTGAAAGGAATTTGAGAGTAAAAATTAAATATTTAACACTGGACCTCATCGGTTTCCATGTTATTAACAAAATAAGTCGAAAATAAGGAAAAACAAAATAAGTCGAAAGTAAGGTTATAAATAATTGTTCATTTCCAGCTCCTCCGTTTTTTCTGTAATTCATTAAGTTGGAGACTGCACATCGAGTGGTCAATAGACACGATACCATTTTAAAAAATGTGCTCATAAAATGAGGCTTCATAGAATTGAGATGAGTTGGTTCTTTGGAAAAAAATTTAAATAATATTTTTCTGAGTATAGGTACTTACTAAAAATAAGATATGATATCACCGTTTATCAAATAAAAATAATATAATTAATATACAACTAGTGGCCTGTTGGGGCAAAAGCCCCTAAAAATAAATACCAATGCTGAATATTTAATGTAAGATATCTAATTATCGATAATATTTATTGAACTTTTGATGTACAATGTTAAAGCTATTTTGACATTTGCTAGTACCGTACGTTTCATACTTTTTAATTAAAATTAAGTTTTGAAGTTTAAATTTGGTATTTAAAAATATTGAATGTGTTTTATTTTAGGAGCAAATGTGTTAAAAGATTGGAAAAAGCTAAAACAAAGTCTCAACACGAAAGTCGCGGGAGTGATCAAAGGGAAAGAAAGTGAGTATCAAATTTTGTTTTTTGTTATTATTAAAAATATTAATAATTGTTTTATTGTTTTCATGGAACAAGAATTCTAGTGGTTCTGGTCTTCATCAGTTTTACCTTTAGAAACTTATATATATAAATATAAAAACTTATATATATTTCTTGAATTTGTTCACAAATAACAGTAACTATAATAAATACGGAAAAAATTAACTGAGTTCCCTTTACATTCACTTTATTTGCGACATGTTATTTATTTTTAAATGGCCTAAGGTCGAAACATGTCGCAAATAAAATGAATTTAAAGGGAACTCAGTATATATATATATATTCCAGACCGATTGACTGACTGACTGACTTACTCACTGATCACAGTTTCTCAAAAACTATTGGTTTCGGACCATGGAACTTGACACAAGTATTCTTTACAAGCTTTAGATGTGTGCTAAGAAAGGATTTTCCCTCAAAAGGCTGGATAAGGGTAGATGAGAAAATTCAAAATGCGGCCATTATTCAATCTTAAAAGGTTATGAAGGTTTCCTTGGCCATGAAACTTGGCACAAATGTTTTTCATAGGCTCCAAATACAAACTTAAAAAGGATTTTAAAATATTTCCATGCAAAAGGCTAAAAGAGGGTAGACTTTAAAATTCAAAATGGCGGCCATTTCAGTTTTAAAAACTGGATGGAATGCCTATAGCATATTTTGCAAGGTTAGAAAAGGTACGAGATCCATTGTACTAAAAAAATAAAATGCACAAGTCTACAATGGCCACCTTCTATATATGCCTGAAGTACTGCCTTAAGTATTGTATTGCATTACTATTTAAGTATAATGGGTTGAACGTCTTATAAATAAATACTAAAACTAGGTTGAAACTCGCTTTGTACATTTTATTTCGAGTAAATGTATCCATTAGAAACGGTGGTTTCAAAATGGAAAATGGTTTGCAGTGGTGATGGCAATTTCAATTCCATCAAATATAATGTTTCTATAAAATTAATTTTCAACTCTATCAACTAGTTTAATGACCCAATCTCTAATGTGAATGAGGGACATTTCTGGGAAATAGGTTTTTTGTCAATTAATTAATTCACCTTCTACTTTTTCTTCAGTTTTCGTCTATTTTTAAAATGTACTAAATTCAGAATCAGTGTTGAGTCAAATATCCACCCTTGGCGTCATTTTTGTTTTATATCTTAAGTTATCTCTTATTCTCTGTGTTTGCAAATGGAGGAAAGCTAATTCCCAGTTGTTAATCTTGACAACTTGAGAGACAATTTTATAGAAAACGTTACACCATCTCATTTTAATCAAGGGTGGAATCACCTTAAGGGTGTAATTGCACACTCATAGCCCTTAAGCAAAAAATCAGTCTATTTGTCAAGTATTCCCAAAAAAATTGCACATTGCATACTATGGTTTTATAAAAAAATTAGTTATCCTTTCAGCAGGCGAAGCCGCGGGTATATCTGCTTGTCTACTAATTAAATAAATTTTCAAGTAGTTTGTTGAGTTTTTATAGTTTGTATTTCAATTGGTTTTCATTTCATTTTGAGATTGGTCTAATTTAGAGTAAAATTGTTTAGTACCTTATTGAATTTCCATTGATAATTCCTATAAGTAGTCGAGCAAATATAGAAGTAATATCAGTGGGTTATGATTGGTCCATTTAATGTGTTTTGAAATGCAATGATTCGATTGTTTGTTCTATAAATTGTTGTTACATTGGCAGAACTGATAGGTCCTTATTTCACTGTGGCCTAGTTGTGTGTTCATGATTAACTCTGAGTACATACGTACATAGATATGTATTTTGTGCACTTTACATATCTATATATTAATACGCAAGTGGTTTTCTTTTCACAGTCAAACCTCAATAATGGCTGAATTAATTTTATCGTTAGAGGTGTCAAATTAAAGGGATTTTTATGTAGATTTGTCAATATGTCTTAGAATTTTAAAAGAGGGTGTCACTGAAGGACAGTAAAGGGCTGAAGTTTCGGAACAGTGGCGCCATCCATCAACATTTTACCATGGTCAGTTCACTTTGTTTGCAACTTTAATAATTCTTTAATCATTCTTTGGTGAGACAGGTACCTCATGGAGGACGTTACCCTGAATATGAGTGAAGGATGAGTGTGATGATCGTGATGATAGTGGCGCGATCTTGTAGCCTTGTTACTGACTAACTGATCATGTGGCAATGCTTTAAAATAGTTCTACAGACAAACCGCAGAATGCAAAGCTGCAACCGAATAATCTAGTCTATATATATATATATATATATATATATATATATATTATATTAGAGAAATTTTTGGGTAGGAATTTTGGGTGTTTGGCAAGTCACAGTATAAAGGGAGAGGGCTCAAAAAGAAGGTCTTGATACCAGGGACTGGGAAAAATTATGAAATTGCATGAAGTTTGCTAGGAAATGAGAAATAATGTAAAATATCTGCCATTTAAAAAGTACAGGCATCTAAAAACATCTGCTTTGTTCATAAAATATGTTACGTTGTTGCCTAATTCAAAACCATGTGCTAATATAAACATATGGTGGAGCTAAAAGCCAGTTTACTATGAAGGTATTTTGTACTACAGTAAAGTTGGGTTGTTTTAATTTATACTTCCCCCAATTATTTTTTAAAATTTATGATTGCTCAAAAGTGTAATTTAACATTAATTTCATCCATGCTCAAATATTTTCTTGTACATAAAAAAGCATTCTCTTTCTTTCGTTCCTTTTTTTAGGCTTCATTCACCTAATAGGTTGAAAAGTAGAAGGCAGGTCTTGTCTAAAAGTTTACACACATTCCAAACAAAACGATCAGTTCTTTTCTCTTGCAAACCAATATTTTCCTGCACCGAGGTTTTAACATGCTGTTTTTTGAGGTTAACCCTTAGTACACGGTCATGAATGCAGTGTGTTCGTAAACTTTTGGACAAGACCAGCTGACTTCTCTTCAACCAATAAGGTGAGTGATACCCACAAAAATGTATGAATGAAAGAATTAAAGTAACTTCACAAAAGAAATCAAATTAATAAGAAAATATACTCTCATATCCTTTTAGCTCATCGTCCAGGCTTGTGCAGAGCTCCACCTCGTCACCTCACAGCATCAAAGAAAGACTCAAGTCCGAGTCCAAGTCTCACTCGAGGTCAGAACTACCCTCCACCTCCACCATTGTTCACAAGACTCCCAGCAGGTAACATTCCTTTGATGAATACATTAAATTATGTATTATATTTGGAAACTGGTCTGGATAAATCATCTTTTAACACTTTACCCAATAATTTAAATATTTTGCATTTTGCTAAAATATCGGAATTGAAAAATGATCGGCTCCTAGAATTTTATCACAAGAAGTAGTGATTGACAAGCAGGTGGGTTGCTTCAAAAGTCTGGGGTTTCTTAGCGAGGCAAATGGGGTGGAAATAAACTGGAGGTCTGGGGAGGTGATGGTTTGAGGAATCAGCTGATGGCGATTGCGGAGGTGAGGGTTTGAGGAATCAACTGATGGCGATAGTGAGTCACATAGCGGAGTGAGATCAAGGATAGAGCTAGGACCACACAATATCACATTCACTGACCTTCAACCTCTCCTCGGGAGATAAGAGCATCTTGACTGACAGCAGGACCTATCAATAATTCCATGGGCAATTAAGGCAAGGGCAGGCAGGATTAATGGACTTGAACTATAAATGATGGACTGACAAAAGGAATGACCTTACAATAATTCCATGGACAATTAAGGCAAAGGCAGGCAGGAATTTCTTGTGCAAAACTCCTTTATTTATTGCGCAAACTAATCGTGAGTGTTCAATTTCTGCATCCATAAGCATGATTAGTCTTTTTTTATGTATATACTCAATGCTAATAAGCATACCAAAAGCTTCAACCATGTATGGAGACGTTAAACTGAAATCACGAAGCTTTTATATTATTACAACCTATAAATAACATAATTCAAAAAATGTATTCTCTTATTCTCTTAGCTCATCATCCAGGCTTGTGCAGAGCTCCACCTCGTCACCTCACAGCATCAAAGAAAGACTCACGTCCGAGTCCAAATCTCACTCGAGGTCAGAACCACTCTCCACCTCTACCATTGTTCACAAGACTCCCAGCAGGTAACATTCCTTTGATAAATTTATTGAATCATATTGGCTATTATTATATAATATATACATACATTTTCATTTCAATGAAACACTGAAAATATTATAAAAAAAACTCACTATATTTGGCTTTACGCGTCTTCAGGTGAAAAATTGTATAAAATAAAATAGAAATATAAATAAATTATGACATTTAACAAAAATTATAAAACTGTATCTATAATTATAAAAAATTATATATATATATGGAAACCGGTCTGCATTAATTTTCTTTAACACTTCACACTAATATAAATATTTGGTCAAAGTGTCGGGATTGGAATATTATCGATTCCCCAAAATTCTATCAGAAGTAGAGACTGAAAGTGGGTGGATTGCTTCACAGCAGGGGTTTGGTAGTGAGGCAAATGGGGCGGAAATAAACTGGAGGTCTGGGGAGGTGATGGTTTGAGGAATCAGCTGATGGCGATTGCGGAGGTGAGGGTTTGAGGAATCAACTGATGGCGATAGTGAGTCACATAGCAGAGTGAGATCAAGGATAGAGCTAGGACCACACAATATCACATTCACTGACCTTCAACCTCTCCTCGGGAGATAAGAGCATCTTGACTGACAGCAGGATTGACCTATCAATAATTCCATGGGCAATTAAGGCAAAGGCAGGCAGGATTAATGGACTTGAACTATAAACTGTGGATTGAAGAAGATAATTTTATGCTACTTTTATATTTTAAATGTACAGGAGGATATCTTTAATTTTTTGTTAAGCTGTTGTACTTTGAATTATGTAAGAAACCATTATATTGGTAAAAAACTTCCTAGTGAAACAAATTTTTTTATTATTTTGAAATAGGAAGAATTATTGACAAACCTATGGTAAATTTTTTAGAGAAGCATAGAAACTCCGGCATAAGCTAATTTCAGAATTTAACTTTTAAAAAAATTTCGATAAATTAAAAAAAATTGTTCCAGTTAATTTATACACAACAGAATTGTATTTGCCTATTCAAACAAAGTTTATAAAAAAATTTGCATACTTTTTCCATATTATTCTATTAATTTTTTTTATTTATAAGTTTCAATGTAAATTCAATACACAAATAAAGAGTGGTAGTGCCAAACAGACAGGCAGTCCCAGTGGCTACTGTTTGCAGTGCAGAAATGGCATTCCTGTTTTGTTACTCAGCAAGGAAAGACTGTTTTTTTATTTAGTTTAATTCCATTGATAAAATAGTATATTATTATGTTACCAGCCTGGCAATTACAGGACTCGTACCGTTTTACCTGAGGAGCTTAGACTCTGTTTCTGGAGTTACTGCTTTGATGCATTTTTCAAGAAAAGCAGGATTTTGATTTTGACAGATTGGCAATACGAGGGGGAGTAATTTGAGTTATCTCAATAATTTTTCTGTGTATCTATTATATTAATTCTGGAAGGAATTTCTTGTGCAAAACTCCTTTATTTATTGCGCAAACTAATCGTGAGTGTTCTATTTTTGCATCCATAAGCATGATTAGTCTTTTTTTATGTATATACTCAATGCTAATAAGCGTACCAAAAGCTTCAACCATGTATGGAGACTTTAACTGAAATCACAAAGCTTTTATATTATTACAACCTATAAATAACATAATTCAAAAAATGTGTTCTCTTATTCTCTTAGCTCATCATCCAGGCTTGTGCAGAGCTCCACCTCGTCACCTCACAGCATCAAAGAAAGACTCACGTCCGAGTCCAAGTCTCACTCGAGGTCAGAACCACCCTCCACCTCCACCAGTGTTCACAAGACTCCCAACAGGTAAAAATTAGATTAGGTACCAATTAGAAAGACGGTCCCAGTGACCATTGTTTGCAGGGCAGAGATGACACTCCTGTTTTGTTACTCAGCAAGGAAAGTTTTAGTTTGTATTTGGATTACAAGAAACTTTTGTCAAATAGTTTTTTTACCTCAGCACTGCTCATCAGTTTTATATCCAATATGACGAAAAAAAATTGATTTGAATTTCAATTTTGCTAAAGTGAAAACATTTTAGGTTCTGGGGAAAACATAATTTCTGTCTATTATTTGAAATTGCACATATCACTTATATTTTTCATTGGATAAATTACCATAAATAAACAAATCGGAGCCATATTAAGTACACTGTATTTTCACCAATGATCTAGGCATATCAAAAATTATATACAACAGGTTGACTTATAGCATTAATTAACACCAAATCAGCACTATAAAACTTGTGCTATTTTTAATGACTAAAATTGTAATGCCTAAATATGTATTATAGACTCTAAAAATGAAAGAATAACAATATCAGACCTAAATAAATTTGACAACAAAACTTAGATGCAACAAAATTGCAACGATTAAAATTGTTAAAATAACAATGAAGAAATACATTCAAAGGAAACAACTTATGAAATATAGTTTACAATAACTTTAATATACATCAGAGGTTACAAGTGAAAATTTTTTAACTTTCCATGGAAGGATTCTACCATGGCCATAAAGACCATAAAAAATCTCCAATGTTTTCGCAAATTCCCGACTAGAAGACACCCTGCTATGCTCTTCATATAACTCCCAGTTTTCTTTCTTCACTCCTTCTTCATACTCGTTCCCATGACTACAACATTTTTTGTTAGGGCTTCTGCCAGGCACAGTCCTCGCTATTTCAGTGTTATGCCTATGGGTCATCTTTAGGCAATCCTGCCATTCCCGTGATAGTGTTTAAGGAACATGTCTAATATAGTCTAATATAGTCCTGTCTAAGGAACATGTCGGCCTTAGTCAGTAACAAGACTACAAGATCGCGCCACAATCATCCTTCACTCATCTGTCATTCATACTTGGCTTAAAATACCTACCTGGGTAGGTCGCCATTTCAAGAAAAGTATTCAAGTACTCAAGAAAAGTGCTTATTCCTTGAACACTGCGTTTGGGCCTTGCTTGTACATAATAATATTTTCTTTCTCTTTTTGTGGGTGTGTGTAGCTCATAATTAAACTTAGTAACCCATAACTAACTCAAGCTCTTTAAAACATTAATCATGTCTTCAAGTACTTACTTACTTATTTCGTGATAGATTTTTAGCAAATTTCCCCTATAAGGAAGAAGCTTTTGTAGGTCTAATGGTAAGACCTAAGAGCAAGACCATCATAACTTTTTGTTTTGGGGCCCCCAAATGCCAAAAACACCATTCGTTCATTTTCATATGAATATTTCTATCAGGTATGGATGGGGTTGGATTTTCAGTTCAGGACAGGACCAAGGCCACACTACACTACAGGCCGGAGTCCTTTTGTGGTGACGTCACATTATCAGACGGAATCGCAGACGATTTTATAATGTACTCTTATAGCGATTCACTGTCAAACTCTTAAAACGATCGTGCCCTAAGTAATTCGTTTAAGTTTTCGTTTATAAACCATTATTTTTTCGAATCTGCATTAGTCAATGAATAACTAAATGCGGTCGAATATAATTTTAAAGAAAACAAGACTTTATTTCATAAACTTAAAAACCGGTAAACATTACAGGCAAGTAATTTGTTTACTTTTCATCAGATGATTTATTGGAAATTTGACAGTTTTGTTTCTAATTGTTTTCATTTTGATGTTCTAATGTCATAATTTGTTGGTAAATGTTTATGATTTTCATATGACTTTAGTTGTTATTTCCAACACAGCGCTAGGAGTTCGCTGGTGTTGTGACGTGGCATCAGGGAGGAGGGGGGGAGACTCCGGCCTGTAGTGCAGTGTGGCCTTGACAGGACGGAGTGGGATTTTTTTCTTCCCTAAAGCTTCAGGAAATGCTCGTTCACAAACTTATTTTACTTTATTACAATAATAGCATTAGGTTAATAACAATGTTATATAATTGTTTGTATTAAGTACCGTACCAACTCACAATATTATGAGAAATAAATTTAAGTGAAAAAATACTAACGTATATGCAATTGGGAAAAACAGCAAACATTAAAAACACATTCTAAAATTAAAAAATAACTTTTAACATGATGAAATTGTTAATTATAAATAAAATATTAACCTATATAAAAATAGCAAATAAAGTTAGGCCCAAATTGATTATTTATTATTATTTTTTATTGAATTTGAATCCTTTCTAATTTTAATGCATAAAAAATATATACAGTAGACACCCTCTAGTTCGGCTTCGGTTGGATCGGCCGCCGGATGGTCCGGCCGGTCCTAGGAGGGTGACTCATATCCGTCAAATCACTACGCCGCACCGCGGAGGAATGACTATTGACAGGGTTTATCCTGAATGTTTAGTTTCCGGGTGTAGAAATATTTATGTCAGTTCAGTATACGGGCAAGCTTGTAATTGATGGCTACACTTTACCTCAACTAAACAAACGATGTTGTTATCCTTTCAATTTAAGGGGTGGGGTTCATAACTATCAGATTTCACAACTACCAGGACGATAAAAATTATGAAATATTAACAAACTCACTACTTCCAGATATCATTTCTACCAGGAGACTTTAGTATAAAATTGAATAATAATCACATCATAACTTCCAGATATTTTAATTCCCAGATTTCATTCCTTCCAGGGGTATTAAAAGACAAAATAATGAGAGCGTCAGAACTACCAGACATCACAACTTCCAGTACAGTCCGAGCCAAGAGTTGTTGAGCGGGTAGCCGCCTCCCGATTGTAGGCATTTCACCGCGTCGCGTCCGTCGTACAGTGTAGCCGCCTCCCGATCGCAGTCATTTCACCGCGTCGTACAGTGCGTAGTTACTAAATTGCTTCTACTGTTTTCAAAATGCAGCTAATTACGGTACTTGTTGTAAATATATATACTATCAGCCCGCGTCACTTCGTGACTTAAAAAAATTGGTAAAATATGCGTTAGTTTCATGTTGAGTATGAATGGAGTATTGGCGTGAAATAACTGTCAATGAGTGAGTGTATGAATTTTCGAGATTTTCTTTAATTTTCTAGACCAATCCTTTGTGTCATATCACTTTAATAAAATTGCCATAAATTGAACTTTTCATCGGGGCGAACTTTTAAAAATAACTCATTAGACATGAATCCTCAATATGGATAAGAAATTCCTCACGGAATTCGAGAAGTCCATTTATTTCATCTGCTTTAAAAGTGTCAATGTATACGTTCTATTCTTTGAAATTGCGACAGTGCAACAACATTTATTTTGCATTAATTGGGGTTAGTTTACATGGATCTTCATTGGTTGGCGCGTCTTCATGCGTCTCTGTTTGAGAGTTTTCTTTTGAAAAGTATATTGAATCTTTATGTTAATTCGACACAACATCTACGCATCAGTTTTTACTTTCTCTCCCCTATTCATAGTTGTAGAAAGTATTGTTTTCGTAAAAATTTTCGAATTTGAGTTGTTAGTGGATATATTTGTTTTAGTGCTCCCTGAATCCAAAAAAGTGGTTTTTGGCGTGGTGTCTGTCTGTCTGTGTATGTGGATGTGTGTGTGTGTGGATGTAAACAAAGCTAGAGACGACACCAGTGGTCCGATTTTCATGAAATTTGGCATGTATGTATAAAGCCGTGGTATCTCCAGGCGTATTTTTAATTTTTTTTGATTTTTTATTTTTTTTATTTTTGAAGGGTGTTTACCCCATAAAAATTACAAAAATCCAAATTTCTCAATAACGGCTCTAACGATTTTGATAAAAATTTCATGGTTTTTAGTGCTTAAGATAACAAACAAAATGACACCACCCACATATTATTCTATTAATTTTTTTTATTTATAAGTTTCAATGTAAATTCAATACACAAATAAAGAGTGGTAGTGCCAACCAGACAGGCAGTCCCAGTGGCTACTGTTTGCAGTGCAGTGATGGCATTCCTGTTTTGTTACTCAGCAAGGAAAGACTGTTTTTTTATTTAGTTTAATTCCATTGATAAAATAGTATATTATTATGTTACCAGCCTGGCAATTACAGGACTCGTACCGTTTTACCTGAGGAGCTTAGACTCTGTTTCTGGAGTTACTGCTTTGATGCATTTTTCAAGAAAAGCAGGATTTTGATTTTGACAGATTGGCAATACGAGGGGGAGTAATTTGAGTTATCTCAATAATTTTTCTGTGTATCTATTATATTAATTCTGGAAGGAATTTCTTGTGCAAAACTCCTTTATTTATTGCGCAAACTAATCGTGAGTGTTCTATTTTTGCATCCATAAGCATGATTAGTCTTTTTTTATGTATATACTCAATGCTAATAAGCGTACCAAAAGCTTCAACCATGTATGGAGACTTTAACTGAAATCACAAAGCTTTTATATTATTACAACCTATAAATAACATAATTCAAAAAATGTGTTCTCTTATTCTCTTAGCTCATCATCCAGGCTTGTGCAGAGCTCCACCTCGTCACCTCACAGCATCAAAGAAAGACTCACGTCCGAGTCCAAGTCTCACTCGAGGTCAGAACCACCCTCCACCTCCACCAGTGTTCACAAGACTCCCAACAGGTAAAAATTAGATTAGGTACCAATTAGAAAGACGGTCCCAGTGACCATTGTTTGCAGGGCAGAGATGACACTCCTGTTTTGTTACTCAGCAAGGAAAGTTTTAGTTTGTATTTGGATTACAAGAAACTTTTGTCAAATAGTTTTTTTACCTCAGCACTGCTCATCAGTTTTATATCCAATATGACGAAAAAAAAATTGATTTGAATTTCAATTTTGCTAAAGTGAAAACATTTTAGGTTCTGGGGAAAACATAATTTCTGTCTATTATTTGAAATTGCACATATCACTTATATTTTTCATTGGATAAATTACCATAAATAAACAAATCGGAGCCATATTAAGTACACTGTATTTTCACCAATGATCTAGGCATATCAAAAATTATATACAACAGGTTGACTTATAGCATTAATTAACACCAAATCAGCACTATAAAACTTGTGCTATTTTTAATGACTAAAATTGTAATGCCTAAATATGTATTATAGACTCTAAAAATGAAAGAATAACAATATCAGACCTAAATAAATTTGACAACAAAACTTAGATGCAACAAAATTGCAACGATTAAAATTGTTAAAATAACAATGAAGAAATACATTCAAAGGAAACAACTTATGAAATATAGTTTACAATAACTTTAATATACATCAGAGGTTACAAGTGAAAATTTTTTAACTTTCCATGGAAGGATTCTACCATGGCCATAAAGACCATAAAAAATCTCCAATGTTTTCGCAAATTCCCGACTAGAAGACACCCTGCTATGCTCTTCATATAACTCCCAGTTTTCTTTCTTCACTCCTTCTTCATACTCGTTCCCATGACTACAACATTTTTTGTTAGGGCTTCTGCCAGGCACAGTCCTCGCTATTTCAGTGTTATGCCTATGGGTCATCTTTAGGCAATCCTGCCATTCCCGTGATAGTGTTTAAGGAACATGTCTAATATAGTCTAATATAGTCCTGTCTAAGGAACATGTCGGCCTTAGTCAGTAACAAGACTACAAGATCGCGCCACAATCATCCTTCACTCATCTGTCATTCATACTTGGCTTAAAATACCTACCTGGGTAGGTCGCCATTTCAAGAAAAGTATTCAAGTACTCAAGAAAAGTGCTTATTCCTTGAACACTGCGTTTGGGCCTTGCTTGTACATAATAATATTTTCTTTCTCTTTTTGTGGGTGTGTGTAGCTCATAATTAAACTTAGTAACCCATAACTAACTCAAGCTCTTTAAAACATTAATCATGTCTTCAAGTACTTACTTACTTATTTCGTGATAGATTTTTAGCAAATTTCCCCTATAAGGAAGAAGCTTTTGTAGGTCTAATGGTAAGACCTAAGAGCAAGACCATCATAACTTTTTGTTTTGGGGCCCCCAAATGCCAAAAACACCATTCGTTCATTTTCATATGAATATTTCTATCAGGTATGGATGGGGTTGGATTTTCAGTTCAGGACAGGACCAAGGCCACACTACACTACAGGCCGGAGTCCTTTTGTGGTGACGTCACATTATCAGACGGAATCGCAGACGATTTTATAATGTACTCTTATAGCGATTCACTGTCAAACTCTTAAAACGATCGTGCCCTAAGTAATTCGTTTAAGTTTTCGTTTATAAACCATTATTTTTTCGAATCTGCATTAGTCAATGAATAACTAAATGCGGTCGAATATAATTTTAAAGAAAACAAGACTTTATTTCATAAACTTAAAAACCGGTAAACATTACAGGCAAGTAATTTGTTTACTTTTCATCAGATGATTTATTGGAAATTTGACAGTTTTGTTTCTAATTGTTTTCATTTTGATGTTCTAATGTCATAATTTGTTGGTAAATGTTTATGATTTTCATATGACTTTAGTTGTTATTTCCAACACAGCGCTAGGAGTTCGCTGGTGTTGTGACGTGGCATCAGGGAGGAGGGGGGGAGACTCCGGCCTGTAGTGCAGTGTGGCCTTGACAGGACGGAGTGGGATTTTTTTCTTCCCTAAAGCTTCAGGAAATGCTCGTTCACAAACTTATTTTACTTTATTACAATAATAGCATTAGGTTAATAACAATGTTATATAATTGTTTGTATTAAGTACCGTACCAACTCACAATATTATGAGAAATAAATTTAAGTGAAAAAATACTAACGTATATGCAATTGGGAAAAACAGCAAACATTAAAAACACATTCTAAAATTAAAAAATAACTTTTAACATGATGAAATTGTTAATTATAAATAAAATATTAACCTATATAAAAATAGCAAATAAAGTTAGGCCCAAATTGATTATTTATTATTATTTTTTATTGAATTTGAATCCTTTCTAATTTTAATGCATAAAAAATATATACAGTAGACACCCTCTAGTTCGGCTTCGGTTGGATCGGCCGCCGGATGGTCCGGCCGGTCCTAGGAGGGTGACTCATATCCGTCAAATCACTACGCCGCACCGCGGAGGAATGACTATTGACAGGGTTTATCCTGAATGTTTAGTTTCCGGGTGTAGAAATATTTATGTCAGTTCAGTATACGGGCAAGCTTGTAATTGATGGCTACACTTTACCTCAACTAAACAAACGATGTTGTTATCCTTTCAATTTAAGGGGTGGGGTTCATAACTATCAGATTTCACAACTACCAGGACGATAAAAATTATGAAATATTAACAAACTCACTACTTCCAGATATCATTTCTACCAGGAGACTTTAGTATAAAATTGAATAATAATCACATCATAACTTCCAGATATTTTAATTCCCAGATTTCATTCCTTCCAGGGGTATTAAAAGACAAAATAATGAGAGCGTCAGAACTACCAGACATCACAACTTCCAGTACAGTCCGAGCCAAGAGTTGTTGAGCGGGTAGCCGCCTCCCGATTGTAGGCATTTCACCGCGTCGCGTCCGTCGTACAGTGTAGCCGCCTCCCGATCGCAGTCATTTCACCGCGTCGTACAGTGCGTAGTTACTAAATTGCTTCTACTGTTTTCAAAATGCAGCTAATTACGGTACTTGTTGTAAATATATATACTATCAGCCCGCGTCACTTCGTGACTTAAAAAAATTGGTAAAATATGCGTTAGTTTCATGTTGAGTATGAATGGAGTATTGGCGTGAAATAACTGTCAATGAGTGAGTGTATGAATTTTCGAGATTTTCTTTAATTTTCTAGACCAATCCTTTGTGTCATATCACTTTAATAAAATTGCCATAAATTGAACTTTTCATCGGGGCGAACTTTTAAAAATAACTCATTAGACATGAATCCTCAATATGGATAAGAAATTCCTCACGGAATTCGAGAAGTCCATTTATTTCATCTGCTTTAAAAGTGTCAATGTATACGTTCTATTCTTTGAAATTGCGACAGTGCAACAACATTTATTTTGCATTAATTGGGGTTAGTTTACATGGATCTTCATTGGTTGGCGCGTCTTCATGCGTCTCTGTTTGAGAGTTTTCTTTTGAAAAGTATATTGAATCTTTATGTTAATTCGACACAACATCTACGCATCAGTTTTTACTTTCTCTCCCCTATTCATAGTTGTAGAAAGTATTGTTTTCGTAAAAATTTTCGAATTTGAGTTGTTAGTGGATATATTTGTTTTAGTGCTCCCTGAATCCAAAAAAGTGGTTTTTGGCGTGGTGTCTGTCTGTCTGTGTGTGTGGATGTGTGTGTGTGTGGATGTAAACAAAGCTAGAGACGACACCAGTGGTCCGATTTTCATGAAATTTGGCATGTATGTATAAAGCCGTGGTATCTCCAGGCGTATTTTTAATTTTTTTTGATTTTTTATTTTTTTTATTTTTGAAGGGTGTTTACCCCATAAAAATTACAAAAATCCAAATTTCTCAATAACGGCTCTAACGATTTTGATAAAAATTTCATGGTTTTTAGTGCTTAAGATAACAAACAAAATGACACCACCCACATATTATTCTATTAATTTTTTTTATTTATAAGTTTCAATGTAAATTCAATACACAAATAAAGAGTGGTAGTGCCAACCAGACAGGCAGTCCCAGTGGCTACTGTTTGCAGTGCAGTGATGGCATTCCTGTTTTGTTACTCAGCAAGGAAAGACTGTTTTTTTATTTAGTTTAATTCCATTGATAAAATAGTATATTATTATGTTACCAGCCTGGCAATTACAGGACTCGTACCGTTTTACCTGAGGAGCTTAGACTCTGTTTCTGGAGTTACTGCTTTGATGCATTTTTCAAGAAAAGCAGGATTTTGATTTTGACAGATTGGCAATACGAGGGGGAGTAATTTGAGTTATCTCAATAATTTTTCTGTGTATCTATTATATTAATTCTGGAAGGAATTTCTTGTGCAAAACTCCTTTATTTATTGCGCAAACTAATCGTGAGTGTTCTATTTTTGCATCCATAAGCATGATTAGTCTTTTTTTATGTATATACTCAATGCTAATAAGCGTACCAAAAGCTTCAACCATGTATGGAGACTTTAACTGAAATCACAAAGCTTTTATATTATTACAACCTATAAATAACATAATTCAAAAAATGTGTTCTCTTATTCTCTTAGCTCATCATCCAGGCTTGTGCAGAGCTCCACCTCGTCACCTCACAGCATCAAAGAAAGACTCACGTCCGAGTCCAAGTCTCACTCGAGGTCAGAACCACCCTCCACCTCCACCAGTGTTCACAAGACTCCCAACAGGTAAAAATTAGATTAGGTACCAATTAGAAAGACGGTCCCAGTGACCATTGTTTGCAGGGCAGAGATGACACTCCTGTTTTGTTACTCAGCAAGGAAAGTTTTAGTTTGTATTTGGATTACAAGAAACTTTTGTCAAATAGTTTTTTTACCTCAGCACTGCTCATCAGTTTTATATCCAATATGACGAAAAAAAAATTGATTTGAATTTCAATTTTGCTAAAGTGAAAACATTTTAGGTTCTGGGGAAAACATAATTTCTGTCTATTATTTGAAATTGCACATATCACTTATATTTTTCATTGGATAAATTACCATAAATAAACAAATCGGAGCCATATTAAGTACACTGTATTTTCACCAATGATCTAGGCATATCAAAAATTATATACAACAGGTTGACTTATAGCATTAATTAACACCAAATCAGCACTATAAAACTTGTGCTATTTTTAATGACTAAAATTGTAATGCCTAAATATGTATTATAGACTCTAAAAATGAAAGAATAACAATATCAGACCTAAATAAATTTGACAACAAAACTTAGATGCAACAAAATTGCAACGATTAAAATTGTTAAAATAACAATGAAGAAATACATTCAAAGGAAACAACTTATGAAATATAGTTTACAATAACTTTAATATACATCAGAGGTTACAAGTGAAAATTTTTTAACTTTCCATGGAAGGATTCTACCATGGCCATAAAGACCATAAAAAATCTCCAATGTTTTCGCAAATTCCCGACTAGAAGACACCCTGCTATGCTCTTCATATAACTCCCAGTTTTCTTTCTTCACTCCTTCTTCATACTTGTTCCCATGACTACAACATTTTTTGTTAGGGCCTCTGCCAGGCACAGTCCTCGCTATTTCAGTGTTATGCCTATGGGTCATCTTCAGGCAATCCTGCCATTCCCGTGATAGTGTTTAAGGAACATGTCTAATATAGTCTAATATAGTCCTGCCTAAGGAACATGTCGGCCTTAGTCAGTAACAAGACTACAAGATCGCGCCACAATCATCCTTCACTCATCTGTTATTCATACTTGGCTTAAAATACCTACCTGGGTAGGTCGCCATTTCAAGAAAAGTATTCAAGTACTTAAGAAAAGTGCTTATTCCTTGAACACTGCGTTTGGGCCTTGCTTGTACATAATAATATTTTCTTTCTCTTTTTGTGGGTGTGTGTAGCTCATAATTAAACTTAGTAACCCATAACTAACTCAAGCTCTTTAAAACATTAATCATGTCTTCAAGTACTTACTTACTTATTTCGTGATAGATTTTTAGCAAATTTCCCCTATAAGGAAGAAGCTTTTGTAGGTCTAATGGTAAGACCTAAGAGCAAGACCATCATAACTTTTTGTTTTGGGGCCCCCAAATGCCAAAAACACCATTCGTTCATTTTCATATGAATATTTCTATCAGGGATGGATGGGGTTGGATTTTCAGTTCAGGACAGGACCAAGGCCACACTACACTACAGGCCGGAGTCCTTTTGTGGTGACGTCACATTATCAGACGGAATCGCAGACGATTTTATAATGTACTCTTATAGCGATTTGCTGTCAAACTCTTAAAACGATCGTGCCCTAAGTAATTCGTTTAAGTTTTCGTTTATAAACCATTATTTTTTCGAATCTGCATTAGTCAATGAATAACTAAATGCGGTCGAATATAATTTTAAAGAAAACAAGACTTTATTTCATAAACTTAAAAACCGGTAAACATTACAGGCAAGTAATTTGTTTACTTTTCATCAGATGATTTATTGGAAATTTGACAGTTTTGTTTCTAATTGTTTTCATTTTGATGTTCTAATGTCATAATTTGTTGGTAAATGTTTATGATTTTCATATGACTTTAGTTGTTAGTTCCAACACAGCGCTAGGAGTTCGCCAGTGTTGTGACGTGGCATCAGGGAGGAGGGGGGGAGACTCCGGCCTGTATTGCAGTGTGGCCTTGACAGGACGGAGTGGGATTTTTTTCTTCCCTAAAGCTTCAGGAAATGCTCGTTCACAAACTTATTTTACTTTATTACAATAATAGCAGTAGGTTAATAACAATGTTATATAATTGTTTGTATTAAGTACCGTACCAACTCACAATATTATGAGAAATAAATTTAAGTGAAAAAATACTAATGTATATGCAATTGGGAAAAACAGCAAACATTAAAAACACATTCTAAAATTAAAAAATAACTTTTAACATGATGAAATTGTTAATTATAAATAAAATATTAACCTATATAAAAATAGCAAATAAAGTTAGGCCCAAATTGATAATTTATTATTATTTTTTATTGAATTTGAATTCTTTCTAATTTTAATGCATAAAAATATATACAGTAGACACCTCTAGTTCGGCTTCGGTTGGATCGGCCGCCGGATGGTCCGGCCGGTCCTAGGAGGGTGACTCATATCCGTCAAATCACTACGCCGCACCGCGGAGGAATGACTATTGACAGGGTTTATCCTGAATGTTTAGTTTCCGGGTGTAGAAATAAATTATTTATGTCAGTTCAGTTTACGGGCAAGCTTGTAATTGATGGCCACACTTTACCTCAACTAAACAAACGATGTTGTTATCCTTTCAATATAAGGGGTGGGGTTCATAACTATCAGATTTCACAACTACCAGGACGATAAAAATTATGAAATATTAACAAACTCACTACTTCCAGATATCATTTCTACCAGGAGACTTTAGTATAAAATTGAATAATAATCACATCATAACTTCCAGATATTTTAATTCCCAGATTTCATTCCTTCCAGGGGTATTAAATGACAAAATAATGAGAGCGTCAGAAAACTACCAGACATCACAACTTCCAGTACAGTCCGAGCCAAGAGTTGTCGAGCGGGTAGCCGCCTCCCGATTGTAGGTATTTCACCGCGTCGCGTCCGTCATACAGTGTAGCCGCCTCCCGATCGCAGTCATTTCACCGCGTCGTACAGTGCGTAATTACTAAATTGCTTCTACTGTTTTCAAAATGCAGCTAATTACGGTACTTGTTGTAAATATATATACTATCAGCCCGCGTCACTTCGTGACTTTAAAAAATTGGTAAAATATGCGTTAGTTTCATGTTGAGTATGAATGGAGTATTGGCGTGAAATAACTGTCAATGAGTGAGTGTATGAATTTTCGAGATTTTCTTTAATTTTCTAGACCAATCCTTTGTGTCATATCACTTTAATAAAATTGCCATAAATTGAACTTTTCATCGGGGCGAACTTTTAAAAATAACTCATTAGACATGAATCCTCAATATGGATAAGAAATTCCTCACGGAATTCGAGAAGTCCATTTATTTCATCTGCTTTAAAAGTGTCAATGTATACGTTCTATTCTTTGAAATTGCGACAGTGCAACAACATTTATTTTGCATTAATTGGGGTTAGTTTACATGGATCTTCATTGGTTGGCGCGTCTTCATGCGTCTCTGTTTGAGAGTTTTCTTTTGAAAAGTATATTGAATCTTTATGTTAATTTGACTCAACATCTACGCATCAGTTTTTACTTTCTCTCCCCTATACATAGTTGTAGAAAGTATTGTTTTCGTAAAAATTTTCGAATTTGAGTTGTTAGTGGATATATTTGTTTTAGTGCTCCCTGAATCCAAAAAAGTGGTTTTTGGCGTGGTGTCTGTCTGTCTGTGTGTGTGGATGTGTGTGTGTGTGTGGATGTAAACAAAGCTAGAGACGACACCAGTGGTCCGATTTTCATGAAATTTGGCATGTAGGTATAAAGCCGTGGTATCTCCAGGCGTATTTTTCATTTTTTTGATTTTTGATTTTTTTTATTTTTGAAGGGTGTTTACCCCATAAAAACCCATAAAAATTACAAAAATCCAAATTTCTCAATAACGGCTCTAACGATTTTGATAAAAATTTCATGGTTTTTAGTGCTTAAGATAACAAACAAAATGACACCACCCACATGTCTGTAAAAATTCAGGTTCAGATGTTATGGGGGTTTAAGTGTTAAAAATTCATATTTTTCAAATTTCACGAAATTCGTGACCTCTAAAGAAAATATACTTGCAACCATTAAATTTGACTTGAAAACTAAATAATCTAGAATTTTGAATCAGTAGTTTATGTCAACTGGTTGCGGAGATAACTGATATTTTAGTTCGGCGGTAAACGCAGTACGTTGTCCAATGTTATTCTTATGGCAAATATTTAAAAATCAATATCTCCGTTATTTACTAATCGATTTTGATAACATTTGGTATATATTTGTGTGATAATTAATTGTTAATTTGTTTTATTTCACTAATATGTTTTCTGGTTTCAAATGACTTGAAGGGAGAAAGTATGTGTCAGTTTCCTGATATCGTTTATTTGCATTCATTTTTATTGGTCTTAACAAAAAAAATGGTAAGAGGATGGACAAACCACTGTTTTACTGAAAACCGCATTTATAAACTATCAACTCGCCGTAATAACAAATTATTCATTGGTCATAGTGGCCAAGGAATTACATTTTCAAATTGACCCATTTTTTGTTTCGCATAATTTTAAATAAATGTTTGGCAAATTTCTACCAAAGCAAATAACGTAACTTTCTTCACTGAATACACATATTGTTATTGGACATTTCGAAATCGAGTAAAACAGGCAGGCTAACACTTTAATGTCGTTCGTAATCAAACTACACTAACAAAATACAGGTTTTAAAATTTATAATGCGTTTTAAAACTAGAATTTTTTAGGTTAATATTTAATTATAATAATGATAATTGAAAACTCCATCGTCTAAACGTTGAAACATGCATAAATGTGAATTTATTGTCAGTAGTTTGTTAGAAAATATCCAAGGCACCTCCGGAGATACTTACGTTCCTTTTTCAATTTCATTAAAATTTTCAGAAAAGAAATACAGTAAGTTAAGATGATTACGGACTGTTGGTCTTAGTTTCAATAGGGTAAACACTCTTATTTATTTTCTGTTGTCTTAAAAAAATCAATATTCATTATAAGAAATCAAAATTATAATTTGGATAAATATGTTAATGGACTTGCTAGCCCTGCATTCTGTGTTATATCTCTAGAACTATTTAAAATCTTGATCATCGGTTTTGTTAAAAACAAATAAATGTGAATGGGATGAAGTTCACAGGTTCTACCACATAGTAGCAATATACAGGGCCTATACGATTAGAAAAACTAGAAGTACGATAAAAATGATCATTAGAGCACCTTAATGAAACTTAATTGTAATTGCAATACATTGTATCAGAAACAAGTTAAAATCTATATGTATTTGTTTTTAGATGCTTGAAAATATTAACTGGAAACTACTTTTATACTTGACGACTAATAACTCATCAAACCATGATTATTTGATCAAAAACAACATGTAACTGGTTTTTCTTGGTTATAACATTGTGATAAGATTCTAGTAAATATTGATTTTACACGTAACTTTACAATCCCGAAAATTCCAGGATTTAGCCGAAAAATCCCGGGATTGAATAAGCCCTAAAATCACGTGGGATCCCGAGATCCCGGGATTGGATTCCCTAACCTCGACATATCTCGATAAAACTTGGTATATGGCTTCTTCTAGTTGAGATTTATTAAATATTGAATTAAAACCACCCAGTTTTAACATACCTGCTGGAGCAAACCTGCATACTCTTTCTTCGTGTTATTCTTGTGGAGCTTAAAAAAACATTTCAAATATCGCTTTGTTGGATTGAATATGCTCTTTTAAATTTGAAATTCGCTGAAAATGCAGGTCTGCTGCAATGGGGGTACAATCTTTTTTCAGCAGGCCAAAACTTTTTCTTTTCCTCTAAACATAAATTCTTTTCAAGTTTTCGGCCTTAATGATAGCCATTTTTCCTTGAAAACACTGTAGCATGTGAAATAATTAATATTTTGGCGGCTTTCGTCTGTCAATATTAGAGGTTCAACTCGCAATGAACTTATTGGCAGGAGTTTTGGTTATCAAAAAAAAGTTTATACACTGTATGAATTCAGAACTGTATGCGAAATTCGAAGAATTCATTGATTTTGAGAATTTAAGGATTTAATTGTCTTTGCAGAGAATTACATTTTTATTTCTCGGCATCATTCATATCACTAAATAAAATTCAAACAACCACCGTATGAAATGTTTTGATTCATCCTTAATGATATTATTTACAAATTTATATCTTCCATTTGCCACTGACCTTCAGTCAGTTGTTATGGTGTATAGTTTAGTCGAATTTAATTACTATTTAAAATCTTTATCATGTATGTGATTGCACATCTTGCAAATCCCCAAAATCTAGCCTAACGCCGTTTTCAAATGTCGATGAAACCCACAGTAAGTACTGTTGAAAGAGCATGTGACAAACTGAAAGGGCCAAATAAAAAATATTTGTTTAAAATTAGGAGTTTAAAGCTGAATTACAACTACTCTTTAAACACCTGGCTTGGAGCAGTAAGGTAATGTGATCATAAATGGAGCAGTAAGGCAATGTGATCATAAATAGTCTTGAAACATAGAAAAACTATTCTTACTAGTGGCCTGAAGGGGTTAGAAGACCCTAATAAAGGAAGATTCTAATGAACCTCATTTATTTTACTACAAAATAGAGGTACAAGAAGAAGCTTGGGTGACAGATAAACCCAGACGAATTTGGATTTTCAAGGAGGGGAAATAAATATTAACAGATGATCAATTGATTCAAGTACAAATTTCTTGTTTCAGTCATGTGTTACATGCTAAATCAAAAATGTGTCACCTGATTATCGATTGTTATTCAAAGAGCAAAACATTGTTTTAATATCAACCCACATTTTGTTTTGGTTCAGTATTTTTTGTCTACCAGACTATAGCTCTGGACAGCCTTACTGGCGGTTGAGTGTGAGTGTGCTGTTTTGCGGAATTTGCGTGAAACATCTGTGTTGTGTTGGCAATAAATCATATGATCACATGTTTAAGTAAAGACGCACTTACAGTATGGAAAGTTTATGCTGCAAGCTCATATGTAATAAATGTTGACTCTAAACAAGGTCTCGTTGAAATCTATTTCAAACTTACACGTGTAAAATGACGGTAAAAGTTCTCGCAGAGCTTGTCGCAAGCCTGAGAAGAGGTTTTATTCTCATTAGTAGCGGCAATACTTATTATTACGTTTCGTATTGCACAAGACACCTTTCGGAAAATTATTGCAAGACAAATTTCGTAATGTTGATGTGCTTTAAAACCATAAAAAGTGTTTTGACAGATTGACACAATCATGTGTTTTAGCAGATGATTTGTAGAGTTTCCACATTTTGCCACCCGCCAGTAAGGCTGTCCCGAGAACTATAGTAGCGTAGTCATATGGCTTTGTTTACCTCCACGTCATCGATGATTTCCTCCCCTCCTCTGCTGAAACTTCAAACTCAGCTTCTGCTTGTACCTCACTACATAGCAAACAAGCTTTCGGATCTACCGTATGTTAATTTCTAGTACATGGTTTTTAATCAAGTATCAGTGTATCACATGTTCTATGTAAACAAAGCGGACGTTTCAGATCACAATGCTATTTAAATGGGAGATATTTAACATTATTTCTCGTTTTCTGATTAATATCAAGCAATTTCATTATTATTCCAGCCATCACGGAATAGAGACCTTTACTTTGAGCCCTCTCCCATCTTTCTACAACTTGCCAGACGCCCAAAATTTTGCAAAGAACGAAAATAATCGCCTTACGAAATTAAATATATGATAACATTGATGATTTTGGAAAAAGGTCTGTTCCCATTTGACCCCCATACAGCTGTCATCCGCTAAGTTATTTTGTGACCCTTTTATATCGTACATGGTATAGTCATAAAGAAAAAACAACGAAAATTAGTAATAATAGTCATACTCATTTTTCATAGGAGTACGGTGAAACGGTGAAACAGGTGAACAGGTGAAACAGGTGATAAGTTATCGGTAAAGGCGCGCGGTAAACGTCTCCACCCCCTTCCGGCAGCAGCAAAACAATGCAGTGGCGAGTGGCGGATGGCGGTCTGGGGCGGAGCTCGTCTCTCCGGCCTTGACTCGTACCACTCCAAAAATATGAAATTTCCCGTGATTCCCTCCCTCGAGTCGAGTAGTAAACTACGCTAATACGAGAGTTGAGGAAGTTATACCTGGCGCCAATTCTTGGGGCCTATGCCGCGGCGCCGTCCATAAGATCAATGCTAAAATTAACATTAGTCTTATGGACTGCGTGGGCCCCAAGAATTGGCGCCAGTTATAATACGGATCTCCGAAACCCGATTTTTCATGAGAGTATTATCTTAGTTAATTCTCGTAGTACCGGGGACCGAGCTTTGCTCGGATTAACTAAAAACAACCGGCTGATTCAACTGTTTTAGTTAAAATTTCCATAACTATAACATGAGCACTTATAACACTGTTTGAGATGGTATCAACGCCTTAATAGAGCCACGCCTTCAGCTTTTTCTGTTCCAGCAAAAGTGAGTTAAATCGGTCTCTTTCAACACTGATAAACATATCGACGACATACTGTTGTGATAAATGTATGGAAAGGAAGTGCCGTTGAAGTTGGTCGTAATTTTCTGTCGCTTCATTGGAGTCCAGCTGTCTTGCGACGGATGGAAGCAGTTGGCACTATGTTGGTCAGAAACGCCACGTCTCCTTGTGGGTGAGAATGGCTCGATGCGGTTGTCTGTATTGCTCATGGTGAACAGTTGTTTTTCTAGTTCTTTCACGACACGGTCGAAATCCGGGTAGTTCTGGTCGGCGTTGAGTGTGATAACGGCTGTTTTTTCATTCCACGTTGAAACTTTGTAGCAGTTTGGGTCTAGGCCTGTGGTGCGAGAACCAAATTGACTTTCGGTGACTGAATTCCTTCAGTGTCACCCGGCGGCTCGAGCTTTTTCTTCTTATATGACTTCGTGTACTATCATGAACGCTTGGGCAGATTAGTTACTCTCCCTCGAGTAACTGTATCAATTCTAGGTTCATGTCGATGTTAGCAGAAATTCGTTTGTAGACGGTATCGGTAGGGTCGAGAAAAATCATCTGCCCGCGGCATGGTCATCCGTACTCTGCTTGTGCATCTTGCGTCGGCCGAGCGTCCATTTTCATTTGATGATCGATCTGGCCCCGGCGGTGAAACAGTCGATGCATCTGGTGCTGCTAGTTCGGTCGTCTTTAACATTGAGCGATACAAACGCGAAGATGGCGTCGAGCTTTCGTTTGCCAGCCAAAAAGTATTTGGAAAGTCTATGTTGGTGGGTGAACAGCAGTTCTTTTGGGAAACTTGACGGCTTGTATTCGTATTTCCTGTGTAGACACACATCACTTTCACCTTTGAATTCTTAAAATTACCCTTGAAAACATTTAACATTAATCCGTACAAAATCAAACCAAACTATATATAGAATAAATATCCCTTCAAAGAATTCATTCAAAATAACCTTTAAACAATTTTAAATTAGTTATTTACAAATCAAATGATTTTTCTAACCTGTATATTAATAAAAATAATATATTAATAAAAATAATTTGAATCAGCTGTTCTGGTTTTAATTGCAGCTATGAAAAATGCCCATTACGATGGGCACTTTGAATGGGCACTAAGAAGTGCTGTAGGGTGGAAACCGAATTTTTCCCAGACCTGAGACCAGTTCCAATCGATTTCTGGTGGTCTAAAACCCAAAATTAAATGAAAAAATCAAAAATCCTAGGACGGAATAAAAATTTTGCCCGTACAAACTTTGCTTGTTTTAGAGTATAGGATAGGAATAGGATAGGATTAAGTAGCTCCAGCATTAGCTAATACCGATATCCGAAACCCACCCTTATTGTTTTTAAAAACTACACCTACTACTTAATGTTTTAGAGATTTCATGAGTTTATTAAATTTTAATTTTTAATAAAATCCACCTGTTCGAGAGAATATCACACTGTGCGTCGGCATACTTACACATATATTCTTATCCTTGATTTATTCAATCCTATTCTAGAACTAAAACAACTATCAACTGTGAGAGGGAGGGTAATATTCAAGTAATATTACATTTTTCCGTTCGCTGGCGCCAAACCTGTCCCCGTGAAAATAGACGAAAACGACCGAGTAATTGATACGTGTCACTATCTAGTGGACAATCAGCAGACACAACCAACCAACTATTATTTCTTTTTGTTTTAAAACTAACACAGCAAAAAAAATTTTTAAATACGCTTTTGGCTATAAAGTCCAATTATTGATACCCAATGACGGATTATATCGCATGTGTAACTTCACATATTGGGAATATAAAAATTGTATTTCCCCCTTACCCTGATTATCGAAAGAAGGTGAGCGGCGCCGGCGGCGCGGCGGAGCGAGCGTGCGGCAGTAAAATCATTCCTATTTAAAACGCTGTAGAAACATAACAAACGCTGTTAAATATTTGCAGTCGACTTTATTCCAATGGCCAGTTAATTACGTTATCAGCACTTTTATCAAATAATTTTTAACGTACATAGTTTAGTTTATACTGTGAGTTATATTACTAAAAACACGATTTACGAATTCAAAAAGTCAATTCTTTGTGTTTGATTTATGATAACTCTGCTTAGAAGCATCGGGGAAAATATTCCTGTACAGAACCTTTAGTCGCCTTTCTTGGGAACAATATATCAAAATTTTAGAGTCTTGTGATTAATATTTACGTCGATATTAATTTATTTCTAAAGTACTGTTATCTCAGCTATTAAACTACTTTGATGAATGAAATTCAGTAAACAATGTCTTTGAATGAAATATAGGTTAATTCTGTCGCAGATTCATGTTTTTATTGGAATGGTTTCTCATAATCGATTAATATATAAACGATACACTGTGAAGCAGAACGCAACAATGACTGTTGAAGTACAGTCTGGACCTAGTGGATGCAGAACACTAATAAATTAGGTGATGAGCTTTGAATATGTTGGTAGAGGTGGGATGGTAAACCAACGTATTTTTCATACAATACAATTTGAACAATGTATATTTAACTGTATAATTCATTTAGAAGGAAATATTATTCCTGGAGAAAAAAAATAATAACTTAACGCCTTTATTTAACACACTTCCATTGAAGAAATGACAGTATCATCTTAAAGGCCTTACATTGCTGTACTAAAGTTAAAGTTAGAAGTTATTTTGAATTTAAGTCGAGCCTTCAAATCACTGACATATTTTTATACATCCTCTCATCGTCGTTAATTAAACTCAACATAAATGATTTTTTTACGATTACAGACTTGTATGATAAAAAAGCCCAAAATAAATTACACTTTACATTAAATCAAACTTAAGCATATTATAGGATATCAAGTTTACTAATCAACAAAAATATTGTAAGCAAATTAGTGATCACTGGAGAATGAAATATTCCAGTGTCAGCTAATAAATGAAAATAAAAGTTGCTGTATCACGTTTGGTTCAAACCGATTTTTAAATTGATTTTCTGTTAGGGATGTTTTGGCTACTTGATCGATTATGTAAATGATTTTGGGGGGCATGAAGCCCAAATTCTGATTCTCTTTCATCAAAAATGATAGTTTAAGCCCCTTCAAGTTGAAATTCGCTCCTTCACATCTCTGCTGCGTACGTACTCGTTAAACGTGATTTATTTTGTGTTTGGTTTATACATTTCCATTTAAAGTAATATGTACTGTATAAAATTTAATTTAGTATTATCTTGATCCACATTTAAATTATAGTTTTTATTATTATACGTTTTTATACATTTCTGTTTCTTAATTTCTAAGACGGGATTCTTTAACGAGCAGGAACAAAAAAGGATTAAGGTATTATACTGTTCAAGGCTTTTTTTCTAAAAATTTACATAGATGTTGTTTTTTGGTTTCCGGATTATAATCTATTTTATAAAATTAATTACGGTTTTTAAAGCAATATTCTTCGAGTTTGCCCATCACTGATCACCTTTACTAGCGTTCCTCATAAATAGCACAGTATTCTCATTAATTTATTTGGAAGTCAAATATTAGGTTGTAAAAACCTAGAGGGGGGGGGTTCAGAACAACTTCCTAGTTTAATACAAAAAAAAGGATCACTTGTTGCTAATGAATTACAATCACACCTTTTTGCTGTTAATCTTTACATCCGATTCAGAGGTTGCAGAGGTTATTCAACTTGAAAAAAGTTAAGAGCAATAATTATTACAACTTATTTGTTTTAACAAAGGGACTTTCAGTTTTATTGATTGAACTCTTTTTGTGCCATTACTGTTAGGAACGTTTCTTAGAACTAGACTTGATCCGTAAAACACGCCTTCCGGTCACACGCTCTGGATCTGCTAACATTCAGAGATGAAATATTTAGTCTTTTTTCTTTCATATTCTTAATGAAACATCGACTGCTCATTTACCCCTACTACAAATTCCACATTAATTTTACAAATATTATTTAGTTGTCTGTTCGTCATGGAGGACCCACCTGTGAATGAGGTTAACGGTGCTGGCAGTACGTAATTGCGGGGATGGGTTTTATTTCTTCGTAAAAGATTGTGATAGCAATCGTCAGGGCCGCCGAGAGGGGGGGGGACAAAGGGGGCAGATTGCCCCGGCCCCGGGCCTGTACTGGCCTGGCAAATAACTAGGCCTGTACTGAAAGGTGAACGTGGAATTGAGTACGGTACATCTCGGATTATCCGGACCCCACATTATACGGATCCCGGATATCCGGACCGGTCCATCCGAGAAATAAACAAAGAAATTCATGGCAAAAATGTTAATTTAGCAAGTTTACGGGTTAAATGCGCCTTCTAAAAGTAAAATACAAGTGCAGTACATTACTGTACGCATTTAGAATCAGAATAAAAAGTACGTATCGCCTTAACGGTAAATTACAGCATTTTCGGGAACTTAGTTTTCTTGGTTGCTCCTTGGGGCGCTAGCAGTGTTAGCAGTAATCAACAAAGGCGTAGACTACGGCTATTTAGGGTTCCCATGTGATAATATGGGAAAAAGAGAAGATTTTAGGACGCTACCCCAACGCTTCCCCCCCGTAACTTTGATGGAAATAGGCATTAAAAAACTTGTTTGTTGCATCCAATTGATAAGAAATCTACTATATATTTGTCAAATACCACTCACCTATCATCGCACAGCCCAAACTACTTGACCTAGAACCTTGAAACTTAGCATGAACGTTCCTCTCAGGGCATAGGCATCCGATAAGAAAGGATTTTACAAAATTCCCACACCCTATGGTACATCAAATTTTCAATGTTAAACTTTAGGGAAGCTCATATAGTTGTCATGGCAACCTAAACATCAACTCATAAATTCAAGAAAGTTTTTCTATTTTTCCACGGGTAAAACCGTGTTTATCAGCTAGACTGTAATAAAATAGTCCTGTTTATGACTAATTTGCACATTTTCAGACAAAGGAGAAAAAATATAAATTATTTTGAACCATTCACTCATTTTATAACTATGTATAAAACTATAAGTAAATAATAAAATATAAGTAAACTATAGTATTGAAAACACAAAAAATTAATACATGAACAAAATCTGACTTCACTTAAACGTACAATTTAAAAAAATCATCAAGTCCCAGTGTTAAGGTAGGAATCTAAAACACAATTCCCACGAATCTAAATCAACCACTCTGTATGCCGTCTTAAAACCACGGTATGTACGGTAAAACCTAACATTATATTCACAGAATTAATAATGAGGCTTAATTCTAAAATTTGTTTCAAAATTAAACCCCCCATAAAATTTGAAAGATTATTTTGTTGTACAGTCTTGATAAGCTGTTTGCAGCATCATTTAGCAGGGGCTAAGGTTTGTGATCGCTAGTTAGGCGATATTGTAATGACCTTGGATTATCCGGATTTTTTATCCGGATCAGTGTTCCGCTACATATATTCAAGAAAATCCGAGGTGTACTGTATATAACAAAATTATATTCATAGAAAATTTAAAGACTTAGAATTATAATACAAAAAGTGTGTATTACATCATTGTACTAATTAAAACCAATGTGCATTTGACCTTTAATCTGTTCTCCAAGAATATGATTAATAAACGAAAAAGAAAGAAAGAAAGAATGATCCCCTTGTTAATTTTCCTCAAGTTAAAAGCTCATGAATGATTAAAATATTCATTTTTAGTTTATTATTTACAAAACATATTCAAACTATACTTTCCTTCAAATAAGATGATTGCTCACATATATAAAATAAATCCCATGGAAATTCGCTAAGTACGCAGGTCTGCTGCGACGGGGATAATTAAGATTGTGGTGTCATTGAAAAACTTTTGATCTAGCGCAATGGCGTAGGGGTTATTAAAATGTATAGTTAGTTTAGATCTTTGCGCCGCTAGCCAGATTACTAAAGTCAGATCGTAAACAAAAATAGATCGTCTGTAACAGTTAAAGAAAGATGAAAATGCTCATGAAAGTAATATTAAAATGCGCGATTTCCGTATGGATCCCCTGGTGATACTAAATTCTGTATGACCTATAATCTTATAGCTGGAGAAAAAATTCATTTTGGATTTGAATTGTTTGAATGTATCTCAAATTATTTGGTTCGAGTTGTATTATTGCTTTAAAATATATTTATAATTTATTAAAATATATATTTATTAACATAGATCTCGAGTTTTGTCGACCAATTTTTCTATAATTTTCTCTCTTCGAGAGATCGGCATGTTCTTTAATCAACATCTTGAATAAAAAAAACAATAAAAGTCATTCTTCTTATTCTCCTTTTCTTTGTGCTTTATGTTACAATACACTCAGCAAACATAAAGCACAACATAAATAGTATCTGTAGATAAAAAAAATGTATTACTAGCTAACCCGTTGCGTAGTTGATGCGATTTTTATCAAATATCAATTTTATATTGCACTTCTTTAATTTTATGACCGTACATACAAGTCAGATTTAAACTACTCATTCATGGTGATCTACGATGTGCATTTTGTCATAAAGCCAGAATAAAGGAATTATTGAAAACTGAAGTGGAGAGGAAAATAAAAACTAGTAATTTGCATTCCCATTTACCCATATTTTTCATTCAATCAACCAGAAAGTTATTCAACTAAAATAAAAAAAACAGAATTTGAATAATATTATTAAATGTGACCAATAAAACTATTTAATTTATTTGTTAACTATTTACTTTTAATTGAGATAACCAGATAAAAATACACGCTCGCCGAAGTGCCTGCAATAAGATCTAGGCAATCAGCACAACCAGCTTTGGTGTGGACTGTACTCCTGGTAGTAGTGAGGTCTGGTAGTAGTGAGGCGCTCAATTTAATTCATTTTTAAGACCTGGTAGTTGTGAAATCTGGAAGTTATGAAAACTGGAAGTTATTTTCAACATTTATTTTATATTTAATTTATCCGACTCTGGTAGAAGTGATATCTGGAAGTTGTGAGTTTGTTAATATTTAATAATTTTTATCGGTCTGGTAGTTATGAAATCTGGAAGAAATGAAACGCTCCCAATATAAGGACTTTTCAGTGAGATTTGATCTGGGATTTCGTTTGCATAACAAAGGATAATAATAGATTTTTTTATATTTGTAGTAAGTAGGCTTTAGAGGCTAGATTTAAGTAATACGAGTAATATATCCAGTAAATTAATTTGATCCAACAAATTTCTAGTGCGTTTTTACAGTACACAATGGGTTTTTCTGTTCACTTTGTATCCTCAGTATATGGTATAGGTAGAAACGTACCTATCTACGAATGAGGTAATATGACAGTTCAGTTCAACATATGAGACGTCAAAATATTTTCTTTGGCAACTAAGCACTGTAAACGTGCTTAAATAAAGTGTTTTGTTCATCTCTTTTTGATAGTACATCCAGATGGTCCGGCCATTTTGTAGTCTGGCCGGTGGTCCGGTCCTGAGGTGGCCGAATTAGAGGGCGTCTACTGTATAAGAAATACCCCCGTTGCAGCAGTCCTGCATACTCAGCGAATTTCAAATGCTAAAGAGCATATTTCAATCCAACATAGCGATATTTGACATGTTTTTTTAAGCTCCATAAGAATAACATGGGTGCAATAGGTACGTTAAAACTGGCAGGTTTTGATTCAATATTTAGTAGATCTGAACTAGAAGAAGCTATTTACCAAGTTTTATCAAGACATGTTGAGAAATAAGCGATAGAAGTTTATATATAGATAGATACCGAATTTCATTTATATAGAATTTTTATAGAATTTTATTTATTTCCTATAAGGTTAACATTGGGACAAAGTACTGTGTTTACCACTTTCAATATCTCGGTAACCAATGGATATAGAGCAGTGATTCAAAATACTAAATTGTTTGTTTTTTTTAGCTGAATTCAATGGTGCTAACATAAATTGGATTATTTTTATTTTTCTATGTAAAAAACTCAACCCATTTTTGGAGGGGTTTACCCCCCTGTACTTCCCCTTCCGGTAGTCCGATCGGGCTGGTTTACGAACTCGTCCGAATAATTACTACTTTACACGTCCATGTAAAATTGCTATAACATCGGACCATTTTTACTATCTTAAAATACTATTACTAAAATTTACTATTCTTAAAATTTTCTATTTTTTTACTATTCTTATATATAAATTTCCCTTAAAAAGGGTTACTATTATACATATAATAAAAATAATTTTAACTCAGTACCCTTAGTTTCATTTTTTTTTTATATAAACCCAACATGTTTCGGACCTTTATGCCATTGTCAAGGGTAAAATTAAATTAAACTCAAGGCAGAATAAGATTATAATTCACGCTACTGAGGCATAATTTTTATTAAATTGCTGGTTAAAAAAAAAATAATAAGATATTCATGTTACAAAGAGAAATATGCAAATCGCAGGTAGTCATTTTGTAGGCAATAATTTTTAATTAATTTTAAAATTTTAATTTTTTAAATCGCCCGAGTGGTTCAATCGGTATCAATTTTTATACATTTAACGAGATATTTAGCACGCGGGAGACAAAAAAATGGTGCAGTGCAGGGCCGGCCGGATGTGACTCACCGTGGCTCTCCCCCACCACGCGGCTCAGCCGTTGCTCGTCGTACAAACACTCCCTGTGGTGGATGATGACTTCCCGCCCTTCCATCCATGTGCTCTCGGTTATTAGTTGCCATGATTCTTCTTACGAGTTTGTTTCTTCGCCTGTTAATTATTTTTATTGGTAACGTTATTTTGTTGAACTTTTATGTTCTCCATGGCCCACGTGTTTCAAAAAATAATTTTGACAAATTTGAATTTCTTGTTAAAATATGTTACATCTATTATTAAGGTATCATGATATCTCAAGGGCTTGGAACATTAGGGTTCTAATTGCCAAGTCTTAAACTTAACACGAAAAAAGCTTTATGATTGGGTACTGCAGTAATTAAAGTGATCAGTGTTAACACATTCAGAGTATATTTTTCTGAAACTTCTGATGCTAAATATGAAAAATATATTTTTATCTTTGCTTAAATGTATAAATAAATGTGTTAAAAATTACTTTTAAAAATACGGAAGAACTGTGTTGCTCTTTAAAAGGCTATAGGGTAGTTTTATTTGACTAAGTTGTATATTTCAAGTTTGTCTTTAATATAAATTGGTATATTGTCTCTAAAATTATAATAATAATAGTAAATAAAAAATACTTCATGATTTTGTGTACTTTTAGGCCGACTGATTCACCAATAAAACCAAATAATCTCTGTCAAAAACAATAGGTAGAAAATCGACCTGTATTTATACAACCTTCAAGTCACTGTCCACACATAAAAATTTACGGAATAAAAACAACGGAGTTCTTTCAAACCAAATGGACGATGTTCTGCTTACATGTTGAATAATCGAAGCAGATTACTTAGGGGCGGTTTGGGAGCTCGGGCCTAGCTAGTACGCGCCTAGCTTTAGGCGCGCCTAACTTTAGTCCACGTAGCAAAAGTCGGGCTTGGGAGCTCAAGACCAAGTGGAAATAGTTCGGTATCATCTTTAGCCGGTACTAAGTGGCAGTGTGGCTAGATGGACAGGGAATTGCGGGGAATTTTGGTTTTTGGGCTGGCGGCGGCAACTGGAAACACCTGATCGACAACGACAACAAAAGCGCCCTATTGTTGTGTGTGTTGAGGGGAGTTTACAGCCCGCGTTATCAGTTGTCTGTGAAGTGTTGGGGTAGGTGGATGACACAGTGAGAGTAGTTTGAAATTTGTAGTTTTTAATTTGTTGTTTTTATGGTTTTTTCAGTTAAACAATTGTGCCCATTAAAAAGTGTTGTTGCTTTTTCATTTGTTTTTCAAATTCTTACTCTAGGGCACAAACTCACCCTACACTCCGTACAGTCACAACACACCTGGTTTTCAGAGTAGTAAAAAACGGAAACAATTGATAACGACTACTCAGCGCTTCTGCACAGTTTTGTTGGAATGTTTTTTATCTCAATATCTTCACTCTTTCGCGGAAGGAGGGAGCAGGTGTACTTTTCTATCAATGTCAGACTTTAAAGTGGAATTGAATCATAAGTTACAGGTTGTTTTTTTCTTAACGCAATCCAAAACTTTATCTTATCAATGACGGATTATTCCCCCCTAAGATTCTCGGGTTTGTCCCCACGATAATTTTCTTTGGGGATACATAAAAATTAAGGCCTACGAAAAAATTCACACGATATTCAGCTCTTCAAAACAAATAAAACAAATTTAATGCAAGAAATTGGAAGACGTACCTTGCAACACGTGTTCAGGAATTTGATGGAGAGAGCACAACTTTGTACAAATGCCAATTACGGATTGTTTGAACGCATATAATGTAAGCTAAATGTGATCAGTCCGGAGATCTTCTGGGTTGATTTAAGATCTCAGGAGTGATTTAAGTGCCCGTGGAAGCCTATCTTCGAATATAAATGTGATCAGACTTAAATAATAGGTTGTATAAAATGTAAGGACTAATAAAACAATACTGATTTCATATTTATATGTGCAATATTCAATCTTAAAAAAGGGTTACGTTTTTAAAAAAACACCCTATATTATTTGCTTTGCTTAACGATGTTAAAACCCGCAATATGTTGTAACCCGGATGAGTATCGTAATAAAAATGTTTACAATCCAAAATATGCTTTGGGGCGATTCTCTGGAAAGTGAAACTGGCATGATGTTTTTGAAAGTAATTTTGTAGAACTTGTAATGGGTGTATTTTGTTAGTAAAATATATAAATTTAATGATTCTGGTAAAAAAGAAATTCCTTCATATTGTGAAAAAATAGCGTGTAAAGTTAACCAATCTTGTAAACACTAATCACTCTGAAGAATTACTCCGATCAAAGTTTGATTTGTTTGGTCAGATTGGAATATTTCATGAAATAATACAATTACATTATTGCTTTGTCTTAGAGCAACACACCAATAACATAAAATGGACGTTTTAAGTTATTAAAGTCACTTAAAATGACGATTTTCCAAACACAACTCACTGTGTCCCATGTGTCACAAATACATCCAATTTTCTTTCTTCTGACTTAAAAAACAGCATTATCATTATAATATTTATTGTGCAAAGGAACTTCGTTAAGGTTTGTCAGAATTAAATGTAACAGTATTTTTATTTTAAGTAAGTTATATGTTTTTTATAAGACTTTTAAAATCTGTCCCGTGCATCACGTGATACACAGGACATAGGTAAAAATATTGATAACTGCAGATGCACAAAGTTAATAATGATCTTACCTTATTTATCAATCCTTATAGTGTATTTATAATACATTATGTTTATTATAAATGCAAAATATCAATAAATAAAGCATTTTTCTGTGAGAAAAACAGTTTGACCCATTATTTTATCTAAGCACACCAATAAATGTTAATTAATTAAGTAACTTTATTTAATTAATGAATAAATCTAATAATATTTATTAAATATTTAATTAAGTACACTTTCCTTAAGAAATTCAGCATTTTCACTGAATCCCTTGCATTACGATCACATTTTTAGTGAAAACTGATTTGTATTACACAAAAACGAATATTTCTTTCAATAAACAGAATTTGGAGGATGAAATTAACTTCACCTGCATGAAGAAAAAAACATAAAATTTTATTTCATAATATGTGCAAGTCGATAGAGTGTCTGAATGTCCCGTGCGTCACAAATAGAATCGCCTATTACTTATTTCCTTAATTTACTCAAGAAAACACTTTAAAAAACCACTGACATGTTCAGTTAAATGTATATTTACTAAATCTAGGTCACCTCTGAAAATTAATTGAAAGAAATGGTAAAGAAAGCAATCAGAATTTTTTGTGCCGTGCATCACGTCCCGTGCATCACGATGTATTAGGATTTAAAAACATTTTTTAATATATCAAAATATTAATTTTCTCAAACAAAAAAATATTTTTAAATGAAAAACATTTTAAATAATAAAATGAAAATTTTTAAATGAAAGATTTATTAAATAAATCACAGAAAACAAATTGCATTCGCCTTACTTCGCAAACTCTGCACTTTGTCTGAGTCCCGTGCATCACGGTCACTTTTCTAATGATAACTTTTTTGAAGGGTTGTTTCTGGAGCCAGCTGCCATTGGCTGTTGGGCTATTGATTAACAGTCCTGTCTAAGGAACGTGACAACCTTAGTCAGTAACAAGGCTACAAGATCGCGCCACTATCATCACGATCATCACACTCATCCTTCACTCATATTCAGGGTAACGTCCTCCATGAGGTACCTGTCTCACCAAAGAATAAAGAATAAAGAATAAACTTACATTTATTATTCAAAAACTAAATTTTCTTTAAATGGATAGAATTTGTAGGATGAAATACACTACACCTCCATGAAGAAAAAAATATCAATTATTATTTTGTAATATTTTTAAGATATATATATAAAGTGTCTGAATGTCCCGTGCGTCATATAGAGAATTACCCTTTGTTGAATAATAATTTATAATTGTAATGTTGTGAATTTTTTGTGTATTTGCTATTTTTGTTGTAGCTAAATCATACATCATATTTAGTAGGGGTGGGCGAGTAGTGGATTTTGAAGTCGAGTCGAGTCGAGTATTAAGCCAAAAACTCGAGTATCGAGTCGAGTCGAGTTGAGTAGTTGTTTGTGAAAAGTAATGAAATTTTAATTTCTTCAACTAAAATCTTTCTTCAATTTTATTTATAAAATTGGTATACTTTATTTAAGCTTATGTTTTTATATATTATTTCTTGGAAAAATAAAACTCTGATATTGTAATACCCCTACATTGCATAAACCCTACTTTTAAATGAATAAGTTGACTATGCTAAAAAATCACTCAAAATAACAAATCAGTTAATGTAACAAGATCACAAAATAAATTTATGTAGAATATGCATAGTTGTAAAATTTAAGCAGTAATAATATTTAATTAATAGCCTACTATTTAAACAATCACAGTTTTATATTTTACCTAAAAATAATTGTTGGCCCTAATTAAAACCTTAGCAGAGAAATTGTGGAAGAAAGAACTAAAAACATCAGGGTGGAGAGCTGTGCCCAGTTACTTGTTTACTTCACTAAACCCAACCCCGCCCCCTTGCCTGACTGCTGAACTATTGTTTTTTACATCCAATCACTTGAGCATGAATGACACATCTGCGACCAGATAAGAATAAGATATCCCCCAATACAAAAATTATAAAACCTTAACTAATTGTTTTATGAAGTCCACTTTATCAATGAAGTCCACAATTTTCTCCTCACTTTTACAAATCAAATAAATGAGACAGAAATGAAGGCTGAGTATCATTTCAAAGATAAAATATAATTACAAATTTGAAGTAGGTCAGAGCTAAATATAGCTGCTGTAAGTTTTCAATTTCCGAATTCAGAGACATCTCTCAGAATCTGGTATTTCTAGATAACTGTCAAAATCCATTCTTCCATGAGTTAATGAAATATTTTCGAGGTTACTGTTATGAAAAACTCGTGGACGGCTGCGAAAATCGATAGCGCATTATTTCTATCGGTCGCGGCTAAACGCAGATGTAGCTTTTCAAAACTCGCGATCTGCCGCGAAATACGATCGCGCGTATTTGCCGATCGCCGAAAATCGGCAAATGTAGCCTTGAAAAGTCGCGGTCAGCCGCGAAAAACGATCACGTGTATTTGCCGATTGTAAATAAACGAAATGCAACTTTGCGAAACTAGCGATCGGCCGTAAAAGTCAGTCGCGCGTATTTGCCGGCCACAAATGAAAAGAATATGCTGCTTTATTGTGAATCTAGCGAGGAGCTGCGATAAACAATTTGCCGATTGCGGATAAATGGCAGATGTAGCTTTGCGTAACTCGTGATCGTCTGTAAAATTTGATCACACAAACGTAAATCGTACGTAAATTCGGCCGCCGCGTAAATGGCGGGAGTAACTAACTACTCGACTTGTTTTAGTTGAGTAGTTGGAACTACTTGACTCGACCTCGAGTCGTAGCAACTACTCGAGTAATTACTCGACTGTCGAGTACTCGCCCACCCCTAATATTTAGTTACAAAATTGTAATAAACTATTTATCAACAGAAAATAAATTACTATACCCAAATTTTTATTTGTTTGATATTACCGATGTTTAGTCAAAATCTTAACTAAAGCAAAGTAATCTTTAGAATCCACGCAATGTGAACATCAGGTTTCAGGAATCTTTAGAATCTCTAGTACAATGTGAATATCAGGAACCAAAAATTAATTTTTTTAAATATTACAGTGGAACCTGGATAATTCGAACTTGTATGATTCGAAATCTTCTTTAATTCGAATATTTTTCTCGGTGCCTGGCATTTTGTATCCAAACAATGCTAAAAAATCGTGGATAATTCAAATTTTATTTTGGATAATTCGAATTTTTTATGTGCCAAATTAAGATACATCAATTTCATTCCACGACTGGAAATAGTTACAAATTCATTGGAAAACACGTTTTACTACGACGTTCAATATAAAATTATCGCCAGGCCTATGGTGTGTCAGATTATGGTCAAATGACTCATCCCTTCCACCTCCCAGGCTTCCCACCCTGCCCCAACATCGCTTGTAACTCGACACCAATAATGTAAACTAAAACAGTACAGAACGCTGACTGGGTTTGGAAAAGGGTTGCGCTTGCCGTGGCAGCGCCACTAGTCTTTTCACGCTTGATTCTGTGTAGAACGGCTCCCGGCAGACGAGCCATGCGCCAGACCTGATGCGCAGTTTTCTATGTCTGTCGACACAAAGGCTACTCAACATTGGGACCCTCTTCCACCCCCCCACCAGCCAAACTAACTTCCAAATTCCAGTGCAGCATTCCGTTGTTTTCGATCGTCCTTCAAACAAAGTGTTTTTTTTTATTTGTTCAGTGTCTTGTTTTTAAGTGTTAAAGAGTTTTTATGTAACATTAAATAAGTGTAGTGACCATGTCCACAAAATCTTGGACCTATAAAGCACTCACTTTAGCGGAAAGTAAATGAGCATGCAATTGTCAATGTTACGAAGTTAAGTTGGTAGCCTGTATCAAGTTCAGAAGTCAGAAGTAGCAGAACGTACTGTATTTTTTCTAGCAGAAATGTTTCTTTGTATTATCGTACGTCGCGTCGCGTCGTACGCAGTTTATACTTTAGGGTAGTTATTTCTGTTTTATGATTACTGTTTTTGAACCCTTATAATTAGCGTTTGTTGATGAATTTATTCTTTTAGAGTGTCAATTTGATAAAGAGGTTAAATTCACAATGTGAAGTTTTAATGTTTTGGCCTCATTCTTTAGAACTTCTTTAATTCAAATTTATGGATAGTTCAAAGTTTTTAGCTGGTCCCTTAAGGTCCGAATTATCCAGGTTCCACTGTACTTTAGGGGAAATGGAATTGTTCGGGATTTAATGACGAATCCAAATATGACAATCGTTTTGTTAAAGTGAAATTAATAAACAAGATAATTAGATAAAACTGACATGATGTTTACTTAGACCTGCCCTCTAGCAGGTCTAACTTTTGAGCCTAAAATCGCCAGCTATGATGACAAAAAATATTTATTAGGCCCGAACTTGGACTCCCAAACCCAACTAGATTATCTCTTAGGCGGAAGCCCAAGTCTACTTGACTCCCAAACCCAAAAAAAGTTATGTGCGAGATTATCCCTGCGCCAGTTAGGCACGAGACCAACTAATACCGAGCCCCCAAACCGATTTTTTGCACGCCAGCCTAAATACTGGATATAACCGGTTTTTAGGCTCGGACTAGCGCTAATACCGAGCTCCCAAACCGCCCCTTATTAGACTGATGGATAGTTGGCTCAGGCAGTTTTAAAGAGCAGAAGCAATAATAGCTGTTTCAAGCTAATTGAAATACAAATTCCATTGACTATGAATTAAGCTTTCAACCATGTTACAGTTGCTAGTTTCAATTTGAAATAAACTTATTACGTGTAGTTTAGATTCTTATACTGTTATACCAGCAATGTTTGTCCATGGACAATCTAGCTATCTATATTACTAATTCTGTAAGCGTTTTTTTAATAAAAATTTTGAGAGTTTGGAAGTTCGCAGGATGATGGGAGAGGGTTCAAATTAAAGGTCTAAGTTTCAGGGGTCGGTAAAAACAGCAGATTATGTCAAAATCTACTAGAAATTGAGAGACAACGAAAAATATCTGCCATTTAAAAAGCACTGGCGATCGTCTGTAAAATTTGATCACACAAACGTAAATCGTACGTAAATTCGGCCGCCGCGTAAATGGCGGGAGTAACTAACTACTCGACTTGTTTTAGTTGAGTAGTTGGAACTACTTGACTCGACCTCGAGTCGTAGCAACTACTCGAGTAATTACTCGACTGTCGAGTACTCGCCCACCCCTAATATTTAGTTACAAAATTGTAATAAACTATTTATCAACAGAAAATAAATTACTATACCCAAATTTTTATTTGTTTGATATTACCGATGTTTAGTCAAAATCTTAACTAAAGCAAAGTAATCTTTAGAATCCACGCAATGTGAACATCAGGTTTCAGGAATCTTTAGAATCTCTAGTACAATGTGAATATCAGGAACCAAAAATTAATTTTTTTAAATATTACAGTGGAACCTGGATAATTCGAACTTGTATGATTCGAAATCTTCTTTAATTCGAATATTTTTCTCGGTGCCTGGCATTTTGTATCCAAACAATGCTAAAAAATCGTGGATAATTCAAATTTTATTTTGGATAATTTGAATTTTTTATGTGCCAAATTAAGATACATCAGTTTCATTCCACGACTGGAAATAGTTACAAATTCATTGGAAAACACGTTTTACTACGACGTTCAATATAAAATTATCGCCAGGCCTATGGTGTGTCAGATTATGGTCAAATGACTCATCCCTTCCACCTCCCAGGCTTCCCACCCTGCCCCAACATTGCTTGTAACTCGACACCAATAATGTAAACTAAAACAGTACAGAACGCTGACTGGGTTTGGAAAAGGGTTGCGCTCGCCGTGGCAGCGCCACTAGTCTTTTCACGCTTGATTCTGTGTAGAACGGCTCCCGGCAGACGAGCCATGCGCCAGACCTGATGCGCAGTTTTCTATGTCTGTCGACACAAAGGCTACTCAACATTGGGACCCTCTTCCACCCCCCCACCAGCCAAACTAACTTCCAAATTCCAGTGCAGCATTCCGTTGTTTTCGATCGTCCTTCAAACAAAGTGTTTTTTTTTATTTGTTCAGTGTCTTGTTTTTAAGTGTTAAAGAGTTTTTATGTAACATTAAATAAGTGTAGTGACCATGTCCACAAAATCTTGGACCTATAAAGCACTCACTTTAGCGGAAAGTAAATGAGCATGCAATTGTCAATGTTACGAAGTTAAGTTGGTAGCCTGTATCAAGTTCAGAAGTCAGAAGTAGCAGAACGTACTGTATTTTTTCTAGCAGAAATGTTTCTTTGTATTATCGTACGTCGCGTCGCGTCGTACGCAGTTTATACTTTAGGGTAGTTATTTCTGTTTTATGATTACTGTTTTTGAACCCTTATAATTAGCGCTTGTTGATGAATTTATTCTTTTAGAGTGTCAATTTGATAAAGAGGTTAAATTCACAATGTGAAGTTTTAATGTTTTGGCCTCATTCTTTAGAACTTCTTTAATTCAAATTTATGGATAGTTCAAAGTTTTTAGCTGGTCCCTTGAGGTCCGAATTATCCAGGTTCCACTGTACTTTAGGGGAAATGGAATTGTTCGGGATTTAATGACGAATCCAAATATGACAATCGTTTTGTTAAAGTGAAATTAATAAACAAGATAATTAGATAAAACTGACATGATGTTTACTTAGACCTGCCCTCTAGCAGGTCTAACTTTTGAGCCTAAAATCGCCAGCTATGATGACAAAAAATATTTATTAGGCCCGAACTTGGACTCCCAAACCCAACTAGATTATCTCTTAGGCGGAAGCCCAAGTCTACTTGACTCCCAAACCCAAAAAAAGTTATGTGCGAGATTATCCCTGCGCCAGTTAGGCACGAGACCAACTAATACCGAGCCCCCAAACCGATTTTTTGCACGCCAGCCTAAATACTGGATATAACCGGTTTTTAGGCTCGGACTAGCGCTAATACCGAGCTCCCAAACCACCCCTTATTAGACTGATGGATAGTTGGCTCAGGCAGTTTTAAAGAGCAGAAGCAATAATAGCTGTTTCAAGCTAATTGAAATACAAATTCCATTGACTATGAATTAAGCTTTCAACCATGTTACAGTTGCTAGTTTCAATTTGAAATAAACTTATTACGTGTAGTTTAGATTCTTATACTGTTATACCAGCAATGTTTGTCCATGGACAATCTAGCTATCTATATTACTAATTCTTTAAGCGTTTTTTTAATAAAAATTTTGAGAGTTTGGAAGTTCGCAGGATGATGGGAGAGGGTTCAAATTAAAGGTCTAAGTTTCAGGGGTCGGTAAAAACAGCAGATTATGTCAAAATCTACTAGAAATTGAGAGACAACGAAAAATATCTGCCATTTAAAAAGCACTGGCGATCGTCTGTAAAATTTGATCACACAAACGTAAATCGTACGTAAATTCGGCCGCCGCGTAAATGGCGGGAGTAACTAACTACTCGACTTGTTTTAGTTGAGTAGTTGGAACTACTTGACTCGACCTCGAGTCGTAGCAACTACTCGAGTAATTACTCGACTGTCGAGTACTCGCCCACCCCTAATATTTAGTTACAAAATTGTAATAAACTATTTATCAACAGAAAATAAATTACTATACCCAAATTTTTATTTGTTTGATATTACCGATGTTTAGTCAAAATCTTAACTAAAGCAAAGTAATCTTTAGAATCCACGCAATGTGAACATCAGGTTTCAGGAATCTTTAGAATCTCTAGTACAATGTGAATATCAGGAACCAAAAATTAATTTTTTTAAATATTACAGTGGAACCTGGATAATTCGAACTTGTATGATTCGAAATCTTCTTTAATTCGAATATTTTTCTCGGTGCCTGGCATTTTGTATCCAAACAATGCTAAAAAATCGTGGATAATTCAAATTTTATTTTGGATAATTCGAATTTTTTATGTGCCAAATTAAGATACATCAATTTCATTCCACGACTGGAAATAGTTACAAATTCATTGGAAAACACGTTTTACTACGACGTTCAATATAAAATTATCGCCAGGCCTATGGTGTGTCAGATTATGGTCAAATGACTCATCCCTTCCACCTCCCAGGCTTCCCACCCTGCCCCAACATCGCTTGTAACTCGACACCAATAATGTAAACTAAAACAGTACAGAACGCTGACTGGGTTTGGAAAAGGGTTGCGCTCGCCGTGGCAGCGCCACTAGTCTTTTCACGCTTGATTCTGTGTAGAACGGCTCCCGGCAGACGAGCCATGCGCCAGACCTGATGCGCAGTTTTCTATGTCTGTCGACACAAAGGCTACTCAACATTGGGACCCTCTTCCACCCCCCCACCAGCCAAACTAACTTCCAAATTCCAGTGCAGCATTCCGTTGTTTTCGATCGTCCTTCAAACAAAGTGTTTTTTTTTATTTGTTCAGTGTCTTATTTTTAAGTGTTAAAGAGTTTTTATGTAACATTAAATAAGGTGTAGTGACCATGTCCACAAAATCTTGGACCTATAAAGCACTCACTTTAGCGGAAAGTAAATGAGCATGCAATTGTCAATGTTACGAAGTTAAGTTGGTAGCCTGTATCAAGTTCAGAAGTCAGAAGTAGCAGAACGTACTGTATTTTTTCTAGCAGAAATGTTTCTTTGTATTATCGTACGTCGCGTCGCGTCGTACGCAGTTTATACTTTAGGGTAGTTATTTCTGTTTTATGATTACTGTTTTTGAACCCTTATAATTAGCGTTTGTTGATGAATTTATTCTTTTAGAGTGTCAATTTGATAAAGAGGTTAAATTCACAATGTGAAGTTTTAATGTTTTGGCCTCATTCTTTAGAACTTCTTTAATTCAAATTTATGGATAGTTCAAAGTTTTTAGCTGGTCCCTTGAGGTCCGAATTATCCAGGTTCCACTGTACTTTAGGGGAAATGGAATTGTTCGGGATTTAATGACGAATCCAAATATGACAATCGTTTTGTTAAAGTGAAATTAATAAACAAGATAATTAGATAAAACTGACATGATGTTTACTTAGACCTGCCCTCTAGCAGGTCTAACTTTTGAGCCTAAAATCGCCAGCTATGATGACAAAAAATATTTATTAGGCCCGAACTTGGACTCCCAAACCCAACTAGATTATCTCTTAGGCGGAAGCCCAAGTCTACTTGACTCCCAAACCCAAAAAAAGTTATGTGCGAGATTATCCCTGCGCCAGTTAGGCACGAGACCAACAAATACCGAGCCCCCAAACCGATTTTTTGCACGCCAGCCTAAATACTGGATATAACCGGTTTTTAGGCTCGGACTAGCGCTAATACCGAGCTCCCAAACCGCCCCTTATTAGACTGATGGATAGTTGGCTCAGGCAGTTTTAAAGAGCAGAAGCAATAATAGCTGTTTCAAGCTAATTGAAATACAAATTCCATTGACTATGAATTAAGCTTTCAACCATGTTACAGTTGCTAGTTTCAATTTGAAATAAACTTATTACGTGTAGTTTAGATTCTTATACTGTTATACCAGCAATGTTTGTCCATGGACAATCTAGCTATCTATATTACTAATTCTGTAAGCGTTTTTTTAATAAAAATTTTGAGAGTTTGGAAGTTCGCAGGATGATGGGAGAGGGTTCAAATTAAAGGTCTAAGTTTCAGGGGTCGGTAAAAACAGCAGATTATGTCAAAATCTACTAGAAATTGAGAGACAACGAAAAATATCTGCCATTTAAAAAGCACTGGGATTTCAACATGTCTGCTGATATTTGTTTAGCTAAGCATCAACAGCTGTTGTTACTTCTACGATAATTCCTGAACCTAATACTTTGTAACCAATACAGTGTTGCATAGCTGAGTTATACATAAAAATAGGGTAAATAAACTGTTGCAATCGTAACTGGTAAAATAATAGGGCAGATTTATAAATGTGTTTCCTAGAAATAGTTGTGTATGGAGAGAAATAGTCCCACCCTGTTCCAATTCCACAAATTCCTCTTGCGGAATTCACATTCAATCGCGAAACATCAATGGGCAAGTAGCTTAAGCCACGTAACAAATGTTCTTGTAAAAATGTTTCCTGTATGTTTTCATACTGTGCATTTTATGCATTAAGTAAATGAAGGTTTTTTGCACTAATTATTGTTTATTTATTTATCATTTTCATGTACTCAAAGGTAACTTTTATTTCAAACAAATGTTGGTAATTTTGTTTGTGGTAATGTTAATATTGAACAATGAACCTGTAGATAATTTCATAAGTCCTCTTCCTTGTAATCAGAAAATTAATTACAAGGTGTTATTAGAAATTAGTAGTCTGGTCTAGTGTGCCCGGCCAGAGTGAGAATGCGACTAATGAGTTGATGAACGATACTAAGTAGCAGCGCCGCGCGTCAGAGCGGACGGGCAGTATGACGGTGCGCGGGGGGGGGGGGGGGGGCGGCGTGGGCGTGAGAGAAATAATGATAATATCTTTAAAAAACGATTCCGATGCGACCATTTGACCGATTTCATATCTGAAAACGCCAAAATTATTTAAAAATTGTTGTTTACAAAATGACTACCTGCAATTTAAAAAAATTATGATAATAATCGTATTATTCTCTAAAAATTTTTATTAAAAAACTAAAAAATAGTTTACCCCAATAGCGTACATTTCTTGTTCATGTTATCTACTACAAAACTTACAAAACAAAAATCGGTCAATAACTATGCAAATTATTAAAGATGGACAGGATTGGATTTTCAGTTCGGGATGGGACGGGACGGGATTTTTTTCTTCCCTCTTAAATTCGGGATGGAATTTTTGTCTTCCCTAAATCTTCGGGAAATGCTCGTTCACGAATTTATTTTCTTTATTACAATAATAGCATTAGGTTAAAAACAATGTCATGTATAAATGTTTGTACCGTCCCAACTCAAAAAATTTCAAGAAATAAATTTAAGTGAAAAAATTCTAACTTATATGCAACTGACAAAATAGTAAACATAAGAAACACATAAAAAATAGTAACACAATGAAATTGTTAGCTATACAAATAAAATACAAATTTATATAAAAATGGTAAATAAAATGGTTTCTGCTTTTTGTTTTATTGTTTGGTTTCCAAAGAGCCAAAAGTAGAATACTAGAGTGGTTATTGCATGTTGACAATATACTGTCATGTATAATCAGTAAACATGTTATTGTATTTTATAAACTTTGGGCTTTGGACTTCTTGTTATAGGAAATGACTCTATGACTCATAATTTTCCAGCACTTTAAACTATGGTAAAAAATTAATAACAAATTTAGTTTCAAGATGACAACCATAACACTAGTTTTTACAAGCTTAAAATTATAAATTTGAAGTTCACAGCTCCCAAACTTAATATTTCTTAAGTTACATAAAATATTAATTGTATTAGAAATTTCTTAAAAGTCTCAAAGTCTTTACTTTTGTCAATTTTTTTACTTATTTACGAAAAATAATAATACTTTCAGCTGGGATTCAAAGACACCTGAATTAGTTCAGAAAATTGAATAATTGGGCAAAACCACAAGTTGTAGCAGACCAATGTGGCTGACAATGTGAACAATCATCACTGTCACGCCTTATTGCAAGTTATTTCTGTTGATTAACCGCTATCAGTGAATAACTAAGATTGCTTTTCACACCCAATTGCGAGTTAGCAATCCTACATTTGCCGTTTATCAACGATCGTCAAATACGCGCGATCGTTTTTCACGGCCGATCGCGAGTTTCGTAAAGCAACATCGGCCGTTAATCCACGATCGGCAAAGGCACGGCCGTTAGTAAATTCCGCAAAGCTAGATTTGCCGTCTATTCGTGATCGGTAAATTCGCCCGATCGTTTTTCACGGCCGATCACGAGTTCCGTAAAGCTACATCGGCCGCTAATCCGCGATCGACAGATAAGCACTAGCATATTTCGCGGCCGTTCGCGAACAGCGCTAATCTATTTTTGCCGTTCATCCGTGTCTGGCAAATACGCGCGATGGTTTTCGCAGCCGATCAAGAGATTTGCATAGCCGCATTTGCCGTTTATTTACGGTCGGCAAATAAGCGCGATAGTTTTTAACGGACGATCGCGAGTTTTGCAAAGCTGAATTTGCCGTTTATTCGAGATCGGAAAATACGCGAGATCGTTTTCCGCGGCCGATAGCGAGTTTTGCGAAGCTATACCCGCTGTTTATTACGATCGCTAAAACGATCCCGTCCCGAAAAATTTCCCAAAGTAAATAAAATCCCGCCCAAGAATCAGAAATTTAATTTTCCCGAAAATTTACAGAAATTTCGGGACCTGACCATCCCTACAAATTATCTTTACTATAAACATTGAATATGGACCTAGGTAGATCGGACGAGGCATTGTTGTCCTTGAAAATGGCGACTGCACCGGGTTCATGTTCTTGCCGCTAGGCGTCGCTGATCAGCCCCCCCCATTCCCCCTTCCTCTCCCCGCATCCCGCATCTCACTCCCTGTTCGGTTGGCGACTCTGAGAGATTCAATCATGGCGTCGTCGTTCATTTGCTAGCGCTAGCTACTTCAAACGCGCGGCGGCGGCGGCGTACGGCTAACCTACTGCTGCATACTTCGTGGGATATCGACTGATCTAATCCTGTGATGGTTACGAACGTATAAAAATAACGCTGACCGTACTCGATGTGTTGTATTCTTAACCTTGCGAGGATTTTTCTTATTATACTACAGTTACCATATTACGCTACCATGATTTAATAAGTTGTAATTTTAATAAGCCAATAATTATACAGATAGAGGGATAAAAAAATAACTTACCTCCTTTAACATTTCGCAATACTTCATAAATGTCATCTTATTTAATAATGTTTCTTAGCTAAAGTGTTATTTACAGTATTTACAATGAGCGGTGTTTTTCCTCTGACAGCCTACTGCAAAAAACAAAATAAATTATTTAGGTATCTCAATAAACTCCGTCATGTTTTTTCCCTCCATTGTAAATACCTACGATTAAAAAAATTGTAAAAAAATGTTCGATACAACTATTTTTTACAGTATTATAGGTTCATAAAATAACAAAAACAAAATAGTTAAAGAAATTGCAATTAAAAATTAGATCTGTTAATTTTCAAGACATTAATTCAGGGCCGACTCTACCATATAGGCGAACTAGGCGACCGCCTAAGGCGCCAGGGTCTGAAGGGCGCCAAAGGGGGCGCTGAGCGGCCCCGTTTGTCAAAAAAGCTATGGCGGAAACAATCAAAAACTTTTATTTTCGGAAGGCAAATTATGAAAATAGCATAAATGCTGATTTATATTTAAATTTTATTAAATAACAAGTTTATAATCTGGGAATAGCTCGGGAACATTACGCTCTGCTTGTTACTTTTCTAAACACTTTATACACTTATTTTCAATGGGAAACTCCTACTCTTCTAAACGTATGACTATAAACCAATGACAAGCATGCGATATTCTCTGCTCTATAGGCGCCCTGGCCGCTATATAGTAGTTTAGATTTATTTTTATCTTGACAGCCAAATTCAAGACGGTCCACTGTAGTCCACTATTTTCCCAATACTGGCAAGTAGTATGTTTTTGCTTTGTAAATTATTGTTCTTAATAACTTGCCTAAAAGTTTTTTTGATTATTTGAGTTGTATACAGTGCTGGATTTGTCACTAGGCCCGGAAAGCCCGGGATTAGGGTCGCGCGCAGACTGTTTATCATAGCATGGCTTTTGTTAAGTAAGAAAAATTCCCAAATGAAAACATCGGAGGCTTCCAAAACGGTAATGAGAGATTTAACTTCTTTGGAATTATACCTTAAAGTTAAATCAACACAATGGTCCATAACAAACTTGACTTTTCTTACAGCTATCCTGTCATGGGTTAAGCTAATATAGATAATGTTAATTTTATATATTTAAAGTGAGTCAACAAATTTATTTTACAACCAATACTCTGGAATAATAAATAGGTACAATGTTTGTTCAATTTCTTACTTTCACCTATAAGCAGTTTTAAAATTTCAGAGTGTTTGTCCAAATTTTAAAATTTTGTTTAGTTTTAAATGTTACATATTTGAATATGCGGTTAACTTTTAGGCCTGTGGATACCTTATACAGTAGTATTACTCAACAAGTCAAAACTATTTTTTAAAATTAATCTCTGTGGAATTGTGCACTAGGAATTTGCACTTTGTACCTGCATAATTTTACTAGTCAACCCGCACTACACAAAGTAATGCTATCGCTATCAGCACGTTTCTGTCGCCTCTTTTATAATAAAAAAAGTAGGCCTATATACAATTTTCCAATTCTCTCTTCGTCACCCTTAACACCGTGGGCAGCCATAAACAACATTAACCTAAAAAGGCTACATTTTAATGAACTTAACAAATTGATCGTTTCTTTGTTCTTACCTTAAGATATCGTTGGAGGCTTTTTTATGAAACTCGCACTATATTCACATATAACTTTAGTAAAGTCAGGGAACAATAACAGCACATCTAATACACCACAAAACGTTGTTAGAATGACATAGACATAGGACTGCAAATAAAGCAGACTATGTGTTGAGATGCGCGCGCAAGTTGTTCTGATATGGGATGCCACCTCAACGCTCCTTGTGGAGTTAATCACAACATTTACCTTAGCGATAATGGAGTACTTTTAAAGATTTGTCCTTTCAGAACAGGGGTGCTCACAGGGAGGGCCATGGTGCAAATTGAGCCATGAAAGATGTTAAGGGGCGGGAAAATTTTGAGGTTGAAAAAATAAATAAATACTTAACAATTAATGGAAGAGTAGCCGGACAGATGCAGGGCTGGATTTACATATTTTTCATTCAATTTTTAGATATGGCTTGTTTTATATGGAAATAGATCCAAAGTTAATGATTTATTAATTCTTCAGACAAAAGCAGATAGAGTATTTATTATCTGCACAAAATTATTTTTGCACTGTCATTAGTGTTTGTAAAATATGTATTTTGTCACAAGTACTCCCGAAAACAGATTGCGGGATTTCGAGACGCGATCGAATTTGCCCCCAAGTTGTCAGTCGTCAGCTCTGGGGTTAGTGGCGCTCGTAGCGGATGACGGGATCGTTTGAAGTTGCCGCACCCGCTGGCGCCGTCAGGTGAGCTTGCTGGGTTGCTACCCTTTCCAGACCAACAGCGCGCTCTGCTCCGCGGCCGCCGCACAGTGGGGTATTTGCCTAATCCAGCCGGAGAAAAAATATTTTCCAGGGCGGCAAATTTCCAAATCCGCCTCTGGACAGATGTCTTTAGTTTACTGATGTTTAAAATGTAAAATAAAGGGAATGAGATTAAGAAACCACATAAGGAGTCAAAACCCTTGTTTCAATAAGCAGATCAATGGATGGCTATCAAACGCAGTCTGAGCAATGAGAGTGTTTTTTGGCCACGTTGGGCTAAGATTACAAGCCTCGCAGGTGGCCTGATGTGGTAAAAAAAAACCCGGCCATATCGTTGAAAAAATTTCCTCGACAAGCGTTCGAAGACAAATTAATTCGCCTTAAATTATTGTAACCTTAATTGTAAGCTTTTAATAGTAAGAATGATTAAAGATTAATTATTAACAATAAACGATTATGTATGAGTAAAATATAGTCAATTTAAAATATAACAGTATATGATTTTCCTTTAGGTAACTAAGCTTTGCATGAAATTATCGAAATATTACAATTATCTCAACAGCGTGTTTTCATATTCAATAGTAAAAACAACATTGTACGGAAATAGCTTAATAGCGTTATGACCTCTTCAAATCTATGTAAAAAATCTCGTTTAAATGTAACTGGAAAATAATGTACATTTGAAAATAGATTATATAGGTAAATATAATTTTATTGTACGTTAGTAATTATGAATTACAATATTACAAAATGTTGTGTCGCTCATAATTCGCCAAAACTCGGATTTGCGGCGTCGGCGGCACGGCCAATATGAGCGGCGGGGCGGGACGTTGATGTGGGGCGGGTGCGGGGAGGGGAAGGAGTCGAGAGCCCAGTCGCCATAATGACGCAGCCGTCTAACGTACGAATCCGCCATTAGTTCTCATCCCTGCCGCAGCCGCGCCACCTGTCACGTCGCCAAGAGCGGCTAGTTCCATGTTCTTCACGCTGGAGCGCGCCAGTTGTGGCTCGTTCAATGCCAACAATACCTCGTCCGATCTAGATGTGTAAAATCAATGCTATAAATTTGCCACAGAGGTGCTGCTATCTATCGGGACAGAAACACAACTTTTTCAGGGTTTAACTAAAACTTATAGGCCTAACATACAATTTAATAGAGCAAACTCAAAAAGTAGACATAAAGAATTAAATGACAAAAATAGTGTAATAAAGCTTTTCCACCAAAATGTACAATATTTGTCAACTAGATTAGACCTTCTAGATATTTTTCTGTATGAACTGAAGCCAGATATTGCCGCAATAACTGAACACAAAATGACTGATGACCAACTAGGATTGTTAGTTGTAGAAAATTATAAAATAGCCTCATTTTTCTCTAGACAATTAGGACAGGGTGGGGGTACTTTAATTTTAGCTCTAAGTAATATTTGTTTTAAACCGGTAATCCCCTCCATTCAAGTACTTTTAACAGAAAAAATTTTTTGAATTTTGTTGTGTAGAAATAATAGACTGCAACTTTACATTCTTATTTGGATGTATTTACCGATCACCCATTAAGGAAAATTTAGAAGAGTTTTTTATTAACCTAGAAATATTATTAGACTTACTCTGTAAAAGGTATGAAAATATAGATATCGTAGGTGACTTTAATATAAATGTATTAAAAAAAAGATGAATGTTATAGCAAATTTTTAATGATATTGACCACTTTTGGCATGAAATATTTAGTTAATATCTCTACTCGAGTTGCTGAAAATTCTAAAAGTGCAATTGATAATTTTATCACAAGCATGGAGCCCAAAAATTTAAAAATTACAGGTGTAATAACACAATATTTCCGATCACGACGGTCAAATACTAGAAATCATGAATAAAACTGATAAAAAGAGAAGTTCAATAAGAAAACATATAAGAAAATATAATGATAACAATACTACAACATTTTGTTTTAATTAATTTAGAAGTAGAGTCTTGGATGGAATTTTATAATCAGTCAACTATTGATACAAAGTATGAGTCTTTTCTCTCTACTTTTAAGTATTATTTTGAAATTAATTTTCAAAAAGTATATGTGACCGAAAAACTTTTCAAACCAAAACATTGGATTAGTAATGAGGTAAAAGCCAAAAAGAATTATTTAATTAATTTAGAATCTCAGTTCAGAAAATCAAAAGATGTAAATTTAAAACATATTATTAAAACAAAGAAATCAGAACTGAAGCAAAACATAACTGCTAAATAAGTTTTCAGAATAAACTTTTGAACTCAAACAATAAAACTGCTAATAAAAAGAAGTTTTTTGTAATAACTCCTCAAACATTGATCAGGTAGGAGGGAGCCACTGGCGTCTGCTATTATATTCCAGAGACCTAAAGGAATTCTTTCATTTTGATTCTAGAAAGGATGCCAATTTTAGCCATGCCAGTCAAGTTGCTAAAAAAATAGGCCTGTGTTGCTAAAAAAAAGTTGCCATACAGAGGGCCTGTTTGCATTACGCCCAGTACAGTGGACAGTAACACCTTTAAACAAAAGAGAACAAAAGAATTTTTTTCTACTGTCCTACTGTCTGGTCGTCATGCAAACAAGGCCCTAGGCCTGTCAGAACATGTGCCAGTAAATAAAACAATAGCCCCTCAGCAAACGAGTAATATCGATTTGGTGTGTATTTGCTTGTTTTTACAGATTTACTTATTCAAATAATTAACCAAAGACAATTTGGTAAAGGGAGGCTAAACCCATTCAACTTAACTCAAAAGTTAAAAACAAGTGACATTTTAACAAAACGAGTACAGTTGTCTTTGCTGCTACACAACAACAATCATGCCTTTCTCAGGCCTGACACGCTTACAGACATGATGTATCGCCTGCACTCTGATCCTGCACCAGAGCCCAAGCCCACTTCGTCTGTGCCACCAAGTGTACCCTGTAGCAATCAGCAGCCAATACTGCAACCTCCAAGCTCATGTGCCGGTAATACTAATAAATGGGAGCCAAGTAAGAAGGGAACTAGAAACAAGGCGCATAAACAAACTTCTCGGAATATCGGAGAAGTTTTTTGATATTCCGCCAAGTTTTTTTTGATATTTTGGAGAAGTTTTTTGATGACACAGCCAACATTTGAACAAGTATGGTAAACAAGTTCTTGGCAGAAGAATTGCAGATTTTGTTTTGGACCTCACATTTGCAAAGAAACATTTGGCGGTCTTAGCTGATAATTCCGTAAGGATCTTGGAGGAAGTCATGAGATATGTTATAGATCAGCACTGCAACAATACAGAGATAGCATTTGCTCATTGCATTTCATCTGATTTTGAAAACATTAAACATATGTCTAAAGGTGTTGCTGTAACATTCAAGGAAAAATTTGGCAAACCATATTTTTCAGATTTCTGCAACAAACATTTGACCTACCAGGACTCACATTTTGGTGTAGGAGTGTACAGCTTGGTCACAAAACCAAAATATTTCCTAAATGCTAACAATTATGAAAAATACAATGAAAACTATGATGCAGCTTTTAGTGAAATGACAAAAGATTGTAAAGCTCGTAATTTTAAAACACTTATCTGCTCCCCTCTAGGCTGCTGTAGCGACACAGTGCACCTAGACCACTTTATAAATAACCTGCTACACTTTAAGAGGGTTACGAGTGCGGCTGTTACTGTTGTGATGTCAAATACTAGAAATCATGAATAAAACTGATAAAAAAAGAAGTCCAATAAGAAAACATATAAGAAAATATAATGATAACAATACTACAACATTCTGTTCTAATTTAGAAGTAGAGTCTTGGATGGAATTTTATAATCAGTCAACTATTGATACAAAGTATTAGTCTTTTTTCTCTACTTTTAAGTATTATTTTGAAATTAATTTTCTAAAAGTATACGTGACTGAAAAACTTTTCAAACCATAACATTGGATTAGTAATGAGGTAAAAGCCAAAAAGAATTATTTAATTAATTTAGAATCTCAGTTCAGAAAATCAAAAGATGTAAATTTAAAACATATTATTAAAACAAAGAAAACAAAACTGAAGCAAAACATAACTGCTAAATAAGTTTTGAGAACAAACTTTTGAACTCAAACAATAAAACTAAAACTACTTGGAATATGCTTAATTCAGAGTTTGGTAAGCAGTCAAATTGTAACAGGAATATGAGACTGATTCATGAGGGTAGCTTAATAGATGATCCTGTGATAATAAGCAATACTTTCAATAGTTTTTTTGTAAATGCTGTTGAGGAATTAGTTGTACCCAGTATTACATCCCAATCACTTAACTACAGTTCGACAAATGACGCCTCAGTAAATCACATTTTTAAGTTTTTGGTTGTGACTGAAAATGATATCAATACAATTGTGTTAACTTTTGATAATAAATACTCAACAGGAGCGGACGACATACCAATTACTGTCATCAGGTCGGCCCTAAACTTTATAATAGGCCCATTAACTCATATTGTAAATTACTCACTGATGTCAGGAACATTTCCAAATCAACTCAAAATTGCTAAAGTAATTCCTATATTTAAAATACCCCCGTTGCAGCAGACCTGCATACTCAGCGAATTTCAAGTGCAAAACAACATATTTCGATCCAACATAGCGAGATTTGACATGTGTTTGTAAGCTCCATAAGAATAACATGGGGAATGAGTATGGAGGTTTGCTGCTACAGGTATATTAAAACTGGGTGGTTTTAATTCAATATTTAGTAGATCTGAACTAGAAGAAGCCATTTACTAAGTTTTATAAAGATATGTTGAGAAATAAGCGAGATATAGAATTTTACTTATTTCCCATAAGGTTAACATTGGGACAACATACTGTGTTTACCACTTTCAATATCTCGGCAACCAATGGACATAGAGCCATGATTCAAAATACTAAATTGTTTGTTTTTTTGGGCTGAATTCAATGGTGCCAATAAAAATTTGAAAAATTTTATTTTTCTATGTAAAAGTCTCAAAAAACCCATTTTTGGGGGGGTTTACCCCCCTTTACCCCCCCTTCCGGTGGTCCGATCGGGCTGGTTTACGAACTCGTCCGAATAATTACTACTTTACACGTCTATGCCAAATTTCATTCCGATTGGACCATTTTTGCGCAAGTTATCGTGCTTAAAGACATATATATATATATATATATTTATGAAAGTGAACGAATGGTGTTTTTGGCATCTGAGGACCTCAAAAAGAAAAGTTATGATGGTTTTAGGCTTAGGTCTTACCATGAGACCTACGGTAACAGCTTCTTCCCTATAGGGGAAATTCGCTAAAAGGCAGTTTAGAAGATGTTACCTGTTTTAGACCAGTATCTCTACTTTCAGTATTTTCAAAAATTTTAGAAAAGGTAGTATATAATCAGTTTTATAATTATCTAGAGTCTAATAAATTATTTGACGATCAACAACATGGTTTTCATCAAATAAATCTACTATCTCAGCCGTTATTGAATTCATCGAATCAGTTATAAATACCACAGACAAAGGAGACAAAGTTATTGGCATATTTCTAGATTTATCTAGAGCCTTTGACAGTGTTGAACATAATAAATTAATTTATTCACTTTTTTCTTTAGGAATAAAAAATACGGAATTGGCATGGTTCAAATCATATCTTAAGGACAGAAAAAATTTATTGAAACTGATCAATTCATTGAACACAAAAATATTACCTATAAAGAAACTTATAAATCACAGATACTGTCAATGAAATATGGAGTCCCACAGGGATCAATCCTGGGCCCCCTACTATTCCTCTGTTATTTAAAGGATCTACCCGAATTAGTTGCAGGTATAAATAAGAACATATGTCTTTATGCTGATGACACAAACTTAAACATCACTGGAAATTCTGAGGATAGTGTTGAGGTAACATCTTTCATTGCTTTTTCCCTGATTAAAGAATATTTAGACAATAAAAACCTGCTTTGAATTCAAATAAATCCAACTTTGTTGCTTTTTCCACAAAACAAATAAAAAACTCCGTTGCAGCAGACCTGCATACTCAGCGAATTTCAAACACAAAAAAACAAATTTAAATCCAACATAGCGAGATTTTTCATGTTTTTGTAAGCTCCATAAGAATAACATGGGGAATGAGTATGCAGGTTTGCTGCTACGGGTGTATAAAAACTGGGTGGTTTTAATTCAATATTTAGTAGATCTGACCTAGAAGAAGCCATTTACCAAGTTTTAACAAGATATGTTGAGAAATAAACGAGATATAGAATTTTACTTATTTCCCATAAGGTTAACATTGGGACAACATACTGTGTTTACCACTTGCAATATCTCGGTAACCAATGGGCATAGAGCAGTGATTCAAAATACTAAATTGTCTGTTTTTCTGAGCTGAATTCAATGGTGCTCTTAAAAATTGGATTATTTTTATTTTTATATGTAAAAAACTCAAAAACGCCATTTTTGGGGGGTTTACCCCCCTTTACCCCCCCATCCGGTAGTCCGATCGGGCTGGTTTACGAACTCGTCTGAATAATTACTACTTTACATGTCCATGCCAAATTTCATTAAGATTGGACCATTTTTACGTGAGTTATCGTGCTTAAAGACACATATATAGATATCTATATATATATGTATATTTATGAAAGTGAACGAATGGTGTTTTTGGCATCTGGGGACCTCAAAAAGAAAAGTTATGATGGTCTCGGGCTTAGGTCTTACCATGAGACCTATGGTAACAGCTTCTTCCCTATAGGGGAAACTCGCTAAAAATAAACTAAGTCCGACGATATTTGTTGAGAATGATTTAATTGATCAAGTTCAGGAGACAAAATTTTTGGGATTAATTATTGATGAAAATTTAGCCTGGGATAGACATGTGGATCATGTACTAAAGAAAACTTCTAGTGGCATTTTTGCTCTAAAAAAAATGAAAAAAACTTGTAATTTAGATACCTTAAAAACTATTTACTTTGCGCTAGTTCATTCGCACATAGCTTATGGTATAAGTATATATGGGAACACAACTAAGAAAAACTTGGATAGAATGTTAATACAACAAAAAAGGGCACTTAGAATAATATGAAATTTAAAACAAACTGACTCTGTCAAAAAATATTTTTCAGAACTAAACATATTAACAGTTTTTAGCTTGGTAATTTATGAAACCATTAAATATACATTTTTTAAATAACAAAATTGTCATTGGAAATTCTACTCACACTTATAACACCCGATCACACCGCTTTGTTGAAAAGCACAACCTTGAATTTTTTATTAAAAAACCACTTTTGCAGGAAACAAATTTTTTGACTGTTTACCAAGGCAAATAAAATCAGAAAAAAATTGCAATAAATTTCTCAAATTGTTAAAGGAATTTTTAATGAAATCATCTTTGTATTCATTGGAAGAATTTAATCATAATTAGGATTTTTTTAAATAATTAATTAATATTTACATTTAAGTGACAAATATTGTATTTATAATGTTATTATGGTAATTTTTGACTCTATTCCTTATATGTGAACTGATGTACATTTATTATTTAGAATAAAGAAGTTTTGAATTGAATTGAAACAGCAAGCAACGGACTCTCATACGTGTTAGTCACCAGGCAGAATGTATTCCTCCGCGCTGGCTAATCTTCATCACAAGTCAGCTGATTGCAAACAATTCCTTCAAATTTACCTTGAATTGTTGATTGACATGCCTTTTGGTATGCAAAAATTTGTTGTCGTTATTAATTAGATAATTTCAAAAGCCGAATATTAGAAATCTTAATTAAATTATCTTCCGGACATAGGAAGCCGATTTTCGATAAGTTTGATAAATGACGTAAAAAACACAATCAAAAGTTTTTTCAATTTTACAAAAAATGGCTAGCTTAGATGAAAATGTAGCTCCTACGTCCGGTAGAGTTTAAAAAGAGCTTTAGTTTGACATATAAACTTTAGTCTTCCGACCAAAAATAAACAAGAAATCCTGCATACCAATTAACATTGGTTCTTATGGAGTATAAATCCAATATGGCGGCCAACTCCAACCTCCTCTTAATCACATAGCAAAAGAATACTTTATTAAGGGAAAAAATTATAAAGGGGGGAGGTTATGTACAAATTGGCAAATTACAGTTCCGGTACCTCGATTTTTCAAATCAAGCACTGTATATATATATATATATATGAAAATGAACGAATAGTGTTTTTTTGCTTCTGGGGGCCCCAAAACAAAAAGTTATCATGGTCTTGTGCTTAGGTCTCACCATGAGTACTACGGTAACAGCTTCTTTCCTATAGGGGAAATTAGCCATTAACAAACATAATATACATTTTTTAACAGTGCAAAAATTTGATATAACGTCACTTGGGCAAGCAGCAATGACTCACCAACAAGGGCTGGCGAGTGTGTCCATCCTCGACCGTGCACAATAGACTCAAGGCATGAGCCTATTAGTCCAGTCGACTGGTTCCACCAAACTCCTGCAATGAAAAATACCATAGTGCAATCTCTAATGACGAGTGCCGAACTAATTTCTCGAATGCTCAATTTCTGGCAAAAAATAATCCAAAAGCATGAGCAGTCTCTTTTATGTATAAATTCAATGCTAATAATTAGGGGTTTGCGGGTCCCCGAATTTTTCGGGTCAGGGCGGGTCAAGAGCTGGTCTGAGACATCGGGGCAAACAATATTTTGGGCCAAGATCGGGACGGGCCGTGCCTGATACCTGGCGATCGAATTTACGTGTGATCTAACTTATGTGTGTGTGATTGAATTTTACAGCCGATCGCGAGTTACGCTAAGCTACATCTGCTGTTTAACCGCAATCGACAGATTCTTTATCGCGGCCGCTCGCTAGTTTCACAGATAAGCAGGATTATCTGTTAATTTGTGGTCAGCGAATTTCGCGTGACTGTTTTAAGGTCAATCGCTAGTTTCGCGAAGTTGCATTTCGTTTATTTATGATTGGCAAATACATGCGATTTTTTGCGGGCGACCATGATTTTAGCAAGGTTACATTTGCTGATTATTGGCGATCAGCAAATACGCGCGATCGTATTTTGCGGTGGATTACGAGTTTCAAAAAGCTACATCTACCGTTCATCCGTGACCGACAGGTACGCGCTATCGTTTTTCGCAGCCGTCCACGAGTTTTTCATAACAATAACCTCAACAATATTTCATTAACTCATAGAAGAATGGATTTCGACAGTTATCTAGAAATACCATCTCTCAGAATTTGGAAATTGAAAACTTAAACCTATACTTAGCTCTGACCTTGCACTTTACAACTTCAAATTTGTATTCATAGTTTATATTATAGTTTATATTGTTGTTGATTAGCGATGTGGTGAATATAAAAAATAACTAAAAAAAAGTAGAAAATTCCCTTGTACATGACCATTTTTAATAATTACAGAAAACAACAAAAACATAAACAAAGCACACATGGTATTTAAGAATCATAACACATGTGACAAATTATAAAAATTATAAAGACAGTACATGGTACCAAACATACCGCCCGCCAAAACCGACAGTTTTTCTTTTATTCAGTTTGGTAGTCAATTCAATCAAAACTCACTCACTGGCAAAGGGCTGAGTTTCACAACTGGGTGGATAAGTTCTCCTTGACTTGTTTTCAGTTTTACAACTCGTGTGATGCCATCAGCGCCTGGAAGTAAACTAATTACTTCACCCATACTCCAGGTTTGAGGAGGGAGATTTGGTTCTTTCAGGATTACTACATCTCCAACATTGATGGAAGTGTTCCTTTTGGTCCATTTACTCCGCTGTCGGAGTGTATGCAGATATTCCACCGACCATCGTTTCCAAAAATGTTGTCGAGCTTGGTCTAACAGTTGCCATCTTGATAAACGATTCTTGGGAATAGCAGAGAGGTCTGGTTGAGGAAAAGAAACAAGTGGTTGTCCAATTAAAAAATGGCCTGGCGTTAGAACATTCATTTCTGTAGGGTCAGTTGAGATAAGTCCCAAAGGTCTTGAGTTTAGAATTGCTTCAATTTTGGTGAAAAAAGTAGTCAACTCTTCAAAGGTTAGTTTTTGATCACCTATAACTCGAAACAAAAGTGACTTTGCAGATTTTATTCCGGCTCCCAAGATTCCTCCAAAATGGGGTGCAGATGGTGGATTCAGATGCCAATTTATTCCTTTTTCAGATAGTTTATTTGAAATTTTGGAGTGGTTGTCAGAGTTATTCAGTAGTTTTTGAAAGTGATTTAGTGTGTTCTTAGCTCTGATGAAGTTTGTGCCTCTATCTGTGTAGACATCTGTACATAATCCTCTTCTTGCAATGAATCTGTCAAAGGCGGCGAGAAATGCTTCAGTTGATAGGTCTGACACAACTTCTAAGTGTAGTGCTTTAGTAGCCAAGCATATTATGAGACATAAGTAAGACTTGCGGATCATAGCTATTTCGTTCACTTTTAGTTAAGAATGGGCCTCCAAAATCAACTCCCACTTTTAGAAAAGGTCTGTATGAATTTACTCGATACTCTGGTAAATCTGCCATGAAGGGCTGTGAACATGTAGCTGTCATTTTAGCACATTTGACACATCTTAGGTTTCTTTTTCTAATGACATTGCGAGAAGACAAAATCCAGTAAGTTTGTTGGATAAGAGACTGAAAATTGAAGTGATGAGTGTTGAAGTCTACCTCCAACTCGTAATATTCCTTTATGATCAATGAAAGGATCTAAGTGTTGAATTTCAGGTTTGCAGGGCAGTTTTGCTTTAATTTTACTCATTTCTTGCTTGAAGTTTTTATGTTGAACCAAAATGATCAATCTATTGAGACTGTCATCAAGTTCGAATGTTGTGAAAGGACCAAAGTTGTGTTGATCTTTTGCGGCTCGGCAGTTGTTGATGAAACGCAGACACCAACCTGTTACTCATTTTAAGCTAGTTAAAGAAGAAATTCTTTCCATAGTTTTGAGAAAATCATATTCTTTTTCTTGTTCCAAGGTTACAAGGGATACAATAGTATTCTTAGTTTCAGGTATTTCAGTTGCAGGCAGGAGAGTGTAATCCTGAGAAGGCCATCCTGAGGGGCTTTCAGAGAGCCAATGGGCTCAATCCACCAAATAGTATGATCGATAATTTGAGAGGGCAATAATCCTCTCGAAGAGCAGTCAGCTGGATTGTCGTTGGTAGGAACATGAAGTCAATGAGATGGTTCTACATCTTGAATAGTAGCTACCCTATTAGCTACAAAGGTCTTTAGTAACTGTGGAGAAGTGCGGATCCAGCTAAGGACAACTGTTGAGTCTGTCCATGCAAATACAGGAAGCTTTCCTAGTTTTTCAAAAACAACCCGGGAGTAAAAATCAACAATTTTACATAATAAAACAGCAGCACATAGTTCTAGCTTGGGAATTGTGAGACTTTTGAGCGGGGCGGCTTTTGATTTGGCCATAACTAGATTTACAGAAATTCCTTCAGTTGTTTCAGATCGTAAATATAAGCATGCTCCATAACCCTCACTCGAAGCATCACAAAAACAATATAACTTAAGACTTAATGAGTTGGGCGGCACTACCAGGCGGGAGATTTTCACATTTTCCAGGGATGGTAGCTGTAAAACAAATTGTGACCAACAAGAAACAATGTCATCAGGAAGAGGATCGTCCCAAGTTACTCCTAAAGTCTATAAAGTTTGCATTAGTTTTTTAGCACAAAGAGAAGTTGGCGTAACCCAGCCAAGAGGATCATAGATAGAACTTAATAAACTTAGAGGCGGTTCACGGACTCCGGGTTTTCCTAAGTCCGAGCGCAAAATCCAGTTATAACCAGTTTTTAGCGCAGCGGCTTAGAAATCGGGTTCACGGGTTCGAGTTTACCTGCGCCCGAGCGCAGGCAGATAAATTTCATCCAATTATGACAGGGATAAACCCGAGCGCAAAAAATCGGGTTCACGAGCCCAATTATAGAAAACCCCGGGCCAAAACGTTAAACTGGTCGGGTTCACGAGACTTAGTCTAGCGCAAATAGGTTAATCTGGGGCGAAAAGAACAATGGTTTTGGACTTGAACTTAACCCTGCTGGGGGGCAGGGTTAAGGTGATATCATGTCGGGATTATCTCAATTGCTCGTTTATTGTTTTTTTGTAAGTAAAAAGAATGTTATATTCGGATTCGGCATTAAATTCCGAACAATTTCATTACCCTCAACATAATATTTTATTTTTTTATTTTTTACCACTGATTGCTAAAACATGCTTAAAAATCGTAAAATGTAATGAGTAATTACAAATTACAGTAAAATTTAACATACCTCAAGTTTTTAACATTAAAATAGTAACATACTCCTGAGACTGTTTCTTATATACGATATAACAGATACCTCACAGGTACTTACAGATATCATACAGACATGATAGACAGATTTTGTCTTAAAATACAACGCAATTTAGAAGTTCCAATTGGCAAATTTTAAATTACCAAATTAAAAACAAAATTAATAGTTTATTATATTTATACAGCGTGTTCGGAAATTATGGTAAAATATTTTAGTATATGATAGTAGGGGTAAAAATAAGAAAAAAGGTTTATATAAACATAGGTCCTAAAGTGCTTCGTTTTCAGTCTGTGTGTCTGTTTGTGATTTTTACATATTTAATTATATCTCACGAACCATTTAACGTATGAACTTCAAACTTGGTATATGGATAACCACTGTTAAGAACTATTTTTGTGGGGAGTATCAAATTTCTACTTTGGATCATTTCCAAATGGCGACTGTTTTTTGTTTTCAAACCCAAATATCTTAAAACCGCAAATTTTAGAAAAATTATACAAGAGGCAAAAAAGCTGCAAATTTTAATCCAATTAACGCTGATATTAAGATTATGATGATCGGACTGCTAATAACAGGGAAATTTTAAATTTTCCGAATAAAAACATGCAAATTTCAGACAGTATGTTCTAAATAACCATGTTTTATTCAGAAAAGTTGAAATTTCTCCGTTTTTAGTAGTCCGACCAACATAATCTTAATATCAGCGTTAACTAGATTAAATTTGGCAGCTTTTTTGTCTCTTGTATCATTTTTCTAAAATTTGTGGTTAAAAGATATTTAGCATTTATTGAATAATGCTAAATAATGCTAAATAAAGATATTAGATATTTATTGAAAACAAAAAACAGTCGCCATTTTAGAATGGTACAAAGTAGAAATTTGATACTTCTCACAAAAATGGTTCTTAATAGTGGTTATCCATATACCAAGTTTCAAGTTTATACGTTGAAAGGTTCGCGAGATATAATTAAATATGTAAAAATCACAAACAGACACACAGACGGAAAACGAAGCACTTTAGGACCTATGTTTATTTGAACTTTTTTCTTATTTTTACCTCTACTATCATATACTAAAATAGTTTACCATAATTTCCGGACACCCTGTATAATTTTTAAATTGCAATTGAATTTCACTAGGTAACTATTTTTTATTTATTTTAGCGCTTTTGCACCCCTTTATTTCAGGCGAATAATTGCAAAATAAAGGCACGTACAAACTCTGTTGTTAGGTTTGTCTAAGAATATTGATTGTATAATTACATTAGGTCAATTGATTTAAGTGTCCACAGTTATTTTACTGCGGTCAAGACCGCAGAATATTATTATGTTTGTGACTTAAAAGTTGTTTAAGACCTTTTCATCTGATAATTTATTTACATAATATATGTCATATAGGATTTTAGAATAAAATATTTTAATTTGCAGATTTAATTTGCAGACTCTTCAAGCATGTCACAATTTCACTTCATCTGGAACACTTGAAATCTTCTCACTTTTACACTTTCAATAAAGTTTAACACTTCAGTCCTCACTATCCCACAACTCAGTAATAGCACTATGCCGGCACCCATTGACCTGCAGATCCGCTAGTACATATTCTTGCGCCACTCAATTACTTTTACTTTTACAGTTACTTGTACTTTTTCAATCCTAAATATCAAATATTATAAAGTTCCTCCTTTTGAAATCACCTTATCACCCTAATTCTTAATTTTTGAGGAAAAATTTTCCATTTCATTTTCATGGCTATTCCAGAAAGTAATTATTAATTCAATGACGTAAATGGATTGAATTCCAATTTAAAGCATAGAGTACATGTTTTCCTGACAGCCCAAAGAGTAATTTCTGAGTACTTTAGTATAGATAGATATATATTATGTACGGTATGTGTTTATTATGTTTGTGTACGTACCTGCACTAGTGTTTTTAGCAGAAATAATAAAGTCATTGATTGGATCACCTGCCACCACATAAGAGCAACCTTTATAATTAATTTCTTATTGTTTGTTTTTTTTTCTTTGGCTACGGGCTCCGCCGACAAGTGCTGTGTCACTTGGCTGAGCTATTGTATGGAAAATTCTTTGATAATAAATGGTTTCAATGGTTTCAATGGTTTCAATAGATAAATACTGTAGATAAATATACAATACGTTGTAAAAGTAATAAATTTCACCAAAATACTGTTTTATTACAACCTGTTTTCTTACACCTAAGATCTCTCCTGCTGAACAGTCTGAGTAAGCCCAGTGCAATAAGATTTTTACAGGCTGAGGTATTTAAAAGAGCGCGAACTAGTATTAACACCAATAAGGTGTCTACCGCCATCTGATTTTGAAATTCCACTCTTCTTCACGGGAATTACTGTAATGAAATCTTACTAGTTTTCCTTATTAATAATCTTCAATATGTATTTTGTTTGTCAATAAAAAAAGTAAACTACACCTACGAGATTAAAATTAGTAATAAGTATACTTTCCAACAATAACATTTACATTTTATATTATTTTTTAAAACTTATGAGGGCATCCCAACTCCTACAATCGTCATTTGTTCCTCCTACTTTATTGTTTAAAAGACATTACTGATAAATATATTAAATCATAAAGCTTTAACAATAACAGTCATGCAGCGGCCCGGCAGGTAGTCCATGTGACTGTTGCCAACCTTCCAACGGAAATTCCCCGAGATTCCCTGCTGTTGAGCGACGGCCAGCATTGGTCTCGGCTAAGCTTGGTCTCGGCTAACGCTCTGTCCCATGAACCCATTTTTTGGCCGTCGGTTAAATTTGGTCGAGATCAACGAAAACCGCGGGCCACGAAACCCCGAACCCGTGAACCGCCTCTTAGAATACCTCGTTGTTCATCTTATAATCTTTAAGATTCTTTTTATACGAGAAGCAATCAGATTTAGGGAGCCATTTGATACCTAGAACCTTTATAGCATCAACTGCATTAAAGCTGATTTCCTTGTTGGGTTCTGTCACATCAGTTAACAATTCAGGATGATTGCTAGCCCATTTCTTCAATTCGAGTCCCCCTAGCTTAAGTAATGAAATAAGTTCAGATTTGATTGCAAGAGCATTTTCTAAGGAGTTTGAACCTGTGAGTATGTCATCTACATATATATCTTTGGCTAAAATATTAGCGGCAAGTGGAAAGTACTGATCTTCATCTTTAGCAAGTTGTTGAAGTGTCCGTATGGCAAGGTAAAGGGCACTTGAAACTCCATAAGTGACCGTGTTCAGCAGGTAGCATCCTACCGGTTCATTTGGCGTTGGTCTCCAGAGAATGGCTTGGTACTTTTGATGATCAGTGCGGACAGAGATTTGTCGATACATTTTAGCAATATCGGCTGTAAACACATAAGTTGAGAGCCGAAACTTAGAAATGATTTCACATATGTCGTTTTGCAGTTTAGGACCTACAAATAAGTGATCATTGAGAGATTGACCATTTGTGGTTTTGGCGGAAGCGTTGAAAACAACACGAATCTGTTGAGTTTTACCATCTTGCGACATTTTGAATACCTCATGGTGCGGTATAAAGTATTCAGGTTTTATTTAATTTAAGTCTACACGCTTCATATGTCCTGTAGATATTCGTCCATGAACTGTGTATACTGCTGTTTCAATTCATTGTTTTTACCTAAGCGAAATTCATGACTCTTGAAATTGCGACTTGCTTTGTTGAAAGATTCCCCTAGATTGGAAGGTTCTGAGCGAAATGGTAACTTAACAATATATCTACCTGTTGAATCTCTTTTCGTTGTTTGAGTGTAAATTTGCTCGACCTTGTGATCTTCAGGGCTGCTATGAACTATGTTAGGAGGTACTTTTAGCTCCCAAAACTTTTTGTTGAAAAATCCAAAGCATTAGTTTCAGAAATGCAAAGATTGGTTGACAAGTGTGAAGGAAAAAGATTACTTGTACTTGTCTTGCCAAGTAAAATCCAACCAAAAATAGTCCTATAAGCAGTAGTTTAGCCATCCTTTGACGGTTTCCGCCCACCATTGAATACTTCCTTAAATAAACCCGCTCCTATAAGAAAGTCAATCTTCCCAGCACATCAAAATGAGGACACTTCAAATCAATAAAATTCAAATCAAAAATATTGATCTAGATCAATATTTTTGTAGAAATTTCTTACATTTGGGGGCAAAGGGTAAGAAGATAGCGGTGTTATGATACAATCGAGAATAACTGCACTTACTGATAAGCATGGGTGGTGTTGAAAGCGAGGTTTTATATAGCAATCAACTGATTTATTAGCGGTCTTTACACTGGACTGAGAAATTCCAAGAACTGAAGTTTCACTATTTTTACGAGGTAAAAATAGCTTAGCGGTACATTCATCTGTAATGAAAGATACTTGGGAACCAGGATCACAAAGTGCTCTGACTGTGTGAAACACTCAGTTTGAATCCCTAATCTGGATAGCTGCAGTGCCAAGAAGACTAGTAGAAGTAGAAGCATCTGAAGGGGTAGAAAGCAAAGCGGCTTTAGGATTGAGCAATGGTGACATCTGACCTGCAGGATTTCCTACAATGGGTGATGATGGAGGCATCGGAGCAGAGAACGAATCATGAAGCATTGTGTGGTGGTGCTTGGAACATTTTTTGCAAAATGTTTTTGAGTTACATGTCTTAGATGAATGTCCATGGGACAAGCAATAAAAGCAAGCTTGTTTTGAAAGGATGAAATCCTTGCGTTGGGCTACAGGTAGAGCAGCAAATTCGGTACAGCGATAGATTACATGATTCTTACCGTTACAGTATAAGCAATTGAATTTTTCTTGTGCATTGGTAGACAAATGGACTCTGCGGGGTGAGAGCTGTGTCTCATGCGGTGAGCGGGGTGAGAACTGTGTCTCATGCAGTGTAAACTTGTTAGGTGGACTAAACTGGAATCTGTTCATATTTCCCATTTACGGAGCATTACCTGAACTGTTATCAAAAGGACAAGCAGCCTCTAGTGAGTTGCAGTGATCTTTCAGAAAACTTAACAGATAAGCAAAGTCTGGAAACTCAGAGCTAGAATACGTTTGTTCAAAAAGTTGGCGAGTTCGTTTATCTAGCTTTTGTAAGGTAACGTAACAAAGTATGAAATCGCCATAATCAATAGGGAACTTCATGGCTTTAAGAGCGTTGGTGTTTTCTGATTATAAATCTATAAAGGGCCTCAATTTTTTACAAGATTCACTGTTGAGAGTTGGTGCATTGAGGATTTCTTCGAGATAACATGACGCAAGAAGGCGTTTGTTGTCATAGCGATCTTTTAACTGATTCCAGATTATTGAATAATTTTGAGCAGTCAAAGGAAGGGTTTTAGCTAACGACAACGGCTCTAACTTGAGGCAGGAAACAAGATAATGAAACTTTTTGATATCTGGAAGTGATTCATTGTCATGTATCAAGGACTGAAACATGTCTTTGAAATGGGGCTACTCTTTTAAATTTCCAGAAAAATTAGGGAGGTCTATTTTAGGTAGTCTAACTTGTGGTAGCATTTTAGGAAGTGTCTGGTTCAAATTAGGTTCATTTAAAATTTTCTTTTCAGTTCCTAAAATTTGGAAATACATTTCATCTACCTTTTCAATTCAATCTTGTTGTTCTTCTACCTTTTCATTTAGTCCTAGTGAAATAAGTTTTTGAATGATGTCAGTATGACATCTACTTAAGGCTTCATAATCTGATTCTAGCTTTGTCAGTCTTACTTCAAATTCTGTGCAGTTATCATCAGGATCAATCAAAATTTTAATACTAACATTGTGTAGATTAGTTATTTTTCTTATTAAACAGGATTTTTTAATACAAAGAAGTTCTAGTTCTTTTTCCAAAGACTCAGTTATTTTTCAAAATAAAATTGACAATAAAAAAACAACAGTATGTTTTTAATGAGAAAGTACCAATTTAGTCACTTTGTAAACAAAAGTCAAAAGTTGTATGGAAAGCATTAAACTCATTTTCATAATATTAGATATTTACCATTTTAACTGTAATCCATAGTATGCAGTTGAAATCCGGCCCGGTTTGGCCAAAATGTTGATTAGCAAAAACAAAATATTAGCAAATGTTGTTTTAAGGTTGGTGAATATAAAAAATAACTAAAAAAAGTAGAAAATTCACTTGTACATGACCATTTTCACTGCTGGAATATTGCACCACTGGTTATTACTTTAATAGTTTTTTGGATGAATTTGTTCACCTATTAGTTTTTTATCTTAATTTCTTGTTGTAGGTTAAAATTTAATTATAATTTAATTTTAACCTTCTAAAATTATTAGGCCTCGATAGATATTTATAATTTGCGTCTATTAATTTTTTATTTAATTTATTGATTAAGCAATGGTTGTAGTTAATTCATGCGAAAGTAATTATTTAAATATTTTTGGCCCAACCTGATTTTGGCCCAAGACCCAAAAGCCAAAATTAAAGGCACGACCTGACCCGACCCGAACTTAAAAAAGTCTAGCCTGCAGAACCCTACTAATAATCCCTACTAATAATGTCAAAAGTTTCAACCATGGATGGAGACCTTAAATTATTATCACAAAGCTTTTATATTATTGCAACCTATAAATAACATAATAAAAACATGTGTTCTCTTATCCTTTTAGCTCATCATCCAGGCTTGTGCATAGCTCCACCTCGTCACCTCACGCAGCAAAGAGCAAACTCACGTCTGAGTCCAAGTCTCATTCGAGGTCAGGATCGCCCTCCACCTCCACCAGTGTTCACAAGACTTCCAGCAGGTAACATTCCTTTGATAAATAATGTATCATATTTGGAAACTGGTCTGGATAAATTATCTTTTAACACTTTACACTTTATTGTCTAATATAAATCAAAAAGTCAAAGGTGAATGCTGGTTGATTAACCGTTGAGCTTTGAACGACTACTAAAGGCAAAACATTTTCTTTTTCCATCGATGTTGTTTACACTGGCCTGAAACTCTCCCAGAACGTTTATATTTTCACCAGTATATGTTTTTAAACATAACTTACTTTTTTTCAGCTGCGGAACAGATTTCTGAAATTTTTCAAAATAAACTGTGTCTGGTAAAACACTAACAACGGCACCTGTGTCTATTACCATCTGTAATGTAACATCATTTATAACCATATTTGCAACAAAATTATTAGACCTATTTTTACCATTCGAATAAGCTATAGTAAACAACTCCAAATCCTTCGTGATAAACTCATCATCCTCTGGTGAGCGATCCTCTTCTTGATCACCCTCTCCTCCACAGAAATTCACTCTGGAATCATGCCTATGATTTACTTGACCTTGCCTATTTTTGTTTTGAGAACACATCACAAACAAATGTCCCTTGCGCTTACATAAATTACAACGAGTGGCGGCACGTGAGTTTATGTACTGGGGGTTCACAGTTAAAAAATATATACATATATCAATGTATTATACTAGAGTTATTGTCTTAATCTAATCACTATAGAAGCACTTTGAAGGCTTAAAAGACAGCAGCGCCTGCATTTCTCGACAGGGCCGGACTGGGAAGGAATTTTGGCCCGGGCATTTATATGGCGTACCGGCCCACAGCATTTCTACACCGGCCCACTCTGGGGGGCTTTGGAGAGGGCCAGCGACTGACTTTCCGGCTCGGCAAAAGTGGTGACCTTTTTTTTGCTCACACGTGTGGTTTTTGGCCTCTTTATTGTCATTCAGTACCTCTTTGTATGTTCAGTACCCTATGCATTTGCTCGGGGGGGGGGGGGGGGGGGGGGTTGGCTCTGCTGCGGCCGGCCCCCAAGCGGCCCATGGGCCCCTGGAGGTGGCGACCCACCGGGCATTTGCCCGGATGCCCTTATGGCCAGTCCGGGCCTGTTTCTCGAGATACCTGTTTTGTTATACACGAGTGTAATGCTTAGGGGTGGGCGAGTACTCGACAGTCGAGTAATTACTCGAGTAGTTGCTACTACTCGAGGTCGAGTCGAGTAGTTCCAACTACTCGACTAAAACGAGTCAAGTAGTTAGTTACTCCCGCCGTTTACGCGGCGGCCGAATTTACGTGCGATTTATGCAAAGCTACATCTGCCGTTTATCTGCAATCGGCAAATTGTTTATCGCAGCTCCTCGCTAGTTTCACAATAAAGCAGCATTTTCTGTTCATTTGTGGCCGGCAAATACGCGCGACTGACTTTTACGGCCGATCGCTAGTTCGCAAAGTTGCATTTCGTTTATTTACAGTCGGCAGATACACGCGATCGTTTTTCGCGGCTAACCGCGACTTTTCAAGGCTACATTTGCCGATTTTCGGCGATCGGCAAATGCGCGCGCTCGTATTTCTCGGCCGACCGCGACTTTAGCAACGCTACATTTGCCGATTTTCGGCGATCGGCAAATACGTGCGATCGTATTTCGCGGCAGATCACGAGTTTTGAAAAGCTACATCCGCGTTTAGCCGCGACCGATAGAAATAATGCGCTATCGATTTTCGCAGCCGTCCACGAGTTTTTCATAACAGTAACCTCGAAAATATTTCATTAACTCATAGAAGAATGGATTTTGACAGTTATCTAGAAATAGCAGATTCTGAGAGATGTCTCTGAATTCGGAAATTGGAAACTTACAGCAGCTATATTTAGATCTGACCTACTTCAAATTTGTAATTATATTTTATCTTTGAAATGATACTCAGCCTTCATTTCTGTCTCATTTGATTAGTAAAAATGAGAAGAAAATTGTGGACTTCATTGGTAAAGTGGACTTCATAAAACAATTAGTTAAGGTTTTATAATTTTTGTACTGGGGGATATCTTATTCTTATCTGGTCGCAGCTGTGTCACTCATGCTCAAATGATTGGATGTCAAAAACAATAGTTCAGCAGTCAGGCAAAGGGGCGGGGTTGGGTTTAGAGAAGTAAACAAATAACTGGGCTCAGCTCTCCTCCCTGATGTCTTTAGTTCTTTCTTCCACAATTTCTCTGCTAAGGTTTTAATTAGGGCCAACAATTATTTTTAGTTAAAATATAAAACTGTTTTTGATTGTTTAAATAGTAGGCTATTAATTAAATGTTATTACTGCTTAAATTTTACAACTGTGCATATTCTACATAAATTTATTTTGTGATCTTGTTACATTAACTGATTTGTTATTTTGAGTGATTTTTTAGCATAGTCAACTTATTCATTTAAAAGTAGGGGTTATGCAATGTAGGGGTATTACAATATTAGAGTTTTATTTTTCCAAGAAATGTATAAAAACATAAGCTTAAATAAAGTAGACCAATTTTATAAGTAAAATTGAAGAAAGATTTTAGTTGAAAAAATTAAAATTTCATTACTTTTCATAAACAACTACTCGACTCGATTCGACTCGATACTCGAGTTTTTGGCTTAATACTCGACTCGACTTCAAAATCCACTACTCGCCCAGCCCTAGTAATGCTTAAAGTATTAAATTTAATAAGGCATCACCCTACCTTTGACGATTATGAATCGTATTTTGCTATTATTACACATCAATATGATATTAACCCAAAATTAAACAATAGATAATTCTTCACTATAATTTATCGACTGTAATTTTTATTTTTAATCTTGCACATAAAAATATCCATAATTTTATTTTAAAAGAGAATGATTCAGAGTAAACATATATATAAGGCTTACACAGTTAATTTTGAACATTAATAAATGACTGAAACCAATTTTATTATTAATCTGTACTCCTGAAATATATTGGGGTAATTAATATTATAACAATAAATCGGAAAACCGAAAGTTTTTAAAATAATTAACTGTGAACTGAGGCCTGCAATTATTATCTTCCATAACTGATTAATTCTCTTCTTGATTAATTCTTGAAAATAAAAATCATTAAACTACGATGAATTCCGACCTTACCTTGATTACCGAATGAAAACGCGGCCACGGCCATGTAGAACTGACTCCTTCTATTTCATTCTATTAAACTAACTAAAATATTTTGTCACAAATTTTAATAAATTTTATTCGTTACAAATTAAAGTAATTCAAATTTTTTAGCAAGTTTCAAATAATTGTACAAGATTTTAGTACAATTATTTGTGTAAATAGTAACGCAAGTCTTTTAAATTTTACATAGCCAGTTATGTTTTGACATGAATAACAACACATTTTCAAAAAATTAAATATGCCATTACCATTAGTCAGGAGTGTAATAAATATTCTTGCTGAGGGCCAGCTATCGCGCGGCGGCTACATCAATTGTTTACTTTCGATAATCAGAGTTTATCATAAAACACCAAACTACACCACTGAAATAAACATATTTATCACTAAAACCAACATTAAAACACACAATATTTACATTAATAAAACTTAACATCATCCAAACCAAAAAACAACAAGTGTCAAGCCTCGTCAAAACGCACATAGTCACACTAGGAAGCAGCTCAGAGGGAAGCTCCATAAGGCACCATGTAATCATGGTTCCTCCCCCGCCGCTGCCACAAATGGACTCGTCCTACGCCTATAGTAGCCGGGGAGCTGTGCTCCAAACTCAGTCTCGCCTCACTAGCTCTAGTGACAACGTCGAGTGTGACGTGCGCATTGCTTATTACTGTCATTTTTAATTGTTTGGAGGGATATCCTGCATTTTTATAGACGTATTTGAATAAATAACATTATTTTTGGTTTTTCATAGGGGGTTCACGTGCTCATGTGCTCCTATGCACGAACCGCCACTGAATACAATTATATTCTTTGTAAGGGCAGATCATTTTCTTTGACAAACTCTTTCTATGCAGCACAACACCTTTCTAGAAACTTAAGTCTAAATGATAGAGCCAACGATTTTTTTACCTCTCCATCAATTAAGTGTTTTTAAGCATCGTTCTAAAAACCTTTTAAGCTCTATTAGTATCGATGAGGCCGAGGCCCTTATCAGACCGAACTACGGTAGACGCAACCTTTGACATACTGCAAACCCCTGCCCCCCCTCTCACAATTTTTTCACCATTACTACTTCACTCAGACAGTTAGTTGCTGTTCAGTTTGTCACCAAATTTAAAACTATGAATTCCTAACATATCATAATTAATTATATCCCGTTTTAAATAAAGTCGATATTCTTTTCTTTTTTTCAGCCTATACCTGACTCACAGGTTAGATAGCTTCTCAAGGCCTATGCACAGGCACCTGCCCATGTAGGCCTAATCCTTACGACAGGCTTAGTTAAATTTTTTTACTATCACTTTATGTTACTTTATTTTATGTAATGTATTGTATATTTTGTATGAAATTGGGATAAATAAATGTATTTAATTTCATTTCATTTCATTCAAACTCAAACTCAAACTTTTTATTCGTCACAAATAGAGTTACAAATTGAGCATAGCTCATTTAACAGGTGACAAGTCATTGTATAATTTACTAAAATACTTTTACAACTATTTACATAAATCTTATGCATTAAAATTCCAATTATACAAAGCAAAAATAGATATGCTAACCATACATTGTTATTGATTATTTATTCATAAAAATAAAATCATTAACTGAATAAGGAGCTGTTTGGACAAGATAATTTTTGAGATCCCTCAAAAATAAGCCTTTTTTGGCCTCCCTTCTTAATTTCACAGGACATTTGTTGAATAGTTTTATAGCCATGTAATACGGCCCTTTTTCAAATGATGTTAATCTGTGTTTTGGGTACCGCAGGGTATCTATATTCCTTGTTCCCTGCATGCCCAGATTGCTACCAACAAAATATTTGGGGTATTTTTTAAAGAAATTTAATATTTCATAAATATATAAAGCTGGGACGGTTAAAAGATTGTGAGTTTTGAAAATTGGTTTGCAAGATGCTCTGTATTTCAATTTGAAGATTGCACGAATGGCTTGTTTTTGTAATTTAAAGACTTTATCAATCTCAGATGTTGCTCCCCAAAGAATTATACTGTACCTAACTATTGATAGAAAATAACCATGATAAACCTGAAGACCTGTATTTATATCTGTAATATTTGCTATTGTTCTTAGGGCAAAAAGAGATTTACTAAGTTTACATTGCATCATTGAGATTTGTTCCTGCCATTTTAAATTGTCTTGTAGGGTAAAACCCAAAAAATTTACACTATGAGAGCTGAAACAAATTTCATTATCTGGCATAAGAAATTCTTCAGATGGTTCTGTCCTGTTTTTAGTGGCAAATGATAATATTTTAGTCTTGGAGCAATTTAGACTAAGACCATTTTGAGTAAGCCAATCAGAAATTTCACGGAGAATATTTATAACCTGAATTTTAGCTACACTTTTGGTATCATCCTTAATTAACGCTGTTGTGTCATCTGCAAATTGATAAAGAGGTGTGTTTATATTAATGGGTAAATCATTAATGTAGAGTAAAAATAAAATCGGCCCCAAAATAGAACCCTGCGGCACTCCACAGATAACCTCCTTCCATTCCGAATAAGTTGTACCATTTTCACTAACTAATTTGGTTCGTTGAAATCTTTTGGACAAGTAAGAATTTAATAGAGAAAGTGATTTGCCTTTAAAGCCATAATAATGCAACTTAGCTATCAGCAGTTCGTGGTTAACACAATCAAAAGCCTTGGACAGGTCACAGAAAATTCCAAGAACTGACTGAGACCCGTCCAAGGCTTCCAAAAGGTCGCTTACCAATTCAAACACTGCCATCTGAGTGGATCTGCCCTGTCGAAATCCAAACTGCTTCTCATTAAGAAGGTTGTTGTCTTCCAAATACTTGACTATTTGGATACACATAATTTTTTCCATAATTTTAGAAAAGGACGGAAGTAAAGCCACTGGTCGGTAATTGTCTAAAAGTGTTGAATCTCCTTTTTTCAACACTGGGGAAATATTTGAAAATTTCATTTTTTCTGGAAAAACTCCAGTACATAAAATGGTATTTGCAATGTGTGTTATGGGATATAAAATATGATTTACGGATTCTCTAATTATTGAAAATGGAATTTCATCCCACCCAGCTGAATGCTTGGTTGGGAAGCCAGTTATTACATTAAAAACATCTATATAGGTTACAGCTTGAAATCTAAACTGTACATCTTCCAATTCATAACATTTCACATTGTTTATTGCATCTTGCATTATACATTTGGAAGATGCATTCTGTCCTATCCTGCTGAAGTGATCATTAAAAGTTTTCGCTATTGTTTTTTTATCTCTAATAGTGACATTATTGTTTGTTATCAATTCATTACAGTGACAATGGTCTGATACAAATCCAACTTCTTTTTTCACCACTTGCCAAGAGGTTTTGGCGATGTTTTTTGATTTTTTTATTTTTGAAGAAACCTCAAGTTTTTTAGCTGCAATAACCACTTTTTTGTAAATAGCTTTGTACTTTTTAAAATAAGAATGGAAATTTGGATCTGAAGTTAGTTTTGATTTTTTGTAAAGTTCTCTTTTGTTTCTGCATGATACTCTTAGTCCAGTTGTCATCCAGTGGTTTTTAACTTTATTTTTCGAAGTAAATGTTTTAATAGGAAAACATTCTGAAAACAGGCAATGAAAGACTGAGAGAAAACTATTATAAGCCACATTACTATCATTACTAGATAAACATAAAGACCAGTCCTCCCTGCTTAGCAAATCCAAGAATCGATCAATTCTACCTTTTGAATTAATTAGCCTAGTTGATATGATTGTCTTTTTTGTATTTACATTATTACTAATATACAGTAATTGAGCTGTATGATCAGATAAGCCTAACTCTAACACATCTCCTCTTAAACAGTTAGTTCCAACGTTTGTTATAATATTATCGATACATGTCTTGGATCGTTTTGTAACTCTTGTTGGTTTTTTTATTATTACTTCAAAGTTAAAAGACTTAAGGACAGCACAGAAAGTGTGTTTTTCATTAGAATCTTTTAATATGTTAGTGTTAAAATCCCCACATAAAAATATGTCTTTGTTTTTTGCTGAAGTCACCAAAAAATTCAGAAGATTTTTAAGTTTGTCAATAAACTGCTTAAAACTACTACTGGGTGTTCTATAAATTGCAATTACTAAACAGTTTTCTTTGTTAAATCTCAGGGACTGATCCAGAACTATCCCTGTACATTCAAAAACAGACTCAAGAGAAAATTTTTCAATACTACAATAGGGAATTGCCTTAATATCTTTTCTAATCAGTATACATACTCCACCCCTTTGCTTTTTATCTCTTACATCAATAGAAATAAGTCTATAATTACTTATTGTATTTGCTATATAATAATTGGAATCGTTTAACCAGTGCTCACAGAGAGTTATTACTACTGGATTGAATTTATTAATCTCCAATGATAATTCCAAATCTAGCTTTGATCTCTCTAGACCCTGAATATTAATATTGAAAATCAGTAAAGTTTTATCTATAAATTCATCCTGATTATCTTTATTTGAATACTTTAACTCTCTGTGGGCTCTGCCAGACTCATTTCTAAAAAATTACATTCTTTGGCCTCTTTCACATAATTAGCTTTATAAGAAGTGGAGAGGTTACTACTAGATACCTTTACCATCTCTGAAAATGAGAGGGGGCCGGGAGTAATGATGGGTGGGGCATTCACTATTTCACCAGGGCTCACACACTGCTCAGACACCTCACTGGACACAGATACACTGCAGCACTGATGTTTGGACTGCTGTACTACAGGTTGGACGTGGTCGGCATTCCACTGCTTGGGGATGCTGTCATCATTGCTGGTAGCATGAAGGCATGAGCCGGAGTCTGCTGGTTTTGTGGAAGTCATCTGAGTGGTGTCTTGTAGCTTTAATAAGTCATGCAGTGTTGTTGCCAGGGAAGAATTGCTTCTTGTGGTTGGTGTGCGATTCTCCATTACAGCTATAATAACTTTTGCACCAGTAGCCTCTTGGAACCCTCTCAAGTTAGTCAAGAAGCAGTCAGGGGAGACTTTATCCAATACACAGCCAAGAGGTGAGCAAATTAGTTGCGTTAGGTTGTTTTTCCTGAAGTCCTCTGTTAATGCCTGAAACGCCCTTTCGTAATCCAACTTGGAAGGCTTCTTGAAGTAATTGGACTTAGTCACAAGGCTATATACGGTAGATCTGTCTCTTATTATTTGACGTGCAAGATGTTGATTTATGAAGTCAGCTGGTGTTGGTTTTCCAAAATATTTCTTAAAGACCACAGCTACCCCTTTAGACATGTTTTTGTTGTCCTCGATATCTGCAGAAATACAGTGTGCGAAAGCTGTGTTTGGATGGGTGGAGAATTTATTTATCATATCTGTCATGTTGGCTTTGATAATTTGAATCTTACTTTTTACAAAGGGTGTCAACTCAGGTGTTAGGGGGAATGTTTCATTGGATGATGACGCTGCTTTGGCTCTCAGCTCAGGCCCACCCGCACTCTTTGTATTTGAAAGCCAGTTTGCAATACACTTAGCCACTACTGATTTTCCAGCTTGATTTAAATGGAGTCCATTCCTGGTGTAGTGGCTTTTGTAGTGTAGCAAATGATTGAATATTAAGTACTTTGCATTAATTTCCATTGACAGTGATAGTAACCAAGAATTACACTGCTCTATCTCAAAAAACTTTTCTCCGTTTTCCGGCTGTTGATAAAGGTAGGGCAGTTCAGTTAGTATAATTTTGGCTTTAGAAGTCTTAATAAGTGTTTCAATCTTAGATAGAGTAGCCTTAAAGTGGGCTGGGTCTGTTCTATTTGTTCCCCCAATAAATATAATACAGTCATTTTTGGTAAATCTGTTGATACATTTTCTCAACTCCTCCACAGCGAACAAAAGTGAGGCACCTGGATAAAAGGAGGATGAGACGTCATATTGAGGCATAAGGGGGGCCAGGATATTAGACAACTCCCTTGCATGACTATCCCCAGTTATAAATAGACAAGGCTTCCTCGAGGACTTTGTAACGGTTTTTGCCCCAGTTTTTACAATCCCAGCCAGTTCATTTGAATTATTAGAGTTTGGGACCTCTAGCAGAATTGGGGGCTCGGTTTCATTTGCCAGAGAACTAGCACCTGTAGTATCAGTTATCGTAAACTTATTTTTCCTTGATTTAAGTTTAGGCTGTGTTTTACGTTTTGTTCTTCTTCTGCAGGTTTCACAGTTTGAGGAAGTACTAAGCTGGATAGTTACACCAGTATCGTTGTTATTTGACGCCAATCCATCAGACTCCTGGAGTGCTGCTAGAATGCCAAATTTATTGCTGGTTTCAGTGCTATTAAATAACAAAGCTTCATTCTTGGTTTTTATTTTATTTTTTCCTCTCACAGTATTCCAACTAAATGTATCACATCCTTTAATATTTCTGTGATTCTTGGTAGTAATCACAATTGGCTCAACCGAGGGTTCAGTGCTTGTAAAATGTGTAACTTCACTGGAGTTTTTGTGAGTATTAGAAGTCAGAATGCCACCTTTTTTGTTAAAAACAATGTTGTACCAATCGTGGAGTGGCATCTCCATGTTCAGTGGGTTTTTACAAAAACATTCAGCCACCAGCTTAGTGTTTACCAAGACGTTTATTCCACATTCAAAGCTATTCTTCTGCTGGGAACAGGGAATACTAAGAAGACTACTGCTATTGAACTTAAGTTTAGCCATGAGACTTAGGGCACTGGGCTTATTATAGTCTGAGTTGGAGTCAAGGTGATATACTAAGTTTCTCATATTGTCAAACACTAAAAGGCTCCAATGAGAACCAGAGTCTTCTTTGGCAGGGTTTAGGCTGTCATTTAAACAGCATAACACATACTTGAACTTGGTAAACCTCAAATTATCCATTTCTAACTGTACATTTTCTTGACTGGAATGCCTGAGTATCTGGGTTGTGAGTGGGCCAAGAAAAAGGACAGATGATTCATCAAAAGTAAGATCCCTACTAAATGAGTGAAAATAGGATTGGAGAATTGTATCGTCAACCCAACGAGCTTTGGACCATGCTGCATCATCAGATCTCAATAGCTTAGAGACTTTTTCAGCATACTCATTCTCATTTCTACCATCATGATCCTTACCACAACGAAAACAAGATTTGGATCTAGTGTTCGACATGAACTTCTTAGGCTTACCCCTAACTAAACTAATATCACCAGAATGCTGAAAACTTTCAGTATGTAGAGATCTTATATTACGCTCAGCATTTTCTATTAACAAGGCACCCTCAATGGCTTTATCAAACATAAATTTTTCCCCCTCTGATAAAAGTTTACTTTGAATATGAGTAGATCTCAACCCACACAAAAATCTGTCTCTGAGTGCTTGATCCAAAAATGAATCAAGTTTACAAGTTGTAGCCAACTTCCTGAGTTTTATGCTATAATCAGAAATTGACTCATTCTCCTTCTGATTCCTTTTATTAAAAACAAACCTTTCGTAAGTAACATTTTTCTTGGGAGCATAATGTGATTTCAAAACAGTCAACAATTTATTAAAACTTTTACACTTTTATCTTTAGGAACTACAGGAATTAATAGATTCTTTAATGTTCCGTACATTTTAGGACCCATAAATGATATGAAATAGCCCTTTTTATCAGTGTCATTAATAGAATTGACCATAAAGAAATTCTCAAGTCTTTTTTAGAAAAGTTTTTGAACGATTCAAGCTCCGGGTCAAACTCAGACAACTTACCTATTATTGGTTTGGAAGCCATAATTCCTTTTCGTTTACCAATAAATAAACTTGTATTTACTTTATATTCTACATCACTGGTTTACAATTTCTCTCACTATGGTTATTTGGCTCGTCGCCAAGTTTTCATAAACACGCAAATTGATACAGTAGAAGTCCGATTATCCGAGCTAAACGGGACCGGGACTACCTCGGATAATCAAAAACTCGGATAACACGGCGGTAAAAATTATAGGTTATAATTAGACAAAAATCGTATTGAAACTGGAGAATATGGTTTATTATTACAGCCAATAGGAGTAGCTTGTGATATTCGACCTAGCAACAGCCAGTAGAGGAGCTCTCGCGACCTTAGCTTGTTATTACTCGACCTAGCAACAGCCAGTTAAGGCAGTCATCGCGACCTAGCACACAGCCGCTTCATTTTTCAATCGATTTACGATTATTTATTTATTTATTTACGATTTATTTCCGAGGCTATATACAGTACTGTGTTTGCCTCGGTTAACCCGGCGGCTCGGATAATCGGACCTCGGATAATCGGACTTCTACTGTACTTGTAATTATTTTATTAACAATTAATTAGGAACTGATGGAAACATATAACTTTACATATCTCATTCTTTCAATAAAACAAAAACTTCCTACATCTATTTTGGTCAATTATCATATTTTGTTTAATAACATGTGTTACTTACATTATATTTAAATTTAGAGACCTTTGGATTTTACTTATTTTACTTTACAACACCATTCATGTCGCTTAGTGTTTGGGTTTGTGGCACAAATCGTCCACAAAGTCAATATCTTCCAGCCTCTGCATCAACCCCCATTGTAAACCCCTTGGTTTGCTTACAAATTTTTTCATAACACTGTCTAAAACCATTAGGAATGATATAAGGGGTAGTAGACAGCCCTGCCTAACACTTGTTCCAATTTCAAATGATTCAGATAATTTTCCTTCATGAACGATCTGACATCTATAATTCCTGTATATTTCTTTTATGAGGTTAATAATTTTTTTGGGGACTCCAAACTCGCATAAAGCTTTTTAGATGGATTCTCTACTTATGGAGTCGAAAGCTTTTTCGAAGTCCACAAATGCCAAGTATACTGGCGACTGGAACTCCGAGCACTGACTATAATTTCTTAGTGTGTTGATGATGTCTATGCACGAATATTCTCTTCTAAAGCCAGCTAGTTCTTTTTTTAGCTTTGTGTCTATCACACTCTTAATTCTGTTCAAAATTATCCCGGTGAGGATTTTACTAGCCACAGAGAGTAAAGTAATCCCCCTCCAGTTCTTGCATAGTGATGTGTCCCCTTTTTTGGGAATTTTAATCAGTAACCCTTTCTTCCAATCATCAGGGATTTTTTCTTGTTCTCATATCTCTGTCAATAGGTTGTGTATAAAATGTCTGCTGTCAGGATTGGGTTTAATTTAAGCATCTCTGGGGTTATATTGTCCCCACCAGGTGCTTTCCCACTTTTAATTTCTTTTATTGCAGATACTATTTCTGCTTTTGTAGGTGTAGCCGTGATTATTCTTTGATCTTCAACATATACTTCATTCCCTACTCGTTCTTGATTTCCTTCTTGAAATTCAGCCTCCTCCATCTCTACTTGCCTATTTAGCAGTTCTTCAAAGAATTCTTTCCATCTTTCCATTTTTTTTCCTTCCTGCACAATTGTTTTACCTCTTATGTCTTTAATTGGCTTCTTTGCCACAGATTTCCTACCGGCCAAAGTTTTTGTAATTTTATATAACTCTTTGCTGTTGCCTTGGCTGCAGCTTCTTGAGCTTCCTTCGCCAGATTGTCAGTCCAAACTCGTCTGTCTCTTCTAAAGCTCCTCTGGACTTCTCTATTTTTTGAATTATATACATGTGTAGTTGCTATAATTTCAGGGCTTGTAACAGGTTTTTTTTATTTTTACGTTATTTTTTTCGCTCTTGGTTATTTTTTCAACCTCAAGAACTGCTACAAGCCCTGATCACACTAATCGTCTGTCAGACGATCTCGTAGCAGCATCGCGGCAGACAAATCTCGTCATCCTACATTGCGTGAAACCCAAATCTTGTTGTGTGAAAACCAAGTCTCGTTGCGTGAAAACCAAGTCTCGCCGTCAAATCTAGGCAGATTTGTGATTAGTCTGTAGAGATATTCTTTTTTACCAAGGTTAAGAATGTATTATCCCCAATACAGCGCTGGTTTTCTAATTTTTAGCAACATTTTATGTTTACAAAATTTATTTTTTGGTTATTTTTTTCTTATTTTAGTTACTTTTTTAATTTTTTTCAACTTCAAGAACTGTTACAAGCCCTGTGATTTCTTCATCACTTTTTGCTTGGTTTTTCTTTTCTTTAAGTTTTTTTCCTTTCATCGATCTTACTCAGTGTCTCTTCTGTGATCCACGGCTTTTTCTTTCTCCTCCTATATCCTACGACCTTCTCCGCAGTATCCAAAAAAGTTTTCTTTATTTGATCCCATCTATTCTCAATATCTCCTTCTTGCATCTCTAATGTCGCAAATTTATTATGGAGTTCTAGACTGAACATTTGAGATGTCTCTTTCTGTCTAAGTTTGTCAGAATCCAACAGTTTTGCTTTCTTCTCTAATTGAATTTTTTGTGATGCTACTTTCAACCTAATGTCTGCTGTAACCAGATGGTGATCACTACCACAATCAGCTCCTCTTCTAGACCTAGCATCCAAAAGGGACCTCCTCCATTTCTTCCTTATTGCAATATGGTCTATTTGGTTGGCTTTTGTTCCATTTGGCGCTATCAAAGTTATTGTATGGCAACTTTTGTGTGGGAACAAAGTTCCTCCAACCACTAGCTCTCTATCTCCACAAAACTCAACTAGCTGTCCTGTCTCTTTATCTTTTTGGTAAGTGCCTCTAATTTTTCATAAAAGTTGTCTTTCTCTTCATCTGTTGCTTCTTCAGTTGGAGCATAGCATTGCATAATTGAGACATGACTTACCTTGGTCTTGAATCTAGCCAACATAATTCTCTCAGAGATTGGCTTCCAATTTTGCCTTTGGAATTAAAATTGTTACTCCTGCCTGCCTAGGCCCGTTTTAATTTTCGTTTCCTAAGTATATCAATACATTTCCTTCCTGTGAATTGAACTCCCCAAATCCATTCCACCGGGTTTCACTGAGACCCAGTATATCAATTTTGTAATTCTTAAATTCCTTTTCTATGACACTCATTGTGCCTAGATCTGTCATTGTTCTAATGTTCCAAATTCCAATACGTGTCCTCATTTTCATTCCAAAAGTCAGAAATGGCACTGGGATCTTGGCTCATCTGCCTCCATTACCGTTGAAGCTGAGCTTTCCTCCGCTATTGGAACCATTGGCCGTTTCCTCCTGTAACCCTAGGCGGGGGCCCTTACAGGTTGCTACCATCCGGAGCCAAATGGACCCTGGTTTTTAACGAGGTTGTTACTCCTCCGACTCCTTCCTGTTTCTTGCAACACAGGCCCCGGGCTTGCCACCGGTATAGCGGAGTTGATGGTTTCTTATGTACACATTATTTTCATCTTTGGTAAACCTATTCATAATCCATTATGATCACTAACACCTAGTTTTACATTGTATAAAGAAGCTGGTCCATACATAAAATTAGTCAAAATATTATCAATTCCCAAAGCAGATGTGTCAGTAATCCTTGTAGGCTCCTTAAATTTAATAGAATACCCATATCTCTTGAAAAAGTTTTCAAAATCAATAGATCTGTTATTTTCAGTTAAAATATCAATGTTGAAATCAGAGGCAGTAATATTTTTTTTAGTTCTAGCTTCCTTTTCTAATTTTTTTAATAACATCTCCAATTTTTCCAAGAAGTCAAGTGCAATTTTACTACTTGGAATTCTATAAATAGAAATTACAATCAAATCCAGTGAATGAATTTCAATTGAACATCCCCCAAAACAGAAAGTTTAAAAATGACAAATCAGCTCTAACAGTAAAACTAAGAGAATCGTGGACCAAAATACAGCTACCACCACTAATTTTTTCTCTGAAAAACCCATTTGCAAAAACAAAATTTAATCTTGCTGAAGAGGTTCTTACGATTTAAACTCAATTTATGTTCATAGTACAGATAATTTTAACTGCCTTAAGCTCATTCTGCAAAAGTATTTGAAGATCAACAATTTTGTTTTGAAAGCCCTGAATATTAATATGGAGCAAAAAATGATTTTTGTTATTTGCATTCTGATTATAAAGATGAGCATTTTGGTTCACATTTACCTTATGACATGGTTCACAAGCAATCCCTGGATTTAAGTAGTTTTTATCTGTGTTACGAATTCCCTTAAAAATTACCATTTGAATTTTTTTCTTCTATCACAGTTGTTGAAACTTTCATCAGTAAACTCAGTGGCGGATTTACCTACAGGGCAATTTACCTATAGGGCTTAAGCCCAGAGCGGCAAATTTTCAATGGCGACAAATTTTGGGGGGTTTGAAAAACACTCTTGATAGAGAATAAAATAAATTGCTTGGAAAAAACTTCCAATATCGGAGCATTACCTTAAACCTGTCGCTAAAAATAATTTGCATTTTATTATGCCTGGGAAAGAGCAGATAGGCTTAAGTCACAAGTCACAGTGCGGCAGGCACTGATGAGCTCCTCGCGCTGCCGCGTCAGCGCCGCCTTCTTGCCCGACGCGGCGCGGCGCGGGCAAGGCAATGCGCCTGCGCTACTGCCACCCCCTTCCTCATACCCGCTCATCTAACCGCCAACCCGCGATACTTGTTCAAGAGTGGTAGCTCATTAAATCTATGGCACACGTTACAATTGAATGTTATTGTGTGCCGTAATTAATCGAGTTGTGGAACGTGTGTGCGCAGACACCGTGGACGGTATTTTCTAAAAAGAGTGCAGTCAAATTGTCTTCCATAACAAAAACAACATTTTATGATTTGTCATTGAGGTAAGGAGACTTTCATTCAATTAATTTCTGCAGCCAATTTGTTTAGGTACACGAGCATATGGTAACCATAAAAGTAAAAAAAATACTTGTTTGTACGCATTTATTTATATTAAACCAAACTTTTTGCTTAAATTATGCAGTAAAGCAACTCACTGTTTTAAGTTTTAATGTTGATTACATGACAGCACAGCAGTTTTAAGTTAAAAATAAATGAGTACGTAATACATGTTTGTATTGAAGTATTCTGCTTTTAAAAAAGGACAATGAAAATAGGCCTTTGAACTACTAATGAAATATTTTTGAACAAGAGAAATACTTGAGTAAATTACCATTTTTGTTGCCTCTTGTGCCGATTTATTTTTCAGGCAGACGAGACCAAATCATTCACGATTCAACTAAGTAGGCCTTGCAGACGACGTGTAATATGCAACTGTTTATTTCTCACTGTTAAGTATATGTATACATTTGTGGTGTTAACAGTTAAACCTGTACACTAACTAATCACATTTATTTATTAAAGTTCTTAGAATACATACTTTTCTTAGCACTTGCAGCGGCGTACCCAGGATTTATTTTCATAAATTACAACTGTATATTTGTGTTTTTAGGCATTATAGAGGCTAACAACAAACAGAATAACTCCCGAAATTTTAACTAATTTGAGGCTGCTCACAGATTTAATTCTGAAAATTTTAGATCACATTGGAATTTTAGCAAAATGTTTTTACACAACCAAATAAATAGCATAATTAGGCCTAACATTAAAAGACAGATGAGAAAATAGTTCAAGAATTATACGTTCTTAATCTTAGAAAAAATAATTTTTTTTTATTTAATTTCTAATTAAAATCTACATCTCACATAGACCTTCTGGACTTGAAGTAGCCAGGTCCATAATTTTCCGAGCGAGGTTGATGAATAGAATTAGAAAATGCAGGTAGTCTCACTTCTGTAGTGTTTCTCAAGTCCTAGAATGCATTCGCTAAGCTATGATGTACATGCAAGCATCGAAGGCTAATAATAATCACATAATAGTGGTACGTTGAAAACTGGAAACCACCGGAAAAATTTTGATCTCCGAAATTTGACAGACATCATTTATCTACCTAAATTTGATGGCGAGACTTGGTTTTACACAACGTAGGCAGACGATTTTCGTTTGCTGCGATGCTGCTACGAGATTGTCCAACAGACGAATAGTGTAAAGTACACGGCCATGAGAAGACGACAATATTCGTATGCCACATTTTAACATCGTGATTTTTTTACCATGAATATTTCATGTAAAATGATGAGTCTTTTGCCAAATATGACGACGAAGGCGATGGCGGTAAAATATCGAGGACATCATTAATGGCCACTGTTGTCTCAGAAGTTTTTGCTTGCCTTATGTTCCTATAGGCCTGCATAACATTAATTATGCAGGTCGCCAATTAATTACTCACGATAACCGCGATTTTTTTTAGGTATAAAAATATCCTAATCCAATATATAATCCTGGAATCAATTATCTTTAAAATAATAAAATGTATCTATTAAAAACCCTTATAAAAGTTTTGTGAGAAATTAATGTGTAGTGTTCACTGTTTTACGGCAAGTTTAGTACCACCTTCATTATGAATGACATATTAATCTTCCCAAAAAATCCCAAAATCCCTAAAAATTTCCCTGCTTGGCAGTATGAATAATATTTATTAAAGATAAATATGCAATCGTGATGTAGCTGATAAAGAGAAGAATCGTGAGTTTGAATTAAACAGACCCACTGAACAAAACGTTTAAGAGGTTTAAGAGTTTTGTTTGGCAGTCAATTGTATATCGGGAAACTCAAGAAAATGTTGTAAATTGCACTCACGTGGCTTTATGATAGAAACAAGGATTGTCTCTCCCGATACCCTCATACTTTTAATACTGTACAATTTTTAATGGTTTATGTATTAAAAGGATTGATTATTTCATAATAATCTATAGAAAAACCTACAATTCCTACATCTGTTATGGGTAATGCTAGGAATGAGTACACGAGGTATAGTCAAAAAGTTCCCGGAATGAATTTTTGTAGACTTTTAGCGCGATTGCTAGTGGGAAATTCGCCTTGCAGTAGTTGGTACGACTCCTGGGGAGGACATACAGTGGAGCCCCGCTAATCCGAAATAATTGGGACCGGACCCATTTCGGATTAGCGAATATTTCGGATTAAGCGAACTATTATTAAAATAAAGATAATTATTAAATACAACGTGTAATTATATAAACTAAGCGTCGAAACGCCGAATCACACCAATCACGGTACGAGAATTCGAGATTTTTTACCGATCAGCAAATCGTAGAAATAGTTTTGAGAGAACCGGACAACACCGCGGCCCAAGACGACAGTGCAGGTGAAGCAAACGACGACAGCGAGCAGAGAGTATCCCATTCGGACGCCGCGGCTGCCTTTGATTAAGGCGGCTCCACACATACGTTATTCGGCATGCGGCGAGCAGCGACTCGCCGAATCACGACTAGTGTGGACGGGTGTTAATGTATTTGGCAAGTAGCAAACATTATTAACATTAGTGCTTGTACATTGTCGGTCCTATAGCGCAGGGCATAAAATAACATGTTAATTAGGTGACACAAATGTCGCCCAGTGCTGAGATTTTGTCGCCCAGTATGCCAAGTGGCCTTGGTTAGTCCCGGTGTTTTTTAGTGATTAACATTTTTAATATATCGGCATTTAAAAACTAAATAACTTCTAACTAAATAAACTGAATAACATTTTTAACTAATATAATGCTCGTCTGGCAGAACAGTACTTTCCGGCCTTGTAACATAATATACCATTCCAGCACCAGGATCTAATTTACTCAAAATTTACGAATTTATCTTAAACAGCTTAAAATTGTAATTGTTTTTCTTTCCCGTTCGTGTACAGAGTTCTAAAGTGAGAATACAATCATTGACTTTGGACTTATTATCCAAAGTAAACGATACTATGTAATTGAGGAAACATACCTTTAAAATAACTAGGACACATAAAAAACATTTAAATCATCAGCTAAGTAACAAGTAGAATGAGATTTGTAACAGTCATGAAGTAAAAAACGGAAATTTATATTGTGGTTTTAGATTTACGTAGAAAATATGTTTGTGTTCATAAATAGTTTAAGGTTTGTAACACATTTTTGAAAATGAGCTATGATTTTGGCCCAAGAGGTTGTAAAGGCAGCCTTGGCCTATCACAACGTTCTAGAATACGTAATTTAGTGTGACTATATGGACTGTTTCCAAGTCTGTATAATGGGAAAATTAATTTAAAAGTACGTAGAAATCTGTGATTTTTGTTTCCATTTATGCAAAAATTTTCCGGGGGAGGACCCCTGGACCCCCCGGTTGTTTCGTCTCCCCCGAAGTAATACTGGGTGCACCTATGTCGCCCAGTGGAATTCCTTTAAAATATGCTCTGCTATAGCGAGACAAACAGTTCGCCGAACGTCGAACATTCGGTGCATGCCGAATAACGCATGTGTGGAGCCGCCTTTAGAGCTACGCTACGTAGAACAACAGTCCACTGCGACCCCAGCCGATACCTTGTTCCTGAGACGCTGGCGCTATTACGCTTGTGGACGGTTCATTATCGATCGTTTTAAGCTTTTTAACAGCGGGTACAACATGTGAAAAGAATTTTCCTATGCTTTCGCATGAGACCGATTTTTATTTGACCGGCAATGACAGATGATTTCTCAAATAATGAGTTTTGAGATTTTTTAAGATAATTTTCTCGGAAAAAGACCGAGAAAATTATCTGCTTTATTTTAATCGGATAAATTACTCGCTTACCGGATGAAGCCATCACTTTACACAGCAGGCGATCATAGAAATGTTTTCCATGTCAAATATCACCGTAAACTGATAAGCCCGAACGTAAGGACAGAACCATAACAAACAAAACAATGTTGACGTCAAGGTTGAGGTTGGATCAGTGGCGGCTGGTCCATAAGGACTCTCGGACGCCGCCCCCCCAGATGATTTTCAAACATACTGAATTAAATTAGTTTACATATGTATCTGATAAATGTGTAAAAACTACTAATTTTCATTACACTGATCATTAATAATAAATTCATTTCAACTATATGCATAGATATATGTTGCGAAAGTATTTAGGTATCATCTGCTATTGCGCGTACTGTATCCCGCGGACGCTAGCCGAAGCGTCCCAATCCTAACGCATGCTATCTTATGGCAAATCGAGCAGTCACTGGTGAGGGTGCTCTGACGTCACTACCATGTTTTGATATAGGCGGATCGGGCAGAGTCCGAAGATGCGCGCGCACATCAGCAATCAGTGCAGCCACCACAATCTCTTTAGGGCAATAAGAAACTGAACCTTTGCTGCCATTATGATTGCACGATTCATGTTGGCTCACCTGTTGTTTGCTCGTTTTAGTAACCATAGCAACCAAACTCTCTAACCTCCAAACCGTAACGTAACCTAAACGATGGGAGCTGAAGTGAGTTTATTTATTTACATTCTGTGTTTCATGTATCTATTTTACTCCAATGAGACGGTAATCAGGGATGGTGACAAGTGATTAATATTATTTTAATAGTGAATCCAGCGGATATTGGTAATATTACAGACCATGAAATGTGAATAGCAATCGAAGGTAGGTGAAATACACAAAATCCGTAATACTCTTTTGGTAGTTAGTAGTAAGTGAGTCCTCCTGTTCATTTAACCCACCAGCCGCCACTGGGTTGGATAGTGAGCCGACAGCTGACAGAAGCCAGCAGACGATGCGCAGTAGCACTTCGCACATCGGCGCATTCGAGTTCGCATTCGGTCAATGGTTAATATGATCGCATCGATATTTGTTTTCAAACAATCGAATGAGGTTAGAATACGCCTATTGTTATAACATTGTGTGATTCGGTTATTCTATGGAATACTTAGTTCTCACGATCGATGCACCGACTATCGACTTGGCTGCTTTTGTTTTAAAATGCATAACGTTTCATAGCGTTATAGTTCGCAGAAAGGAGAATCTTTCTGCAGAAAATAATGTTGTCGACTCAATACAGAAACTTTTTCTGCAAAAAATAATTTTACTAACTTATTACTTGAAGATTTTCTGCAGCCACTATTAAAAAAACAACCTGTCGGTCAGGCTGAACTTTCTTCTGCGACAATGTCGCACTGTCGTCCGTAGTTCTGCTATGGGGAACCAATGTAGTTTCGTTCAATTTTCGATCTTTGAAACGTACTGTAATTTTCAGAAATACGCTTAATCAATGTTTTTCCTTATTTTTATTTATTCCTTAATATTTCCTGATTTCGGTTTCGGATTAAGCGGATTTTCGGATTACCGGATTTCGGATTAGCGGGGCTCTACTGTATCGGTAGTGGGGTCTTTTAGCGAATTTCCCCTACAGGGAAGAAGCTGTTACCGTAGTACTCATGGTAAGACCTAAGCCCAAGACCATGATAACTTATCGTTTTGGGGCCCCCAGAAGCAAAAAACACTATTCGTTCATTTTCATAAATATATATATATATCTATATATCTATATATATATATCTATATATCTATATATATATATATATCTATATATATATGTGTGTCTTTAAGCAAGATAACTCGCGTAAAAATGATCCAATCTTAATGAAATTTGGCATGGATGTGTAAAGTAGTAATTATTCGGACGAGTTCGTAATCCAGCCCAATCGGACTACCGGAAGGGGGGGTAAAGGGGGTAAAACCCCCCCAAAAATGGGTTTTTTGAGTTTTTTACATAGAAAAATAAAAATAATCCAATTTTAGTTGGCACCATTGAATTCAGCTCAAAAAAACAAACAATTTAGTATTTTGAATCACTACTCTATGTCCATTAGTTACCGAGATATTGAAAGTGGTAAACACAGTACGTTGTCCCAATGTTAACCTTATGGGAAATAAGTAAAATTCTTTATCTCGCTTATTTCTCAACATATCCTGATAAAACTAGGTAAATTGCTTCTCCTAGTTCAGACCTACTAAATATTGAATTAAAACCACCCAGTTTTAATAAACCCGTAGCAGCAAACCTTCATACTCATTCCCCATGTTATTCTTATGGAGCTTACAAAAACATGTCAAATCTCGCTATGTTGGATCGAAATATGTTGTTTTGCATTTGAAATTCGCTGAGTATGCCGGTCTGCTGCAACAGGGGTATTTATGTTTTCCCTATAGTATGTTTTCGAAATCCTATTATGCTCAGGTATACGTCAAGACGTGTCGCGCATCGATACCATACCGAATGACTGTGCATGCAGGGCCTTGCTAGGTCCTAGAACGTTCATATTGTTAGCGTGGTTGGGAGGGTGGTTGGGGAGGGGCGGCAGTGTGCAACTAGCCCCTAGGCGGCAAATATCTAAATCTGCCCCTGAGTACAGTTGCTGCTAATGCTACTAATGCGCTACTAATACAACAACAACTACTACTACTACTAAATCTAAAATCATTTAAACATTGTGTAAAACACTCAGAATCAACATAATTCAGTTATGTTGATAATTCTGCCTGTTTGGCAGAAAGGGGTTTCATTGCTTCATAGTGCTCAAAGAGCCCACACTAACAGCTTTTATAGGGGACACTGACTGAATTTAATCAACACTGGGCACTACTGTTGATTGCTCCTTCCCATCTTCGGCTGACACAAGGCATGATTATGTTGGCTTGGAGCTGCTAGATGTGGCTTCCTCCGTGGCATAATGGGTAATAGTGACTGCAGGACTCAGCAGGACAGAGCTCTTCTGCTGCTCATCAGGTTGAGATGTAGCAATAGTCTTCATGCATTCCCAGATTCCTTGAAGCAGTTGTTTTTTAAACTCTTCATAGCACAAACCATTCTGTATTGTTCTTTCCGCTCTTCCTTCGTGAAATACTACAGTGACTGGCACTCCAGTGGTGTACTGGAATTGAGCTATATTAGAGGCAAACTTCTTTATTGGAATTGAGTCTCTAACGCATCCCATTGGCGAAAATACCAGTCTTTTGTATTTTCTTAATTGAAAGTCCTCGTTAATTTCTCAAAAGCAATGTCATAATCTATTTCTGGCTTCCCATTGTAAATAGGCTTTGTTACCAAACCATTCACAGCTGTTCCATTATTATACTCCTGATGGGTTAGGTGTTTACTAAGGTGATTTGAGTGTTTTGGTCTTCCAAACATTTTTTGGAAAGGAACAGCATCACCAGCTGACATGTTTCTAGGATTTTTAAAGTCACCTGATATAAAGTGTGAAAAAGCCACTTCTTGATCTAATTTAAGCCCTTCCACAATGCCGTGCATATTTGAATCCATTATTAAAAAACTGTGTTGACTCTCCAAGAGGGTTCTGATTTTGCTTTCATTGGTTAACCACAGAGAGAGAACATCCATTATTGCCTGGGCCACTATATCTTTGCCTAGGTTATTCAAGTGCAGGCCATGCTTGGTAAAGTGAAACCTTTTCAAAGAGCTTAAATTTATCAAATATACATTATTAATTCTCTCTGCCAATTCAACTGTGTAATTATTGACTTTTTTAAGTTCTTCATTACTGGACAATTAAATAGTTTATCAAATCTGAGAGGTATGGAGCACAACAAAACAGGTCTAGTGGCACTCACCATTCTTAAGTTTTTGCTCTAAATTTTGATATATGCCATTAAAGTTATCTTTAAGGCTGTCGTTGCTGCCTCCAAAGACAATCAACGGACTAGAGTCATTCACAATTGTAGCCAAATCAACAACCTGAGTCAGTGTGGTGTTTCCTCTTATATACCCAAAAGCCTTAACTTTGCCATTACCCAAAACATCTAGTTTCATTGGAATCTGGGATCCCTGGCTGTCCGCGCAGAAGGTGACATCATTAATAATGTATCATATTTGGAAACTGGTCTGGATGAATTATCTTTTAATACTTTAACACACAAATATAAATATTCGGTCAAATTGTATCGGAATTAATTGTAAAATTATCAATTTCCCAGAATTTTATCACAAGTAGTGACTGGCAAGCGTGTGGGTTGCTTCAAAGTCTCAATTCTGGCCATATATCATCCATAAGCATGAGCAGTCTCTCTTTTGTATAAAGTCAATGCTAATAATCATGCCAAAAGTTTCAACCATGGATGGAGACCTTAAACTATAATCACAAAGCTTTTATAATATTGCAACCTATAAATAACATAATTCAAAAAACGTGTTCTCTTATCCTTTTAGCTCGTCGTCCAGGCTTGCGCAGAGCTCCACCTCGTCACCTCACAGCATCAAAGAAAGACTCACGTCCGAGTCCAAGTCTCACTCGAGGTCAGAACCACCCTCCACCTCCACCATTGTTCACAAGACTCCCAGCAGGTAAAATTCCTTTGATGAATACATTTAATAATGTATCATATTTGGAAACTGGCCTGGACAAAATTATCTTTTAACACTTTACATATTAATATAAATATTCGGTCAAAGTATCGGAATCAATTGTAAAATTATCAATTTCCCAGAATTTTATCACAAGTAGTGACTGGCAAGCGTGTGGGTTGCTTCAAAGTCTCAATTCTGGCTACATATCATCCATAAGCATGAGCAGTCTCTCTTATGTATAAAGTCAGTGCTAATAATCATGCCAAAAGTTTCAACCATGGATGGAGACTTTAAACTATAATCACGAAGCTTTTATAATATTGCAACCTATAAATAACATAATTCAAAAAACGTGTTCTCTTATCCTTTTAGCTCGTCATCCAGGCTTGTGCAGAGCTCCACCTCGTCACCTCTCAGCATCAAAGAAAGACTCACGTCCGAGTCCAAGTCTCACTCGAGGTCAGAACCACCCTCCACCTCTACCATTGTTCACAAGACTCCCAGCAGGTAACATTCCTTTGATGAATACATTTAATAATGTATCATATTTGGAAACTGGCCTGGATGAAATGTCTTTTAACACTTTACACATTAATATAAATTTTCGGTCAACGTATCGGAATCAATAGTAAAATTATCAATTTCCCAGAATTTTATCACAAGTAGTGACTGGCAAGCATGTGGGTTGCTTCAAAGTCTCAATTCTGGCTACATATCATCCATAAGCATGAGCAGTCTCTCTTATGTATAAAGTCAGTGCTAATAATCATGCCAAAAGTTTCAACCAGGGATGGAGACCTTAAACTATAATCACGAAGCTTTTATAATATTGAAACCTATAAATAACATAATTCAAAAAACGTGTTCTCTTATCCTTTTAGCTCGTCATCCAGGCTTGTGCAGAGCTCCACCTCGTCACCACTCAGCATCAAAGAAAGACTCACGTGCGAGTCCAAGTCTCACTCGAGGTCAGAACCAGCCTCCACCTCCACCATTGTTCACAAGACTCCCAGCAGGTAACATTCCTTTGATGAATACATTTAATAATGTATCATATTTGGAAACAGGCTTGGATAAATTGTCTTTTAATACTTTACATATTAATTTAAATAATCGGTCAAAGTATCGGAATCAATTTTAATATAAAAAAAAGTTTTGTATGTCGTTCAACAGAAGGAAATCTCGACTATTAATTAATTATTCAATTATAACAATGAGTTGGACCAAGTTTTCAAAATTAAGGACTTGGGACTGATTTTTGATTCAGAACTGAAATTTGACATTCATATCAATTACATTGTTAATGAGGCATACCGAATGCAGGGGTTTGTAATCAGGAATACAAAATTGTTTCAAAATGTTAATACCATCCTCAAATTGTATTATTCGTTTGTTAGAAGCAGGTTGGAATATTGTTCTTTAGTATAGGGACCAAGTCAAATTACATCAATAAATCAGATAGAAATAATTCAAAATAAGTTTCTCCGATATTTATACTTTAAACGATTAAATATTTTTTGTCAAAGGGTTTTTCCAACCGATCACCTTAGAGCCATTTTTTCAGTTGAAAAACTTTCTGTTAGGAGGAATCTATTAGCTTTGTCTTTTTTGTTTAAATTAATTCATTATAAAATTGAAAGCCCTTTTTTGTTAAATGTTATTGGTTTGTATGTTCCTAGAAATAACTTAAGACAGTGCAATTTATTTTCTTTTCCTAGATGCAACACTGTTGGTCATTTTAATTTCAGTTTATACACAGTATTAAGATTAAACTCTAATTCAAACTACTTCGATTTATTTTTTGACAGTTACAATTTTTTCAGAAGAAAATGCCTCAATCGACTTATTGATAATGACTTTTAATTTTACTAGAGCACAAGCCCCATATTTAATTAATTTAATTAACTAAATATTTGTATTTTATGGTTTGAATACCTAAACTCAATGGAGCTGAGTTTTATATTACGTAGTAGTATTGTTGATTTTTTTTTTCTTTTCTAAGTAGGCTACGTGAAGACTTCCATTAGTTTAATTTATACATGATTATTTTTATCAGGGTTGTGCGAATAGGGATTTTTAAACTCGAGCCGAGCCGAGCTTTTTCAAAAGTTTTCGAGCTCGATCTTTTTCGAGCCGAGCTTTTTTACAATCACCAAATCATTAAAAGGAATTATGAAGCTTGATTTTAATTTTAAAAGATACAATAGACTAATGTTTGCATACCTTAAGTGAACACCAGCTCAAAACAAGAAAACTTATCTCCAAAACAAGTTAATGATCTGATAGGTTCATCAATGTTTTGTATTATGTCACATAAAATTAATAAAACTGTTAAAAAAAACATGAAGAAAAATACCAAATTTAAAATCTACATTTATTATTTGATTCCCCAATCCCACAATACTTTACTTTAAAATAAATAGTTAAAATTACATAATTAGACTAGTTATATATAGGTACTACAACATTAATTTCAAGAGTTGAAAGGAGTAGATGGAAAGGTTTTAAAATAGTTATATCTAGTAAAAAAATGACATATTTACACTTATTCAAACACAAGATTGATTTTTTAATGTTCACAAAGTAAAGATGATTAAAAATTAAAAATTAAATTGCAGTCCCAATTGTGGCATAATATTCATGGCTAAACTTATTATTTCAGAGTATAATATACAAATGAAATAACAACAATAATTTATTGTAATCCAAAAATTAGTTGCATTCCAAAACTTTTGTGAAGAAAATAATGCTCAGTTTAATAATATTAGGAAGAAGAAAGATCATAAATAAGGACGGAATAGAGAGAAAGAAAGAAACAGCTACCTCTCTCACTCTCCTTATCAGTGGCCAGGAGCGGGGGGGGGGGGGGGTGGAGGTTGTTTACTCCAAGCCCCTGTCCCTGTTTTTGTCATTGGACTCAGTGCGTGTGTATGCCAGAGAGTGTGAGTTCAGATAAGGAATCCTAATTACAAAATGCAAAAATACAAACTACTTGTCATACAACTATAAATGAAGGCTCATATTTTTTTTCTTATTTTTATAAATGAAATGAGACCAAAATGAAACTTGTACGATATACCATTTAAAAGATAAGCCTTGATAAAACAATAGACTTAAATGCCGTGTTTCGTGTTCTCCAAGGTCAACTAAATATAGATCCGATTTCCGTATAAATGGAGATAATATTTCTTGTTACCTGTCAATGTCCTTTCCTTATCGCTAAGGAATTTTTTTTGTTTGTTTTTCGTGGGAGGGAAACGCTCTTCCGGCTTAACGTGTCCAAAAATAGATCACAATAATTATCTTTCTGATAAGAACTCTATCATCAAAAGCTCGGCTCGAGTGTCGAGCTTTTTCGAAAAAAGTCGAGCCGAGCCGAATACTGAAAAGCTCGACCAAAAAGCTCGACCGGTTGAATACTCGCACACCTCTAATTTTTATTATTTTCTGTACTGTTATTTCTGTTTGTTTTAGTTATATTAGTTAGCTGTTTTAGGTTAAGTAACCTGTAGCTATTATGTATATATATATATGAAAATAAATAAATTTTAAAATTATTAATTTCCTAGAATTTTATCACAAGTAGTGACTGGCAAGCGTGTGGGTTGCTTCAAAGTCTCAATTCTGACTATAAATCATCCATAAGCGTGAGCAGTCTCTCTTTATGTATAAAGTCAATGCTAATAATCATGCCAATAGTTTCAACCATGGATGGAGACCTTGAACTATAATCACGTAGCTTTTTGCAAATTTCCCCCTATAGAGAAGTAGCTATTACCATAGGCGGCATGGTAAGACTTAAGCACGGGACCACCATAACTTTTCATTTTGTTGCCCCTAGAACCCAAAAACACAGTTCGTTCATTTTCATATATATATATGTATATACACCTGTCCGTAGGCGCGATAACTTTCGTAAAAAGGACCGATCGCGATGAAATTTAGCACATACGTGAAGAGCGACATTTATTACGTTGAGTTCGAAAACCAGCACAATTGGCTAACTCTAAGGAGGAGTTTTAAACAAAATAAAGTTTATTTTTAGAATTTAATACCTTTTTATTAATTTTATCTAAATTTCATGGTCACAATTGGATTCAGCTTAAAAAAATAAACAATTTAGCTTTTTAAATATTATTCTATGGCAAACCGTTGCTTTGATATTGCATGTGCTAAATACAGTATGTTGTCTAGTATAATTTTTTATTTTATTCTCACTAAAGTGTAATTACCCTGTCTTCAGGGAAATATCCCCAAAATTTGCATAGTAAATCATTTCATTTACCCTAATGTAAGGTAATTTGAAAATAAAACTCTGACCATATGACTAATTTAAATTTTCAGGTAAAAATTTTATTTGTCTTTATTTTGAATGGTTAGAGTTCATTAATCATGATTTTGCATAAAATATATACTATATTAAAAATACAAATTATTTTTAAGTTTTATTTATGAAGAAACAATGTGCATTGGGGGTGGGGGGTGTCTTGGTCTAAACTTCCTGAAAATTTAGCATAATATATGGTATGTTTGCAATTCTGAGGAATGATAGTATGTTTTTTTTTAATTGGCTGGAGATTCAGGTCTGCTGGAACTAACAGGGATGTTTTATATTTATAAAACTAACTATATGATTGAATTTAATTTGTTCATGAGATTATATTATTTGTTTTTCCAGTATTTTGAATTCATTGATTATATGTTTCCTGGCATTTATATACTATAACAAGACTGCATTTATTGAAAATTAAAAGGCTAACAACTATATAAAATACAAAAAGTGTATTCATTACTAATAAAAACCAATGTGATCCCCTTGTAAATTTTCCTCATGTTTAAAGCTCATGAATGATTAAATATAAGTTTTTAATATATTATCAACGGAACATATTCAAACGATATTTTCCTTTATATATGTTAAATGCTCACATATAAAAAATAAATCCTATGGAAATTCGCTGAGTACGCGGGTCTGCTGCGACGGGGTATTACATTATTGCAACCTATAAATAACATAATTCAAAAAACGTGTTCTCTTATCCTTTTAGCTCGTCGTCCAGACTTGTGCATAGCTCCACCTCGCCACCTCACAGCATCAAAGAAAGACTCACGTCCGAGTCCAAGTCTCACTCAAGGTCAGGATCGCCCTCCACCTCCACCAGTGTTCTCAAGACTCCCAGCAGGTTACATTCCATTGATAAACACATCAAAAATATTTATTATATTTGGAAACTGGTCTGGATAAATTATCTGTTAACACTTTTACTTATTAATGTAAATATTTGGTCAAAGTTTTGGAATTAATTGTAAAGTTATCACTTCCCCTGAATATGATCACAAGTCAGGTAGTGTCTGACAAGCGGGCGGGTTGCTTCAAAGTCTGGGGTTTGTTAGCGAAGCAAAATGGGGCGGAAATAAACTGGAGGGCTGGGAGAGGTGAGGGTTTGAGGAATCAGCTGATGGCGATAGTGAGTCACATAGCGGAGTGAGATCAAGGGTAGAGCTAAGAGCGCAATATCACAATCACTAACTGGCCTTCAACCTTCTCTCAGGAGATAAAGAGCGTCTTGGCTAACAGCAGGAATGACATATAAATAATTTCAGGGGCAACTAAGGCAAGAGAAGGATTATTGGACTTGAATTATAAACTATGGATTGAAGGAAGGAATTTTATTTGTTCCTTGTGCAATTTAAATGTACAGTAGAATGTATATTTAAATTTAAAGTCTTCCATTTTGGGTCAGTCTGTCCAATTTTGAATTATGTCAAGAAATCATTATGTTGTTACAATTTCATCGCGAAACAAATTTTTTTCTTAACTTTTAAACAGGAAGTATTGTCAGACCTTGTCTAAATATTTTAGTGAAGTATAGAAAGTCCAACATAAGCAAATTTAAGAATTTAACTTTAAAAACATTCTGATAAATTGAAAAAAAAAATGTATTCCAGTTAATTTATACGCAACAGAATTTTTTTCTCTATTCAAACAAAATTTTATGAAAAAATACACCTACTTTTTCCATGGTATTCTATTTATATTTTTTGTGATTTATAAAATTCAATGTAAATCCAATACACAAATAAATTATTGAAAGTTCCAACCAGACAGACGGTCCCAGTGACCATTGTTTGCAGTGCGATGATGACATTCCTGTTTAGTTACTCGGCAACGAGAGACTGATTTTGGAGATAAAGTGTAACTTATAGTTTTATTTATTCCTGGTATTCTGTTTGCATTGTGTGAAATAAAGCACATTTTCATTTAGTTTCATTCCATCCATTTATATAATAGTATATTATGTTACCAGTCTGGTAATTACCGGGCTCGTACTGTTCTAGCTGAGGAGCCTGGGGAGTTACTGCAGGTACTGCTGCAATGTATTTTTTGATGAAAAAGCGGGCTTTTGATTTTGTTAGGTTAACAATAAGGGGGGGGGGATTAATTAAGATAATCTCAATGATTTTCTGCGTATCTAATATGCTAATTCCCTAAGGTATTTCTTTCGTATAGCTTAACTCCTTTATTTATGAACCGATTTTGATGATTGACGTGTCAAATCAAAGAGAATTTTCTGGACAAATGGTAGAATATTTTTACAAACCTCAGTCTAATGTGCTTTACCCACTGGACTTTAAAGTATCCATACTTTTAAATGGAAGGAAAAAATGAATAAGCCGGCTCGGAAATTTTTGAAAGTGCTGCAGATAAAATTAATAGTGCACTGTAGCACACTATACCTTTAAGTAACAAACGTTATAAAAAAGGAGTTCTCCAAGTATCAGTGATTAATCTTATTTTATATTCCTGACAGCTGGTTCAAAAATCAACATTTATTGCTTTTTACATATTTTTTACATGTGCTGCAATCTGTAGGAAATGAGTCCAACAAAAAACAATTTAACGCAAAGATAACCTGTTCAAGGAAATATGTAATTTCTTTTATATTATGTAAACAATAACTTCCCCTAAGGCTGCTATGGGAACACTTTTGGGCCTCTGTGGAGGAACACATTTGAGCTAGTAAGAAATGGATGGTTTATAAACCTTCTCTATGAAATTTGACATATATATATATATATATATATATATATATATATATATACCAAGTATCATGGCAAACAGTCTAACGGTTATCGAGTCCATAAACTATGTATATAGTCTTTCATTTTTATAGATGAGTGATATGTAAAATTCCAAGTAAAGGACAAATTTTTTCCCCCATTTACCTAGAAGGGTTTTCACTTCAGCAAAATTTAAATTAAATTTTTTTCCGTTATATTGGGCATATGACATTTTTGTGCTGCACTGAGGTGAACAAATGATTTGACAAAATGTCCTTGTTATCCAAATACAATTAAAATTTTACATTAACAAAATAAAATACATTGGCCGGCAAAAACAAAAACCCCCAAATGGAGATCACTTGGTGGTAGGGGGGGGGGGGGGGGGGTTCTTTGCGGTGCTATGTAAAAATATTGAAAATGTGTTAGGTCGTTTGTGAGCATCAAAAATTGGAAACCACTGACCTATACCACTTGGATGATGCTACTATACTCATTGGTGGTACCAATGACACTCTAAGAGGTGACCTAACAACAATATATTCATCTTTGGAGCCTAAACTGAGAGAGCTCAGCAAAGAAAAAAAGAGTCCTAATATCTACAATTCCTCAGAGATTTGACAAGAGCAAAAGTGACCCATCAATGATGGTATTATTCTCTTGAACTCCTATTTAAGAGAACTTATTTTTCGGCTTGAGTCTGTTCACCTGATTGACCTTGATATTTTTCAAAGGCATCATTTTACCAACCATGGGCTACACCTCAGTCACCAGGGTAAATACAAACTGGCGTATGAAATTGGTAAAACACTTCAAGAGGGATTCCTAGAACAGCCTCATCCATTAGCATAATCATAACTAATATCAACTCTTGGTATTTAATAAGTACCAAGAGGATCGCCAAACTGCGTTTGCTCATTGCATATCAAGAGATCTGGATAACATAGAAACATGAGCGCAGGAGTTGCCAAGGTTTTCAAGAGAAAATTTGGAAGACCATCTCAGAAAGATTTCATTTCGTCTCACCTCACACGCCAGAGAATAAATACACAACAACTATATAAACAACTATATACAGTCTGGTGACCAAGGAAAATTTTTATGGAAAACCTGAAATCTCAGATTATGACCTAGCTTTTGAACAAATGGTCACAGATTTTAAAATTAAGAAATATAAACGCCTAATCTGCTCACCAATGGGCTGTGTTAGGGATAACATCCCTGTAGACCATTTTGCGACAAAAATTACTCACTTCCAACAACAAACTAACGCTGCAGTTTTGGTAGTCACTTATGATGAGCAAACACACACTGTCCTAAGAAGTGGATTGCCGTATCGAGAGTTTGTGCAACACCTACATCTTGTCCTCTACAAAGAACATCATGTGACAGTCCCAGTTCCAGTCCACCTTTGCAACAGATACCTACATCTCAATCATCCGAGTCTACATCCCCTGCAGAAAACAGCTCAACCTCTCTCAGTTTTAATGATGAAAGTTTGTGCTCTGGTGCAGTTAGTGAGAAAGTGTCAACTCCAATCATGGTTTCACTGGAGTCTCCCACAGATTCTCGGCAGTCGGCTGTTTCTGACCCCAGTACAGATTTTTTAATATCATAAACAACAACAATGCTAACAACAATAATAACGCTTCATTTTCTAAACAATCAGACCCAATCATAATTAATAGTTCTTCTAAAAAACCCTTAATTATACTTCATCAAAACATTGATAGACTATTACCACACTTTGAACCTTTACAGATCACCCTAAATGAACTAAACCCAACCATAGCTGTCATTACAGAACATGATATCAAAGGTGGTGAAATTAACTATCAAAAATTTAATGGCTATGACGTGATTAACTATTACTGTAGAAAGTCATGTAATAAAGGAGGAGTTCTCATCTTATCAAGAGATCTGTAGTATAAACGGCTGACTTCCGGGTGCTTTGGGGAACTCTGTGAAGACAAAATCTTTGAATTCTGTGCTTGTAAATTTAAATTTAAAGATTATTGCTTTATAATAGTAGGCATCTATCGTTCCCCAATTAAGGGTAATATAGATGAATTTTTAAAAAGGTTGAATATATTAATAACTGCAATCTATAAACAATGTAGCAATATCATGATAATAGGAGACATTAATATAAATTTACTAGAAAAATCTAGAGAATCTGTAGACCTTATTAATTTACTTAAAGCTCAAGGTATGACCTTTTTAGTTGATTTTCCAACAAGATACTGTGAGTCTACCAAAACATGTATAGTCAATTTATTAACTAATATTCCAAAACATTTATTTAAAACAAGTGGTCTGATTACCAGTGTTTCAGACCATGATGCACAGCTATATGAATTTAATTTACCTATAAATTCTGGGAAGAATTAAAATATTACATTTCACAAAAGAAATTTTAATGAAGCTGGGAAAAAACTCTTTTTAGATTTGTTATGTAAAGAAAATTGGTCAGAGATTTACAATGTTGCTATAGAGGATGAATTCAAGATCTTTTTAGATATTTTCTTATATTATTTTAATATGAGCTTTCCAGAAACTAAATGCAGAAAACAAGAAAATAAAAATCAATGGGTAACTACACACTTAATTGACTATAAAAACGAAATTACCAAGTCACAAAAAATTATAGGTCTAATAAATCTAATAATCTAAAAGACTGTCTAAAAAATATGAAGAGTAATTATAAGAAGGAAGTAACAAAAGCAAAACACAATTATTATAGTAATTTAATTGAAAATTCTGGAAATGTCTGTAAGACTGTATGGAATGTAGTCAGAAAGAAGGTAAACATAGGAAAGAAAGAAACATAGGAAAGAAAAGGCTTATCATCATAATATCAAATTAAAAAATTGTGGACAGTGTATTGATAATCCCCAAATTGTTTGTAAATTGTTCAACAATTATTATCATAATATGGTTGATGTACAAGTAATTCCAAAATTTGCTTCCTCTTTGGGTCCTGTTGGAAGCTATCCGCTTCACACTCCACCACTTGAGGATCAGACCTTTGTTCCCAAATGGGTGTCAGAAGAATATGTAGAAAAAATTATAGATTCACTCCCTGATAAATACTAAACTGGATATGATAATGTCCCCATGACAATCATTAAGTTTGCAAAACATATATTAATATTGATTAAACCTTTAACTCATCTCATAAATTCATCTCTAATATCTGGTATTTTTCCTAAACAACTTAAATTTCTAAAGTTAAACCTTTTTGCAAGGGTGGAGACGATGGGGAAGTGTCCAACTACAGGCCCTTAGCTCTTATTTCATCTTTGGCCAAATTGTTCGAAAGTGTTATAGCCAACCAGCTAATTGAATTCCTGGAAACTAACAATCTGCTTGACTTAGAACAACATGGTTTCAGAAGTGGCAAATCAACCATTAGTGCCTGTATCTGTTATTTTGAACTTGCAACCGTTAGATTCTGTGAAAAACTATTTCCCCCAAATACGCATTATGACAGTTTATAGTCAATTGATTTTTTATCTCATTCTCTTAGTTAAAAATAACTTAGATAAATTTGAAACGTTAGGCACAAACCACTCATACTCTACTAGGAACAGAAATCAATTGTCTTTCCCTCAACATAATTTACATTTCTATACAAAAAAACCAAGCTATGCAGGCATTCAGTATTATAATGTTTTGCCAATAGAAATAAAAAACATCGAAAAATACAATTTATTTGGAGCCAAATTGAAAACTCATATGACTGATAAGCCTTTATATAATACAGAGGAATTTGTAAAATAATTATACTACTTTAACATTTTTATGTAAACCTTTATAAATGTATGTACTTGAAGGAACTTGTAGGAATACATCACAAGACTGGAATAATAAGATGACTAACTTTCTTGTACATAATTATTAACAAAAATTGTATTTTAATTGATACCATTCTGTACACTTGACTGTACTTCATGAATAAAGATATTTTTGATTTGATTTGATATACCCTTTTATAGCCTGATAGAAGAAAGTCCATTTCAGGGATACTAATTTGAAATCACACTTCTAGTGCAATTTCTAATGACGAGTGCTGAAATAATTTCGTAAGTGCTGGCTACAAATCATCCATAAGCATGAGCAGTGTCTTTTATGTATAAAGTCCATGCTAATGATCATGCCAAAAGTTTCAACTATGGATGGAGACCTTAAACTATACTCATGAAGCTTTTATATTATTACAACCTATAAATAAATAACATAATTCAAAAAATGTTTTCTCTTATCCTTTTAGCTCATCGTCCAGGCTTGTGCAGAGCTCCACCTCATCACCTCACAGCATCAAAGAAAGACTCACGTCCGAGTCCAAGTCTCACTCGAGGTCAGAACCACCCTCCACCTCTACCATTGTTCACAAGACTCCCAGCAGGTAACATTCCTTTGATAGACACATCAAATTATGTATTTTAATTTAATTATAAAGAAAGGTTAAATTATGTTAGTTAAGTGTTTATTTTTGACATCGATGGAAAGGTACAAACACTAACATTTTTTTTTTATCCACGCTGGAAGGGGGTTAAAAATAGCCCTTACCCGCACCGAAATGCGGGCCCTCTACGCTGCTCGCCCAAGAGAGCAAAGCGACGAGCAGGGGTCTCTAACCTCTGACAGACAGCATCAGTGTCAGAGGTCCCGCCTCGAGGCTCGAGGCGGCTAGGAGCGTACAGTTGCCTGTACGTCTCCTTGGGAATACCTGCTAAAAAAACCCCCTCGCGTGCTGTCACCACATCATTGCGATCGACCCGAGCGTCTGCTCATTGCGACATCGCAATGCGTGGCCTCTGGTCCCTTTCAGGACTCCGCGCTGCTATCCCTTTCGGGACTCCTCAGTTGGTGTTCAACCGATCTTCTGCTGTCCTCGGTTCTGGGGTCACTCGAGACACCCGTCTGTCCTCTTCTGGCGCAGGACGGACATGACTAAGTCAGCCACTGCGTTCCAGCTGACGCTGCCCTGCAGCATCTTCCCCACGATGTTGTCCGGGGTCAGATGACCGCCGAGTGAGTCGGCGAGGGCAGTCCGTTCTTCGTCAAAGCGACGGCACACGAAGAAAGTGTGATGCACGTCGTCTCCGTCGTGTCCGCAGTACTTGCACCTGGGCGAGTCGACCTTGCCCATTCGGTGGAGGTACAGACGGAAGCCATGACCTATCAGGAACTGGGTGAGGTAAAAGTTCACCTCCCCGTGGTCGCGGCAAACCCACGGCTCCAGGTTCCTGATGAGTCGCCATGTCCACCTTCCGGTCGTGTCTTCGTCCCATCGACGCTGCCAGGCGGCCATTGTTTGGCCAGGGGCCAGCTCGGCAGCCTCTTCCCGATCCAACTCGGGAGCACGCCCCCAGATGATCTTCTTCTCTTGCGCCAGCAGGTCGATTGGGATGACTCAAGCAATGACCAGCACCGCCGCCTGGGAGACCGTGCGGTACGAGGATGCGACCCTGAGCGCGCCGCGTCTCTGCACCGCCAGCATGCGAGTCCGGTATTTCTTCACCTTCGTCGCATCTGCCCAGATCTCCGCTCCGTAGAGCATGATGGCCTGTGCCATCGACAGCAACAGCCTCCGTTTCCCCTGACTCGGTCCTCCGATGTTGGCCATCAGTCTTCCGAAGCAGGACGTCACTTCGGCCGCCTTGTCGCACACGCTTCTGATGTGGTCCCAGTAGGTGAGCTTGTTGTCCAGCACCACCCCCAGGTACCTGGCCGTCCTCTGCGTCTGGATCACTTCGTTACCCACCCGCATCGGAATGATCATGAGTATCCGCCTCCTCGTCAGCATGACTATCTCCATTTTGGAGAGAGCCAGCTGAAGGCCGTGATCGCGCATCCAGCCTTCCACCAGGCGCATGACCTGATTCAGCCTCAATTGGGCCAGCTCCGCGTTTCGTTCGGTGATGACCGCCGCCACGTCGTCGGCGTATCCCACGAGGAACGTTCCATGTGGCATCTCAGTGCGGAGCAAGCTGTCATACGAGACATTCCAGAGATCCGGCCCCAGCACCGATCCCTGGGCTGCCCCAGAGGTAACGGCCCAGGTTACGAAACCCCGGTCCGTCTCGTACATCAGCCGCCGGTCCCTTAGGTAGTCTCTCACCATGGCGAGGAGGTACCCAGGTAACCTGAATGTTCTTTCCAGTGCAACCAGAATGTCGCACCACCGTGCCGAGTTGAACGCGTTCTTGACATCAAGCGTGACCAGCGGCACGATCGGACGAGCCGCGTGGCACGCCTGATCTGCTCGTGTCACCGAAGCCACGACCTCTGAGATGACGCTGAGTGTCGAGTTGCCCTCTCTGAACCGGTGTTGTCGGGCCGAGAGGTCCCCTGCCGCTCGCACAGCCTCTCCGATTCTCGGTTTCAACAGTCTCTCCATCAGTTTTCCCGCCATGTCCAGCATGCACAGAGGGCGGTACGACGATGGAGCGTCCGGTGGGCCCCGTTTTTTGCTCAGAAGGACGAGCTTGGCCAGTTTCCAGCGGGATGCGAACAATCCCGCTTTCAAACAGACGTTGTACATGTCCAGAATGAGCTGAGGGCGGCATTTCGCCACCAGTTTCAGCACCTCCGACGGTACGTTGTCCGGGCCCTGGGCCTTCTTGTTCTTCATGGAGCTGACCGCTCTCTCCAACTCTTGGCGCGTGAACAAAGGGACCTCTTCGGCGATCACCCGCAAAGGGGTGTCGTCTCTGACCCGGTGATCTGGGAACAGTCCGTCCACGATGGTCCGCATCTTCTCAGCCTCCATCGGCACGTACCCGGGTCCCTGCGTGAGTTTCCTCATGACCAGCTTGTACCCCTGTCCCCAGGGGTCGCTGTTCACGTCCTCGCGCAGTGCGCTCCAGCAGCGCGCCTTGCTTTCTCTGATCGCTTTGACCAGCTCTCTTTTTGCCGCTCTGTACTGGCTCGACCTCTCCGCCGCTTCGGGTCTGTCCCGGGAACGCTGGGCTCGCTGCCTGAGTCTCAGGCAGTTTCGCTGCAGCTCGGCGATGCGGTCGGTCCACCAGTACACCGGGCGCTTTCCGGTACGTGCCGACTTGCGGGGCATCGACGCCGTCGCAAGCGCGATGAATGAGGCGCGATGTGGCTTCCACCACTGCCTCCGCGTCCGCCCTGCTTGGCTGGTCGTCCGGCATCTGGGGGATGTCCCCCATGCCGTTCTGCAGAGCCTCCGTCAGCTTCCGTTCATCCAATCTCGCCAGGTTCCAGCCGAGCGGGCGCCGGCTGTTGCTGCGATTTCCTTGTCTTCTTTCGGCCAGCTCGAAGGTGATGTATTCGTGATCACTCCCCGAGTAATCACCCATCACCCTCCAGCCGACGATTCGGGAAGCCAGCCCTTCCGATGCCAGGGTCACGTCGGGGATCGATTCCCCGAATCCCGGCCTCCGGTAGGTTGGCGTGTCCCTCTCGTTCATTGTCAGCAGCCCCAGCCTGGATGCCATCTCCAACAGCAACCTTCCTCGGGTGTCTGTATGTGGCATCCCCCACTCTCTCGCTCTGGCGTTGAAGTCGCCGGCCAGGAGACACGGACCGGCGATCGCTCGGATCGCGTCCTCCATGGCCTCCAACTTCTCCGTGAATCGTGGAATGCACGATTTTCTCATTCGGGGAAAAATAACAGCTCACGAACGTGACTCCGTTGCTCGTGATCCAGGCGAAATTTTCGCCGTTCCCACTTCTTTCGATGCGGACCACGCGCGGGTCGGGCACCTACAGCGCAGCCTATCCTGTGCGGTCAGAGAACCATAGTGGACCTTTAGCCCTGTGAGGCTCGCTCACCAAGACGAGTGATGTCCCTGTCTCCCGAACGATTTGGTCCACCAGGGAGCTTGCCGCGATGCTCCCATTTAGGTTTCCCTGGATGACCCTCAGCGTCCGCGCCTGTCAGTCTTCTTTGAGACCAAAAGGTCTCTGATGGTCCGACAAGCGCCGGAGCCTTGGACATGATCCGACGGTCAGCCGTCGGTCGCCTTCTTGCAGGCTTCACACGAGGGTGCCTGGCTACAAGCGGACGACTTGTGCCCGACACCACCACACTTCCAGCATGCCTCGCTGCGGTCCGGACCTTTGCACTCTCGTCGAGTGTGGCCGTACTCCAAGCAGCGGAAGCATCGTGGGATCTCTACTCGAGTTCGCACTCAGCAGACAACCCACCCGACCTTGACCTTGCCCCTTTGCAGGAGCTTCTGGCCGCTTGAGGCGTCGAGATTGACGACCGCCAACCTCTGCTCACGGGCATTGGGTTTGGTCAGGAAGACCTTGAAGTCTCCCGTCTCCTGGCCCAACTCCCGCTTCAGAGCGTCGCTCACCTCGTCCGATGTGGAGCACGAATCGAGATCCATGATCTCCACACGCAGACGAGGGGCGACGCTCTTGAGCTTGTCGCCGGCGCTGAGCGCCGACTTCACCATCTCGGCAAATCGGGTCTGACCGCGGCCAGAACCCAGCTCGATGAGTACGCCGCCGTCGTTGGTCCTGCGGAGCCTGCGGACCTCCACACCCGACTGCTCGGGTTGGACGTCCTTCCGCAGCTTCCCAACGACGTCGGCATAGGAGCGACCTTGCCCCGGTTTGATGATGAGGACGTGCCTCATCTTCGCCCCAGAGCCGGTCGCCCTCGGCTTATTTGCCCTTGCGGGAGCACCACGAGGGGGCGCCTCTTGGGTGGCAGCCCGCCTCTTCTTCTCCCTCCTCCGGGCGGACTTTGACTTCACCTGAGTGAAGCCATCATCCGCCGGTTTCGAGGGATCGGGCGCTTTCTGTGGGACCGAAGCTTTGGTGCCCCCACCCGCAGCTGCAGGCGTCTGGGCACCCTTCGGTTTCCCACCGTTCCTCTTCTTCAGAGGAGAAGTCATAGAAGACTTTTCCTCCGTCTTCCTCGCCTCCCTCGGCATCGGGGGGAGCATCTGGGGTGAGGTCATAGTAGACCTCTCCATCCCAGACTTCTACACCACCTCCGGCGTCGAGAAGGAAGTCTTGTTCCGCTTTTTGGGCGGAGACTTTTTGAACACTCTCTCGACGACCCGGCGTTCAGCCTGGAGGGCTTTCAGCCGGACCGTCCGTGTACCTTTCATGACGCTGACGGCTTCCTCGATCTTCGCGACGGCCGTCCGAACACCATTGCTGATGTTCTTCTGGATGGCCATCGCATCGCGGATCTGCCCCAGCGGCGCCACGATCTCCGAGATGGACTCGTCCTCCGCAAGGTCGCAGTCGTCAACCTGCCTTCGGACGATGTCCAGCTCCGAGTCATTCGGCCCGAGAGGCGGGGATTCGTCCCAAGGGCTTCTCGGATGCTGCCGCTTCCGATCTCCGTCGTTCTTGGGAGTCCCCATCTCCATGGCCACCGTCTCCGCCGATGGCCCAACCGCCGTAGCTTCGGGCACCGACTTTGAGGCGTCGGCCCTGGAGTCCGGGGACTTGAACGGGGCTGGGGGAGGCGCACCGACCACCAGTGCCTTCCCTCCCCCTGCATCCTCCAGCTTTGGAGCCCCTCCGGAATTCGGAGGGGTCCTCTTCAACCTTGAGCTCCGGCCGAAGGGCGACGGGTCACCCCCCGATCCGGAACTCAGAACGCTTTTGTCGCTCGCCTGATTTTTCGCTGCCATCGTGCTTCAGTTGATCTGCAAAAGACAGAAAACATCAACAAACCAAATCATCAATCCTTGGGTTTTTTTGTTTCCCCGGTCAAAGGGAGCATTGCCAATCGCTCCTAGTGTCTTCCACGGCCCTAGACCGACAGACGTCAGTCAAACCTCCTCGGACACCCATCACCCGCCTAGCACAGTCGCAGGATCAGGAATATGCCCATGGTTCTTACAATCGCTTCCGACAATTTTGATACACTGCTTTCAGCGTGGCGGGGGTGCTTACTTGCAGCGGCCACCTGCTGAGGCCAATTCGACCTCAGCAGCTCCTCTAGTTTTGGCTCGGAGTTCACAGAAGCGGCATGTCCCCACTAAGCGTCCCACCAAGCACCCCGAACATAGTACAAGGGGGAGGGCTCAAACCCAGGCGTATGGATGAGCTCAGACCGGGGCCATTTGCCATGGCAAGCCAGGCGTACCCGGATCCCTGGCCCGCCTTCATGACAAACACTAACATTACAGATCATATAATTAGATATAATCTGACAACTAAGTTGGGTGCAGGTGTCAAATTGTTTTTTGAAATTATAAAAAAAGGATTGGCAAAGCTTAGGTAAATTTTTGAGTGAAGCATGGAAAATCTGACATCATCTAATTTAAGAATTTAACTTTAAAGAAAGTCAGATACAGTAGGCCCCCTTCTTAACTGACCTCGTTTTAACCGACGCTTGGATTATCCGCCTTTCTGGTCAAATATCAGTGAATCTGGTGAAGATCAGTGAATTTTTACTCACGTAAATGCCTGTAGGTATCAATATTTCAATTTTTCAGTAATTCGCCGTATGCGTTTCGAGGGATTAACCCCTCATCCTCAGCGGCGTTTCACTTCACAAACAATAAGCCCACATACCCGTAGTTGTCAAAAACACAAACAGAGAGTCACAAAATAAATAACATAAAGACGACTCGGACACGACACGTAAAACATCGATTTTAAACATTAAAATACCGACGTCGGCAACAGAAAACGAAACAGACACCATTCCCGGCCGGCAATCGTACGCCTACTAGATCGCAGGTGAAACATCAGGTCAAAGGGCATGTCTCAGCTGATAGGCACATAGAGTACATCATTGTCGACTGAGCTGTTGTAAAACTTTAAATGTAATTTTGTCTGCAAAGTCCTCTTTTTTGTTTGGTAAAATATTACTGCCATTTTCAACTATGTTGCTGTATATTAAATACTCCTTCCATACCTGTGCTTTTCTACTGTCATTACATTTTTTTTTAAATCGTCAGCGAATTTTCAAAATCAATTTTATGATCCGAGTTTTGTTTTAGATGTTGGGCCACCTTAGATGAAGGATTGTTTTGATTAAAAGCATTGTGTTCTTTGAACCTGTCTGAAAACAATCTATTTGTGCTACTGATGTATTTCTTGTTACAAGCAACACCACCGTTACATTCAATCATGTAAACGCCCTTAGAATCAGCTTTTGAACAATGAGGTTTATCGTTTAGAGAAGGGCCTTTAGACACTTTGTAGCCAGGGCAAAATGAGTTCCTTTAAATGTACTCACATTACCTATAGCTTCACTATATTTATTAACATATCGGAACGGAACAAACGTTCCACTTATCTTATCACTAGGCTTATTTAAAAGTTTAAATTTTGTTTTTCTGACTATGTCATCAACAATGCAAGGATTGTACCCATTGTTATATGCAATCTGTTTTATTATTTTCTTTTCTTTTTCGCACTCTTGCTCGGATAAACTGTAGGTTAATAGCCTATAAACCATAGATCTGAATGAAGCCATTTTATACTGGTGTGAATGATTTGAATCTTTAGGAATCACTAAATCAGTATGCGTAGGTTTTCTGAACACCCCGAACTCCACTCCCTTGTTAGATTTACTTATTTTTATGTCTAGAAAATTAATTTGACTGTTTTCTTCAACTTATAATTTAAACGTTATAGGGCTGTTTATTTTGTTAAGGTGGTTTACAAGTACATTTGCCTGCCTTTTTGTTCCTTTAAAAATTATAAAACAGTCATCAACATAACGATTGTAGAATAAAATTGTTTTATCATGTGGGTTTTTATCACTGAGAATTTCTTCCTTTTCATAATTTTGCATGTATAATTCTGCAAGTAGAGTGGATAACGGCCCTCCCATAGGCAAACCTTTTGGGTCATAGTAGATTTTATTCTTCCAAGCAAAATAATTTTGATTTGTTATTTCATCGACCATAATACTAATATCCTTAATTTCACTGTCGGAAAACTTTCCAGAGTTTTTTAATCTAGACACTAAAACCTGTAGAGCCTCTTTCCTAGGAATATTAGCATACATATGGTCAACGTCCATTGTTAAAAATAGCCCTTTGTGAACATTTTCACACTTTTGCAGTTTTTCTATAAAACTAACTGAATTTTTGCTTGTGTTATCAGAATCAATATTGATATTATTTTTTACTAAATTAGCCAAGAATTTACTGATCCTATAAGAAGGTGAACAAACACTATTGATAACTGGTCTGATGGGCATATTATCTTTATGGGTTTTAACTAAAGGTTTGAACTGCGGAGAAGCTGCTTTTGTATTATACAAGCTCCGTCTTTTATTAGGTGGAATGACGCAGCTGTTATCAATTAGACCTTTAATAGACTTATTAGTGTCGCGAGCACGAAATACGGCGGGCGGCAAAAACTGGAAACAAACAAAATCTTCTGCTAAAAGTCAGCTGAAAATAGAAAATAGAATGTTTATGTTGAGCCGTCAACATCTTGTTTGTGTTTTTCATGGACTTAAAATATGCAAGTTTTTGATGCAATATTTCATTAAAGTTTTCTTTGTCCGTCTGCGATTCAAAACAGCATTGCATTAAATCTCCTAAAACAAACACAAACAAAACAAAAGATTACGTATCGTTTCATTTTTATTTTTGTCTACAGCTACAGCTGACATTTATTATTGATTCCTGCTAGTCTGAATCTTGCACGAAAATAGAAGAATCTTGCATAAGAGCTTGCAGCAAAACTTTCATATGTAAACGTGTGCTTGTAAACTTACAATCATATGACTAATTGACAACAAAAATAACGCTGCTTTCGCCAGCAGCGCCCTCACTCACCCGCCGTATTTTGTGCTCGCGACACTAAACTCTTTAGTTTTATCCTTAATTTCTAAAACTTCATTTTTGCTTATAAAATCATTTACTTTTAAATCAAGGTCTGTATCATACACTATCACAGCAGCATTGGACTTATCTGCTTCAACTACCCTAGCTGCTTTATCACTTATCTTTCCTTTTATTTGCTTTATTGTTAATCTGTCATTCATGGCACACCTGTTATAATGGATATGTCTCGCTTTAGATTTTGAGATGATGTTTTCAATTTTTCTAGCAGCCTCATATCTAATTCTATCCTGTTTATCCTTATCAGTATATGAAATAGCTACCTCTGTTTCAATTATGAGGTTTTTAAGGTCATTGTCATCCTTATTGCTTACTGGTGGGCTATACTTGGACAGCTTTCCAAGCATCGAATTTTCATCCTCATTGAAAATAATATCTGTTAGATTTACCACTCGTGGGTAGAAAGAATGCACTTTACCATCAATTTGTTCGAATGTTTGTCCGAATTTGTTTTGTGAATTTGTCGAATGGGAGGGCCGTTATCCGCTCTACTTGCAGAAGCATACATGCAAAATTATGAAAAGGAAGAAATTCTCAGTGATAAAAACCCACATGATAAAACAATTTTATTCTACAATCGTTATGTTGATGACTGTTTTATAAGTTTTAAAGGAACAAACAGGCAGGCAAACGTACTTGTAAACCACCTTAACAAAATAAATAGCCCTATAAAGTTTAAATTAGAAGTTGAAGAAAACAGTCAAATAAATTTTCTAGACATGAAAATAAGTAAATCTAACAAGAGAGTGGAGTTCGGGGTGTTCAGAAAACCTATGCAAACTGATTTAGTGATTCCTAAAGATTCAAATCATCCACACCAGTATGAAATGGCTCCATTCAGATCTATGGTTTATAGGCTATTAACCTACAGTTTATCCGAGCAAGAGTGCGAAAAAGAAAAGAAAATAATAAAACAGATTGCGTATAACAATGGGTACAACCCTTGCATTGTTGATGACATAATCAGAAAAACAAAATTTAAACTTTTAATTAAATAAGCCTAGTGATAAGATAACTGGAAAGTTTGTTCCGTTCCGATATGTTAATAAATATAGTTAAGCTATAGGTAATGTACTCAAAAGGAACTCATTTTGCCTAAAACCTCCATTTTGGCTAAACGATAAACCTCATTGTTCAAAAGCTGATTCTAAGGGCGTTTTACATGATTGAATGTAATGGTGGTGTTGCTTGTAACAAGAAATACATCGGTAGCACAAATAGAACATTTTCAGACAGGTTCAAAGAACACAACGCTTTTAATCAAAACAATCCTTCATCTAAGGTGGCCCAACATCTAAAACAAAACTCGAATCATAAAATTGATTTTGAAAATTCGCTGACGATTTAAAAAAAATGTCATGACAGTAGAAAAGCACAGGTACGGGAGGAGTATTTAATATACAGCAACATAGTTGAAAATGGCAGTAATATTTTACCAAACAAAAGAGAGGACTTTGCAGACAAAATTACATTTAAAGTTTTACAACAGCTCAGTCGACAATGATGTACTCTATGTGCCTATCAGCTGAGACATGCCCTTTGACCTGATGTTTCACCTGCGATCTAGTAGGCCTACGATTGCCGGCCGGGAATGGTGTCTGTTTCGTTTTCTGTTGCCGACGTCGGTATTTTAATGTTTAAAATCGATGTTTTACGTGTCGTGTCCGAGTCGTCTTTATGTTATTTATTTTGTGACTCTCTGTTTGTGTTTTTGACAACTACGGATATGTGGGCTTATTGTTTGTGAAGTGAAACGCCACTGAGGATGAGGGGTTAATCCCTCGAAACGCGTACGGCGAATTACTGAAAAATTGAAATATTGATACCTACAGCCATTTACATGAGTAAAAATTCACTAATTTAATATTAAAAGGTATCAATGCTGTATAAATAGTAAGAGTAGTAGTATTAAAGATCGTTTTAACCGACCCTGTTTTGAGAACAGCTTGGTTTAACCACCCTTTTCTAGGAATTGCGGCGTTTCCGTTCCCATACCCGGCGATGGGAACGGTATACGCTCAACTATACAGGTTGTTACAGGTTAAAATATTTTGAATTTATTCAAAAGATAGTGCAATATCAGTTGCTTATAGTCGATCGTAGCGTGTGAACATCTGTTCAGTGTAGTGCGGCAAAGTTAATCGTAAGGTGCATTGAAGTGGTGCGTGTTTGACCGTTTCATTTATTTAAAAGAACAGTATTTTAGTACTGTGTTTTTAATTTTATCCAGTCTTAGGTTTCCTAAACATAAAAATGGCATCTGTGAAACAAAAACGGAACGTTGTTACTATGGAACAGGAACTCAGTGCATTGGATCGTCTTGACAAAGGTGCATCAGTGAAACAAATTAGCGACGAACTGGGAGTAAGGATAACAACAGGTAAAGACTGGCGCCGTAACAGGAAATTCATACAAGATTTTTGTATTCAAATTGAATCGGATAAAGTGTTGGCATTCTGGCATACATTAAAAAAAAACAACAAATGATCTTGTAGATGACGCTTTGTGGTTGTGGTTTACCCAAGAGAGGCGCAAAGGAACCACAATAAGTGGCCCTATTTTAAAAGAAAAAGCAATCATGCTCCATTCCAAGATTGAAATTGGCGGCAATTTTGTTGGCAGAAATGACTGATTCGACAGGAGGAAAAAAGACATGGCGTCCATTTTTTATCTGTATGTGGTGAAAAACTATCGGCATATCCTACTGGAGCTAGTGAATTTTCTACCAAATTCAAGGAGTACGTTGAGAAGGAGGGCTTGCATCCAGAACAAATTTACAATATGGATGAGACCGGACTGAATTTTAAACATTTGCCAGACAAAACATTCGCAGCAGGCAATGAAAAATTGGCCACTGGATTCAAAATGAATAAAGAGAGGGTTACAGTCGCACTGTGTTCTAATGCTGCCGATACCCATAAACTACCTCCTCTCGTCATTGGCAAATATCATAAGCCAAGAGCATTCAAGAACATAAACATTAATGCTCTTCCAGTTTGTTACAAAGCACAACGATCTGCTTGGATGGAAGAATATATTTTCAAGGACTGGTTTATCAACAAATTTGTTCCCGGCGTTAGGAAGCATTTGACCAGCATAAAAATGCCAATCAAGGCAATTTTGGTTTTGGATAACGCTTCTACGCATGTTGAAGGTATTGAATGTGATCCCAATACCTTCCAACCCATGGATCAAGTCCAACCCATGGATCAAGGAGTCATAGAGAGCTTCAGACGATACAAGAAGAAGTAGCTTACTGAAATTTTGAATAGGATGGAATTTCACGGCAGAGGACTTATTGATGTCTTAAAGACGATCAACGTAAAGGACGTCATTTACATGGTGGCTAGGTCGTACGATGAACCTAAAAGCACCACAATATTATTGAAGTGGAAAAATGTGGCCTGAAGTGGAAGAATCTGTGTCAAATTACAAAGCCGATAATCCCTCGGCAGACGTTCGGCAACAAAAAAACGACCCGAGCGAACAATTACTATTGGATGACCCTTGAAAACTGCCCAATGGTGATAGTGTACAAGCAGAAGACGGTCAACAATGGCTTATTCATGCTGACGACGAGCTGGAAAATGATATGTTAACTGACGAAGAAATTGTTATGGCAGTCACTCGTCAAGAGAACATTGAGGAGGAAGAAGAGGAAGTCGGAGAGTTAGACCAAGAACCCAAAATTAGTCACTCCGAGGTGTGAAAAGCATTTTCTCTAGCAGCAAGTTATATCGAACAACAAAAAGTATCAAGTACAGCAGATGTAATGTTAAAAAATGGCGAGACTACGCATTCAAGCAAACCTTGGAAAATGAAAAACAGAAAAAAATTATTGACTTTTTCAAGTAAGCTCCAGTGAAGAAGGGATTGATAACTTTTGGTTTCACCTTTAATCATTTATTTAATTGGTTTGTGTGTTTTTATTCAATATTAGAGTGTTTGAAATGAAATGGGCTGTTTATTAAGTTACTTAGTGGTTCACACTTAGTGTGTCATACCGTAGCACAGGGGTTCTCAACCTGGGGGTCGCGGAAGCTCTGAAAATGAAAATTTATTTTGCTCAAAATGTTGGGCGACTTAGACCAAAATAGATTTAAATATCTCATTTTTAGACTTTAAGATGGGTAATCTCTTCAGCAATAATATGTTTAAGAGATATAAAATATACACAACTAAATCTCACAGTGGTATCGGTTACACTTCTTAAAAAAATAAATCTTAACGGGGGCAAAGCCACAGACTCGTCGCGCGGCACAGCGCCAGCGGGCTATCGCCGCCGCGCCATACCGACCGCGACTATCGTGCCAACGCAACGCGAAGCCCAACGCAGACGCTCGTTTTGTCAGGTAGGCCTAAGTCACAATCGTCATAGCAACAGGACCGTTGGCAATACCAACTGATAAACATCTACCTACAATTTGGAAAGGGGAATGCAAATGAAAACTCTGAAGCCACTATAAAAATAGTAGGCCTACTTTATTTGTGAACAGAAAACACATTAAATAAGTGTAAAGTAAACAACCATATTACTCTTATTGCTCTGAAGCTTGAAAGCAAAATCTAAACTTATTTTGTCAGTCCAATCTTAATTCAAATAGAAGATAAAAATACATCTGTAAAAAAACAGGATATTTCAAACCATAACAATTTAAATAAAAAGTATACAAACTATATATTAGTGGTGGTACTTTAATAAGAAAAAACAGGCAGGCCTATAACCATTGTATTTTCTATGCTAGATAAACTGATAAACAACGTGAATTTCACCTCACTACGGTACACACCTAACAATGAAAGTTTAGGGTAGGTTGAAGGTATAGCCTAAGGTGTCGCCAACATTTTAATACCCAAAAAAGGGGGTCGCGGGCTCTAAAAGGTTGAGAACCCCTGACGTAGCAGAACAGCGGGATCGACAGCACAAAAAAATTGGTATGTAAACATTTTTACAAGCTACGATATTTTATTTACATTACTGTAAATAAAATCAGGGCAAGCCTTACGATATAATTAAAAAAAATACAGCATTCATTAATTTATTAAAACGTACAGTAAATGTTTTTAGTGTCATACGATAAAGGTCTGTGAGTTTTTGTTTTCATGTCTGGAAATCATTATCTCATCCATTATCAGTAGAGTACAACATCACGCACCTTGTGGGGGTAGGGGAGAGGGAGACAACGACTTGAAGGTCAAAGTTTTTATGAATCAACTGCTGCCTGACTCGTAATTGCTTGTTTCTTATCATTGATTTAGACAGTCAATACTGCATTACGAAATATTTGTAAAAAAATATGCAAGTGTAATTTTAAGGTGTTAATATAAGAAATTTTTCTAACCACGTCTAATACTTTATTGATGTTTTGTTTTGGTTGTGTTTTGGGTTATTTGTGACATTTCTACCATAGTTATTTCGGAAAAAAGCCTGATAATCATGGTTTAGTAACTAAATAATCTACGAGTGGCTTTATAATAATGTTAATATACTCCTAAATTAATAAAGCATTTATTTTTAGGTGTTTAGATGATTACCCGTTTTAACCGACCTTTTAAGTTATCCGGCCTAGGGTATAAGGGGGTCTACTGTGAATTGGAAAAATTAATTGTTACAGTAAATTTATATGCAACAAAATTTTAATATTTTTATTTTATTTATTCATTTTTTTGCGTTGGTGCTAGCGGCATTTTAACCCTCCAGTACATGCGCGCAGACTGACATTCCGTATTTTAAATTTTGGTGAATTTAAACTGTAAATTAATCAGTTAGGTATTAATTAACTTAAAAACAGATAGTACTAAACAATAAAAAATTTATAAAAAATAAAAATAAAAAACTTTCATGATGAAGTAATGTGTGTTGAGAAAGTAACGCGTGCGGAGTACTAGTCCGCTCTTCACAGAACATGAACGAACACCTGCGGAGTGGGACTCCGCACTTCATGGGACATGAAAGAACGCCTGCGGAGTGGGACTCCGCGCTTCTTGGAACACGAAAGAATGCCTGCGGAGTGTGAGTCCGCGCCTAACTTTATCTCCTCGTAGCTCAAGGCAAACTGATGCTAATAGTGAGGTGGCTAAGAGAAATTATCGTTACGAGGTGGATAAAAGCACCAAAATTGGTATGAGGGTACCTGAGGGTATACTGATAAATTATAGCTCAGGAGCCCTCGCGAATTTTTAAAAAATTTCCATACCTGGAACCAATATCTAAAATGGCCGACAAATACAGAAATAGATATTAAAAAAATATCGTATTTATGGTATCCAAACAAATACTCCCCAAGTTATTGATTTTAAACCACCACCGATAGTTGCTGGGTAGTAAATCCTTCATTTTGATTGGGTACTAATTTCCAGCCGCCATCTTGGATCCGCCATATTGGATACGACTTAATTTTTTTAAATGTAAAGGTGGTGTTATGACACATCATTATGAACTACATTTTTACGCTAATTACAATGCTGAAATCCGTTTTTGGAAATTAGCATTCATTAAAAAGATATGCTCAAATAAAAATTCATCCCTATACATTTCTTATGGACGTTCTATATTTTCAATATTTTTTTGATTATATTTCTTATATCTCTCATTATAATTAAGATATGTAGTTCGTTTTAGTCTTAAAAAACTCAGTGAAATACCGGCTTTCACTTGAGCTATTAATCATCACCGTCGGACAAGTAACCGATGAGCTATTAGGCTCAATGTAACTTAAAAATCAATTTTTTGGAAATTTTTTTTAGTCTAGAATTTATATAAGTTGTTCTAAATAAGGTATTAAGTTCATTTTGGTCTTAAAATAGGTAGTGATATGTCAACTTTCAAGTGAACTGGCTCTCAATAAGATCAGACTTAAGTTTATGTGACTTATGAGCTTTCACTCAACATAAATTCGTTTTATTTGCATAATTTTATATTTGTTTAAGGATTTGTCTAGTTCCAAAGAAGACTCAAAAATTTTAAAGGTCTTAATTCACTTGGTAGATTATTGGCTTTCATTTTAGTCATAAATTATTTTAATAGATTGAGTTTCAGGTGAGTTGTGGTTCTAAAACCGAAATAAAATTTAAATTTTCAGACATTTTCATTTATATAAAGACTGCTATCTCCATTTCCAGGAAAGGTCTTGAGTTCTGAGTGCTTTTAAAAGACTCAGCAAAATACCAGCTTTCATTTGAGACTGTGATCATTTAATTCAAACTAGTTTGGGGTGAGTTATTAAGAGTAAATTTTAAAAATAACTGATCTTTATGTCGTCATGAGCCTTAAAATCCGTTTACAGCTTAACCGATTTTATGTATCAATATTTGAAATAAAGGCCGATATATCACTGCGTATTTTAAGACCAAAATGAACTTAATACCTTATTTAGAACCGGAGATATAAATTCTTGACTAAAAACAAATTTCCAAAAAATTAATTTTTGAGTTACATTGAGCTTTATAGCTTATCTGTCACTTGTACGATGTTGATGATTAATATCTCAAGTGAAAGCCAGTATTTCACTGAGTTTTTTAAGACTAAAACGAACTACATATCTTAATTGTAATGAGAGATATATAAGAAATATAATCAAAAAAATATTGAAAATATGGAACGTCCATAAGAAATGTATAGGGATGAATTTTTATTTGAACATATCTTTTTAACGAATGCATATTTTCAAAACCGGATTTCAGCATTGTAATCAGCGTAAAAATGTAGTTTATAATGATGTGTCATAACACCACCTTTACATTAAAAAAAATTAAGTTGTATCCAATATGGCGGATCCAATATGGCGGCTGGAAATTGTACCCAATCAAAATGAAGGATTTACTACCCAGCAACTATCGGTGGTGGCTTAAAATCAATAACTTGGGGAGTATTTGTTTGGATACTATAAATACAATATTTTTTCAATATCTATTTCTGTATTTGTCGGCCATTTTAAATATTGGTTCCAAATTTGGTGCTTTTATCCGCCACGTAACGGTATTCTTATAGTGAAGCCCTAAGCAACCTCACTATAAGACGGTCAAACCCCCGCCATTGACCTTGGGAAGGTAGTGGGGGAAGGTAAATGACGCGTCACTTCATTCGCTTGCGAATTCACGTATTTTGGCGTGCTTTTTCAAATGTGCGGACTCTGAGTCCGTGGCCTGTGTACTGGAGGGTTAAGAAGAGATCACAATTAACAAAATTTCCTGCACAAGTCGCTGAGTTATTTTTACCGAACTCAGTCAGATGTGCTTTACCCACTGGACCTTAATATATCCACATATTTTAAATGGAAGAATATTTTACCATACATGTAGTTAGTATAAATTACTTTTATTTAAGTAATTAACTGTCTTGAGGAAAACCATAATTTCTGCCTTTTGGAGGAAAACTGTAAATTCTGCCTTCTGTCACTTATATTGATTTAAATTTTTTGTTATTTTTTCAGTTCACAACTTATGAAAGCGTTAATATCTTAGTGGGTTTTTAATATTCAAATATAATTAAATTTTAAATGTAGGATAGCAGAGAAGTGTGGAAAGCAAATTTATGATCAATCTTTGATTCCTTAACAAATAAGTGGTCAAGTGGTCAATTTCTCTACTTCCATCAATAACATCTAAACTTAGCAGTGTATAATAGACTTTTAAATCATTTAGAAAAAAATAACCTTTTCGACAAAAAGCAACATGGATTTCATAAAAATAGATCTACTAATACTGCCTTAATAGACTTCACGGAATCTCTTGTCGAATCAATTGATAAAAGAGAAAATGTAGCTGGAGTGTTATGGATTTTTCAAAAGCATTTGACAGTATATCACACAATATTTTTCTTAAAAAGTTATTGGATTTAGGGATACAAAAAACCCATTGGCAATTGTTTCAATCATATCTCTCAAATCGAAAACACAAACAGTATGTTGAAATTTCCCAAACCTGCAATAGCACAATTGAAAAATTGAAATCTAAGACTCAAATTATAAAGCACGGTGTCCCACAGGGGTCCATAAGGGGGGGGGTCCCTTATTATTTATATGTTACATGCAAAATATACCGGCACATTTAAATGACAATATAGGTATAAAAAATTAGCTTTGCCTCTATGCAGATGACTCAGATTTAATAATAGCCAGTAAAGATGAAAATCAGATTGAAATTTCAGCATATTTAAATCTTTCCAATTTGCAACAATTCTTTATTAAAAACAAATTACTTTTAAATACAGGAAAAACTTATTTTATGTCCTTTCACACGAAACAGAACAGATATAGTCCTAATCCCCTAATTCTAATAGATGACAGAGAGCCTGTTTAAGTAGATGACACAACATTTTTAGGCTTTATTATTGACAAAAAATTATGACAAGCACATTGACAATGTCATTAGAAAAATCAATTCTGGATTTTATTCCATAAAAAAATGTCAAGACTCTGTGAATTGGCAGTTTTAAAAATGATTTTCCATGCCTGCATACAATCCCATGTTGCTTATGGAATAGGTGTGTATGGAGAGACTTCATCTACAAATTTGAAGAAAATACTTGTTTTACAAAAAAAGGGTCTAAGAATTATGCTGAATTTGAAAAATGATGAATCAGTGAAGAGGCATTTTGTCGATTTAAAAATAATGACTGTTTTTAGTCTATATATTTTTGAATGCTTAATGTTTGTTAAGAATCACTCTTGTAAATTTAAAAGTCATATGGAAAACCATTGTTGCGACACTATAAATAAAAATGAAAAAAATTTTGCCTCAGCTCAACTTAGAGTACTTTGGAAAAAAACATCATATGCAGGGTTGAGATTTTTTAGATTAATCCCTAAAGAAATTAAAAGTATAGAAAATAATAATAAATTTAAGCAAGTACTAAAGAATTACCTTATATAAAAAGCATGTTATTCAATAGATGAGTAATATAAAAAACATTGTATTTTGCAATATATTAACTTGTTGACGCTATTTATTGTAAACATTATGTACTGTTATGACAAATAAAGATATTTATTTTGATTTGATTTGATTTGATGGATTGGATGGTTAATGTCTGGATCGGATAACAGCAGGTTTAGATCAGATAATATCGGATTTGGATATCTAAAACATTGTTTGTGGCTTTAAGTTTTCTTAAAGGTCTAAGGTTTTTGCAAGGAACTTCAATATAATGTGTAAGGTATAAAAATGCTTTAATTTAATTGGCTCAAGTTGTTGATTATTGTGATAATTATTTTACAATTTAAGAAATTTTAATTTTATATAAGATTATATAATTTTACTATATAAGATATAATTATTTTGTTGAGTAAATTTGTTATCATTACAATCAACCGAGGCAGTAGCTCAGTGATAAAGTGTTGCCGGGAGTCTCAAACGTGGCTGGTTCGATCCCAGCGTTGAGCGACTTCTGTTTTCTGTTCCATCATAAGCCTCCGGCTGGCCTATGTGACTATTACCGCTACGGTACTTTGCTGTCTTTGGATCACCGCACAGGCTTATTGGCCGACAGGCAGTTGAGGTTTATTAAAAAAAGGCAATTAAAGAATGAATAGTACGACTAACGGTTAAGAATTTAGAAATTTATTGATTAAGCATAACATGTAATTGTATAAGCTTATAACAACGACTTGTTCCCAGTTAATAAAAATAACTGTTTCAGTGATGATAGACAATGTGCCTATATAAGTTTTGTAGGCATTATATATAGCTTGTCAAAAATAGCATGTTTTGGTCTATTTAAATTTAAATCTTATTGTTTGTGTAATCTTGTTTAAGTTTTTGAGTTAAATTGACTTCAGAGTGCAAATTACCTCTTTTTGAAGTAAATCTACTGGATTTGTCAATAGAATTTCATATTGGTTTGTCTCTGTCTTTGAAGAATTTCTTCGGAATTATTTTAGACGGCTACCCTGAAGTGAATGTGTAGGCATTGGTGAAATGTATTGCTATGCTTTACTAGTTCTTCTATTTCCACTAAATAAAATTATTTTATTTAACAGGTTTATTTTATACAGTGGGTTTAAACTTTCTTAATATTCAGTATTAACCCTTTTACCGCCATGGGCCAATCAGATCGGTAGTACGTTAAGTCATGAAGACCGCCACGGGCCAGTCTGTTGGGACATACAACTCAAAGTCTGTCACAGGCCAATGTCATTGACTTAGCGTTGTCGAGCAAAAATTGCCAAGAGCTGATCCAATTGACTTCGTTGTCTCTTTGTTAAGCAGTTATTTTTCATCAGGAATTCATAAACCACATACGATGTTTGGCGACCGGGAAAATCGGGAATTGTACTGAAATTACGCGGGGAAGTATGCAGGAATTGTACGTATATTTTACAAATATGATTTATTGTAAGAGAATTCTGCTAGCAATTTATTCTTATTTATAAATTCATTAATCATCGTTATTTTATGGGAAAACAAGTAAATATTAAATAAAGTGACTGGCTCAGATTTTCATCATTTTTACCAGTTAACAACAAGTTTCGTAGACTACAAACGCCATTTCCATTCTAGCTCAGCAGCCGTGCAAAGATTCGGTCTATTCCGCCAGAGCTTATTTCCTGAACAAAGCGACTCGAATACATCGCGATCTTGCTTGAGTCAGGGCAAGGCAAAGCGAATGCGAGAAGGTGTACATGGTGTGCACGGCATGCCACATTTTACCTCATTCATATATGCCCTGCCCCAGCTGGAGCTTAGTCGAATGTCAACCTCAATGTCATTTAGTCATATCTGACACGCTTAATTCTCAATTTTAACACTGCGTAAAATTACTTAAATCATTTAGTACAGTATCGTAACAACAAAAGTTATACCAGATAAGCCACCTACATATATCTGTTCGTGCTAGTTGTAGGTTCAAAGCTATGTTTCTTTATTTAAGAATATGTCCTGTTAAAATAATTGCTGTATGAGAAGATAATTATGTGGACAAAAATATGTAGTAAGTGTGTAAAAAATATATTCAAGAACATTTTTTAAATTAAAAGTTTCAAATTAAAAAAATGAAAAATTTTATTTTTTTTAATAGTAATAGTATCAACAAACTGTTTAAACATTTTAAATATCTATGGCCATTTAGAAAATTTTAAGAAAAACAAAACAAAAGTTACACCTTTAACTTTTGTGTAAGCAGAGTTATGATTGTTTTAACTGTCACAAGAAAATTTTCGATTCCGCCCTGGCGGTATTGAGTCACTGTGCCAACTGACAGGACTGCAGCCTTTAGCCGGTCAGCTGACTTTTGCGCTTGTCGGCATTCACGCGCTAGGTCACATTAGTCAGTGTTGGTAAGAGGGATAGAAATCTACCAAGATAATATTGCTTTCATGAATCGTGAACTGAAAAAAAATAACCAAACACTGAAAATAAATATTTTGCGACAGTTTTAAACTTTCTTAATATTAAATTACTAAAAACCCACCAAGATATTCATACTTTCATAAGTTGGGAACTGAAAAAAAGAATAACCAAAAACAGTAAATAGATATCAAAGTGACAGAAGGTAGAAATTATGTCTTTTCTCAAGACTGTTTACTTAACCCTCAAGCGAATGCTTGCGGAGTTTTCCTCCGCACGTTTTTTTTTATCAAAATAAACAGGAATAATGGGTGTAGGCTCCGTACCCCATGCGCCTCATTCCAGGAATCCCATAAAGCTATTGATACCCAGGGCCGCCACATCTCAGACCCGGGCCCAGGACCAGATTCTGACCACGGGCCCCCAACATTGTATTGAAAAACTCCTTTTCTCTTCTTCCACAAAACTCCTTTACAATGATTGATTTCAAGTTTATGTGGTTGAATAAAATATCTGAATACTCACTTAAGTACAATTTTCCAATCCTTAATTTTTTTTTAATTAATAAATAATACCAACCCTAACTGAAAATACTCTAATAATTAGTTAGGGGTTTTTATTAGTTTTTTTTTATATTTGAAAAAGAACGAATTGTAAATAGTAAAGAATTCAGTGAATTTACTATTTACGTCTATACAAAAGTATAATCGTCTTTAGCTGTAGTGCCTAAATTAGAGGTCCTATCGAAAAATTAAAATCGCTTACTGGATTTAAAATTAAATTTCATATAACTTTTATAGTTAGGTATTTTACCTTATCACACCTCCTTCACCTTCAAAATGTCCTCTAAAGTTTACAATTTTATTAAGGGGCGCTTTCCCCAAATCTGTTTTAAAACATATTTAAATTAAACTGAGTTCAATCGGACGTTTGAACTACGAATGACTTTCCCCAACGCATGGTCATGATGGTTTAGTTTTACTTCGATTTGTTTCAGCTCATTTAAAACATTGGTGTTTTCCTTCATTCCAGCCATCTTGATATTGTATGTTTGGCAGTTATCGATACAATAATAGAAACGATTTTGACTCATGGAACCTTGTTACTGTTCCCATACAATCATGGAGGAAACTATATACGCTGTACAGCATCTAGGACCACATTAGCTGTTCTTTTATACTTTCTGAAACTATTGGAAAATTCGAATTTGTCGCATTTGTAAAACAGTCGGCCCAGACTCTAATTTTCGTTGGACCTCTGGTTCTGGGAATCTCTCTGTCGAATTCCTCTTCATCTACTTCATTCAATAGTTCAATTATATCATCCATATTTAATTAAGGTTAAAAACTGAAAGATTATTTACTTAAATTGTTCGATAAATCAAAAAAATAAAACACCACGAGTTAAAAAAGAAACAAGAATTAAAAATAACAAAATTGAGAATGCCTAATAGAAATTTAAAATAAACTGTTATTGTTAATGAATAACGGAGCTATTTTTAAGAAAGTCTTACAAGCCTAAATTATTTTGCCATAAAAATCTTACTTGTTATGGAAACAAGAATCGTTTACATTGTCAAACAGCAGTTCTACTTCTCTGTACAAAGGATATTTTTCTATGTCCTTCAGTTAAACCATGCTTCGCAACTGAACTACATAGGATAAATTAAACAAAGTTCAAACAGGGATTTTTTTTTGGAGAAAGTGGATCCGTAGGTTTAAACTAGATTCACAGTTAAGCGTGATTTGGGTAAAGCGCCCCTAATTTCCATTTTCTTTTTTGTGTAATATTACATGAATCTCAAACTCAATATTATTAATAATAAATTAAAATAATATTTGATAATATTTTACACCTCCAAATTTAAGATAATAATTAATGTATAAAAGCCACCTATCCACACTTATATTTTTAAAGCTGTTTCAAATACCCAAATTTATTAAAATAAATAATCAATATTTTCATACATAATAAAATCAGTGAAAGTGTGATGGCTTGCAAGTGCCTAAATGTGAATTGTGCTACCTAAATCTACTAAACAACATATGTGATGTACAAAATTTGATTCCAACAATGCTAACAATGAGCAAAGGGGAGTTGGAGAGAAGCCTCCAAAGAGTCATGACATGTTAAAAACTAGGGAGTGTTAAAATTTAATATGAAAATAAAAGGCCACGACCTTGGTGTTATCCTACTTAATTAGTGTTTTCAGGACATAAGGCCTGAAATTTTCATTAGTCAATGGTGCATGGAGAGAAATAGGCCCATTTTATTGTTTAGACAACTCTCCACCAGAAGCCTACAGGATTGGTAAGACCTCTCCATTTTGAAATACTCATCAAATCTCAAGAAATTTGAATATGTATTATTTTGGCACAAATTTTCAACCAACAAGAATTCAATTAAATGAACTAATAAGTATTATTTAATAATTGAAGAAAGTTTATCAACAAGAAAAATTTTACTTGAAAAATAATTCCAAAATTTAAGAAGCCAAACCAAGAACAATCATGTGGTCAACCATTGTTGGGGACAGTTTAGTAGTGATCTTCTGAAGAAGATAATTTAAAGTATTTTCCTATTCAATAAACTTTGAACTGAACTTAAATTACATAAATTAATCTGAACTTAATGTTATTTCAAATATTGACCTTATTCTCTCCTCTGACATTCATTCAAGGCACGAAACCAACCCCTGATGATCATTTATATTTGAAACTATTGTATAGGACTTAGTTACATATCTTATAAAGTACCTCCATTTGAATATTAATAAACATAATAATTATTCCCCAGATTGTAAAGCTTGTAATGTATCCCAATGTGAATGAGAATATTATTGTATTAAAGTAATAAAATTTATTGTCAAATATATCCATCTCTCATTTCAGAATATGTTATTGTAAGCCTAGGGCAGCCATCTTGAATAAACATTCAATAGGTATTTACTATTGTATCAGCTGGGCAAAGCCAAATCAGGGCAAACGATAAAAACCATTCAAGAATAAAGATTAAAGATAGGCTAAAAGAAAAATGAAATCTGGGTTTAAAGAGATAATTTTTACATTTGTTTATACTTTTAGGTTAATTTATTTTTGTCCAAGAGACCTAATTTTTGACATTAGTTTTACCCTTCAGGTTTATTGGAAGTCATCCGCCAATTTTACTATGTTTCAACCCCTAGTAATTCCAAAGTTGAACTTTAATCAAATATTCAATTTCCCTCAAGTTTTTAATATTTTGCTGATTTATTCTTTGGCTGATAAATCAAACTTTCAACAAGATATTAGTCAGTGTCACCCTTTACCCGAAGTTATTTGCCATTGTTAACCTCTTTCAACCCCTAAATCTCGCCAATAAATTAATCAAATTCAGCATTTTTCCAAATGTTTGGCAATGTTATTTTCAAAAAAGTACTTTTTAGCAAATTTCCCCTTTAGGGAAGAAGCTCATAGGTCTCATGATAAGACCTAAGCATGAGACCATTATAACTTTTTTTGAGGTTCCTAGATGCCAAAAACACCATTTGTTCATTTTCATATCTATTATATATGACTTTTTGTCATATGACAAAAATCAAACAATAATTTTGAAACTTTACATTGAAGGGAAATATATATACAGTAGAACCTCGTTTATCCAGACTAACTGCACCGGACATGATCCGGAAAAACAAAAATCCGGTTAAAACGAAAATAATAGGAATATCAATAAAAACAATACATATTGGAAAAACTTACCATTTATTTATCATAACAACGTCTAAAAACAGATTCACTTTAGTACTGTACATCAAACAATAGTAATGTACACACACGGGAGAAATGTACAGTACAGTATATCATACCCAAAAACACAGTGTTGAAGGGTCGCCAAGCCCTAAAAATATGGGATATCAAAGAGCATACCAAGTCAATTTAATTTTTCTGTAGTTCAACAATGTTCATTAGAATACATAATTGAATTTGTTTGAATACTATTGTTCTGAATACAGATTACAATTCTTCTACATGTACTTGGCCAGCAGCTTATGAATTTATATATTGATGTTAAAAGTCTTATTCTACGTATGTCACTTTGGAAAACACAAACATAACTAATTTAGCGTTTGTTAAGCTGCTGGCCAAGTACATGTAGAAGAATTATAATCTGTATTCAGAACAATAGTATTCAAACAAATTCAATTATGTATTCTAATGAACATTGTTGAACTACAGAAAAATTAAATTGACTAGGTATGCTCTTTGATATCCCATATTTTTAGGGCTTGGCGACCCTTCAACACTTTGTGTTTTTGGGTATGATATCACTGTTTTTTAATAGATAAATATAGTAAAATATAGATGAAAAATAGTAAAGATGAAGGAAGATTTTGCAGCTCGTAGAAAGATGGGAGTGGGCTCAAATTAAAGGTACCGATTCCGTGATGGCGTGAAAAATACTGAAATTGCTTGAAATTTACCAGAAAATATAACGTAAAATAACGTGAGAATAACGTAAAATATCTGCACTGGGATCTAAAAATGTCAGCTTTGTTTACATAAAACATGTGATGCTGATGTTTGATTGAAAACCATCTTCTTTGATTGAAGCTACTAGTGAAATATAATAACCACATCTTGTAGTTTCTCCTAAATTGAATTTAGCATTTTTCACTTTGAATGTGTTTCCAATTATTTGAATTTCTGTATTTTGAAGCCCTGGTATGAGAATATTTGTAATTTTCATGTTGAATGAATTCCAAAGTTGTAATTGAAAAATCAAATAGTTACTTGTGCTTGAAATTATTGTTTTTTGTAAGCAGTTGCAACAATAGGTACACGTTGAGTCCACAATAGGTTGCCATTTTTCACACTGACGGTTGAATAATTTTTCAAATTTATCTTTTTTAGTGTTGTGAGGAATTGAAATTGGAAAACTAGAGTTACTCACATCTACATCCACATTTGTGGTTGCAGTTTGAACATTTTGTCCTATAATGTTTAGCATGTATTTAAAATGTAATTCAAGGGGTTGATATGATGTTATTAGTTGATTGAAAAATTCAGCGCAATCTTGTTGTTCGATTGAGTTAAAAGGAGGTCCTAACTGATTTCTGATATTTACTGAACCTAAAATTTGGTCGTTTTTTGGTGGGATATGGCCAATTTAATCATAGGGGAATCAATGCGTAGTTTGTTATGGAGGTTGTGATAAGTTGGCAGTTTAAAATACACTGTATTGTTGCATTTGCATAGCACGATACATTATCAGAATTTTGAAAACCAAATAAATATTATTTTCCAGATTCTGGATCGCATATGATATAAAGAAGGCCGCACCAGTGTGGCCTTGATAAGGCACTGTAATATATAGCCAGTGGAATTGAAATTAATTAACTTGAAACAGCTGTTCATGTGTTTAACCTATAAGTACAATATTCAATGAAACTCTAGATGCAAACGGTACCTAACCCTTGGCAGTTCGGGTATTCTTAGGACCAGGATTAGTAGTTACAATGGACATGCATTGCAGATATTCAGCTTAATATGCAAGAACCCTAAATGTTGCGGTATTATCACAAAACAAATTGCTATTGCTACTCGTATTTATTGGCGAGATTAGGATCCTGGGGATCGACGTTACTCGCTCCATCACCAATGGACATGCTTTGTGACAAAATCGTGAACCCTAAAACTTTGGATAATTCTTGAATTAAAATTTTTGTATGATAGACCTTATCAAACATTCGGCGCTATGCAATCTTTGACTTTTTCCAGTTTGTGAGTAAATCTTTATTGTTTACCTGACTCCGCAAACAGCTGATATTGCCTCTGTTCAAACAAGGATATTAGTGTATTTACTGGAGGTACTGTGACGATAACTTTGTTGATGAAAACCGGCCCTTTCATTTTGTCAGGCTTTAGTAATTTAGTAATGAAATACCATTCTTTTAACACAAATTTAAATCGAATCTTGAACATAAGTTTAGGTAAGGTAAAACGAAAATAGATTATAAAAGACACACATTCATTATAATTTATATAGATATTTGTAAAACTATATAAATAAGTTTCATTGTTACAGAATCCTTAAATAATCGTCAAAAAATAAGCCTATTCACAATATAAAGAAAGAATAAATTAAACAAAACAATCTCCTATCCTACCGTCCTCCCCATAAGCTTAAAACTTACCAGCTGATCAAAGTTTTACTGACGAAATAGTTTCTTCGTGGACTAAGCTTGTTTACATTTTAAATGTCAACGAAGATTTGAAATGAAAATTTAAAAAGTTGCTAGTTTTAATATATAGTGCTTTCAGACTTTGTTCAGACTATCAAAAGGCACTACTACGAGAAAAAATAGGAGTGAGTGTGAAGTTTCATTCAATTCTGATGAGAAATAAAGTCGCTAGGCTTTCTGAACAAATCGAGGTGGAGGATTCGTTCAAAAGTGCAAAACCGGTAACTTTTTTGGTGACTTTTAGCGTTTATTCTTAACTTATTAGAAGTATTTAAAACAACCTGTTGTGTTTTTTGAAGTTTTTTTGGCCAGTTTATTATGTTAAAGCAAAGTTATATTAAATCAAGGCTCTAATTTTCTTTTTTGAAAAGTGAAAAATCGGCTCCTAATCTGCGCTGTTAATATAGTCACTCACGTCGTTCATTCGTCGTCTGCTGGTGGACTTGGCGACGAGACACGACCGTGCCTCTAGATTCAGTTTTTATTAAGGCCTGTAAAAAAATCGTCTTATCTTCTTTACTCATACTGAGCAACAACAAAACATGTCAACGCGAAGGGTGAGGGATGCGTCGACGTGGAGGGGGGGGGCTATTTTTAGCAAACGGGCAGGGTAAGAGATGCCCCAAGGTCATTGCCTCCCGTGCAGGTATTGTTCGGTATCGAACATCGATGTTTTCAAAACATCGATGTTCGATGTTTTTACCATCAATGTTAGAAAGTCGATATTTTCCTACCATCGATGTTTTTGTATCAATGTGTTTTTAAGTGGAATTTTAAGATAGATTTAGTCTTTTTCCGACCTCAGAATATGGAAATTAAATAGGACTGACATTTCCAATTTTATTCTAGATACGGTATAATAATAAGCCTAATAATAACAACATTAATTTGGAAGGTTAATTTTTCCATTTTTAGAAAATGAATAACGATATATCGAGATTAATAACTTCGATATGATTTAGTTGAAAACATCGACGTTTTTCGCTTAAAAACATAAATGTTTTAGAATCGATGTATTTGCAACATCGATGGTAACATCGTTGGTGAACTTTCGATGTCCGAACATTACGTGCAGGTGCAGTCGCTCGGCCCACATTGAGTCATCACGCATCGGCTGTGGCGGGCGGCTATAGCTTCACATACACTACTCACGTATTAGTCAACATACAAACACGGAACAAAACAAACTCAGTTATCATATAAAATACAATTATCGCGATTTACAGAACATTTGTATTTAAAGTTAATTGTAAAACAATGTGAATGCTGTGTCTAAAATTTTTATTTTTGTGTCGAAAAGTCTAATTTATTACGGTAATATTGGACAAGATTTTTGATCCGGATAAACCTGAGAGCCGGATAACCGAGGTCCGGATAAACGAGGTTCTACTGTATGTCTTTAAGCACGAAAATTCCTGTAAAAATGGTTCAATCTGAATTAAATTTGGCACAGACATGTTAAGTAGTAATTATTGGACGAGTTCAAAAACCAGCTTGATCAGAATTTTTTCATCATTTTAATTTCATTGAAAGGTTTCCTCAGCCGGTACCTGAGCATAAGCCTTACTTGGCCCCAGCCAGGCTTGAGGCCATCGCCCCTGGCTGTCGGGATGGCTTAAGACCATTATGCTCGTCAGCGGCAAAGCCGAGCCCGTAGAGGAAGGGGTTGCCCCCAAGCCTCTAACCAGGGCAAACTGACTACTCATGACCACCAACTAGTGCTTAAACGGACACAAGCCACGGATGACAAGCGCCCTTACCACACCATCGGGGTGGAGGTCTACGTGAGCTTCGCATGAGGCCTACCTTACCTCTGACAGCATAGCTGCCTTTTTGAGCCAGAACAGGACACACCGGACTCATGGTGGTGACACCATAAGCCCGGGGGGGACATGCCCTGCCCATTTCGTAACCACATACCACACGAGACCAATCCCAAATGCTGGTCCACCAGCCCTGACCGAGAGTCGACCCCAGCCAGAGCCAGCGGGGCCTGAAACCAGCACCCGTGGTACTTCGTTTGTCCATGCATCCAGCCTCGCGGCCTTCCACTATGGGTTTCCCATTACGGAGGCGGGATTAGAAGTGCGTCCCACCCGGGATACTAGGTTAAACCCGACACCCTTGCTCAGCGGGACTACCCAAATAGCCCCCTCCAATGGACTGCGAACCATCCAAAGACCTGACGTGAGCCCCGCCAGGTTCCCCATTTTCACTGCCAGTAGACCTTTGCCTTCACTCTGGGTAGGACCAGTGATCGAGAACAAAGTCAAGACCCGGCCCTGTTTCACACCTCGGCCCCAAAATATTGGCCCAGGAAAACCTTCAAGTCCCTCACCAAGGAGCTAGTTCCAGAGACAAAGATCAGCCCCGGTCAAGCTACTTCCAGAGACAGGGACGTGCCCACGCACCACCCTCCCTCTGAGGGGAAGCTTGATCGGACTGTTGGAAGTGGGGGGTAAACCCCTCCGTAAATGGGTTTTTGTGATTTTTTAAGTAGAAAAATAAAAACTATAAAATTCTTGTTTGGCCCATTGAATTCAGCTTATTAAAGCAATTTAGTATTTTGAATGGTTGCGCTATGTCCATTGGTTATTGAGATATCGCTAGTGGTAAACACAGTGCGTTTGCCCAATGTTAATCTTATGGGAAATAAATAAAATTCTCTAAATCACTCATTTATTTCTAAACATATCTGAATGAAACTTGGTATATGACTTCATTTGAGTGATATCTACTGGATAATTGCAAGAAATATCTAATTTCACACTTCCATGGCAGCAAACATGCATACTCATTTCCTATGATATTCTTATGGAGAAAATTGTTGTATGCTCATTTCAGGATTTACTTTGATTTTACTTGATTTGAAGCTCCGCCTAAATGATTTATTTAAGCATTTAAAATTCTCTGAGTATGCAGGTCTACTGCAAAGGGGGTATTCCTTACCTGCTGGCCCCACCAATCCTCTTCCATTCAGATAACTAAACCCCCAAAACCAATAACTCCCACACCACTAATTACCCCTCCCCTGAACACACCAAAGATACCTTGTTTAGGATTTTTAAAGAGTTTTAATTTTGTTTTGTGACTTCATTATTCAACCCTTCAATAAGGGGGTCTCAGAACAAGGGGCCTGGGAGCAGAGCCCCCAGCAAGCCGAAGGCGAGTTATTTTTATCCTTTCGCAGGTTTGTATGATTGCTCGACAGTATTATGAAACATTGATCTCATTCATCATATGAAAATATTTTCCTCTGCAACAAGTATTTTCACATTCCTTTTGCTGGCAGGTCATCACCCGAACATGTGAAGGGCCCCGCATCATCATCTCACTGCTGTGAAGACAGTCTCAAGTCTGTGCCCAAATCTCCTTCAAGATCCAGATCGCCTCCCAAGCATCAAAATTCAAAATTGGAAAATTTATTTAAAGTGCTTATCATTAATTATCAGTTATTTGAAAATTCACAACCGAATGAAGAAAAGTTTTCAATTTGGCATAATGAATCAGACAATATTAATAGACATTATCAGAAACTATGCATGGAGCGCAATCCATGCAGAAGATCGATAGATGAAGTAAGATCGCTGGCAAGTGTCAGCACCGTGCCAAATGCAAAGCTGTCATCTAAATTGTCAATTGCCAGTATGGAGACTGTGGCACGTAATCAGTCATCTAGACTGATGCCAAGATATTACAATATTAATTATTACCCTAGACCAAATAACAGAACTCCCAGGGGGCCCTATCCACATAGAGGATCAGACCAAAGATGGCACGGAAGTATAAACAGGGGCAGGGGTAGGAATAGAGGTAGTTATCAGGAATGTAGTTATAGAGGAAGGTACATGTGATGCGGAAAGTGAAAAGGGCCCTTAAGTCGGAATTTTCCGGTTTTGAGTTATTAACATCCTGAAATTCAGCATTAAATTGCGAACAATTTGACATATAATTTATAGTGCTATGATTTTTTTGTCTTTGAGCTATTGGCATTTGAGTTTTAACTAGTAAAAACGGATATTTTAGGAAACCAAGGCACAAAACTTCAAACGTTCACAGAATATTTATTATTAATATTTAAGAAATGAATTCTGTATCAAAATAAAGCTGAAAACTAGATCTTTAATCTCAAATGAAACAGACGTGATAAACTTAAAATTTAATTGTTTAAAAAATTAGAAAGTGAGACGATTGAAAAGGGACCTCAAGTCAGAAGGCAGAATACCGAGGAGTAAAAGATAAATACACTGAAAGACAGGGATTTTTGGACTTAGACAGTATTCTTCTACTACAATAAACTTGAAGTAGTTCACTTATTTGCTGATAGATGTCAGGAGATACCAGTTTTGTGGTGCCCCTGACGACTCGTCTGAACGGGCCTGCACATTTGGGAAATGAGACCTCAAATCGCTCGCCATGTTATTTCCCATTAAGCAACTTGAGGTCCCTTTTTGTATGCATGACATAGGCTACTAAATCGATTATTTATTAGTATTTCTCGGATTGTTATCGCTAAAGTAACCGAATGAATGTGTACAGGAAAGGTTAAGGAATCGTATCCAATCGAAACCTAAAAATCGATATTTTTGACCCAATTTGTCAAAAATGCCCGTACTGTAAAATTAACTCCAGCGACTTGAGGTCCCTATTCACTTTCCGCATCACAATCATACATCACGCTTTTATGTGATGTATGATTGTGACTGATTTTGTAAACCAGGTTGAAATGTTGGTCTTTTAATAATAAAAAAAAATTAATATTTGCTGGTTAGAGGTCTTGTACAATTAGTTATATTGAGAATAATATATTTTTATCAGACAGTTTGAAATTTGTTGCATTGTTGCAAATTTGAAGAAAATCAATATTTGTGTGTTGTAAAAAAACTGCTAAATCAAACTGCTAATGTTCTCCCTTATACTGGCTGCAATTTGTGCCAAAAACCTTTCTACAAACCAATCTCTTGTTTAATATAATTTTTCTCCTGAACTGTTTTTAAGGTTAGCTGAAACGACATACTGAAATGCCGAATAAACAGCTGTTGTTTGCACAAGTAAACCATGTTTTCTTATGGCGGCGTTGCAACTAGGTTTTTGTAATTTTTAGACTCATATCACGCTTTCATTACTTAAAACTTGAAAATGTGTCTTGCGTTCAATAGAGATTGGAGCAAATTTTCAAATTAAAATGTCTCTTAGTCAATAGTAATTTTAAATTGGAGAAATTAAACAGATTTTCCATAACATACATTTTATTATTACATAAAACAATACAGTAATAAAATATTATACAGTAAAGTGCATCACCATAAAAGAGCACATATTCCGTTTATACATATTACGTTTAAATGGCAGTATTCAAGGAAGAGCTTGGAGGTGAGCGAAAGAGAGAATTTGGGGAAGAAGAAGCGCAGGTACCTGTCTCGTGGAGCAAAAGGGATGTTTCGGGCAGTTCTGAAATCTAACTGCTGACCCGTGGAGCGAAAGTGATGTTTCCAAAATAACCATTAACCGTAAAGCAAAAGGGACATACATTTATTTTCTATCCCCAAGGACAACCCTGTCTAAGTGGAAATGGTAATACTTTCCCTCTGAATATTGAAGCAACACAACATTTTCGTCTATAACTCGAGTTCGGAAAATTAGTCGAAATTTTCACTTGGTTTTCCTCTGCTTAAGTCGCCATTCCAAGTAATTTATAATGTTTACCTCGATTTAAGCGCAAATCACCTCTGAAATTAAAAATACCCATAAGTCAAACTGTATATAACTCGTATAAAAATCGTGGTAATTTCCGTGTTAATCCTGTGGTATATTAGAGTTAGCAAGAGTCAACTTACGAAGATATACATTTTTATATAAAATATATAATTTTATGCTATAGGCTAACACGTTTAAAATTTCAACCATTCATGTAGATTAAATTTTGTTGCTCACTTCAGGACAAACTTACTGCAGTAATATCACTAAATAACTTGAAACATTGACAATTTAAAATTACCTGTACTTAACTCGCACGAACAAGGCCGAATGTGTGGATGAAGCAAAGTTCATCTTTTCCCGAACATTGGTTCACTTTGATGTGTGGAAAAGACCGACAATGAACAAGCACCAATGTTTGCTATTTGCCAAATATACAAACACCCATTCACACTACTCGTGATTCAGCGAATCGCTGCTTGCTGCATGCCGAATGACGCATGTGTGGAGCCGCCTTTATGGGAGATGGCTATTCTATTACCTTTGCTGAGTGTATTTGTTTACTAAATCTGAATCGCATGATGGTATGATTATCAGCTTATGATTATTTCATACAGGTAATACAACCTAAATTGCCATTTGAAACACGTGGCTTGTGAAAATTCCACACCGAAAGGTGATTTAGTCCAGCACCTATAGGGGGTTGAGTATGCACTGAAAGTGTAACGGATTTTGACTTTTGATTGTTGTTGCGGGCACATTGAAGATGACCAAAACCGATGTTGTCGTCCTCTCATCTGGTGCACAACTTAAAGGGGAGGGGGGAAGTAGGGGGAGGGTGCGCTCTAAAGAAGCGCTCATATCTCGCGAACTAGATTCGATAGAAACATGCTATAAGTGGCATTCGATTACACACGTTATCCTCTAAAAAATTGTTATTACGAAAAACCCCGTATCTGCCATATAAATTGAGTTATTTAACATTTTATTTTAATTTATTGAAATTAAACACGAAATAACGTGTAATTCTTTGTTTGAAATTCATTGTTGGTGATGGTGATTTTATATTTTGATTAAGATTTTTGCGGACATTTGCCATCACTGATTAGTAAAAAACAAGTTTCACGACGTTTCGGGATCTGGAATCTGATCCCGTCTTCAGGTGGAAGAAAACCTAGAACATAACAAGATTAGTAACACATAGCCAGGAAAACCTGGACAAAAGCACAGCTAAAACAGAGAACTGTAAAAACAGTCACGAAAACAATAAGCTGAAAAGAAAAACAATACATAAAATAACACAGGAATCACAAGTATCAAGAATCACCAGACAGGAGAGAGCACGTCCACACCCAATCAGAGCTGAGCTGAGACTGGTGGGAGGAAAGCAAATGGCGGCGGCAACGGAAATGGCGGCGCCCACAGCCAACCAAATCACGGCGCGCTACCGGTGGCGAAAACCTGAAACAGAGACATGTGATATGCAAATTCCGTGTGTCTGTTTGTGTTTTTTAGTTAATTTTTAACCTGATTTTGCCCCTTGGCCTTGCTACGGGTTAACATGTTATGAGAATTTTGAACAGAATTGTTAGTAATTACCCTATTTGCTGACACTTTATTTTCCCTGTCTTTCAATTCTTTGAATTTCTGATTGGGTGTGGACGTGCTCTCTCCTGTCTGATGATTCTTGATACTTGTGATTCCTGTGTTATTTTATGTATTGTTTTTCTTTTCAGCTTATTGTTTTCGTGACTGTTTTTACAGTTCTCTGTTTTAGCTGTGTTTTTGTCCAGGTTTTCCTGGCTATGAGTTACTAATCTTGTTATGTTCTAGGTTTTCTTCCACCTGAAAACGGGATCAGATTCCAGATCCCGAAACGTCGTGAAACTTGTTTTTTACTAATCAGTGATGGCAAATGTCCGCAAAAATCTTAATCAAAATATAACGTGTAATTATTAATAAAAAACCTTCAAACAACCAATAATATTGTTTGTTATTGTATATTGTGTGTTTTATACTCTAAATCCACATCAAATAGCACTTATTTTAAAATATGAAAAAGTTATATTAGGTTTACGGTACTAGGTGACTGCACGATGACGCCGCCGGCGCCGCGGCACGCCGGCGTGATTTTCATAGTCCAGCAGCTACAACAGAGGAGAGTGAGCATGCATAAAAGTCTGACGCAATGTTGGACCTTGGAGATGCCGGAAACGCATGTCGTCACTTTCCCAGGTGGCCGATAACTTAAGGGGAGGGGGGCACGAAAATATGGATATTTCAGTAGATTTTTCTGCGAAATTAGGCTAAGTTTGTGAGTTTTGTATGCAAGTCTGACTAAATATTTTAGTTTATTTTATTTTATTTCCTTGCTTTAAAACAGGTTACAAAACCCAATTACCTTAAAGCAGTTAAAACTGATACAAATGTCTTTTCACATTTATAATCGTCACATACTGTTGCTGTATGGATTGTTGTGATACCGTTAATGCATGTCGTCATTTTTCCAGGTGGTGGACGACATAATGAGAGGAGGGCAAACATGGCGGAAAGCGCTATGCGTAAAACTACTGTATATCAAAAACGGGATGAGGTAGAACAGCGGGAAAAACGTCATTTTAATCACAAGAATTATTTAAATGGAAAAGGTCCTTAGGTCCAAGGTCGTAACTTTAATAATAAACGACTTACAAAAAATTAAACATTAAAAAATTAGTATTATTACCGATATTTTTTACAAAATTCTGCCAAGCTTTTTTTGCTTTATTTGGTAAATGCGTGATAACCATGTAAACAAAATAAATTTTAATATGTTAACAGATGTAAATATTGCGTAAACAGTGTGTTAACATGTACAACAAGTTATCTTAATTGCGCTCAGTATGGGAGGTTGTTGGGATGTAGAGAAATGTTTCAAATGTTAAATATGAATAAAATATAAATTAAATAATTTCTAAATATTTTTTACTAGGAATTATGTATTGTATTAGTATAAAAATTAGTAATATTAAAGAAGTTTTACTGCGCTGTAGGGAAAGGATTCGTAATAATCAGGTGTACACGTACAATTTAATTTTCAATAGTTATATGATAGGTAATGACATTTGTTATTACGTTCCTTGATGTAATAAAAATTGTTAAAATCAATTAGATTTTAAAATACCTTTAGAGTTGGCAAATTGAATGTATATGTTAGGAACAAATCAGTTTGATAATTGACGACAATTGCTTGTATTATCCAAAGTTTGAATAAATGTTCATATCGGAAAGTTTTCTCTAGTTATTCCCAAATGCCTCTTCTGACGGGGAATTAAAAACATAAATACTACCTCCTACTTTTTTCCAAAATATGTATTTTCACATATAACATCATTGTTAAAGAGAGAATAAAAATTAAATTTCAGTTTACCAATATATTAACCGATAGTAACAGGCCCTGTACTGTTTACTGTGCTTCTTTGTTATGACCAGTGGCTTGGGGCTCCAGAGGGAGTAAACAAACAAGACACCACATAATGTTTTCCTTATAAATCAAGCACGCAGTACAATCCAGATTTAAATTAAATCAAATTTATCATTGGTTTTGTTATCTATTTTTCGAAGGTCCAATTCAATATAAATGCAATTGATAGCAACTATGTTTCGAAACTGTCTTTTGAGGTACAACTTAAAATCCTGTTTCAATTCATATTTATGGTCTCCCATTGTTTTAATAGTAAAAACTGACTAGAAATTATTTTATTAATATTTTATTCGTATTTAACATTCGAAACATTTCTCTACATCGCAACAATCTCTCACAGTGGGCGCAATTAAGATAACTTGTTGTACATGTTAACACACTGTTTACGCAATATTTAAATCTGTAAACATATTAAAACTTATTTTGTTTACATGGTTATCGCAAAAACCCTTGGCAGAATTTTTGTAAAAACATCGGTAATAATACTAATTTTTTAAATGTATAATTTTAAGTCGTTTATTATTAAATATACAACCTTGGACCTAAGGACCTTTTTCATTTAAATAATTTGTGTGATTAAAATGACGTGTTTCCCGCTGTTCTACCTCATCCCGTTTTCAATATACAGTTTTATGCATATCGCTATCTGCCATGTTTGCCCCCTCTCACTATGTCGTTGACCACCTGGAAAGTCATGACATGCATAAACGGAATCACAACACTCCATACAGCAACAGTATGTGACAATTTAGTCAGACTTGTATAAAAAACTCACAAACTTAGCCTACTTTCGTTAGAAAAATCTACCGAAATATTCATATTTTTGTGTTTTATTTAATATCTCTTTTATCAATCGAGATACGTCCTCGGACCTTACAACCTTTCTTGAAAGCCATAATTTTACAAACAAAACTACGTTTAAACTTACGTTCTATCTTTAACCGTTTTCGAGATATCCGCGTTTTAAAACGTAGCGCCCCCGCCATCTTTGCCCCCCTCCCCTTAAGTTATCGACCACCTGGGAAAGTGACGACATGCGTTTCCGGCATCACCAAGGTCCATATTACAACAATCTGCAAAAAATTGCTTCAGACTTTTATGCATGCTCACTCTCCTCTGCAGCTCCTGGACTATGAAAATCACACCGGTGCAATCTTCGCCGCGCGCCACCGGCGCACCGGCGGCGTCATCGTGCAGTCACCTAGTAAACCTAATATAACTTCTTCATATTTTTAAATAAGTGCTATGTGATGTATATTTAGAGTATAAAACCCGCAATATACAATAACAAACAATACTATTTGTTGTTTGAAAGTTTTTTAATAACAATTAAATGTTATTGTGTTTAATTTTAATAAATTAAAATAAAATGTAAAATAACTCAATTTATATAGCAGACACGGGGTTTTTCGTAATAACAATTTTTTTAGAGGATAGCGTGTGTAATCGAATGCCGCTTATAGCATGTTTCTATCGAGTCTAGTTCACGGGATATGAGCGCTTCTTTAGAGCGTACCCTCCCCCCTAAGTTGTGCACCTGCTGAAAGGGCGACAACATCGGTTTTGGTCAACTCCAATGTGCCCGCAACAACAATCAAAAGTCAAAATGCGTTATACTTTCAGTGCATACTCAACCCCCTATAGGTGCTGGACTAATTGTGGAATTGGGTTTTGGCTATTGGGTTATTACTAAAATATAGTTTGTATTTGAATTTAGTGGACATTTTTAAGGCCAAATGATGTTTCTATTCTAAATATGGAAGGTGAATACTGTAAGAAGGTTGCTTTGTTACACTTGGCATTTTTGCAAGTAGGGGTGTGCAAGTAGTGATTTTTGAAGTCGAGTTAAGTTTTGAAAAATACTCGTGAGTTTCAAGCTTTTTTTGAGTCAAGTCTTTTAAAGATTGTAACATGATAATCATCATGTTTCTACATAATCGTCATGTCAAAAATTGTTATTAGCCAACTACAAATTACAATATTTAAGGTAATTAAACTTAAAAGAGTTACTTTACTAAGAGCAGAAATACAAATAAATAATACAAAAAAAGAAAGAAAACCTTTTACTTGAACTCACAATAATTCTTGATTTGATATATTTTTCAAGCCTAACTTGTGTTTAAGGCTTACTTGGGTTTTTAAATTAAATGAAAACACTGACTATAAGCCATGACCAATTTACCTGACTCAATTCATGATTAAAATATTTACTGTCAACAAAATATTTTGTGTCAACAAAAAAATTAAGTTATTTGTTTGGAATGGTTTCTAAAATATAACAAAAATATTTTTTTAAGAGATGTAATAATAAAATAACCTCAAACTATAGAAAAGGTAGAGTGATATAAAAGTTTATGTGTCTTTAAAAACTAAAAAGAACTTTTTACTTCAAGTATAACGAATGAGGTTTCAGTTATATTCGTTAAAAATGGATTGACATGGTGAGAAATGGACGTAATATTCTTTCGCACGAACCAATTTTGGGTAAACGGCGAGAGTAACTTCAAATTCAAATTTGTTTATTTTTTCACAATAATCAATTACATAAAAAGTACAATGTTGAGGAGTGAAAAAAGGTCCCTGCTTGAGAGCAGAGACCAAGTCGCTATACTATAGACAAAGTCTTTGACAATGTCCATCGCAAAGTTTCATTTAGCGCCAAAGCAGAACACTATTACAAAATTAAACAACAGATAAATAAACCTCTAAATATGTACCAAATGTGGAAAAAATAAAAATGTATAAAAGGAGAAAAACGTCTAAAGCGCTATCGTATTTCGCGGCCTTTCACGAATTCCGCAAAGTTTTTTTAGCCGTTTAGCCGCCACTAACAAACGCGCGATCGTTATCGCGGCCGACTGCGAGTTTTGCAAAGCTACGTTTGCCGTTTTTATTCGCGATCGGCAAATACGCGCGATCCGTTTTGCGGCCGATCATGAGTTTCTCAAAGCTGGATTTGCCGTTTATTCGCGATCGGCAAATACGCGCGATCGTTTTTTTGCGGCGGATCGCAAGTTTCGTGAAGCAACACTCTTGTTGCGATCGCTAAAACGATCCCGTCTCGAAAATTTCCTGAAACTAATTTATATCCTGCCCAAAAATCGGGAATTTAATTTCCCCAAAAATTTCTGATTTTTCTCATATTCTCGGGGGGGGGGGGGGGGGGGGCAATTGCCCCCTTTGCCCCCCCCCTTGGATCCGCCACTGGTTACATCCCCAATATTTTTCCAAAACTCTTTAGCGTTACCCCTTGCAGTTGAAATTTTTTTACAGCAATAAGATTCTTTGGCTGTACTTATCAATGAATTTAAATTGTTTCTGTATGTTTTAAAAGTGTTTAGTAAATTCGTATTAAAAGGTTGTTTTTTTGTCAGCTTACATAGCTTATCTCTCCGATGAATCGATTTAAGAAGCCCGTTCGTGATCCACGGTTTAATTTTGAAGCGTTTAGCCGGAATACGCTGTACTTTGGATTATCGAAGGATAATATTTTTCAGATTGTTAATAAAAATGTCGCAGCTAATGCTAATATTCGTATTGTTAAAACTGGATTCCAATCCTGAACTTGAATATTGTGAGCTAACAATCCTTCCTCGATGTAAGAGACAAATGAACCATTACTTATTTTATTGATTTGTGAATCGGTGTCCATTTTAGCAACAACAAAGAAATGATCTGTCATCTCGGACATAATTACCCCTGATTTGATATTGTTTGTATTTCTAGCATCAACAAAAATGTGGTCCAAACAACTTTGAGAAAAAGCAGTAAACCTCGTCGGAATATCAATGCAAGATACAAAGCCAGCCTCATACAAAGTGTCTAGATAAAGCTGCGAGAGAGGTTCAGTATTATTAGGCAAAATGCAACAATTAATGTCCCCAACAATCCAGTGTTTGCTCCGCCTGTCCCGGCCGTCGCAGTAGGTCGCAAGGTCAGAGATAAACAGCTCAAGGTCACGGCCATCCCTAGGAGAGCGATACACGGCGAGTATCGTGAACCGCTCCCTACTGTAGGTCAGATCTAGCTTCAAACCTGTGGCGCCGTGCAAACACACTTCCTCATGACACACAGCGAAACATTCATTCAAATACACTATCACACCGTCATTCTGGTTCCTTCGCACTGAATTCAAAATCGCAACATACCCATCCATACCAACAATTAATGCATCAGACTCACACTGCCAGGTCTCCGTTAAAATAATAACATCAAACCTTTTATTAAAACTATTTAAACTAACCATCAACTCATCTACATGTTTACTATAGCTACGCACGTTGGCGAGAAATATAGAAAATCCGTTGTGCCAGTCAATACTAGGTTCATCCACCAAGAAAAATCCAATTCGTTATAATATTCATACAGCTTTGGTCTAACACATCTAAAATTCTCAATGTCAATGAAAGGATCGCCCATGCACTAGCTACATCCGGCCGGCCGCAAAACCCTAATTAAACTTAGTTATTTTTCCACTAAAAAATTACTGACATTCAATAAAAAAATATTTTAATATTCATCAAAGGAGACAAAATTAATAATATGGCAAAACAGACCTAATTTATTGTGAGAAAAAAACACAATTCAGTATTGTCTACGTCAATACTCGGTTTAGACAGTATGCATATCAAACGGAAAAGATGCATTAAATTATATATGTGACCACATGTGTTAAACGTAATCCAGCTATTATTCTCAGTACAAAAGATCGCCCTTGCGATAGCTACATCCGGCCGGCTACAGAACCCTAATTGAATTTGTTAATCATCAGCTAGAAACTACTGACATTCCATTAAATATTATATTAATATTGATAAAAAGAGACTAGCATTACATGGCAAAGATTACCCACTTTGAAGCGACAAAATAAAGCAAAGTTTATTAATATCCGAGTCATTTCTTTGTCACGATAGTAGGCCTAAGTATTACAAATTGCATTTAAGAAATTATAAAGATATAACCCCCATATTTTTAAACGTAATAAATAGCTATTGATCTGGAATCAAAATCGTCCATGTAATTGCAATTTTATGTTTTACTTAATAGTAATCAAACATTACATTGTTTCTGTAAAATAATTCACTATTTAACAATTGTAAAACTTATTTTATTTCTTTGTCTCAAGAACATTACGTGTGTAGAAACAAAACTGAAAACTGTAAACATAAATATAATCACTCAACTCCTGACATTTTGATCAGCTGTACATTACACTTTTCCCCCGGACAAATAAAGTTCTAACGTAGGTAGGGTTTAAAACAACTATGAACTATGATGCTGAGCCAAATCGCTGTCGTGTCTTCTGTGTTCTGCACCAGCCTCGTTGACGATGTAAGACACCGGACTTGTACGTTGTATTACACGGCCTTTCCTCCAGTGCTTGTCTATAGCTAATTTAACCCAAACTGCGTCTCCGGGCTGGAATTTACGCCACTTTGCAGCTCCATCGTGGTTCGCTCTTTGTTTTTCTAAAGATTCGTAAAGCTTTTTAGAACGGTCGGGTTTCAGCAAGCTTAAAGGTGTCCTAAGTCTCCCAAACATAAGTTCTCCTGGGGATTTCCCGGTGGTTTGGTTTGGAGTGATCCTGTGATTGAAAAGAAAAGTTGTAAGAGATTTCATTATGCTGTGACCTTCCAGCTTTTGCGCTTCAAATCTCTTTTTAAAAGTCTGGATGTAACGTTCCGCCAGCCCATAGGAACGTGGATGGTAAGGCGCTGTAGTGACATGCCGGATATTACGTCTGCTGCAGAAACTCTTAAATTCATGTGAAGTGAATTGAGGCCCACTGTCACTATCATTTTAGGCAATCCGAATGCTGGGAATACTTCTTCAAGCATTGTGATTGTCTTCTCTGAAGTGATTTTTTTTCGTCGGCAACACTTCCAACCACTTTGTTGTTGAAGCTACTATAACCATCCAGTAAAATCCATGATAAGGTCCAGTGAAATCAATGTGAACCCGAGTCCAGGGTTCTTGAGGAACAACCCACGAAAATAGAAGAACCTCTGGATCATTCTTTCTTGTCATTTGACATTTATTGCAAGATCTTACATATTCTTCTATCTCCGAATTCATACCACGCCACCAAACGTGAAATCTGGCGTATGAACGCATACCAACTATTCCGGGATGACGCTCATGAAGAATTTGGTTTGCTGTTTGTTGGAGCAATTTCGGAACCACCACACTTCCTTTCCAAAGCAAAACTCCGTCTTCATAGCTGAGCTCGTCTCTTTTATCATAAAATATCTGACACATCTAACTGAGTTATATTTTGATTAGGATTTTTTCCGGACATTTGCCATCACTGATTAGTAAAAAACAAGTTTCACGACGTTTCGGGATCTGGAATCTGATCCCGTCTTCAGGTGGAAGAAAACCTAGAACATAACAAGATTAGTAACACATAGCCAGGAAAACCTGGAGAAAAACACAGCTAAAACAGAGAACTGTAAAAGCAGTCACGAAAACTCTGTTTTAGCTGTGTTTTTCTCCAGGTTTTCCTGGCTATGTGTTACTAATCTTGTTATGTTCTAGGTTTTCTTCCACCTGAAGACGGGATCAGATTCCAGATCCTGAAACGTCGTGAAACTTGTTTTTTACTAATCAGTGATGGCAAATGTCCGCAAAAATCCTAATCAAAATATAAAATCACCATCACCAACAATGAATTTCAAACAAAGAACTAACTGAGTTCTCTTCTGTCAGGCCAAACACTTTGTAGGTACTGTATTACTTGCTGTAAACACTCATCCTTTGCAGTCTGTTCTTTCAGGTACTTCTGTGTTATGTGAAGATAGTCAAGGAGCAACTGCAACACTTGCTTTCCAAACTCCCCTTGTGTGTCTACGTTGGATTTAACTACTGGTAACCAGGACAGTAACTCTGCAGGAGCGTTCGCCTTTCCTTCATTGTACTTAATTTCGAAGTTGTACGCTCCTAGTATCACTGACCATCTGGTTAATCTGTCGCTGGTGATTTTTGGAAGTTCAGTATGTTGCCCCAAGATGTGCACCAGTGGTTTATGGTCAGTCCTTAGAAAACCTACGGCCGTAAATGTAATCGTGGAACTTGGTAACGGCAAATATAATACCCAAAGCTTCTTTATCAATGACCGAATAACTTTTCTCAGAGCTCTGTAGTACTCTTGACGCAAACGCGATAAGTCTAATGGTACCATCAGGAAACTGGTGGCTCAGTACCGCTCCAAGACCAGCGTTACTTGCATCAGAATCCACTTTCAACGGTAGGGTCTCATCGTAGTGAACTAGTGTGTCCGAAGATGTCAGTGTGGATTTCAACCGTGTCAATATTTCTTCATCTTGTTTAGTCCAGTTCCACAATGATTTTTTTCCATAACAAATGTTACATATTTTCCCATTTGCTGGGCAAGGCGAATTACCAGTGTGTAGCAAACCTCCACATTGGAAACAATGCTGGCCTCTAATAAGTGTTGACACCGGCTGTGTATCTGTTTTTGATGGTCTTGTAGCGTTAGTTTGGTAACCCTCATAAGTACTAAAAGATGTGACCTGCTTCTGAGTTCTGTCCACACGTTCAAGGTTGAGGGCAGTTTTTTCAACATCTTTGAACAAAACTAGCATCAGTATGTTGCCTCAGAAGTTCTTTTTGCTATTCCTCATTATTGATGCCCAACAAAAGTTGATCTCTGAGACGTTCATCGAGTGACGCTCCAAATTGACAACGGCCGGCCAGACCTCTTAAGCTGTTAACGTATTGACTAACAGACTCACCTGTAAGCCTATATTGGCGTCCAAACGTCACTCGCTCCCCAAATGTGCTGTAGGAGCTTTCATAATATAATGAAAGAACCTTAGTGATTTCGTTGAAACTCTTGGAAGTTACCGGTTCAGGTCGAAAATGGTCTGCCAGTAGTTTGAATGGCTTGGCCCCAATTTTTTAAAGAAGTAGATTCTTACATAATTCTTCCGATTTAATATTGTGCAGTGCGATTTCTATGTTGAAGCGTTGAAAATAGTAATCCCACTCTTCCTCCTCAGGGTCGAAATGGTCAAACCTAAATGTTGCATGTTGTTCAATAGAAGTGCATGTTGCTGTAGAGGTGTTCTCATCATAATCATTTTGTCTCTTATTTCTTTTTGCCATGGTCCCAGCGCAAAATGTAAAATAATTCACTATTCAACAATTGTAAAACTTATTTTATTTCCTTGTCTCAAGAACATTACGTGTGTGGAAACAAAACTAAAAACTGTAAACATAAATATAAACTCTCAACTCCTGACATTTTGATCAGGTGTACATTACAGTTTCCTCGAAACTAAACAAAGAATGCTAATCTTACTGTCACTGTAACGTACAAAGAATGGCCGGTTGGATAAACTGAGTAAATAATTGCATTTGGTATTTATTTAAAGAATAGAATAGAATAGAATAAATTTTTATTTTCTCAAAATACAATATTACAAACATTTTAATACAACTTATTTTGTGAGAGTCAAACTAACAGTTTTAAATTGTCTATAAAATATCTGATCCCTCACACTTGCCAGGCTGAAATAAAAACATAAATAAAAATTACACTTTTTGAGAAAATAAAATAGGGCCTCTTTAGGCAATGCCTGTTTTGAGGTTCCTTCACTTAATATTAAAAATAAAAACAGCGAACAGAATTATAACTCATATAATTAAAAAATAATAATTTAGGTCTCTACAATAACAGAGATTTAAATAATAAATAACAGAAAATAATTACACAATACCCTACGTGCATTTTTAAATAATCTACTTCTGTATTTGCATTAAGAAATCTACGTCTTCCAAATTTAATAACCAAAACCTAACCCTTCTTAAATACATTTTAATATTAATAGCTTTTTTTATATTTTCTGGTAAATTATTAAAAAGTTTAGGAGCAATGAAGTTAAACGTTTTTGTAAAAAATGTATTTGATGGCCTAGGAATTGAATATTGCTCAGCATTTCTAAGTCTTTCCTTATGCTTATTTTTAATTTGGTCAATATTTTGAATTTGCAATTAAAACAATTTAAGAACTTTGTAAATGTATATGCATTTCAAAGGAAGAATCTTTTGGGCTTGGAATAGTGGTTTAGACGGTTCAAATCGATTTTTATAACAAATTAACCTTAAAATGTGTTTTTGCTGAATGTATAATGGCTTTAAGTACGATTCATATGTATTTCCCCAAAAAACTATTCCATACTCTTAATCTGCTTTGCACCATTGAAAAATATAAAATACGCAAAATTTGACTACTACTGAGATCTTTTAAAAATAGAAATATCTTAGTAAATTATTTATTTTATCTTTTAGTTTTTTTATGTGGGCTCCCCATCCCAATTTGCTATCTACCTGAAGTCCTAAATACTTTATGTGATCAGTTTGATTTACTATGGCACATTTTAAGTTGCAATCTGTGTGATTCACCAAACAATCAGCACACTTATACCTAATACTATTTCCAAATTGAATTTGTTTCTTAAGGCTGAAATTAATGAATTTTGTTTTTTCTGCACTAAGCAATAAGTTATTTGCAGCAAACTTGCATACTCATTCCCCATGATATTCTTATGGAAATTACAAAAAAATGTCAAATTTCGCTTTGTTGGATTGAATTATGCTCTTATGCATTAGAAATTCGCTGAGTATGCAGGTCTGCTGCAACGGGGGTATTTTATTGTTCATTATTACTATTGCATAGACCAAGTAGCTGTATGGATAATTAGGTTTGGGAGCTTAAAATGGTGCATGAATATGCATTATCTCATTTTTTCTCAAAGACAATCAACAGTAAATAGAATCAGAAAAAATGAGATTCATTTAAACAAACTTCATTTAAAATTGCATCTGCAAACTTGTAACTTACATGGAATCGTGTCAATGAAATTTGCAAATTATAACTAACATACCAGTTCCTTAGCCAGAATCAATTAATTATCACCTATATATTTATGTATACAACAACATACCAGTTGGGTTTCCTCTATTTATTAAAAAATTCCCTTAATAAATAGGACGTTTTCTGAGTCAGGTAATTTTTTAATTTTTTTTTCTATTTTAACAGATTTAAATTAAGATTTATAATAGGAGAAATTTTGTTTTAAAAATGTATCTTTAATAACTCAAAATAACTCTCTACTTCAAGTATTAGAAAACGAGAGTTTAGCTATGATCATCAAAGATTGAATGGCAGTGTGAAAAATTACTATAATATTCTTTCGCACGTATTGAATGTGGGTAAACAGCAGGAGTAACTACTCGGCCCTAAAAATGCTCAATTCCCTAAAACTCACACACCCCTAATTGCAAGGTCATTGTTTAATTTTGTTAATTCATAACCTATGAATTTGGAGAGTCAGTGGCGCAGATGGTAGCGCAATCAGCCTCGGAACTGTGGCTACGAAGCGTCGCAGGTTCGAGACTCAAGCTAGTCACATACTTTTAGCAGTACTGTTCATCCTTGTACACACAGATCAAGAGTCCATGTGGGCGGGGCAAAGGCAAGGTAAAAAAGAGGCCGCTACCCTCTTAAAAAAAAAGAAAAAATATGAAAGTAAATCAATCTTTTATACATGGATTTTAATTTTTTTTTTATGTAGTTTCATATAAAACTAATAAAAAATCGCCTAACTGTAAAACCTAAATATGTTTTTTTAGGGCGAACAGAAATAATTAATTTGATGTAATTTTTTTTATTAATTTAATAACATTTATTTGTACCAGGAACATAAAATTTGTGTTCCTTCTTGTCATTTTATTAAATATTAAGAGTATTTAGAAACAAAGAAAAAAAAGACTTGTTAAAATTTTCACTGCGGTAGAATTATACCCTGAACTTCATTCCAGTGTGCCACGAGTAACGGATTCTTCGTGCCTAGTTATAACCTGTGTGCATCACGAGTAACCGGTTACTCGTGGCAAAGCCAATATTTTCGATCTGCTGAGGATTAAGCTAGAGCACTCTAGTTGCCATCACAGAAACTAAGACAACCTTGTTATCATTCTGCAGCTCAGGATTTGTTTCTGACGTCATCCCAGGAAGAAAACGTGAAAAAAATAAGAACCCTATTTGATTGTAAAGGTTATAAAAATTTAGGAATTCAATAGTACATGATATGGGGATTGCTAATAATATATTTATATGACAAAAATATCAATAAAATGTGTATATTTTGTTTTATCAAATGATAACAGAAAACTAAATTTGTTTTTACATAAATAACATCAGTTTGGCATTAGTAACTGGTTACTCATGTAGAGTTAACAATAAAATTATATTCTCTGAAAAAATACAAATTCATGGATATAACATTTACAGCGATCGGGATCACATTAAAAAAATAACCGAGATATGCAAAACGCACCAAGGAAATTATCTTCGATTTCAGCCATCGCACTCTAGGCCAAAGGCTGGCATGAGTAACCGGTTACTCATGACACAGTGAAGGTGTTAAAAATGTTATTAAATCAATTTTTTGTGATTTTTTCCAGAACGCTTTTGTTTTCACTGAAGAAGGTACGGCACTTTTTGCATTTAACAAATGAAAAAGTCCAGCACTTTCCAAACATATTTTTATTATTTTTTACAGCACTAAAAAGGTTAAGCTGTCATTTATTTTCAGTCAGTGTCGCGATTTTAGTAATTCCTTTGTGTTTCTTCTTGGTTTTAATTTTCCAAGATTCTGTGTCCACTGTGAGACGGTGTGAACACACACGATACAGTACACAAAAAATGTCATATCTCATTAGATTGGTTTAAATATGTTTTAGTGTTCAAAATTTGCTGATTATACAGGTCTGCTGCTACAGGATATTTAAGAATCCAACCACACACAAACATCAATTCGCTCAGATTATATGGTGTTCCATTGTATACTGTTGTGCTATGGATTGCCTAATGTGAGTTTATAATTATGATTTCAAAAAACTTCCTGGGCATGTACCCCGGTCCATCTGCATTTGGTAATGTGATTGTAATTATTATTTTAAGTACACGTTACAGGTGTATTAATTGAAAAGTTTCATATTATGTGATCCAAATGCTACCACAACACTAAAATTCACCCCCATGTAAACACAGTCATGAACATTTAAAAATGTGTGGTTATGACGTGTAATGTACACTGTTCACTATAGTAACCACTCGAAGGTAGACTTCTTACATTTTAGCTCAATGAATGCTTTGCTTATACTGTACCTATCCATACAGAAACTAAATGATGTTGGCTACACATCACTACTGTTGTTGATTTAACATTAAAAGTAATCATGTGTAGCCAACATAATTTAATTACTATTGAAGATACCTCAATGAATAAAGAAACATCCAGATAAGAACCTTTACATATGTATATTGTAATAATAAATAGGACTAGTGAGAAGACTTGACCATGTATCTACCTGTATTTTACTTATGTAATACTTAAACTGGCGTTTATGTACAATAAAGATTTGTCTACTGTCTAACACTCTCATATTACTTATTTACTCAAATAAATACAGCATCAAAATTTTATTTTTGATTATGTAACTTGTAAAAATAACATGATTGTAACTACTATTATTGTATTATATAATGTATATACTTTATTTTTGTAGAATATAATGACTTTTCTACAGTGAGTTTTAATTTATTGTTTAATTTTGATGTATTTTAAGTTGCTTATTTTTGATAAAGCATTCTTCAAAGAATAGAAACACTTCCATTTTGAGAAACAACAGTTTATTCCAAATTCACTTTAAACATCAACGAAGACACAGAAAATTTAATGAGTCCCAATTACATAGAAAGGAGTTAAAACAAATTAACATAAGAAAGATACAACACAAATTTCTTTGAAACCTTGATTTCTTGATGGATACGAATAAAGCATACAAATAAACCATAATATTTCAAAATACTTTTAAGAAACAAATTGTTGTGACTTTAAGTCTATGAGATTGAAGTTATGCAATTTAATAAACTGTCACAGGTTGAGCCCAGGGGTACCCAAAAGAGGACATGGCACTCAAGAGCTCTTAGGAACACAATACTTGAGGTATTGATTACCCCTATAAAATAAATATGACGATTTGTGAATCACTATTTGAGTACTTACAGAAGGACAAAATATGATAACAGCAATTTTTTATTATAGTTTGTACACTATTGAAACTATCTAGTGTCTCAAAAATTCAAAGCAATGTGATCTTTGAGCCTGTCATGTTTGGATAATGTTGAATTTTCTAGAATACATTGTGGAGGATGAAAGAATACCTACTAAGAAATAGCTTTAAATTGTATACTGGCTTACAGGGTGTTTTTTTTTAAGGCAACCCATGTTTAAGATTGTATAATGCACATATACAGATGAAATAAATATTGTTTTGTTCATTTTCACATTTTATAAAACCTATTATTTCGGTCAATCCACCATGGATATTTATACAAAGTTGTGCTCTCTTCATCAAATACCTGAACACGTTTTGCAAAGTACCTCTTTCAATTTCTTGTATTTAACTAGGGGGGCTATGCGCAAATTGTGCATTTGAATATTATTTCTGTTTTTGGAAAACTCACCTATAGTTAGAATAAATTGTATAGCTTTAACTCACCTCTATTAATCAAATTAACCTTTTCAATTGAAATTTAAAGATCTCACCTAAATAAACAAAGGCCTAACTGAACAAAACACACACACACACACACACTATTCATCTCCAAAGCATAATATATTTTTTAATTTGGTTGTCTTCTCGCACATAAGTAGGGTATTGGAAGTTTTTCTATGGGGCCCATTTGCAAACTGCGCATTCCAATATTTTTTTCTGATTTTCAATTAGTTTTTTTCTCTCAGCAGATCTCTCTTCTTGCCGAAGGTTACGCATATTTTCCTCTAATCTTGTCCGACTCGTTTTTCTCTATGCCTTCATTTTCTCTCTTTCAGGGTTCAATTTAAAATATATTTATTATGCGTGGATCGTGGAGCTTTACCATAAAGAATAATTATTGTTACCTGCCTCAATTTTGCTGCAATTACTGACAAAAGTTGCCAAAATTCATTTTCTCAGTTTAGATTGGATCTGTTTTACAGTTGCGGGCAATCTATTTTTGTTTACAATATGACTTAATACTACCTAGGGGGCCCATGCACAAATTGCGCATTTTAATATTATTTTCGTTTGTGAAAAACTCGCCTACAATTAGAAGAAATTGTAGGCTGTAAACTCACCATTACTAATCAAGTTAACATTTTAAGTTAAATTTAAAGGTCTCGCCTAAATAAATAAAAACTTAGCTTAACAAAACATAAACATTGTTCATCACCCCATCACTATGTATTTTAATTTGTCTTCTGGCACAGCAGTAGTATACAGTAAGTCTTTCTTCGCCTACTCATCTTGCCCTACACATAATCTTTTAGTCATGTAGATAGGTGGTGCAGTGTCCCTCGGATCATTGAATCTGTTGACAAGGGTGAACAAACAATAGGAATTTTTATGGACTTATCAAAGGCTTTTGATAGTGTCAGCCATCCTCTCTTGATTGAAAAATTAAAATTGCTAGGTGTCTCGAAAAATTCAATAAAATGGTTTGAATCGTATCTGGTAGATCGACTACCAGATACGTGATTCGTTGAAATCACTCAAATAACACAAGAAAATTATGTTAAAAAAACTATCTCAGGAACTCAAACTACTAAACTTGGTGTCCCTCAAGGATCAATTATTGGCCCCCTTTTGTTCTTGTGCTACTTAGAGGGTATGCAAAATTCTCTGACATATTTATCAAAGAATAATCTGTGTCTTTATGCAGATGATTCAAATCTCAAAGTATCCGCAAGCACTAAAGAAAGTTAGAAATCTTGAGTTTTATTGAATTGGAACAAATTCAACACTTTTTGACTCAGCACAATTTAGAATTAAATATTAAAAAACTAATTTTGTCACATTTAAAAAAAATTTTTAGGTTTGTTAATCGATGGAAGATTAAAGCTGGGATAACCATGTTAGCAACGTTTTATCAAAATTAAGCTCTGGAATTTATTCTCTGTATAGAATGTCACTTTTTGCAAATCAAAAAACTTTAAGAAACATATATTTTGCAAATATCCCTTCCCACATAGCTTTTGGAGTGTGCCTTTATGGATCTACTTCAAAAAATAACATGGATAGTGATTTGAAACAACAAAAAAGAGCAATTAGAATTATAATGAAACTTAGATGACTCAGCAAGGGAACATTTCAAAAACCTAAAGATTTTAACAGTATTTGGCCAGTACATTTTTGATACAATTCTCATTGCAAAATCAAATCAAGACATAGACTCAGGCTACAAACCTCATCCTCATAATACAAGAAATAAAAATTATATGATTAAAACTTGCCACAATCTGAAGTTTTATGAGAAAAAAACCAAACTATATGGGAATGAAATTCTTGAAACTGTTACCAAAGACATTAAAAATACTACAAACCATAATAAATTCAAACAGAAATTAAAAGCTTATTTAGTAGAAAAAGCTCTATATTCAATAGAAGAATTCCTTCCACCTCCTCCCAAGCACAGGAGTTAAAAAAGGGCACTAAAAATTATAAGCACTATGTTGGAAATAGTCAAATATATACAAAATTTTAAATATGTACATATATGTTATAATTAGACTAGTTACAGAAATGACACTATTCATGTATACCTATGTATATTTTATGAATAAAGATAATTTTAAATTGAAATTGATGTTCTATCAGTCTATGTCTCTCAGAAGTTCTCTGATCTTGTCGAACGTTACAGTACGTATGTTTTTTCCCTAATCTCATCGACTCTGTTTTCTCCTTGACTTCTACTTCTTTCTGAACCATAAAGAATGATTTTCCTTCCTCAATTAAGCTACAATTAAAAAAAAATTATTCAAGAATTAATATTCATGAAATATAGACTATCAATTTTGTTTACAACCTGACTTAGGTTAAAAATCCATCTGAAGGTAATCAGCTGTTAAATTACAATCACATTTTAAAACCGTTATAACGCAAGTTGGTCAGCACAGGAGCGTTGAAAGCGCCCTCTATAAATAAATTAAAGCCTTGGGGGTCGAAGCCGAAAAAGAAATGCTTATTTTAACTATCTGTCGCAGGTGTGCTACATGATAACCTTTAAAATGACACCTCAATCATAAAAATCGGTTCAGTAGGACGCCTGAAAAAGGGATCTAACAGAAAAAAAAATCCTTATTGTAATAAGTATATAGATTTTTTAAGTTTACTTTCTGCTGCTGAATATCCTATGGGTTGTTTTCGTAGACCTTACTTTTTATGTGTCCCCAAAGAAAATAATCTAGTGGGGTCAAATTCCGTGGATCTGGGGGGGGTTAATTCTTTTATTGATAAAATAAAATGTTGGGTTGCATTTTTGAAAAAAAAAACACCCTGTACTTTTAAACCCATTAGGCCTGCATGAAGGTATATTTAAATATAAAATAACTACAAAACATAATTAATCATTCAAAAATGGAAACAGACTACAGTGGACTCTCTGTTAACCAGACACTGGATTAACTGGGCTACACTGTATGGACAACTCTTTTTAACCGGACCATTTTTATCTACACATCGGTTTAACTGGACGTGATGGCAGGAAATGAACAATACGGTATCAATGACTCTCGTGGGAAAGATAACAAAATCAAGCCTTAAATTTTAAGGACTGTATACATGAAAGTTATAAGGGAGCATTGGTTAAACCAGAAAAACCGTTATTCGGAAGGGCCTCAGTCCTGAAATAAGAGGAGTCTGAGTCTACTGTACAAACTATTTTTCATAAATGCTAAAAATTAACTTATTATAGTAAAATCCAAGGTGTTGAGTTATAGAGAGTTGAGTTTGTGAGATTCTACTGTAACTATGTTTCTTCAGAGATAAGGATGTTTTGATTGGTCAATTCATTGACCAAATAATTAAAATCACACTGCAGTTACTCATTTATGAAGCAAATTAAGCAATACAACAACTAATCGAGTCATAAACTTGTAACAATTTTATATTTTGGTAGAAATTTTAACTGAAAAACCTTGTTTCTAACAATAAATTGTAATATTACAAAATGTGAAGGATAAAGAATTGGATGTTGTTGATTGTTGGTTGTAATACTAAGCTGCCACTTCAGGCAGCTCTATGTGTTGCCGTGCTAGGTGAAATGCCCCAACTAAAGCACTCAGCTGCAAGTTCTCAGGTGTTCCGGATGTCAGGCGGTACTCAATTTCTGCCAACTTGACCAATAGCTCTGAAAGGACTTCGGCCGGCAGTTCCACTGAAAACAAAATGCATTCACTCATATGGGATGTGTCGAATTATAATCTCGAATCCACCAAATCTTTAGAAAAGATTTGTATTCGAGATTCGATTGGTGAGATTCAAGAATCGAATCATTCGAAACTGCCAAAATGCTTTGTAAAGAATTCATGCTCGTGTGTCGATCAATAACGTGAAGGTCACAAGCCGACTGTCACTGGTCGTCTAACTTCACAAGTGATAAAAATAAATATCGGTCACCGGATAACAACAAGAGTTCAACTGATAAGGAAAGGATATTGACAGGTTTCAATAAAAAACAATTTCTTGGGATTCGGAAAAACAAGAAACACAGTTATATTTAGCTCTGACTCAACTCACACTCATACAACTTATCTCATTTCTTTTCATCGTTTATCTCTGGAATGGAGTATCTTACAATTTTGCATAGTTTGATTTGTAAAAATTAGAAGAAAAATGAGACGTCATTGGTTTTTATACGACCGGTAGTTTTTAAAACAAAACTAAAACAAAACCCGAGCTAACGTAGCGGGGCTCGGAGTCAGTTAAAAAGGGTCCAAAATGACGATAAAGGTGGCGGAAAGCACACACGTGAGTAAAAAAAAAATAAAAAAAAAGGTCACCACTTTTGCCGAGCCCGAAATTCATCCGCCGGCCTTGCCAACCCCCCCCCCCCCCGAAAAAATTTCCTGGCTACAGCTTTGTATACCCATACTTATATTATGAGCAATAAATATATAAGAATGCTCTTGCTTGCTCAATTATCTAAAAACGGCTACCAGATAATTAAAAGTCTTGAAATATCTAATTTCTGACTTTCAAAAAGTCTCATGTAGGTTACTTAGCTAGAAAAATTCTAATAAAGTAATGAATTGAATTTTAAAGTCGAAACACTTTACATTTGAAGTTGCCATGCTAGCAACCAAATAAAAAAAACAAAAAAAAACAAATAACCTTACTATACCGTACAGCTGTATACAAACTACAGCCATGTAGGACAAAATACGGCATGTGGGATAAAGTTCGCATGGAGCAATAAAAAATGTGCATTTATAAAAATTGTGACACTAACATGTTTTATAATAATTGAATGAACTGGTAAACATGAAATGATACCGACCAAGGCTCAGACCACAAGTTACTCATTATACAGGGTGTTCAAAAAATGTGGGGCAATAATTTACGTAGTGATTCCTTGGGTCGAAATAAGCAAAAAAGTTTATATAAACATAGGTCCTAAAGTGCTTCGTTTTTTTCGTCTGTGTGTCTGTTTATATTTTTACATATTTAATCATATCTCACAAACCACTTGGTACTTCGATAACCACTATTAAGAACTACTTTTGTAAGAAGTATCAAATTTCTATTTGTACCATTTCGAAATTGTGACTGTTTTTTATTTTCTAAGCTAAATATCTTAAAAACCGTAAATTTTAGAAAAAGTATACAAGAGACAAAAGAGTTGAGAAATTTATTCTAATTAATGATGGTATTAAGATTATAACAATCGGACGACTAATAATAGAGAAATTTTTAATTTTCCGAATAAAAACATGCAATTTTCAGACAGAATGTTCTAAGGAATCATGTTTGTATGCAGAAAAGTTAAAATTTCTCCGTTATTAGTAGTCTGATTATCATAATTTTAATATCAGCATTAATTGGATTAAATTTTACAACATTTTTGTCTCTTGTATAATTTCTCTAAAATTTATGGTTTCTAAGATATTTAGCTTTGAAAACAAAAAATAGTCGCCATTTTGAAATGGTACAAAGTAGAAATTTTATACTTCTTACAAAAGTAGTTATTTATAGTGGTTATCTATATACTAAGTTTGAAGTTTATATGTTAAGTAGTTCATGAGATATGATTAAATATGTAAAAATCACAAACAGACACACAGACGGAAAACTAAGCACTTTAGGACATATGTTTATATAAACTTTTTTGCTTATTTTGACCCAAGGAATCACTACATAGATTATTGCCCACATTTTTTGAACACCCTGTATAAACACATTAGTCCTTTTTGGACCACATAAGTTCCAAATTTATTTTTTGGATTTATATTTATGAAAATATTTAAAGCCTTTTAGTTAACAGTCAGGTATTGTCTGATAAATGTATAACAGGTATTGTTATGTCAAATGTTATGTCAGGTATTGTTCTAGAATGTATGTTTGGCAATTTAGAAAATTCAAAAAGGCAAACGTAAAATATATTTATAAAATATATCAATAATAGCATAGTCCATAAAATAAGTAGGTGCCCATTCAAATATTTGAATCCAATGTGATTTACCAAAGTACTAAGGTATTTTTAATAACAACAAAACTTACACAACAACTTTATTTATTATAAGTATAAAACAATAAATCTTAAACAATTGACGTCGGATCAGGTGAAACCCCAAATAATCGTAACAGGAATAATTCTAATAGCAAAAACATTAGGGACGCCTTCAGGAAAAACTATAATAAATCCCGCAGAGTGGATTAAATCTAAACTGAAAGTAACTTTTATATAGTACATAATTATGACCTTAAAGTAAATCAATATGAAATAAAAAAATATGATGAAAGAAATCAAAATGTAATCAGCTGTAACAACATGTATGTAGAGTTTTTGAAGCTAATTACCAGCTGATTTATTGGATAAACCGTGGGTACAAATCCTAGTGTACAATTCTGGGGTCGGACTTAACAAGCCAGGTTTAATTGGATTTATATCAATTATACAACTGTTCAGACAACCGTGAAACGTCAGTTTATTAAAATTCATAATAATTTATCCGTCCTAAAAGTTCGCGGCCGGAATCGCAACCTCCCGATCTGTGACGTCAAAATGACGAAGGCGTTTTTTCTGCGGGGTACAAATCCGGAGGGTAAAATTCCGGGGACCCATCCGTCGGCCTAAAATACAGGGTGTTTTTTTTAAAACGCAACCCGTTTTTAAGACTGAATAATTCACATATAAATATGAAATAAGTATTGTTTTACGGTTCTTTACGTTTTATACACTCTATTATTTAAATTTGATCACATTTAGTTCACCTTATGTGCTCAAAAAATCCGTCAGTGGCATTTGTATGAAGTTAAGCTCCCTCTAGTCCCTCTATCAAATTCCCAAACACGTGTTGGGTACCTGATTGCATTACATTTGTTTTGTTTGTTATGAGGTACTGAATATGCTGTGACTTGTTTTTTGGGCCTTACTTGGTATGTATCCCCAAAGAACATAATAATATAGTGGGGTCAAATCCAGGGATATTGGGGGGAAATAATCCTTCAACGATAAAATCAAGTTTTGGGTTGCATTTTAATGTGTGTGTTTTTAAGCACGATAACTCGCGTAAAAATGGTCCGATCTGAATGAAATTTTCCACAGACATATAAAGTAGTATTATTCTACGAAAAAAAATTCACAAGATATTCAGCACCTCAAAACATACATAAAAAAATGTCATGCAAGAAATTCAGAGAGGTACCCTGCAACACATGTTCGGGAATTTGAGGAAGAGAGCATAACTTTATACGAATGCCAATGACGGACTGTTTGAGCAAATAACGGAAATTAAATGTGATCAAACTTAAATAATAGGTTGTATAAAATATAAAGATCAATAAAACAATCCTCATTACACATTCTTGTGTGCATTATTAAATCTTAAAAATGGGTTGCGTTTAACCCTTTTAGTGCAGTAGGGCCCGGGGCGGGCCATTCGTTTTATGTTATTGATGTGCCGGTGGGACCGGAGCAGGCCACCACATTTCGGTCACTAATTTACCGCGGGACCGTAGCGGACCACTCTACATTTTTATACATATAATATTTATTTCTTACTTTAATGGCTGCAAATCGTGCCGAACGCCTCTCTACTAACCAGTCTTTCGTTTCATATGACTTTTCTCCTGTCCTGTCTTTAGCACCAGCTAAAACATCATTCTGAAATTGCAGTCAGCTGTCGTCAGTTTCATATAACCTTGCAATTATTGTGCCGGTGTTGTAATTGTATTCGCATTGTTGTGGTTACAGTTATTGAAATTTTATTAAAACTTAATTATTATAGCTACTTTAAAGATGTGTTTTGTGCGTTTTGTGACAGTAATATGAATGAATCTGGAATACGAAAATTATTGGAAGCTAGTTGTTCGTCCATCGACAACTCATTCCTCAGTGCATCGGTCGATGGATCCCACATTAATCTTGGTAATGTAGCAATAAATGAAGGAATTGCCTATCAAGGAATAGACAGTAATGAAGTGGAGAGTAGTTTCGGCCATTTAGGCTACGGTACAAGTGCCGATACTCTACCACCAACTTATGCAATCCGAAGGTTAGGTTAGGTTAGGTTAGTAAGGCCGAAATGTAAGGTTTTGGTTTTTGTTTTTTTTAATTCATAACCCATGGGAGTAAATTGATGTTTTATATATGGTTTTTATTTGTTTTTAAATGTACTTTTACATAAAAATATTGGAAATTACCCAACTATAAAATATAACCTAGATTTTGTAGGTTAAACAGGAAAAAAAGATTTTGGGTAAAATTTTTTTAAATTTATTTTTGTATATGTCTGTCTACTAAACAATTTTTATTTTCTCTTTATGTTGTCACTTTCAAAAAGCACAGATATTCAGCTGAAAAGTAAAAAAAATCATTAAAATATATTAATAAATACATTTTTTGGTGAATTTTTTTCTGAACGCTTACAAATTTGCCAAAAAAGCCACGGCACTTTATGCAGGTAACAGTGAAAAATGGCGGGGCACTTCATGCAACAATTTTTACTTTTTGTTCTGGCACTAAAAGGGTTAAAAAAAACACCCTGTATTATAGTTTAACAATACTACAAGATCGTGCCACAATCATTCTACTGTCGATCTCTCATTCATAATTGGCTTAAAATACCTTGTAGGTCACCATTTCAAGGAAAAATATTAAAAAGTATCGAAAGTATAACAACAAAATGTCACATGTTTTATTGAAGCAATGAGTAAAAACTGTACTCAAATATTATCTGATTGAATTTCGACCTTTCGACCCGTAGGCGATCTCTAATATATACAGGGTGTCTGTAAAGTCCATCACCAAACGCCATAACTTTGTTTATTGGGTCAAAATAAGCAAAAACGTTCCTGTGAAGGTATGTCCTAAAATGCATATTTACCCAGATATCCGCCATTTTGTATTTTTCACAAAATATTTTTTATCTCCGAAGTTTGTGAATCGATTTTTTTGAAACTTGGTATGTACCTATAACTGGTCAAGATTAGCTTATGAAAAAATAATCAGCATGATCGAATAGTAAATTTCAAAATGGCGGCCGTTTGAAACCTTCAATTTGAAATATCGGAAAAACGTTACATAGTACAAAAAAATATGAAGAATTAAAATATTTAGAAAATTTAATTTCCTGTCTATTGACACCAGAATTATGAAAATCGGTTAATAAATAACTGAGTTATGGTCAAATTTATCTACTGAGGCAGCGTAATTGACCTAAGTCAGCGCATGACTCAATGGAACAATGGGCCATTCTCCTTCCAATTTATGCTGCCTCGTTGGATAAATTCGACCATAACTCAGTTATTTATTGACCGATTTTCATAATTCTGGTGTCATTAGACTGGAAATTAAATTTTCTATAAACTTTAATCCTTCATATTTTTTGTACTACGTAACATTTTTCTGGTATTTCAAATTAAAAGTTTTAAACGGCCGCCATTTTGAAATTTACCATTCGATCATTCTGATTTTTTTTTTATAAACTGACCTTGACTAGTTATAGGTACATTGTTACCTACCAAAGTCCGGTAACCCACAAATTTCCTCGGCTACACTCAGTGGGTTGTGGGGAGGGTCAGGAAGTGTAATAATAGCTGAAAATCTAGGTCAGTGCCAAATTCCCAAGAGCGCCACTTTGTTTAAATTTTGGGGAAAACAAAGAAACCCCTTTTTGTGAAAATCAGTTTTACTAGAAGAACTATTTTCAGTTTCACAAATATTACTCACAAAATTCAAGTTCAATAACATATCCAAGAATTCAGGGTTAAGCCCATAATAATTCAAGAGAAACAAATATACCTAGCTAGGTTAAATTCAACAAGATAATTATATGGACGTCCAAAAAATATAGTGGCCATTTAGAAATATTCAACACTTAACAATATACAACTAAAACTAACAAAAGACATTTGACATATTAATTCAAGTTCAACAGTTTATATAGGGCACACAAATTTATTCATAAACACCCGCAGCAGGTTATATGTCCTTAGAGTAGATCTGACCTTATACAAGCGCAGTTGTCCTTCAACCCAGATAAACAATAAAAGCTTCAATAAACAGTACCAGTTTTCATCAGTCCTTGTAACTTCCAAATATTCAATTAAATTCCATTACTATTTCCAAAGGTATACTACTAAGTTCCATTGTTACTTCTGAAGGTACTACTAAGTTCCATTAATTATAAGGTAGCATAAAAAGGCCTGTAAATGTAATGTAACCTGCATTAGACAGTATAATTAATAATATTTTATCTTCCTGTCAACAATTAAAGCACAAGGGAAAAAAAATATAAAACAGTTTTGAATATAATAGCTGTAATCTCAGTATGACTTTTAATTTTTTTTTTATTGTATAAGTCCTAGTCACTGTGGCAAAATTATTGTTAAGTTTCAAAAAACAAAGATTTAAATTCAACATTTAATAGAACAATGACAATATTGATCACTTACATTCTTCTAAGTTCATTTCAAATGATAGCTGCATTTGCAATGTAATTTAATACTGAGACAAAAGTCTATCTTCAGCAATTCAGCATAAAATATTTTCACATATATTTTTTTTACAAGTGAACTTCTCTGCAAAAATACTATTTTATGTTCACATGATAATTGCAATAATAAGTCATAATTAACTGGATCACAATAGAATAAATCTGCATAGAAATATAAATTAGGACATTACCGTTTGCCGCAACGGTTAACGACTGCGGTCTTACGGTACTGCTTTATGATCAAAAATCATAATTAAAGGCAAAATTCATGGGAAACATAGTAAAATGGACTGATTAACATTATTCATTATATACATCATTGGAAAAAAATATTTATAGTATAGTTCATTAAAAACTTCAAGTTAGTAATCATTGAAACATGTTAAGTCAAAATGAAACAAGTATTTTGTACAACTCACCTTTTTATGATTCATTAATTAGTATTTTATTCTAGACAAAATCAATTTATCTGTATTCTTGTATATTGAAAATAGTTCTGTACTTGTAACTTCAATATTCAGTTTGGAATAAAATCATCCCAACAAATGGTAAAATAATTATTATAACATACAATTCCAAATACATCCAGCCACTGCTGAGAACAAGTCACAAGTGACGCTCGTGAAAATCAGACAGAGTAGGAAAAGTGGAAACAGGAAAGAAGCAAAATAGTCATTGTCTGGAGTCCTGACCTACGTACCCGGCCATTCTTATCTTGACTTGGTCCCGCATTGCAGTTTTCGTCATTGCCATCAATCTTCAAAATCTCTCTTCCAAACACTAGACTTGCTGGAGTATACCCAGTCACTTCACTTCTTGCAGTCCGCAAGGCAAAGCCAAGTTTTGGTAAGCATTCATCCCACTTGTTGTGATGTTCACCAACATAAGATCTAATCATAGTTATGATGGTCCTGTTATATCTCTCGGTTGGATTTGCCTGAGCATGTTTCCGAGCATTCAAGAACATTTTGATTCCATAAGAGGCACAAAGATTCCTAGTTTCTTTACCTATGAATTCTGGTCCATTATCAGATATAAGAGCACGTGGTGTACCATATATGAGAAATACTCCTTCTTCCAAGTGTTGAGCAATAAGTTTGGATGAGAGTGATCGAAGAGGAAAAAGCAAAGTATATTTAGAGAAGAGATCAGTCACAACCAATATGTATTTAAAACCTCTAGGAGTCCTAGGAAGGGGACCTATGACATCAGCTGCCACTATTTCAAAAGGCGAAGAGACAGCTCTATTTTCACCCATCAACCCTGCTGGACGCTTCTGCTCAGGTTTTGCAGTCTGGCAGGTGATGCACCGTCGAACATAATTGGCAATATCAGACTTCATTTTGGGCCAGTAATAAAGTTGCAATATTCTATGGTAGGTCTTAAAGAAACCTAAATGACCTGATCTGGGATCATCATGACACTCCAGGTAGACTGAGGTACGGTTTTCCTTAGGCACCACTAATTTCCATTCAAAACGGGGATCTATCTCCATTTTCTTAGGCCGTACCAACTTAAAAAGCTTGTTGTTTCTAATTTGCCATGAAGGAAACTTTTCAGGATATTGAAGAACCTGCTGATGCATTTTCTGATACCACTTATCAGAGGGTTGTTCTGAAATCTGAATGAGTGCTAGGTCAACTTCTTCTTCACTAGCCTCCTCAGTAGCAGTACGAGATAGCAGATCTGCCATTGCATTGTCTTTTCCTTTCCGGTGCTTGAGTTCGAAGTCAAAAGCTTGGAGTCGAACAGCCCATCGAGCCAATCTCCCACGAGGATCTTTCAGGTTAGCTAGCCAGATTAGACTATGATGGTCGGTGTAGACGGTAAATCTAGCTCCTTCGAGATATGATCTGTAGTGCTCAATAGCCCAAATAACTGAAAGACATTCTTTCTCTGTAGTACTATAGTGCTTTTCGGCACGATTCAGAGTCCTACTCGCATATGAGATCACATGTTCTCCGCTTTCATCACGCTGGGTAAGCACTGCACCAATTCCTTCATTTGATGCATCGCAATGAAGTTCAAAAGGCAGCTCAAATTTAGGACACGATAAGATTGGAGCTTCAACAAGTAGTTTCTTGATTGAGCAGAAAGATTCTTCAGCACGATCATTCCATTTAAATGGGACATTCTTATGTATGAGATGCGTTAGAGCAGATATTTTTGAGGCATAGTCAGGAATGAACCTGCGGTACCAAGATGTAGCACCTATGAAGCTTCTGACTTCTTTCTTTGAAGTTGGTGATGGAATGTTCGAGATAGCAGACACTTTGTCAGGATCTACATAAAGTCCTCTATAATCAACTTTGTAGCCAAGGTATTTAAGTTCAGCTCTGCAAAGCTGAGTTTTCTCTTTATTGATAGTTAGTCCAGCAGCAATAAGTCGTTGAAAAACCTCAGAAAGAACTTCGATGTGACGAGAAAATGTCGAAGTCACAATGATGATATCATCAAGGAATACAAATACAGAGGGTTCCAAAGCTGGGCCTAGTATTTGATCAATGAGACGCTGCCACGTAGCGGGGGCGTTGGTTAAACCAAAAGCCATTCTCTTAAATTGGAAGAGTCCACGTCCTGGAACTGTGAAGGCTGTTTTCTCCTGAGAATCCTTAGCAATAGGTATTTGCCAGTACGCCGACTTCAAGTCAATACTGCTAAGATACCGTGCATCACGAAGCTGGTTCAAGATTTGATTAACATAAGGAATCGGATAAGCATCCTTCTTAGTGACAGCATTCAATTTTCGGTAATCAACACAGAATCTAAAGGTATTGTCAGGTTTACGCACAAGTACGATTGGTGATGACCAACTACTAGAACTAGGTTCAATAATGTCATGTTTAAGCATTTCATCAAGTTCCTGGTCAATATGCTTTTGAACATTTGGGGAGACAGGATAATAGTGTTGCTTGATGGGGAGTGCATCACCCATATCGATTCGGTGTTCCACTAAAGTTGTGCATCCATATTTAGTCACCATTTGAGGATAATATTTGTCTATCAGGGCGGTAAGTTGGCTTTCTTCATCTGCAGTCAAGTGAGCTCGAGAATGTAGCACTGGTATGGTAGTATCCTTCTTGTCCCCTACATGACTGCTTGCGATAAAACAACTTTGCACATCAACTATTCTGACTCTATCAGTGAAGTACCATCTTCCTCTAGCCAAATCTAGCATTATTCCAAAAATTTTTTGAAAATCAGCCCCTAAAATCAATGGTATTTTTGTCCCTGGTAAATATAACGCTTCAACAACTGCAGTCCTATCATGAAGTTGGATAGGGATATCCATAGCTCCTTCTATGGTGCACTGAGATCCATCAGCTACTGTTGCTCGGGAAATTGACGAAGGTTTCATCTGAAATCCTAACATTTCAAACATAATTCTTGTTTTATCTCCAAAAAGAGTCCTTGTAGCTCCTGAATCAAGTAAACCACAAATTTCAGAACCAGAAACAGAAATATTTCAAAAAGGTCTTGAATCTCCTTGATTGTACGTAAGTAGAGAAGTTACACATACAGATGAATCATTAGAATTGGTTGAATCCGGGCTTAGTTGGTCTGAGTGGGCGTCTCTGCGAAACGAGGGCCGGACTGTCGTCGTTCCGCTGAATAGTTTTCCGAGTCCCTGTTGGGTGTCACATTTCGACATTTTATACATTTTGTTTTGATTGTATTCTCCCTTCCACAGCCGTAACAGAAGACAGATCTAGGTTGTCTGCAATCAGCATAATGGTGACCTCGCCGTCGACAATTCCAACAAATATTAGGTGGTTTATTTTCAGAACTATTTTTATTGAATGATCCTCTTGAAGTTTCTGTGGCAGATATCTTGATGTTATCTCTTCTAATCTTCGGTTTGTACGCTAAGTCTGGTTCCAGAAGATTTCTATTAGGGCGAGCTTCGAAGCGTTGAGCTCGAAGATGTCCCCGCTCAAGTCGCTGAAGGATGTTTTCGAGAGCCTCAATTGTATCGTAACTTTGAAGACTGAGTGACGCTTGATAATTCGGGAGAACATTTTCTTCAATTATTTCTAACATTTCAAGCTCTGTCTTAGGTTTTGTGAGACGGCTAAACAAACTTCGCATTTTTGCGATGTAAACCGATATGGTCTCATCAACTCCTTGTTTACGATTTTCTATTTCTCGCAGCAAGCGACGATCATAATCAGGGTCTTGGAAAGCACTTCTGAGCTTTACCTCAAGGCCATGCCAGTCATCAATACGTCCACGACATGATCGATAAACAGCAAGTGCTGAACCTGTGAATAATTCACCGGCAACCTGGAATAATTCTCTGAAGGACATGTTATTAGCAACTCTACGATCCTCAACATCAGCAAGAAAAGCACCTACACTGGTGTTATCATCACCAGAAAATCTCAAATTCCAAAATCTAACAGGAGTTGCCTTTAGTCGCCTATTTTTCCCTTGTTCTTCATTGCAAGTATCGGTTGACGAAGTTGAAGTCTTCCTCTTCTTAGATTTTTTCTTCATTTTATATCTTGAGTTCTTCCTATACTCTTCTTCGCTACTGACGGAGTCGCTATCTGAAGACAAAATCTGCTTACGATTCTTCTTTTTTCTTGATGACTTTTTCTTCTTTAGTTTCTTTGAAGTCCTTAAATCAGTTGACTCAGAGTCAGAGAGTTTTTGTTGCACCAAATTTTCAAATTTCCTACTATCATGAAGTAAGATCTGTCTCTTCTTATCTTTCATATGACAGCCTCCTTCCGCTTCGCTAAAAAGCGATTCAGATTTTTCTGAGTCATTAGCTTGAAGTGAACGTCGCGCAATATTTTGAAATTTTGTGATACATTCTTCAATTTCTCCCTCTAAATCAGGTTGACCTTCAGTTTCACTTGCTATTCTTTTTATTCTATCTGAAGTATGACATAAGACAGCTTCCAATTTACGTTCCACTCTAGGCACATCTGTTCCACTTGTCGGCAATGCAAGTAGGCCTAACAAGTTCCCTATTTCCTTTATTTTTTGTTGACAGACAGCAACTTCTTCTTCTTCCTTCAAATCGATGCCTCCAGCTAAAGTCCCTGGTGTACCTTTCTTCAAATTTTTTCTTAAAACCTTGCGTAAATCTTCCATCTTCTTATCAGCGACATCTGGATACCCCCTCACGATAAGTTCATACTCTAATTCTTTCCTATCTAAATGATTGACGTGGCTTGTCTTCAACATCATGATGAAAAAATATTCATACCAGAAATAATCACAAACACAAAATTTCAGAGGCAAGGATGTAAAGAAACACAACAATTATCAACAAATAGTTCATAAAAAAATAAAAAATTATCAAAAGTTTATTTCAAAAAGTCCTGAAAAATCACCAACCAATTATTCAGCTAATTTACAGCAAAAATATTTTAATCAAGGCCCCACACGTTGGACGCCATTTATTGTTACCTACCAAAGTCCGGTAACCCACAAATTTCCTCGGCTACACTCAGTGGGTTGTGGGGAGGGTCAGGAAGTGTAATAATAGCTGAAAATCTAGGTCAGTGCCAAATTCCCAAGAGCGCCACTTTGTTTAAATTTTGGGGAAAACAAAGAAACCCCTTTTTGTGAAAATCAGTTTTACTAGAAGAACTATTTTCAGTTTCACAAATATTACTCACAAAATTCAAGTTCAATAACATATCCAAGAATTCAGGGTTAGGCCCATAATAATTCAAGAGAAACAAATATACCTAGCTAGGTTAAATTCAACAAGATAATTATATGGACGTCCAAAAAATATAGTGGCCATTTAGAAATATTCAACACTTAACAATATACAACTAAAACTAACAAAAGACATTTGACATATTAATTCAAGTTCAACAGTTTATATAGGGCACACAAATTTATTCATAAACACCCGCAGCAGGTTATATGTCCTTAGAGTAGATCTGACCTTATACAAGCGCAGTTGTCCTTCAACCCAGATAAACAATAAAAGCTTCAATAAACAGTACCAGTTTTCATCAGTCCTTGTAACTTCCAAATATTCAATTAAATTCCATTACTATTTCCAAAGGTATACTACTAAGTTCCATTGTTACTTCTGAAGGTACTACTAAGTTCCATTAATTATAAGGTAGCATAAAAAGGCCTGTAAATGTAATGTAACCTGCATTAGACAGTATAATTAATAATATTTTATCTTCCTGTCAACAATTAAAGCACAAGGAAAAAAAATATAAAACAGTTTTGAATATAATAGCTGTAATCTCAGTATGACTTTTAATTTTTTTTTTATTGTATAAGTCCTAGTCACTGTGGCAAAATTATTGTTAAGTTTCAAAAAACAAAGATTTAAATTCAACATTTAATAGAACAATGACAATATTGATCACTTACATTCTTCTAAGTTCATTTCAAATGATAGCTGCATTTGCAATGTAATTTAATACTGAGACAAAAGTCTATCTTCAGCAATTCAGCATAAAATATTTTCACATATATTTTTTTTACAAGTGAACTTCTCTGCAAAAATACTATTTTATGTTCACATGATAATTGCAATAATAAGTCATAATTAACTGGATCACAATAGAATAAATCTGCATAGAAATATAAATTAGGACATTACCGTTTGCCGCAACGGTTAACGACTGCGGTCTTACGGTACTGCTTTATGATCAAAAATCATAATTAAAGGCAAAATTCATGGGAAACATAGTAAAATGGACTGATTAACATTATTCATTATATACATCATTGGAAAAAAATATTTATAGTATAGTTCATTAAAAACTTCAAGTTAGTAATCATTGAAACATGTTAAGTCAAAATGAAACAAGTATTTTGTACAACTCACCTTTTTATGATTCATTAATTAGTATTTTATTCTAGACAAAATCAATTTATCTGTATTCTTGTATATTGAAAATAGTTCTGTACTTGTAACTTCAATATTCAGTTTGGAATAAAATCATCCCAACAAATGGTAAAATAATTATTATAACATACAATTCCAAATACATCCAGCCACTGCTGAGAACAAGTCACAAGTGACGCTCGTGAAAATCAGACAGAGTAGGAAAAGTGGAAACAGGAAAGAAGCAAAATAGTCATTGTCTGGAGTCCTGACCTATGTACCCGGCCATTCTTATCTTTTACCACATTCCATTCATGAATAGAGTCTGGCTTTCTACAACTTTCACTTCCTCATCTACTGCTCCAATAATTTAAATTTTAAAAACTGTCACAACATACTAAGTTTCAAAAAAATCGATTCACAAACTTTGGAGATAAAAAATATTTTGTGAAAAATACAAAATGGCGGATATCTGGGTAAATATGCATTTTAGGACATATCTTCACGGAACTTTTTTGCTTATTTTGACCCAATAAACCAATTTATGGAGTTTGGTGGCGGACTTTACAGACACCCTGTATAATACTAGAGCCATCAATCTTTATTTAGAGAAAATCCTTGGAAAAAATCAAATTTATATTGGTAGAGCACAGCTTGATCGCTTGAAACTCATCTAATTTCAGTAAATTAGATGAGTCAGATTCAGATTACAGCGAGGGTTCTTTCAGAGAAAGTTGTTAGACCCAATTTTACTGTATAGCTTGATAAGAACTGAAGATATAGATCTTTCACCAAAGACAAATTTTGGAAATAATGAATGTTAATTGGAATTTTATAACACGCCTAAAATATGTCCGATTTAATTTACTTGTCCAATTGCACATTTGAATTGATATTTCTGGATTTACTATGAAAGAAAAAAAATTGGAGTTTAAGTTTCTCTATAAAGCGTACATTTTCTTCAAACGAAGGCTATTAATTACAATTCAACATTTGAATATTTGGTTTTATTTTCCAATTCAATTAATGTATTGAACTACTACATTGTTTCAAAACTCAAAACAATTTCTATTACAGTACTATGGTATACTACGGTATACCGTAGTATGGTACTATAGTATGGTATAGTATTGTATAGATAGTACTGTACTATGGTGAGAAATAGAACCCTTCCATATTCCTTATACGGATTTACAACTAATTTAATAGCATAAGGGTTTTAACTTTATTATTAGTTAGATTTTAATCTATATATATAAAAGCCAAAACCCATTGACTGACTGACTGACTGACTGACTGATCACAGTTTCTCAAAAACTATAAGACTTAGAGCCATGAAACTCGGCACAAATATTCCTTACAGGCTCTAGAGGCGTACTAAGAAAGGATTTTGCAATATTTTGTCTCGAAAGGCCTAAATATGGTATATTATAAAATACAATATGGTGGCCACTTTTAGCTTTCAAAGCTTAATTTCTCAAAAATCACAATACTTTGGGCCATGAAAGTTGGCACAATTATTCTTTATAGGCTTTAGATGCAAAAAAAGAAAGGTTTTAAAAATATTCTTTCTCAGACGGCTAGAACAGATTATTTGAAAAAATTCAAAATGGCGGCCATTTTAGTTTTTCCTAACTGTGGATGGGAGTCCTGTAGAATATTTTCAGGGAACAGAAAAGGTACGAGAACTAATCTACTAAAAGAATAAAATACAACCGTCGCAGCAGACCTGCGTACTCAGCGAATTTCCATTTGTCAAATAAATGATATTACTTAGCATCGTAAAATATTTTCATATGGGCACATATTTATTTAAATATATTTTAATAATAAAAATGTGTACATTATTGTTATTTTTTTATTTGATATATTTTGTTCCGTCATATAAAATTTAATGTTAAAAAAGTTTTTATTTTTATTTGGTTCATGAATTCTTCACTTTCTCTATTCAAATACCCAATTAATATATGGTAGGCAGACATCTATAAAGTATAATATCGAATTATTATTTAATTTTAATAACACATTTTCTGCTCAAATATGGTCTATTGGGTACCATATTTGCTAAAAATTTTTTACGCTTGATCAATATCCTTTTATAATAATTCATATAGAAAAATATAATTTTTTTATAGAAAAAGCTTAATTTTTTCAAAATTTTATATCCTAATTATTGGTTCGCACATATGCATGACGTACTATTAGGGGTATGTGATGTTATATCAAGCTCTCAATATATTTATATTAACAATTCAAAGGGAATAAAAACAAAATAATTATTACTATTGTTTTAACTTTATAAATGAAAATTTAACCATTTATATATATGTATATATTAACAACCCCCTCCCACCCCTACAATCTCTACTTTCAGTTTACTTGCTTAAGTAGGTGGTATTCTGGTTCAACACATCCTAGTGCCACTGTATGCGGTTGAACTCGAAACTAAGTGGCATTCTATATAATACAAGTCCTTATCAAATGGCTTGAGTAGTATTAGATCCTTTATTAAGAGCAGAAAGCTCTATTGCTCAATGAAATCAGAGCAGATCTACCCTACACAAGCGCAGTATGAGCACCTGAGCCCCAATTTTCAATAAATGTAGTCTTGTTATAGTATATAAATGTAAGAAAACAAGTAATCAATGAATTCAAAACACCGGAAAAACAAATAATATAATCTCATGAACAAATTAAATTCAATCATATGGTTAGTTTTGTAAATAAAACATCCCTATTAGTTGCAGCAGAACTGCATCTTCAGCCAATTAAAAAAAATATACTATCGCCATAGAACAAAATTTAATTATTATGCCTTCATGGAAACTATTAAGCAAGTTATAAACTTCAGCATTGTTCCCAAACATATGTAGGCCTATCATATTGTGCTAATGCATTTTAACCAGTTGTCACATAGTACAAGGCTCCTATCCCTTAGCGTGACTTAATGGGCGCGTTCAGCCGCAATCACCGGTGGGTAATATATAACCTATGTTAAGTGAACGGTAGCGGTGGACATACCATCTACTGACCATTGTTGTGCATCCACCGATGTTGTGTTTACGGTGGATTCGGTAAGTAACCGGACATTGTTGATTGTCAAGATGTGGTGGGTGGTGGATTTGCCTATTAGTGACTATGGTAACCGGTTAGCCACCGGTGACTGCGGCTGAACGCACCCAATGTGAAACATTGTTTGAATAGAGAGTAAACCATTTGAATTGTAAAACGATTGTCTGGTAAAATATTTTGAAAGAAATATAAATAACTTCAATATCAATACTTTGTGCTGTCATTGAGTGAAGGGAATTTATTTTTTTTAATTTATATGAGGTTTATTTCAGTTTGTCTATTGTCACTATGCTGTTTAACAGCCTGGCTGCCTCTCAATGTTGTCGTTGTCATTCGACTTAACCTCTAAACTTAAAACAGTCAAAACTATCTGCAAAAAGATGAAATTTTTTAAACTAAGCCTATTTAATATCATATTTTGATAATCTTGTGTGTTAGAATGGTTAGCAGGTTGGTTTGCATCTTTGTAACTTTATATATCATAGCCAACATCATGTTTCATGTTGTGGGCATAAATTATAATTATTTGCTGGCCTAGGTCTCTAGTTTACAATGTTTAAAGTTAAATAATTACATATTTGAACAATTGAAGTGTTCTCATAATGACAAATAAGCTGTTTTGTTTCTAATGATTGGATTTTCTCTACCATTCCTTGGTAGAAAATCAAGTGTTATGCCGGGTAGGCTACAATATTTTGAGCATTGGCCTACTCTATTGCTGGAGCTTTCATACACTGTTTATTTTAAATTATTAGGCGTAATAAACAACGTACAATCAAATGTCAACAAACTTTCACCGCATTTATCTGCAAATAGACTTGATTTGGGTCGTGGGAACCCGATGTCTTGCGATAGGCCTGGCAGTGTTAATAAATGGCTTGATCGCAATTAAGGGTTTGAATACCATTACGTCGTACCATTTTCTTAATAATGGAAAGAAAAAAGAAAGATGTGTGCAGAGTCAGCTGGTGTGACTTAGTTGGGCTCACGCAACTAGCGCTTACTACGACTAATATAAACCAGTTACGACAACTGTCAAAATATTATTTGTACGGTCTCTGTTCTACTGTCTTCTAGGTCCGCTAATTTCGAGAGCCTAACTAATACGTCATATCAGCTGACCATGCTCACTTCTTTCTTTTTCTTTACACCAAGGTCATGTGTTTTCTGTAAAACCAGACAACTCCTAGGTTTCGTTTTTCTACATTAAATATAAGTAAGTTTGACGTGCGCGGCCCGTCACTTGAGCTGGCTATGTTTGCATCAGCAACTACTGTAGAGTCTGGTAGGGCCTACCTAAACAGTTTATACATAAACTTTTCGTGTCTTCGAACTAGTCTGGTCATTACTAAAAAATCTGCTAGCCTTGTCATTCAAGCTAGTATAGAATGGGCAATAACCCAGGTATTTCCAGTGAGACCTTGATATGTAATTTTATTATGAGCAATAGATTGTGGACGTAGTGTTCCTTAGTGGGGATTAACATCCGCACTAATGACTACTATGTTCATAGGACCGTACTCATAGTTAGACAAGTTCGTAATAGTATATTACGCAACTAGTGCGGGAAGTAGGTGTTTACGTGCGAGCATGATAGTTCACGCGCTCTGCAAGCGTCGCGCGGGAATTTCATGCGAGCAACGTAAACACCTTCCCGGATGAGTTGCGTACGATAGTTCTCGCAACACTACCAGCAACAAAATACAGGGTAAGTAAAAAACAACACTTCTATGAAGGTAAAAGATTTAAAAAATATTAATTAAACTGTAGAGAGAAAATACAAACAAAACTATATTTGTCTGTGCGGGGGAGATAACAAAAAGCGTTATCTCTGGTGTTCAGCGACCGAGTAGGCCTTTCTAGGAATACGTCTTATCGTCACACAGACGGCAACAATTGATTAAATAACACTGCTCTTTATTAACTTATCGCTATTAACTGTACGTAGATACGTAGTCACAACCTGGGAACCAGTTTAGTTACAATTAACTAAACTGGTTTAGTTTAGTTTAAGTATGGTCGTCATAGTTAAAATGTGTATGTTGTGTTTATGTATAATGTATGTAAATTGTGTGATATAATATTTTTTTTCTTGAGTTGGCAACATTGAGCATTTACCGCACTCGTGCTACTGTCACGAGTGCCCTGAGGTGTGCCCTGTATGTAGTTACCTCACTACAGCTGATATTTGCCGTACTCTTTTGTAAACGGCGACTTCCCACACTGAAACGGAAGCGGAAATCGGCTACTTACTAGTGTAGTGTTGCGAAAAATTGTTAACCGGGGAAGTTTTGGTTCGTATCCCACACTAAAATGTAGGTCCCTTAGTCGCCATTGACTGTTGTTCTATTAATTAACAGTCCTGTCTAAGGAACAAGTCGACCTTAGTCAGTAACAAGACTACAAGATCGCGCCACGATCATCATTCACTCATCTGTCATTCATACTTAGCTTAAAATACCTTCCTGGGTTGGACGCTATTCCAAGTAATGTATCTAATGTAGGCCTATCTAATGTATTAAAAACATAGCTCGAGTCATATAGGACATTCTTAATTAAATTCACCAAAAAGAGGTGATTCAAGCTAATTTAAGATCTTACAGATATTATATCAATAAATTATATGAATTTTTGAGTTAAAAAGGTAAAGAATAGTGACCTAGACCAAAGTCAATCTAAAAAACAGGCCATGCTGCAGCAATCGCTGTGACACGTCACATAATTATACTGGGAACTAACACCCACATCACTATACGGTACTCAATTCCACATTCACCTTTCAGTACAGGCCTTATGGGGCAATGCAATTCTATTACACTTGGCGCATTATATCTTGACCCTTGGCCTAGTCCATTGCTGGAGTTGTCAGATATTGTTTACTGTGGATGATTTTGGACAAAAAATGAAAAAACTAATTTCTACAAACATCAACTGTATTTTGTTTACAAATGACAACTAAGATTTACACTGACAGCTGTTGGAAAATGCTAACATGTCAGGCTAGTACAACTTTACGTATCAGCTGTGGTCTCCTAATGAATTTCACTCAACTCCAATTGCTTCAGGTGTAAAGTGTTCCCAAGGGTCAAGATATAATGCGCCAAGTGTACCTATGTTGGGTATATTTGTTTACTAATATTCATCTCATATGATTATGAAATTAACCGCTGATTATATCATAGGCTGGCTAGTACAACTTAAATTGCAATTTGAAATACATTGATTATGGAAATCCTCTATTGAAATGTTAACGTAGAACCAAGCATAAATTATTCCTTGTTTATTTATGTTTCCTATGTTTATGTTTATTTACATTTTCATGTTTTTTTTAAAGAAACTGACAGCTGCACAGCTGTGAGACCTGAGCCAGATTCTCAGCCAGCCTACCTACTGGTTTGATGTAATGAATTCTGCTGCATGGCCTGCTTTTTAGTCTGGCCCTGCCTACACCTAATATGATTCACCGAAACATTATAACTTGTTCGCTTTGATTTCAAAATGTAGATGTCCATTGAGAAAACTTTGACACATGAAGGTATGGCGTAAACTACACATTATTTAATTTGATTTAGCCTATAAACTTGACTTTGTGTAAAGAGGAAATTTTTGTGTCTTCAACTTTCAGAGGTAGGTATAATCCTATCATTACTTAGGATTAAAGAAAATAAATTTACATTAAATGATTTTCATAAAGTAAAATAACTTAGGCCTATAATAGTATTTGAGATTCCTAATTTTTTATTCAAGGGCACTGGAAGTATAAGCCTCGCCTCGTTTACTTATTGTCAGATTGACGTTCAATAATACTAATTTTAACCCTAGAGTGTTCGCATGCGGAGTTTTCCTCCGCACATGGTTTTTTTATTAAAATAAACATTTATAATTGGTGTTGGCAGTCATGTCCGGCTTTGTACTTCACACGCCTCATTTCAGGAAGCCCCTAAAGCTATTTTTACCTTCCCACACCCCCTTGGCACCTTGTTATTTGCAATTTAGTGATGCTGTGTCATCGTGCGGAGTGTCCTCTCCCGTAAAACAGACATTGACTACTATCTGTACTAGAAAATTACTTAGTATGTTCAATGCATTAGTACACCATTTAAGTTGAACAATTATTTGTATCAACGATGAAATATGAACATGAAATGTCATGAAAAAATTAAATTTAATCATATGGTCAGTTTTACAGTAATTAAAAAATCCCTGTTGCAACAGACCTACATCTCCATCCAATTTCAATAAAACATATTATCAAATCCTCATCATTGTAAACATACCATATACTATGCTATATTTTCAGGCAGTTTAGACCAAGACATCCCCCCCCCCTCATACTTTCATAATTTCTCATGTTATGCTCATACTTTATTCATATTACTCATTCTCATGCTGATACTTTCCTTATTAATTTTAAAAATAATTTGTATTTTTTATACAGTATATATTTTCTGCAAAATCTTGATCAATTAACTCAATGAAGTATTCAAAATAAACACAAATAAAATATTCATCACATGAAAATTTAATCATATGTTCAGAGTTGTATTTTTTTAATATCTTAAATCAGGGTGAATATACTTTTGGAGGGAAAATTAAAAATAATATTGGACAACGTACTGTGTTTAGCACATCCAATACTATCCAATTTCTAAGCAACGGATTGACGTAGAATAATAATTCAAAATGCTAAATTGTTTGTTTTTTTAAGCTGAGTTCAATTTTAACAATTAAATTCAAATAAAATTAATAAAAAGGTGTTAAATCTTGAAAATAAATTTTATTTCGTCAAAAAAACCTACTTAGAGCAAACCTATCCTGCTGGTTTTCGAACTCGAAGTAATAAATGTCGCTTTATATGTATGTACCAAATTTCATCGAGATCGGATATTTTTTTCAAAAGTTATCGCGCCTACGGACTGATATATATCCCTATATATATATATATATATATATATATATATGAAATTGAACGAACGGTGTTTTTGGGGTCTAGGGACCTCAAAATGAAAAGTTACGGTGGTCCCGCGCTTAAGTCTTACCGTGCCGCCTACGGTAATAGCTACTTCCCTATAGGGGGAAATTCGCTAATAAAAATTTAATGAGAAACTTTTTGGGGAAATAGGTTTTTGGCCAAGATATTTACCTCCTACTGTTTCTTACAGTTTTCGGTTTATTTTCAAAAACGTGCTAAATTCAGGTTGATGTCAAGTCGAAAATCCATCCTTAGTGTCTTCTTTGTTTTATATTTCGGGTTATCCTCATTCTCTGTATTGGGAAATTGGAGGAAGTTAATTCATACCATTTGCTAATCATAAGGGGAACATGTTTAGAGGAAGCGTTACACTTTCTCATTTTCATTTAGAGTGGAATTATCAGCTGCATCTTAAGGGTTTAATTGCACGCACATGACCCAAATAAATCAGTACATTTGTTAATTATTCCTAAAAATTGCACATGGCATAATATAATTGAATTAAAATGAGCTATTCTTTCATCGGGCGGAGCTGCGGGTATATCTGCTAGTTAAATATATTTTTGTGCTTACTCAGCTTAAAACCTAGGTTTGGAAACAAAGCTAAAAATGGATTAGAAAATTAATTTTTTTCAAAAGTTTCAAAGCGTATAACACATACTCGGCAAACAAGTTAAGTAATATTTTATTTTCTAAATCCAATTTAATTTATTGAAGTGAATAAACTAAGTGTATACTGTTTATTAGTTGACTGCACAATACGGAACTTGGAGTGGCTGCTTAATTTTTAAAATATAATTAAGTTTGAAATTTTAGTAATAGTAAGTTCTGCAACATATTTATACTGCAAATTTAAAGGTGCTGCTATACATACACGTCACGTACATCCACACGGTGCCATAGAAGACATATACGGCCCCATAACTTTTATGGCCCCGACGTCCACATACGGCCAATACGGCGATTCCGGAGAGGGTTCTATACATATTCGCATTCGCACGGTACGTAACGTCCTCGATCACATGCACACATGAGGATGCGAAATCCAAAGTCGCGGTGAAAAGTGGATTAAATAAGTACCCCTGGCATGAGAATTAAGTATATAGAATACAGATAAATATGATAAATATACATTTTTGTGGTTACATGCGTAATAAAACACAAGGTATAAACTTAAGGTTTGCTGTTACTGTAACGTTTGATATTAACACCTCTATATATTCGTAACCCTTTTATTTTAAAGGGGATACATCTTACTGACATTTATAAGATATTATAAGCGATAAGCATCAATATAATTAATACAAATATTGAACGCCAAAAACAGCACTTTGTACAGTTTTAGTATAAAATTTGCTTTCATAACAGCCGCTTGGGCGAGTAGCATTGGTAGAGGCTATAGGCTACACGTCACGTCACGTCGCGTCCCCATTCGGCCAATTCGGCCGTGTAACTTAGAAAATGGACTTGACGTGATGTGATGTGACGTGTATGTATAGCCTCACCTTAATTAACACAATTTTCAATTCCAACCCACCACTCATTGAAGGTTGAATATTAGGAAGGTCATTCACAGGTACTGAGAACGGACACGACAATCAACAAGCACAAACTAATTCTATCACTCGGAACGCATTCCGACACATTCCGACTGCAACATTCCTTAGAACTAACAGGTCATCCCGGCGTAGTTACTGATGAATTTTCAGGCTGGCCGGAAATATTTGAGTTGTTACCTGCCATTCAACTCAAAAAGTCTAAGTTCCTTTCTAATAAGGGGTGGTTATGGAAAAACAATTCTAAATTCTGGTTAATTTGTAGTAAAAATATAAAATGGTTTCAGAATTTTCAGACTTACCCATAAGTCACCTCCTTATTCTTAAGATATGCCGCATAAAACATTTACTAAACTCAAGAGTTAACAAAAATGTTGCTTCTAAGTTCATTAAATGTTTTTTAACTACTCCATGTCTTTGGTAGGTTTCAAATGCAGCCCGTTTAAACAGTTTTATAATCCATGGTAAAGAGTAAAAGAAGCAGGTAATTGATTAGTGTTGATTAAAATGCCTTTAATCAAATTATCTGTGCTCAGTAAGCATATTTTTTGTAAAACGATTGTGATCAAATACAGGGACAGTCAATTGTTTGACATAATAAAATGCCCTAAACATTACCCAGGAATATATTAAAAAACCTTTTATCTAACTTGGTCTTGGTAAACCGTATTACTGGCGGATCTAAAAATAGGCCTATATTAAATGACTCATTGTATGAACTCGATTAAAAAACTGCCACTTCATAAACAAGAAAAATCACGAGGACACCGCAATTAAGAAAATATCGTGTAAACGAATCCAGCTGTTCTGTTTCAAATGTCCCTCGACGGAGGAGCGGGATTCTCATAAAATAACCAATAGAATTTGGGGGTGTGGCGGAGAGTACAGTCAATGACATAAATCGGGATGTGGCCAAAAGTGCTTAGTTCCGTTTGTGCGCGAGGCGCCAAACCCGGACTGTTTTAAAACAGTCCCGATTCGTCAGGAGCGTCAGGTGCCAAACCCGGACTGTTTCATTTTTGCACAGAACGTCAAAGTCGGACGGCGCCAACTCAGGACTGTTTTGAAACAGTTCCAATTTGGCGGGAGCATCAGGTGCCAAACCCAGACTGTTTCATTTTTGCACAGAAACGTCAAAGTCAGACAGCGCCAACTCAGGACGGAAAAACAGTCCAGAGTTGGCGCTGTCCGACTTCGGCACTGTCCGACTTTGGCGCGTTCCCTGTCCAACAGTCATCTTCAATTGCCAAAACGAAATATCCCGTAAATACCCCATAAATTAATAGTCGTGTTGATGTTTCGCACGACTATTTCAGGCCGTAAATATCTTAAGCGGCCTGTTGATACGATAAAATAAAAAGCCTACAATAATTTTGGGCTGCCAAAGAGTTGGCCAACCTGTTCATTTGATTGTTAGTCTTTCCTTTTTCATCTCACTTCGTTTTTGATTTTGTATGACGTCGTCTGCCGTCTGCTTAAAAACAAATTAACTCAAGAACGTCTTTCTTTCAATTGGCAGATTAATTTCTCTATTTTTCAATTAAGCAATTACCTACCTAGAAATTGAAAGTTGAACGATCAAAAATAAGTTTTTATTTTGCTGAAATATTAATCTTTGTCGAATTGAGCCGAGTCAAAGCCGGCCGGCCGTATTTTCTATACGTGATTAAAATGGACAATATTGTAAGATAACAGTACAATGCTGAGTTGACAACCTACGCCTATGAAAATAATTAGTGAGTTTGATTGTTGTTTGTTATCTAAAACAAATAGACCTTTGTTCTAATTAAATGCCCAAGCTTTAATACTGAAACCTACAACATTTGAAACTTATCTTGAAATTTAGGTTAAGTTTTACTGCTCAGACTTATTATTTGTTTTTATAGAATTATTGTAGTGAATCAAAATCTTAGTTGTCAGGCATTAATGCATAATTAAAAATGTAAAGCTTTCTTAAAATATGAAGTGATTGGTGAATCAAGTTTTACATTTAATTCTTTTGTCTAATCACAGGCCTAGTCACTGATCAAATAAGGAAAAGAACAACAAATACAGAGGCCAAATAGTGAACAAATTTAGGTTGCATTGAAAAAGGAATTTTTAAGTTGCAAATCCTGAAATTAATTTAGGCCTAATAAGCTTATTCAGTTAAATACTACCTATTAGGGATGTGTCGGTACCTTAAGTCGGTTCTCGGTACCACCGGTTCTTGGCAAAAGAACCGGTACCGAGAACCGATGTCAAAATGTCGGTACCGATACCTCGGTACCCATGGTAATCGGCGGGAGTAACTACCGGTTACAAAAGACGATCGATTGAACCGCGCATTGCCGCGGGCGTTGCGCCGATGGCAAATGCCACTGCGTACTATTATTGAAGGACGATAATGTTTCTAAAATAAATTTTGATTAGAAATTTATCTTAAATTTTTTGACTCTTGATTTTTTACTCTTAATACTTAAAATTAATGGGAATGGGGTTATTTTCTTTGGGAATTGTAAGATCAATGGAGACTAATTTGGAAACTGCTATTTTTCACCTTAGAATTTGTTCTTGATTGATTTTTTTACTCTAATTTTTAAAATTTATTGGAATGGGGTTATTTTCTATGGGAATTGTTAAATTATGAATGGAAACAAATTTGTAAGCTGTTATTTTTCACCTTGGAATTTGTTCTTTTGTTCACTTGTGCACTTAGTATTAATTTTTTATATTACCTGTTACCTGTTAACAAAAGGATAAACAATTAAATTAATTACTGAGATAGTATTTTATGTCTTGGTGAAACTTACTCTTGAAAATTAAAACATTTTTAAAACAGTAACATACAACAGATTGTCTGTAGGTTTGAGGGTTCGTTACATTATATAACACGTTTTGACAAACACTTTGTACCGATGGTACCGGTACCGAGAACCGAGAACCGATCTTGTCAAGAACCGGTACCGGTACCGACTTTGGGAAAAGTGGTACCGACACATCCCTACTACCTATGCTTAAGGGGAATCAATAAATTTCTAAATTCTTAACAGATAATTAGTTGTACCTTTGCAAACTTTAGGCCTAATAATTGACATTTGGCCTATATTGGAAACAATATATCACAACAATCAACAACTCAAGCATAGCAATGCAAACCTTTTTGATTCAGGTGTAAAATGGTCTGATCATGTTGAATATTTAAAATTTAAAATACGCAAATACATTTATGCCTTCAGACAGCTTAATGAGATTCTTAACGAGAGTGAAATTAAAACAGTTTACTACGCATATGTACAATCTTTACTATCATTTGGAATTATCGCGTTTGGAGGTGCTTACAAGTCTGTTTTACAGCCACTTTTTACTGTCCAAAAATCAATTCTTAAAGTAGCCTTTAAAAAACATAAAAGATACCCTACTAACAATCTTTTTTCTGAAATTGGTGTACTGTCAGTTAGACAACTATTTTTAAAATTTCTTTTAGTTCATATGTATAAAAATTCTGACACAATTTTTGATAAAACTTTGCATACATACAATACTCGTTTTTCTAGAAATGTGGGCATTGCCGTCCCCCAATCTAACAAAACATTCTCTCAAACAAATTCTTTTTATATTGCAAACATTGTGTACCGTAATATGTGTCAGAGGTATCGAAACTCACATTTTTTTAATATTGCGCCCCTTTCCGCCTTTAAAAAACAAGTTGTGGAGTGGCTTATCTTTTTGGGCACGGAGGAGAGCGAGGCCGTTATCGCGCTGGGCCCAGCCTGACCATCGATCCCCGTACAACTCTCACTGCCTTACTGACCCCCTCCCCCGCACGACCGTCGGCATCACTCATTGAGGGGTTTGAATTTCATTCAACGCCGTTGCATGCACTCATCACAACAATGAATTGTTTTCTTTTTGCTTAAAATTAGACCAAAATTAGCTATAATCTTAAAATACATTTAAAAATTTTTTTTTCTTATTACCAGTTAATTATTTTTGATTCCACTCATTTGGACTTTGACTTGCAACTGAGTCTACGCAGAGGCAATCTGCCCATGTAGACTCTTTTTCCATTAATTATTTGTGAAATTGCTGTTAGTTTTATATATTTTGTAATACCATATGGAAACTAATTTATTTTATTATTTAATGCTTATTGTTTTTTCATGTTTCTATTCACAATTTCACCGTGGATTACTTGTCTTAAATTTTGGAAAATAAAGTTTATTTCATTTCATTTCATTTCATTTCATTTCATTTCATTTCACCTTACCTTACACATTAGGATAATATGGTAGTTCCTTGTAATTACCTTAGGCTTATGAGAAAACTTAAATCTGCTCATTACACTGTGCCGTAAATATCCGAATCCGGTATTATCCGATCCGAACCTGTTGTTATCCGATCCGAAACCAATCCGAACATAAGCTATCCGATCCGATCAAAAAATTCACTATCCGCACACCTCTAGTAATTATCAGCATCTGCTTACAAAAGAAAATGTTAAAAGTACAGTAAATTACACTATGACTTGCAAATATATTGTAACATTTCCCAATAAGAATAGATGGTGTTTGATAATGTCAAATATTGAAAAAGTTTTAAAAGTGGTTTTAGTGGTGGTTTTTTTTCTATTGAAAAAAGCGTCACTAGCCTTCCAATTTGAATCAGTTAATGAAAAAAAAAATTACAGATGTGAAATGTAATGATTTTCTGCTACTAAAGTGCGATTAGTTCGTTGTCACCCTCATGTTTTCAGGTGATCTAATAAGAAATATTGCTTTAAAACATTTTTAATTTAGGTTAAAAATGAAAATCACTTGGGACATATTTTTATTTATAAGATGAAAACATACTGTGGTTCATAATAACTCATAGGCCTAATAGAGAAACATGAATTTATATTCACACAGCTGCAGATGGGTTAAAGTTTCTGTTTACTTTTAAGTCACCAATCAACTGTCATTAATTTTTGACCCAAATTTGTTTAAATATGCCTACTAAATATTAACAAAATTAGCAAAACACTTTTTTTCGGGAACTGAGCTAATCACCTGAGTATTAAAATGAAAAGTATAACTATGTAGGTACTTTTAATTTTAACAAACTACATTGTAGGCCCAGATAATGCTTATTTTAATCAACAATCAATAAATAATATTACAAAAGTATATAAATATACTCAGTTCCAAATTCACTTTCAGAATGGATTGCCATAAGCAATTTATTGAATTTAAAATGAAAATTTAAGCTGCACTAGCAATTAATAACTAGTTGGTCCCAAATTACATTACAATCAGCTGATGGTTTTTTAACATGCTACAGATATAGTAAAATATAGTAAACTAATAAATTAGCAAAGGTAATAGAGTAACAGTATCTCTGAAGGCCTGTACGGCCATGGCACGGCGCGATTCGTGTAGCACTAGAGCAGGTCATGTGGTCCACGGCTTCGGAAGCGCACCGCGGCAACACGAGAGGAAAATTTCCGCTCCGAATCCTCAGTGCCGGATTCGAAGAGAAGTTTTTTCGGCCCCGCGCCGCACTGCGCCTCCTCAAAGTTGAGCCCATAAGATGACATAGAATGGATAGTTTTCAAAATTCTTCCATGGCACCGCGCTTCGCCGCACCGCGCCTCCCGCTGAGTTGCATATGTGGGTGTCAAGCTTTAAACTTAAAAAATCAATTTACTTTTTGAAACTCAGAGATTAAATAAATTAAAGCTCAACTCGTAATATGAAATAATGTTACAAATTAAAATAAGCTGTAATAATAAATATTTGTAAACTAAATCCCCAATTATCCAATGAATGGACTGACAACCCGGACAAACTTAGGCCCGTTTATACTAAAACACCGGCGCGGCGACCCACAAACCTGAGACACTGGTGACCCGGGACACTCACTTAGCATTGATCATATGAGAGTGTCCCGCTTGCATTATACTGGGATACTGGTGTCTGAGACACAAAAAAGTGTCTGGAGAATGGAGAGTGTAAAGTCAGTGTCTTCCCCTCGGACACAGCCGGGACATTCGCGGGACACAAATTGAGCGCTTATCGGAGCTGATCGTAGCATTGAATCGAATGAGAGTGTCCCGCGAGCTATTAGGCCGGGGGTATTAGCGGCTGAATCCGTAGAGGGATTGTTACAGCTAACGGGGTGTCGACGCTCGGGACTCAACAAACCCCAATTGGAATCAGCCGGTGGCTGAGTCCAATTGGGGTTTGTTGAGTCCCGAGCGTCGACACCCCGTTAGCTGTAACAATCCCTCTACGGATTCAGCCGCTCGCGCTCGGCGCTAGTCACTTAGTCTGGGAAAATGTTGGCGCTGAGTTTGGAACCCAATATCTCTGGAGCGGATCATACGACTGTGCTGAAATAAACCATAAAATGAAGCTTATTTTAATAAATTTTGCGAGATATGATTTTTTAAATTTAAAACCCGGATCATTTTTAAAACGGCGCCATAAAATGTGTTTCGTAGTTTCGCACAAAAATGTGTAGAAATTCCATCATGTGTATTTGTCAATCAGGGGAAATAAATGCATACCACCTAATGATCACAAAGAAAATTGTACATAGTAGAATAAGAGCAAGTTTTGATGTATTAATTGTTTAACAGGAAACTCGCAGTCAAGATTTGGGAATTTTTGCAACCCGATCAGTTTATATATAGTAGCCTGTATAGTAGCATGTCTCACGCGTAATCATTGCCATTATGTTATTTGGTAGCTAAGATAAATAAACTTGTATTTGTTAATAAAATATTTCTTTCATGAGATTTTTGATTTATCAAATTCATGACAAGTTTTTAAGCACTCTTTAACTAGTATATTAACAATTAATCCCTCAAATCACGTCGTGCAAAGTAAAACTAAGCACCCACTATGTAAATCCATCAGTTTTTAAAAACCGACTACTCTCTGTATTATAAATTTTGTTAGTAGTTGTGCTCGCGTGCCGCTTTGAAATGCTAATGTCCCCTTGCGTACAACATAATGCATTACAACATATGGTAAGTGTCGGGATTTTTTTTCTTTGACTGTGGTGTTACTAATCTTGATGTGTATAGTTATTTCCCACCTGAGGTCAGGATCATATTCCTACTTATCACTGAACAAGTCACCTAATGTAAATCATTTTTTGCAGAAAAACACTTACTACACTCATTCTAACACATCATTACATAATAGAAACTTAATTTTGTATGTCGATTCAAATACTATACTTACCCCTGTGTATAAACAGATGTACTTCAGTTAAAATATCTTGAAGAGCTAAACCTTTGGATACTTTAAGCTCTTGTACCTCTGAAAATATAATTCATCCATTAAATTTGGCTTAAAAAATGAAATAATCCAGTATCTTGAGTTATTAGTCTATGTCAGCTAATTTGCGATTTGTAGCACGGATTGTTTTTGCGAATAGCAAGTGTTTTAAACTTGAGCCAGCTCGCTTTGCAACACAAGCAGCTAAGAATGTGTTAATTTGGTGCACAGGATAGAATGCTGAAAATGGCCCTAGTGCTGAAACGCGTTCGTCCGTTTTAATAAAAAGGATTGGAGATGTAAGTAAAACACTTGCTATGTCAACTAGTTGCAGAGATAATTGATATTTTATTTTGGCGGTAAACACAGTATGTTGTCTTATGTTATTCTTATGGCAAATATTTAAAAACCAATATCTCTGTTGATTACTAACCGAGTTAAATAAAATTTGGTATGAATTTATGAGACAATTTATTGTTAATTTGTTTTATTTTAAGTGTTCTGGTTTTAAATGACTTTATGGGAGAAAGTATGTGTCAGTCTCCTGATACCATATTTATTAATTTGAGAAAGGTAATTGTAACATGATGAAATGTGGTATATAACTTTATAACCTAAAAACTTAATAACAGAAAATAAATTTTCTAATGTTTATTTATAGAATAGTTACAAATTTATTTACTGACATGAGATATGACTGAAGAAAGCAAGTGATTAAAACCAAGTAAAAAAAAAACTCTATGGCCTGAAAACATCATATGTAAGAAACTATTCAGGCCATAGATTATTACACAACTTTCTCTGTTCTTGGTTTCAATCACTTGAATTCTTCAGTCATATTTCATGAAAATTTTAGACATCGCATTTTTCCTAAAACCAACAGTTAAGGAGATGAGGGTACCCTTAAGAAATACCTTAGAGCATAGGGTCAACGTACACAAAATGAAGTAAAAATCCATTAAAGTTTGCCTCTTTTAAAGGTGGAAATTCAAATTTTAGATGTTCAAATCGCCTAAACTGCTGGTTTATGTAAAAATTGGGTTTAAAAATAAAAAAAATGTTAGGATTAATATTTTATGAAAACTTGTTGTCTAAACCTAAAGGTACATACTTTTGTAAGTAGAAACAAAATCAAGATTTAGGAGCCACTTGACAATGTCTGTGATGTCAGATTTGAGTGGGTGGCCAACGCAGGTGTAGACTGAATCTTCATTCACTTCTGGGAATGCTGTGGCTGCACTTTGAAGGATATTCAACACCTGTCAATATAAAGGTTTGATGGAAATTGGATTAACTAACTAACAAGATGCAAAGCCCCCAAGTTTAAGTCCTATTTAGTTTGATTCGTTAGCCTTTGAATACAAATAAATTATAATAACGGTGTGTAAATATATACACCTCTGCTTTGATGGTATCCAAAAGATAAAGAGCAACTAATTTTTACTTTTTTGAGGAAGTCATTATTAGGCTCAAAAGGGACTTGGCAGGTTTTCCCTGTCATCATCAGCTCAATGAGGAGCTGGGTGGCGCGTATTTTATAAAAACATCTACACAGACAAGGACAAAAATAACACATGTGGGTAAAATAAAAACTTACCTAAATGTGAAGGGTGATGCCAATAGCTTAATACTACATAAGAAACTCACTAATAATGGAACACAATATAAAAAATAACCAAACCAAAGATTTCACTAAAGCTAGTGTTGGCCAGTTTATATGTAGTAGTTGCAATAGTCATAAAATTGCAAAAACAAGCTTGAGCTTTACAGCAAGATTCAAAGAACATGTAAAATCTCTAAAATCTGTTAATAAAACCACAATAAAGTCAAATTTTATAGAAGATTTAATTGAAACTACTGTAGACAAAACTAAAAACATTTCAATGAAAGCATTGAAATCGAATCAAATCAAATCAAAATCTCTTTATTCACAAAACATTAAGATTTGCTATCGCGTCAAAATTGTACAATTTAAGTAGCCTTCATTTGCGTTGTGGAATGGAGTCTCTCCACTGCAGAAACTCGTCCAGGATGTAGAAGGGGTTCTCTGCTAGCCAGCTGGTGAGGGTAGTCTTTAGTTTCTTCCCTCTTTGGCTTCTGATGTCTTCCGGGAGCAGGTTGCAGAAATTTCTGCCGTTGTAGGAAGGTGTTCTTTAGAGTGCACTGTGGTGAAGTGGTAGCTGATACCTATCCGCATGCCTGGTGTTATGGGCGTGAATGTCTGATCCCTTTTGAGGGCATTTTCCATCCACATAAAGAATCACCTCCCTGATATACAGTGCGACGACTGTTAAGATGTTAAGTTCTTTTAAGGTTTGTCTGCAGCTTTCCCCCCAATCAAGACCCTTAATAAGGCGAACAGCCTTTCTGGAGGAGAAGGATGCGTTTCAGATTGCCTGCCGTAGTCCCTCCCCAATAAAATATTGGCATACAACAAAAAGTAACAAACTAGCAGTCAAATATTTTCATAAATATGTGATGCGGAAAGTGTAAGGGCCCTCAAGTCGCTGGAGTAAATTTTACAGTACTCGGAGGGCTGGAGGGCATTTTAAGCGAATCGGGTCCAAAGTATCGTTTTTAGGTTTTAATTGGATATGATTCCTTAATCTTTCCTGTGCATATTAATTTGGTTTTTTTAGCAATTACAATCCGAGAAATATTAAAAACTAGCAGTTGCCCGTGGCTTTGCTCACAATAAAAACTGTAACTCCCGCTGCCTAAATGAAGATAGGGCCACATACTGAGTTTATGATTAAACAGATAAGGTACAAAAACGAATGACGACTTTAATTTAACAAAATAAACGAAATTTAACTTTTATATAGTACATATCACCTAAAAAATCAACAAAACCACCATAAAACCATTATGAAAGTAACCAAATTATAAATCAGCTGTAAAATTGTATCCATATGTGAAGCTGAACCACCTGCTTGTTGAATGAACATTGAAAACCAAACAAAAGATCAACAAAAGATTATTCCACTTGGGTAGGAAAATTTATAAACTTCGACCCCGCCAAAACCCCTTAAAACTTCGAATTACAAAAAAAATTCTTAGCGGATGTTTACGCCCCTTAGATCGTCTAAGCAAAGGTCCAAGGTTCTAAGTCAAATAGTTTGGGCTGTGCAGTGATAGGTCAGTGGTATTGGACAAATATAAAGAAGATGGAATTTCATTAACCAGAAAGATGTTTTAGAATTCTCAAAGTCCGTAGGTCTGCTGCAACTAGAGTTATTCTATTGCCGCCCCCCGCAGGAGGTATTTCTATTTGGCCTCCCTGTACTATAATGTGAGCAGATTCAGCGCCCCACCGATAAAGGCCTCAAGGGTGCCACTGCCCTGGGAAGGCTTGTGCCCAATATCGTTGAATCTGCTCACATGCATGGTATAGACCTATAGTGGCCCTTAAGCAGGAATATAAATATCTCCGTCGCAGCAGACCTTGCGTACTTAGAGAATCCTAAAGCAATTTTCTGTTTCATGAAAGTACAGTATATGTATGTAAAATGTAGAAATTGCCTTGATTTAATGTCAAAAAAATTCTAAGGTTTTTAGGGTCTATCTTGAACATAAAAATCCCCCGTTGCAGCAGACCTCCATACTATGTGCATGACCTTATTTTATTTCTTCCATAATAATAACATGGGGAATGAGTATGCAGGTCTACTGCAACAGTCATGCAAAAATTTGGTGAATTTGGAGAATCCTAAAGCAATTTTCTGTTTCATGAAAGTACAGTATATGTATGTAAAATGTAGAAATTGCCTTGATTTAATGTCAAAAAAATTCTAAGGTTGTTAGGGTCTATCTTGAACATAAAAATCCCCCGTTGCAGCAGACCTCCATACTATGTGCATGACCTTATTTTATTTCTTCCATAATAATAACATGGGGAATGAGTATGCAGGTCTACTGCAACAGTCATGCAAAAATTTGGTGGTTTTAAAACAATATCAGGTGAATCTGAACCAAAAAAGCCACATACCACGTTTTATCAAGATATGTTGAGTAATAACCGAGATATACTGTAGAATTTTTCTATAGGGACAATATACTGTTTTCAGCTTTAAATATAGTTTGAATAGTGTTTTTTGCTTCTTGGGAGCTCCAAAATGAAAAGTTATCACGGTCTCGGGCTTAGGTCTTGCCGTGAGACCTATGGTAATAATTCCATCAATGAAATTCGCTAAAAGACAAAGGCAAAGTATTTTTTCTAATGATGTAGATAAAATAAATGGGTTTAAATCAGCTCTTTCAATAACAGCTGTTACAGGGAAGAAAGGTTTTATAAGTATCTCTAGTCAGTGATTTATTTTATGATCTGTTCCTGACAGCTGGTTTGACATTCTACTAAATTTCTTGCTTTTTCACATCTGTTTAAATGTAAACATTTCATCAATTTATATTATGCCATAAGGATAATATGGGATCTTTGAGAGGGTCTGTGGCGGAGTCCGAGGGTCAGATCAGGATGAAAACTACTTAGTTTTCCTATTTAATGCCTAAAGAAACAGTGTACCAAATTTTAGCCTTCTGGGTTATTGGGAAGTTGGAGAATTAGTGATGAGTGAGTGAGTGAGTGAGGGCTTTGCCTTTTATAGGTATAGATAATCGATTTAGCAGCCTATGTCATGCATACTAAAAGGGAACTCAAGTCGCTTAAACGGGAAACAACATGGCGGGCGACTTCAGGTCCCAATTCCCAAATATGCTGGCCCGTACTGACTAAGAGTTGTCAGGGGCATCACAAAACTAGTCTCTCCTGACATCTATCGGTGGATAAGTGAACTACTTAAAGTTTTTCGTTGTAAAAGATTATTGTTTAAGTCCAAAAATCACTATCTTGTTCTCCTCTTTTATTCCTCGGTATTCCGCCTTCCGACTTGAGGTCCCTTTTCAAAAATCTCACTTTCTCATTTTTTTTAACAATTAAATTGTTAGTGTATCACGTCTGTCAATGGTTAAAAGATTAAATTACATACAAATTTTTTAACAATTTTAAGGGATGCCCGTGCAATGACAATTTGCCACTAAAACACACTTTAGAACTTGGAACACTTAGAAATTGATTCACAGGTGCCGGCAAACGCTGACAAAACACCCGGTTTGCACTTTGAGCAATTTGAAAAGCTCCATTGGCGTTGGCAAATGCCCACTGGATGCCAAAACAAACATTGCACAGTTTGAAAAGGTTACACGAGTGCTGGGAAACACCACCAAAAACACACTTTTTGCACGTTGAACAATTTTAAAAGACTCCCTGATTGCCAGAGAACTCTGCTAGAATACATGTTTACTATTTTGAACCATTTGAAAGGGCTCCACAGGCCCTGCTGCGGACACTTCAATGTGCCAGCTTTGCCGATACCTTTCCTTGTTGGGGACACATTCTTCCATACGTTCAAATGGGCTTTATGCCAGCCCTGGGTATAAGCATAAAAACTAAATACCTCCATATTTTTTTGCTTGGAAGTACGCCTCCAGGCAGCTTGTGCACCCAGGCCGGGGCCTGCTGGTCCTATTGGAAAATACGGCTCTGTATATTATATTACAAATTTTACAAAAATATATAATTTTCTATTTTGGTGTATATTTTATTATATATATTAAACTATTAACTATATTACAAACTAGCTGTAAAATATTTTCATATATATATGTAAATCTTCTTTTTCTGCTAGTTTGTCACTCTATTTTTTGTATGCTAATATTTTCAGGCTTTTTAACCAATATTTTTATAGTTTTGTGAAATTTCAATTAAATGTTTAACGAAATTTGACGTAACTTTGGAGCTATTAACATATATTAAAGCTTGCATTAGTTCTTTGGACCTCTTTGTAAAGCTTAAGCTTGTTTTTCTGAGGTAATGGCTTTCAAAACTACTACATTCAAATTGGTGTACAACAGCTTTGTTTCAGTCTTTGGTTTGGTTGTTCTTAATGTTGTACTCTATCATTAGGGAATTTTTCTAAGCAATAGTGAGCTATTGGCATCACTATTGCATTGAGGCATGGGACTATGCTAACTTTTTGTTTTGAGGCCCCTCAGAAACCAAAAACACCATCGTTAAAAACTTTATTCATATAAATATACATGTCTGCACTCTAGAAGTCGTAATTTTTATCCAATTTCCTTCAAACATGGCAGGGATATTTGTTTCCATGACATCTTGGACAAGTTTGTTGAGAAAAATTCTGAGCATCCCTAACCCCTAAATTAAAAGGATATATACCTCAAATTTGGGGTTTTTGGGCCAATAACAGGTATAATGTGCCCCAAACTCAAAAATTAATATTTTTTTAAACAATAAAATGTAAGCTATTTTTCAAAGTTATAGCAGCAAAAATTACCAAAAATGTGAATTGACTAAACGGAGTATTGGCTTTGAAGGCAATTTTCCACTATAGTGGCTGCGATTATCATCTTATTTTCTTTAAATTTGTTAGAGATTTTACTTTCTGTGACCTGATTGGCCAATTATTTGAGGTAGTAAATCAAAACCCCTATCCCCAATGTAAAGGGCTTTAAACCCATTTTTGGGGTCTAAAAATGGGCAATTTGAGCCCTGATATTGACATTCACTCCCTCATGTCAGCGTGCTGCATGACTACTCGTTTATGATTTAATAATCATTATTCTTCTTCTACAACAATTCTTGAAGTTTTAGTTACAAAATGTTCATCTTGCAGCTTTACTTTTACTGTACTGTATGGAATACAAATACTCTTCTTAGGTTGTATCACTTGATTTATTTTATTGATTCTTTTTCTTTTAAAGTTACTTTTCACCACGTTTTCTATGTTAAGTTTGTATGATTCCTTTTTTGCTAAGTATACTACACACCATTTTTCTTTATTGAAATTCATGTTTTCACAGGGATATTAATTTTTCTTTGTGTCATTGAATGGAAAAAGGCTAATTTATGATGCCAAGTGTGGTTGGAATTGAAGGGTATTATTTTTTCCATTGCAGTCAGTTTTTGATACGTTTCAAATTAATGTTTTTTATTTTCTCTTGAAACTGTTAAGTCTAAGAAATTTATTTCTTTGATTCATACTTCTTTGGGAAACTTAATTATTTAGATATTCAGTTTAAGTAATTGTGGATTTTTCTACTTCTTCTTTAGGACCTTCAAAGGCATAAAACGTCATCAACATCACTGTGCCTTTAGATGGAGTACGTTGTGAGTTTAAAGACTTAGCGAGGGAGTAAATTTTATTTTATTTTATTTTAAGTATGGCAAGACTCCATTTTTTTATCTAAATGTCAACAAAACTGTAACATGAACAAATACCCCCGTTGCAGCAGACCTGCATACTCAGCGAATTTCAAATGCAAAACAACATATGTTAATCCAACATAGCGAGATTTGACATGTTTTTTGTAAGCTCCATAAGAATAACATGGGGAATGAGTATGCAGGTTTGCTACTACAGGGATGTTTAAACTGGTTGGTTTTAATTCAATATTTAGTAGATCTGAACTAGAAGAAGCCATTTACCAAGTTTTATCAAGATATGTTGAGAAATAAGCGAGATATAGAATTTTACTTTTTTCCCATAAGGTTAACATTGAGACAACGTACTGTGTTTACCACTTTCAATATCCAGGGGCGGATTAAAGGGGGGGGCGGGGGGGGCGACCGCCCCCCCCGTCCGCTACAGAGGTCGAGATTTTCGCTGAACAATTTATCAAAAACTAATTTGTATAGGGTTATAGTTTCAGTAGTTTCAATATTAGTAGAGTAGAGATACATTAGTATTATTTTTTAATAAAAATTAGGATTAAACTGGTTATAAAAACGAACATAAAAAATTGCTTCCGCTCACCGCGGGACACCTCACCGCGATCTTATCGAGTACGCCTGCTACTGAGGCACTGCAACTCGCAACTCAACCTTAGGGCGGAGCTAGGGGAGCCCACGAGCTTCGCGTTTCCTCCGCTGCGTCGCGCCACCCGCCACGCCGATCAAGACTACTGTATTGTGCCAATATTACAGGCAGGCATTACTAGTGTTGGGTTGTGCTTTACCTTGGTGACAAATGATCTCTTAAAATGTAACAGATATGGTAAGTAAAACATCTTATTTAGTTATTTGAGTTATTTAGCAGTACAGCTGAGGCCTGTTCCATAATAACCACTATAGTATAGTTGAAAGTTTAACTTAATAATTTACTAAGACAACGACAACACTTCAGATGGCAATCATGTTAGTTCGTTTTACTTTTTGTTATTCTAATTAATATAGGCTGTCTGATTTTAATGTGTGGTCAAAATATGATTTCCCAAGGCGGGTAAAAACCGTACAAATTTCCCTGACTTTGATTTTCATTCCCTTCAACTATCTATCAGATGTTATGAATTGCAGACAGTTTTTGAGTGTTTGCAGAACCTCATAAATAGCACTTATTCTGAGATGTAAATAAAGATAACTGACACGGAGTAATAAACATTGAACAGCTTGTTTTGGAATCCACTGATTCTGATTGGTTATCTATGGGGAAAATGGGAGAAACTCCGCGAATGTGAGGAGTTGAAATTTGGTTTTCGACTGCACATTAAAATCAGACACATTTAGGCCTAATTTTGTCTTCGATAGTTAACTAAAGTTCAAATCAATAGAAACTTCAAGGTCACTGTCTAAATCTCTACAAGTAAAAACTACAGTCATTTGAACTTTTGTTACTTGTAGCAAGATGCACTTATAGGCCTATTGTTTAAGCATGATACAGTACACCTCGGATTATCCGGACCCCACATTATCCGGACCGGCCTAACCATGAAAAAAATTAAAATCACGGTAAAAACGTGATTTTTGTGAGTTTTAAGCATGATCGTCGCCTTCTCAAAGTAATATGAAACAGCAATTCATTAACAATACAATACACTAACGTGTTATACAGTCTTGATACACTGTTTCCAGCATCAGTATAGCAGTACAGTAACTACGTTCGCGGTCGCTATTTAGGCAATATTATTATGACCTCGGATTATCCGGATTTTTTGTCATCCGGATTGGTGTTTCGCCACATTAATCCGGATAATCGGATAATCCGAGGTGTACTGTACCTGTATGATTCATGATTCTTATCATACTTTGATTTTTCAGGCATCTTCGTCTTCGTCTACAAAACCTGTCGGGAAACGGAAAGGTAGCATCGCCTCTTCTGATTTACGGAGTTTTTTCGTCCCCGTCCAAAAGCAAAAGACTGCTGCATCAGTAGAGACGAAAGTCGATCAAGTAGCTTCGTCTTCGTCACAGGCTACTCAACCACTCAGTGCTACAACTGTGCTGCATGATGTTTCAACAATTTATGATGCCCCATCGACCAGTGCTAAATCCTTAGACCTTCCAGAACTCGCGCCCCCTTCAGTTGAGTTTTCAGATGAAGAATTTAATGTTGATATTGGAATTTTCATCGGTCCTGGAAAGAAAAGACCTAATGACAGCAAAATAGTAGAACTTTTGGAGAGGCCTTGGAAACCTCCAAGTGACTACAAATTTCCTTTTTCCACACATAAAAAAGGCGGCACAGAAGAACGTCGTTTTGTGAAGAGGGAACACCTAGAAAAATATCCTTGGCTTGTTATCTCCCCCTCATGCAAAGGAAACAAGAAAGCATAATTTGTTACTGTAATAATGCTTCTCCATTCAAGATGTGTTCATTTGAATTAATCGGTTATTTTTGTTCGTCTTTTCTTTCTTCTTATTTTTAATGTGTTTTATCATACTTAACAATACTTATTGTTAAAGGCACAATTTAGTTGATTTAAAAAACGAAATATATGAGTTTTATTTTAACATCCTTAGCATTAGCAATATCTATTGTTTAGGATATAGTTAGGAATGATTTAAAATACCAACAATTAAACAAGTTTATGAATAAAACTTTGTTTTTTCATTGTAGCCTATTCATAATAAGAGTTTTGTTAAGAACCGCCGTTTAATTAATGATCTGATAATTTTGTTTCATTCTTTCCATTCCATTAGTGTGCGTGTATTTTAAAATTTGCTAATTTCTTAATAACTTGAATTTTTGTTGTGATTTCCATTAGAAAAATACATAATTTTATAAAAAAATGCATAATTTGGGTTTTTTGTCTAAGAAAAATATTACAGTTTTAGAGCCTAGATTTTCACTTTTTGACTCCTAATTTTTAAAAATTTTCCCGGGGGAGGCCCCCCGGACCCCCCGCTGTGCTGGGGGGTATTCCATACCCCCCAGACCCCCCGGAAGTAACCCCTCCTAAACTCGTCCACCGCCCCCCCCAAAACACAGACTTTAATCCGCCCCTGTCAATATCTCGGTAACCAATGGACATTGAGCAGTGATTCAAAATACTAAATTGTTTGTTTTTTTGAGCTGAATTCAATGGTGCCAACAAAAATTTGATAAATTCCATTTTTCTATGTGAAAAACTCAAAAAACCCATTTTTGGGGAGGGTTAACCCCCCTTTACCCCCCCTTCCAGTGGTCCGATCGGGCTGGTTCACGAACTCGTCTGAGTGATTACCACTTTACACGTCTGTACCAAATTTCATTAAGATCGGACCATATTTACGGCCGCTATCGTGTTAACAGACATATATATATATACATATATATATATAAATTTGAACGAATGGTGTTTTTTGCTTCTGGGGACCCCAAAATGAAAAGTTAACATGGTCTCGGACTTAGGTCTTACCATGAGTGCTACCGTAATAGCCTATTCCTTTAAGGAAATTTGTTAATATCACCTGATACTTGTAAACCTTGGTGAAGTAGCTGTAATCGTTTTTTTGTAAATACATCAACAACCCCCTTCAATAAAATGATTACTAAAAAGAAAATCTTAGTCCAATACCGACAATAAAGTTTCAAAATAAGCCTCGTTCAATGGTTTTATCAATATATCAGCAGTTTGATCATGTGAACATACTCGATCTTGATTACATTATCCAAAACATTTTCTCTGATAAAAAGATGTTTTATTCATTTGAATTTAATGAATGAATTAATTAATTAAATTAATGTATTAATGAATTTAAAAAGTTACCATACCATTCTATTAAAAGTTTTAATTTTATAAACTGCAAGATGTATTTATATAAAGAAATAAGATAAGGTCATCACATTCCAAGTTTTTTCTTTGAAAGTCGTCATTAAACTCAACATTAAAAAGTGTATTGGCTAAAGAGGATTTCAATTCAATCTTACCTTTCTCATGTCTCCCTGTGCCAAATCAACCAGAGCTCTTTTCCCATCTTCTGTTACCTTTACACTGAAAAAAATCAAAAAAATTATAATTTTGGGGAGATGTGTGTTAACACACCTGGTTATTTAAGTTTCATAGACTTGGGTAAGTCCTAATTATTAAGGAATGGCAAGTTAGATCTGAATGTTATAATTGAACATTTTTTGGGTTGGTTACAGCTTCACCTACGAAGCAATATCTTGCTGAACTGGTGATGAGAATAAGTTTTTTTTATATCTAGGTATCCAGATTTTATATCGAGGTCACACATTTTTTGTTTGAGTAAAAAAGGAAGAACGAAATGAAAATTTGAAAGAATGTTTCAACTTAAAGGTAGGCGAATAAGAAATCAAAAATGTTTATTGCCGTTGAATACAGTGATAGTACTATTGGCAAAGTCACGTAATGTAGCTAGCTCACATACCAAGTCAAATTACAAAGTTAAATTGATATATAGGCTAATTGGTTGTGAATAGGCTGGGAACACTGGTAGATGTAGGCCTAATGATAAAACTTAAATATTAAAAAAATACAGAATTGCCGAAAAGAGACAAGTACACAGTTACGATAAGCAATCTCATATTTTTATGCCATCAGTCTAAAAATTTCAAGAAAATTAGTTGAAGACTTAAAAATATTATAATTTATATTCTAAGCTGCGTTTACACCGGAGTTAACAATAAGATGTTCAGAACTTTTGTCTCAAACACATGTTGACGACAGGTGTTGAGAACAAAGGTTGGCGACAAAGTGTAAATTTTGTATTTATTTTGTTTACATTATTTTTTGCCTTGATCACCACTTCTACCATTGCTCAGTTCTTCTCGGGACGTCTAGATCAGATGTACTGCTTGTGTGCGTGATCTAATCTAAACAGCATAGACCTAAAAACAGTAAAGTAAAAACTCACCGTCTTAAGCAATCCAGTGATGTTCTATACGAACAACTTTTTCGCCCCTATTTGTTCAGGGGCATCATCAGCGCTAAATACAAGTCTTTGGTTAAAACATTTCATGAACTTTGCTGTTCATTTCGTTAAAATAAAATTTCATGATGAACATATGTTGCACAAACATAAATAGCGACATCACATAAATTAATATTGCACTTTCTATATTCTAAACTAAACCTAACCTATTTAGGATACCCAAAGGGCAATATTAATTTATGTAATGTCGCTGTTTATGTTTGTGCAGCATATGTTCACCATAAAATTTTATTTTAACGAAATGAACAGCAAAGTTCATGAAAATGTTTTAACCAAAGATTTGTATTTAGCGCTGATGATGCCCCTGAACAAACAGGGGCAAAACAATCGTTCACATAGAACATCACTGGATTGCTTAAGACGGTGTGTTTTTACTTTATTATTCCTGGCAGCAGCCAATAGCCACAATGGATAAAGTCAGTCAGACAAAATTGGCATCCAAATACAAGTCAAAAAGGTTAAACCTAATGAGAACGAAGGCTGACATCAAATTCAACAAACGATGTTTAAGGCACAACGTAACCCCAAACTACATCAGCATTAAAACAAACCCAAAAAGTGCTTCGGCTAATAAAGCCCTTAGCATAGCCAAGAAAATTTGGATTAGTGAGGAAATCCGTCTATTACATATAAGAAAGTCTTAATTGAACAAACAGCTTTATGACGCCCATTTGGAAATTGCTAAGAATACTTCAACAGACCCAACAATAATTTTAGATGAGATGAATGAAAGAATACAGCCTCAATTGGAGAAAAAGACCAAATTCAACAGTAAAAACTAGATAAGCTTATCCGAAGTCAGTCAAAAACAGAACCGTTAATAGATTGCAAACACAAATTTTATGATAGAGTGATTAACAAGTCTGAAATTAGTTTCAGCAATAATGAGTTAGATTTGTTGAACAAAGGACTGAAATACAACAAATCTGGCAATTTGAAGTTAGATGATAGGAATATGCTTCTGGATTTGGAAAGTACAGTGAAAACCCTCCCCTCTGATATCCAGGATAAAGTTAGGTACGAGATTGTGGGAAAATTTGAAAAAGTAGTTGACAAACGAAACTATTCGAATTTTAAGAGTAAACTTAGGCAAAAAGTAAGAACAATTGCTAGAAATATAAAGGAGAAACTAGTAAACAATGAAGCAATAATTTGCAAAGCCGATAAAGGAAACAGTATAGTAATAATGAAAGAAAATGAGTGTAAGGACAAGGTTGAACAATTCATCAATAACAACAAAATTGACAAGATTAACAAAGACCCTACAAACACATACCTCAAAAATGTGAATGATGCTATTAAAAAGTCAATACATCTATTTACAGCAGAACAAAAAAGACACCTGAAAATAATGAAACCAAGTGCCCCAAAGCTTAAAGGCCTTCCCAAGATACATAAAAGTGTCTCGCCCATAAGGCCACTAGTCAACTTTCAGTCCACTCCCACATATACAGGTTGGCAAACGCAGTACATAAAATGATAAAGTCATCCAAGAATTTAAATCCAACACAATATTGAACAATTCTGTAGATTTAATTGATCAAATCCAAACGGTTGAGATTCCACAGACAGCCACACTAGTGTCTTTTGACACTGACAACCTTTATACCAATGTCCCCATCAACGAAACAATTGATATTCAATTCAATTCAATTCAAATATCTTTATTCATCAGCTGTACAAAATTATACAGGCAGAATAGTGTCAAGAAAATAAGGTATCTCATACCTAAAACTAACATTAAGAATGAGTATACAAATACGCTACAAGAAAAAAGAATTACTTTTTAAAAAAACAAAAACATAAACTAATAAATAAAAGAAGAAGCTGTTGCCTGCACCTACAAATGTAACGTTTAAAATGTAAGTTATTTCATTTCACAGATCAATTTTTATTTAAAAACTCATCTACTGAATAAAAAGGATTATCCATAAGGTACGACTTTAAGGCCTTCTTAAAATGCTTTTCATTTTTTATTTTTCTTATTTCTGAAGGAATGTACTGAAACAACTTAGATCCAATGTAAGATGTTTTTTTCTTAAAAAACTCTAAATTGTGTTTTTCTACTGCAAGGCGATGCCTTGTATTGTACATATGACTTACAATCCCAGCTTTAATGTAAAAACAATTGTTTCCAAAATATAGGTGTTATAAACAGTCAAAATTTGGGTTGTGGAAATTTATACTTAACGGAATCTTGCAGTTTTAAATTTAGTATTATTCTAATAGCTTTTTTTTGTAGTTTTAAAATTTTATCCAAATTATTTTTTGTAGTTGCTCCATAGACACTAATACCATAATGAAGGTGAGAATGTATGAGTGAAAAATAAATATTTTTTAAAGTGTCCAGATTGCATTTGTTAGACATTTTCCTCAAAGCATATAGACCAGATGTCATTTTTCCTAGTACTGACTCTACATGTAAATCCCAACTTAAATTTTGATCAACTATTAGGCCAAGAAATTTTGAATGATTGACAAATTTAAGTTTATAATTATCGAGTTGGATATTTTGCTCAACACCTGAGTTTGATTGTTTTGTTTTAAATGAAATTACACTGGTTTTGTTTGGATTAAGCAACAAGTTTCTACTTTTGAAAAAATTATTAATGATATTTAATGTATTGTTTGAAGATGTTTCAATGTTTTTTGCATTAGGGCCAGACACGATCAAATTTGCATCATCTGCGTATAGGCAAATTTTGTTGTGTTCATCATCTATTAGTTTTGGTAACCCTGTCAAATAGCAGTTGAAAAGCAGTGGACCCAAAATCGAGCCTTGCGGCACTCCGAAACTAATTGTTTGTAATTGAGATGAAAATTGTTCAAGACACTTTCCTTTCAATTGAGAAATTTGTACATACTGCTGGCGATTGCTAAGGTAAGACTTGAACCAATTAAATTCTTTACTTTGGATACCGAAATCATGTAGAATTTCTAAAAGTTTACTGTGATCTACCCTATCAAAAGCCCGCGAAAGATCCATGAAAATACCCAAAGGGTTTCTGCCCTTGTCAACTTCATTAATTATATTTTGGATATAATCTATCATTGCTGTGATTGTTGATTTTCCTTGCCTGAAACCATGTTGCTGGAAATCTAAGATATTATTAACTTCTAAATAGCTCATGAGTTGTTCATACACGACTCGTTCAAAAATTTTAGAGGTTGAAGTTAAGAGTGACACTGGTCTGTAGCTTTCAGGCTGGGTTATGCTACCTTTTTTGTAAAGTGGGATTATTTTGGCTACTTTAAGTTGTTTAGGAAATGAACCAGTTATTAAAGAAGAATTAATTACATGTGCAAGGGGCTTCAACACATATTTTTTAGCTCTTTTGAAAACAATAATCGGTACTTCATCTATTCCTGCAGAAAATTTATTCTGAAATGTGGAGATAATCCTTTCTATTTTATCAGTGTCAACTAGCTCAAAGTAAAATTTTTTATTAAAAAGGTCAATTTTTTGTGAGTTGTTTGAAGTATTTTCAATAGATTTTAGGTGTAAGCCACTTGGCAGAATTTGTTTTTAAACTATATTGATAAAAAAGTCATTAAAAATATTACAAACTGCTTTTGGCTCATCAGTAAGAATCCCTTCACTATTCATCAATGAAATGCTGTTATTTGTTTGTTCACTGTTTTTTGTTTCAGAATTAATTATGCTCCAGGTTGTCTTCATCACATTATCAGATTTTCTTATTTTTTTATCAAAAAATTGCTTTTTTGCCATGTTTATTTTATTTTTTAATAATTTCTTTTGTTTCTAATAATTTTTGCATAGCTTATGTTGCTTGACCTTGACAACCTCTGAAGAGAAACTAAATTGTTTTTTTCTCTCCTAATGTCCTCTGTAACCCAGTTTTTTTGCCTGTGCTTTAACGTTATTCTTAATTTTGGGAAGCTTAAATTGAAATAGTACATAAAAATATTATTAAAAACATCAAATTTATGATCAACATCTGCAAAGTAGACATCAGACCACGACTCTTAAGACAGATATTTAAAAAATAGATCAAAATTACTCTCCTCAAATTTCCTTACCATTTTGTAAATATTTTTATTTTGTTTAGTGTCTCTTTTCACTCCCAAAATGTTCATCACCTGCCCGTCATGGTCAGATATAGCCATTATGATCCCTTCAACTTCTATATCTTTTTTATTAATATTTGTTATAAAATTGTCAATAGAGGATTTGGATGTTTCAGTTATTCTAGTAGGGAAATCAATAGCATAATACATACCATGTTCTTTCAAAATCAGATTAAATAATTTTAGGGTTGCGTTTTCATTAAGCACATTTATGTTAAAATCACCTGCTATTAAAATTTTGTTGTATTTTTTATTAAGAATTTCTTAAAGATTATCAAGTTTTTACAAAAAATTATTAGTTAAACAGTGCAATGGTGAACGGTATAAGCAGACTACTAAAAGAGTGCAGTTATCAACAAATATTTCCGAAGCACGACATTCAAACTCCTTTTCTGTTAGTAAATCTTCAATTGCAGGTATTGTAATTTTTTTACTTCTGATCTGATCTCTAACTAAAACCGTTACTCCACCCCGAGTTGTGGATTTACGGCAAAAAAAGATGCCAATTTAAATCCCTCAATCCTAAAACTATTTAATTCATTTTCATTAAAAGCGTGCTCACAGAGTGCCTCTATATCCGGCTTTATTTCCTCTAATAGGATTTCCAGAATTTCTTCCCTTGTTGGAAGGTATCCAACATTTTGGGGGTAAATTACAATTTTTGAATTTTGTTTTGCTTTAATAGTTTGTCCTGCTGCTGGGTCTGATGTCTTTACATTAGTTACTTTACAAGAGCTTTGACTGGTGGGGATTATCATTTTTGGGGAAGCCATGGCCAATCTTGAGAGTTTAAAGATGAGCTATTTAAACTAGCAACCTGTTTTTCATTTATCTTTGAGTCATTCAAGAGTAAGTTTTCAGCACCCATTTTATCCCTGTTTTCAAAGACATCCCTACCTATATTAACCCTACTATTTACACTATTTATTTCTAAAATAGAGCTATTTACAATCATTGTATTCAAAGCCGCCTCCTCCTCTCCTGCACATGACACCAGACTGACCATGCTTTTTCCACTTTCACTTTCACTCTGTAGCTCGTTTCTGGCTGTGGTGGGGAAGAAGTCCCGCAGTTGCAGTACAAAGTCTTGGTGAGACAGGCCATTTCGAAGTTTTCTTCTAGCTTGTTCATCGCAAGTGACTATGTGAACTGCTGCTCCTGTGATCCGCTGAAATTCATCTAATTTAGTTGCAAAGTGTTGTAATGGTATCTCGTCACGCACACATCCCTTTGGCGAACAAAATAGGTATTTCAGTCCTTTTTTCTTGAAGTCTTTGCCAAATTCAGTAAATGCAAGATCGTAGTCGCTTAAGGTCGGCTTGGCATTGTAATTGGACTTGGTGACCAATCCATACACTGTAGCTCCTTTACTGACTCTATGGCATGTCAAATGGTTACTCAGGCGGTCTGACATTAGAGGTTTCCCAAAATTTTCTTTGAAAGAACGAGCAACACCAGCACTCATATGTTTCTCAGCATCAAAATCTGCTGAGATGCAGTGACTAAATGCCACACTAGAGTTGTTAATGAACTTGGCAAATATATCCTTAATGTCAGCTTCAATTACTTGAACCCCTTTAGAAGGTAGATCGACATATTTTTGGTCACCTCCTGCAGATAGCTCCTGTTGTTGTTGTGTCGGTAGTGCCTGTGTGGAGGAGCAATGAGATAAGTGTGAGGCAGGACTCTTGTGTACCTCAGTGTACCCTTTAGCATAGTCAGGGAGCGACTCTTCTTCCTCAATTATGATTTTTGCTTCTTCTTTACTTTCTCTTTGCTGCATTCTTCTTTTTCTATAATTTATGTCTCTTAAAATTGCTGCTGCTATTGCACTACAAAGCTTTACCTTTCCAGATCTTTTAAGATGCAACCCATGCCTTGTATGGTCTTTAACATTTATTTTAAACTTATTAATAGGTATTACATTGTCATTAGTAGTTCTTAGCTGCTCAATATTTGTATTCACATCTTCATTGATTCCAGTTATTGTTTTATTTAACACTGGTCTGTCAAATCTATTGAGTATGCCTGGGTATAAAATGTTTGTTTTCTTAGAGATCTTAGTGATAAAAGACAAATCCAAATTCACTGATTGGCTGTGTTCGACTTCAATATCGTTTGTCCCGCCGACAACAACAACATAGTCTTTTGTAGTGAAATTGTTTGTCAGTTTTTCGGCAGTTGAGGTTACTTCTCTCAGAGATGCACTAGGCTTCATTACTGACATTACCCCAAAATTACTTCCCAGCTGGTCTTGGAGTATCTGCCCACACTTGCGTCCATGACTGTCGGCCAGCAACAGTACCCTGTGTTTTTTTCTGGGAGGAATGAACTGATTTTTTGTTTGAAGCGCAGGTTTTGTAGTACACTTTTCCTGCACATCTTGTTTATCCTCACTCTCGTTGACTTCACAGTTTAGAACACCAAACCTGTTAGAGCATTTAATTGTTTCAATTTGTTCTTGTTTAGGGGCTTTAGGACCTTTTTCTACAAACACCCATTTCTCTCTTGTCATTTGGCACCTACCTACATTTTTAGCACTGGGAGACACTTTATCAGGAGAGTGACATAATATTAATAGATTTTAATAGTTGCTCAGAGATTGAACTTCTGTTCAATAAAAGATAGGCAATTTGTGATCTCTTTGTTATTAGTTCCCCCGTACTGAACTGTGGAGGTAATTTTAGGTTTGTTAAAGTACCTTCTGGAATGCTACTGTGAAGCAAATGTCCAATGATAAGCTCAGTAACTGCAAGCATAAATATTCCGCAGTCATACCTATTTTGCTGTTGTGGAGTGTGATTCACTACTACGATGTCAGCTTTCTCTCCCGTGGTGTCACAAAGGAAATTAAAGAACTTGTTTGCTAGAGCTGTTGCAGGTTTTATGTTATAGTTCTTCATTGAGTCATAGTGAAGAAATTTGGCAGCTGCTTTATCAAAAACTAGAAGGCTCCAATGTGAACCCCCCTTAACTGGTTTTACCGATTCATTGCTTGTTAAGTCCAGTACATCTGTGCTGTCATTGACAGGAATAAATATATATTTAGCTTGTTTAATATTTAGTGGTTTCAAAACAAACTGAAAATCCTCGAGCATTTTTACGGCCTGGCAGATAACAGGGTTTAGGCATACTATGTCATCGCTCCTTATTAAAGTGCTACCTAACAGTTCATAATACTGCCTAATCACCTCATCGACAATCCAGTTCGGTCCCAATAAGTTTATGATACTCTCTGCATCTGCAGTTCCCTGATTCACACTACTATCACTGTTGCATTTGTCTGTGCTGTCTTTGACTACAATAGGAGGAAGTTGATTGAAGCCTATCAGTGGGCTACTAGTTGCTGACGGTATCTTGGAAAGTGAATGTGACGTAATGTCTAATTCATTACTACGTTTTTCAAGAGTAGTTTTGGAATCATTTTGAGAGATATTAAAACTTGCTTCAATTTGTTTCAGCGCCATTAGGAACCCTTTGCTCTTCAGTTTACTAAAACGTGACTTATTTTCTGTGAATAAATAAATGTCGATTTCTTTTACTGTACCTGTTTGATTAGTTCCATAAAAAGTTACATCGTACTTAGGTAATTTGCTGCTATTATGTATATTAGTAATCACAGCAGGCCAAGGTGAATGACCTTTAACTTTAGCAAATACTTTGTCTCCTTTCTGAAATTTGTGTTTCATTACAATTTTTCCTGCTATTAAAATGTAGCAATATATTTAATTTATTTCAGTTGCTGATCTGGTGTAAAAATCTATTGTTGCAATATACAGGAGTTAAATAAAATTAAAAAATATATAATTAAACTGGATCCTTTGTAAAAATTACTATTTTATATAAACAGTAATTTCATTGTAAATTAAAACAACATTTTTTGTTTATAATTTGTTGTTATATTGGCACAGTATTTCCTAACTGACTGGTCAGGTAAACATAAACAAACAAGCTAGTGAGATGACAGATGAGTGAGCTAATAACTTAGTCTGCAGCGATGGCCTGATAGCAAGGCTGGTGTACGTGCCTTCTGTTATCAGCTGTGCCAAGTTTCAGACCTGAGCCAGATTAATTTTGATAACTTTCGGAAATAGTAATTTATATTTTCATCATATCTTCTGTGCCTTGTTTACACTCACCCTAGGTATTATATTTTCTTGACACTGGGTATGTACCACTTTTAACCTAACTTGTTTAAGTACTGAAAACTTTAAAATTAAACACTAAATTAAACTTTTTTGAGGAGCTATTTCACTGATTCTAATTAATGGCGACCATCTTGATTCAGTTTTTTTTTTTTTTTTTTTTTTTTTACCATCTTGATATCCTCAAACGCAACCTAGAGCAATCTAAGAAATTGAAAAAAAGAGAAAATTGACAAGCTTGTAGGTCTGACTAAATTGAATTTGTCGCAAAGTTATTTCGTTTTTGATGGTTGTTTTTACAGACAAACTGATGGCTTGGCCATGGGGTCTCCCCTCTCTTCAGTAATAGCAGAACTATTTTTGGATGATATTGAACACCGTCAGATTTTAAACAACAATAGGCATACTCAGGGTTGCCAGCAAATGGTTTCCAAAAAATTCACGCATCTTTCCCGGTATTCCCGGTCAAAATAGTCAAAATTCAAGGCCTATACTTGTCATTTCTAAGGCCCGATTCACACAGAACGGACGTGTGGCGGAGTCGTGGCACGGACATATATGTCCTTTCGCTCTCGCTCCCATGAAACTTATCGCACAATAATTCATACACGATCGACGTGGCGTGGGCGGCCGCACTCACGCGCCACGTCCCGTCGCTAGTGTGTAAATTGGGCGATGGGGGCGACAGGGAAAGGAATAGTACCGTGCCGCGACTCCGCCACACGTCCGTTCTGTGTGAATTGGGCCTAGCCAACATCCACTGAAATTGTAATTTGTAATTTGTTGTAATTTAATACATCCATTAAAATAGTGTGAGTATGAATTATGATTTAGATAATGCACCCCAGTGTATTGACGAATGAATTAATTAAACTTTGCTCGGATAAAATAACTTTTTATTTTATTTTTGGTTATTCATTTTATTTTGCGATTTTGGTTAAAAATGTCCCAGTCTTGAAACCAATCATCAAAAAATATAATTCAAAAACCCTTGCACGAAAAAATTGTTGCCCGTAAAACAGCTTCATTTGGAGTATAAATGACTGGATTCCAAAACAAAATCCAAAGAGAGCACTTGATGTCACGGGTAACTTTAAAATAGAAACAACAAAGAAATATCATAGATGAAACATTTATTTGTTATTTCGAAACCGCCATTGCGGATATCAAGTGAGCCGTGTGTAGGCCTTCACAGCGCAGGACAAAGTAGTGACAGTAGTGACGCCCAGTGACGGGCTGACTGCAGCCCATGCAATTCGGATTCGTCGTCCGCAGTCCCTATCAATGAAACACTGCCATTGGTCACTGCGCATGCTAAGAACTTCGAATGCACAGTATGAAGGCGGGGAAATAGAATACGAGTGATTTTTGAAGCAAACAAATTACGATGGTAAATAACGCTACATACTGCTGATACACGTCTGAAGACATTGCTCTCCACCATGCTCCTACCCCTTGCACTGAACGATGGACTCATCCATTTTTTGTATATCGATGTTTTCCTTCAATCGGTAATCGATGTTTTCTCCGTTTGTTGTAGGAAAAACTTCGCCCATATTCCGCCCAGTCATTAGCGCGATAAATACCCGATCACTTGTCTGTCAGCGGTAGGTAGCGCATTCGCACACTGAGAAGGGTTGGAGGAAGGATAGCGTTGGGTTCACAACGATAAGGTAGGTGTTCGGTTAAATATCGATCGTAGTACGAACTACTATCGAATATCGTAAATCGATTGGCTCCTTCAACATAGTCTTCTGAACATAAAACACGCCCGGCCCAACGGCCAACGTTCCAAATTATATAAGGATAAAATTTAGGCCAAGCATGGCCTGTAGGCCTACTGATGGCTGTTCAGTGCAACAGACGAGGATAAACTTTTTATAATAGCCAGTGAGTGTTAAAATCATGAAATAGGCCCTCTGCTCGGATGTTTACAAATAAATGTAAATATTTCTTTGCCAGTTTGTTTGCTTGCAATATCTAGGCCCTGAGAAACGGTTTTTAGAGAAAAGTGTTATCCCAATATCCCAAAGACAGCTCAATTTATAGGAATGTAGGATTAGGGCCTAAGTTATTTTTGAATTAGGAAAGTTTGGCTAATCTATCCGACGATTGCGTACGGTACTGGATGATTTTTAATTCCTCCGCAATTTATTATATAGTCATCATGCCGGTTATTAGCTTTCGGTACTGTTAGAGAAATCAACATCAACAATTTTTAACATGGGCAAATTTGTCAGTAGTCAAAGTAAAATACAGTATTACTCATCGTCTAAGCCTTCATTGACATTACAGTACATTGTATAGAAAATATTACCCTGGCCACTGCATTTTAATAATCTAATACAATTGCGTAATTGTTGGACAGTCATACAGTCATTTATTTATTTGTAAACTTGGAAGAGTCCCAAAGGAAGAATCTGTGGTACAGGTACAGATATGACGTATTAATTTGCACGGATTCACAATAATGACGAGTTAAAAACGACAGGCATTGAAGTTTGGAATGAAAACGAAAACAGAGGGATGACGACGACATGGAGCAGACAGCCGAGCCGAAACTAAAAAGTTGTTGTCGGTCATTCGGTAGATAATAAGGTCGATATAACCGAATGCCTACCTTGTCGTTGTGAACCCAACGCTATCCTTGGGAGGAATCATGGACACGTCAGTGTTGCCAGATTTTAAAAGCCACATTATCGTACCAGACCAGGAAAGTTATTTTGAATCTACCTAAATTATCGTACTCTTCCAATGAAACTCGTAAATTTGGTGAAATGTTACCAAGAAAACCCTGTAATACTGCAAAAATCCATTTTTAATACTAAAACAGTATTAGTTTTTTTTAAATAGTGAAATTAAAAAAATACAGGATTTAAAACATCATCAAACTATCGTACCAGACACAAATTGGATCGTACCACATACGAAATTATCGTTAAAGCACAATAGTACCGTACGTCTGGGATCACTGGTACGACCCCGAATCAGCTGTGTATTCTCTTCGAATAGTACGTCACTGGTGTCTGCTTTGCAGTTTCGGAACGAGAACCGTTCCGACCATCCCGTATTGGCCGCGGAACATGTTCTTTAAATAGTTCCCGTTCCGACTGTAGTTACGATATTTCTTTGTGAAACGAACGCTCTCGCTCTGACATCGGCTCCACCAATAAGAGTGGTGACTCTTTTTAGGACAAAAACCCAATATAATTCCGTTCCATGGATATGTAGTACCTGTTCTTTCGTGCCATAATTCGTTGCGAAATGTACGACAACTACATCGAACAAGATCTCATTATGGAACGTATTAGCAGACAGTCGAAACAGTTCCCTGAACTAGAATGGAACAATATAACAGTTCCAGTTCCTTTGGCACACCTCTCTCTACGTTGGAATCACTTTGTCTTCGTGTTTTGTTCGAACGCAACTTAAGTTATGCTTTGTCCAAAACATCCACGAAACTGGCCGATCTGATCGATAAATAACCCTATTATAGACCTACAGGCCAAACTATCGCTATTTTAGATTTCTCATGATTGTTAAAAAATTCAAGGATCTTTCGAAAAATTCACGCATAATTCATAGGTTTTTTCCCGGAGTGTGAAATTCACGCATAATTCCCGGTTTTCCCGGAATTCCCGGCTGCTGGCAACCCTGCATACTGATAAGGTCGTTTACTGGAAAAGATTGTAGATGATGTATTATGTCTCTACAAAGGCAATGACTGCCAAATCAATCTCTTTTGTAAGCATATCAATAGCCTGCACCCCAACTTAAAATTCACTCAAGAAACGGAGCAAGACAATAAAATAATTTTTGGACCTAACCATCTTAAAACAAAACCAGAACCATAGCTTTAACATCTATAGGAAACCGACCCTCACAGACCAGGTAATCCACTCAGCCTCCAACCATTCATATACCCACAAAATGGCAGCATTTAGGTTTATGCTTAACCGCCTAATTAAAGTACCTCTAACAATGGAAGACAGAAAAACAGAGCTAACAACCATAAAGTTTAGAGCACAACAGAATGGCTATATTCCCTCACTGATAGATCATATGTACAGTAAGATGTTATCCAGTCCTATCACTACAGAACATGTTGATCGAAAATTTGTTACCATCGACAACAGCTATACTGCAGGCAAAGTAGCTGGTTCCGTCTTTAAGGATGCTCCTCTTACGATTGCTTTTAGGACCAACAACTTGGCTAAAGTCGTTGGGCCCCCAGTTAGGAGTGCACCTATTAGTCTAAAAGAAAAACAAGGAGTTTATAAAATGAGTAGCGGGGATTGTGACGCATACTATATAGGGCAAAGTGGGCGAAGCTTTGATGTAAGGTATAAGGAGCACGTAAAAGTGGTGAGTAGTAAACAGTACTTTGCGCAAAACTCCAACTTTGCTGCTCATATTAGGGATACTGGACACGCATAACTATCTTTGGATGAGGGGCTCCAAGTTCTTCATGTATGCAAAAAATCAGCCAGGTTGGATAGGTTGGAGGAAATGGAAATATACAAAGCGAATAAATTACAACCTCAACTTCTGATAAATATTCAAACAAACTTTGCAGCGAATGCTATATATGATAATATAACTAAGGGCAGTGACGACGATGTCTAAAAACTAGAAGGCTGTGGCATGAGAATTGTCACTTTGTAGTGCCGGCCGGCTCGCCTGCAAGTTTAAGGTTAGGCTTAGTTTAGGATATAGAAAGTGCAATATTAATTTATGTAATGTCGCTATTTATGTTTGTGCAGCATATGTACACCAAGAAATTTTATTTTAACGAAATGAACAGCAAAGTTCATGAAATGTTTTAACCAAAGACTTATATTTAGCGCTGATGATGCCCCTGAACAAATAGGGGCGAAACAATTGTTCGCATAGAACATCACTGGATTGCTTAAGACGGTGAGTTTTTACTTTATTATTAAAGCAATTCCTGGTAGCCAATAGCCGCAATAAAAAACAGTGTTGGATGAGCCCGTCACAACAAACCAGATGTACAGAGGGTTTCCTACCTCTCTGCGACACTAGGGGTGACTTTTAAAACTGTGGCTTAATAAGGGCCTATCGCTGCACAGGGCTGTGCAGGGGTGGGCCTAAATGTAGTATCAATTAGCGTCTCCAATTCTTGAAATAAAATTTATTTTAATGTACCACTGCAAAGATAAACAGTTTTAGTAGAGTGTTTATTGCTTCTCCAAAATGGTTTTTGCTCACTCATTTAAAAGTTATATGGTGCTAAAGTTGATCAATTTCAACAGAATGTATATTCAGAATACGTCAACATGAACGATTTTGGATTTACAACAAACATTCTTCAACTCTATTTTTAAATGGCGTAGGCCCATTAAATTACATTTTATTTACAAAACTGCAGACACTAAAGTACACCGTGTGTTGCATGTTTTAGGCAAGGCGTGGTTAGAGAACTCTCTTAGAGACGATATTGACCTGATATGCCTGATAAGTGAACTACGGGCAGACGGTTGTTAAAATTTTTGTTAAAACATTTCTAGTGCCAATTTTGATTATTTGATACTTATGATTGGCATAGAATTTGCAAGATGGAGTTACGACAGCAGATCCGGGTGGCCAGAGGTGCCCACCCCCCCTGGGGCAATGACTCACCCCCCCCCTGGGCCAATGACTACCCCCCCCCTTAACTGCGACCAACCCCCTCCCCACATCCGAGATATTAGGATTCGGAAGATAAATTCATTGTATAAATAAACAATGGTTTATTTTTGACAAACAATGTTCATTATACAGGGTGTCCCATAAGTAAGGTGCCAAACTTCGGGAATAGGTTATATGGGTCTAAATAAAGATAAAATGAAGAATGAATTTTTTTTCCAAAAACGCCTTGTTTACCAGATATCCGCCATTTTGTATTTTTAACAAAATATTTTTTATCTCCCAAGTTTTTGAATCGATTTTTTTGAAACTCGGTATGCACCTGTATCTAGTCAAGGTTAGTTTATGAAAAAATAATCAGCATGATCGAATCGTAAATTTCAAAATGGCGGCCGCTTAAAATCTTTAAATTGAAATACCGAAACAATGGTACATTTTACAAAACGATATAAAGAACAATAATATTTAGAAAATTTTATTTCCATTCCAACGTTACCAAAATTATGAAAATTGATTAACAAACAACTGAGTTATGGTCGAATTAGTGCATGGCTCAGCGCAACAATGGACTATTTTGCTTCAAAAAATGCTGCCTCACTAGCTAAATACGATCATAACTCAGTTGTTCATTAATCGATTTTCATAAATTTGGTGTCATTAGATGGGAAATAAAATTTTCTAAAAATCGTTACCCTCTATGTTTTTTTGTAAAACGTACCGTTCTTTCGTTATTTCAACTTAAAGATTTTAAACGGCCGCCATTTTGAAATTTATTATTTAATCATGCTCATTATTTTTTCATTAACTAACCTTGACCAGATACAGGTGCATACCGAGTTTCAAAAAAATCTATTCAAAAACTTGGGAGATAAAAATATTTTGTAAAAAGTACAAAACGGCGGATATCTGACAAACAAAGGGTTCTTGGAAAAAATGTATTCTTCATTTTCATTATATTTATCTTGACCCATATAATATATTCCCGAAGTTTGGCCACCGGTCTGACACTTAAATGGAGCCAAGTGGTAAGCTTACTGGAGCGGGTTAGTTCAATGCACTTTATTCAGATGGCGTTGTAAAAACATGACTTTCTTCTTCTTCACTGATTCAGCCAATCAGAACGACGATAACGATCTGCTAACTTCCCGTTCCGTTTCCCCTGATTTTCTGTCACGACACGACGTGTACACAACCATAACGAGTTGGAATTAATTTGAGTGTGGGAAAATACCTAAAGTACGTTTGCAGAAAGTTGTTCTAGTGTAAGTTGTTTCGCGAAATACTGTACTGAGTGATTCATGTTGTGCTTAAAGCTATTGATGGAAAATAAATACATAGATGAATAAATTAACTGAGTTAATTTTTATTAAGTGCTTTTATGTAAAGATCTACGTATTTATTTTCTATCAATCGCTTTAAGCACAATAAGAATCACTCAGTACAGTATTTCGCGAAACAACTTGCACTAGCGGCAAACGCACTTAATCTAAACAAACCGGTAAAGTCATTAAAATTGAAAGTCTAGCAAACAAAACAAGAAAACGAAAATATAAACAAAGCAGACGACGACGATCGATATGTCGCATCGACGACCATCGATATATCGCATCGATCTTTTTAGTTTGTAGCACTTTATTCAGATAGCGCTGCTGTTCCCTTACCACCGAGTTCACATGGGAGTGCCATCTCTTTACAAAGTTCATTATTACTCTATGGTTTGGCACTTTATACTTATGGGACACCCTGTATATGTATATATTATTCTTTACCAGTTTTTCCTATCAAGAGTTTCCAAGCGGACTCGCCCATTTCCTTTTCCTCGATTATTTAAAAATTTATATTTAAGCCATTCTTAGTTTTGTACACATGTTTCTTTCTGCAGTGCTCTGTCCACTTATCGTGGCGCACTTTAGCGTTACACATAGGTTCCAAACACTTACATATTAATAGTTTTTGTTTTTTAGGCATTTTAAATATCTAAACTATAAGCAAAATACAAATGTGTTGTGATAAAGCCCGATGCACTTCACCGTGATTACATCTTACAATAAAATACTGTAGACCTAAACCACAAACTAAATATTTTAAAACATATAAGATACTCGAAAGTCACAAAATACGCAGGTGTCAGGTGTATCGGATAGCAAAGCAAAAACTAACCAGTAACCACTGACAGACAGTGACAACTGCAACTGACACAAGATCGAAGGGGTGGGAGTGAACGCATGCGCCGAAATTCTCCGAACTACGAGTACATCGCGCCACCGCGCGAGTCTCGTTACCATAGCAACCACAAGCTCAACGTTGCCAAACTTACATTGTCACTGCCCACTACCCAGAGCCCACACTACGTTTATACGCATACATTCAAAGTTCTAGAAATATGGGTTTTAATTTAATACTGAAATTGAATTTCTTAATTTCACGTTTTTTAATTGTTTTATGATGCCCCCCCCAGGCTGGCGAAAAAGTACTATTTTTCATCCCCCCCAGAAATTTCAATGACGCAGTTTGCGTCATGACCCCCCCCTGTGGGCACCCCTGCGGGTGGCGGCATTTTGCAAAGTGAATAGAAAAAGTAAAGCAGGGTCGCGGTGGTTGTGGTAATGGTGGGGTCGACACGAGGGGTAGCGGGGATGTGTTGGCAACCAAATGTCGCAAGAGGTACTGCAACAAATGTTGTGAGCAAATTTTCACAACATCCCTTGATCTTTAACGACTTCTTGTGGAAAGCAAAATTTCTGTTGTGAACACAGGAAAACTGTTGCCAACATCAAAATGTTGATGACAAAAAACTGGCGTTCTTTGATTTGTGGCCAACATTTGTCGACAACACGTGTTGTGAACTCCGGTGTAAAGGCGGCTTTACAGCTTTTATGTATTAAAGTCAGTCATTAGTCGATTATGAAATAATATAAAACTTGCAATGGTAAAAAAGAAGTTCAAAAATTTTAACGAATCCAAAAAAATTGTTTAACTAATCAAATACAGCATAATTATTGGCAAAAACAAAAATAATTCAGTGAAGGTGACAATATTTCTAGGTTTAAATTGGAACAAAATTTAAACTAGGATTTTCATATTGAAGACATCAATAAAAAAATTAGGTCTGATTTACATGATCTGAAGGAAATTTGTAACATCTGTTAATAAATTTATGTTGAATTCATACTCTAATTTTTATTTTTGCTTAGAAACCTTTTTTTATTTAACTTTTAATTTTTTATATTTTTTATCTTTAGAATGCTTTATTTTATTTGTATGGGGAATCCTCTTGCAAAATCCAAATAAAATATTATCATTTCGACAGCAATTGGAATAATTTTAAAATCAAACACATATGATACAATAAACAGTATTTTTCTTGGTGGGTGCAAAGCCTACTTGTCGACAAAAGATAAGAAAAAAAACCACCTAACCTTACAAAAATTCTTATAAGGGAGATTTTTGCGTTTTTATGTAATATCTTATCTGCTGAAGTTTGACCACCGGCAGGGCCGTCCGAAGGGGAGGGGGGGGCAACCGGGCAAGCTGCCCCGGGCGCCGCTGCTGAGGGGGCGCCATGCCGTGGCAAATTCTTTTTTGATCTTGTATAGGTTTGCATGAATCATTAAGGTATGGCGTTAATAAATAGGAATACGAATCTGAAAAATGAGGCTGCAGCTACAACTTATTTATAACACTATAGGTATAATTAGAGTAAATGTTATATATTATCAAGTATGAAATAATAATAGTGTAGAGTGTAGAGTTGGTACTACAGTAGAGCGCCGATTATCCAAACTAATTGGGGACAAGGGGTGTTCGGATTACTGAATATTCGGATAATCAAACATGAAAAGACAAAATTTAAAAATTATACATGTAATGTAATTCTTACTCGAAAAAGGCTAAAAAATTATCAAACAAAATTATTCACGTAATTTTATTATGAAATCGATCAGAATACATGGGTATAAATTTTTAAAGAACAATTCACCATACATAGATACAGTACACTGTATACTTTTTATTTAGAGAAAAAGTCCAAAATTTTTTTTGCTTTAGCCCTGACACTTTTTTTGGTGGGCAAATTTGGATTGCTTGAGAATCATGTTTAAAATATGAATTATTACGGCTTTCGGTTAACCGGCGTTCGGATAATCGGCGCTCTACTGTATATGCAACTTGAGCGCACGTCCAATCGTCTGACGCTGTCAAACATATCGAAACTTGAATGTTGGGATTCGGGATTAAGGCAGGAGGTAAGGTAGTGGGCAGGGGCGAACCCAGGATTTAATTTCGGGGGGGAGGGGGATATCCTATAACAGGGTGTCTAGCAAAAATCTTCAAATGAATTCATTACTTTTTCCAGACTTTTCCAGACTTTTTTTCAATTGTCAGACTTCTAGACGTATTCATTTTCAGACAAAAATAGATGTGCATGGGGCTTTATGATTGTAATCATATATAAAATAGAATTAAAGTATCCTTTTTCAGGTTAAAATCAAGTAATTTAAGTTAAAAATTACAGATTTGTTGTATTTTTGACAAATTTAACTCTCAAAAGGCTCCGTGCAGCCGAATGTTTAGACGAGTCGTACTCACGCTGGCTCAGCTAAGTGATCTGACTGGAGCCAAGGTTTTTAGAGATGAGTACTTTGTGAATGCAATAAGTAGGGGTGTGCGAATAGTGATTTTCAAACTCGAGCTGGGCCGAGCCGAGCTTTTACAAAAGTTTTCTGCTCGAGCTTTTTTAACAAGTCCAAATTATTAAGGAATTATGAAGCATGGTTTTAATTTTAAAAGATACAATATGGTAATGTTTGCATACCTTAAGAGAACACCAGCTCAAAACTAGAAAGCTTATCCCAAAACAAGTGAATGATATAATAGGTTCATAAATATTTTGTATTATGTTACATAAAATTAATTAAACTGGCTCAAAAAATTGTTTATGAAGAAAAGTAACAAATTTAAAATCTGCAATTATTATTTCACTCCCCAATTCCACAATACTTTCACTTTAAAATAAATAGTTAAAATTACATAGACTAGTTACCTATAGTTACAACAACATTAATTTCTAGAGTTGAAAGGAGTTAACTGAAAGGTTTTAAAATAGTTATATATTGTAATAAACAGTATCAGGAAACTGACACATACTTTCTCCCTTCAAGTCATTTAAAACCAGAAACATATATAGTGAAATGAGACAAATTAACTATTAATTATCACACAAATATATACCAAATTTTATCAAAATCGGTTAGTAAATAACGGAGATGTCGGTTCTTAAATATTTGTCATAAAAATAACATTGGACATTGTACTGCGTTTACCGCCGAACTAAAATATCAATTATCTCCACAACCAGTTGACATGGAGTAATGATTCAAAATACTGGATTATTTAGTTTTTCAAGACGAATTTAATGGTTGAAAGTACATTTTCTTTAGAGGTTACAGATTTTGTGAAATTTGAAAAATATTAATTTTTTAACACTTAAACCCTTATAACTCCTGAACCTGAATTTTTACAGACATTCGGCTGGTGTCATTTTGTTTGTCATCTTAAGCACTAAAAATCATGAAATTTCTATCAAAATTGTTTGAGCCGTTTTTGAAAAATTTGGATTTTTGTCATTTTTCATGGGTTTTTATTGGGTAAATAACCTTAAAAATCTAAAATTCAAAAAAATGAAAAATACGTCTGGAGATACCACGGCTTTATACCTACATGCCAAATTTCATGAAAATCGGACCACTGGTGTCGTCTCTAGCTTTGTTTACACACACACACACACGCACGTGCACGCGCACGCAGACACACACACACACACACACACACACACACACACACACACACACACACACACATATTTTGATTCAAAGCCTAAAGTAAAAATGAAAGCTCACCAATATGCCTTAAATAATGCTGAGTAAATAATGACTTGTTATATATTTTTGTTATGTTTATTAATGGTGTTGTTGTTGCGTTTCACAATTTATTGCTTTATTATGTTATCTATTGTAATTAATCATATATGCAATCTTTGTTATCAGTTATTTGAGTGTTATCAGTTATTATCATGTTTGTATATGAATGTATGTGAAGTGATCTGTTATGTATACCGTACTACCGCTACTGCCATGAAATATGTTAGATATGGACCTAAAAAAGACTGCCAACCAAGAAATAACTTTTATAATTAATCTGTTTCTGAATAGTTTGTGTACATGCCGCACGCGCTGTAGCGCATGGGATTTTTGATACATTACTTATTGTATAATCATGTATTTTTTTAATAAAGCAATTTTGAACTTGAACTTGAACGAACACGCACGCACATGCACACGCACGCACGCACGCACGCACGCGCACGCGCACGCGCACACGCACACGCACACGCACACGCACACGCACACGCACACGCACACGCACACGCACACGCACACACACACACACACACACACACACACACACACACACACACACACACACACACACACACACACACACACACACACACAGAGACAGACAGACAGACAGACAGACACCACGCCGAAAACCACTTTTTTGGATTCAGGGAGCACTAAAACAAAAATTTTGACGAAAACAATACTTTCTCCATATACAATGTATAGGGGGGAGAAAGTTAAAATATAACGTATTTACTCTTAGCTAAACACAAGACTGATTTTCTTTATGATCACAAAGTAAAGATGGTTACAAATAGCAGTATCAATTATTGTGGCATAATATTCATGGCTAAACTTATAATTTCAAAATATAATATATGAATGAAATAATAATTAATAACAACAATAATTTATTGTCATCCTAAAATTCGTTGAATTTCTAAACGTTTGTGAAGAAATTAATGTTTTAAAATAAATTAGGAAGACGACAGATCAGATATTAGGAGGGAATGGAGAGAGAGAAAGAAATAGCTACCTCTCTCACTCTCCTTATCAGTTGCCAGCGAGGGGGGGGGGTGGAGGTTGTTTACTCCAACTAAGCCTGTGTTCCGGTTTTTTGTCATTGTCTGACTCAGTGCGAGCGTATGTCAGAGTGCAGTGCATGAGTTAATTAGGAGATAAGAAATCCTTACTACAAAGTGCAAAAAAAAAAGTAATTGACATATGACTATAAATTATGGCTCAAATTTTTTGTCTTATTTTTAGAAATCAAATGGGACCAAAATGAACGATTTACTGTTTAAGAGATAAACCATGATGAAACAATAGACTTTAATGCTGTAATTCCAGTTCTCCAAGGTCATCTAACCATAGCTTGGATTCCATCTAAATAAAGATAATATTTCTTGTTACTTGTCAATGTCCTTTCCTTATCATTGGGGAATATTTTTTGTTTATGTTTTTCGTGGGAGGGAAACACTCTTCCGGTTTAACGTGTCCAAAAATAGATAGTAATAATTATCTTTCCGATCAGAATCTCGGCTCGAGTGTCGAGCTTTTTCGGAAAAAGTCGAGCCGAGCTGAATACTGAAAAGCATGACCTAAAAAGCTCCCGGGCGAATAGTCGCACAGTCGCACACCCCTAGCGAGAAGAAAAACAGGTGGACTCTCGTGACGTCACTAATACATCTTCCTAATGCAAGCAGCTGTTACTTCTGACATAAGTGGTGCGAACCTCGAGCAACGCTTGTTGATTGGACGATTCTGACTTGTCTTACGCGCATCCATTATAGGATTCCTGCCGTACCCCAATCACGATTGGATCAGGCGACGAGGCTTCACGTCGATCTAAAAATAACCTCACTCTGTCTCGTTTCCATAACGAAAGGAAGGTTGACTTGCCAAAATACGGACTAAGTCGTCACTTTATTGCCAATTTGTTGTTAATTTCAGACCTTTAAAGGAATTTCAATGATAATTCTTGCCTTTTTAAGACCTATTCCTGATTTCAGACTAATTCCCGACTTTTCAGACTCTCCCGACCGCTAGACACCCTGTATAAAAAGGGAAAAGGGGGTATTTAGGTACTCACAATGAGCCATGTGAGTAATTTTGCTCACGGCTCAGTCGACAGTTGGCCGCCTGCATTGTTGTGCCAGTAGCCAAGATAATTACGCATCATTTGCCGGTTGGGAGCTCAAATAATGACACACGTGGCTTCAAGCAAATCTAACTTTATTAAAACAATTCAACGGTTTAACTTCCAATTAACAAGTGAGCAATAAACATTTATAATTTTAAAAACAAACTTCAAATTACTAATTAGAGGCCTAATTTTGGGGGATAGAGAACGCGAACCGCGGCACGGGCCGACCGACGCGGCCCCGGCGGCGCGGCGGCGCAGCGCGGCGTGCCGTGGACAACGTACACGCACTCGAGTCAACTCTCCGACTGCCTGACTACAGGCTCAGCGGCAACAATCTGCTGATGCAGCTTGACCCATGTGAACCGTGCTGACCGTCAGCATTAGCATTCCCACATGAGCGCCTTGCCGCGTTCTTGATTTTATTTTAATAACTTTCTGTACAATTGTCCAAGAGACACAATGTCAGTCTCTGGGCTCACCATTAATAAACTAGGGCTGGCAATCCTTTCTTGCATGAAGGATTATTACCTGCAACAAACCATTAATCATAATATGTGGTGTCCTAATTTAAGGAGCTGTCCACAAAATACAGTTTTTGGGGTGGGTCGTCACATTGTTATACTGTACTACTCTCGTTTGTGGAATCGTCCAGAACTTTCCGGCGGCTATATAAACAGCTGCCGCCGAAACCTCGGTCTCCTTTCGCTTTGTGGTTTCGTGTTGTCGTTCAAGAAGAAATGTTGGTATAAGTTTTTGAAATTTTGAAGAGAGAAGACAACACCAGCGTCATGGAGCATTAAATTGTTAAGACACCAATGCCAGGGTTCCTGACTTCCTGAGTTCCTGACAGAACGACTTAAGATGTAGAACCTCGCCCTTTGACCTTGTTTGGCTGTCACCTATGGGGCTTTCACCGATGGCTCGTGGCTACCCCGACCGAAACGACCTAACCTCACCACCAGCTACTGTTGATGCGCCTGATCGCTGCGTCCCATGGCTGCTGCGCTAAGGCCACCTTCTACTTCTGAGTACTCAGGTGCTATCAACTCCATCATACCATTCCATTATGCTACAAGAATTACCAGCCTGGAAGATTAATAATATATAGACTGAAGGTTTTTCTAAATTATTTTAAATATCCATTTTGAGCACTGGCCTTTAAATTTTGTCAATCTAGTAAACTCAAGTACAGTTTAAAGTCAAAATATAAATCAATAGTTTTTTTTGTCAAAATTAAATTTTCGACCGCTGCTAGCCATAAAATAATGTCAGAAACTACAGCCTACTATGGAAGTAATTATTTTACCGCTGTTTCCATGCATACAAGAGTATGCATTGGAGTCTTAATTGTCATTTTATTTTTTGTAGAGAGTACAACTGATATTTGTATTGATCTGTGATACGCTAGGTTAAGGTTGGGGTTAAATTAAGATCTTTGGTCTATAGACATATTTCGGCATTTTGTTCTAAATTCTAATTCGGCCCAAACCAGCGCTAAATTCTGTCTTATAGACCATATAGATTACCATAAATTATTAAATGTTTCATTCTGTTTAATATTGCCCTTGCAAAACTCAAGGTAAATAAATGACCAATTGTTGTTTATTATTTTATTGTCATTTTATTGTGTATGTATTTTGTCCATTATTTTATTTTGTCCGTTGTTTATATAAATATTTTATCTCATGCCCCATTGAAAAGTTATTAATGTTTAAATGGACTGATTTAATTTATATTTTAATATAGGCCTATCTTCAAAATAATTTGAGCACAAAAGAAATTAGTTGAGCAGCACATATATTTAGCTGGCCAGTATTACTTGTTATGTTTTAAACAGATCTATATATTGAGACTGATGGTAATGTACTTATGAAGAAATATTATTATTAATAAACCTCAGTTGTTGATTAAATTGTGTATTTATTTTGTTGCCGTCAAACCTCAACTTAGAAGCAGCAATATTTTATTTTAAAGTTTTACGTTAAAAAATGAACATTTTGTTACTTTTCACAAACAACTACTCGACTCAATACTCGAGTAGTTGGCTTAATGGTGTAACTAAAATTACATCATTTTAATTTTTCTATATAAAAATCCAAAAAACCCATTTTTGGAGGGGTTCATCCCCCCAATTCCCCCCATGGTGTTTTGGCACCTGGGGACCTCAAAACTAAAAGTTATGATGGTCTTGGGCTTAAGTCTTACCATGAGACCTACGGTAATAGCTTGTTCCCTATAGGGAAAATTCGCTATAAGTAGCTCACAATCTTCTAAAGAAAATAAGTGGTCTTTTAAACATTTCAAAAACAAGGACAAAGGCTCTAAATGCATAAGTTTTGAGGATATTAAGTTAAACAAACATGGAGAATTAAAAGTAAAAAAGTGTTAAAGATATGTCAAATTAGACTTTGGAACAGGAACAAGTAATCTTCTGAAATTATACCTAACGTCACGAGTGAGAGCAGCATATGATCCCCTTTTGTAGTTTTAAAACTTTGTAAATATAAAGATTTCTTGTAGGTAGTATTTATAGCTGTAAAAAAGGCGCCATGAATGATAGGTTTGTTGTAAATGCCCCGAACTGGAGTGTTTGGAAGTTTTGGGTTAGTCTTTCTGGACCAACGGCACCAGAAGTGTTGCATGAGTTGTTGTAATCGTTGCCATTGTGATAATCAATTTTCTTGCTTATATGTTTATATGTTATAAGTCTGGATCTGGTAAACTTGTAAGTGCTTGTCCAGTCAAAAAATGACCTGGTGTTAAAGGAAGGGGATCATTTGGATCGTATGAAAGAGGTGTAAGGGGTTTAGACATGCTTGAGTTTAGACATGCTTCTATCATTGTAAGTACGGTGTACATATCTTCAAATGTAAGATTGGCGTTTCCTACAACCCTCCTCAGATGCTGCTTAACGGACTTGACTCCAGATTCCCAAAGTCTGCCAAAGTGAGAAGAATTTGGTGGTGAGTAGTGCCATTTGAGACCTTAACATGATGTAGCATTTATGTCTCGTTCTTGATGATCATCACTTTTAACAAGGGAGTAAAGTTCCTTTATTTCGTTACTTGCCCCTAGTCTGAATATATGTGACTACATAACCCTCTTTTTGATGTAAACCATGTTTCCACAAATCTTGCATGAATATTTTAGCATTTATTATTATCGGTGAAATAATTCCTAATGGATCAACCAGTTTTGCTATGTCTGAAAGTACAGTTCGCTTTGTTACACCTGTTGACGATTTATAATCTATTGATAACACGTATTTGTACTTAATTTTGTCCGATTCTGCATCCCAAAATACTCCTAAGGTCTTGATCGTGGCATCACTGGAATTTGGGAGTTTGTGTATTTTCCTTTCCACCATGTCATCTGGGAGCAGTTGGTTATTGTTGCTATGAAACTTTCTCAGATTGAAACCACCAGATTTCAATATACCAACCAGTTGATCTCTTAACACTCTTGCTTCTTCAATGTTATCTATTCCGGTCAATACGTCATCAACATAAAAGTCTTTCATTATGGCATTTGCTGCTTGCGGATACTTAGATTTTTCATCTTGAGCTAACTGTTGTAGAGTTTTGATTGCTAAATAAGGTGCACTTGCTGTTCCGTACGTCACTGTATTGAGTCTGTAAGTGAGAACAGGTTTTGTGATGTCTTCTCTCGAAAGAATTTGTAGCATGTCTCGCTGATTTGGATGAATCCATATTTGACAATACATCTTTTCTATGTCTGCTATTAAAACATAAGTATGAACCCTGAATCGTAATAAAATTGAAAATATATCATCTTGAAGAGTTGGACCAGTCATTAATGTGTCATTAATGTGTCATCGTATGCCTGTTGAAGTCTTTGCTGAAGCATTGAAAACAACCCTTAGTTTTGTTGTTGAACTTGACTCTTTGATAACTGGATGATGGGGTAAATAATACACAGGATTGTCACTGTCAGAATCATTTATTTCAATTTTTTCCATATGTCCAAGTTCTTCGTATTCCTGCATAAATGACTTGTATTGTTGATACATTTCACTGTTTTGTTTGAAACGCTTTTCAACTTGGTGAAATCATTTGACTGCTAATTCTTTAGAATTGCCTAAAGAGCTAGGATCTTGTTTTAGAGGTATTTTGACGGAGTAACGTCCATCATTACCTCTCTGAACTGAGTTCTTATACATTTCTTCACAAAGTATATTTTCTGCTGTCATTATTGCCTTCCTTATTGGTTCTTCCTCAATTTTCCAAAATGCCTGAATATTCTTATCAAGTCTTTCCAGTGTGGTTAGATGGCAAGAAGTTCCAGCAGATGTCTTTTGAATATCCACTTTACCTCCGACTATCCAGCCGAGCTTTGTGTTTTGAAATACTGGTCTGTTGTGATTTGTTATCCTTCCATCTTCCAGAAGATCGAAGAAAAACTCTTGTCCCAGCAAAATATCTACCTCATTTGGCTTGTTGAAGGCAGGATCTGCCAGAGTGATATTTTCGGGGATTTTCCATTGAGTTGTATTGATTGCCTGTGTTGGAAGTAATCCTGTTATTTTAGGGAGTACCAAAAATGTTGCCTTTGCACTATAATCAGAATTCCTTGACTGAAATGATGCTTGTACATTTTTCGTTGTTTTGGTTGCTCCTTCACTGATTCCTGTTACTAGTACATTTGAATATTCTTTCTTTAGTTTTAACTTTTGACAGAGATTCTCTGTCATGAAGTTAGATTGGCTTCCATTGTCTAAGAATGCTCTGCATGTGTATTGATGCCATTTGGGCTTATAATATCCACCAATGCTGGAGATAATAAAACTTCTCCACCTTTAAATTCTGTACTTAAACTCGTCGTGGTTGTGCTTGAAGGTAATGTGACATTCTTACTTTCTTGCCTACTATCAAATGCAGATGTTTTCTTTGATTGTAACGATTTAAGCCTAGGGTCTGATGGGGTATAATGAAGTGCAGTATTGTGTTTTTTAATACAATGCTTACAACCCCTAGAATTACAGTAAACCCTCTCTTATCCGGATCTCCCATATCTGGGCCCTCCGATATCCGGACGCCATTTTGAAAAATGCAAAAATTCAAAAACATTGTAGGAGGCCAATGTTTGTTCACCAAGTAGTCGCGATCGGTGTTTGTAGGCCGGTTAGTAGGCGTCGGATTCGGAGAAAGTGGATGGGAGGGTTGTGCGATGTGCACGTGCGTGAGCAAGGTCACTGATTCGGGAAACAGTACAGAAATAGAATCCCCCCATCTGTCCCTACCCACCCCAACACCCCCTCATCATGCGTGGAGACAGCGCATCATCTGCGTCAGTAGTCAGTAGTGATGTGTCGAGTCGAGTCGAACTCGACTCGCTGTCAGGCACCAATGCTAATTCTTATGGGGGACAGCTCGGCTCGAGTCGGCATTCATCGGACGAGTTCGGTTTTGACTCGACTTGAGAAGCGAGTCGGCAATCCCCGGACGAGTTCGTTTCTGACTCGAATTGGACCAATAGGGTTGCAGTTTTCCGAGTTGTCGACTCGTTAGGATCCGAGTTCGTGTAAGTTCGGCAATCTCCATACGAGTTTGTGTACAACTCGAGTTACGAACAAATTGACTCGAGTCGACTCTTGAGCTGTAGGCTAAAATTATATTACTCTATGTACTGTACTGCTCTGTACTGTATTACGTAATATTTTTTGAGTTTTGATGTTAATGTATTAAAGTGTTATTAGACCAAAATACCGTTGTTTTATTTAATAAACAAACGTTTCCGTATTTAAGGCTTACTAAAATTGAGTACCGTAGTTGTTGTACAGTATTAATCTGTTTTCTCATTTAAAAACATTTTTCTCTCATATCCGTATTTTTTGTTATCCGGATCGGCCAGCGCCACATTAGTCCGGATATGAGAGGGTTTACTGTACAATGTTCTACGCGATGTCCTGGTTTCAAACAATTACAAAGCTTTGCGGCTGAAAGTTTGTTTAAACATTCTTCATGAGACGCCTTAATAAGTTCAGTACATTGATACACAAGGTGTTTCCCATCGCATATGTGACATGTGGATTTTTTGACAGAGACGTATGTTTTTGTGTTTGATTTATGGGCATGAACCAAGTGTTTGTGTTGTTGAAATGACATTGAATTAGTGTTGACCCTGCTGTGATTGACAATTTCTAATATTTGACACCTCTTTTGTAGAAAATCTGTTAGTTCTTTTAATGTAGGGAGTTCATTTAGTTTTGTTGACATTTCCCAATCCTTATTTGTGGATGTGTCAAGTTTAAAAGTAATAAGGTGAACTATGAACGGATCATTTTCAGTTACCTGTACATTTAATCCTTCTAATGCCCTGGACATGAGTTAGTGTACAATTAATTAACTGTCTTAAGCTTGTTGGGTTGTCCCTTTGCACATGAGGAAGTTCGAAAAGTGATTTTACATGTTGTCGTACAATAAGCTTAGTGTTGTGAAATTGCTCCTTAAGTAAGCTTAAAGCTACATTGTAGTTAGAGGCTATTAGCTCTACATTCTTAATAACGTTTGCTGCATCACCAGTAAGTGTTGCCTTTAGATAATGTAACTTTTGAACGTCATTTAAACTTTCATTTTTGTCAATTAAGGCTGAAAATGAATCAAAAAAAGCCATCCATTCGTCATATTTCCCGGAAAAGCTTGGCAGATTAATTGTTGGTAATCGAACTGGAATGGAAGAGTCTGAGAGCTGTGCATTATTATTTGTATTGGAAGTAAAATTAGTAGCAGCTTCCCTTTGTGGTGTTGAACAAGCGTGTTGTTAGATAAATTCATTTATTTCTGCACAAAGCTCAAAAAATTGCTGCTCAAACTTCTCCCTTTCAGATTCATGATCCATTTCGGAATCAATATCTTCAATATTAGATTGTACATGCTCAAATTCAACCAAACATCCTTCTATATCCTTTAGTCTAAGTTGAAGTTCTTTCACATTTTGATTTCCTACACATTTTTCAAAGAAGTTTTTACATCTTGTTTAGACTTAATTTTACCTCTTTGCTTTACCAACTGTTGTAATTCATTGTCCTTTGACATTTTTTGTTATTGTTTAGTACAACTTGAAAGAAATGTGCATTTGAATAATTATGATTAAATACCTTTTACTTTAGGTCGTGTTACAATTGTGACGCGCACGTCACCGCTTGTCCGTGTAAGCGAATTATTATAGAATCTTCTGGAAGGCTCGCGAATGAACCTTACCCCTGCTGGGGTAGGGGCAAGAGGGGTAACGGGGAGTCGCGTGGTCAGGTGGACGACGGAGTTGGTGCCGCGCTGCGGAAGGGTGAACAACGGGTCTCCTCCCCGGAGGATAAGTCCAAATATTTTTTCACTTCAAATAATTCTTATTAATATGCTGTAGTTATTTGGTAGGAAGGGGGGTTAAGGGGTTTAGGGACATTTCAGTTTAACTAAAATAATTTTTGATCATGTAATATTTTCTGTATTAAAAGCTCCGCGCCCTTCTGGCGCGGGCTGCTGAGGCTTGCTCCTGTTTCCACCTTTAGTTAATTAAATCCGACAATTATGTTTCTTAAATAACTGTCAAAAATGGCTGTGATGTAGATGTTGGTGTGGCTAACCCTTATAAATATTAATTTATTATTTTAGCAGCTTGGTCAAGTTGTACTCATAAATTATTCTAAGTGGGAAAGCCATTAATTTGATCCACCATGGGCCCACATCCATACACAATCGCTGCTCGATGGACCAATGTTTTTTGATTAATTTGTTTTATTGCTACTTTGTATGAACTAGTAACGGCCTTCAGCTATGTATGAGTAAAATTAATTTCTTTGGTATCAGTATATATTTTGGATTTTTATACATAACCAATTTACAAATGAGAGTTTGAATTAGTTATAAGAAGTGCTACAAGTAATCAGCTGTGTTCCTGAGATTCATCGACACCTGACAATCATCCACTCTGATCCCCCAAGGACCTTTGGGATTTCTTTTTGTGCTTCTGCTCCAAGCCAAACATAAATAACAATCTAAGACTTCCACTGCGCACTCGTTGCACATAAGGTGTCAAATTGATCCACCCCTGAGGGAGGAACATTTATTTTTCAATATAAATCATATTTTTCTCTTTACAATACCAAATTTCCTTTGGTCCCCTCTAAAGTTTCAACTTGGTCAGGATTTGTTTGATCGATTTTCCTGAAATTCCTGGACTATGACCTTAATTTTAGCGAATTTCCTTAAAGCAATAAGCTATTACCACAGGTCTCATGGTATGACCTAAGCCCGAGACCATGTTAACTTTTCATTTTGGGGCCCCCAGAAACAAAAAATACTATTCGTTCTGATATATATATATATATATGTATATATATATATATATATATATATATATATACATAAATACACAGGGTGTCCGGGCTAGAGGTATCAAGAAATAACTATCTCGCATGATATTAAAATGTAATTTTAATTGTAAAATAACTATGCCAACACGTCATAAATACAACCAAGATTGTGTGAACAACGTTTAACGGTCGTATTTCAAACACCATTCCTAAAAAATACAAGTTAAGGAAAATGCAGTCTTTCCATTTGACCAAACTCAATCATTTCGGGCCATAACAACAACTTAGCCACTAATGTGAATATCAGCCATCATGTTAATCATGTTATGGATTTAAAGCCAACAATGGTGTTGTAAACAGCTGACTTCTCAGTTAACATCATCATAAGGCTGATATTCACATTAGTGGCTAAGTTGTTGTTATGGCCAGAAATGATTGAGCTTGGTCAAACAGAGAGACTACATTTTCCCAAACTTGTAGGTTTTAGGCATTGTGTCTGAAATACGACTAGTAAACGTAGTTCACACTATCTTGGTTGTATTTATGACATGTTAGCATAGTTATTTAAAAAAAATATATAACACTTTAACACGTTCGCTGCTGGCCGCTAGATGGCACGGCTGCGCCAAGAGCTGAACTAGTGTGAGGCAAGCCCTTATCTAAATGACCCTGGTGGTAATTTTTGGAAATAATGTTTTTTATTGTGGGAAAAGTATGTCCCCAAGAGCTGCAAGGAAATATAGAACGCTCATGAGGAGCTGGCTAATCCATGACAACGTTGAACGGTGCCGTTCCGGAACATTCCTAGCTCCTGGCGCCATGTTCCCGGTGACGTTCCGGAATGTCCGCAGCAGCGAACGTATTAATATCATACGAGATCGTTATTTCTTGATACCTCTAGCCCGGACACCCTGTATGTCTGTTAACACGATAGCGGCCGTAAATATGGTCCAATCTTAATGAAATTTGGTACAGACGAGTCAAGCGGTAATCACTCGGACGAGTTCGTAAAGCAGCACAATCGGCCCACCGGAAGGGGTGGTTAAGGGGGGTAAACCCCCCAAAAATGGGTTTTTTGAGTTTTTTACATAGAAACATAAAAATAATCCAATTCTCGTTACAACCAATGATTTCAGCTCAAAAAAATTAACAATTTAGTATGTTGAATCACTGCACTATGTCCATTGGTTACCGAGATATTGAAAGTGGTAAACACAGTACGTTGTCCCAATGTTAACCTTATGGAAAATAAGTAAAATTCTATATCTCGCTTATTTCTAAACATATCTTGATAAAACTTGGTAAATGGCTTCTTTTAGTTCAGATCTATAAATATTGAACTAAAATCATCCAGTTTTAATTTACCTGTAGCAGCAAACCTGCATATTCATTTCCCATGTTATTCTTATGGAGTTTATAAAAACATGTCAAATCTCGCTATGTTTGATCTAAATATATTGTTTCGCATTTGAAATTCGCTGAGTATGTAGGTCTGCTGCAACGGGGGTATTTACATTAGTAGCAGTAGATAAAACACATAAAGGACAATGTTTAACTGTTTCAGGACTTGATAAGAGGGGGCGAAAAAATAATTATCTCAGCCAAAATTTACAAAATAAAATGTTAATGCATTTCAGCAAGGAAGTTGATTATTTAAGAATGGGGTGCCCACTAAAAGGATTAAAGAGTGAAGAAGTATTAATAACGTTGGGATAACAATACTCAAAAAGAGTAAGTTTTTCATACGTGGGCTGTCACATGCCTTTTTGAGTTTGGGTTTGGGCAACTCGCATGCCTTTGAACCATAGATTCCACAGCAGGAGGGTTAATTATTTTCTATAATCGACATCTTTTCCTGACTACAACTACAAAATATAGGCTACATTAGTGAGCTCTTGTGTGTTGGACCGTTATTTTAAGGCACCAGCCAGCAGAAAATACTATTTTTATGGGTTGCTGAGCACGTTTCATTGTTGCGGTCCTACAAACAAGAACTCACTACAGTAAAACATTTTTGTTAACTTACTTTTCTTGTTGGATGACATACTCAAGCCTAGGAAGAATCTGTTCAGTGGCAAGAGGTCCAAATCTGAACCTGGTACAGCGGGATTGAAGAGCAGGAATTATCTTGCTGAGGTAGTTACATATTAGGCAGAACCTTACATTGTCAGTGAACTTCTCTATTACTGTAGGCAACAACATACACATAGTTATAATCCAATTACAATGCATATATATGTAATTCTGATTTGATTGCATTTGTTACTTGCTATATAATTTTAGTATGTTCATTGTCATACAACCACATGGTTAATACTGAACCAACAAAAATATTAAGCTGGTTTGGCAATTCCCAACTAAGGAACGCTAGTAGAGAAAAAAAGAGAGAAAGTGTGTTCTGCCACCCCTTAATTTTTCGTGATCCAGTTTTTCGCAATAGATTTAATTCCATTTATATATCTCCCTTAATACACATCGTGAAGCTTTGGGTGAAGCTTTACTCATCGGTGAAGTTTTGGCTGTTTTCAAAACAAAAGATGTTTAAACGTAATTTTTGGGTTTCAATACCAGTAGTTTGGAGCTTAGTGAACTCCAAGGGTGTCGAAAAAAGCTGGATGTGTACAAGTTGTATTAAAAATACAGGTTACACATAGATTTCTATAATTTATAGTATTTCATTTCATTAAATACTGTAAACCTAACCATCGCCTTTAAATACTGAATATTCTTTGTTTCAAATTGTTTCCGCGCTGAGTTTAATCGGAGGATTGTGAGCTGGATAAAATTGAATTGTTAAAGGTATCCAATGTTATATCCATTTCAAATCAAAAGTCGTATACGAGAAAATATCTCGATACGACTAACTCGAGCCAAGTTGTTTACAGAAGAGCTTATCGGATTGTTGCATATTCCGAGTAGTATCAGAGTGATCTTCTGAGTTCACTTGGTCCGAGATTAATCGTACCATGTCAACCCGCCTTACTATGAAGGTATTTTGTACTATAATAAAGAAGGATTGGTTCGATTAAAACTTACTCTTATTATGATTAGGAGCTTTTAGCTCCTTCAAGCCACTAGTAAATATTAAAATAAATTAAAAAATGTAAACAACTTAATAGTCAGGTGATTAGATTTGAGTTGACTGTATGCAACCGTTGCAGGGGAAAAGTGGTGGGGATCTTCATCTCTCTCACACACTTCTCTCTCTATGTGCCGGGGCACCAACAAACAATCTGTATAGACCAAACTGTCTATACAAGCCTGTCTGTTTACAAACTGTGTTACTGTAAGCAAACGTTTCAAAATGAATGTTCTTAGGCCCACATTTAAAGTGTAAAATATTTTATAAAATTTCAATTTCCACTTTTTCCCATCATTTCAAAATTATAGCTTAGGGAATTTCTAAACTGAAAGTTGAATGTGGAACTAAGTAGTATACAATTAATTGTTCCTTATTTTCCTTTTTGATAAAAACTAATACATTTAAGCTGGCCTGCAGCTTTAAAGCATAAACAATGGATGGCATTCCAATACTTTTGCTGAAAATATGTTTTTACTCCCATCAGCTGATTTAGGCCTACTTGAAATTTCTATTCCCATGTGAAATCTTATGGACATATACAAAACCTGAAGGGCGTTGCAAAAACCCAAATTTGCCCCCTATGGTGCCCCTCAGGCCCCGACAGTAGGCACCTAGTTAACCTGTACGATATGGCTGGCCTTGTTAGTATCACTTTTATAAATTATAAAAAACTTCCTTAGCATCATCATGGCTAAACTTACTTCGCCTCAGAGCATTCTGGGCATCATTAGTCATTGCATCAGCTTCATCCAGAATTATTAGCTTGAAACCAGACTTGAAGATGGTTCGAGTGCTGGCAAAGTTTAATATTTGACCTCGAACAATTCCAATACCTCGGTCATCTGAAGCATTCAGTTCCAACACCTAAAAAATTTGAATATGTGACAAATAACTTGTAACGGGTAGAGTTGGGGGCAGCTCAGTTGGCGGAAGATAAAAACAAACAATTACTTTTCATTTCATACATAATTTTAGTATCAATCAAAATAAAAACATCTGTTTATGTTTTAACATAAGTGTAGGCAAATATCAAATAATGTTTATGTTTATTGGTGATGTGATTTATTAATGACTTTTGGTTGAAGCCTTTTAAGCGATCGAGTGCTTCTAGTTTCAGTGGAAGTGGTTATTTTTCATTATTTCCTTTATATCATTACTATTCTTATTTCATTTTGCTTAGTGTGTATTTACCCCGTTAATTATTATTTTGTTTTTAAGTAATGTGTTTTGAAAATAAAACCCACACTATAAATTATGTGGAATAAGTTAAAAAATTGCTTGAAATCTGTGCTTAGACCGAAAATGATCGCTATTGGAATAAAGTTTACAGTAAATGTTCAACAGTGTTAAAAATTTCTACAGCAGTAAGAATGAAGTAACAAGTTTTTATTGACTCGTGGTCGTTTCGCTACGCCGATTTTTCCTTTCGCAAATCAGGCAGTGTGTATTATTTCCTCTTCTTATTATTTCCTTGCTTATATGAGTTATTTCAGGAAACATCCCAGCTATTAACACTTCCTTTAAAATGGAAGCCGTGGTAAAACTAACAGAACAGGCGATGAGTGAAGTGACAACACATTAGTGGAAAAAGTTTTGTGATCATTCCGAAAGACAAGAGGAGAGGTAAAATTGAAAAAGAGCTCTTGCTTGACAATTTTATGTATAGGTTTGTTATTACTGAATCCACAACAGACTGTTGACAGTTCTGATAACGGATAACGATCACGGATGACGATAGTGATTGATTGAAAAAAAAAAACATAAAACCTCTATCTTTGGAGCAATAAAACTTGTTTCTGTTATGCAAGTGTTGTCATTTATGTGTTCAATCTGCTAGGGCCTATTAAATACAGGGCCGCCGAGAACCAAACTAGGCCCTAAATCTATAAGAATATCGTATGTGTCCCCGGACTCCTTAAGCGGAGCCATAAGACCGGGAGGCCTGAAGGGGTCCGGAGGCCCTCCCTCAGGGAATTTGTAAAAGTTACAACTGTAAATTTGCTTTTTAGGCAGTCCAGAGGCATGACCACATACAAGAGAACTCCAGAAATTCGGAAAATCAAAAGGCAAATTCTAACTTTTTCTTGAACTAAGACAAATTTGGACCAGGTCTTTAAAAAGTTTTTAGAGTATCATTTGCACAGCACATTAGGTTCAATATTATTTTTCCATAAAGCTACACCCGTCGTTAAACCAGTGAATTGCATGATTTTTTACGCTTGTTATTCATGTCTGTGGCTCTACTCCTTTAATTCATTTACCCATTAGCTTTTAGTAAATATGCGTGATCGTCTTTTTCGGAGCTTGGGAACCCATTTGAGTCCGAGTCTTGGAGGGAGTAGAGGATGGCTTCCTCGTCTTGGAGGGGATGAGAGACCATTATCTGACAAACTCCAAAGATTTATAGTTCTCGAAGGTATAATGACCGGGATAGTACCCTCTAAAATATGGTGGACTGGTGTTAGTGACTGTCTATGAGGTGTGGGTTTAAGGGCTTTGTCTCAGTGGTCGAGAGCGAGGAAGATCATTTAGGAAGCATCTCTCTGGATAGGGGCGAGGATGACTTACCGTGTCATACCTTATTTCTTCAAATCATCTCCTTCCTTGCCCGCAGAATAAGGGGCGAGGATGACTTACCGTGTCATACCTTATTTCTTCAAATCATCTCCTTCCTTGCCCGCAGAATATCCCAAAATTGGATGTGGCTGGATGGCAATTCCAAGGCTTTATAATGTTAAAAATCAAATATCAATCATCCTTAGTGTTATAGGCATAATATTCATGTTAATACAGGAGTTCACACACAAAGCACGTTGAGGTTAGGGGACGACTTTAAAGGCTTAAGTCCCATGTTTGGCCCAAAAAATCAAATTTTGAGTTGTTTAGCACACCAAAAGAGCTGGTATTCTAATTTGGTAGTTTTTATCAAAGTATGGGATACTTGCCATGTATTTCATTTGGGAATTAGCTTCATATTTTGGTTAGTTTGCAGCAAGAACATTCTGAAGTTTTTATTATTACCCTACACTCGATTGTCAAGTAATTTTAATTTTACTTTCTTCTAAGGTCACGAAAGCTTTATATTTCAAATTATTCAGGAAAACAATTTAAAAATAATATTTCTGTGGAATAATTTGGTTTACAAATAAGTTAAAGAACCTATTTTTTAGGAAGCTAGAAAACTAAAGACGTTTACATTTTAGAAAAATAACTATTTAAAAACATTGTTTTTTCTCATTATTTTACACATCTTCTATATTATTAATTCTGTAAGCGATTTTTTTCAATCAAAATTGTGAGAGTTTGGCAGCTCGCAGGATGATGGGAGACGGCTCAAATTAAAGGTCTTGGTCTCAGGGGGTCGGGAAAAATGCTGAAATTACTTGAAACTCACCAGGAAACGAGAAATAACGTAAAATATCTGCCATATAAAAAGCATTGGAATTTTAAAACGTCTGCTTTGTTTACATTTAAACATGTGGTGCTAATGTTTGGTTCAAAGCCATATGCTAGATGATGACATGTGGGGTTTTTTTCAAAATGCAGCTAACTATGCACGTTCAATGTACTATAACAAATACATATTTACAAATTATAATAATAATTAAGGGTTTGAGTTTTTCATGATTTAAATTTATAAAAAGTTAAGTACGTTTGTTTATGTCTATCTATATTATTAATTCTATAAGCGATTTTTTTCATCAAAATTTTGAGAGTTTGACAGCGCGCAGGATGATGGGAGATGTCTCAATGAAAGGTCTCGGCCCCAGGGGGTCGGGAAAAATAGCAGCTTAAGACCAAATATACCACAAAATGAGAAATAACGAAAAATATCTTCCATTTAAAATTTATTGGGTTTGAAAAACGTCTGCTTTGTTTACACTAAACACGTGGTGCTAATGCTTGATTCAAAGCCTATGGCCTATGGTAGATGTTGACATGGGGGATTTTTTCCAAAATGCAGCTAACTATGCACGTTCAATGTACAATAACAAAAAATATTTTAAATTTAAGATTTTCTGATTTTATAGTAAGGGTTTGAGTTTTTTTCACAATTTAAAATTATAAAAAGTTCAGTACGTTCGTTTAGTTTATGTTATAACGATGCAGATTTAATACTAAATGACCTATTTATATATCTAATTACGTAAGGGAAATTTTTGCGCCGAATTTGTGGGCGTTTGGAATGTCGCAGGATGATGGGAGGGGGCTGAAATTGAAGGTCTGCATCCCAGGGACTCGAGGAAAATACTGAAATTGCTTTAAGCTTACTATAAAATGAGAAATAACGTAAAATAGCTGTCATGTAAAACCATTGGAATGTAAAAAGGTCTGCTTTGTTTACTTGAAATCAAAAATGCTAGATATAATCATAATTTTGTGGATCCAAAAGCCTATTTTCTAAGAAGGTATTTTGTACTATCGTAAATGCTTAGGGGCTTATTAGCCCCTTCAAGCCTCTAGTAAGTATTAAATTTTTACAACATCTGGAAATTTATATATTCTTTCAGCATTTGTCTTTGGGGTGTAAACATATGTGAATATAAAGATCTTCAGAAATGTGATTCAAATGTTTTTAAAACTGAATTCTGACCTTAAGTATGTAATAGGATAATAGTTTGTTTATTTACATCTTCCGTCAACTGAAATGCCTCCAGCTCTAAACATTTATACCCCCTAATGTTCTTTATTGTAAAGTTTTGGTTTTTGAGGAATATTAACATGTGTATAATCATCATAATTTTAATTCTCGCGAAAGTAGGTCATGGCGGTGGACTAGGAAAACCCGGGGAATTGTAGATAAAACTTTCACTGTCTGCCGAGCTAGTCGCGACAGGCAAACTAGCATAGTGTTTCCCGAGGTGGCCGCTAGCCTGTTGAGCGCTAGTTCCACGCCAGAAAGTGGTGGGGAAAGGCTCAACAAAACCGGCATGGCGAGTGGACGGCTTTCTCTTGCACCCTGACCACCACTTGCTCAACATCTGGCTCTCTGGAGTAAGTTGTCATTACTTTTGTATTACTTGAGTAAGCCTACTTTGCTGCTCTTATAGTTTTTAGCTTCATCCGAGTCCAAGTATTAAACACCAAGTATTAATTTCTAAATAAAAAATCATAATTTTTATGAAATACATTAGTAGGGGGAAATAGCAGGTTGGGAACTAGAGGTGATACTCTGACACCCATTTTCAGTAAATTTAGCGATTGGGAACCAGTGTCATACACTGACACCCAAATAATTTCTTTCCTGGAATAGGTTGATGCGGTCTTGAAACATTAGTAGGGGAGATTGGGGAATTCTGAGAATTAGTCATTATACTCCGTCACCCTCGATAAATCCACATCCAGATATTTGTTGCGGTTATGTCGCATGTTAGGGTATTTGAGAAAACGGGTAACTGCGGTTAATACTCTGACATCCAGGCCTAAGTTGATGTTAATTTATTTGTGAATTCCAGGAACCAGAGGTTAAACTCTGACACCCAGGAACACATTGTAGTTAATTTCTTTGTGAATTCCGGGAACTAGAGGTTATACTCTGACACCCAGGAACACATTGTAGTTAATTTCTTTGTGAATTCCAGGAACTAGAGGTTATACTCTGACACCCAGGAACACATTGTAGTTAATTTCTTTGTGAATTCCAGGAACCAGAGGTTAAACTCTGACACCCAGGAACACATTGTAGTTAATTTCTTTGTGAATTCCAGGAACCAGAGGTTAAACTCTGACACCCAGGAACACATTGTAGTTAATTTCTTTGTGAATTCCAGGAACCAGAGGTTAAACTCTGACACCCAGGAACACATTGTAGTTAATTTCTTTGTGAATTCCAGGAACCAGAGGTTAAACTCTGACACCCAGGAACACATTGTAGTTAATTTCTTTGTGAATTCCGGGAACTAGAGGTTATACTCTGACACCCAGGAACACATTGTAGTTAATTTCTTTGTGAATTCCAGGAACTAGAGGTTATACTCTGACACCCAGGAACACATTGTAGTTAATTTATTTGTGAATTCCAGGAACCAGAGGTTAAACTCTGACACCCAGGAACACATTGTAGTTAATTTCTTTGTGAATTCCGGGAACTAGAGGTTATACTCTGACACCCAGGAACACATTGTAGTTAATTTCTTTGTGAATTCCAGGAACTAGAGGTTATACTCTGACACCCAGGAACACATTGTAGTTAAATTCTTTGTGAATTCCGGGAACTAGAGGTTATACTCTGACACCCAGGAACACATTGTAGTTAATTTCTTTGTGAATTCCAGGAACTAGAGGTTATACTCTGACACCCAGGAACACATTGTAGTTAATTTCTTTGTGAATTCCGGGAACTAGAGGTTATACTCTGACACCCAGGAACACATTGTAGTTAATTTCTTTGTGAATTCCGGGAACTAGAGGTTATACTCTGACACCCAGGAACACATTGTAGTTAATTTCTTTGTGAATTCCAGGAACTAGAGGTTATACTCTGACACCCTGGATGGCGGGGAAATTTTACCGCCGAAATTGCAGGCGTTTGGCAAGTCACAGGATGATGGGAGAGGATTTCAAATGAAGCTCTTGCTACCAGGGGCTTGGGAAAATACTGGAATTGCTTCAAGTTCACTAAAAAATTAGAACACTAATACTTGATTTAAAACCATATGCTAGATTTTGACATTTGGGATTTAAAAACCCCCTTTTGCAGCAGACCTGCATACTCAGCGAATTTCAAATGCAAAACAACATATTTCTATCCAACATAGCGAGATTTGACATGTTTTTGTAACCTTCATAAGAATAATATGGGGAATGAGTATGCAGGTTTGCTGCTACAGGTATATTAAAACTGGGTGGTTTTAATTCAATATTTAGTAGATCTGAACTAGAAGAGGCCACTTACCAAATTTTATCAAGATATGTTGAGAAGTAAGCGAGATATAGAATTTTACTTATTTCCCATAAGGTTAACATTGGGACAACATACTGTGTTTACCACTTTAAATATCTCGGTAACCAATGGACATAGAGCTATGATTAAAAATACTAAATTGTTTGTTTTTTCAAGCTGAATTCAATAGTGAAATCAAAAATTGGATCATTTAAATTTTTTTATATGAAAAACGTAAAAAAACCCATTTTTGGGGGGTTTATCCCCCTTTACCCCCCCTTCCGGTGATCCGATCGGGCTGGTTTACGAACTTAATCATTTAATCATTCTTAATCATTCTTAATAAGACAGGTACCTCATGGAGGACGTTACCCTAAATATGAGTGAAGGATGAGTGTGATGATCGTGATGATAGTGGCACAATCTTGTAGCCTTGTTACTGACTAAGGTTGGCACGTTCCTTAGACAGGATTGTTAATTAATAGCCCAACAACCAATGGCAGCTGGCTCCAGAAACAACCCTTCAAAAAGCTAATAACTTTTCTCGGGATCGATCCGGCTTGGCTACCTACAAGTTTGTAGGCGGGCACTACAACCACTACACCAACCAGCCATTGATTACCACTTTACACGTCTGTACCAAATTTCATAAAGATCGGACTATTTTTACGGCCGCTATCGTGCTAACAGACACATAGATATATATATATAAATTCGAACGAATAGTGTTTTTTGCTTCTGGGGGCCCCAAAACGAAAAGTTATAATGGTCTCGGGCTTAGGTCTTACCATGAGACCTACGGTAATAGCTTCTTCCCTATAGGGGAAATTCGCTAAAAACATCTATTACTGTGTAACTATGAATGATGAATATTCTATAAGAAATTAAGTTTTTGAGTTTTTAGTCAGGGACTTTAATCTTAGCAAATTAAATATTTAAAGTTGTAATTAAAACTGAGTTTCAGTGTGAATAAAACAGTGACTAACTTTGAATAATCTCTATGCCATTTTGCTAGCCTACATTAATAGGCATTTATCTGAGCAATTGTGACTCAACTTTGTTCAAACCGATGAGCCAACTCATTACACAACTGCTTGCATAATTTTTAGTCATTGACTACAAACTAGGCGATTTTCTTGTGATAGAAATACAAAGTCAGACCTATTTAAGGCCTAAGTTAGCAACAAACATCCTAGTTGTTGGAATATATACTCAAGTTATATAGCCTGGTAAAATTGAAAAAAGATTGAAGTATTGGATAATATGTGAGTTAATCAATTCAAGCCTATACTCTATAGCCTGTAAGAGATTTTTACTTCTAATTTTAAGATTTTATACTCAGCTGAATCACTCATTGATTATTTTGTCATCCAATCCTATAAATTAGGCTACACATATATGCTGACGTAGGGTTATGTTTGCACATAGATATTCTATTCTTAGTAGGCTATTAAACTATTACACCTAAGAATTTGGTATCAAAGTTGAAGAACAACTAGCCTAGTTCAATTTAATAAACAAACTTGGTGGTTTTTATTGTTAGCCTAGCCTACAAAAGGAGTTTATGTTGTAACAATTTCGTAGGCCTAGCCATGTCTCAAGTTTACTCTAGTGAATGGTCTATTTATGTAAACTTTTTACTGGCTCGATAATTAGGCACTGCAAGCCTATTTTGACTTTCCTAATTTTTTATGAATTATGCTAATATTTTGCTGAATGTTGACTACACTAAGTCTGTAAAATAGGCTTATTAAATTTAATAAGTAGGTAGGCCTAGATTTATGCACTTCATGAACCATCATGCCTCCATTGCGATATACTACATTTTGCAAGCAAGCGGAGCTCATTAAGGCTCGCCTCACTCAGCTCGACACTCAAGTCACTGCACTTCACACAATTGGTCCTGATAATTTGTCAGATGTACAGACTGAAAAACTTAAGGCTATTAAAACAACTGCTAATAAGAAAAATTCAGAATCTGAGTCAATGCTCAATAAACGTTTTAGTACAGATCCCTCTCTGAAGACATTAAAGAGGATGAAGTTCTAAAATTTCAAGAAGACATCAATGATTTGTTTTTGAAAATTCACAGCGTCTGTGTTGCACTCATTCCGGTTATTGAACCTAAACTCGACCAATCTCTTGCAAGTAATACAGGTTCAACCTCACATGACTCTGGGGTTAGTGGTGTTCACTTACCACGACTTGTTCCCGGAACTTTTTCAGGTCAACCCGAAAAATGGGTTGCTTTCAATAACATTTTTGAGAACTCAGTTCACAAAAATTCTAGCATAACTGATGTTGAAAAGTTCACATGTCTTTTGTCCTGTCTTAGCGGTGAGCCCTTGAACTTAGTTAAAAGCAGTGGTTAATTTCAGTGGGAACGCAAGGGAACGGCATTCCCTGACCTCCCATGAGTGCCGGAACGCAAGGGAATGCACGTAACTGTAAAACTACAAATTTAAATTGTAGGTAGGATCAATTTTAGACTTAGCTCACGAGCGGCTCATAAGTCATAAGCAGATAATAAGCCCTCAAACAAGCGATTGTGAGCTGTGATGAGTCATGCGCGGAATAAGGGTGGGAGGTCAGTCATCCTCGTCCGCGCCACACAATAACAAAACAATACCCCTCCCCCTCCATTCCTTCACCGCGCCCTCCACGCCACCGCCCCCGCACACACATCACAGAGGCAGTGGCAACTGGCAACACTGATCACAAGTGACTGGGCGCGTTTCGGTCACAAGTTGCATTGCATCCCTTCATCACTGTTTTGTAATCAGTTTGTTTTTGAATCGCAGTTCGATGTTCGTGTTTATGATTACTAGTGCTAGTGTAGCTACAAAAGTTTAATTATAACTACCAGAAAAATTTTTGATTTCTTTAAACCTAACCCTAAGAAACAAAAATTTAATGTGAATAATGAGAACTGCAGTTCGGAAGCCTCGACTACAACTTCAATTGTTGATCAAGATCAAAAAGAAGACGCAATCGGATTCGAGGAGGACGATAACCCTTCGACTTCCTCGTCGGACAAAGAAGTATCAGGTTGGTGGGATTGGGATCTGATTCAGACGAAGCTAAGACTGGTAATGAAGATAGTGATTATGTTAATGGAGGTGAACACCCAGTTTGTTGGTCTCTTGAACAAATTGTTGAATTTAGAGCAAAAAATCCATGGTTAATTGTGAACAAAGAACTAGGTTGTAATATTTGCAGAAGAGTGAGTACTCTTGGTGCCGAGAAAACAAAGGCCCTAAAAATTAGCGAAGAGTGGGTTCTAGGAACTGTTACCGCTTATGGAAACAATAAAAAAGACCAACAATCCTCTCTTAGGAAAAAGATGTTTTTACACCGTGGGTCTCGAGCTCACTCTTTAGCTGAAAAGATACTCAATGAAGCAAATAAAGATACAATGAAAAAATCAATTAATTGCTTCTATGCATCAGGAGCAGCAGATTGTTACTGAGCGCATTTTCCGCACGGCTTATAAGCAGGCCAAACTAAATCGGCCGTTTTTTGAGTTTGAAACAGAAATCGATCTTCAAATAATCAATGGTTTGGATATGGGCCGAATACTCCATTCAAATGTTGCTTGCTCCAACATAGTTCATCATATTTCTGATGAAATGAAATCAGATTTAATAAATTGCCTAATCAAGTCAAACTCTAAATTTTCACTGCTTTTGGATGAGGCCACTTCAGTTTCGAACAAAAATGCTTTTGGTGGTTTATATCGGAACTGTTTTAAAAGGAATGCAAAAACCTGTGACAATTTTCTTAACACTTTTTGAGCTAAATAGCACAACGTCAGCTGGTATTTTACAAGAACTTTTAAATCAGTTACAAGCTTTGAATTAATTCATGAAAGACCATATGATTGCTCTAACTTGTGATGGTGCATCAGTGCTACTAGGCAAAAAATCTGGCCTTGCTATGCAGCTTACCGAAACATTCCCCAACCTGTTCATTTGGCATTGTTTAAACCATCGTTTAGAGCTTGCCGTGCACGATTCAGTAGAAGAAGTAGCTGGAATAAATCATTTTTAAATATTCATGGATAAAGTTAGAAACTTGTTCAGTTGCTCTCCGAAAAATAGCAGGGAGTTGGCAGAAGTTGCTAAAGGACTAGAGGAGCAGATTTTGAAAATCGGCCGTGTTTTAGATACTCGTTAGGTAGCCTCTAGCTTAATGGCAGTGAAAGCAGTATGGACAGATTTTAAGGCTTTGTACAATCATTTTTTAGAAGCATCTGAAGACAAGCAACGGGACTCAAAACAACGTTCGACTTACAAAGGGCTTTGTAGTAAATTGTCATCTACAACTTTTGTGCACAACCTGGCATTGATGTACGATGCTTTAGATGAGTTAGCGGATTTATCCTTGCAGCTTCAGAAATCAAGCCCCAACTTAATCCAAGCTCACAGTGACGTAACAATGTTAATAAAAGTGTTTGAAAACCGAGTTGATAACATGGGTAGACGTGCGGTGGAAGCTAAAATTGCTGTAGACAATATGAAGTTTCAAGATGTTGAACTTTGTGAAAGGGCCAAGATTCCGATTATTCCAGAAAAACAGTTCTACCGGAGCCTTGCTAACAACTTGACTTCAAGGTTGCTATCATCTTCAAATGCGTCTGAAAACTACAACTCCATCATGAATGACATCAAAGTGATCCACCCCATGTATTGGCCAAAAGAATAAAATTATCTATTACCTATGGAGAATACGAGATCCAGCGAATCTGCGATAGATTCAAGATTAGCAGTTCTCAGGATATAATTATAGACTTCAGACACTTCAAGCAGGGATTGAAGCCTATGTTAAGCGGAGAGAAACCTACTATTCTTGAGCAGCCGCCATCGTTTAAGAAACTGATCTCAATCGTAAATAGTATTGCAGTGTCTAGTGCTGAATATGAACGTGGGTTTTCTGCAATGACCCCCACCATCAGAAAAACGAACAGCTCAGCTTAGCCTATGACATCTCTTATGTCTCCTCTAAGATCTTCACTCTACATCAGCACAGTTTGTGATTTATTGCGGATTAGGCTCCTGGGACCTCCTGTGGCTAGATACAATCCTGAGCGACACGTCAAGTCTTGGCTGGCAAAGGGACACCATTCTGCACTTGACACCAAGTCAAAACAACGAAAGCAGAATATATACAATGAAGACAGCATTGCATTGTGGGAACTTTTTTCCTAAAACTCGTTTTCTTTTAATATCTTTTAGGCTTTTAGAACACTGAGTTTTCAGAATCATTACTTGTAGTTGTGTTGTTAACAAAAAGCTTTTCTGTTTTTGTACTTACAGTTAGATTGGTATTGCTGTTTTGTAGTAACAACAGTCTAGGCATTGCCTTAGCCTTACAATATTAAATTACAAAACCGTACACCAACTTCATAATCAGCAAATACAAAAACCTTAATTTTTAAAAATGTCATTACATTTAAAAAATAAAACAGTGTTACTACTACTAGCAACAATTTAATGGTTTCATTTAATATTTAGGCTATTAAACCTCTTTATTTTTCTTATTCAAAAACATATGTTTACGTATTGATATGTATTATTCTTCTGTACTGTACACTGTACATAATAAAAATTTAAATAAGGCTTTCTTTGTTTTTATTTTACCATTCATTAAAAAAGTATATTTGCTATCGTAACCTTCATACAAAATTGTTGGTGCAAATCCAAACAAGTGTATAGGAAATTTAGAGTAGGCACCAAGATGTTAACGGGGTGGGGGCAAAGGAATGTTTAACTAGGCCTTATTAGAAAATGTAGAGGGTGGTTTATATAATATAAGAACAAATGAGAGTTCCCACACCTAAAATTTTAGAAATTAAGCACTGGTTAAAAGCCTACCTGTCACTACCGCCAACTACCATATTGCTTGGCAGCAACTGATACAACGTTATAACAATTCTAGATTACTTATCACAACTCATGTTAACAACATCTTAGATATGCAGACTATGCATGGTTGTTCTGTCAAACAGCTCCGATCATTTGCTTCAACATTTCAAGAAAATGTTAATGCGCTTCGTTCTTTGAAACATGACATATGTACAGAAAGCTTCGCATCTTTTGCATAAATTCGATTATGACTTTAGGAAACTGTTTGAGCGCAGCAGAGATGACCCGTAACAGATTCCTACAATTAAGGAATTTCTAAATTTTATTGAAAGGGAATGTACTCAACTGGAAGCAGCGAACTTAACCCAAACATCAGTCAAAAGTGTTTCTGGATATTCAAAGCCTAATTATAGGCAAAAACAGCCCCCTAGCTATCAGTCAAACTCTTTGCAGTCTAAAACTGTACTATTTTCTTCAAACCTTCAGACTTGTAATCATTGCCATAAAAATGGCCACATGATCTTTAAATGTGATGATTTTCTTAGCCTTACGCCTGACAAACGATTGGCTGCTGTCAGAAATAGCTCAATGTGTAATAACTGTTTAAGTACTGACCATAATATAAGAAACTGTGCTTCAACACGTAATTGTAGAGTTTGCAAGCGCCGTCACCACACTTTATTGCATTTAGGCTCACAGAACAATTCAAAACTGAATGGTGATTAGCAGGCATCTACAGGCAAACCACCTAATCTTTCTCGACAGGCTAGTGAAGGTAAGGTGGATCATACTTCTACTTTGGAAAATTCAGATAAGGAGCCGCAGACAGCTTTGGTAGGCTTGTCACAAGCCAATGATAATGTTGTGCTGTTAGGTACTGCTAGTTCATCTGAGCAAAGGTAGTAAAACAATAGTAGAAAGAGCTTTATTGGAAAGTGCTGCTCAGCAAACATTTATTACAGAAAATTGTGCTCGTAACCTAGGCCTAGCTTGCAGATTTACTGAAAATCGAAACACAGTTGGAATCTCATCAACCATTGTCCCTTCTAAAGGCTTGGTACATGTAAATATAATCTCTATCAGCTGCCGAGTGCTTGCTAAGCATCATCCTGTTGTTATTCTTGATAATTAGGGGTGTGCGAGTATTCGACCGATCGAGCTTTTTGGTCGAGCTTTTCAGTATTCGGCTCGGCTCGACCTTTTTCAAAAAAGCTCGACACTCGAGCCGAGCTTTTGATAGAGAGTTCTTATCGGAAAGACAATTACTGCGATTTATTTTTGGACACGTTAAGCCGGAAGAGCGTTTCCATCGCACGAAAAACAAGCAAAATATATTCTCTCGTGATAGAGAGGTAAAAAGAAATATTATCTCCATTTAGACGGAAATCGGAGCTATATTTAGTTGACCTTGGAGAACACGAAACACAGCATTTAAGTAATTTAAGTCTATTGTTTTATCAAGGCTTATCTTTTAAATGGTATATCGTACAAGTTTCATTTTAGCGAATTTCCCCTATAGGGAAGAAGCTATTACCGTAGGTCTCATGGTAAGACCTAAGCCCGAGACCATGATAACTTTTCGTTTTGGGGCCCCCAGAAGCAAAAAACACCATTCGTTCAAATTTCTAGATATATATATATATATATCTATATATATGTGTCTGTAAGCACGATAGCGCTCGCAAAAATGGTCCGATCGGAATGAAATTTGGCACAGGCGTGTAAAGTAGTAATTATTCGGACGAGTTCGTGAACCAGCCCGATAGGACCACCAGAAGGGGGGGTAAAGGGGTATAAACCCCCCAAAAAATGGGTTTTTTGAGTTTTTTACATAGAAAAATAAAATTTATCGAATTTTTGTTGGCACCATTGAATTCAGCTCAAAAAAACAAACAATTTAATATCTTGAATCACTGCTCTATGTTCATTGGTTACCGAGATATTGAAAGTGGTAAACACAGTACGTTGTCCCAATGTTAACCTTATGGGAAATAAGTAAAATTCTATATCTCGGTTATTTCTCAACATATCTTGATAAAACTTGGTAAATAGCTTCTTTTAGTTCAGATCTACTAAATATTGAATTAAAACCATCCAGTTTTAATATACCTGTAGCAGCAGACCTGCATACTCATTCCCCATGTTATTCTTATGGAGCTTACCAAAACATGTCAAATCTCGCTATGTTGGATTGAAATACGTTGTTTTGCATTTGAAATTCGCTGAGTATGCAGGTCTGCTGCAACGGGGGTATTGGTCTCATTTGATTTATAAAAATAAGACAAAAAATATGAGCCGTCATTTATAGTTGTATGATAAGTAGTTTGTATTTTTGTGTTTTGTAGTAAGAATTCCTTATCTCCTAATTAACTCACGCTCTCTGGCATACGCACTGAGTCCAATGACAAAAAACAGGGACAGGGGCTTGGAGTAAACAACCTCCACCCCCCTCCCCCTGGCCACTGATAAGGAGAGAGAGAGGTAGCTGTTTCTTTCTTTCTCTCTATTCTGTCCTTATTTATGATCTTTCTTCTTCCTAATTTTATTATTCACAAAAGTTTAGAAATGCAACTAATTATAGGATTACAATAAATTATTGTTGTTATTTCATTCATATATTATACTCTGAAATAATAAGTTAAGCCATGAATATTATGCCACAATTGGGACTGCTATTTGATTTTTAATCATCTTTACTTTGTGAACATAAAAAATCAGTCTTGTGTTTAAATAAGTGTGTAATTTTTTTTACTATGATATAATCATTTCAATACCTTTCCATCTACTCCTTTCAACTCTTGAAATTAATGTTGACCTATATATAACTAGTCTAATTATGTAATTTTAACTATTTATTTTAAAGTAAAGTATTGTTGGATTGGGGAGTCAAATAATAAATGTAGATTTTAAATTTGGTATTTTTCTTCATCAATTATTTTTTGAGACAGTTTGATTAATTTTATATAACACAAGACAAAATATTGATGAACCTATCAGATCATTAACTTTTTTTGGAGGTAAGCTATCTAGTTTTGAACTGGCGTTCACTTAAGGTATGCAAACATTAGTGTATTGTATCTTTTAAAATTAAAATCAAGCTTCATAATTCCTTTTCATAATTTGGTGATTGTAAAAAAGCTCGGCTCGAAAAAGCTCGAGCTCAAAAACTTTTGAGAAAGCTCGGCTCGGCTCGGCTCGAGTTCAAAAATCACTATTCGCACACCCCTATTGATAATATAACTAATAACTTGCCCCGATGTCATGTTTCTAGAGAGGTTAAGGAAATTATGCATAACCTAACCCTTGCTGACCCGACCTTTGACGTTCCTGCTCCTGTTGATATGCTACTTGGCGCAGACTTGTTTTCTTACACTCTTAGTGGAAAACCAATACATTTAGGCCAAAATATGCCTGTTAGGTCATGCTCCTGTTCAATTTGACAGTGAAAGAAGTAGTGCCAATACTACAGTGAATCTGTTAACAGTACCTGATTTTGACTTGCACAGTGCTGTGCAAAGATTTTTGGCAGCGGAAATAGTACCAGATACTTCAAAGCTATCTCCGGTCAATTAGAAATGTAATGAACACTTTTTGGATACTCACTCTCGTCTTCCCGATTGAAAATATCAAGTTTGTCTGCCATTGAAGCAGGACCCTTCAGTTCTAGGCGACTCTTCTAAGTCGGCCTACAGCATTTTTAAATCCCTGGAATATCGTCTCACTCACAATGCCGAACTCAAGAAAAGCTACACTGAATTTATACAAGATTATGAAACTTCTAGTCATATGGTTCCCTGTTCATCATTACCTGCCTCATCACGAAGTCTTCAAGGAAGGAAAGATACGAGTCGTCTTCAATGCTTCTTCTGTAACTTCATCAGGAATTTCTCTCAACAGCATCCTACATGCGGGACCAAAACTTCACAACGACATCCCTAGCATTATTCTTGGGTTTTGTCGACATCGTATAGTCTTCACATGTAACATTCGACAAATGTTTCGTAACATCTGGCTACATCCTGAAGATAGGAACCTTCAATTGATCTATTGAAGAGAGGATCCTGCTAAACCAATGCAAATATTCAAATTGTGTACCGTAACTTATGGCATGGCTTCGTCACCTTTCTTAGCCAACCGAGTTGTACAACAACTCATTGAAGATGAAAGTACAAATCACCCATTAGCAGCCGATGCCCTTCGAGGACAAATCTATGTAGATGATGCACTACTTGGATCTGAAACATTAGTAGAAGGACTTCGCTTTCAGCAAGATGTCATTAATTTAATGGAGAAAGGTGGATTTTCACTTCGTAAATGGGCTTCAAACAACGCCATCCCGCCAGAAAATCGAGGGACACCTGCCTACTTCTGCTCCCAAGATCAGCCACTATGTAGTGTTCTAGGCCTAATGGCTTCCTGACCTTGATGCATTCTCCTATGCGGTTAACTCAACTACAACACCTTTCTCTAAGCGTTCAATGTTATCCACTATTGCTTGATTATATGATCCGTTAGGCTTTCTCACTCCTATCATTTTTTGGGCCAAAGCCTTTATGCAGCTTCTTTGGACAAAAGGAATCCAGTGGGATGACCCTCTCCCACCAGAGTTAAAATTGAAATGGTGTCAGTTCACACAAGAACTAACCGTAGTAGATCAGATACATATTCCTCGATATCTGAATACACAATCATGCAGTCAATTACAGGTACACGGATTCTGTGATGCCAGTGAAACTGGTTTTGCACCTCTGTATATTTAAGAGTTAATAATTCTAGTGACAGTGTTAATGTACACTTGCTTATGGCTAAGTCTCGAGTTGCACCATTAAAAAGTGTATCTTTGCCCGGCTAGAGTTATGTGGTGCTCACATGCTTTCCAAGCTATTAGATTTTGTATGTTCTCAACTAATGAAGCATTTTAAAACTGAACAAGTTTATGCTTGGTGCGATGCTACAATCGTGCTGTCGTGGATTAAAACCCCTGCTTATAGGCTCAAGACTTATGTTAATAATATGTACACTCATGTTGCAAATAGGGTTTCCCAAATTCAGTAATCTACTACTCCAATCATTTGGTCACATATTGCTTCACAGCAAAACCCTGCAGACTGTGGTTCCAGAGGTCTTGTGACGTCTCAGCTCACAATCATCCTCTCTGGTGGACTGGACCCTTGTGGCTGAACACTCCTTAACCTCAGTGGCCTCAGTCTACAATTGCAGTTTTGTCTACAGACTCGCTACCGGAAATAAAACCTCCTGCGGACGACGCTTTGGTCACCACCAGCACACAATCTTGTGAGATTTTGACGAGGTACTCAACTTGGACGAAGTTAATTCGCACTGTAGCACTTATAATACAATTTTTTCATTGTTGTATGGCTAAAATTTCCTTGAAGATATGCTCAAATCAACAGGCAAGTCTACAAAACTTATGTGATACACCAGCCTATGTACCTACTTTAAAGGAATTTTATGCAGCTACAACACGTGTAATTCTACTCACACAGCAAGAATCATTTGCTTCTGATATTATTAACCTGCAAAACAAGAAACCTCTTTCTAATCATTTGCAGAAACTTACCCCATTTTTGGACAAAGATGGACTTGTACGCCTTGGCGGTCGATTGAAAAATGCTACAATAAACTTCAATGCAAAACATCCTATCTTGTTGCCTAAAAGTCATTTTGTGACTAGGCTTATCATAGATTACTATCATCACAGAGTAACCAGATACAGAGGCGCAAGCATATGAGGGTTTCCCTGCCCTGTTTTACCGCCAAGTACTGTGCTGCCCCTACAGGCGACCTTGGGTACTAGCCTCTTGGCCGTACTGCTTTATCGCGGAAGGGCGGATGTCAACGTTGCCACGTGGAACATAATTCGGCGCTGCGACGTTGCCGTCTAATCGCAGTACTGCTTGACTACTCGCGGAGCTTTCCTCATACCTGAGTTTGATATCACTGTCGGGATCGTTAGGAAAGCAAAAAAATACAATCGTTTGATGATTTATTAAATTCTTTTTATTTTCAATTAGGCTATATTTTTCATCGTAGGTTACAATCCAGATACTCAAAAAAAATAGTACGCCTAACTGCAAAATATATTAAAATTAAAATAGGATTTCGGCTGTTTAAATTTGTAACCCATATTCACTTGCTGAAAATTGTTCAATAATTATTAATTACCATTCAGTAACTGAATCACCTGTTATCAAGCCAGGTTTACACAGTTTAGCAAACACATCTAACATTTTACATCAGAAGTTATAACGTTAAAACATATGTCATAAGTAGATCAGCCAACCAGGTTTGCAATGGGTAGGAAAAGTTGGTTTTAATATTTAATTCGACATTGCTATACAAATTTCATTTGCTTTACGTAGCAAATGCTTTAACTCTTTTTTTAGCAGAAAACATTTTTAGCTGTACAGTGGGTTATCACAGTGGCTTTACAGTGTTTTTAACTTCTAAAAGCCGGCTTATGTGGGATAGTTCTTATATGTGTTACAATGCAATATAATATGTCTATATACTAGTATAATTAGATAATTAGTCAGTGACCCAAGTTTACGCGATTTAATAACGTTGATGAATAATCCTGAACAGCATGTGTTGGTTCAATATTTTTCCAAGCGTCACTAATCTTCGTACTTCAATTGTCTACTATGAGATTGTTAAAAAATCAGTAACATCGTGTAAATAATGAAGATTGTGGCCGCAAACCCCGCAATCGTATTAAAGTTCAAATTGTTTAAACTTTCATTCATACTAAAATGAATTATGAAATGTTATCGCTATAAAGAAGCGCGACGTGTGCTACCTAGGGTTAATTTATGGGGTTTATTAAAGGGTTGCGGCATCAATCCTGTGATCCTGTATACAGTATTATAGTGTATTTATTCCTGTAATGACTATGTAATGCTGTTACACCCATTTAGATTTTATATTTATTAGTGAGATATTCTCCTCTAATACTTAAATCTTTTCACGAATTGAGTCGTTGGTTCTGGGCCGTAAATTGGCCGAGAGGGCCAAATGTATATACCATTGGTGGTAAGATATTGTTCAAGATTGTACACAACATTAGATGTCCATTATACGGATTTGTTATCCATACATGCACATCAACATGCATGGCAACGCCAATGCAATTGCCACCACTGGCCACAGGTGCAGCAGCAGTGACTCAGTGGCGATTTTACCGACAAAGGAAAAGGGGTTGACACTCCCAGTCACCGGGAGGAGCAATGACTTGTTTATGACACCGCCGAGAAGCTATGATGTCTCACGTTCATCTGAGGGTGTGGTATTTTAGCACTTCTCAAAATTTGGCAGTCCAAGTCAGAGCATTGAAGTGACCAGTGGTGTGTTCAAATGTGTTTGAGAGGATTCTCTGCCTAGGAGATTTCGTTTTCCTGGATTTATTGCTATTTTCTCAGCTAAATGAACCCCATAGGTCATTGCGGTGCATTTTGAAGTGACTAAAAATACTAATTAAATAATTTTTTTTAAATTTTGGTTCCAATCAAGTCAGTATTTAAAAAATTCTTCGTAAATTTTTAGCTTCTGTCTCTGAAAACATTAACGTTTTTGAAATAGCTCACAGTTTAATCGCAATTTTACTGTCATAAGAGTATATAGATTACACCGCGTGAAAGGTTAACGAAGTTCAGCGAGGGTAGGGAATCCTCTTATCGTGTCTTTGTGTCGTTGTTCAACCGAGTTCATCTGGTGTTATTGTTACAGCTGAAGTGAGATATACAATTCGTTTTATAGTGCTCAAAACCGTATGTAAAATGTGTTGCCGTATTGATCTTGTGTTAAAATGTGAATTTTCAGTGATGTGAATTAGGGTGTTACAACGTACAAAATATTCGAATATAGGAAGCCTCATAAGCTTTCAACGTAAGGCGTGATTATTTACTTGAGTGTTCATAAATAATTGCTTCCAGAGCACACCTCTTATCTGCATACTTAGTAGGTTTTAAATGCTTAAATACATATGTTAATACACAAAGGCTATGATATAAAATGTACTATTGTTTATAATAATATCGCGTATATTACCATAATACCATAATACCGCGTTGGAAGAGGCGTGTATTCTGTAGTCCTGTGTAATATCGCGGGGAAACAGTACACTGCGCTCAGGCAACTATGGTGAAAGGGGTATTTTATTGCAAACTAGCAGCTGTACCCGTTCTTCGCACAGGGTTGAAAGCGTTTTATATTTAATTTCATTTTCATCTTAATATTATTAATAGCCATGCACAAGTATACCGGCGCAAAATAAATAAAATTTACAGGAGAACGTTTAAAAAGTAAACCAATAATTATTAATTGCTCATAATAAGTAAAACACTTGGTATGGCAAAAGGATTTTTTTTGTATTTAATGGTTCTTACCGAAGAAATACATTGATTAGGTTTATGTTAAAGTAAATATGTGTTTATTTTTGGACAAAGTTCTGAGCTGTGACAGTTTTCTAGAAATAAATTAACCTTTATTTTGAGATAGAATTGATGACGAACAAAATAGTTGAACAAGCTAAACAATGTAATTATGGGTAAAAATCAATGCATAAATTTCATTTAAGCCTTGGTACTAGATACCAGATTGTTCTTCTTATTATAGAGTTCTTTATAAGGATTATCCTCTATCTTAATGAGGGGCCGAAGCTGGTATATATTTTCTGTTAGTTCATTTTTGATATTTCTGGCGAATCAATGTCCCCTCAGAACGAACTATACCTATACCGTTTTACAATATTTTAACCGTATGTTTTATTTTAAGTACCATTACAATTATATGACGATATAATTATAGGTCTCGGGTTGTGACCGAACATTTAAAAAAAAATTTTAACCAGATTACAATGTTGCAATCCGTTTAAAAAAATCTTGATCCGTTCCACAGATGAAGAACTATACAGATTGGCAACCCAATGCACTTCTGCGTGCCCGTTTTTTCGCGCGGCGTCAAGTTGTTAGGTCGTTTTGCCGCACATATTGCATTGGTATCAAGTATAATTTCGTCAATATCAAATATTCAGGTCCCAAAGAACAAATATAGCCATTAATAACGTTGATACCAATGCAATATGTGCGGCAAAACGACCTAATAAACTTGACGCCGCGCGAAAAAATGGGCACGCAAAAGTGCATTAGGTTGCCAATCTGTATAGTTCTTCATCTGTGTCCGTTCTAAAAAGTTTTAACAATTTTTAATACATAAATTTTTAGCCCATTTAACATTGTAGCCTACATCTACAAAATAGGCCTGTTTCGTGAAGGAATGTATAGTTAAGAATGAATATAATTATTTTAGAAAGAATAAAAATGAAATGCGTTTTTGATAATTTACTAAAGAAACTCTGTATTTGTTTGTTTCTGTTTACAATATTGAATTAAAATTAACACATGTGAAATATTATCATATGGTAAAATATTTGTACAGTATATTAGAATTGTCCATATACCGGCCGCCTTGAAGTAACTACTTCAACGTAATGTCACTTGTTAGTCTATTGGTAGTGGATATATTTTTGTTACCGGTCGAACATAACTGCCATCTTTAGACTTGATTCTGACTACCCGCACAATTCCATCTGATCCTGGAAATGTTTCTTGAATTTTTCCCAATGGCCATGATAACGAAGTAGACGGGGTTTGTAACAGCACCAAATCTCCAATTTTCAAATTTAATGTTTTGAGATTCCACTTGTTACGTTGTTGGAGCGTGTGCAGATATTCAAGGCTCCAGCGATCCCAAATCCGTTGGAAGAGATGTTGCACTAGTTGCCAGTGTTTGAGGCGGTTCGCAGGTATATGTGTTAGATCATTTTCTGGTAATGATGTGAGAGGACCACCAGTTAAGAAATGTCCTGGGGTTAGTGGCATTAGATCTGAAGGGTCACTGGAAATAGGTGTCAATGGCCTAGAATTAAGCATGGCTTCAATTCTTGTCACCAAAGTAATGAATTCGGGTAACGTCAAAATCAAGTTTCCCATTACTCTATGAAGATGATGTTTCGCAGACTTTATGGCATTCTCCCAAAGTCCACCATGATGTGGAGATGCAGGTGGGTTGAAGTGGAAGCGAATGGACAGATTTGACGAGAACCTTTGAATACGTTGTTTGGCGTCAGTAGATTGTATTGTGGATTTGATGATATTCCGGAGAACTGTGTTGGCACCCACGAAATTGGTTCCGCAATCAGAGTAAATGTCTGTGCATAATCCACGCCTTGAAATAAATCTGCTGATTGCTGCGATGAAAGCGTCAGTTGTTAAGTCCATGACAACTTCAAGATGAACAGCTTTTGTGACCATGCATATGAAAACACAAATATAAACTTTGATCGTTTTTGTGGACCGCATGTTCACTACTTTGACTGTGTAAGGTCCACCATAGTCTATGCCAGTTGATGTGAATGGTTTAGTTGGATTGACTCGAAATGATGGTAAGTCTGCCATAAATGGGTTTTTGTTTGTCGGGCGAATTTTGAAACACATCACACATTTATGAATGCGTAACCTGACAGCATTTCTCGCGTTCAAAATCCAGACCTTTTGCGACAGTAATGACTGGACAAGTTGGGGACCGGCATGTAAATGTTGAATATGATAATAGTCGATAAGGATATCAACTATATGATGTCGTTTTGGTAACAAGATTGGATATTTTGCGTCTTGTGGTAGTGAAGTGTTGCGTAAACGACCACCAATGCGAATCAAACTATTTGCATCAATGAATGGATTTAATTTTCGCAATTGTTTTGGACATTCATTATGAGTTAATGATAAAAACTCATTCTTAAATGTTGACTGTTGAACTAAATAAAATATTTTTACTTTTGACTCTTGAAGTTCCTCTGATGTGAGGTTACCTAGTCTCGATGCTGAACTTCGACAGTTATGTATAAACCTTAAAACGAACGCCATTACTCGTTCTACCTTAGTCCACGATGAAAACTTGGACAGTATTGCCAACTCTTCTGCTTGACTGGTGGACAGAACTGGCAAAGGATTTGATTTAACTTCATGCGAAGCGTCAAGTTGTATGGGAGTAAACGACGTTGTTGGCCACTCACATGATGGTAATGAAAGCCATGAAGGACCTTTCCACCAAATGGAATGATTAGTCAAACGGGACAAAAGCAAACCTCGTGAAGCACAATCAGCTGGGTTTTCTTCTGATGAAATATGATTCCATGCTTCAATTGGGACAAGCTCCTGAGTTTGAGATACCCGATTTGCCACATATGTTTTCAAACGGTATGGTGGGGTTCTTAGCCAGGTTAATGTGATCGTAGAGTCGCTCCAAAGATGGATGTTATTTGAAGACAAATGTTCGGGAAGTAGTGAAATGCAATGAGCTATTAATTGTGCGAGTAGATAAGCTGCGCATAATTCTAGTCGAGGTATGGTGACACGCTTCAAAGGTGCTACTCGGGTCTTGGATATGACTAAGTTAACAACTGTGGTACCATTAGGTTGTTCGCATCTAACATAAACGACAGCGGCATATCCGTTTTCCGATGCATCACAGAAACCGTGCAGCTCTATTTTATGCGATAAACTGATATTCAAGGAACGAGGTATAGTGATTTTAGATAAATTTTCAGTATCTTTCAGTAATAATGTCCATTGAGATTGAAGGTCTTTTGGTAGAGGAGCATCCCATGATAAACCTTTCGTCCAGATTAGTTGCATGAAAGATTTAGCAAGCATAATAAAAGGACTCAGGAAACCACAAGGATCATAAATTTTTGCAATGGTACTTATAACTGTCCGTTTGGTATGAATTACAGGTTTTTCAGGCAATTGAAAAGCGTACGAAAATGCGTCTGTAGTCGGTGACCATCTTAGACCCAAAACTGAAAACTGTGGATCTGGAGAGTTAGATAGAAATGTAGGAGTCTCTAGATGGGAATGTGGAACATTATTTAGAAGTTGAGGTGAATTAGAAACCCATTTGCGTAACTCGAAACAACCACGTTTTAGTAAAGAAGTAAGTTGATTTTGCAAATCAATAGCGTCTTCCACTGTGTCAGCTCCTGTGATGATGTCATCAACATATGTGTGATAACGAATGGCATGGGCTGCTTTTGGAAAATCATGACCATCATCATTGGCCAGTTGGAGTAGTGTGCGAATGGCTAAGAAAGGAGAACTATTCATTCCGTAAGTTACGGTGTTGAGCCTATAAATACTAATTGGGTCATAAGTATTTTCTCTCCAAAGAATTAATTGATAATTACGGTCATCAGGATGAATGTTAATTTGGCGATACATTTGACGGATATCACAACAAAACACTACATTATGACGTCGAAAATGCATGAGTATATCAGCTATGTTAGTTTGCAGCTTTTGCCCTGTTAAAAGTATGTCATTTAACGATAATCCGGAACTGGTTTTGGAACTAGCATCAAATACGGTACGCAGTTTGGTTGTACTGCTGGATTCTTTCAGAACACCGTGATGTGGTAAAAAATAATGATCTTCAGGTAAGACGGATTCTTCGTATTTTGACATGTGCCCGAGAGATAAGTAATCATCCATGAAATCGTGATACAGTACAGAAAACCGTTTATTGCTTGCGAATTTTCGTTCCATAGCCCGTAATCGTAATTCAGCGGCATTGCGAGAGGTGCCCAATGTGCGAATCGGATTTTTGAATGGCAATCGGACAGTATAACGTCCTGTATCGTCACGACTATGTGTCTCTGCAAAATGATTTTCGCAGTAAATATCCTCTTCGGATTGAACCGAACATTTAGGAAGTTCTTCCTGTGTCCAGAAACGTTGAATGGAGTTATGAATGTCAACATCTGACGAATGAAGACATGCATTTAGAGTACTAGTATGATTAGAAGTAGATGGTGAAGACGACGAGGTTAGGCATGGAGTGATTCCCATGACTACATAACCAAAAGTAGTGTCAAAGATGTGCGGCTTATCAGGGCCTAAGGAAATCTGTTTTCCAGTGAAAATATAAGGAAATAATGAAGCTCCTAATATAATGTCTACCCGATTTGGTTTATGAAAGGTAGGATCAGCAAAATTGTACTGTTGTGCCAATTGAACAATATCGGGAGAGACAGGCATGCGTGGAAGGTCGGTTGTAAGTTTATTCAATATAATCATAGAATGATCAGTGATGATTTGTTGACCCGACAGAGTTTCTAGCGTTGCGTATATTTTACCCTTATTTCGAGTATTTTGTTGATTGATACCTGAGATTTGAACGTCACAATATTGACGACGAGCATTTAGCAAGTTGACTGCATGTTCTGTAATTAATGAACACATGCTACCTGAATCAAGCAAAGCCCTAAATGTATGAGCTGTACCATTCAAAGCTCGTATTTTAATCAATAATGTACCTAGTAAGACTGTGGTGTCTTTGTTAGGATGTGTTAGCTGATTTTGGGCACTCAATGTTATTGATGGATCAGCACTGTTTGGGTCTATAATTGGAGAACCATTAGTGCTATTTTCAACCTTGTAAGATGATTGTTGAATTGTATCATCTAAATTAGGTGAATTAAAATGTAAAAGAGTGTTGTGTCGTTTGTGACACACTTTACAAGTAGATTGAGACTTGCATGATTTGACGTTATGCATTCCGAGGCATGAAATGCAATGATTGCGAGTTTTTATTATTTGAAAGCGTTCTTGTGGACATTTTGCGAGAAATATGGGGCAAGAGTAAGTTTTATGACTAGTTTGTTTGCACCCAGCACATGAAAAAGACATAACGTCCTTAGGAAAAGACCTTTTTGTTACACTATTCTTTGAAACATTTACTTCTCGAGATGAGGTTTTGGGTTTGGTGTTGATGCGTGGGGCCTCATCCATACGAGCAGTTAAAGAAAAAGTAGCATCTTCATAATGAATGCATTCCCGATTAAGGAAATTGAAAATCTCTTTAATAGTAGGTAAGGAATGATTACCATTTGGTGATGTGTCCCGGAATGACTCTAGCCGTTTGCGAAGATCGGCATCCATTTTACGCAAAATTACTGCGACCAAAAACGGATTAGGATCAGGCATGTCACATTTAATTGCTTGCAATGCCTGGGTGTTTTCATTGAAAGTGTTAACAAACTGTCGGATTCCAGGAACATGATTTACGGATATTTCCGGGAGGTCAAGTATGCGATTAAGATGCATTAATTGCAGTAATCGGTCATTTTGATACCGATCCCGAAGTAGATTGTATGCAATAATGTAGTTGTCATCAGACAAACTTAGATTGCGAATCAAGTTTAGTGGTTCGCCATTTAACACACTTAAAAGATATTGAAATTTAATTACGTTTGAAAGTGAGTTGTTGAAGTGTATTGAGGAGTCAAACAAGTTAATGAAAGTTATCCAAGTTGATAAGTCACCAGAAAATTTGTTTAACTCAAATTTCGGCAAACTTACTGAGTGTTGAATATTGGAGGACATACCTGGAGCTTCCAAGTTATCGCTTACGTTAGGTTGGGGCTCAACTGAAGGCTGGAGAAGAAAATCGATTACTGTTGCGATGTCCACATAAAGTTCTTCAACTTCTGTTTGATCGGAAGCAAGCGTTTCGTTTGGTAGCGATTCCTGATCCTCATGAGAAACTGCGCAGTTGAAGATTTGCTTGAAGTCCGCTCGTTTCTTCTCAATCTCAGATACGTATGTCTTCAATCTTTTCTTTTGGAGTTGACTTGGATCTTCTTCCTGACATTGTATAGCTTCTACATCTGATTTTATTTTGTTTAGTCTTGTTTTGATTAAATCTGTTGACCTTCTGTATGTTTCAATCTTGAATTCTCCCCGCGTAGGTGCCATTTCTTTTTCTGAGTGGACTGTATTATGTTGAACTTAATGATTATAGTTTATTTTTTGAAATATAAATAATATTGTAGTTTCCATATCGTTGGTAAACTAAATCCGGCTCGAAGGACCATTTATGTTTCGTGAAGGAATGTATAGTTAAGAATGAATATAATTATTTTAGAAAGAATAAAAATGAAATGCGTTTTTGATAATTTACTAAAGAAACTCTGTATTTGTTTGTTTCTGTTTACAATATTGAATTAAAATTAACACATGTGAAATATTATCATATGGTAAAATATTTGTACAGTATATTAGAATTGTCCATAGGCCCATAACATCAAAAAAGTGTTAGATAAAAGATAAGTATCCACCACCGGTCATTGGAGACTCATTTTTCTTAATTTTGAGGGTTTTATTTTTTTCGGTCACCATCTTGGTTCCACCATTTTGAAATGGCCAAACTCGAAAATTTTAAGAAAAAATACTTTCTCCATATAGGCCTACTATGGTATAGGGGGGGAAATTAAAAATTGTTTCTTGACGATTGAAAAAAATACGTATTGAAGCATTTTATATTTACTAAGTATGCAGTTGTTTAGGAGCTCCATTAACTCTATTTACGTTACATAAATAATTGTTGCAGTCTTTTTTTGATATTTTGAAGTATTTTACAGTGATATTCATAAGTAACTTTGAAATGGTTAAATAAACAGACAGAATATTTTCCCGAATAATGCCTGGTAATTTTAAAAAGTGCGCCTTCTTAGGTTGCCACTTAACAACTAGAGACAACAAAACAGTAAGGTTTTTCAAATTTCCCTTAAACAATCCGGAAATATGTGACGATTGGGTTACAAATAGTGCCAATGAAGGATTAATAGACTTAAAATCTTCTGCGCTGTCTCCACGGGTTGTGTGTGAGCGTCACTTCGAACAGAGCTGTTTTGCTAGTAGTTCTCCAAAGAGCAGATTGAAAAAAGATGCTGTCCCTACAATACTTTCAATCGATGAACCTGCCACGACATCTCCTCAAAGGCATCTTGACGAAGAAGCATCGCTCACCGAAAGTGCTGTTGCGGAGTCACCATCACCACAGGCCACTCATCACACACTCACCCCACCTCCACAGGCCTCATATCACACACTCACCCCACTTCCACAGGCCTCACATCACACACTCACCCCACCTCCACAGGCCTCATTTCACACACTCACCCCACCTCCACAGGCCACTCATCACACACTCACCCCACCTCCACAGGCCTCATATCACACACTCACCCCCACCTCCACAGGCCACTCATCACACACTCACCCCACCTCCACAGGCCTCATATCACACACTCACCCCACCTCCACAGGCCTCATATCACACACTCACTCCACTTCCACAGGCAACTTATCATACGCTCACACCGCATCCACAGTCCACACATCACACACCAACGCCACCATCCCGTTCTTCGACTTTGTTTCTGCAACAAAACTTTGATCCTGCCGCAATCCCAGGAACTTCGAGCAGAGTCCCTATCGCCACCTCCATTCTTCAACCAACAAAGAAACAAAAGGTAACATAAACACTCTACTATATTGATTTAATGTTGATAAGTAGGGAACACACTACTTCATTAACGGCCTTAGCGGTAAAAAATTAATTAATTTATTTATTAAATTATTTTTTCTAAATTAAAATATATCGCCGGAAAATGTGACCGCGTGAACGTTTACACGCGCTGATCGTCGACCCCGCGGAGGAATATTAACCACATTCATTACTGTTTGATCACTTATTTAATGAGCGACGACATTATATCAGCCTCTGAAGCTATATTTTGGACTTAAAAGTACAAAAGAATACTTTATATATGCTAGTTAATACCATAATTTTAGAATAACTGGATATTTACTACGTCACACTACTTTTTCCGATTATTATCGCGGAGCAATATTAGTGCGTATCACGACTGCGAGAGCGACACCGAATTGCCTTTAGCCTCCTCTTAACCAGTCTCCGGTTTATAGATTTTCGCCTGCTTGGCTGCATGTAATAATTTGTTAATGAACATTAGTAGCTGTACAGTTAACGCATTATATCTGCGACAATGGCAACTGCGCGGACTGTACCAGGCGGTAGGTGCTAGTGTCTGCCAATTGTCTATCAATTTCTGAAATGTAATCAGCTTTGTTCATGACTACAGTGGTAGAGCCTTTGTCTGCTGGAAGAATGATAATTTTGTCGTTGTTCTTTAAGGTCTTCAGGGCTTTCCTTTCTTCAGATGTTAGGTTGGGTTGACAGTTTGCTTCTACAGATTTCTCAAAGGCAGGATCTGCTATATTTTGTACAATCAGATTGATATACTGTTCTATTGGATGGTCTGGTGGTAGTGGGGGTGGATCAAAATCTGATGGTGGTTTGAATTTTTCCAGAGCTGTCACAGGATTGGAGGGTGTTGTGGTCGTAGAGTTTTGATTGGCAAAAAAGTGTTTTAGACGGAGATTTCTGGCCATTGTCATCACATCTTTTATTAGTTCGAAGTGGTTAAATTGTGGAGTTGGGCAGAAACTTAGGCCTTTGGCGAGTATGTTTTTTTCAGCATCAGAGAGATCGTAATTAGAAATGTTGTGAATCTGGTGATTTTGCAGGTTTGTGACACAGGATTTGTTAGATTCAGTAACTGACTCAGTGGACTTTGTTGCACAGCTGGTTTTGTAATTAGGTAGAGATGGTAGGCTTGTGGGGGTGGGTAGGCCTAATATAGAGGCTAGGCTGGGTTTTTCACCTATCAGGGGAGCTGGCCTAGGGTAAGTTTGTAGGCCTATTGTTTTATTTTCACTAAAACTTCTCTTGCAGAGATTGGAAAGCTTTTTGAGTTTCTTTCCAGCATCTGTGTTCATCTTTGAAAGGGCTTTTTGGACTATTTCATTAATTGAGGTTACCAAATTAGGGTGGTTGTTCAAGGTCAGTTCAACTAGGTTGAATAATGCATCTTTGTGAGAGATGGATTGTTGTATGTAATTGTTCATGACAGTCTGAGTTAATTCTATGGATTGTTTATGGGCCAGCTCTCTTATTTGTTTATTCATGTGTGGAGGCATTGCATTGACAGCTGGTTTTACAGTTAGGCCTATGGGAGTTATTCCTAAATTCAGGCAACTTTTGAGAAACATTATGTGACAGTTCACTGTAGATAGTTTGTAAGCATGGTATCTGATGTTCTTTAACCAATAAGAAGGAAGTAGGTCCATAGTGGATAGGATAGTTGGATAGAGTACAAAGGGAACACACAAAAAGAGTTGGGTTAGGAAATGGGTTGGTTCTTTAAAGTTGTTTTTCTAAGGAAGAGCCAAGGGCTTAGTAGGTTTTGAGTGAGGAAAGGGATAGACTTTCAGCTAGCTTACCTGAGAAATAATGTTCATGGTAGCAGCACATAGAAACACAAAAGGAGACACATTTAACACTAATATTTCGTCCTTCTGGAGGACTTCTTCAGAGTGAAGAGAAAATGGCTGTTGAGTTCAAATTTCAACTGTATGCTGTCACTGTTGCCAACTGTGATCACTTAAATACTCAAAATAATGTCTTAATCACTGTATATACATGTAAAATCACCAAAGTTTGTGGTTAATACTATTGATGTAAAATCGCCAGTTTGTTTTTTATACTATTACTAAGAATTAAGCTAGCTGAAGGGTTAGGTAGGGGTGGGGTTAGGTTATCTGATGTTTAGGTTGGGGGGGTTTCTGGAATTTGTCACATACTGATAGGCTAGTTCCCACCTCCTTAGTAAGGAACTATTGCATTGGTTTTTGGGGAAGGATTTTAGAGCTTTGGTAGAGAAGCATGTGTCAAAGTCCAACTTGTGTTTATTAGCATGGATGGCTATGGGTTTGTCCTTGCTGGTTTTAACATCCTGTCTGTGACCGTTCATTCTCTTTCTTAGGGTTTGTGTTGTGAGGCCTATGTACTGGGCTTGGCAGAGGTTACATTGTAGTTGATAGATGAGGTTCTCACTATTGCAGGTTAGGTGACCATTGATATTGTAATCTTTGTTGTGGAAGGTGCTTGTGAAAGTTTTTGAAGGAATGTGTATACCACAGGTTTTGCATTTATTTTCGTTGCAGGGGTAAGATCCATTGGGTGGTCTCTGAGGTGGTTCAACTGAAGGGTCAGGTAATTTGGGATGAACAAGAATGGTTTTCAGATTTGGAGGTTGCCGGTAGACTATGGAAGGAGGCTTTTCAAGGAGGTTTTTGGTTTGGCTGGAACTCTTTAGCATGTTAAAACCAGTTTTCAAAAGAGTATTAAGTTTCTGTAGGCCGGGATGGTAGGTGGTTATTAGGTTCACTGAGTTGTATTCTTCTTTTTTCTGTGCTTGTTCTGGAGCTTGTTGGGCGGCTGCAATTTGGGATTTCACCAGGTGGGCCGGATATCCTCTGTTCTCGAATGCTTTCTGTAGTTGGTTGTTAAATGCTTTCAGGTTTTCCTCCTCAGAGTTTATGCGTTTACCTCTGAGAGCCAAGCTGTAGGGGAGTGACCTTTTGGTGTTGTTGGGATGGCAGCTGTTGTAGTGAAGATACTGTTGATGGTTGGTAGGTTTCATGTAGACTGAAGTGGAAATTAAGCCATTAGTTATTGTGACGGTCCAAAAAGCCCTTTCAAAGATGAACACAGATGCTGGAAAGAAACTCAAAAAGCTTTCCAATCTCTGCAAGAGAAGTTTTAGTGAAAATAAAACAATAGGCCTACAAACTTACCCTAGGCCAGCTCCCCTGATAGGTGAAAAACCCAGCCTAGCCTCTATATTAGGCCTACCCACCCCCACAAGCCTACCATCTCTACCTAATTACAAAACCAGCTGTGCAACAAAGTCCACTGAGTCAGTTACTGAATCTAACAAATCCTGTGTCACAAACCTGCAAAATCACCAGATTCACAACATTTCTAATTACGATCTCTCTGATGCTGAAAAAAACATACTCGCCAAAGGCCTAAGTTTCTGCCCAACTCCACAATTTAACCACTTCGAACTAATAAAAGATGTGATGACAATGGCCAGAAATCTCCGTCTAAAACACTTTTTTGCCAATCAAAACTCTACGACCACAACACCCTCCAATCCTGTGACAGCTCTGGAAAAATTCAAACCACCATCAGATTTTGATCCACCCCCACTACCACCAGACCATCCAATAGAACAGTATATCAATCTGATTGTACAAAATATAGCAGATCCTGCCTTTGAGAAATCTGTAGAAGCAAACTGTCAACCCAACCTAACATCTGAAGAAAGGAAAGCCCTGAAGACCTTAAAGAACAACGACAAAATTATCATTCTTCCAGCAGACAAAGGCTCTACCACTGTAGTCATGAACAAAGCTGATTACATTTCAGAAATTGATAGACAATTGGCAGACACTAGCACCTACCGCCTTTTGAATGAAAATCCGACCGAACGTTTTAACACTGAACTAAGGAATCTAATCGTCCAAAATGCCCCACACAATCAGCTACCACAAGAAACAGTCTCTCTATTAATCCCCAACAATCCCTCCACCCCCAAAATTTATATTCTGCCCAAAATACACAAAGGCATCAACCCACCCCCCGGTAGGCCTATTGTTGCTGGATGTGGGTCGCCTACTGAACGAGTCTCAGCCTATGTTGATTCCTACCTCCAACCTCTTGTACAAAATCATCCATCCTACATCAAAGACACTAATGATTTTCTATCGAAACTTCATGCTACTCAACAGCCGCTCCCAGAAGACACCATCCTAGCTACGGTAGACGTCACATCACTCTACACAAACATCCCTCATGCCCATGGCCTCTCCGCTGCAGAACACTTTCTCCGCAATAGACCTAAAGACAACCTCCCAAAAACTCCATTCCTCATCAGCTTGATCAAATTCATCCTTGAGAAAAACAACTTCCAATTTCTTGACCGTCACTACCTTCAACTGAAAGGAACGGCCATGGGTACCAGGATGGCTCCGTCGTACGCTAACTTATATATGGGCAAGCTGGAAGAAGACTTCCTCAAAAGACAATCCCCTCTCCCTCTTTGCTGGTTCCGTTACATTGATGACATTTTTTTAATCTGGACTCATGGTCAGGACAGCCTCCAACAGTTTCTAAACAACCTAAACTCATTTTCTCCTCTAAATTTCACTTGGCACACTTCAAACCAACAGGTAAACTTTCTTGATGTGACCGTCACAATAACCAATGGCTTAATTTCCACTTCAGTCTACATGAAACCTACCAACCATCAACAGTATCTTCACTACAACAGCTGCCATCCCAACAACACCAAAAGGTCACTCCCCTACAGCTTGGCTCTCAGAGGTAAACGCATAAACTCTGAGGAGGAAAACCTGAAAGCATTTAACAACCAACTACAGAAAGCATTCGAGAACAGAGGATATCCGGCCCACCTGGTGAAATCCCAAATTGCAGCCGCCCAACAAGCTCCAGAACAAGCACAGAAAAAAGAAGAATACAACTCAGTGAACCTAATAACCACCTACCATCCCGGCCTACAGAAACTTAATACTCTTTTGAAAACTGGTTTTAACATGCTAAAGAGTTCCAGCCAAACCAAAAACCTCCTTGAAAAGCCTCCTTCCATAGTCTACCGGCAACCTCCAAATCTGAAAACCATTCTTGTTCATCCCAAATTACCTGACCCTTCAGTTGAACCACCTCAGAGACCACCCAATGGATCTTACCCCTGCAACGAAAATAAATGCAAAACCTGTGGTATACACATTCCTTCAAAAACTTTCACAAGCACCTTCCACAACAAAGATTACAATATCAATGGTCACCTAACCTGCAATAGTGAGAACCTCATCTATCAACTACAATGTAACCTCTGCCAAGCCCAGTACATAGGCCTCACAACACAAACCCTAAGAAAGAGAATGAACGGTCACAGACAGGATGTTAAAACCAGCAAGGACAAACCCATAGCCATCCATGCTAATAAACACAAGTTGGACTTTGACACATGCTTCTCTACCAAAGCTCTAAAATCCTTCCCCAAAAACCAATGCAATAGTTCCTTACTAAGGAGGTGGGAACTAGCCTATCAGTATGTGACAAATTCCAGAAACCCCCCCAACCTAAACATCAGATAACCTAACCCCACCCCTACCTAACCCTTCAGCTAGCTTAATTCTTATTAATAGTATAAAAAACAAACTGGTGATTTTACATCAATAGTATTAACCACAAACTTTGGTGATTTTACATGTATATACAGTGATTAAGACATTATTTTGAGTATTTAAGTGATCACAGTTGGCAACAGTGACAGCATACAGTTGAAATTTGAACTCAACAGCCATTTTCTCTTCACTCTGAAGAAGTTCTCCAGAAGGACGAAATATTAGTGTTAAATGTGTCTCCTTTTGTGTTTCTATGCGCTGCTACCATGAACATTATTTCTCAGGTAAGCTAGCTGAAAGTCTATCCCTTTCCTCACTCAAAAAGTGTATTAATGTGTTTTTAAATTAACTATATATTTCAGATACGTTGCTGGCTACTTGGCTAAAGTGTGCCAAACAAAGTACAAATGTGAAGCGTGCCAGGATGAATTGACAGTGGATGCTGTTTTGGGTGATGAAAACGAACTTTTAATCCTGTACAGAAGCTATGCAACAAAGGATTATATTAGTCACCTTACCGCTCCATCCCAATCCATGGTTGCTGTGACTGATCTGGCGTTATCGACATTTGCTGATAAGTTTCATCAGAATCAGCACTTACCAGATGTTAAGTCGAGGATTGTGGATTGCGTCCTTGAAGAAGTAACGAACAAATTCCCGGGATGGCTGAGAAAAGGTACTGACTGTAATATCCATCGGGTGTTTTTGTTAAATTTTATTGTAAGACTTAAAGTTGTTAAAACCACCCTTTGGAAATCAAGACAGATGAAAACGCCCGGGACCAAAACCCAAAAATTGAAAAATGTTACCAATGTTTAAACATGAGTCATCAGTTTCATCTCTGTGCAGCAGTCCTCTGTGCTGTGAACTTTTAGCGAATTTTCCCCTATAGGGAAGTAGCTATTACCGTAGGCGGCATGGTAAGACTTAAGCACGGGACCACCGTAACTTTTTATTTTGATGCCCCCAGACCCCAAAAACACCGTTCGTTCATTTTCATATATATATAAATATATATAAGGATATATATATATACCTGTCCGTAGGCGCGATAACTTTCGTAAAAAAGGTCCAGTCGTGATGAAATTTGATACATACGTCTAGAGTGACATTTATTACTTCGAGTTCGAAAACCAGCGCAATAAGTTAACTCTAAGGACGGTTTTTTGACATAATAAAGTTTATTTTTAGGTTTTAATATCTTTATATTAATTTTTTGGAAATTTAATTGTCAAAATTGAATACACCTTCAAAAAACAAACAATTTAGCATTTTGAATTATAATTCTACGTCAATCCGTTGCTTAGATATTGGATAGTATTGGATGTGCTAAACACAGTACGTTGTCGAATATTATTTTTAATTTTTCCCTTCAAAAAGTATAGTCACCCCGATTAAAGATACTAAAAAATACAATTCTGAACATATGATTAAATTTTCACGTGATGTATATTTTATTTGTGTTTATTTTAAATAGTTAGAGTTCGTTGATCATGATTTTGCATAAAATATATACTATATTAAATATACATATTATTTTTAAGTTTAATGAAGAAACTATGTGCATTGGGGGTGGGGGGGGTGTCTTGGTCTAGACTTCCGGAATATTTAGCCTAATATACGGTATATTTACAAGCCTAAGAAATGATATTGTGTTTTTTTTATTGGCTGGAGATGCAGGTCTGCTGCAACTAATAGGGATGTCTTATTTATAAAATTAACCAAATGATTGAATTTAATTTGTTCATGAGATTATTTTTTCCAGTATTCTGAATTCATTGACTATATGTTTGCTGACATTTATATACTATAACAGGACTACATTTATTGCAAATTTAAAGGCTAGGAACTTATAAAATAGAAAAAGTGTATATATTACTAGTAAAAAACCAATGTGATCCCCTTGTGAATTTTTCTCGTGTTTCAAGCTTATAAATGATTAAGTAAAAGTTTTAAATAATATATTATTTACAAAACATTCAAACGATATTTTCCTTTAATATTCCTTTAATATGCTCACATATACAAAATAAATCCTATGGAAATTCGCTGAGTACACAGGTCTGCTGCGACGGGGGTATCTTTTTTATTATTACAGTTTTGTGTACTTAGTGAATCATAATCATTTTTCAAAATATCGTAACTGTGATCGGTAAATTAATTTAGGTCGTAATTATTTCAGTTGTGAATATGATTAAGTAATCAAGAGTTTTATTGTAAGTAGTGTTATATGTAATTAATTATCTAAATTCTGTATATAATTTTTGAATATTAATTTTGTATGTAATTGCAGAAACAAATTTAGTCAAGAATTACTTTTTTAACATTTAATAACTTCCGTTGTAAATACATTATAATTTTATTTGAAATCGTACTTGTATAGTACAATTTTTCCAGTCCGCAATCAAAGATTTTGTATGAAAAGCATTTTTCAAAATTTTAACTGTAGTACAATGATTCATTTTCCAGTGTTTCATATTCAATATTGTATAATTTAAATATGACATTTCGTTTTAACATTTTTTTAAATTGTGGTCGTATCAGAAATTGTGTTTATATAAATATGCTTGACAATGAAAACAGTAAATTTTTGTTAGTTGTTGAGTATGTATTATTTGATAAATATCATTTTATAATTTGTGTTAAAGTTTTTAGTTAAGTTATAATTAAGTGTACACGAAAACTCATTAAATGTCTCATGTTATGAATTACCTCTGAATTGCAACCAATTAATATATATATGTTTGCTGTTGCACAATCAATCACTTGATACGTAAAAAAACTTTAAAAATTGTAATTGTAGTATTATAAATTGTCTAGCGTTTCGTATTCAATTCTGTTGTATTTAAATTTGTCATCTAATTTTGTAGTTTTACTTCTAATATAAATAATTAAGAGTGCAATTAAATAAGAAGATAATATGGTGATACGTAATAATACATTTCGATGAACGTGACACTTTTCCGCATCGAACAATAGTTTGTATAAAATGCTTTACTATGTAAATTTGTGTTAACTGTTGTGTGTTTCTATATAATTTTACAAAAGACCATTTTATAATTTGCTGTTATTTTAAGTTATGTTTTAATTACGTGTTGCAGAAACACAAGTAAATTCTTTTGTGTAGTTGATTTTTTAAGTAGGCAAAATAATAGTTTTGAAATCTGTCTTAGAGGGCCAGTTTTAAAAGGTTTTCAGCCTCTTTGTAAAAGAATCACTGCGTAATTCTGCGTATTCTTAGATTATTTCTTTCATAATTATGTAATAACTATAATTTTCAATTATATAGGCCTACATGATATAATTCAATCCGGTATTTACCGTGGTATTTTCAGTCAGTAGATAAACGACGTTAAAAACCTTGGTTGTAACTGGCATTGTAAACTAACTCGTACAGTAAACATTGTAATTGTAAACAACGCCATCTCCTGCCTTTACACAGGTCCGATTCTTTAAAGTTTTAAAATATATTGTAATGATTTTTTAAGTTTAAAGGAGTTATTGTGAATAATACAATTCTATGTTGTTTCCTTTTTATCAGAGTATTTTTTGTAGTTAAAAATACACGTTATCATGTCTTTAAAAATATATATGATTTGTTTATTTATTCATTCCAGTATTTATCTCTAGTTTAAAATATATAAAAAACTGTATAATTGTATGCACTGTTAGTATTGAACAAGAGCAGTCGAAATGTGGAAGACTCTCACTATTTTTAACAGATGCCGTCTTTGACGTTAAACTTCAAATCTTATCAATATTACTTTGTTTCTTACCTCTTAGTTGTGAATCGTAATAATTTGTTTTAAAAATTTTGATAACATGTCGCTTTTAATTTTGTTAGCCTTAAATTTAAAAAATGGCGTGTTAACCAACTATAAATAAATGTCACATTTTAAAAACATCTTAAGACGCTCTAAACCTACCCTTATTTTTTATTATAAGGTTTAAAAAATGGGTGCGTCTTCTACAATCATTGGTCTCAAAACTTTTATAATAAACTCAGTCACACAATCAGAATTGCTATTAAAATTTGGAGAAGCTTTATGACGTTGAACAACACGACAAATTTCATATAATAATTTTAAAATTATTAACGTAACTATCGCGCCACAGCGCTAATTTTAACCAAAAATAAATTTATACAGATGGATTCAGCAATTAACGCCAAAGAGTTATATATGTTTTATTTTAGTCCTATTAAACTAGAAGGGCACAGGAGGATGTGAATGACAACGCGCTTGATGCTCGGAACCATATGCTCTGCAAGTCGGTAATGCAGTATTTTACTATTACAACAGCACACTCTCTCCCAGGACCGCCCGAACTAACTGGGGCGGTCCGAGTATAACAGAAAAAAACTCTCGTTAAAAAATGGCTGGGGCTGTGCCTCTGTATCTGGTTACTCTGTGCTATCATGTATCATATTTACATTGTGGTGTACAACAGTTGCATTCACTTTTAAGTCAAAGGTATTGGATTTTGTCAGCTCGTAGCGCTGTTAAAGCCAGAGTATTTCGTTGCATACGTTGTTACAGAACCAAACCTAAGCTAACCACGCCATTCATGGGTGACTTACCAGTTAGTCGAGTTGCTCCCACGAGACCCTCCTCTTCTTCAGCTGTCGATTATGCTGGGCCTATTACCATAAAGCTACACGACCTCAGAAGGCTTCAGAATATTAAGGTCTACATATGCCTTTTTATCTGCTTGTCTACAAAGGCGATCATTATAAATGGTCACAGATCTGACCTCCGATGCCTTTATTGCTGCTTTGAAAAGGTTCATCTCTTGCCGTGGCATGGTCTCTAACATATATCCTGACAATGGCAAGAACTTTGTTGGTGCTTCTCGTCAACTACAAGAGAGTTTTCATCAGATAGCGTTGCAGTCTCCCACACAGCGATTTTTGGAAGACCAGCACATCACTTTCCACTTTATACCTCCTCATGCTCCCCATTTTGGCGGTATCTGGGAACGCGCAGTTCAAAGTGCGAAGAATCATCTGCGATGTGTCATTGGTGACACTTTATTGACCTATGAAGAGTTTGACACCCTGCTTTGTCAAGTGGAAGCTATCCTCAACAGCAGACCTCTCACTCTACTGTCTTCGGAACCTGGAGAGTTAGAAGCGCTCACCCCTGGTCACTTTCTTGTTGGTGGACCTCTCCTCTGTTTTCCTGAACCTGATATCTCTGAAATATCTTCCAACCGTTTGAAGAGATGGCAGCAGGTCAAGTCATTCTCCCCACGTATATGGAAGCGATGGTACAAGGAATATTTGTATACTTTACAGCAGCGCTCGAAATGGACCAAGCCACAGAAGAATCTGGAAGTCAACGATCTCGTTCTGATACACGAAGACAACTTACCACCTCTACAATGGAGACTCGGACGCATCATCAAGGTTTTCCCAGGAAAAGACAATATTGTTCGAGTTGACGAAGTGGTTACAAGATCAGGACGATTCACTCGCCCAGTGACGAAGCTCTCGCCAATTCCTATAAACTAAGCGAGTAACATTGGGTTAGTTTAAGTCTCCCCCCACAATGTCATTAAATTATGTTTTATTTTTGAAATCACTAACTTGAACTTAGCGGATTATGTTTTATTTGTTGACAAGTTTGTTGAACCTAGGGGTTCAATGAGGTCGAGATGTCATGTGATTTTTAGTTATTTTATATTTTATTTTAATATGACAACAGGTATTGTCAAAAATGTTAATTGTAAACTTAAACAAGGAAAATAATTTCATTTCATATAATACCAAGTTGGTATAAGAAATGGAATTTCTTTATGTTTTAAGTTGCCAGACCTGTAAATGCAAACAGTTTTTACGTCAGCCAATCACAGTGCTCAAACAAACAAACAAACATATCAGCCAATAGGAGCACAGTGTATTCCCTCCTTACTCACTCTTATACAAGTTGTCATGAAGTCAGCAAGCGTATTCATCAGCTACAGTATTAGCTTTTTATTATAATAATAATTTTCTCAAGATTCGATCTGCAAGATATTTTAATTCAGTCAAATTGTCATTATGCCACAAGAAAAGGAAATAACCAAAAAGGGGTCCCTGAATTATCAATGCAAATAAATTATCTGAAGAGGAATAGTGAAGACAGCAAGGTAACAAACAATCTCATTAATCATACAGTCCATTAAAAACTCTGAATTATATAAAGTATTAAATAAATTTCATCAAATACTGAACACAGAGTGATTTTAATCTTAAAAAGTTCAGAAAATTATCCTATGAGAAAATGTTGGTAGCTTAATTTGTAAAATTTGCAACTTGAGGTCCCTTTTCACTTCCCGCATCACATGTAGAGGTAAAATCAAAGTTTAATTCAAGTTATTACTGAGCTTCGAGTCTAGAGGTCATTTTTGTTTTGCTTCGACTTAACCCGCGAGGACTGACTTACCTGTCTAAAAGACCGGGTTAGTAGTTTTTTTAATAAAAATTATATTTTTTGGGTGTTGTCAGGGTTGGCCGTCACTATACCTCTCGTACGTCTTTCCAGGAACATCATCACTCACGTCCCGTCATTCTCTAACCCTTACAGTCAGTTCAATGAAAGTTTCTTTAGAGGTCTGGTGTTTTCAAACGTGAGTCACGTAAGGCTTCATGTTACATATAAATATTTTGTGTGCATATATTTCTTATATAAAATATTCAAAACACTGATGTGCAATACTTTAGTGGAGTTTTTGTCAGCATAAACACGTCCTTGTACAACATACGGACGTTTTTAACGTAATAACAATAATTATTGAAGTACCAACTTCAATTCAAAATATATTTTTTTACATTACATAAATATTTTTTATGCACATATATCCTGTACAAGTAAAGTAATATATCCTGTAAAGATTCGCAGATGACTAACTCAATTTTAAAAGTAATAAAATATTTTAAATAAAACTACAAATAACATAATGATAGAAGCCTAAATGTCTATTATTTTCAAAAGAAAATCATAAATGTTCAGAGTATCAGGCTATTTTTATGCATGGCGTTTTGCTTTGCGCGACAGATGCGTATAAAGTAGTAACAAAACTAATGTAAAAGACTTTAGTGGAGTTTTTGAGCAAATAAACTCATTATTTTTCAATATACTAAGTTTTAAATAAAACCTGGTCCTAAAGACCGTGAATCAGTCATCGTGTTTTCAAATCGAAGTCAGTTCTGCCGGGTTAAAGAGGTAAAGTATTGGGCTACCTTAAAATCATTTTGAGTCACACAGAGTTTTTATTTTTTAATTATACAGGTTTTTTCTTGGGGAATCAAAAATAATTTAAGTGATCAAGGACTTCCGGGTTTTTGAGGTTCGGGTTGCCAAAATTCAACTGTTCTTTATAAACTACAAAGTTAACATGTTTATAAAGGGCTAAATAAAATATAAAAAGAGGATGAATTTCACTTACCATAGAACTAAACTGGCTGGGGGAGTACAGTTGTCTGGCACAAGCCAATATTGTACTAGTTTTGCCAGTTCCAGGAGGCCCATAAAACAATAAATGAGGTAACTGGTCTTCTTTTATGAAATGATTTACTGCAACAAGAATTAAGATGTTTATTACAATTTATAGATACAAAACTTAAAAAGAAAAAATAGGAACTGTCTTCAAGTAACAATGTGTCCTGAGTGCACGCCGATTCAGATTCACATTATCAGTAGTTTATTCTGAATCTGATTATTTGGAGGTGTGACGGGGGAGTAGGGTTCTAAATATGTAGATTTAAGAAATGAAGATTTCAGGGAGGAAGGTGGTTGAGAAAGAGGCGGATGTATATTGTAGGAAGCGTGCTGGAGGTGTTGTGATAAAAAGCTGAGGCTATTGCTCTGAGGGCAAGGCCGTCGGTAGTATACGGTTGTATAAATGGGGCAGACTTCCTGGTATCGGGATCAGTGGGCCACCGGACCTGCAGGAGGGGTCAGGTGAGTAACTGCATTGAGGGGGTCTTGATAGGGTTAGGCTCTATCAGGACTTAGGCCGTTTTCGGGGATCTAAATTGATAGGATCGTAATAGTGGGGCTGAAAGTTTATTATTGGGAGTAAAGTCTTTTTGGGTAAAGTTCTTATTGGTTACAGTTTCGGGATATCAAATTAGTCTGGGATTCATTAGTCTGGTTTTAAAGTGATCCATACCGTAGCTGCCTCCAGGACGTTACCCTGTGTAGTTGGAATGATAAAATTGTTGTTACTAGACGATTAAGTAAGGTTACCCACCAGAGAGGGAAGTTAGGCTAGTCACCCAGAGAAATAGGAGTTATAGAGTTAGAATTAGATTATCGGTGAAACAAGGTTTTGAGAATAAAGAAAGATTTGTCTGGAAATTCAAATGTGTAATGTCTTTATTGAGGAGGCCAACCCTGAAGTGTTAGTCATTTAAGAGAGGTTTAGCTACGCTCCCAAGGGTTGTGGTCGGGTGTGTTACTCCAGGCGCTGTTGTGTACAGGCGGGGTTTCACACACGTCACAGAGGTGATCACCAGTGGCGAGGCGTGCGGTCATCTACAGATTCGCAGATGACTAACTCAATTTTAAAAGTAATAAAATATTTTAAATAAAACTACAAATAACATAATGATAGAAGCCTAAATGTCTATTATTTTCAAAAGAAAATCATAAATTTTCAGAGTATCAGGCTATTTTTATGCACGGCGTTTCGCTTTGCGCGACAGATGCGCCGAGTCTCTAGTCCTCTATGTTTAAATCCTAACCGATTCGCCGAGTTTGGAAAATCCAATCTAGTGGAGCGCTCACCTCCCCGCGTCCATCCCCACCACTTACACCGCTGTTGTGTAGAGGTGGCCAAGTCATCTCTGTCGCTGGAGAATCGGTTGGCGTCCGGTTCCCTTCGGCTGTACTCGGCAGCCTTCGCCGCGAAGAGAGCGATTCTCGACTTCATTGTCGCTGTCAGTGTCTTTTTTTTCTCAGAGCCAAAATTTGGCTCATGAATTTATTCATGAAGCCACGAGGTTCTCTGTTGCTCATTCCATTCCTTCACTGTTCGTTTCATTCTCGCGCCGTGCGCTGTGCTTGTGTTTGTGTAGTTTCAATGAGTGAAGTTGCAGTGGTTTAATAATTAAATGTTTAACATGTTTTATTATTAATCGATGAGCACAACAATGACTGAAGAAGAAGGTGATATGATTGTTCAACTGAAACAATTATAAAAATGAAACTAAACTGATTGAAAAATTATAAAAATGAAATTATAAAACTGAACTGTTTAATAAAATAGCTAGCTGCATTTTTCAATGTTAAACATTCATCCGAGAGCTTTTAAGTATCAGTATTAAATCCATTCACCTTTTCAGTAGAGTCGTGGGGTCTATGAATGACGCTGGGGGACGGATATCCGGGCCGGTCAAGCGCAGGACTGTCGCGCAGTTCTATAAATAGCAATATAGCCATTCTGCCGCGCGGCGCCGGCGCAGTCTCGTGTACTCCTACACTATCAGCGATGACCACGCAAAAATGTCACGCATCACCACTGGTGGTCACAGTGGAGGCAGTAGCCTACATCGCTGATTCGACATACAACCAGTTGCAGTTTATGGAATAATTAACACAATCGGAATTTGAACCTGAATCCAGAATGAACATTACATATTGATAATACCCCCGTTGCAGCAGACCTGCATACTCAGCGAATTTCAAATGCAAGAAAATATTTCCATCCAACATAGCGAGATATGACATGTTTTTGTAATTTTCATAAGGATAACATGGGGAATTAGAATGCAGGTTTGCTGCAACAGGTATGTTAAAACTGGGTGGTTTTAATTCAATATTTAGTAGAACTTAACTAGAAGAAGCCATATACCAAGTTTCATCAAGATATGTAAAGAAATTATGAAGATTTAGCACTTTTTTTATTTCCCATAAGGATAACATGGAGAATGAATATGCAGGTTTGCTGCCACAAAAATGGAAATTTCGGGGATTTTAGACTAAAATACATTACATCTCATCTAGATGAAGCCACAAACCAAGTTTTATTAAGATATGTTGAGGAATAAGCGAGATATAGAATTTTACTTATTCCCCAAAAGGTTAACACTGGGACAACGTACTGTGTTTACCACTTTCAATATCTCGGTAACCAATGGATATAGAGCAATGATTCAAGATACTAAATTGTTTGTTTTTTCGAGCTAAATTCAATGGTCCCAACCAAAATTAGTTTATTATTATTTTTATATGTGAAAAACCCCAAAAAAAACACATGTTTATCCCCCTTTACCCCCCCAATGTTCTAGTGGTCTAATAGGGCTGGTTTTTTAACTCATCCGAATAATTACTACTTTACACGCCTGTGCCAAATTTCATTCCGATCAGACCATTTTTGCGAGCATTATCGTGCTTACAGGCACATAGATATATAGATATATATTGATAAGATTAGTTTTCATAACAAGTACACTTTTTATTTTTCAAAAATTATTTTATTTATATTATAATATTTTTTTATAATTATAATAAACAAATCTTATAAATAAAATAATTTTTGAAAAATAAAAAGGGTACTTACTTGTTATGAAAACTAATCTTATTACTATATTAGTAGCCCTAATCATCCACAATTACTCTAATAGATATATAAATATATATCTAGAAATTTGAACGAATGGTGTTTTTTGCTTCTGGGGGCCTCAAAACGAAATGTTACCATGGTCTTGGGCTTAGGTCTTACCATGAGGCTTATTTTTTCCCTATGGGGGAAATTCGCTAAAAAGGTTGCATAGGCATTGTTTCCAGGGGCCACTGTAACATATTCAGCCAAATACAATTGCCATTTCTGGCACCGAAAGTCTGAATGGGAATCTGAATCGGTATGCACACTTGGACACAAAGTCAGCTAATTTATTCATAATCTCAAAAAGCTTATGATATAGTACTATGATTTAAACCTTTTAATACAAGTGAAGAAAGATTGGCTATTTCATTAGGTAATGATCACAACTAGGCTTGGCAACAATTTCCTATTTTTTTATTTTATCTGGCTAAAAATTAAATACTCCCGTCGCAGCAAACCTGCGAACTCAGCGAATTTCCAATTAAAACAATAATAATTCAATAATTACAAAAAAAACATAAAAAGTTATATATTTATATATTTTAATAAAATGCCATCATTTGTTATACATCGTCTCTGTCAAAAATATTGATAAATAGGTTCAATTTAAAAAGAAACATACTTCTTCTAAATAAATAGGCTAGATTGTTATTTTCTTGGTAAAGAATCAAAAATTATATTAAAATTATTTTTGACAAATTCGTGAACTACTCTGCAGGTTTCGTTGTAACAAAGCTTCGTTAGACAACATTCTGCTGCCCTGATACTGAAATACATGGGGAAAAAACGACAAAAAGGAGTCTTCCAGAGGTATTTTCGCTAATAACTCGGAGACCCATGGACTTAGAGCAACGATTCAAGGTACCAAATTGTTTGTTTTTTCAAGCTGAATCCAATGGTGAAAACAATAATTAGATTACTTTAATTTTTAAATTTGAAAAAGCCAAAAACCCCATTTTTGGGGGGTAAAAGCAGCCTTTACCCCACTTTGGATAAGTCGATCTGGCCGGTTCACAAACTCATTCAAGATAACCTAGTTTTACATGTGTGTACTAAATTTTAGCGAATTTCCCCTATAGGGAAGAAGCTATTACCGTAGGTCTCATGGTAAGACCTAAGCCCGAGACCATGATAACTTTTCGTTTTGGGGACCCCAGAAGCAAAAAAACACTATCCGTTTGAATTTTTAGATATATATATGTGTGTGTGTGTGTCTGTAAGCACGATAGCGGCTGTAAAAATGGTCCGATCTTTATGAAATTTGGTACAGACGACGTAAAGTGGTAATCAATTGGATGAGTTCATAAACCAGCCTGATCGGACCGCCAGAAGGGGGGGTAAAAGGGGGTAAACCTACCCAAAAATGGGTTTTTTGCGTTTTTCACATAAAAAAATTAAAGTGATCAAATTTTGGATCAATTTAGCTTGAAAAAACAAACAATTTAGTATTTTGAATCATAGCTCTATGTCCATTGGTTACCGAGATATTGAAAGTGGTAAACACAGTATATTGTCCCAATGTTAACCCTATGGGAAATAAGTAAATTTCTATATCTCGCTTATTTCTCAACATATCTTGATAAAACTTGGTAAATGGTTTCTTCTAGTTCAGATCTACTAAATATTGAATTAAAACCACTCAGTTTTAATATACCTGTAGCAGCAAACCTGCATACTCATTCCCCATGTTATTCTTATGGAGCTTACAAAACATGTCAAATCTCGCTATGTTGGATTTAAATATATTGTTTTGCATTTGAAATTCGCTGAGTATGCAGGTCTGCTGCAACGGGGGTATTGTTACGATCGGACGATTTTTACGAGAATTATCGTGCTAACAGACACTCAAAAAATGAAAATTCTAATCCCCATATAAGCCCATGTTAAATTTTGAAATAAATCGTGATTTTTGAAGGTACAAATGCATTTCAGCGATAAACTCACTTGATATCCAGAAAGTAGACATAAAAAGCTATCAATTGATATAAAAATTAATATGATTGCTGAGGTTAACCTGAACGGATATTTTTTGTCCATTCTGTTAAAACGACGGTAATAGCTTATTTCTAAGGAAATTCGCTTAAAGTAGCAGCCAACTATTTTAGTTTCAAATGAACTAAAAGCGTTTGACTTTATTTTATTTAAAAAAATATAAATAAACATATTTGAAACATAGTTGATACCATTACACTCCACCACTAATTGACTTCTCGCAAGCTAAATGTCAACCATCCTATGTGATATAGACTAACATTTGCCAGCAGAGCTGTTACCTGAATGTGGATCGGCGAGATGCTTTTGTCTCCCCGCCTCCCAGCACCTGCAAAATCTACAACGCTACCACGGCCTTCAGCTCGCAATGCGGAGCCCACCTGACGATCCAGATTGTGTTATACATCTACAACGCTACCACGGCCTTCAGCTCGCAATGCGGAGCCCACCTGACGATCCAGATTGTGTTATACATCTACAACGCTACCATGGCCGTCAGCTCGCAATGCGGAGCCCACCTGACGATCCAGATTGTGTTATACATCGATGGGCTCCAACGCTACCATGGCCGTCAGCTCGCAATGCGGAGCCCACCTGACGATCCAGATTGTGTTATACATCGATACAACGCTACCACGGTTGTCGGCTCGCAATGCGGAGCCCACCTGACGATCCAGATTGTGTTATACATCGATACAACGCTACCACGGCCGTCAGCTCGCAATGCGGAGCCTACCTGACGATCCAGATTGTGTTATACATCGATGGGCTCTAACGCTACCACGGCCGTCAGCTCGCAATGCGGAGCCCACCTGATGATCCAGATTGTGTTATACATCGATGGGCTCCACTTGCAGCTGGCTGATGGCCAGTGGCATGCAGGGCCGCCGAGAGGGGGGGGCAAAGGGGGCAGATTGCCCCGGGCCACAAAAGGAAGGGGCCACATTTTTAGCAGAGTATTTTTTTGTGGATTATTAAAAATTAGGATTTTTAAATGAAGAAGACCTATATGAAATAAAATATTAGAAAATACATAAAACATATACAGTAGAGTCCCACAAACCCGGACACCCCGGACTAATGTGGACCAAACGGTGTCCGGGTTTGTGAAATTTCCGAGTTATCGAGAAATGAGTAAAAATAAGAAAAAATAAGAAAAAAATAAGAATAGTTTCTGTTATTTCTATAAGAAATCATTTATTTATTGCATAGTAAAAAATACAAAAACTACATTATCAGTTGCAAAAAAAACTTAAAGAAAAACCAAAACTGTTTTGTATGTGTCACACCATGCTCTGGCCTTGAATCTCAGAGTACTTTATTGCTCTGGCAGGCTTTCCGAGTTATCCAGAATTCCGGGTTATCGAATTCCGGGTTTGAGGGACTCTACTGTAGTCTTAAAAACGTGTATTAACTAACTAAAATGCCCTATATTTGTCTTATTTTGATACAGTTTCATTTGTTTCATTTGATTTTCTGACGTCTCGTCAAGGGACCCCGAGGTTAGGTCTGCGCCAGACCACACATAACTAAATCCGTACCGTACTAAATCATGTCCCCAAAAATTCCTCACAAAACGTTGTACATTATGCCTACGATGGACCAAGGAAAATGATTCCTAGCTACAACTAAACGGAATATACTGTATTTTACAAAGAATAGTACGGTAGCTACAACATTTACGTGACATGACTTGTTTTGCAGAGATGAGTAACTTTTTCAACTTCGTTTCTCCTCTTAGTTTCAGTTTACCTACGTACAGGGGCGAACCCAGGGGGGATAAAGGGGATATATCCCCCCCGGAAATTTTTGAGAGCAGAAATTTTGGCCGACAAGACAACCATTTTCGGTTACTGCGACGCGACTACGATTTTTGTCTACCGCGACGCGAAGCCGATTTTCGTTTACCACGTCGCGAAGACGATTTTTTCTACCGTGACGCGAAGACGATTTTTTTCTACGGCGCGGCGACGCGAGGACGATTTTGGTCAACTGCGACGTGACAACGATATTTGTCTATTGAGACATTCGTCTACCGCAGCGTCTACCACAACTACGAAACTACGATACTCATCTAGCGCATCGACGATCTTTGCCTACCGCGACGACGATATTTGCCTACTGGTACCGTGACGTCCATATTCGTCTGTTGTGACGCGATACTCGCCTACCGCGACGACCTTATTTGTCTACCGTCACATTAGAGCGATTTTTGTGGGTACCTAAATACTTCCTTCCCCCTTCTCATAGGATATCCCCCCCCCCCGAAATTAAATCCTAGGTTCGCCCCTGGCTATGTACGAACCATAATCCAATGAAATGCAGTTTTCCTCATTCAAACATTTAAGTAAACCGTGACGTCATCAGCGACTAGAAGAATGCAGCTTGACTGAACCCTCCAGCTTGTACGATAAAATATCTTGGCTAATCAGAAAGTTCTTATTACTGACACCTCTGATTTAGACTTTACTTTTACCCAAAAGTAACATCTATAGCTAGGATACAACTAAGGTCTGTAGATTAGAAGAGAATCCACAGTCTGATATTGATATTATACTGTCAGGTTGTGTTATTCCATCTCCCATATGACCTGCGATCCAAGCCTGTGACGTCAATGATAGACCCAATATCCGGATCTAAGCAGCTCTATTAGCATAAGGGTAAAATATAGCCTCAAAGGAGGTAATAGTAATATGCTTCCTCTGATTATTCAATTCTGAGTAATAACTTTTTTCCAGCTGGAGATAATTAGGTTTCCGGTCTATAGAAGACGTCAGGATTTGTTGATATTTTTGACTGAGGTAACCTATGTGTACCATTATTCTTCTGTTCTCTTCTTCTATTCAGATCTGGAATACAACCGGATAAATTGCCTCCTGATGACGTCACAAAGGCCTTATGAAAATGTAGGAGTTAATTAATAGAAGAAAAACCAATAAAGGGGTTTAATTAGGTAGTCCTCAATAACTTAGAACTGTTTCTTTAATCTTTTTTAACCCCAAGTACAGGCTTCTTACAGTCATTTTTCAGTCTGATGTTTCTATAACAAAAAAATTCATCAGGCATATTGAAAATAATTTTACAGTTTGTGTTCTAAATTTGAATAAATTTACAAATCAAAGGTTACTACCTACCGGCCTACGATGAATTTTTTTGGTTTTGAATAAATTAAGATAATACTGTATTCAACATTTTTAGAACAAAATAACAAAACTTTTCGCAGGATGTACGATTTTAGCTATTCAAGAGACAACATTATTTTTATCTACGATTTTTATCTATTGAGGGGCCTCACGCCCGAACTTTGCCCCGGGCCTCCAAAAGTCTGTCGGCGGCCCTGGTGGCATGGCCATCTCTAGTGATAAGACCGCAGCCTTTGAACTGACATTGCTGCTTTTCAAGGGTTTTTTACACAGTAAAACTTTTATGTAGACAGCTGATTTCAAGTAAACAAAAGATAGTACCATAAGAAGAATGAATAAAAAAAACAGCTCTACCCTTAGGTGCGATGTTGTCATTTAGTAGCGCTACGGCCTTATTACTAGAACCTGTGGTCAATGTGTGTGTGTGGTGTTTGTGATTTATTTTGTTTACATATTAATTATCAGAGGTATTAATTATATAGTCAATGGTATTGTATTTTGATCTGTGATGAATTACCTAAAAACAGCAATGCTTCTGTTTAATTATTTACTGATGAACTAATTCAAATTAACCTCTTCTTCTATAAGATTTAAACTGGAAACCGGAAACCCAAAGGAGGGTTTACATTGGTCGAGTTGTGTGGGTGAGTGAGCGATCAAGAAGGTTTTTTGAATCACTCACCCAATTTTTTTTATGAATGATTTGTAGCTAAAATTACAGATTCCAATTTTTAACCGAACTGATTAAAATGATTATACAGCAAGCAAGCAGCTTGTCCGCCTTCTCGACCTGTGTAAATCCGCTTTATGGGGCGGAGCCTGTTGGGCTTCCTCAAGATTATAAAAATGTTTAATAAAATCTCATACTTACTAGTTTTGATAATATCTTCATGTGATATTAAATCATCTAAAGTATTTGGGCGATATTTTTCTACCCTGGAACAAATATTTCAATTGAATTAGGCACAACTTGCATTAAATTTTAGAATGATTTGGGTTCTTTAATTTGACTCATACAAAAATATACAATTCCGAGAATGACAGAAGTCAAGAGTCAGAAAGTTGCTGTTTGGATACAGCAAGACACCAAAATGTAAGAATGTTCAAAGTTCATGTGTTTCATTAGTTTACAGCAGGGCCTGATTAAGAGACCCCTAGGCTTGAGTTTTGGCACCCCCTCCTTCCCTTCAACTCCCTTCCACCCCTTTACCCCCCCCCCCCACACCAAGGCTGTATGTGTAAGGCCACCACATACAGTATACCAAGGTACAGTATACAGGCCACTAAGGCTGTATTATAGTATATTGAAATTACGAATTTAATTTCTCCACAACTGACAACTAATAGGCCTACCTTTAAAAAATACATTTAACTTGGAAACTAACTAGACGCCTTTTTCAGTAATTACGGTCAGTGTACACGAAGATAATGACAAAAAATAATAAATAAGTCGAGTCCAATCAGCTACATGCTCAAGGTCAATTCGTTGCTGCCTGTGACGCATATTCAACTAACGCCTCTACTGCTTTTCTTTTCTGCCACATCTGACTCAGTGACTCTGATAGTGATTCTTCATAACAGGTCGCTAAACTTCTAAGAGTGTTCGTTAGACTCTTAGATGTACCTTATTTAGGTTTTGCGGAAAACATATTATGTTTAATTGAATTGAATTGAATTGAAAATATCTTTATTCATTAAGTATACATGGCATACATTGAATGGTGTCCTTATACTATAATAGTATTAAACTAAAATAGTACATATTTTAAAGAACAAAATTATATAATTACAGTTTTAAAAAAACAAAGAATTAAAATTACAATGGTAAAAACAAATTACAACTCAGTGAAATCATAAAGAGGCTTTCTGATCAAATAAACTTTTAATCTTTTTTTATACTCTCTTAAGTTGTTAATGGCATTCAATTCCACAGGAAGCTTAGGTAAAAACTTTGCACCTGCACAGGATGTTATTTTGTTAAAAAATTCAAGTCTGTGGGAGTCAGTGGCTATTTTATTTCTGTGTCTGGTCATATATGTGTGGCTGTCACCTAGCTTAGGAATCAAATTATTTAAGCAGAGTTGTTTTACATGAAGTGTTGTGTGGAAAACATAGAGACTGTAAACAGTCATTATGCCCAGATTAGTGAAATGGTGACGGACGGAAACATCAAATTTCAGATTCAACATGGTGCGAATAGCTCTTTTTTGGAGAAGGAGAATTCTATCTAAATTTTGTTTTGATGTACCACCATAGATAGCAATACTGAAATTTATTGAAGAATCTACAAAAGCAAAGTTAAGAGTTTTTAATATCGATAGAACAAAATTTAGACATTCTATATGAGCAAAAATTCCTGAAGTAACTTTATTTACTACATGATCAACATGCAGATTCCCAGTGGCGGCCGGCCCATAAGGACTCTCGGACGCCGCCCCCCCAGAGGATTTTCAAACATACTGAATTAAATTGGTTTACATATGTATCCGATAAATGTGTAAAAAACTACTAATTTTAATTATACTGACCATTAATGATAAATTAATTTCGACTATATGCATCGAAATATGTTGCGAAAGTATTTAGGCCTCAACTGCTATTGCGCGTATATCTCGTGGTCGCTGGCCCAATCCTAACGCATGCTATCTTATGGAAAATCATACAGACGGTCGTGAGGGTGCTCTGACGTCACTGCCATGTTGTGATATAGCGAGTCTCGGGCAGCGTCCGAAGATGCGCGCGCACATCAGTAATCAGTGCAGCCACCACGATCTCTTTAGGGCAATAAGAAATTGAACCTTTGCTGCCGTTATGATTGCACGATTCATGTTGGCGAACCTGTTGTTATTCTTTTTAGTAACCATAGCAACCCGCCAATCTCTGTAACCTAAACGGTGAGGCCGAGGCATGGAAGCTGAGTGAGGTTATTTGTTTACATGCTGTGTTTCATCCAATGAGTTGGTAATCAGCAATGGTGATAAGTGATTGTTATTATTTTAATAGTGAATACAGCTGATATTGGTAATATTACAGACCATGAAATGTGAATAGCAATCGAAGGTAGGTGAAATACACAAAATCCGCAATATACTCTTTGTAGTTAGTAGTGAGTCCTCCTGTTCATTTAACCCACCAGCCGCCACTGCAGATTCCATGAAAAATTTTCATCCAAAGTTAATCCTAAGAATTTTGCTGAGTTGACTTTTTTCAAAACTTGATTATTTAAATTAATTGTAGGGTCAGGGGAGGTTTTACTATTACCTGCTTAGAAAGTAATGAAATTAGTTTTACTTGTATTTAATAATAGGTTATGATTATTTAAGAATTGATTTATACCTGATAGACTTTGTACCGCACTATTTTCCAAGTTCTGTTGTAAACTATCAATAATCTTTAAACTGGCATCATCAGCATAAAGACAAAGATTTGTTGATGAATTATTAGGAATAGAAAGAGGTATGCCTTTAAAGTAACAGAGAAATAATAATGGGCCAAGTATTGAACCCTGTGGTACACCATGCTGAATCTGAGTTAAAGAGGATTTGCTACAAACGATATTATATTTTACATTTCTTTTAATCTCAACAAATTGTTTTCTATTAACCAAATATGAGCCAAACCAATTAAAAGAATTGCCAATAATACCCAGACCTTTAATTTTATCCAATAAAAGATTATGGGTGACACTGTCAAATGCTCTGCTTAGGTCCAAGAAAATTCCTACTGTTTTTTCACCTTTATCGACAGAATTGATTACTGAATTAATAAATTCTATGCCTGCAGTTATTACTGATCTGTTGGATCTAAAGCCATGTTGTTCCTGATCATGTAAACTATTGGTTTCAAGGTAGTTAACTAATTGATTGTATGCTGCTCTTTCGTAAATTTTAGAAAAGGTGGGTAATAAAGATAATGGTCTGTAATTAGAATGATCCACTGAATCACCTTTTTTGAAAAGAGGAATAACTTCCGCTATTTTGAGTTTAGATGGGAAAATACCGCTGATAAAAGATGAATTTATTAAGTGAACCAAGGGCTTTACAAGAAGTTTACTAGAATATTTTATTACTGTCATGGGGACCTCATCAAATCCTGTTGAAAATTTGTTTGGAAATAAATTTATAATTTTTGAAACTTCCCTTTCTGTAACTGGTCTGAACTGAAATCGTTGATTTACCAAATTGTTAAACCAAGGCAGAGTGTCATTGTCATTTTGGCGTGTTATTGCTAACTGTGGAATGATTGCCCGATCTACGTAATTAGTAAAAAAAGTCATTGAAAATACTACTGGTTTCCTGAGGCTCAATGTAAAGTTTTCCATTCACTGAAACTTCAACATTTTTAAAATTTTTCTTTTTATTGCCAATTTCAGAATTTAGAATTAGCCAGGTTGTTTTACATACATTGCTTGATTGTTCAATTTTATTATGCAAGAATTCCTTTTTCTTATTAACTAAAGTTTGTTTATAATTTGTCCTCATAATTTTTAGCCTATCAAATAATTCTTGATCACTTGCAGCTCTAGCTGCACTACTTAATTCTATGATTGTTTGTCTTTCTTGTTTAATATCCTGAGTAATCCAACTTTTGTTACAGTTTCTAAAAAGATTTTTTACTTTAGGAAAACATTGATCAAAGTAATACATGAAGGTATCATGAAAAACATCAAATTTTTGATCCACACTAGCATTATACATACTAAGCCAACTTTCTCTTCCTAAAAACAAATAAGGCCATATTATTTTCACTAAAAACTCTAGTTTCCTTAGTCACCGACTTATTTACATTTTTGGCAAAATTGTTATTTTTTGTTTCATTTGCGGATGTATCAATAACATTCATGTATATCAGCAAACCCTCATGGTCGGATATTTAAGCATTAATACCCTCAACTTTAATAGAAAAATTAGAAATATTTGTTAAGACATTATCTATAGCAGATTCAGTAGTACAAGTTATTCTAGTTGGAAAATTTACTAAATATCTCATTTTGTACAATTTTAACACATCATTTAATTTTTGACAATCAAGAGGGTCTAAATCATCCATGTTAATGTCTCCTAAAACTACAATGTTTTTATATCTTTTTATTAACACTCTTAGTATAAAGCTCAATTTATCTAAAAATACTGATTTGTTTGAATTGGGGGATCATAAGTTGAAACTAAAATAAATTTGAAACCATTCAATTTATATTCTAAGACACAACATTTAAAATCCAGCTCCGAAATAATATTTTGAATACATTGAAGCTTTATAATTTTGTACTTAATATTTTCCTTGCTTAATACCATAACACCTCCTCCACGTGTAGAAACCCTAGGAAAAGAGGCATTAACATGATAATCACATAAATTAAGTCTCTCTATTTCCATATTAGTCATTTTATGCTCATTTAAAAGAATAATGTCAGGATTTAGCTCATTACCTGTTATCTCTAATGATTCTATTCTTGTGGGTAAATGTTGGATATTTATATGTAATAATTTAAGTTTAGTTATTGATTCTGAGATATTGTAATTACTTAAAAGTTGTTTGGACTCTGTTGTTATTTTGTTGAAGCTTTGAATGGAAGGACATTTTATTTGTGAGGGAGCCATGGCCAGGTGTTTAAAGAGAAGCTATTCAAATTATCTGTCCATTTCTCAACCAAATTAGAATTATGCATGAGTGTGTTATTAGCAAATAGCTTTTCACTGCTATCAAGATTATCCTTATCTCTACTATTTACATTGCTTATTTCTAAGTTAGAGCTATTTACAAACATATCATTCAATGCCACCTTCTCCTTCTGTGCACATGACACTGTACTGACCAAGCTTTTATCACAACACACACTGTCATTCGGCAGCGTATTTTTGGCAGAGTTGGGGAAGAAGTGTCGCAGGTGTTGTATGAAGTCTGAGTAGGACACGCCTCTTCGCAGTTTTCTGCTTGAGCATTCATCACAGGTTCATCACAGGTTATCGATGTATATGTATCGCTGCTCCTGTGTCCCGCTGAAATTCTTCTATTTTCGCTGCAAAGTGTTGTACTGGTACCTCATCACGCACACATCCCATTGGGGAGCTGCCCTAGGCACCCTAGCTGCCCTTTTAGCAACCTTACGCATAAGCGCATCCTTACGCTCATTGCGTTCCGTGCCCTTTTAAGGTGTTCTGAACCATTTGGTTTGTTCTTTTCTCTTATATAAATATCAATTCCTCTACTGCAGGCTAAAATAGACTCTGAAGTCATAACACTAATCAAAGCACATAATGACAGATACCAAATACTTTCGTAGTACTACTAACTATTCTATTATACGGAATTTACAAATGGTGATTACACTGTGGTGTATACAGTTAGTTGGCACCAGACTTTCCCTCAATTTACCCGACAAGGGTAACTCCCGTATGCCAGATTGCTCAAACTATTCCCTCCATTTGCCAAAACTGGGATCTGTTACGGCCCAAAAAAAAGCCTGTTAAATTTTCTACATTAAAAATAAATAATAAAATAAAAACACATTACACTTAACACATATGACTTAAGCTGGCCAGCAATAGACACCGACTGAGACTGAGTAAACAGGTATTACCAGTCGGGGGTAATACCTGTTTACTCAGTCTCAGTCGGTGTCTATTGCTGGCCAGCTCAAGTCATATGTGTTAAGTGTAATGTGTTTTTATTTTATTATTTATTTTTAATGTAGAAAATTTGTGTGATGCACTTATAGACATTTTTAAATCCCTGATGATGAAGCTTTAATGCTTTGAAACATATGTAGCAAATTTCTACATTATGAAACTGTTGACTGAAGGTATGTAAACCTATATATTATAGTCATATCACAGTTTTGGAGGCAAAGAACAATGAATAAAACACATCAGATGTTTTAGAGCAGGGCTGCAACCCAAATATTTAACATTATAAATTCAACCCAGTATATTACAACTTTAACACATTTCACATGTAATGTTTCATTTCACCACACACATATTTTTCTTTTTCCCCTGTAATATGTATTCTTTAATTTGTTATTTTTCAACAACAATACTAGGGTTAAGTTAACGAATATCTAGAGATTTCATGATAGTTGCAATCAATTTCCTTAAATAATTTGTTTAATATTCCCGTTCTTGTCTATTCTTTTAATGTGTTCTTTTATCACCACACCACTCCTCAGGAAATCACTCATCAGATTACTTAATATTTATTTAATTATGAGTTAATCACTTTAAATTTATGATACAAAAAAACTTCACAAAATATAATGTGTAGTAAAATTTAATAGGCCTAAATAATTTATCATTATATTTTATTGTAAATATAGTAAGGTAGGTGCTATCAAAATATAATTAGGCCTATTTCACATTAGACAAAGTACTAATTCTAAATTAGGTTTTATAACTAATTTAAATTTAGGCCTGATTTCACCAAACATGAGTTAAGGGTCAGTTAGTATTAAATCGTTCATTTAATACAGTAGAGCGCCGATTATCCGAACGTCGATCATCTGAACCATCGGTTAACCAAACACTGTAATAATTCACATTTAGAACATGATTCTTAAGCAATTCAAATTCGCGCGCCAACCGAAACTCTCGTCGCGCCAGGATATCCATGTATTCTGATAGATTTCATAATCAAATTACGTGAATAATTTTTGTTTGATAATTGTTTAGCCTTTTTACTACTAAGAATTACGTTACATATATAATTACAAAATATTGTCTTTTCATGTTCGATTATCCGAATTCATTCATCCGAACATCCCTTGTCCCCAATTAGTTCGGATAATCGGCGCTTTACTGTATAGGAAAAATATGCTCTGGTACCCGGTCAACATGTTTTTATGAGTCAACAAGGGTTTTTTGACTACAAACCCCTTTAATGACATGATATTTTTAAGAAAATTATAAAGGTTGCGTAGAACACTTCTTAGAAAGTACCTACATACAGTGCACTCTCGATTATCCAAGCCCTGGTTATCGGAGACTCCAGGTTATCCAAGGCAGCTCTAAGCTTAAATAAATGTTTTTATTTTCTTACTAAGCGTTTTATTAATGCGTAAAACAAGTGTCTTTATTTAAAACTCTATTATTTGCAAATCGAAAGGACTTTCATTGTCGTATTAATTGGTAAATACTATATAATAAAAACATTTTGAACTGGTCTTATTACAGCCCAACCTCAAAATACACGTAAACTCCGTATTATCCGAGATTCGTGTTATCCGAGGTAGCCTTGGTTTCAGAGATCTCGGATTATCGGGAGTGTACTGTATCAAATTTGGTGGAAATATGACCTTTTAAAGTGTCCGGTCAACGTGTTTTTATGCTGGTCAAAGAAGGTTTTTTGTGTATACAAACCCCCTTGGCCCTTAATGGCCTATTTTTATGAAAATTAAATAGGTTGTGTACGACACTTGTTAGAATTTTCATACTAAATTTGATGGAAATTCAACCTTTTCAAAAACCCAGTCAACATGTTTTAATGCTGGTCAACAAGGTTTTTTGTTCACAAACCCCCCCCTTATTGATGTCCCCCCCTTATTGACAAGCCCCTTTATAAGAATTTAACACGTTGTGTGCGGCATGATCGCAGCGTATGCGTCATGCGATCGCAACGTGTGGGGCGGATGACGCAGACGTCGTGTCACCATGCAGCGCTCGGCTTATTGGTTCAGTGTGAGCTCAGCTCTTGACGGAGGTGGACTATACGCTGTCCACACCACATACCACGCACACATACCACGTATTAGTCGGGTGGCGTCAGTTTCCCAGGAATTGCGTTTTATATATATATATGTATATATATATAAGTTATATATATATATATATATATGAAGTATCTATATATTTAAAGCCATAAGGAAAAAAACCTTGGGACAGTTCGTTTGAGACTTCTACTGGGCCAATTTACATGAGGGTTGTACCAAAACAAAGGGTTTCGGTCCTATATTAGCAGGTTTTATCCGTAATTTGAAAATGTTTACGTTAACTGGGTTAAAAATGGAAAATAAACTTTTCTTATGAAGATATGGAGATTTAACATGGGGAAAAAAGTACTCTTTTTCAAACCTTAGGACAGTTCGTCTGAGACTTCCACTGGACCGTTTTAGATGCGGGTTGTACCAAAACAAAGGTTTTCGGTCCTATATTAGCAAGTTTTATTCGTATTTTGAAAAATATTATGTAAAAGGGGTCAAATATTAAAATTAAACTTTTCTTATGGAGATTTAACATGGGGAAGAAAGTCAACTCTCTCAATACTTCAGACAGTTCGTCTGAGACTTCCACTGGGCCGATTTACATCCAGTTTGTACCAAATAAAAGCTCAACTTATCTATATTTGTAGGTTTTATTTACTTTTACATTATCTTGCTTTTTTAAATTAAAAAAATCGAAATTTCTAAACCTCCGCAATAATCTTATTTAACAGTTCTTTAATCTGCTGATTTTAAGGGCACGGGTTATTTGTCTAACAACAGACGAAGAGCAAACGCTCAAGAAGCATTTGTTATATTATGTCCAGTACCCAAAAACGTGTGGGTGAATCTCACAAAATGTAATAACTTAAGTCCCAGCCAATTTTAAGTGAATATAAATAAATTATTTTCAATAAAACTATGTTAATTCATTCACCTCAACCCTTTTCATTCATCCCATAACTATTTAAGACTATAAGTTGTTTAATTTATTTAATTCATCAAGATTACTTCAAGAAAATACAATTCGGTAACGTGTCACTGTACCATCGTCTGCTAGTTCACTTCAAAACTGAACTCACAATATCGAATAAAAAGTTTAATAACTTCATCGATATAACAGCTCGAGACAGCAACTCAGCAAAACCAAAGACCTACAAATGAAATAGAATTCGTTTCGGGAGTAATATCGGCTTTTCTAATGGTCCCCAGCCTGCCCAATGAATGGGCAACTAAAAATAAAATGCCGCCGAAACCCAACTCGTAGACTTTTAGCGGGAACGAAACAGTGGCAGTCCAGTTTTAGATAGTGCAGTATAGATTGGGTGACAGCAATTTTTATCAATATACATCGATTTTTATTTTAAAATAAATATTTTCTGCTCAGACACATTTGGTACCTTAATTGTTTAACATTCAGGTAACGCAATTTTTAACGAAATTATAAGAGTGACATTGTTTAAAACTTAGTTTGACTCAAGTTTGTTGTTACGCAAACATAACCTCAATTTCCCAAGTTCTCATTATGCCGTGTTCCGATGATATAACGCATAACATCTGGAAATTACCATCCTGTAACGATCATTTCAGTAACGTTACAGGAGAGGTAAAGTGTGATAAATTAGTAATAACAGTAATAGTAATGGCAATAAATAATAGTATTTATCAAAACAAATTAAAAATATTATCTCATAAATCTTGATAGCCTTATTTTTATTCAATTTTAAACAAAATGGTAACACCTTTACCTCTCCAGTAACGTTACTGAAATGAGCGTTACTGGATGGTAATATTGTTATTATATTATTATCACTATAAATTTGTTATTTCACTATATTTAATTAATGATTAACTAATCTTTCTCTTCTTTACATTAAACATTCGATTATTTACATATTTTATTGTTGTTTTTGTTCATTTTAAAAGCGTTACCTGATTGTATCTGCTCCATTTAAAAAAAGGAAAAAAATAGAAAATGAAAAAATTCAGCTCTGCTGGTGTAAAAACTAATCTACTACAGTATAAAGTTTAATTTGGTCATTAAAAAAATTATTTATAATTTTTTTTATTTTTCCATTTTTTTCACTTCAAATTAGTACATTTTGTGAGATCTACCCGTGTACAAATACTTTAAATTGAAAGAGATAATAATACAGTTTTATATTATTTTAACCAAACAAGTTTATAGTTAGTAAATTATAAAAACAAGTTTTGATTGTTATATTTTGTAGGGATACATATTTCAAGTTACTTAATTATGTGAAACAGCTGATTGCAACCATTAATGGTCCAAGTGATTACTGCAATGGCAAATTAATTGTAAAGGCGGGTTAGTTTAAATGGTTTACATTCATAGTAAATACCATTTTTAGCGTAATAAGGAACTAATTATAAGTAATTTAAAACTTAGCAGTGGATCTGACTAAATGTTGTCTAGACAATTAATTATAAAATGTGGAAGCATTTTACCTTTAAAAACTCATATTAACCCCGATTTCAGTAATATTTTTTCAGTAATAATGCACAGGTTTTAATTCGACGCGTGCTCCAAATCCTGTGCGTGTTACGAAAATTATTGCAACGAATAGATTTATTCCCCAGTTCCGATATTAATTCATTGTGCTTACTTACACACGGAGGCCCAAGGCATTGTAGCTCTATCGTCAGCGCATCGGGCCACCAACTCAACGAGCCAGGTTCAAATCCGCACAGCGCCGCTACACTTTTTGATACGTCGTTACAAGTGGCGTCACTAAGGTCTGCTTTTTATTAATAGTGATATTTATTTTAGGTCAACTAAGTTTTATAGGAATTACAATGTCTATAGGCCTTCGAAAATTCTCGAAAGACTTATTTCCTGAACATTTTATAAACCGTTTAATCCAATACAAATTTATAGTAGGCCTATTAGGCCTACTTATTTCTGACGTTTTTGAACCTAACAGAACGCTTTAATTAGGCTACTAAGGTCTAAGACAGTAATAAGGCCTTAGGTTTAGTCCTAAGGTTAGACCTAAGGTTTATAAGCTTTAAGTTTAGACCTAAAGAGGGTCTGGGTATGCAATGATGCAGCATTATTGTTTTAAGGGGTACTTTGACAGACGATGAAACTAAAGTAGGTTAATTTTTAATTCCTGTGAAAAATCTTTTTTGCTGTAAGCAATTTGGGTTCAGCTATAAACCTATTTATTACAACTTAACACGTTGGATAATTTAAAGAGATTTTAAAACTGTAAATGGTTATATCTTGATAACACATTACATTCACTTATACATTAATTACCTACACTTATACATTCATAGTCGATGGTTATAATATGCTGTGCTTTCATCATTTAGGTACACTTTTGCCACCACACTGCATAAAACACTGACGTTTCAACCGGTTTCCGGTAAAAAGTAATCGTCCTGTCTTTCAGCAGTTTCCGAAGTTGTGACACTTTGTCAATTACTTAGTTTAACTTGCTTCGAATTAAACTGTTTAGGTAAAATATTTTCGTGTATAAATATAGTGTAAGTAGTTTTAGCGAATTTCCCTTATAGGGAAGAAGCTATTACCGTAGGTCTCATGGTAAGACTTAAGCGCGGGACCATCATAACTTTTCATTTTGGTGCCCCCAGATACCAAAAACACCATTCGTTCAAATTTGTAGATATATATATCTATATATATATCTATATATATATATCTATATATATATCTATATATATATATCTATATATATATATCTATATATATGTGTCTGTAAGCACGATAGCGCTCGCTAAAATGGTCCGATCGGAATGAAATTTGGCACAGGCGTGTAAAGTAGTAATTATTCGGATGAGTTAGAAAACCGGCCCGATCGGACCATTGGAAGGGGGGGTAAAGGGGGATAAACCCCCCCAAAAATGGGCTTTTTGGGGTTTACACATAGAAAAATAAAAATAATCCAATTTTTGTTAGCACCATTGAATTCAGCTCGAAAAAACAAACAATTTAGTATTTTGAATCACTGCTCTATGTCCATTGGTTACCGAGATATTGAAAATGGTAAACACAGTACGTTGTCCCAATGTTAACCTTATGGGAAATAAATAAAATTCTATACCTCGCTTATTTCTCAACATATCTTGATAAAACTTGCTAAATGGCTTCTTCTAGTTCAGATATACTAAATATTTAATTAATACCACCCAGTTTTAGTATACCTGTTGCTGCAAACCTGCATACTCATTCCCCATGTTATTCTTATGGAGCTTACAAAAACATGTCAAATATCGCTATGTTGGATTGAAATATGATGTTTTGCATTTGAAATTCGCTGAGTATGCAGGTCTGCTGCAACGGGGGTATTTTATTTTATTCCTGATTCATTTATTTATTTCACTGAGAAAAAATGACACCAACCAGTGAGAAAAAGATCGTGCCCATTGTAGGCGATGGAAATTGCCTGTTCCATGCAGTTTCTTATTTAAAGTTTTGGAATCAAGACCACAATAAACTTATAAGAAGTAAAGTTGTGTGCTACATATTGATTCACTGGTATTTTAATGTTGGGGATACTTCCTATATGGTACCAATAACGTGCAAAAATGATTATCATAATCTAATGTCCCTAGATGGTGAATAATGCAATCATGCAGAACTGCACGTATTCCTATCTGTATTAATATCCCAGAAAATTAGATTATGAGTATAAAATATTAGATAATTTCACTAATGGCTGAAACAATTTTTTCTTTTTGAAATTTGCTAAAAGAAAAATACTTGGAAGAAAACAGCAGTTTAAAAAGGACATTTCATACATATTTCGCACCAACTGCCTTGCGCTCCACTCACCACGAAAATGGAGCCGTGTCCATTGAGTATCGACGGGCAACAACTAGTAATTTTTTATATTTTATACCTTCTCAGTTTCTAAAAATATAACTATTTTGAATTTGAGAAGTTTAGTGTATGCGATCTTGAAAATGTTGACCAAACTTTTTCATTTTTGTATTTTTTTATAGAAATATTAGTTTTTCTCCTAAATAAAAGTTGGTAAACAACTTTTGTGGGAGTAAACCAATGATTTCATAGTGATTATTCAAGTGTATTATGTCAGAGGGGTCAGCGACCTACTCTCCCACGAGCGGATGACGCACACGTCGCGTCACGGAAATGACGTCATCGCAAAACTGGAAATAGCGGGTCTGGTGACTTTTTTAGCTGTTATTAGTGTTTTGGCAGCCTTTTTTGATAAGTTTTTGCAAAAAAGTATATCCGCATTTTTGAAGACCCAAGCACTTTTTTGCCGCAGCCAACGTGTTAAAGGGGTTGGGTAGAAAACTTATTAGAAGGTTCATACAAAGTTTTGTAGAAATCCTACTTTTAAACGATCTTGCCAACTTACTTTTATTCTGGTCAACAAGGATTTTATACAGGGTGAGGCAGACCACCCGTGCACATAGTTTTACGGGAGTACGGTTTAACCTAGAAACACCAAATAAAATTATTATGAAGAATTCATTTAAAATATTTACAACATGATCTGAGCACAGGTTGTTCCAGAAATGAAGGTCACGAGTTCGAATCTCGAAATGTTCTTATATAAACCTATGACACATTGTACATTTTCAGAAAGGCCTTGTTTAGAGGAACGTTTTGGTGAAAATATAACCTAATTATCTCAAACCGTCTTAAGATGGCGGCCAGTTCTTTGATTTTTTTGCCTATTGACGGAATACCCTGTATTTTCAAAACCGCTAAACATTTTTCAGTTCTGATTGAAAATTCGTAATCCTCGTAAACTCAGCTTTACAATGATGTGTTACACGTCATAATTTTCAAAATTATCAATTTTTACCAGACTTTTATTTTTTTGTAATGTTGGTAGCCCTGTAAATCAAAAAAGTCAAATGGCACCATATGGCAAATAGCATATCATTTTAAGCGTCTTTTAAAGACGAACAACTTTTCAATTTACACCTACTGTCTATTTTTTGTAGTGTTGTAGTAATAAGCCAAAAACTCATTTTTTCCATATAAAATGCATGTTAATTGCATTACGGAACAGCATAAGATTTTCTCCCCAGCTTATTATCAAGCTATTCTTTAAGAAAATGTGTAATAGTGATATTTTTTGTTAGATTTTTTTATTTATAAAAGTTCTCAGATCCAAACATTGTAAAAGCCTAAAAGTCAAAATTCTAATCAAAATAGCAAGGTATGATAAATTTTATATAAAATAAAATGTGTTTTTAAAATGAACATTTAATGTATTTCAATTTTTTCTCTATCTCTTACGTCGTTTTTATCTTTATCAATGATTCCAATAACAATAATTCATGCTTTTAGGATTTTTTACAATCTTTGGATCTGAGAATTTTTAAATATTAAAAAAATCTAATGAAAAATGTCACTTTTACACATTCCCTTAAAGAATAGCGCGATTATAAGCTGGGGGAAAATATTCTGCTGTTCCGTAATGGAATTAACATGCATTTTAAATGGAAAATTTTTGGCTTATTACTACAATACTACAAAAAATAGACAGTAGGTGTAAAATGAAAAGTTGTTCGTCTTTAAAAGACGCTTAAAATGATATGCTATTTGCCATATGGTGTCATTTGACTTTTTTGATTTACAGGGCTATCAACATTACAAAAAATTAAATTCTGGTAAAAATTGATAATTTTGACAATTATGATATGTAACACATCATTGTAAAGCTGAGTTTACCAGGATTAAGAATTTTCAATCAGAACTGAAAAATGTTTAGCGGTTTTGAAAATACAGGGTATTCAGTCAATGGGCAAAAAAATCAAAGAAATGGCCGCCATCTTAAGACGGATTGAGATAATTAGGTTCTGTTTTCATTAAAATGTTCCTCTAAACAATACCTTTCTGAAAATGTACAATGTGTCATACGTTTACATATGAAAATTTCGAGATTCGAACTCGTGACCTTCATTTCTGGAACACCCTGTGCTCAGATCATGTTGTAAATATTTTAAATGAATTCTTCATAATTGATTTAGGGGGGAATAATTTTATTTGGCGTTACTAGGTTAAACCGCACTCCCGTAAAACTATGTGCACGGGTGGTCTGCCTCACCCTGTATACTAACCTCATTAATGATACGGTAGCCTAATATATTTTAATGAAATTTATAGGCTACAGATTATGTAGACTGCTTATCAGAATGTTCGTACGGTACAAAATTTGTAGACTGCTTATCAGAATGTTCGTACGGTACAAAATTTTGTGGATATCCTTCTTCTTAAAATAATCCAGTCAACATGTTTTTATTGATCCTCTCTTCATCAAGTTTTTTTTTATAACCTGATTAGACTTTTCGTACTAAATTTTGTGGAAATCCAACTCTTGCCCAACTCGGTTAAGGTGTTTTTCTTCTGATCAACATGTTGGCCTTAATCAGTAACATGACTACAGGGGTGCACCACACTCACCCTAACTCATCTCTCATTTATAACCAGCATAAAATACCTATCTGGATAGATCGTCATTTCAAGTGATAATACAAAGCCTACATAGGCCTATGCCTGGTGTAGCCATGAAAGAAAATAACTTACCATGGAAGATTACTTTTCTGATCGGTTTTGGACATTTCCTCCTGCAAGCGTTTTGATATGTTTCTGAAAGCAAACCAAGACCAAGATCATTATAGACAGCTTACCCAAGAAATAGCCTGGGGCCTTCTTTCATTGAAATAGAAATTTAGTAACAGACACATCTACAATACACAGATAAGCATGCTTCAGGTAAATACTTATACTAGGCATCACAAAATTGTGTGGATCCTTCAAATCTTCATGAAGGTAACAAGACATGAAACAATCTGACATGTTGTTAAATGGCTGCATATTTTTTTGGTTAATAAGACTTGAAAGGTTAAAGTTGGTCCAAACCTAAATACCCCCGTTGCAGCAGACCTGCATACTCAGCGAATTTCAAATGCAAATCAACATATGTTAATCCAACATAGCGAGATTTGACATGTTTTTTGTAAGCTCCATAAGAATAACATGGGGAATGAGTATGCAGGTTTGCTGCTACAGGGATGTTTAAAATGGTTGGTTTTAATTCAACATTTAGTAGATCTGAACTAGAAGAAGCCATTTACCAAGTTTTATCAAGATATGTTGAGGAATAAGCGAGATATAGATTTTTACTTATTTCCAATAAGGTTAACATTGAGACAACGTACTGTGTTTACCACTTTCAATATCTCGGTAACCAATGGACATAGAGCAGTGATTCAAGATACTAAATTGTTTGTTTTTTTGAGCTGAATTCAATGGTGCCAACAAAAATTTGATAAATTTAATTATTCTATGTGAAAAACTCAAAAAACCCATTTTTGGGGGGGTTTACCCACCTTTATCCCCCCTTCTGGTGGTCCGACCGAGCTGGTTCACGAACTCGTCCGAGTGATTACCACTTTACACGTCTGTACCAAATTTCATTAAGATCGGACCATATTTACGGCCGCTATCGTGTTAACAGACATATATATATACATATATATGGTCAAACCTCAAACTCTTTAAGAGTGCGCATGACAGGACATCGGTTCTCAGTTAACCATAAAGAGACGAAAAAGCCTGTGGCCTTACACGCTGTCCAGCATGATGCTGAGTTTGAAGATTGTTTTGATCTTAAAGCTGTCCACAAAATTAATAATACTGAGAGCAAAGATCTCAATGAATTAAATTTAAGAACATATGAATTGGCTCATCAGCTAGTTTTAAGGTCAAAACAACCTCATGGACTCAACATCCGCTGAATTGTAAACAATTATCACTTCTTTATATGTAATACTTAAATAAATAGTTTGATTCCTCATCAACTGTCCTAAACCAACCTGACCAGCAAAACAAATTGTCTTCAGCTGTTAATTTATGATTATGTTTGTTATTTAGCTTGAAAAAGGTAAAACCGAAATATTGCTAAGTAAAAATGTTTTAATTATTTCGAAGTATATATATATATATATATATATAGATATAGATATATATATATAGATATATATAAATTTGAACGAATGGTGTTTTTGCTTCTGGGGATCCCAAAATGAAAAGTTAACATGGTCTCGGACTTAGGTCTAACCATGAGTACTACCATAATAGCTTATTCCTTTAAGGAAATTCGCTAAAATGGACCAAACCAAACACAAATCCTTCCAATAGCTCTTAACCCGACTCAATTTAACCTACCAAATCAGTCCAACTTGGCATTAAAATTTCTAACCCTTGTTAACTAAAATTCATCAACCTAACTTATTCTCAGCTACCACAAAAATACTCAGCTGCTCAACTTACCAACAAATAACCAAAAATAGGCCTACTCTATTTCTTAGGATCCTGGGTTTTCCGACCATAACTCTGATAATAGGCTATACATTGAAACTAGACAATTCTTGCACATTCTTCTTCAGCTTAGCTCTTCAGATCCGTTAATTTGACAAACAAAAATACCTAGGCCTACTTCTGAATTTTTTTTTGCCTAAGTTATTTCCAGATTCAAGTGGACAGTTATCAATGACCAGCTACGATGTAATATTCTTAGACTAGTTATTTAAATGCTAACTAACTTACCTTCTGCTTAGTTGGTGTTTAAATAATTGGTGAAAACCGACTTGTCAGTTCGGTTTCCTATAAACAAATTAAAGTACTACTAAAATAACTAACTTAACCTAGCCTATCATAACTTTACCTTATCCGCTATATTTTAACCAAATCTGTTCTAACTTTATATAAACTATTTTAACTACCAAAATCTGAAATATAATAGTGAAACGTAACCCTGAACAAGCTATTATTGAAGATTTTCCCTATTTACCACAATTTCCCAGCCGTAACTCCGTTAATATTGATCGAATCTAGCCTAGTTCAGCTCGCTCTCCAAAATGATTTAAACACCCACATGACAGACTACTTCCAGGACACTTTTTTTGCCTTTCCAATCCTACAGGGTTTTATGGCCGAGACGGCAAAAAACTATCATTTCCAGAATTGGTAAATGTTCCGTATACGGTAACCTCACGGTAATTTCACATAGGCCTAAAGCTTTTGACAGCGACAGGCATGTCATGTCCCTCAAGTAAATAAACAAAAACCAACGAGTATATAGACCGTTCGCAAAGTCCCATCAAGTATGTTGATGGCTGCAGCAGTTTGGATTTTTTTATCACGTCTTTTCCTATTAGGATGAATCAACTGGTTTGTTGTTGTTAGGCTATTATCATGTAGGCCTAGGCTTACTAAAAGTTTATTGATGGTTGGCTGGGTATATACAGGAGACTAATGAATTTTCGGAGATTTTGAAATTCCTTGTTTGCTTGCGTCATTCTGCCTTTGTGGGGTTGGGTCTGTCTGATGATAAGGCTGTGTAAACAACCCTCCCTTTACCACTTGACAGTTGCTTTTAGGCTATTCTAGTACAATTTAAAAATTAAGGTTTATGTTAACCTATGACAACATAAACCAATGGAACATGTAGACTGAAAAATTTAATCTCTGACATTAGGTTTCATCAAATCTGGGGTCAAAGCCTGCATAAAACCATGAAACAAGACTTTTGGCATTACAATTCATGTTTTTTTTTTTAAATAGATAATTTGAGGATTAATAGATAAATGATTAAAACAAAATTTATGGACTTTTCCATATGTATCAAAACAAAACAGGCATCCCCAATGTAGCTTCCTACTACGTACTCTTGCTTATATTTTAATTTATTTCATTCTTTTAGTTATTAAATTACTTGGTTTGATTCATTCTTTTACGCCATTTATTCAATAGATACCAATTAGACCTCTTTTCTATTCCATGCTTTCATAACTCACTCACTTTGATTTAATTTTCGCTATTCACTAGGCTTCTGTGCTTCGCTTCCGTTTTCACTAGGCTACGGCTAGGCTACACTGCTGAACACATCAATCACAATAAAACAATAAATTTTTGGCGCGAATTGTGTCATATTTTCTGCTTCACTAAGTCAGCTGTACGACGGCACTGAAGGGCCATAGAGAAAGAATTCTTTATGAAATTTCGACTTTAAAACACAAAATTTCGACTTTTTAAACTCGAAATTTCGACTTTTAAACATGAAATTTCGACTTTTAAACACGAAATGCGACTTTTAAACACGAAATTTCAACTTTTTAAGACAAAACATGGAAAATGTCAGCGTTGGGACTATATAGAGAACGAAACTATTCAAATCTTCAAGCAGTTTCTACCTTTATACAAAACGAAGTGAGGGCATAGAGTAATAATGAACTTCGTAAAGAGTTGGCACTTCCACCTTAGACTAGGGACAGAGAATGTATTGTCCCTAGTCTAAGCTTCCACGTTAACTCGGTGGTAAGGGAACAGCAGCGCTATCTCATAAAAGTGCTACGAACTAAAAAGATCGATGCGATATATCGATGGTCGTCGATGCGACATATCGATCGTCGTCGTCTGCTTTGTTTATATTTTCGTTTTCTTGTTTTGTTTGCTAGACTTTCAATTTTAATGACTTTACCGATTTGTTTAGTATAAGTACGTTTGCCGCTAGTGCAAGTTGTTTCGCGAAATACTGCACTGAGTGATTCTTATTGTGCTTAAAGCTATTGATGGAAAATAAATACGTAGATGTTTACATAAAAGCACTTAATAAAAATTAACTAAGTTTTTTTAGTTAATTTTTATTAAGTGCTTTTATGTAAACATCTACGTATTTATTTTCCATCAATAGCTTTAAGCACAATATGAATTACGCAGTACAGTATTTCGCGAAACAACTTACACTAGAACAACTTTCTGCAAACGTACTTTAGGTATTTTCCCACACTCAAATTAGTTCCAACTCGTTATGGTTGTGTACACGTCGCGTCGTGACAGAAGATCAGGGGAAAAGGGATAGAAAGTTAGCATATCGTTATCGTTATCGTGGTTTTGATTGGCTGATTCAGTGAAGAAGAAGAAAACCATGTTTTTACAACGACATCTAACTAAAGTGCTTCGAACTAACTCGCTCCAATAAGCTTACCACTTGGCTCCATTTATGTGTCAGACCGGTGGCATAGAGTAATAATGAACTTCGTAAAGAGTTGGCACTTCCATGTTAACTCGGTGGTAAGGGAACAGCAGCGCTATCTGTTTAAAGTGCTACGAACTAAAAAGATCGATGCGATATGACGATGATCGTCGATGCGATATATCGATCGACGTCGATGCGACATATCGATCGTCGTCGTCTGCTTTGTTTATATTTTCGTTTTCTTGTTTTGTTTGCTAGACTTTCAATTTTAATGACTTTACCGATTTGTTTAGATAAAGTACTTTTGCCGCTAGTGCAAGTTGTTTCGCGAAATACTGTACTGAGTGAATCTTATTGTGCTTAAAGCGATTGATAGAAAATAAATACGTAGATGTTTACATAAAAGCACTGAAAGTTAATTTTTATTAAGTGCTTTTATGTAAACATCTACGTATTTATTTTCCATCAATGGCTTTAAGCACAATATGAATTACGCAGTACAGTATTTCGCGAAACAACTTACACTAGAACAACTTTCTGCAAACGTAGGCTACTTTAGGTATTTTCCCACACTCAAATTAGTTCCAACTCGTTATGGTTGTGTACACGTCGCATCGTGAAAGAAAATCAGGGGAAACGGAATAGAAAGTTAGCATATCGTTATCGTGGTTTTGATTGGCTGATTCAGTGAAGAAGAAGAAAACCATGTTTTACAACGACATCTAACTAAAGTGCTTCGAACTAACCCGCTCCAATAAGCTTACCACTTGGCTCCATTTAAGTGTCAGATCGGTGCCGGTGGTGAGGGGATCTGGATGGCTTCATGGCTAGGGGCCGTCCATAAACTACGTCATCGCTTTTTGGCCATTTTTAGACCCTCCTCCCTACAATCATCCTACCGTCACATTCCACCTGACCCCCCCCCCTCCACCCCCTGAACCAGAGCTTTTAAATTTTATAGACCTGTCATCACTACAGTAAATATAGGACTGTAGTTATAAACGATGACGCTGCCTACAAATTTAAAAAAAGTTCATCATTAAAATTGCATTTACTGCAGCTTTGTTTTGACCTGAATATAAAATTTTAATGATTTTTCTTAAAGCTGTTTAGCTTCATTTTAATTAACTTACATGACATGTTAACAATTTCCCTTTCTAAATTAGGCCTAGTTTTAAATCAAAATTTGAAAATTACGTCATCTCAGCGCCACCCCTCATGCACATTATCCTACCGTAATTTCCATTCTGGACCCCAACCCCCTATTTACAAATGACGTAATTTATGGACGGTCCCCTATAAATGGATGCACTTAAAATGCATTAAAGCTGGATACGTGGTTTCTAAAAAGACAAGCGAGACTTATTTTAAAAGAATTGGACCCTGTTGGTGTAGAAACCAGAAGACGGCAACGGCTACGTCGTAGACAGTACCAGAATAAAGCATCTTTTTTGTGACATTTAGATACATATGATAAGCTCAAACCTTATGGTATTTGCGGAGAGTAGGATTCACCTAAGTTGGCCAAAGCATGTACTAATCATCTCATCAAAAATTTTTATACAAGTCACATTGAAAACATTGTTGGTTCCATATAGTATTTGTTTACATTTTCTCCGAACTGTCAAATTGCCACGTTGTGTTTGTTTACAATATTGTTTTGTTGTCATTCGTGACAATCTTATAGGTTAATGAATGTTTAAAATATCGCCTATTTTTAGAATTTTCTATTTTTATTGAACTTTTTTACATAGCGTCGGTTAGGTTCAATTCGATTCTATTTCTTGATTGATCTTTATTTTAGTTTGTTTAGCTGCTTGTTTATTTTTTACTTGACCAATTTAGAAAGGTTTTGAACAAAATATGAGACAAGTCAGATGCTGATTTTCAGCAAGTAGTAAGGGCTAATCATAAACAAACCTATTTTTCTTTGTCCAGATTATTTGATTTTTTTAGATAGTAAAATCTAAGACTATTAATCATGCCGCGTCCATGACACAACCTCTCCGTGTTAATATATTTAATTTGAAAAATCCCATGAGTAATACTTTAGGTTGCGCAAGAGAACTTCCACGTGCAATATTGCATCAGATCTTTCGCTTTACTGCAAGTTTTATGCTAAAACAGATGTTTGTTAGCAATGTTTTTAGCACAGCTGGATTTTATGCTGAAGTTCGTAAGAAGATAATAGTTTGTTTACTTTCGTTTTGGCCAACTTACGTGAATCCTAATCTACATGGATTTTCAAGGTGTACCGCTAGGAGTAGTCTAAGCTAGTAGTAGGTTGGTACCACAAGTATTGATCCCAGAGTTCAAGGCCGTAGCCAATGGGGGGGGGGTGTCAGGGGGTCCAAACCCCCCTCCTCGAAAATGTTGAAATTGCGTTTAAATAAAAGGTTAGAAAGTTATTTTTTCACTTCCTGTAACCAAAGAGCCCAAACCCCCCAAAATGTTTTCCTTGTTACGGCTTTGCCAGAGTTACATGCAGCTGGATATTATATAAATTCTGTAGAATCGTTACGGGACTGTCCAGTTAAAATGAGAGCCGACTTAGGGACAAAAAACAAAAGCATTGAGCTTTATGTTGCAAGTTAATATTAAAAGAAAAAGAAAATGACTCTCTAGAAAGTGCATGGTTCATTATATATGGTACCAATTTGAATTGTAATATACCTCTAAGGTTGGTTTGTTGGTTGTTCGAGGTTGGTTTTTGTTGTAAGGAATCTCTAAGGAAGGGTCTACGACTCTAAGGAAATTTATTGATGCGAAGTGTATTTTTATGTTACGATTTTGAAAGAAATCAAGTGGATCACATTAAGTCTGTGATCTTAAAAATGACAAATAATCTGTCAAATATTTTCTTGTCAGTCCTGCTGCGGAATGCAAATGGTTTGTACCAACATGCACAAGAACTAGAATTAATTTTACATGAAAAACGTATAGACGTTGCATTGATAACTGAAACACATTTCACAACAAGTTTAAGGTTTTTCATACCGGGATATAATATACAGGTTTGATCGCCCGGATAATCGGGCATACGGTGGCGCAGCCGTTCTTGTCCGGAACAACATCAAACACTTTGCTTATCCATCCATTAATCCAACAAACTCTATCCAGTCAGCGGCATCAACGTTGGTTTTTAATAATGTTAATATAACCTTTTCAGCGGTTTATTGTCCCTCAAGATATGCAATTAACTCAAATGAATTTACTGAACTATTTTCAAACCTTGGTTACCATTTATTTCATCTGTGGGGGGGATTTTAACGCTAAACATGTACAATGGGGCTCTAGAATAAACAACCCAAGAGGACGACAATTGCTCCATTCTGTTGTTTCCAACAATCTTAACGTTCATTCACCTGGCACACCAACCTACTGGCCGTCAGCAGCGAATAAAATGCCTGATTTACACCACTTTTTCATTTCAAGGGAGTAAATCAATTTCATAAATCTATCACCTCACTTGACAACTCGCCTTCAGACCACTCTCAATTGCTATTTAGAATTTCTTGTGTTCCTTTAGAAAAAGTAGAGGCCCCATATCTCTTACAAACGGGATAGTAAAACGGGATTTATTCCGAAACACACTTGAGTCCACAAAAAATATCAATCTTCCTTTGAAAAATGGAGAGGATGTTGAGGTAGCTGTTGACCATCTAACAAAACTATCCAACAGGCTGCCTGGGGTTCATTAACACCTAAACCTCTTACGAGCCGAGCTGGACCTTGTTACCCCCAATATGTATGTGAGTTAGTAAGACAAAAACGTACGGTAAGAAGAAGATGGCATCACACCAGGCTTCCATCAGATAAACGTGCCCTCAATCGCTGCACAAATGAATTAAAACGTGCAATCAGGGAATTTCAAAACGCTGCCTTTAATAGTAAACCAGCTAATCGTTCTCCTACAGACGGATCCTTATGGGAAACAAAGAAGAAAATTCTACATTACACCTCCTACATGGGCGTAATTTCAGCATTTCGATTGGGGGGGCAAGATCTTCTAGGTCATTGTCTCATCCTGATTTGATTGCATACACCATATACCCCCCCCCCTTTGCACTAGCAGTTCGTACTGAAGAATATGGCTTGGTACTTTGGTACTATACGGAGGCCACCCTTATACAGCGCGCTGCGGCGGTTATGTTAGGTCAGTTTAAATATGTTAATAGTACTTTCCTCGTTTCGTTACGAATCGAACGAAACCAGATGAGTCATACTTTTGCCCGCCAAATATCCTTGAAATAGGCCAAGGTCACGTCGTTGATCGGAGCGCTCGCATCACCTGTCAAGGGATTTAGCAGGCGAAAGTATGACTCATCTGCTATCGTTCGTTTCATAACGAAACAAGGAAAGTCCTACTAACATATTTATGATAACCTAACTCAACATAACCGCCGCAGCGCGCTGAATATTATGGCGATCGGGTAAAGATGCTAGTGGCGGCGGCGACTCGATCAACTCAATCCTCACCAACATCGCTGTCTTCTGGGAAGCAGAAACAAAGACCGCTTATCATAATTATGTCCAATTTGGAAAGTAAGTCAATTAAAGCATGTTCTTTCCAATTACAAAGTTATTTTTGGTAATCAATAAAAAATTCTCTAAAAATAGTGGCCTTCGTATAATACCAAAGTATCTATGGGGTGTATACACTGCCTATGCATATTATTTTCATTATATCTAACTAGCTAAAGTTAATATCCAACCACGATATCACAACACAATGTGAACTTGTAATCACCATTCACTTCACTCAAAGCCGTAACCAGAAAAAAAATTGTGGGGTTTGGGCTCCGCGGTTACAGGAAGTGAAAAAAAACTTTCTAACCTTTCATTTAAGTGCATTTTCAACATTAGCTATGGCCTTTCAACATTGGCTATGGCCTTAACTTCAGTCAGTAATTGTACTATTTATTTGTAAAAAACTGACTCACTGCAGTCAAAGCAGGCACACCAACTGTGCTTCATACGACTGGCGATTGACTGTTGCTATACTCTTATCTCTAACTTCCAGTGTTGCATTACACAGGATTTGGCATTTATTATTTACCCGCCAACTCCATTGATAATCCTCACTTTTACCCGGTTTTTCGGCACTAATCCCTGCAAAATCCCCCCCAAGGACCAAAATCCGGGTAGTTAGCCGGAAAACCACCTAATTACTTTAAAAACACCAAATACCGGACTTTTTCTCACCTTACATGGACATTGAATATTTGCAAAGCAAATCACAAATCGAAAATCCCCGGCTTTACCCGTTTTTTTATGTATTTAGGATGCCGAGTAAATCCCCGCAGCTCAAGTCTAAAATCCCCGATTTTACTCGATTTTCTAATTAAGTCCCCGAACGGCCAACAAAAAACCCACTAATCGGGCTATTACCCAGATTCTGGTTACACTGCAACGAAATTACCAATACAACCAAACCAAATGCATAACACCAACTTTCGTTTGAAAAATAAAATATCTAGAGTTCCAAAAAATCCTTGTACCTCGATCGTAAAAAATCCCCGATTTCACTCATTGTTTCATAGCCAGGTTGATGAGTAAATTTCCTCAACCCAAGTCTTAAATCCCCGGTTATACCCGGTTTTTCTTAATCACTGCCAAAACTCCGCACGGCCTCCAAAATACCCGAAAACTGGGTAAATACCCGGTTTTGGTAACATTGCTAACGGCTGTTTCAGACCGGGGCCACAGACCCTGTCTGACACTAATGTCTTCTGGGCCTGATGTCGGACAGGGTTGCCAGGCCAGTCGACCCATTGTCAACCGCCCTTCAAAATAACTTAACACGTGGATTGACTTGGAGATTCAATGGATGGTTTACACAGCAAACTTGAATATATGACGAGTTCAGTGATAGTAATCCTGATGAAATGGTTAGATAAATAAACAGTACTTTTAACTGTTGCGCATGGTTATGATAGTTTATTTTTTTGTAATTTTCCCTTATTCGCTGGTTCAAAATTCCTCACAAAACCTATATCCCGCCCAAAAAATCATGCCCCCCCAACAATTTTGATGACGAAAATTGCGCCATTCCCCCCCTTCTGGGCACCCCTGGTGAACAGTGTCTTATGACAGGCAACTAACTTACACTGGCTCTAAGCAGCACTACAGAGTTTAGAGGTTGGCCATCGTGGAGCGTTAGTTCATTGGTGGACGTGTCATTTGGCGTGGAAGTGGGTTCTCGTCGACCGGCACGCCATAGTGGATAGCGTGTATGTCTGTATTCGTTCGCTAAACGTATCCTTGCAAATTTGCAATCGGACTTCAAACAAAACTACGCCACCAGCGTACTTTTACGGCATATCGAAGAGACTCATATTAATGAAAAATCTATGTCAATAATAATATAATTTTACAACTTGAAAAAAATGATTAAAAACCATGTCGCTTTTCGTTATTTATACCTAAAAATTAATTTTAATTTTCAAATTTTTGGGGGGGCAACTGCCCCCCCTTGCCCCCCCCGAATTACGCCTATGCACCTCCACGTCTTCATCTCTCAAACGACCGGATAATTCGTGGGCCAAATCCGACAAGGAAAAAGCTGTCCTTTTTGCCGACCACAGTAGTGGCGAGGTGGCGTTTCTGGCCCAATCAAACTTTGACAGCCAGTCAATTTTTTGACAGCTACTTCCGGTCACGTGACCGGAAGTGACGTCATCAGCTGTGTCGTGTTGGTGGTGGGTATTTAAAGTTTAAATGCCCTGCTGTGCTGGGTATTTAAATTTTAAATGGCCGGAAGTGTGTCAAGGTCGTTTGGGGATGTTTTTAAAAAAGATCTTGCATTTTCGGAAAATCCGAAAATGCAAGATAATTTTTGCTTCTTTTTACAAACTGTTGTTTTGTTGATTTTCACGTCTGTTAAAATACCATGTAAAAAATGGAATTGACAAATTAACAAGAAAATATCCTGCTACAAAGTATCCAAATAAAGATGCAATTACATAAACATAAACTTTAAAATATAGCGAATGTTCTTCCTTTTTATCTGTTAGCATTTCCTGAACAAGGTAACCAAAATTGTAACCACATAAAAATGAAAGTAGGCAAATAATAAATTTCGACGGGTTCACAAAAACCAAGTTGTAAAGTAGCGAATTTCTTTCTTCTTCCATTGTTGAATTTTTAGTCGAAACCAATTAATGATAACATTATTGCTTGCGCATCAGAACTAACAGTTGATGAAATTTCATTTACTTGTAGACTTGTAGTAGTTTCATTTGTAGTAAGTAATTGTTCGGAAGTTGGTGTAGATGTAGAAGAAACAGTATTATCTTGAAGCTCAGAGTCCATGTGTGCTCGGGTAAAGAGCTGAAGCTTTAATGACGTGTGGTAGCCGTGTCCTACTGTGCATCAGGAGTTGTTGGTGGTGGGGGGTCGTTTGGTTCTTGCACTGAAATGTAGATGGAATCATAACTTTCTGGAGGATGTACTAAAATTTGTTGTATAGGATCTGCATCAATAGGAAAACTTTGCGTTTCAATGCAAAGTCCATCTTTAATAAAAGAAACATATAAAACAGAACTCATGTTTATTTAGATGTTTACTCTGCCAGTTCTACTAGCAAACTGATGTGTCAGGAGTGGCGCTGCAACCTCCCTTGACATGTGCAGCCCGGAACATCTGCCCTCCCCCCACCACCATGAGAGACTCCTCGCAATTTTTGGATTTGTAGTGTTAGTTCTAACGTAGGTGTTGTAGGGTGAACATCTCAGTACTAAACAATTGTTTTTAACATTTGGCTTAAAATACTTATTTAACTTTGTACAAGTTACAATATTTTTAAAGATGCTACTTTATTATATTACCTTAATACTTAGTTATAATATTTAGTTAAAGAAATCGAAACTGTAGTTGCGATTAAAATAGAAACATGGTTTCTTAACATTTGCCTTAAAAATATTTGTAACAAAATATCGTAAGAAAATTTTTACAACATATTTGAATTAATATGTTTGCAAACCCTATCATGCGAGTTTTAAAAGATAAACGAGACCGAGTGGGCCGGGTTTGACCTCGCATGCTTTCGCTTGTTGCCGACCAGTTAGCAATACAACTGGTCGACCTTGCGCCGCACTTTCGCTTGCGGCCGGCCGGCGAATACAGGTCGTCGTCCTTGTTGCATCACCCGGCACACCAGTCCTTGATTGCTTAACACACTCTACACTCTACACTCGACAAGTTATTCTTTCCTTTGCCACCGTCCTAACAACACCTACTTCAATTTCACTATGAACCGCTCCGAGTATACCGAGATTTGGTATAACTGGTTTTCCTATCTTCAACTGCTTGGGGTACGAATTATTCAATCGAACAACAATCGTGATTGGTATGATGTTACAACCACTATTGCTCGAAAACCTTTTCAGCAAGTTTGGAAAAACATTCTTACCGGCACTAAAATTAGCACCGAAACCACCTCTTTCACCTGTATCTTCAAACGTACCCCAGCAAAAGTTTCATCTAAAAAAACTGAAACTTAACCGTAAATATGAAATCTTAAGACATTTATCTTCTTCTATTTTCATTTTTAATTCTGAAAAAACCAAAATTTATGTCATTGACATTCCCAAAAAAATTCCTATTCCCCTTAACCCTCGACACTTGATAATAAATAAAAAAGGTGCCAAGTTAAAAATAAATTTTACCAAGTAAAACCTTTTCCCACCTCCAAAGTCCACCCTGGTGGCAAAAAAGGCCCTTCTAAGGGCCGACCTAAGACTTTCAAATTGAGGCTTTCGCTAAAGCCTCAACCCTTGGTGACTAACAAGGGGTGGTTTGTGAAAGCCCCTATGGGACTTAGAGGTACACGGACCTCTTGTTAGTCACCAAAGGTTAAGGCTTTAGCGAAAGCTCCCCGCTATTGACTCAACCTTTGGGACTTAGAGGTATGTGAACCGCTTGTTAGTCACCAAGGGTTGAGGCTTTAGCGTCCAACCCTTTGTGACTTAGTGGTACACAGACCACTTGTTAGTCACCAAGGGTTGAGGCTTTAGCGAAAGCCCCCCGCTATTGACTCAACCTTTGGGACTTAGAGGTATATGAACCGCTTGTAGTCACCAAGGGTTGAGGCTTAAACTTAAGCCTAAATTTGAAAGTCTTAGGGTGGCCCTTAGAAGGGCCGATTTTGCCACCAGGGTGGACTTTGATTGAGGAGGGGAAGGAATATAAGGTTTAATTTAAGATATTTATTCTCAATTTTCCACCCTCCGCTGTTACTAGTAAAAATTTTGGATCTGTTGGGACAAGTGGTGGTTTGGTTTTTGGAGTTGTGAGGATATAAATTTTCGTCCTCTCCTCGTTGTAGATATAAATTTTGTTTTCTTCAATTCTGTACAGGTTATATTTTTTGTTTTTCTTTAATTCCTTTAGTCTGATGTTCTTTACTGGTGCGGGATGAATTGTTTGGGGGGTGGGGGTTTCTTTGATTGGTGCGGGTTGAATTTGTTGGGGGGTAGAGGAAGGGTGCAGTCCGCACAACTCCATCCAGTCTTCACTTAAAATGTCGTCACAAATTGGGGCCGGAGGAATTTCTTCAATCGTGATGGTTTCTAGAACTGGTGTGGGATTCTTAAATAATTGGGGTTGATCTTCATTAACAGCATCAGCTATTATGTCGTTAATGGAGGAGGAGAGGACGGGAGAAGTTGGTTTTTTTAGAAGAAAATCAGTAGAAATAGAAGAAAGGTCAATAGATACCGGAATAGTAGTTGGTTTCTGCTGCAGAGGTTTCTGCAGCAGACTCAGGAGAATGGGGGTAGATGAAGAAGATGCAGAAGAGTCCATAGTGATATAAAAAGAATAATAAAATGGATAATATAATAAAATAGGAAAAATGGTTAAAAACGTGGGAATGGATAGTAACAGCGATGGTGGCGAGTGGCAGAATAACACAAGGCGGGCGAATGGGGTTCTTATAGGCAGCAGACACAACAACCTTGTAGTCAAGGTAGTGAAAGCTGAGGCTAGCGACCAGGTCCAAGTAGGCCAGACGAAGTTGTGAGAGCGGTGGCTAGCGACCCGGCCAAGGCTACCGGCCCCGGCAGAGCGACACGTTGACCTACTAGTCAAGGCTCGCTAGCGAGGTCGAGTCTCGAGCTCGCTGATATAAGCAAGCGCGCAACGTTTCTCTTTGGCATTACGGTGAAGGTGTAACTGGTCCGCTTACGTGGAGGGTTATGCTGTAACGTAATGTTCGCCATGGTGTGTGGGATGGCTTATGTCAAGCACACACTGCGTTCGGCTATTGTGGGAGAGGCGCCCTCCTATAATAGTCGGTCGCAATGGCAATCCACCTACCTTTCCATTTCCTGCGTGGTTTAATTGTCAGGGTTAATATTACGGTGAGGTGTGTGAGTTCGCTTACGTGATGATCACACCGTAACTGTAATATTAAGTTAGGTGTAATATTATAGGGAGGTGTGTGAGTTCGCTTACGTGATGATCTGTAATATTACATAGTATAAGATAGAATAGGGGGAACGTTAGGTAGGGGTTAAGATATGATAGGGCGGTGAGGTGTGTGAGTTCGCTTACGTGATGATCACACCGTAACCGCATGCATGATAGCATTTAAGGGGTAGCATAAGTTATAATAAAGTAGTATAGAAGTAAAGTAGTAGAATAAGGTAGGGACCCCACGCTTCCCCACCCACCTTTTTTATAATTTTTAAATGACCTTGACCTAGTTTTGATTGTTCTACTTTCGGACTTAGAATTATTTTAAATGACCTATTTTTTAGACTTAGATATTTTAATTTGAAAAGACTTACTTGTTTGACTTATATATTGATTGATTTTAAAACTCTACTTTTGAGACTTAAATATTTTGTTAAAGTTTTAAATAACCTAAGATTTTAGTTTTGTGTTGTATCTTTTATTAAATAATGATTATTTTTAACATTTGGGTTTTTGTAAATGTTTTAATTTCTGTTGATGGTGAGTTTAGTTTTCGCGTTGGTTATTAATATTTAGGTGTTTGTTAAAGCCTCAACCGTTGGTCACTATCTAACCTAACCGACCCCCCAACCCCTTCCAAAGGGGTTGGGTGGTCGGTTTTTTTAAACCCCCCCCCCGCATCCCCCCGGAAACCCCCCCCCGGCAAACCCCCCCCGCATCCCCCCGGAAACCCCCCCCCCGCATCCCCCCGGAAAACCCCCCCGCATCCCCCCGGAAACCCCCCCCTCATCCCCCCGGAAAACCCCCCCCCGCATCCCCCCGGAAACCCCCCGCATCCCCCCGGAAACCCCCCCCGCATCCCCCCGGAAACCCCCCCCACTTGATTTCGTCGCCGTTCAACTTTAGAACTGCGTCGCCGTACACGATGGCAGTGGATATAACAAAAATGCTCCAAATCCATCGTGCGGGTAGTGAAATTAAGCGGAATTAAAAGACAACAAAAAAGGTCCTGTAACATTTTTCGATATAACCAACGGTGTAAAAGTTATAACGCAAAAACTTAAAAAATGTACATTTTCTATTATTTTTTACTTCGTATATTTCTTAACTATAAAAATTAGGTCAAGGTCATTTAACTTTAAGCGGAAAAAGGAGAGGAACAGTGTTATTAATTAACACTGTTCCTCTCTTTTTTCCTAAAAGGCAGGGAAAGAAGTTCCGTTAATGTCTATTTTTATGTGGCAGAATCATATCCATCATCATCATCTGTTTCGTTTTGAAAGTTGATGTAACTAACATCAACCCAAAGATAATGATATCCTTGTTCGAAAGCCATAGTATCAATATATGATTCCACTGTTGAAAACCAATTAGGATCTATTAAAGGGTTGATTGTAACCGTGACAGTTTCTAATGTTAAATTTACCCATCTTTCTCCAGTAACAGAAATTGCAAAAAAATTTACATTTTGAAGAAAATGGATTAAATTTAACATAAAATGAACATGTTGTACAGGAGTGCAATGAACATTGTAAGACATCCGGAAAGTTTCCATGCTGATCAGGGAAATGTTGTCTTTTACTTAATCCACGGTTTATATATATGCATTTCCCCCACCATAGAGTTTTTAAAAGTGGGTCAAGGTCATCTGAAGATACCCTATGAACGGGGAACAGAGCAGTAAGTGGTTAAACCACAAACTGCTCTGTTCCCCGTCCCTATTTAATTTCTTTTATTGATATGTCTTTATAAACATATAATATATGTTTATAAACACATACATTTAAGTTCATATTTGGCAAATGAGAAGAATCCACACAGCTGGCACAATTCTTGCGGTCTTGGTGTTTCCAGTTTGTATCCTATGATTCCAAATCGATATATCATTTGCCTATGCAACGGTTCTCCCTCTTCGGCTGAAGGAAGAGCCTAAAAAAAATTAGTTTAAAGATATTTAATAAAATAATATATTGTAAATAGAAAAGAACAATACTGTTAATGAAAACGTACCCAGTCACATAGGGCACATATTTTCTCGCCATCTGCCAATTGAAACCAAATTTTGGTTTTAAATATACAACGTTTCTTGTGCTCAGTAATGAGCTCGCTTTGCAAGATTTGCGGCAGCGGCTCTGACACCTCCCTAATTTGCCGAAGCATAGGGTTGTCTGAGCAGATCCGCTGCAAACATAACTCGTACAAGGAGCTCATTGTTATGGGCTGACTATGCTCACCTCACAGCCTTAAATACGTACCAATCACCTTGATGGCAAAGGACAACGCCCTCCATTGGGTTAACTAGGTCGCCATAGGAGGCCACCGCCTTGGACCGACAGTATATATAAGGTGTGCTGCAGTCTTGTGGTTATATTTGCCATGGAATCCCTCATGATCTTTGGTGTTGTGCACAACTTTGTTGAAGCCAAAAGAGTACTATGGTACATAAAAACGTATCATAGCAATCTGAATTGCATCAGTGGAGTACTTGAAGCTGTTAAAGCAGACGGTACAAAAATCTGTTGCACTTCGGATTCTATGGATTACGAAGAACTTGAATCATGGGTCCTTTATTATGTACAATTTTGTACAAAACTTTACATCAAAGTTGACACGGACTAAGGGGGTTTTCTAGGAGGAAAGAAAAGAATAGATACCAACAATGCATGTTGGTAGCTATTCTTTTCATTCTTCCGCTAAGATTTAAATGACCTTGACCTCGTTATGGACTTAGAAAATTTTTGTTAAGTTACAATAGACCTTCAAAATAACTAGGTCAAGCATACCCTATGAACGGGGAACAGAGCAGTAAGTGGTTAAACCACAAGCTGCTCTGTTCCCCGCTCCTATTTAATTTCTTCTATTGATATGTGTTTATAAACACATACATTTAATCTCATATTGCTCCAGAGGAAACCAACCACAAAGATGACAATATTCTTGCGTTATCGGCGTCTTCAATTTGTATCCTACATTTTCAGATTCATGTTTTAGGTATCTGTACAGTTCTTGATCCGGATTCGCACCAGGAAGCCGCTAAAAAATATTAATTTAAAGAAAATTAATAAAATAATATATTGTAAATAGAAAAAACAATGCAGTTAATGAAAACGTACCATGTGACATAGGGCGCATATTTTTTTGCCAGCATTTGGCATTTCCCACCAAATTTTAGTTTTAGAAACACACCGTTTTTTGTGCTCATAAATGAGCTCGCCTTGCAAGATTTGCGGCAGCGGCTCTGACACCTCCCTAATTTGCCGAAGCATAGGGTTGTCTGAGCAGATACGCTGCAAACACACCTCATACAAGGAGCTCATAGTTATGGTCTGGCTATGCAAACCTCAAAGCTTTAAATACGTACCAATCACCTTGATGGCGAAGGTGATTCCCCCTCCCCCGGGTTTCCACTATATATTGAGCGGATAGAAGCTTTATAGAATTAATAGTTTGCCACATTTTGAATCAACAAAACGTTATGGAATCTTTCCAAAAATACCTGATTGATCAAAAATTAAGTAGAAACCGAAGGGAACAAAGAAGACAACACAGATTAAAAAAAACTTTTGAAAAATTAAAATTAGTTGTACCGGAAAGTCAAAAACAAAAAAAAATTAACAGACAATCTATAGTTCAAAATGCAATAGATTACATTAAAAAATTGGAAGAAGACTTGAAATCACCAACATTTAACTTAGAACAACAAGAATTTGAACAATCCGAACAGACATTTTTACAGGAAATAGAAGAATTCCAACAATTCGAACAGAAATTTGTACAGGAAATAGAAGAATATCTTCAAACTTCGCAAAATTTAAACCAAGACATTTATGAAATTTTGTATCAACCTTTTGAAACTGTTTCCTTGCCAGTGTTAGAAAGCTTGGATGAATATTTTTTTGACGTCGAAAAGTAGAGGGGGTAAATGGGTGGGGAGCTGTTATAAAGGCAGGGTAAACAGAGTAATCTTTACTTTCTTAGGATCCAGCGCTATGGCAGGCACTTCGTCTTCGTCCAGGTCTTCTTCCTCGTCATCAACAACATCATCATCATCATCTGTTGTTTCTATTGTGAAACAAAAATCTCCTTCTCCAAAAAAATCTTCACCGAAAAAATCTCCTTCTCCAAAAAAATCTTCACCGAAAAAATCTCCTTACAAAATTTCTGAAAAACTTCAAAAACTTCAAAAATTAATAAAATCCTGTTTTAAGAAAGAACAATGTGCTCATATTTTAAAAAAAGGAGCGAACAAAGGTGAAAGGTGTGTGAAGTTGTGTAGTGTAGGTGAAAAATTATGTAATTTGCATAACAAACGTGAACCTTCCAAAATTCAACCTTCTAAAAAAGTTAAAATTGAACCTTCCAAAAGTGAATTGCCAGAAAAAATTGAAAACTATAAAAGAATTAAAATCAACAGATTGAAATTAAACCACAAATGTTTTTGTAAAAAAGATCAGTAACAGGGATGTTGTTCTTAGATGTTGTGATGAACTCTACTTGCTCAAATTACCAGTAAATCTTCAAATTCCAAATATCAGTAATGTTCATTATTATTTAGTAAGAAAATCTCCATCTGATAAAGTTAAATGGTCAAATTAAACACAAGACAAAAAAAATGGAGCGGGGGAATAGACCACTTTGTAATTCCAAGAGAATTACTTAGCGGTCTATTCCCCCGCTCATAGGGTATTTTTGAATGACCTTGACCTATTTTCAAAATTTACAATGGAGGGGTAATTTCTTATAAAAGCGGGATAACAGAATGACTTTTTACTATTTAGGATCTAGCAACATGACAGGTTCTTCTTCATCATCCAGTTTTAGAAAAACAACAATGTTTATATATTTTTAAAAAAGGACCGAAAAAAGGTAAAAAATGTGTAACGATGTGTTGTGTGAATCAAACATTATGCAGTGAGCACAAAAAATATCTTCATTTGTTAAAATTGTGAGGTTAATGTAAAAATAACAACAACAAAAAAACAAAAATAGGAGCGGGGGAATAGACCACTTTGTAGTTCCAAAAGAATTACTTAGCGGTCTATTCCCCCGTTCATAGGGTATTTTTTGGTGACCTTGACCTACTTTTGACACTTAGAAATTTTCGCTAACTTTTATTGACCTTGAAAATAAGTAGGTCAAGGTCATCCAGAACTTTAAAAAAAAATAAGGGGTGTACGGTTTTACAGAACCGTACACCCCCGAAAACCTAACAGAAGAAAAGCTATTTTACATAAAAATGACCTTGGGACTTAGAAATTTTCGCTTACTCTTTTGTTGACCTTGAAAATAACTAGGTCAAGGTCATTTGATAATTAAAAGAAAATGGGGGTGTACGGTTTGACAGAACCGTACGCCCCGGAAACCTAAAAATAGATAAGCTAATTTACAATACAACCTGCCTAGAGTTTAAAAAAAATAGTTAGTCAGCGCAGCGTTGCACATAATGATTACAGTGTGAGCTAGACATAAGCCATCCCTCACACTTCACCATAAGCGCACAACGCTGAGCTAAAAAGTAAAAAATATCTAGTCAGCCCAACGCTGCACAGAATGATTACGGTGTAAGCTAGACATAAGCCATCCCTTACACCTCACCATAACCGCACAACGCTAAGCTAAAAAAAATGTTATACAAATATGTTTTTTATTTCCTAACACTAAAGGAGCCAGCGACTCACCATAAGGCGCAAATCAACTGGGGTCCAGCGAAACTCCGGAGGTAGGCGAACTACCCATCCAGCACGTATAGAGGTTGTAAGTGACCCGCTTTGGTGGGCGTAATCACTACAAAAGCGGTAGCCGGTTTTACCATTATTGGTTTTACCGTGCAAAAGATGGAAGGAAAAAAGGAAAGGAAATTGGAATTGAAAGGTGTCCCTAACTAAAAAGGAGTACAAGACAAGAGAGGGAATGCCCTCAACAAGCTTGTTGGAAAAAGGAAATTGGAATAGAAAGGTATTAAAAACATATCATATAACATTCTTAAAAACAAAAATATTACTTTAAATTTAAACATTCCAGGCAGAAATATATTGTAAGTAAAAGAAAAATTTTAAAATAATACTAACTACCAAACCAGCAAATTAAAAACAAACTACAAACCCTAGGGTATCTACAAGCACAAACAACTACCATGCCTTAAAATTAATCAGTCCTACGTCAAGATGTTATTATACAAATAACACCAAGATATTTTCACCAAACAGCAAAAATGATAAAATGTTCAGGGCGCCTTCTGAACATGTTACCACCTCACTGTCTAGCGAGCAACTGATGCCGAACCACACGCGCAGATCCCGGACCCCAACTCGGCTTGAGGTCATCCCCCCTCCTCGCTTACCCCCTCCCAAACCACAGGACCCTTGCTGCGGGTTTGGTTTCCATCATTCTTTTTGCCATTGTTCCAACAGGCAACAACATTTCTTTCTTTACTTTACATTGGATTTGTAAAAATTTTAGGTGTTAAAACTTCTCAATATTTAATATTTTAGGACTTTGAAAAATTTTCAAACCTATCATTCTTTTGCAACTGTTTAAACAGGCAACAACACTTCTTTCTTTATTTTACTTTACATTGGACTTGTAAAACTTCCTAATAATTAATACTTTCGGACTTAGAAAAATTTTCAAACATTTGCTTCAACATTTATTTTACAATATCAAGTTTCTTTTATAATGCCTCCAACAGACAACAATTTTCCTTTTGGATGTACAATTTGTGAAAAAATATATAAAATGGTTGAACCAGAAGATTTAACGGATGACGAAAGTATTTTTGAAAATAGTTTGATTCCAGTAGAAGATACATCTGATGCTACATCCGATGTTACATCTGATGCTACGTCTGATGCTACAACTGATGAAGAAAATATTTTGGAAGTACCAGTAGCAATAGGCGAAGAAACACCGTTAACACATGTTGTAACAATTAACTATGATCCAGTACAATATATACATGCTCTTGTTCGGCGACGTTTGTTTCCGGCATCGGACATGGAGGAAGATGAAAGCGATAACGATTTGGAAATAACATATTTAAACAACAGCAATGATGATCACACTTACGACGCATAATATGTATTATTTTGAACTTAAATTATTTGACCTTGGCACTTAGATTTTTTTAAAACTTCCATTATTTGACCTTGAAACTTAGAATTTTTTTAAAACTTCCATTATTTGACCTTGTCACTTAGATTTTTTTTAAAAACTTCCATTATTTGACGTTGACACTTAGATTTTTTTAAATACCTGCATTATTTGACACTTAGATGTTTTTTTAAACTTGCATTATTTGACCTTGACACTTAGGAGTTTTGAAATATATAAGAAATTTAACTGTTATTAACACTTTTTGTGTTTAATACAGAAAAAGTGGTGGGGGTAGTCTATAAATAGGGGTAGTTTAAGAGTGGTTTTTATTATTACTGCAACTTTTGTGGAGAGCACACCTACGTCATGTATTACTGCATCAGTTGTGAAGAATCTTTTGAAAATGAAAACTTACTACAAATACACAAAGAAGTGTACCATAACAACGAAACAAGAAACAATGCAGAAGAAGAAGATTTGGAAGAATTAGATCAAATGCTGGCTACCCATCAACAACAACTAAATTCAAGACCAAGTGTTATTCAATACGCACCCGGACCATCTTTGGATGTGGAATTATACGCCCGAGCTTTACCAGGCAGTGTAGTAACTCATTTTAAGATTGACAATGCTCAATTGCAACTAGCACAATTTATATTGAAAGCAAAAACATTAGTAACAGAAACATTGAAGAATGAACAAAGAAGATTAAATTTTATAAAGTTTGGAATATTATTAGATACTGTATTTACAAATGTTCAGAATGAAACATCACCAAGAGGATTTTTAACTAAAAACAAAACCATCATGTTTGCATCGGATATAAGCTCAATTGTGGATGATTGTTTTGAAGAACTTTTAACAAAATTACAAGAACATGAAGGAAGAGGTTCTGGATGGAGTTTGTTAAGTATAACAAGCTTAGATGTGAGAGTTCATAAACATGGATATGGAATGAGAGGTAGTAGTTATATTGCTTTGCCAAGGAAGATTCGAGTAACCAAATCTTGTGTTAATGTACAAAATGAAAATGCTGAATGTTTCAAGTATGCATTGCTTGCAAAATATGTAGAAGATCATGTGGAACGACCGAGAAGAGCATACGATGAGGTTTGCTATATGTATAACTTTCAAGGCATGACTTATCCTGTTTCAATTCAAGACATATCAAAATTTGAAAAGAAAAATCCTTTTGCATCTGTAAACATCTTTGGCTTAGATTCATCCAACAATGTCTATCCCTTACGTATAACACCCACCGAACGCAGAGATCATACTGATTTATTATTTATAACTAAAGGTGATATCTCACATTATGTATATATTAAAGATTTTGAAGCTCTAGTTTGCAAACAGTTATCAAAACGTGAACAACCAAAAACAACTTGTAAAAGATGTTTCTGTTTTGTAAACAAACCTTTAAGAAGAGGAGGTTCAGAATGGTTAACAGAACATAAAAGATTATGCAATGGAAACTATGAAGTAAGAATTAAATTACCACACCCTAGCAGATCACAAGTAAAATTTGATAAAGATATCCAACAATACAGAATTCCCGTTGTAGTGTATGCAGATTTTGAATCTTCATTGCTTCCACTTGAACAAGAAGAAGGAGAGGAAATTACAAGCAGAACAAAGTATCAACTTCACAAACCAAACAGCTACTGTTTAATAGTAAAATCCACTCTGCCTGAAGAACATCTTCAAGAATATGGTTTGACATCCACACCAAAGATCTATCGTGGAGAAGAAGCAGCTCGATACTTTGTTGATGATTTATACGACATCGCTGGGAAAGTGGAAGCAATGTATAGCAATGTGGTTCCTATGTCACCGATGACACCGGAAGAACTTTATCTTTATGATTCGACAACAACATGCTATTTGTGTAACAATCAATTTACAGAAACTAAAGTTAAAGTTCGCGACCATGACCATCTGACAGGAGCCTACAGAGGTGCAGCTTGCAACGGATGTAACATCAACTACAAACTACCATCTTTTATTCCCGTGGTTTTTCACAATCTTAGCGGATACGATGGACATTTTATCATTCCCGAATTAGCAAGAGACAACGGTGAAATAGACGTTATAGCACAAACTATGGAAAAATTTATAAGCTTTTCAAAAAAGGTGGGCAAAATTAAACTTAGATTTGTTGATTCTTTTCGATTTATGCCTTCCAGTCTTATGAAACTTTCTGAAAATTTAAGAAGACAAAATTTAATAGAAACAAGCAAAATTGTACCTGCAGAAAAAATGGATTTGGTTCTTCGGAAAGGAGTTTTCCCGTATGATTACATCGATGGACTACATAAATTTCAAGAAACGTCACTTCCTCCACCAGAAGCTTTCAAAAGTAAACTTACCGATTTGGACATTTCACCTGAAGACTATCAACACGCATGCAGAGTTTGGGACGAATTGGAAATGAACACTCTGGGAGATTATTCTGACTTTTATGTAAAACTTGATGTGACCCTTCTCTGCGATGTGATGGAAGAATTTAGAAAAACCTGCTTTGAAGCTTACGGATTAGACCCTCTTCATTCTTATACTTCTCCAGGACTAGCTTGGCAAGCTATGCTAAAAGAAACAAAGTGCAACCTTCAATTATTAACAGATATTGACATGGTGTTGATGATCGAATCGGGCGTTAGAGATGGATTGACCCAAAGTGTTACTAGACATGTTAAAGCTAACAACAAATATCTTCCAAACTACGATAAAGAAAAACCATCAGTGTTCTTAGGATATTTCGATGCCAACAATTTATACGGATGGGCCATGTCTAATCCACTTCCTTTTAGAAACTTTGAATGGGTTAATCCAGACTCTATTGGTGATATTTCGCAAATTTCAAAAGACGGAGACACCGGATGCATATTGGACTGTGACTTTGAATATCCAGAACACTTGCATGATCTTCATTACGATCTTCCGCTCCTTGCAAAAACAGAAGTTTCACCAATTGGCAAACATCCAAAATTAATGATGACTCTTGAAAATAAACAAAGATACGTAGCTCACTTTTGGGTTGTTCAACAAGCACTCCAATTGGGTTTACGTATAACCAAAATTCATAGAGTTTTAAAATTTTCCCAATCTTGCTAGGTAAAACCGTACATTGATTCAAACACCAGAAGAAGAGCAGCTGCAACATCAACATTTCAAAAGGACTTTTTTAAATTAATGAATAATGCGATATTTGGGAAAACATTGGAAAACAAAAGAAAACACAAAAATGTTAAATTAATTACAGATCCTATAAAACTAGAAAAACTTGTACAAAAACCAAACTTTTGAACATCCGTTATCATCAATGAAAACCTTGTGGCAGTATCTATGAAGAAGACAAGCGTGAAAATGGATCGTCCGTTGTACGTTGGAATGTCAATCTTGGATATTTCCAAAACCCACATGTATGATTTCCACTACAACAAAATGGTCGCCTTCTACGGTAGAGATAACATCGGAATCGCCTACATGGACACGGACGCTTTCATCTACTGGATTCTTACTGAAGATATGTATTTGGATCTTCGAACATTTGTTCACAAAAATGAATTTGATTTTAGTGACTATCCAAAAGATCATTTAAATTATGACAATGATCGGAACAAAAAGAAACTTGGAAAATTTAAAGACGAAGCAAATGGAATTTTACTGAAAGAACTTATTGCACTAATGTCAAAATTGTATTCACTACAATTGCATAAAGAAGAAAACAATAATATTAAAAAAGCTAAGGGAGTAAAAAGTTTGTATCTTAAGAAGAATGTAAATTTTGAACACTACAAGCAATGCTTATTTGAAGAAACGACTATAACTGCAAAATTCAACACCATCAGAAGTTTCAACCATCAACTGTACAGCGTAACAGAAGTGAAAAAAGCACTCTGCTCCAATGATGACAAACGACACATTCTTCCAGATAAAATTCACACTCTACCATTCGGCCACTACTCTCTCAATCCTATCAATGAGTAAAAAGAAAAATAAAAAAAGAAAAAAAATAAAAAAAGAAAAAAACAAAAAAAAAGAAAAAAAGAAAAAAAGAAAAAAAAGAAAAAAAGGAGAAATTACAGCATGCTCGCCGTGATTTCCCCTTTTTTTTAAATATGTTGAAATGACCTTGAACTATAAAAGCGGATGCAGAAAAAGAAACACTCAATACTAACTTGACTTTGTTAGTAAAATCATCATGACAGACTTAAAGGAAAAGATTGTTAATGAACTTCATAAACCTGCAAGAATAAAGTTTCCACGACGAAATACTGTTGTAAAAGGAATAAATGATTTATATCAAGCAGATTTAATTGAAATGCAACCGCATAGTAAAATAAATAAAGGATTTAAATACATACTTACGATTATTAATTGTTTTACTAAAGTTGCAGATGCTTTGCCATTAAAAGACAAAACTGGTAATAGCATAACAAAAGCTATGGAAGTAGCTATAAAAAGAGATAAAAATAAAATTAAACATTTACAAACTGATGATGGGAAAGAATTTTTTAATAAACCTTTTGCCTTGTTAATGAAAAAATATAACATAAATCATTATTCCACAAATTCTGAGAAAAAGGCAGCTATAATTGAAAGATTTAATAGAACCTTAAAAGGTGCAATGTATAAAATGTTTTCGAAAAGAGGTTCTTACGTATGGGTTGATATCTTACCAAAATTAATAAGCGATTACAACAACAAGTTTCATAGAACTATCGGTATGGCACCTAACAAAGTGAATAAGAAAAACGCTAAACTAGTTTTACAACGAATTAAAAAAAATACACAGCCAAAAGCGGAACAAAGAAAACCAAGAAAATTTAATGTAAATGATAAAGTTCGAATTAGTAAATACAAAGGAGTGTTTACTAAAAAATACCTGCCCAATTGGACAAACGAAGTTTTTACAGTGTATAAAGTACAACCTACTGTACCGGAAACTTATATTTTAAAAGATAACAAAGGAAATTTGTTACAAGGCGGTTTTTACGGACATGAATTGTTAAAGTCAACAGTAGGCGATGTTTATCTTGTTGAAAAGGTGTTGCAAAGGAAAAAAGACCAAGTTAAAGTACGTTGGTTGGGGTTTGATAAAACTGAAGATTCGTGGATACCTATAAAAGATTTGATTTAGTTTTAAATCAACTTATTTACTCTTCTGCCTTTGAATAAGATGGAGATTGTTCACCATAAAGATAAATTTAATATTAATGACATTGATGATTTAACCGTAGATAACGTTAAAATCAACAATGGTAAACACGGCAGTTTATTTCCAAACACTGTACGATGTATAGTCAGCGGTCCTTCAAACTGTGGCAAAACTAACGTTGTGTTTAACTTAATTACAAACACAAAAGGATTGCGATTTAATAACCTATATATTTTTTCAAAGTCCTTACATCAACCAAAGTATCAATTGTTGGAAAAGATCCTGACTGATGTGCCTGATGTTAACTATTACAAATTTAATGCTAGTGACAGTGTTATGCAACCAGACCAGGCTAAGCCGTATTCTGTATTTGTATTTGATGATGTATCTAGTGAAAATCATGATACTATTAGAAACTATTTTGCCATGGGAAGACATAATAATATTGATAGCATATATATCGGACAAACATATAGCAAAATTCCAAAACAACTAATTAGAGACAATGCAAATATTTTAGTTTTATTCAAACAAGACGATACAAACCTAAAACATATATACAACGATCATGTAAATGCTGATATGTCATTTGATAAATTCAAAGAGCTTTGTGGAAAAGCTTGGGCGGAAAAATATGGATTTTTGGTAATTATGAAAGATGAAGCTATAACAGATGGTCGTTACCGCATAGGTTTTGATAAATTTGTTTTAATACATTAATTAACAACATTATCGTACAAGTCTCCATGGTGTAAACATGGTTAATCAGGAAAAGCTATTAAAAGAAATAAAATCACTTAGTGATTCTATTAGACATAAAAACAGAGCGTTAAGATTAGGAATAAGTGAAAGAGAGAAATTTCTGGAATCAACATTTAAACCTATTACTGAGCCATTAAAACAATTAGGACAAAATGTTAAACATTCAACATTTAATTTTTCCGGAGATGCTATTTTACCCATTTCAAAATTTGAACAAAAAGAAGAATATGAAGGTGATACAAGTTTTACACAACAAGGAGAAACAACTGAAGAAGAAAGCGAACTAGGTGAAGAAACGGATGTTTTAACAGAAAAAGAAGGTCTTTCTACAAGCGAAGAACAACAAGAAGAAGAAGAGCCTATTAATCCATCCAACTTGAGCAAATTGGGCTCGGATATTGCGTATAAAGGGCCGCTTGCAAGACAATTTGTATTAAAGATGTTACATTCTGCACAACCAACTCGAAAATATCATACTTTTGGTGCTAGAATAGAAGAAAATGGGCTAATGATTGGAGATAGCAAACTTGATGTAGACGAACATGACAATATTATTATAAATAATAAACAATACAAGGGTACAAAAGGATTGTTTGAACTTATTTTTAAGCCGAAACCTAATAAATATACTAAAAAGGATTTAAACATTTTTAAACAAATATTGGAGGATACAAATGCGCATAAGAAAAATTATTCTAAAAATTTCAATGTTCATAGAAATGCATCAGAAAAATATAAAACTATTATTGCTAAACTTTTCCCACCAAAAAGAAGGGAACCCATAAAAAGAAAATCATTATCTTCTGCTGAAATAAATATTTTACATAAAAGAAGAAAAACAAATCAATCAAGTTTATCAGGAAAAGGATTATTAAAAAACTTGTAAGATACTAATATAATATACTACAACGATATAAACAAATTGGTTGACAGAATGAAGTTGATATATGAAGCTAAACAAGCCGGACATAGTGGTTTAGAAAATGAATGGGTAGCTTTGGTCGGCGAACTGCGAAATCGAGGAGTAATTGCATAAAAAAATATGAGTATATATAATACAAGTATAACTGATTAAATATTCAGCATAACCATGAGTGTGGATAAGTTTGGACGGTATTCCGAAACTGGAAGCAAATCAGGATCTTATGGAAAAAGAGGTGGTTTACCACTAACATCCGATGGAGATTATGATATAAATAACAAACGTTTAAAGTTTGTAAATGATCCAAAAGATGATAATGATGCGGTAAATTTTAAAACTTTAAGAAGTGAAACATTACCTAGCTTAAAGCTTCAAAATGAAGTGTATAACGCTAATTTTTATAGAATTGTAAATCTTCCAAAACCAATAGATAAGAATGATTCGGTAAATAAAGAATATTTAATGTGGTACATAAACCAAACCTTACGATATGATCCTAGGAGTAATAATAAAGTATATGATGCAAAAGATCTTAGAATAGCCAATATAGCAGATCCTATTAATGATCAAGATTCAGTTACAAAAAAGTATTTACATTCAGTCATCCCTGAAAAAACAGATAAATTTTCCTTTTACAACTTTGTAATACATGATATTGGAGACCCTAAAGATATGAAAGATGCTGTAAACCTTCAATATCTTACAGATCATTGTATTACGCATGATATTAATACAATTGATTGCAAAAATAAAGTGTTAACTAACGTTAAGGAAGGAACTGCAAAATCAGATGCAGCTACAATAAGTCAAATAATGAAATCAAAAAATAAGAAATGGGATGCTGATGCAAAAATAATTACTAATGTTAAAAAAGGGTCGGATGAAACTGATGTAGCAACAATTGGACAAGTTCCTGTATTACAAGAAGGCGGCCGACAAGCCTTTGATTGTAAAGGGAGACCACTAACCAATGTTGGAACAGGAATAGGAGACAGTGATGCAGTTACAGTAGAAGAATGGCGTAAAAGAAGCCTAAGAAAAGATAGGCATAAGGAATATTTTAATTGTGAATACTTGCGATTAAGCGCCTTAGATGATCCTCACAACTTTAATGATGCTGTTAATGTAAATTATATTGTAAGACTCTTAAGTGTAGTATTATATGATGTGTATAACACAATAAACCCTATAAAATCTTATCAAAAACTACATTGGGTTAAACAAAATGTTATGGAAAAATATTTTTTAAATAAGGAAACTAATAGTTTAAGATCTTCTAAAAATAATGATGAAGAAGATACAATCCTACCGCAAGGCTGGAGAACACTTTATTACCCATAAACATACTTATAAATAAACAATGTCAAAGGATAAGTGCATCATTCATTATAAAGCATTTATAAAATAAACAAGTATCGGCATTTCCTTTCACTATAAAAGACCATGTTGAAAGTTCAACGCATCAGTCATAATCGACACGTTATAAAGAGAGGAAGAGGAATATCATCAACAGCACTTTCTCTTATTACTAAGCCGGTTGGAGCTATAGTTAATAAAGCTATCGATTTATTACCTGTAGAACTACATTTACCAGGAGGTTATCAATATTGTGGTCCTGGAACAAAATTGAAAAAAAGACTTGCTAGAGGAGATCTTGGAATAAATAAACTTGATCAAGCCTGCAAACAACACGATATAGCATATTCAAAGTTTGCAGATACTAAAAATAGATCAATAGCGGATAGAGCACTTGCTGAAAAAGCTTGGCAAAGAGTAACATCCAGTGACGCTAGTATCGGTGAAAAAGCAGCAGCTTTAGCGGTATCAGCAGCAATGAAGGGTAAAACGATGTTTGGAGGTGGAAAGAAGAAAGGAGGTGGAAAAAGGAGGAGAAAACCTGCAAAGAAACGTGGAGGAAATATAAGAAGAAAACGACGATCCACCGCAGGTAAAAATAAAAAGAAACAAACAATATGGTCAATGATAAAAAAAGGAGGAGGATTATACCTAAGACCGTATCGTGTGTATTAAACAGATAAAAACAATTACTAATTCCAAATAAAGAATTAACAGATAAAGAATTAATTACTTATGTTTCTTGTTTAAAAATTCCATTTTTTAGAGGAGTGTTTATGAAAGATGCATTACCTGTTAAAATTTGGAAAAACGAAACCGGAATAGTAAATTTAGATAGTAAAGGATCAGGCACTCATTGGGTATGTTATAAGAAACTAGGATCAACTATTTACTACTTTGATAGTTTTGGTAATCTCCCACCACCAAAAGAACTACAATATTACTTTAAAACAGCTAAAAATGTACTATACAATTATAAAAGAGAGCAACCTGATGATACGGTAATCTGTGGACATTTATGTTTAGATTTTTTAACAAAAAGCGTTAGTCAACTTTAAGATGTCTTCCTATACAGTATCATTAACTGGAACTTCATCTACTTTGCGAAGTGTTCTTTTCCCTGCGTTACGTTTGGAAAAAAGATAAATTATGGGAAGCCGCATTATTAGATATAACAACTTATAATTCTATTCCCAACGTTACTGAAAATGTTAATGACAAAATACATTATTACCAAACAAAAGATAAAAATACAAACAAATATTCAGGTATACAAGTATTTAGTTTACCCACTGGAGCATATGAAATTGATGATATAAATGAAGCGATACAAAATCATATGGAAAAAAATAACCCATATGGACTTACAGCATTCAAATTTTTGGTTCTGCAAAATTTGTCACATGAAGAAAATTCAAATTTTCCAAAATCCTTGTTTGATATCTGGTGCTCCCTATTATGTGAGTACCGTAAAAAGACACTCCATAATGATTTCAACATGGAATTCGTTCATGATGTAGCAAGAAAATACGACACAAGGTTATTTGCCAATCTTGATGGACATCCAAACCAATTAGTGCATGACATATTCACGTTGTGGCTGCCGGTTGTAGTTCGCAGGTGTCTTCGGAGAAACTGGAGCAGGGACCTCCTCGGGTGACAAAACCCTGATGACCCAGCTGAAAGAGGACGACTACTGAGTCTACTCTTTTAATTTTATTTATTTCATGTTAATGTTTTACCTTTTGTAGCACATTTGCTCGTTGTTTCTTATTGTAAATAGTTGCACATAAAAAATTAAAGACAACAAATCTTAAAAATGAATAAATATAGCTAGAGTATTTTTATGGTACAACAGATGCACAGACGTTTATTTAATGCAGCTGTATATTACGTTACAACTAACTCCTATCACCGACTTTTGACAGATCAACAGGCCACAAAATGTCATGACGTAGATCCGTGTAGTTCAGATGCAGACGCCTCCAACTCCAGTTCAGCCGATCAGATGGCTGGATTCAATCCCATTGGCAAAACTAATATACTAAAATGAAAATCATACTAACCGCGGTACATTTATAATTTCAAAATCTGACCGTGTAATTTCTTACCTCGATTGATCTTATGGTTTTGAAATGCAACGAAAGTTTTCCTAGTCGTGGTATAGACTCGAGATATTGTTATGCGATTCGACCGGGAGAATTGTATTAAATCCGGTTTTCCATACAAAAAGGATTGGCGTGGTATCTCCAGTATAGATTCTAATCTCAAACAAGCAACAATTCATATGGCGAGCGGCTAGCAACGCGAAAAAAATGTCCAACCTGTCCAGGCAACGAAAGCGACACTAAGGTCACTGAATTCCGCTCGCTTCTTGGGACGGAGGAAACCATCACTGCCACCAAAATTACCAGTCGACAAATAAATGCTACCGGAAATCTAATCAAACGTTGCCGCTCACCTCCTGCCATTCGCAATGTACTTGAGGCCTTGGAGATATTTGACGGGCGCGCAATGTCCGAGCAATTTCCTAAAAATGCCATATGCCCGAGAAATTTTCCAGTCCCATCCAAGAAAACACTTCTTTACGTTTTTTGCAATTTTTCATATGTTTGGGGGGCTTGAGCCCCCTGAGACCCCCCTGGGTACGCGCCTGCATATCTCTTCAATATATATACATTTACTGCACAAATAAAATAAAGTCAAAGTTTACAAATAAAAATATTGCCGTAAAATATTGTGATGGAACAGAATAAACGGATTTTATTAACTTAAAAGCAGCGTTCGCAAAACAAAGGGATTATTTCGAATGGATTCATTCGAATGCATCATCGAAAGCATTCGAAACGGAGCTTTTCGAAAATGAAATTCATTCGAAACCCAACCATTCGAAAACCGGAACATCTCGCAATCGCCCATCACTAGCCATAGAGTTTGCTGAGGCATCGAGGCATCACTCAGTACGTTGTATTTCCGAAAGGCACATCTCCGACAGTCATAACTTCGAAAGACCAATACTCCGAAAGCATATCTCAGAAAGAGCACAACTCCAAAAGTCATAATTCCGAAAGGCAGTGCTCCGAAAGCACATGTCCGAAAGGGCACAACTCCGAAGGGAATTACTCCAAAAGAACTTGGTGTTAAGATTTTCGGAAATGTGCATTTTCGGAAAAATGTTTTTTGAGTAGTGCCTTTCGGAGGTATGACTTTTGGAGTAGTGAGTTTCGGAATTATGCATAAAAAAATACGTTTGAAAGTTAAAAATCAGATCAATGCCAAGAAGTTATAAAATACATATATTATTAGAAAAGCATATCTCTGAAAAGTCACTATTCCGAAAGCACAACTCCGAAATAGCACTACTCCGAAAGCATAGCGCTCCGATAGAGCACTATTACAAATTTTTTTCGGAGATATGCCTTTCGGATCAATGAGGGCTTCCAGTTACATGCAAGGAGGTAATATTATTATGCTGCAGTAGCTGGAGGTAGCACTCTGTAGCAAAACAGCGCGCGCAGCGTGCCGGATGTTTAGAGCGAAATGAGTGCCATGCATTGTTTCGAAAGTCATAACTCCGATAGGCATATCTCCGAAACAAAATATGTGTTTTCTAAGGCATAACTCCGAAAGGGCATATCTCCGTAGGTCTTAAGCTAAGTTTACACTAGCATCTAAAAGTTGCGTCACTTGGACACTCTAATTAACATTGTTGTTATGCCGATACAGGTTTACCAAAAACAGCTGTGTTAACACTTCAATTGTTACAACACATTATTTATCATTGGAGGGATGCAGTTTTAAATGGCGACACAAATATTTGTAAAAACAAATATTTGTGTCGTCACTCAAGACTGCATCCCTTTAATGATAAATAATGTGTTGTAACAACTGAAGTGTTAAAACAGCTGTTTTTGGTAAACCTGTATCGGCATAACAACAATGTTAATTAGAGTGTCCAAGTGACGAAACTTTTAGATGCTAGTGTAAACTAGGCTTTAACTCCGAAAGGCACTGCTCCGAAAGCGTCTCTAAAGAACGACTCATTTTAATAGATCAATCATGAGAGTCGATCTCTAACTCGAACTTGATTCCATTCTACTTATTCTCGCCATACAGTAACTAATATTGGTTGATATAATCCAATAGATGTTTATTGATCTGTAACATGTAATATTCTAATAAAATTTTATGTAAAGTACTGTTTAAAAAGATTAGCGTTTTACAGTAGAGCGCCGATCGTCCGAACTAATTGGGGACAAGGGTTGTTCGGATAACTGAATATTCGGATAATCGAACATGAAAAGACAACATTTTAAAATCATATATGTAACGTAATTCTTAATTGTAAAAAGGCTAAAAAATGATCAAACAAAAATTATTCACTTAATTTTATTATGAAATCTATCAGAATACATTGATATTCCGGCACAACGGGAGTTTCGGTTGGCGCGCGAATTTGAATTCCTTGAGAAAAATGTTCAAAATATGAATTATTACGGCGTTTGGTTAACCGACGGTTCGGATGATCGACGTTCGGATAATCGGCACTCTACTGTATCTTATTTTTCATCTTATTCAAATCTTCAAAACTACGCATAACATGACGTATGTTTACATGAAAAAATTCTGATTCGAACCCATGACTCTCGATTTTTGGAACACCCTGTACTTTAAAAAATTTAAAAATATTGTTATGTTGTTCCTTGGGGTCGATTTAGTGAGGAATGATTTTGTTTCATCTACTAGTTTGTCAGCAACCCGTTTGAGACACCCTATACAGGGGTGCTGAAAAGTCCCGGAACGGCTAAACATTTTTTGAACCGAATTGGTTTGAGAAATCAAACTTTGCACATTCACTCCTTATGTATAAACACTACTTTCTGAGGTGTTTACTGACTCTTGGCCCCCAGTGGGGGACGGCCCACAAGGAGTCGGTACAAAATCTTAAATGTAAGCATTGGTGGATATGCACATCATTTTAAAGGGCTAATCAAGTGGAGTCCAATGCCGCAAACCGCATCTCAAAAGGTTTATTCAATACAAAATGGCGGCTGATCGAAAATCTAAAGGAAATACACAGTGTTCGCTTAAAGATAGTTTAAAAATTGTTTACAGACTACGTCTGAAAGATCCAACTCCGGAATTGTATGTCAGACCTAAAATTCTATATTTTAGGGTACCTAAGAGGTTATTACCTCCAAGGGGGGATGGCCCACAAGGAGTCGGTACAAAATCTTTAATGTAAGCATAGGTTGCAGTGGCGAGGCGTGCGGTCATCTACAGATTCGCCGATGACTAACTCAATTTTAAAAGTAAATATTTTAGATAAAACTACAAATAACATGTTAGAATGTTAGAAGCCTAAATGTCTATTACTTTCAACAGAAAATCATAAATTTTCGGAGTCACGTCGGGGATCGATTCCCGAATCCCGGCCTCCGGTAGGTTGGCGTGTCCCCCTCGTTCATTGTCAGCAGCCCCAGCCTGGATGCCATCTCCAACATCAACCTTCCTCGGGTGTCTGTATGTGGCATCCCCCACTCTCTCGCTCTGGCGTTGAAGTCGCCGGCCAGGAGACACGGACCGGCGATCGCTCGGATCGCGTCCTCCATGGCCTCCAACTTCTCCGTGAATCGTGGAATGCTGTCATTCGGGGAAAAATAACAGCTCACGAACGTGACTCCGTTGCTTGTGATCCAGGCGAAATTTTAGCCGTTCCCACTTCTTTCGATGGGGACCACGCGCGGGTCGGGCACCCACAGCGCAGCCCATCCTGTGCGGTCAGGGAACCATAGTGAACCTTTAGCCCTGTGAGGCTCGCTCACGAAGACGAGTGATGTCCCAGTCTCCCGAACGATTTGGTCCATCAGGGAGCTTGCCGCGATGCTCCCGTTTAGGTTTCCCTGGATGACCCTCAGCGTCCATGCCTGTCCAGTCTTCTTTGAGACCAAAAGGTCTCTGAAGGTCCGACAAGCGCCGGAGCCTTGGACATGATCCGACGGTCGGCCGTCGGTTGCCTTCTTGGAGGCCTCGCACGAGGGTGCCTGGCTACAAGCGGACGACTTGTGCCCGACACCACCACATTTCCAGCATGCCTCGCTGCGGTCCGGACCTTTGCACTCTCGTTGAACGAGGCCGTACTCCAAACAGCGGAAGCATCGTGGGATCTCTACTCGAGTTCGCACTCGGCAGACAACCCACCCGACCTTGACCTTGCCCCTTTGCAGGAGCTTCTGGCCGCTTGAGGCGTCGAGATCGACGACCGCCAACCTCTGCTCACGGGCGTTGGGTTTGGTCAGGAAGACGTTGAAGTCTGCCGTCTCCTGGCCCAACTCCCGCTTCAGAGCGTCACTCACCTCGTCCGATGTGGAGCACGAATCGAGATCCATGATCTCCACACGCAGACGAGGGGCGACGCTCTTGAGCTTGTCGCCGAGCGCCGACTTCACCGACTCGGCAAATCGGGTCTGACCATGGCCAGAACCCAGCTCGATGAGCACGCCGCCGTCGTTGGTCCTGCGGAGTCTGCGGACCTCCACACCTGACTGCTCGGGTTGGACGTCCGCAGCTTCCCAACGACGTCGGCGTAGGAGCGACCTTGCCCCGGTTTGATGATGAGGACGTTCCTCATCTTCGACCCAGAGCCGGTCGCCCTCGGCTTATTTGCCCTAGCGGGGGCACCGCGAGGCGGCACCTCTTGGGTGGCAGCCCGTCTCTTCTTCTCCCTCCTCCGGGCGGACTTTGACTTCACCTGAGTAAAGGGGACGCTACCAAAGTCGGACAGCGCCAAATCGGGACTGTTTAAAATTCCCAAAACACCAAAGTCGGACAGTGCCAAAGTCAGACAGCGCCAAACCCGGACTGTTTTGAAACAGTCTCGATTTGGTGGGAGCGTCAGGTGCCAAACCGGGACTGTTTCATTTTTGCACAGAAACGTCAAAGTCGGACGGCGCCAACTCAGGACTGTTTTGAAACAGTCCCGATTTGGCGGGAGCGTCAGGTGCCAAACCCAGACTGTTTCATTTTTGCACAGAAACGTCAAAGTCGGACAGCGCCAAACCCGGACGGTTTTGTTTTTGAACCTTACTGTACCGGGCTCCTCCCCTTTGTTCTCATTGGCTCGCTGTAAAGGGGACGATGACAATGGGCTAGTATTGCGATTTTAAATTATCAGATTGTATATAATTTAAGAATAATTTTACGTTTAATCCAACCCTTTTCTCGATCATAATTGGTTTTTCTGCACTCATTGTTGAATAATGTAATTAATTTCCTTTTGAACTAAATATGCTACGTAATTTATTAAACATTAATTTTACAATCTCAAGAATTTTAATTGTGTTTCATTTTTTACCCTCTGTAGTTAAATATGAGGTAGGCAGAATTTTAATATTAGCCATTAATGGGCCAAAAATGTGATTTTTAATTTAATTGAATTTAACTGGATTTTTAATTGTGATTGAATTTAGATTGTATTAATTTAAATTGATAAAAGTTAAATACAACCTATTTTCGACAATAAATGAAAAATATCCTATTTGGTAAATTCATTTCTTCATACAAAAAAATGAATAAATCCTATACCCGTACTTAAATCATGAGCAATAAATATATGAGAATACTCTTGCTTGCTCAATTATCTTAAAAACGGCTACCAGGATTACCTTAAAAGTCTTGAAATATCTAATTTCTGACTTAAAAAAGTCTCATGTAGGTTACTTAGCTAGAGAAATTCTAATAAGTTAATGAATTTCATTTTAAAGTCGAAACACTTTACATTTGAAGTTGCCATGATAGCAACCAAATAAACAAAAAAATAAACAAACAACCTTACTGCACAGTACAGCTGTATACAAACTATACAGCCATGTAGGACAAATACGGCATGTGGGATAAAGTTCGCATGGAGCAATAAAAAATGTGCATTTATAAAAATTGTGACACTAACATGTTTTATAGTAATTGGATGAAGTGGTAAACATGAAATGATACCTACCAAGGCTCGGACCACAAGGTTCTCATTATATAAACACATTAGTCCTTTTTGGACCATATAAGTTCCAAATTTATTTTTCGGATTTATAAATACTGTATGTAAATATTTAAAGCCTTTTTGTTAACGGTCAGGTATTGTCTGTTAAATGTATAGGTTCTAGAATGTATGTTTGGCAATTTAGAAAATTCAAAAAGGAAAACGTAAAATATATTTATAAAATATATCTATAATAGCATAGTCTATAAAATAAGTAGGTGCCCATTCAAATATTTTCATCCAATGTGATTTACCAAAGTACTAAGGTATTTTAAATAACAACAAAACTTACACAGCAACTTTATTTATTATATAAATGAATTGGAAATAACTGCTGGAGTACCACAAGGATCGGTTTTAGGTCCAGTCCTTTTTATAATATAATTCAATAATATTAATGAATCCGTGTCAAACTCAAATTTATGTTTTTTTGCTGTAGACACAACAATAATTATAAAAGACCATGATAAATCTAACCTTGAAATTAAAAGTTATATAAATTCACATAACATTTTGCAATGGTTTAAAAAAATGAATTTTCAATTAATATCGAGAAACGAAATACATAGCAACATGACAAAACACAAAATACACAATTTCAAAACAACACATAGAACATAGAATTTTCAAAATAAATGGAATCAAATTATATAATAAATTACCATCACATCTACAAAAAGAAAAAGAAATTAAAGATTTTAAGAAAAAATTGAAAATGATTCTCATGGAAGGAATATTTTATAATGTTGAAGATTTTTTAAAGAAAATATTGAAATAACATTAAGATATTGAAACTAGGAAGATGTACAAAAAAAATGAAACAAGGAACAAGTTGTGGTAAAGTTATTCAATAATACAAAAATGGTTTAGATACCTTCTGACGTCAAGTGATCCTAGAGTAGTCGTTTGGCTACTGCAGTTTCAATCCAACTAAAAAAGTCGTAGTCCAACTGCAGTAGTCGTTTGCTACTGCAGTTTTACAATAACTAAAAAAGTGATTCGGTGGCTAACGACAGGAAATAATACGAAGAACATGTTCAATCAAATAAAGGAAACTATATCCAATGAAAACGCCAAAAGCCCATTAAATACACCTACAGAGGGAGGAACGGTACATTCCATCAGGTCCACTCAAGAATTCTAAGGGCATTTGAAAATATTTTTTGAACACCTGCCTCTCGGGAAACCCCAACGCAGCAAGAAAACTGTTATGTACTTCCGCCCTTCTACGTAGAGTTCTATTACATTCCAGATTGATCGTTGAACACCTAATAAGGTTGAATCTCTTTTTCAATTAATTTGTTAAAAATGTTAGTTTTATTTTAAAAACGTGGGTACAAATCCTGGTGTACAATTTTGGGGTCGGACTTAAGAAGCCAGGTTTAATTGGATTTATACCAATTATACAACTGTTCAGACAACCGTGAAACGACAGTTTATTAAAATTCATAGTAATTTATCCGTCCTAAAAGTTCGCGCCCAGAATCGTACCCCCTGATCTGTGACGTCAAAATGACGTAGGCGTTTTTTCTGTGGGTGTACAAAACCGGGGGGTAAAATTCCGGCGACCCATCCGTCGGCCAATAATATTATAGTAACAATATTACAAGATCGTGCCACAATCATTCTACGCTTATCTCTCATTCATAAATTGGCTTAAAATACCTTGTAGGTCACCATTTAAAGGAAAAATATTGAAATAGTATCAAAAGTATAACAACAAAATGTCACATGTTTTATTGAAGCAATGAGTAAAAACTGTAGTAAAATATTATCTGATTGAATTTCGACCTTTCGACCCGTAGGCGATCTCTAATATTTATAATAATAAAGCCATCGATCTTTATTTAGAGAAAATCCTTGGAAAAAATCAAATTTATGTTGGTAGTCCACAGCGTGATCGCTTGAAACTCATCTAATTTCAGTAAATTAGATGAGTCAGATTCAGATTACAGCGAGGGTTCTTTCAGAGAAAGTTGTTAGACCCAATTTTACTGTATAGCTTGATAAGAACTAAAGATATAGGTCTTTAACCAAAGAATAATCTTTGAAATAATGAATGTTAGTTGGAATTTTATAACACGCCTAAAACATGTCCGATTTAATTTACTTGTCCAATTGCACATTTGAATTGATATTTCTGGATTTACTATGAAAGAAACAAAATTGGAGTTCTAGTTTCTCTATAAAGCGTACATTTTCTTCAAACGAAGGCTATTAATTACAATTCAACATTTGAATATTGGGTTTTATTTTCCAATTCAATTTATGTATTGAACTACTACATTGTTTCAAAACTCAAAACTACTCTTAAATATTTCTTTAATTTCTATTACAGCGCTATGGTATAGTACGGTATACCGTAGTATGGTATAGTATAGTAAGGATAGTACAGTACTATGGTGAGAAATAGAACCCTTCCATATTCCTTATACGGATTTACAACTAATTTAATAGCAAAAGGGTTTTAATTTTATTAGTTAGATTTTAATTAAATAGATTTTTGTGCTTACTCAGCTTAAAACCTAGGTTTTAAAACAAAGCTAAAAAAGGATTGGAAAATTTATTTTTTTCAAAAGTTTCAAAGCGTATAACACATACTCGGCATACAAGTTAAGTAATATTTTATTCTCTAATTCCAATTTAATTTCTTGAAGTGAATTAACTAGGTGTATACTGTTTATTAGTTGGCTGCACAATACGGAACTTGGAGTGGCTGCTCAATTTTTAAAATATAACTAAGTTTGAAATTTTAGTTAGTAATAGTAAGTTCTGCAACATATTTATATTGCGAATTTAAAGGTGCTGCTATACATACACGTCACGTACGTCCACACGGGGCCATAGAAGGCATATACGGTCCCATAACTGCTATGGCCCCGACGTCCACATACGGCCAATACGGCGATTCCGGAGAGGGTTCTATACATATTCACATTCGCACGGTACGTAACGTCCTCGATCGCATGCGCACATGAGGATGCGACATCCAAAGACGCGGTGAAAAGCGGATTAAATAAGTACCCCTGGCGTGAGAATTAAGTATATATGAAATACAGATAAATATAATAAATATAATTTTTTTTGTTACATGCTTAATAAAACACAAGGTATAAACTTAAGGTTTGCTGTTACTCTAACGTTTGATATTGACACTTTTATATATTCGTAACCCTTTTATTTTAAAGGGGATACATCTTACTGACATTTATAAGATATTATAAGCGATAAGCATCAATATAATTAATATAAATAATGAACGCCAAAAACAGCACTTTGTACAGTTTTAGTATAAAATTTGCTTTCATAACAGCCAGTGCCGGACTGGCTGCTCTGTAGGCCCTCGGCAAAAATTTATCGTGGGCCCCCCCCCACTTGCGAATGTTTTACACCCCATGTAATATAAAAAACTTTTTTGAAACTCATTATTCTCTATACATTTAGCATACATTTATTAATATTAACATAAGGCCAACGAAATGTGGAAAATAACTACCCGTTGACACTAGGAAATTAGGTTATAAAATGGTAATGCGTATATAATTTCATAGAAATATATTTATTAAAGGTTATTTAAAAACAATAATTCTACGTTAATATATTATTAGACAAAATGTTGATGTGTGTCAATTTCTTACAAACACATATAAGATTATATCTTAAAGACCATAATTATGATGTACATTGTACACTACTAGTTTCTTCGAAAACATAAATATTTTCAAAAAACCAGTATACGATTATTTTTAAGTGCATAACATAACAATATGATTACATTATCAATATGTTGATTGTTGAATGTAGGCTATCTAACGGCGACATAAAGAGTCTCAACCCATGGTCATAACTAACTAAATCACACTATTAACATTTTCTTAAGCTCTTCACTTGAGCAAGCTATTTCGTTGATTATTATAGCCTCTCTACGTTCTTAAACTAGTCCATCTCGCAGTTCATCAGAATTAAATTAATTAGAAGATCTTGGGCCAAAGAATTTATTAACTTATTTTTTACAATTTTAAGTTTTGAAAAACTCTTTCACATGAAACCTGAGTGCATGATATTGTAAGCAGGTATTTGTAAACAGAGTACAAATTGTTAAATAGGCCTGTTTGAGATGACAGATGGTACAATACAGCAAAGGCACACGATAAACATTGGGCACACCGTAACTTCTCTTCGGTCTTACATTGATGTTTCTCGTCATCATTACTAAGCAATTGATCATCAAAATTACTGGTACTATTTTTATCTAAAGAAAGCTTAAATACATCGTAGTTTGCAGCAAACTGTTGCAGTTCCGTAATAAGTTTGGACTTGTCAACTTTTGCCACACATGCTACAGTAGTTAATGCATCAGACTCAGACTCAGTAATGTATTGATTGATGTTTCGCAATTGTTTGAAGTTTTTAGGATCCAAAACAGCACAATTCTGTGATAAGTTCTCATTGTTTACAAAGCGTTCTTCAATGCTGTTTGCAGCACAATCTAAAATATTGAAGTACAGAGTTTTAAACTTTTGGGTAGCTGTCATGGAATCAGATTCATTCTCGGCAAGTTCTCCTGAAATTTCCTTTTTTTCCTCATTATTTTTTTTTTTTGGGAAAATCCACTTCCACTCTAATTTTTCCATCCTTCTAATCCATTTCCTTCCATGTTTGCACTAATACATGAAGTATACATTTTACACTCTCTTAGTATATCATCAAAATGACTGTCTTCTCTCATGCATTTCCCGGATTTGTTGAAGTAAGCTTTTCACCAATCTCCATGCAACAGAATAATCCATAATTTTACCATTTGGCCTAGACTGTTTATTCATTGTAAGCAATCACACACAGCACACTATTTCACTATTGTATTGTTACTATTTTACTAAGCACTATATTAACCTATAAACTCTTGATCGTGAAGTAAAGAGAGCATCGGCAATAGTAAACCTCTAATAAACACCATGCAGACGACAACCACGCGCCCACTGTTCGCGATCGCGACGTCAACGCCTCACAGCTGATCCTGGTGGCAGGGGCGTTTAAGCAGACAGCTCACGTGGTGATAACGAATAAACAAATACAAAATGTGTTGCCTGTGCTAAACATAGACAAATGTGTGCTGTACAGTAATCTTATAATGTTCATTAGTCAAATTTATCAGCTATCATTTGACAAATAAAATCAAAAATCTCATTTTCAAATAAAAATATTGTGGATTTAATTTTTAAGATCGAAAAAACTGTATTTAAGTAATGTTGTATTTTTGAGGCCCGTGGGCCCCTTGGGGCCGTGGGCCCTCGGCATTTGCCGACCTGCCGACCTGGCCAGTCCGGCACTGATAACAGCCGCTTGGGCGAATGGCATTGATAGAGGCTATAGGCTACACGTCACGTCACGTCGCGTCCCCATTCGGCCAATTCGGCCGTGTAACTAAGAAAATGGACTTGACGTGAAGTTTAGAAAGGTTATTAGAAAGGTCATTCACAGGTACTGAGAACGGACACGACAATCAACAAGCACAAATTAATTCTATCACTTGGAACGGCCAAAACACATTCCGACTGCAACATTCCTTAGAACTATCAGGTCATCCCGGCGTAGTTACCGATGTATTTCCAGGTTGGCCGGAAATATTTGAGTTATTACCTGCCATTCAACTCAAAAAGTCTAAATTCCTTTCTAAAAAGGGGTGGTTATGGAAAAACAATTGTAAATTCTGGTTAATTCGTAGTAAAAATATAAAATGGTTTCAGAATTTTCAGACTTTCCCGTAAGTCACCTCCTTATTCTTAAGACATGCCGCATAAAACATTTACTAAACTCAAGAGTTAACAAAAATGTTGCAGGGATTTTTTTTTTAACAGGGACAGTCAATTGTTTGACATAATAAAATGCCCTAAATATTACCCAGGAATATATTACAAAAACATGTTATCTAACTTGGTCTTGGTAAACCGGATTACTGGCGGATCTAAAAATAGGCCTATATTAAATGACTCATTGCACGAACTCAATTAAAAAACTGCCACTTCATAAACAAGAAAAATCACGAGGACGTTCACCACAGTTAAGAAAATATCGTGTAAACGTATCCAGCTGTTCTGTTTCAAATGTCCCTCGACGGAGGAGCGGGATTCTCATAAAACAACCAATAGAATTTGGGGGTGTGGTTTAAATACAGCGATGGGTGTGGCTAATATGGCGGAGAGTACAGTCAATGACATAAATCGGGATGTGGCCAAAAGTGCTTAGTTCCGTTTGTGCGCGAGGCGCCAAACCGAGACTGTTTTAAAACAGTCCCGATTTGGCGGGAGCGTCAGGTACCAAACCGGGACTGTTTCATTTTTGCACAGAAACGTCAAAGTCAGACGGCGCCAACTCAGGACTGTTTTGAAACAGTCCCGATTTGGCGGGAGCGTCAGGTGCCAAACCCAGACTGTTTCATTTTTGCACAGAAACGTCAAAGTCGGACAGCGCCAACTCAGGACGGAAAAACAGTCTCGATTTGGCGCTGTCCGACTTTGGCACTGTCCGACTTTGGCGCGTTCCCGAGTAAAGCCAACATCCGCCGGTTTCGGGGGATCGGTCGCTTTCTGTGGGACCGAAGCTTTGGTGCCCCCACCCGCAGCTGCAGGCGTCTGGGCACCCTTCGGCTTCCCACCATTCCTCTTTTTCGGAGGAGAAGTCATAAAAGACTTTTCCTCCGTCTTCTTCACCTCCCTCGGCGTCGGGGGAAGCATCTGTGGTGAGGTCATAGTAGACCTCTCCATCCCAGGCCTCTGCACCACCTCCGGCGTCGAAAAGGAAGTCTTGTTCCGCTTTTTGGGCGGCGACGCTCTTTCGACGACCCGGCGTTCAGCCTGGAGGGCTTTCAGCCGGACCGTCCGTGTCTCCTTGATGACGCTGACGGCTTCCTCGATCTTCGTGACGGCCGACCGAACACCATCGACGATGTTCTTCTGGATGGCCATCGCATCGCGGATCTGCCCCAGCGCCGCCACGATCTCCGAGATGGACTCGTCCTCCGCAAGGTCGCAGTCGTCGACCTGCCTTCGGACGATGTCCAGCTCCGAGTCACTCGGCCCGAGAGGCGGTGATTCGTCCCATGGGCTTCTCGGATGCTGCCGCTTCCGATCTCCGTCATTCTTCGGGGTTCCGGTCCCCATGGCCACCGTCTCCGCCGATGGCCCAACCGCCGTAGCTTCGGGCACCGACTTCGAGGCGTCGGCCCTGGAGTCCGGGGACTTGAACGGGGCTGGGGGAGGCGCACCGACCACCAGTGCCTTCCCTCCCCCTGCATCCTCGAGCTTTGGAGCCCCTCCGGAATTCGGGGTCCTCTTCAACCTTGAGCTCCGGCCGAAGGGCGACGGGTCACCCCCCGATCCGGAGCCCAGAACGCTGCTGTTTCTCGCCTGACTCGTCATCTTGTCTTCTTGGTTGATCTGAAAAAAGAAAAAAAAATTAAAAATCAAATCATGAAATTCCGTTTGGGTTTTTTGTTTCCCCGGTCGAAGGGAGCATTGCCAATCGCTCCGAGTGTCTTCCACGGCCCTAGACTGACCTAGTCAGTCAAACCTCTTCGGACACCCATCACCCGCCTAGCACAGTCGCAGGATCAGGAATATGCCCATAGTTCTTAAAACCGCTTCCGACAATTTTGATACACTGCTTTCAGCGTGGCGGGGGTGCTTACTTGCAGCGGCCACCTGCTGAGGCCAATTCGACCTCAGCAGCTCCCCTAGTTTTGGCTCGGAGTTCACAGAAGCGGCATGTCCCCACTAAGCGGCCCACCAAGCACCCCGACCAGAGTACAAGGGGGAGGGCTCAAACCCAGGTGTATGGATGAGCTCAGCACCGGGGCCATTTGCCATGGCAAGCCAGGCGTACCCGGACCCCGAGCCGCCTTCGTGTTTTTAAAAGACAGCCACCCCGCTACCTCTTTTCTACAAGCCTCCACTAGACTGCCCTTTGTTTGTTTTTTTGTGGGTTTTGCGTTTTGTGATTTTTTTGGTTGGTTTTTTTGTTTTTTGTCTTTTTTGTGTTTTCCTTTGACTCCTGAAGGGGCAGGAGGCACTTTCTTCAGGAGACGAGACGGAGGAAAGAAGATGAAGGAATTACACCATGCAGGGCTCGCGAAAGGGGCCCATGCAGGGTCGACGAAGGAAGAGGTGGGCAAGATTAGCCCAGAAAAGAGGAAAGATTGCGAGCTAAGATCCGAAAGAAGGAAGAAGGTCTTAGCTCTGGAAGAACTGCGAGAAGAAGAGTCTCGCAGCTTGGCTCGGGAACCCGGGGCCGCCAAAGAGACACCCGAACAGCCGAAAGCCGACTGCCCCTGGGGGGACTGACTCCCGTTGGGCCATCCCCCCTTGGAGGTAATACCCTCTACGGCACCCTAAAATATAGGTTTTTAGGTCTGACATACAATTCTGGAATTTAATTCCTTCAGACATAGTCTGTAAGCAATTTTTAAACAATCTTTAAGCGAACACTGTGTATTTCCTTTAGATTTTTGATCAGCCGCCATTTTGTAATGAATGAACCTTTTGGGATACGGTTTGCGGCATTGAACTCTACTTGATTAGCCCTTTAAAATGATGTGTATACAGTGGCGGTTTGTGCATAGGAGCACATGAGCACGTGAACCCCCTATGAAAACCCACAAATAATGTTATTTATTAAAATACTTCTATATAAATGCAGAATATCCCAAACAATTAAAAATGACATTAATAAGCAACAGCAAAGAGCGCGCGTTGCACTCGACGTCGTCACTAGAGCCAGAGAGGCGAGACTGAGTTTGGAGCACAGCGCTCCGCGGCTATAGGCGTAGGACGAGTCCATTTGTGGCAGCGGCGGGGGAGGAACCATGATTGCATGGTGCCTTATGGAGCTTCCCTCGGAGCTGCTTCCTAGTGTGCCCATGTGCGTTTTAAAGAGGCTTGATACTTGTTGTTTTTTGGTTCGGATGATGTTAAAGTTTATTAATATAATTATTGTGTGTTTTAATGTTGTTTTCAGTGATAAATATGTTTATTTCAGTAATATGATATACTCTGATTATTGAAAGAAAACAATTGGCGTACCGGCCGCGCGATAGCTGACCCTCTGCAAGCTAATTTACTAAAAGCATGTACAATTATTTCAAACTTGCTAAAAAAACTTGTGTTATATTTTTTAACGAATAAAATTTACTAAAACTTGTGACAAAATATTTTAGTTCAACTTTATGAAATGTTTAACGTACTTAAATACCGATTAGTTTAAGACAACAACTCTAGTATAATACATGATATCATGTATATATTTTTTAACTGTGAACCCCCCCTACATAAACTCACGAGCCGCCACTGTGTGCATATCCACCTATGCTTACATTTGTAATGTTTCATTCGCCTCATCCATATTTGTTATTGTAAATATTATTATTTTCCTGTTTCCTTAGATTAGTTATTGCAAGTTCCACATAATTTATTTAATACTTAACCAAATAAGATAAATACAGATAATAGTTAATTTATTAATGAGTTTTAATGTTCAATACTTGTTATTATTTAGTTTGTCATTTTATCCATCACCCCTCAGAAGATCATCCATTCATTATAAGTTAAGAATATTAAAAATCATAATTATTATTTTAAAATTAATTGTTAGAAAATTTAGATTCTTAAAATTTGAGAAATGATTTATTAATAATAGCCCCACCCAAAAACAACATATCCTTTTAGTAATAATAATAATGTGTGAGAGTTGTAATTAAAAATAATTTCATATAATATAAAATTCAAAATTAAGTCTCATAATTTATACAAAATTCCAGTGACCAGTGAAATGTATTTCTGCATCCTACAAAACATCTGGACAACAATACTATTGTTATACTTGGACACATACCTGAGCATCATTGAGCCTCCAGCACTCAGCAAGAACAGTGTTAAAATGAATTTATAAATTCTGGAGATACAATTCTCCATTTCAAATTAGGCCCAGTTGGACTAAGATTTGCATAGCCTAGTCCTGTTTCAAATAGGGAAATTTGCCTGAGTACCATTTAAAGTCAACCCCTTTTGTCAACATCAAGATTCAAAGTACCAGGTGAAGAAATGTTGTGAGCAGATTTGGTAACCACCATTTTTATTCAACAAGGACTATCATAACTTCCAATTCATCATTTTGATCAAGCCTAATAACTTAATTTATTCCAACTAAATTATCTGAAGATCCTATTCAAGTGAACTTTCTTGTATTCTTTGTGAACTTAAATTGACTCAATTTTCATTAGGCCTATTTTAAATTCTGAGACTATTGGCATATTTTATATCTGTATCAAAATTCAATCAAAATTGGCTTTAGATTATCACTTCATTAAAAGAGCTAAGGTTATTTCCGGCACAAACCTCTCCCTGAGAATAAGAATCCATATCTATTGTATATTTTATTTCATTAATAAATATTCTTTGCTTATGTGAATGCATAACCGACTCTTTATTTAATAGTATTAGACATAGGCAAATAGGTTTCTTAGCGTCAGTCAAGAGCCGTGGCGTCCCTTGCTGCACACGTCACCAACGTCAAGAAGATAGCCGTGGCAGAAGAGTAGATTAAAATAGAATAAGTCATTTATTAATAAACAGCAAATAAATAAATAAAGGTATAAATATTTAGATAAATTTATATATGTGTATTTGTACATTTAAGATTTTGTACCGACTCCTTGTGGGCCGTCCCCCACTGGGGGCCAAGAATCAGTAAACACCTAAGAAAGTAGTGTTTTTACAGAGGAGTGAATGTGCAAAGTTTGATTTCTCAAACCAATTCGGTTAAAAAAATATTTAGCTGTTCCGGGACTTTTCAGCACCCCTGTATATGTACGATATATATATAAAATTTTGAACCAATAATGTTTTTGGTATCTGGGGGCCCCAAAACAAAATCCCCCCGTTGCAGCAGACCTGCATACTCAGCGAATTTCAAACGCAAAACACCATATTTCAATCCAATATAGCGACATTTGACATGTTTATATAAGCTCCATAAGAGTAACACGGGGAATGAGTATGCAGGTTTGCTGCTACAGGTATATTAAAACTGGGTGGTTTTAATTCAATATTTAGTAGATCTGAACTAGAAGAAGCCGGTTACCAAGTTTTATCAAGATATGTTGGGAAATAAGCGAGATATAGAATTTTACTTATTTCCCATAAAGTTATCATTGGGACAACGTATTGTGTGTACCACCTTCAATATCTCGCAACCAATGGACATAGAGCAGTGATTAAAAATAATTTATTGCTTGTTTTTTGAGCTGAATTCAAGGGTGCTAACAAAATTTTGATAATTTTTATTTTTATATGTAAAAAACTCAAAAAACCCATTTTTGGAGGGTTTACCCCCTTTAACCCCCCTTCCGGTAGTCCAATCGGGCTGGTTTAAGAACTCGTCCGAATAATTACTACTTTACACGTCCATGCCAAATTTCATTAAGATCGGACCATTTTTACGCGAGTTATCGTGCTTAAAGACACACATATACACCTATATATTAGGGTGGGTCGAAAAAACAAAATCTTGGAATTTTGAATTGTAATAGGTCTCAAAAGTTGCGTAATAGCATGTAGAATACTGAAAAAAAAATTTTAAATAATCGTATAAGATCTTCTGGTTGCGCAATGACCTCGAAGTTTAACATGTAAAACTCCATAAGAGAATTAGTGAAAAATCTTAATTTGGTTTATGCTGGACACTGATAATCTTACAAAAGATTTGCCATGAAAAATGAAAAGAGCTCTTTAAAACAGTTTGAAAAATGGTATAATTTGTGCAAATAGGCAACAGAATTATTGATTTAATACCAGCCAAAAACTTGAAAAAATGCCTAAATAAGGGATTTTTAGAAGGCCATAGATCGATAATACTGTTGCCTATTTGGACACATTATATCATTTTTTTAAATGTTTTAAAGAGCTCTTTTCATTTTTCATGGCAAATATTTTTTATGATTATCCATTCCCAGCATAAACCAAATTAAGATTTTTTGCTCATTCTCTTATGGAGTTTCACATGTTAAACTTCAAGGTCATTGCGTGACCGGAAGATCTTATATGATTTGTTTGAAGTTATTTTTTCAGTATTCTACATGCTATTATGCAACTTTTGAGACCTATTACGTTTCAAAATTCCAAAAGTTTGTTTTTTCGACCCACCCTACTACATATATTTATGAAAATGATTGAATTGTGTTTTTTGCTTCTGGGGGCCCCAAAACAAAAAGTTATCATGGTCTCGGGCTTAGGTCTTGGGGCTTAGGAATACGGTAATAGCTTCTTCCCTGTAGGGGAAATTCGCTAAAATTATGATGGTCTCGGGCTTAAGTCTTACCATGAGACCTACGGTAGTAGCTTGTTCGCTATAGGGGAAATTCGCTAAAATTTCCATTCCTCTTTCTATTAAACCCCCTTCAACTCAATCCCGTCACTCAAATCAGTGTAACAGTGTAACTTTTTTTTCAATATTGGGGGAAGTGTATTAAACAATTTGGCACTGGTTGGAAACTTTTTTTATATCCAGGTTTTGGTCTAATTGCACTGTACTATTACTTTTCAACAAATTGTGATAAAACTTGGTTGTTTGCTTCTCTAAGATGTAGCCTAAATTCCCAAATTTGTAGATTACTTGTTTTCAACCCTTGGTAATTTTAAGGAAACAGCTATTTTTTGTGCAATGATAAAACATATTTTTAGAGTCAATTCCTACCCGCATATGCAACAAACTACCCTCATTTATGATATTTTCAACTTTATTCATCTTTTACAAAAACTTTCGGCATCATTGGTTTTTTTACTTATTTGAAACTTAACTTTGAAAAAACATATTTAGGTAACGTGATACTTTTAAGTTAAAAAGATAAAATGAGGAAAAAGGTACGTTGAAAAGTTCTTATCACAAAAAAACATCACACTATTATGAATGGTTTACTTAAGTTTTAGAATTTAAAGAAATCCTAAAAGTTTATTAATGAAATAAAAATAATTCAGTGGGGGAAGGGGGGATTCCAATGGCTTTTCTAGTACAACTTGATAGTTGGGACTTTCCTGTTGACAAAATGTTTTATGTTTGCTGTGCTTCATTTGTTTCAGGTTGCAAAATAATGATAGTTCAAGGAAAAGAAATTAAAAGCAAAAATTACTTACGATTGTGGTTTAATTAAAAATAACCATTTCCAGTACAATGCAAGCAGGACCAGGCAAAGTTTGTGCAAACTTTCACTGCCTCAGTCAACTGTTTCATTTTGGGCTTTGGCAACAAAACCAAAAGAAACTTAGCAAACACCATTAAAATAATAAATTGTAACAAATCTGTATAAAAGCTTTCCATTTATATTTTCATCAGGCCTTAAAATGCAGTTCAACATAAAAATACAATAATAAAATATAAATTAACTGTGCTTCTGATCACCGCCAGGAGTACTTCTCCTGCACATAGACTAAAGTTGGGCTGAAGAATAAGAGACCATTTGAGAAACCTTAAATTGAAGGTGTCGCAGGAGTGAGTAAGATGATAAATGTTTAGACTCTATTTTTTAAAGTTATATTTTTGGGAAGGATTAAATAGCTATGGAATTGTTTTAGAAAATGAATCAATAACCAAAACAGCACTTTTCAGCAGATTATTGTGGCCGATTCACACAAATTATCGCCATCGAAAAGTTACTTCCGTTATTTATCGGCGACTGATTATGCGCAACTGTTTTTCTTGCCTGTTCCCAAGTTTCAAAATGTTATATTTGCCGTTTATCAGGAATAGGTAAATCCACACAATCGATTTCCAAAGCCATTCAGTGGTTTTGTGAGGTTATATTTTGCCACCCTCCAACAATCGCCAATGAGCAACACTTTATCAGACCATTGCGAGCTTCACAAAGTTACATTTGCTGGTTACCCACAATAGCTAAAATGAAAATATCTCAAAAGTAACCAAATATCTGGATTTTAATATTTACAAAAGTTTCACCTCCATTGAAAACTTAGATGCAGATCATGGAAACAATCCATACTCATGTTATACAGTGTAGGCAAATAACACCCCCCCAAATGTTCTGCTCTTCTGCAGCCCAACTTATACGTTTTCCAAATGTACAATCAAATGTAAATAGGCTAAATCATAGCAATTAAAAACTTTTTCCTGAGACAAACCTTGCATTATGTCTTACTGTACTAAAATAGAGCACAATCCATATTGTATATTAAGAAATATGTTTGAATGGAGGCATTCTTCTGAATAAAAATCAACACAGTAGGTACACCAAGTAAATAATCAGTTGAATTATATAAAATCACTACAAAATGCAAAACAATTTCAGTAATAATGCAAAATGTATATATGATATTTCATAACAATAGTAATAATAATAATAGTCTGTTAAAATATTTCCCACTAGGCAATGTTACTTTTTTTACATATAAAATAAAGGTGTGAAAGATAAAAATGAGCATCAAAACAAATCCGACACAATAAAATAAAATGAAATAAAATAATACTTAGGATTTTATAGGCCTGACCAGTATAACAATATATACAGACAATGTACATCAGTTCAGTCGGCACTAAAATGCTCAATCTCGTCAGATTGGCACAAGCACCTTACAAACAACCTCCTCAGTGCAGGGCAAAACAGCGGGCAGCTCAACAATATTTACATCTATATATACACTATTGTATCTCATTTTAACTACTATCTCCCAGATGTTTGTTTTTAAATTGTAAAGCAATTATAACTAATCAAATAAATTAAAATAAAATTAAAATAGACACCGATTAATACTGATGCTTAAAGGCACCACTTTTTCCACAATTGGATGTTGGATTTAAAAATTATCTTAAAATTAGGAAAACTCAAAATGACTAGAAAAAAATAAGGTAAATAAGTATTGCAATAATGACCCATGTGTTAAATTATATGGAAGCATTTTTGTTTGGCATTGCACACATGGTGATAATGATTGCAACTGATTGGTAAAGCACCAAATATAATTTTCTAAGAAAAGGTAAATGATATTTGTGCAAAAGAGTAATACTCATGAGTTGTCATAAATTGATTTCATACACAAAATGTAACTGTTGTGTTTAAAACAGATTAACAGAATCAAACAAGACAAGAACTAAAATAAAAGTTGGACACAACTCATTAGCCGATTTTTTTAGCTTGAAAAAAGATCTTTCCATTTATCTTGAATGTTTAGAATTTTCTCCTTGCTAAGTCGATTTCTATCAACTAAACCACAGGGAAAAGGCATATTGCACAACAATAAATTATGACGCGAGTAGAAATGAGTTCTTTCATAAGACAGTAACACTTAAAACCTAAAATATACAGCTACAAAAATGTTGTACCTTTAACCTAACAGTGACACAGCCTAGCTAAATTCCCCAGGAAGCATAGCATTGCAAGGATCCTATACAGGATAAGGAATGTTCCAAAGTTGACTCCTACAAGTTTGCGAAAAGAAAATGCATAAAGACATAAATTGGTAGAGTTGACCACTAAAGATCAGTGTTAGAATATTTTGCCTTCCTTATCCCGATTTGGATTTTTCAATTTCACTTGAGTGTCAGATTGATGTTAACAAATAAAGTTCTTGGTCCATGTAGGAATTATAAAGTAAAATACAGTAGACTCTCTCTTATCTGGAGACGTTTTAACCAGTCAACAGTTTAACTGGACCACACTCCATGGAAGTGACATCTTGTTAACCGGACGTGACCGGCAGGAAATGGACAGCACTGTATCGTCGATTCTCGTGAGAAAAATTTGAAACCGTTTATCAAGTGACTAAATCAAACTTTTGGCTTAAACAGTATACATAGAGTTATAATTAGTGAACGTCGGTTTAACTGGAAAACCCGTTATCCAGACAGATCTTGGTCCTGATGTGTCCGGATAAGAGAGAGTCTACTGTAGTTTTTGTTGAACATGATAAAAAAATTTCATGATCCAACACAAAAAAAAAATGGATCAGAGGAATGAACATCTTGAGCCATCCTGGAATGATGTAAGTTATGGAAATTCCCTTGGGGTATCAATGATCAACCAAAAAAAATAGAAGAAAATTCGTTTAGGACCCATGCAATGATTCCTGTCTTCCCATAGTTGTAAGAACCAATGACAAATAAATCAAGGCACTTGTTAGTTTATGTTTTAATTAAAACATTCTCATTAATTTTTTAATAATGACAATTCTCTTCAAGAACTATTGTTATTAAATATATACTGCAACAAACAGAACAGAGCTAAAGGTAAAAAAATTAAGAAATATTGAATTTCATAGAGGAATGCATTTTGTTTACTATAATTAGGGGTAAAACTTCTGCCGCCGTTTTAAACTGGTACTAACAGTGTTTCTTGCACAATCCGGCCGAAGGAGAAGCGGATATGATTAACTAAATTTTGAATAATCAGACCGGTATAACTTTTAGAAAATTAACAAAGTGCCTTGACTGAATTGGTCAGCGGTTACAGCAACCCTCCCTTGCGGCCAAACAGCATGGAGCTGAGTGTGCCGAGGGTAGAGTGGGAGGGGGCGGGGGCGGAGGTCGAGGGAGGGGCGGGGACGGTGCCGAGGTCGGCTCGCTGGCGGGGCTGGCGGCCGCGGCGGGGCGTGGCGGGGGCGACCTGGCTGAGGCGCGAGGCGAGGGCGCCGCTGCCTGGGGTGGCGGGGACGCCCAGCGCCGCCAAGTCTGCCGCCGCTGCCACCGTCGTCGTCGTCGTCGCCAGCAGCTGCTCCAGGCCGATGCGCTCCAGCGTCTCCACGATGCCCGGCCCGCTCTGCAACACCGACCGCAACATCAGCTGCATCCCCCACTATTCCAATATTGTTTACAGAGTGCATATTTAAATGCAATTGTCAATATAACACTTTCCTTTTGGTGTTAATGTCGTTTTAATTGAAAAATTAATGTTAAACTAAATTTCTGTACAAGTCAAATCAGTATTATAAACTTTTTAAATCATTTTAAGGTGTTACCCAACAGTTTAACCACACTAAACGAGTGATAAAATTATGTCAAACAAGTCTAAACAATGGTTAGAAGCATATTTTAAAAGGAAGAATACAAAACCAGTGACATGACTAAAACAGCTGAATCTCTGTCTACAAACATTGATGAAGTAGATCTATTCCTTGATTATTGAAAGAAGGTGATGGACGGAGCGACCGCGTGGCAGTAAAAACATTCTATTTCAGTACACTGTAGAGAGGTCTAAATCAGAGATAAAAATTTGCAGTAAACTTGATTCCAACATTCTGTCAATTATGTGTTTACCACATGTTTCAAATAAGTCTTAGCATAATCAAATCAAAATCACTTTAGTAATTAGTAACAAAACATAAAGATTTGTAATGGCGTCAGGGTTCATTAGTGTTTGTGGAGTTTTTCCTTCCATTGCAGGAACTCATACTGACGTAAGTACTCAAATTGGCATTAAATAAGTTTTGGAACTCGGCATGGACATTCTACTTTAAGTATAAGTTTTCACTAAATACCTTTAAGTATAGGTTTTCAAAACTAAAAATCTGTTAGGACGGATTGCTTAAATAATGAGAATTTCTGTTCCAAAAATATAGACTACTCCTACATTTTTGCCTCTATGAACTAAATAAGTTATCCAATCTTCAATGTGGATCAATCATTTTTGGGAAATAGGTTTTTGGCAAATACATTAATCTTTTCTTAATTTTTGGTCTTTTAAAAAAACATGCTACAATAGAGTCTTTTTTGGTTTTATATCCCTTATTGTTTCTTATTCTCTGTGTTGGCAAATGGAGGGAAGCTAATTTATGCCTTTTAGAAGGAAAAATACTTTTATAGGAACCGTTTCGCCTTATCATTTCAATATTTCAATCAAATTATTTGAAACTTATTGTAAACAAGTATTTGACTAATCATTCGAATAAAGTTCACTGAAAATTTTTAACTGTGTTTTTTACGTTTCTACAGCGTTACGAGATACAATATTTTTACTGCCTTGCGGTCGCTCCGCCAATCACCATCTTTTGATAATCAAGGTAAAGGAACTATTGACAGGGAGGGTAATTTTATACTTATCATTTGCTTGTGACAGGCCTGCCTCACAAAGGAAGGCAAAAACACTAGGTACTGTTTTCTGAAATACCCCAATTCCTAAGTTATAAAGTCACTATAAAGTGGACAGTCAGCAAACTGTACAATCAAGAATGAAAAAACTATATAATTCATCTAGGCCCTACAAGGAAAAGAAATGGTAAAAAAACCAAACTGATGCAGGTAATGACAGACGCATATGAAGCGAATCATCTTAATCACTCTAACATTTGTTTTGCATCTCTCTCACGCACATTACTTTGGTAGGGCCTCATGAATTATTATCTTGGTTTTCCATTTCCCCTTATGAGGGATATCCGTCTTGCCAGCAAACAATAAGGATGACTACTTTTCCTCTCACACTCTATTATTTTATTGATTCTGTTGTGAACAAAAAATACAGGAAGGCAAAGAAGAGCCAGGAATTACAAAGGCAAGAACACTTTAGGTTAGTTGAAGGAAAATTGTGATTAGTATGGCAAAAGAAAGGCTGGACTATCATCTCAGACAAATTATAAGGGCTAAAAATAAAAAGTTATTACAAAATTAATCAAAATTATTATGATTTACAATTAATAGAAATTTAATGAATTAAAAAAAAATATTCCAGAGGCAGGCCATAGAACACTTAAAAGTCACAAATAATTACATCACAATATTTCATCCCTCTGGGGGGACTTCTTCATATGAGGAGAGGCTGCATAATAAAGTTCAAAATGGCTGAAGTCCTAACTGTTATTATGCAGGGTTGCCTCTTGCAACATTTCACTACTTGTCTATTTACAATATATACAAGCCAAAATATATACAAAGACCAGTAAACTTGAAAATTGAATTTAAAACTTAGGCTTATTTAATTAAGCTAGCTGTTATAGGTGGTGTTTGACTGAGGTTGAGGTTGGGGGCAGATCTGGAGTCAGTAACACACTGAAATGCCAGTTCCCATCTCCTTAACATAGAAGGGTTGCAAGTAGGGATGGATGGGATTGGATTTTCAGTTCGGGACGGGACGGGACGGGATTTTTGTCTTCCCTAAATCATCGGGAAATGCTCGTTCACGAATTTATTTTCTTTATTACAATAATAGTATTAGGTTAAAAACAATGTCATATATAAATTTTTGTACCGTCCCAACTCGTAAAATTTCAAGAAATAAATTTAAGTGAAAAAATACTAACTTATATGCAATTGACAAAACAGCGATCAATAGAAACACATAAAAAAATAGTAACATAATGAAATTGTTGCTTATAAATAAAATACAAACTTACATAAAAATGGTAAATAAAATGTATTGTTTATTATTATTTTTCATTAAATTTGAATTTTTGTTCTTTCTAATTTGAATGCATTGAAAAATATAAATAATATAAAAAAAGAAATAAATAAATATAATATGCATTTTTTAACGATTGATAGAAACACAATAGTTTTTAAGTTTCTGCTTTTTGTTTTATTGTTTGGTTTCCAAAAAGCCAAAAGTAAAATACTAGAGTGGTTATTGCATGTTGACAATATACTGTCATGTATAATCAGTAAGCATATTATTGTATTTTTATAAACTTTGGGCTTTGGAGTTCTTGTTTGAGGAAATGACTCTATGACTCATAATTGTTCTAGCACTTTAAACTATTAAAAATAAATTTAGTTCCAATATGACAACCATAACACTAGTTTTTCCAAGCTTAAAATTAAAAACTTGAAGTTCACATCTCCCAAACTTAATATTTCTTAAGTTAGATAAAATATTAATTACCTATGTATTAGAAATTTCTTAAAAGTCTCAAAGTCTTTACTTTTGTCAAATTGAAAAATAACCATACTTTCCGCTGGGATTCAAAGACATCTGAATTGGTTTAGAAAATTGAATCAATGGGCAAAACCACAAGTTGTAGCAGACCAATGTGGCAGACAATATGAACAACCATCACTATCACGCCTTATAGCAAGTTGTTTCCGCTGCTATCAGTGAATAACTAAGATTGCTTTTCGCACCCAATTGCGAGTTAGCAATCCTACATTTGCCGTTTATCAACGATCGGCAAATACGCGCGATCGCTTTTCATGGCCGATCGCGAGTTTCGTAAAAAAACATCGGCCGATGATCCGCGATTGACAGATACACGCTAGCATACTTCACGGCCGTTCGCGAACAGCGCTAATCTATTTTTGCCGTTCATCTGCATCTGGCAAATATGCGCGATGGTTTTCGCGGCCGATCAAGAGATTTGCAAAGCCGCATTTGCCGCTTATTTACGATCGGCAAATACGCACGATAGTTTTTAACGGACGATCGCGAGTTTTGCAAAGCCGTTTATTCGCTATCAGAAAATATGCGAAATCGTTTTCCGCGGCCGATCGCGAGTTTTGGGAAGCTACACCCGCTGTTTATTTGCGATCGCTAAAACAATCCCGTCCCGCAAAATTTCCCGAAGTAAATCAAATCCCGCCCAAAAATCGAGAATTTAATATTCCCGAAAATTTCCCGAAATTTCGGGACCCGACCATCCCTAGTTGCAAGGGTCCTTAGGGAGGGATTTAATTACTTTTGTAGTGTAGCAGGAGTCAAGTAGCAAGTCTTTGTTGTGGCTTTTTGCATGAATGGCCACAGGGTTTTCTTTCTCAGACTTGAACTTTCTCTCCTTCACCAGAAGAAGTCCCCCCCTGAGGGACGAAATAATGTGATGTAATTATTTGTGACTTTTATGTGTTCTATGGCCTGCCTGAACTCTTTCAAAGGTAAGCTTGGTGTCCATCCTTCTTTTCCAAAAATTAAGATTATTACGTTATTAGATTTTCTCTTGCCAAGTAATCTGCAAACAACACAATTTTGTGTTTCATGACTTTGAAGGAAATCCTCGGAGCCGTTTTTGAGATCGTTGTGTAAGCAAGCAAGTACGCACGCACACATGCAAGATAACATTGCTCGTATAAGAGTATAGGGTGTAGGCTAATACCTGTCTTTTTCAATTTAGGCAAATATTTAACACATACAAAATTGTTTATAACCAAAATTTAATGCTATGGAGCAGTGTGCTTCGTGTAGCATACTATTGATAGGGTTTAACACGTGAGCACACGCGCCATTTTTGTGATGACTCAGCACGCGCGACGGCAAATTGCTCACACAACTTTTACGTCCTCCTAAAGCCCATGTTTGCATATATATTTTTGTGAAAATTTGTGTACAAACTATTTGGTTCTTTAGGAGTTTTTTAAGACGTAGCTTTCATTAATAACTATGATATTAGTGGAAAGAAAAAATAAATTCAAAACATTTGCAAAAGGCATAAATCAAAAAACATCATGAGGACACGCACCGTTAACAAACTGCCGCACTTCAAAATATCTCAAACATAATGCGATAGCACGCCCTGTGTTAGCAAACTGTCGCTTATACTGGGGAAAGGCTTGCAGATAAAAAAGACTTTAAACAAATATTTTGCAATTAAAAAGTATTTACTTTATGTAACAAACAGCTCACAACAACTTTAGAACGTGACAGCACGCACGTTAGCAACTTGCTCACGATTCACTGCACGACCCGAAAAAACTTTGTATAGCGCACTCCAATGGTCCCCGATCAACTGGCGAACGTCAAGGTCATATCGAGGGAAGGGCAGGGAGGGATGAGCTGGCCCCCGACCCCCACTCACTCAGTAGCTCCAAAGATCTGCCCTCATTTCTACTGGTGCGGCAATTTGCTAACGGTGCGTGTGCTCGCGTGTTAAATAATCATTTTCATAACAGTTTGGTTTATTCAGCCAAATCATCATATGACCAAGGCTCAGTCCCAAGAAGGTCAGATATGAGGGGTTTATTTGTAATTAGATGTTTTGAGTTTAGGACATGCATTGAGAGCGGGACAAAGAAAAATTTTAGGAACACCTTTCACTAGTACCCCAGCAATATCTATACTATTTTTCAACTATAAACCAAGACCTGGTAACATAACAAACATTCCACCCATAGCACTGAGACACCCACAAGGCTCCCACTCAGGCTCCAATGACATCTGATACAATATACAAGTAAAGCAAAAAGAAACAAAACTCAACCCCTCACCTCACCATCCCGCAAAATCATCAGAAGGAAAAAATAAAAACATAAAAACCTTGAAACAAGACTCAAACGAGCAGCCTGCGCCGCGACGGGGGCGGGTGGGGGGCGGTTTTGCCACACAGAACGCAGAGACCCACCTTGAGCGTGCTGCGGGCCACGGGGCCGGGCTGTGGCGTGCGACTGCGACTCGTGTGTTCTGATCTATGCGGCGAAGAGACGGACCCCATCAACGTACGGCGGAGCAGCTCGGCACCACTGCTCATTAGGAACCCTGAAAAAGGAGGTGTGTTATATCATATTAGAAATTGAATGTACACTATAATCTCAATCGACACTCACTCTCTGATACCCGTCACTGCTACTGTACTTAAGTGTCGTAACTGACGCCATATGAACACTGAACAAGGACAACATACTGTATAGCAGTTCTGAATTACTCTTGTATATATGTAATTTAAATATAACTATGTAGTATCCACTTGTAGAGGATTTACTTTGCACAGTACTGCCCAATAGTATTTTGTATTCTGTGACCACACGAGTTTTAACTGGACAGAGCTGCTGCCACGGTAGGCATGATGCTTTCAGTAACTATAAGTCAGTGGCTAGGCGGAGCACATGCACGACTATTATCACAGTTTTTGGTATTTTAGGTGTTTGTAGCTCTTGTGACATGTCAGATCCGGACGATCCATACTTTGGTTTAAGTCGTTCGCTTCATTATAGTACAATAAGAGTCTCAAGTGAGGGCCCAGAAAAATTCACGTTTTATTAATTAAATATTAGTGTGTTTGAGTAAGAAATGAAAAAATAAACATATGCGATGTACACAAAACAGTAGCTTTCATTATTGCTATCATGAGTGCATTCAGAATTCCAGGTGCGTATCCCTTCCACGGAAGTAGGCTTCAATTTTCAGACTTCAAGATGTGACGGAAGCAGTTAAAAGCCCATAATTACTTGCCAAAGTAACATTTTATTCCTTTTTCAAATTTCAGGATGACAGTGAGGTACTTGGAATAACCATGCCGCTGTGAATGTGTTGTTAGAGATTCTACTGTAATAAGAATCATCTGAATTATAATTCAGTCATAGAGCCCCATTTAATGTTTTTGTTATGCCAACGAAATTTAAATAGATTAATGCAAAAATGTTTGAAGGAAAATGGGGTGGATAAAGAGTGCAAGAACTGCAAAAGTGCAATCATTAAAAAGTGTATTCATGTAGTATTATTCTGTTTAAAATGAATTAACATGTTTTAACTGCATCATCAGGTCATTAGTTACTTAACTTGTCATAGTTTTAGTTTCTTGCCTCATTGACAATGTGACCTCTTATCAGGGTTTAAAGTAGAGGACAGATCAGTCATTTACAGCAATGTTAGTACAATTGGTCAGTCATCATAAATAAAATGAAAAATGGTTTTACAAAACTTTAAACCAATTAAGAAATTAAAAGCTTTATAAGAGGTGAAAATTATTTTGAAGCCTGAGTATGACATCTCGACAGAGGAGTAGCATCATAAGACGGGAGTCCAAATGATATTTCAACAGTGTGGCAGAATACATTGGTTCTCCTACATCAACATAACAGAAATGGTTCTGAAACACACCCACAGTAATATTTTTACTTCCATAATGTTTTTATTTTTCTAAAATATAAAACATCTTTTTTGTTTAAAAAGAAACACAAAAGCTAAACAGGAATTAATCTGACCTTATAGATTATACAAATACGAGGTGTGGCTAGAAAAAAACAGGATTTTTTATCATTAATTTTTTTTACTCTACAGCTTTGACCTTATTCCCATCAATATACTGCCCTATACTATCCCTACAACTTTCCACTCAAATTTTCCAATGTCCAAAACAATGTTTAAAGTCGTTATCTGTAAGCATGTTCATGATCTCTGTCACTTTTTCTTTCATAGATTCCACTTAATTGAAACTGGTTCCTTTCATGGCTTCTTTCACTTTCAGGAAATTAACAAATCACATGAAGCTAGATCTGGTGAGTAGGGTGGATGTCACAACAGAGGGATCCCATGCTTGGCAAGAAATGTCTTCACAATCAGTGCAGTGCTTGCTGGGGCAATGTCCTGATGAGGAATCCGTGATTTGTTCTACCACAACTGTGGAACCCAACTTACATATAGGATTCCATTCCATTGATGTTAAAAAAAATTATCATCATGGCCTTGAATTTTGATTTTGACATTCGTGCTTTGTGCTACCTAGGCGGATGCAGCCTCTTCCAGTGCATTAATTGGCACTTAAGTTTCTGGATCATAGGTGAAAAACCACAAATCATCACAAGTAATTACTCTTTCCAACAGCGTAGGATTCGTCTCAATGTTTTTCAAGGTGCAAAACAAATTTTCAACCGAGAGTCCTTTTGTTTAGGCATGAGGATTTTTGTTGTCATTTTCGAACATACTTTTCTCATGTTAAAATGAGTTCTTGTAAGATTTGTCGCACCGATTCCTACAGTCTCGGTAATTGCTCGAATACTCAACTGACAATCTTCATGGATGAGAATGCCTATCTTCTCAATATTTTTGTTATTTTTGGAAGTTAATGGACACACAGAGTGTAGATAATCTTCAACATCTTCTTATCCTTTTTCGTAACATTTATGCCTACCAAGCACTCAGGTATGTGAAAGACAATCATCCCCTTAAACTTGTTGTAAGAGAGAGAGAGTGATTATCTATGGCAGATTTATCGAGCTTTGCTAAAAATTCCGCATTAACGCGCTGCTCAATTAAGGAGGTTTACCATTTTTCCGACGGACAGCAGATAAACGGTCTGACACAAATGAAGGCTGTGACTCCGCTAGCTTCGTCAAACCGGTTGGAGTGTTGAGGGGATGTCATGCTACTTTGCAACAAGGCGTTTGACCTTAAAGCTCGCAACGTTTGTCTTACAGAAAAACAATCCCGTTACTTTATAGCCACACCTCGTATTACTTAACAAGCAAATAAACCGCCAATACTTTGATCACTACCTGGAAGGCCGAGGGGGGAGTAGGCGCCGGTGGGGGAGGGGGAGGTGGAGCGGCTGTGGTCGGGCGAGTGGTCGGGGCTATTGGCGGGGGTGGCGGTGGGGCTGAACATGGGTGTGGGCAGCGTGGACGGGGTCACGGCCTTGATGCCTCTCTCGTTCAACATCTTGGCGAGTCCCAGCGACGAGGAGTAGGTGGAGGTGGAGTTGCGTCTGGAGCGGGCGACGGGAGTCGGCACCACACTGGACACTCGACTGCTCACGGCCGTGCACATCTGACTGCCTCGGTAGCTGCAACCAATACGACAAATGATCAACACTAAATAATAAATAGAGAATATATCCTAAATCTCTCGAGACCATTTGTGGATTTTTTCCATGCATCAACATAAACATATTTTTTCATACAACAAAAAGGACCTAGTTTTCATCTGTCTGTATGTATGCATTTTTCTTGAATAAACTCAAACCTACTAAACTCTACAGGCATTAACTTAAAACATGGAATATTTGTAATGACTGATAAGACCATTTAATACAGAGTATTGAATCTACTTTAAACCATTTTAAATAGCAGCTATTAAACCAAGCTTAATAGCTCTAACAAAACTATGAATTTTATAATAAAAATACCAGTGCACAAAAAACTTTGATTACCTTTACAAAAATGTACATGTATAATTTTCGTAGGTTTTGAGCACAAATAATCATGAAAATTCAAATACTACAGTATCCACATTGCAGTAAGTCCTACCTGTGTGTGACGCTGGTGTTGTCGTCAGGATGCATGACCGTGCTGTTGGTGAACGTATAGACACTGCCCGTGTCCTGGAACATCTTCCCCGGATGTGTCATCTGTAAAAGCCGACAAATATAAGCTCTTAATGTAGTCAGCAACAGTCTCACATGGGTATAAAAATATGAACCTTATACAACTCTTATTGTCAATGCCAAATCCAGTTTTTGATTTACAGACCATACTTTCAACTGCTATCTTTCAAAATACAATTGGTTAAGGAACTTACTCAATAAAAACTTTATCCTTTACTTTACTGTTTGGATCATTGGTAGAGTTACATAAGCATGCATCAGATTGATTGCTTAACAAAACAAAGGTAAACAATATATTCTACTAACGTATTAATTATTATTCATTAGGGGTGTGCGATGCAGCAAATTTTTTTCGATTCGATGCGATTCATAGAATTTCGATTCAAATTGATGCGATTTGATTCAATGCAGAGCGGCGTTATTCGTTGTCAGTTATTTACAGCTTGCATTACTGTAATGGGTCAATAACCTTAAAGAGGAATACCCCCGTTGCAGCAGACCTGTATACTCAGCGAATCTCAAATGCAAAACAACATATTTCAATCAAACATAGCAAGATTTGACATGTTTTGGTAAGCTCCATAAGAATAACATGGGGAATGAGTATGCAGGTTTGCTGCTACAGGTATATTAAAACTGGGTGGTTTTAATTCAATATTTAGTAGATCTGAACTAGAAGAAGCTATTTACCAATTTTTACCAAGATATGTTGAGAAATAACCGAGATATAGAATTTTACTTATTTCCTATAAGGTTAACGTTGGGACAACGCACTTTGTTTACCACTTTCAATATCTCGGTAACCAATGGACATAGAGCAGTGATTCAAACTACTAAATTGTTTGTTTTTTTTGAGCTGAATTCAATGGTGCCCACAAAAATTCGATAAATTTAATTTTTCTATGTAAAAAACTCAAAAACCCCATTTTTGGGGGGGTTTATTCCCCTTTACCTCCCCTTCCAGAGGTCCGATCGGGCTGAATCACGAACTCGTCCAATTGATTACCACTTTACATGTCCGTACCAAATTTCATAAAGATTGGACCATTTTTGCGGCCGCTATCGTGCTAACAGACACATTATATATACAGGGTGTCCAACTTAACTGTGCCACCATTGGTATCTCAGAAACTATTGGATTTAGAGAAAACTTTAAATGGGGGACTTCACCTACTTTTTTAAGACATTTAAGTATATGAAATCAGTTTTCTTCTAAATGACCGCCATTTTCCAACATGGCGGACAACTTTGATTTTTCTAATGGAACACCCTGTATTTTATGGCGGATTTTGATTCTACGCTTAATTTTAAGAACCTTTTGTTCTTTGATATTTTTTCCTAAACCAAAGGTTAAGGAGATAAAAGCAGTAAAAACTTGATTTTTCCCCTTAAGAAATGCATTGTGTAATCGTAGGTACTGAGTATACCGATAACGGTTGGGTTAAATAAAAAATACCAAAGAACAAAAGTACCTTAAAATGTAATTTTAGTTTATATTCAACCATAGAAATAGTTTTTGGTCGAGATTCATTCATAGAAATGAATAATTTTGCACAGTTTTGTACTCCATAAGGATTGCATCGGGTGGCCCGGTTAAAATAGACACAATGCATTTCAAATGGGGAAAAATCAAACTTTAACTGCTTATATCTCCTTAACCATTGGGTTTAGAAAAAAAATGTCAAAGAACAAAAGGTTCTTAAAATTAAGCGTAAATTCCAAATACGCCATAAAATACAGGGTGTTCTATTAGAAAAATAAAAGTTGTTCGCCATATTGGAAAATGCCGGCTATTTAGAAGAAAACTGAATTCATATTCTTAAATGTCTTAAAAAAGTAGGTGAAGTCCCCCATTTAAAGTTTTCTCTAAATCTAATAGTTTCTGAGATACCAATGGTGGCACAGTTAAGTTGGACACCCTGTATATATATATATATATATATATATATCTATATCTATATCTATATATATATTATTTTAGTTAACATTATTTGAAACATTTTTTATTTCGACGACTAGTTTCGACACATTAGTTCATTTTCAAGTCATGTATAGATAACCTATTTCAAAATAATATAAATAATAAAATAAGTTAACATATGTTAAATTAACAGACAGTTTACAATACATTTCTGAATTATATATAAATTATTTGAAATTTTTACTTCTTAATTGGTAAATTTTTTCAAAAATTATATTTCCTTGTGAAAGGTGAGTTGAATTTAAAAGTTTGTTAGGATGTTCTTTTTTCTTTAGAAATATCCATAAATCTTCTTTGAAATTTAATTTTTCTTTGTCATATTCGTAGGTTAGTACTTCTAGGGTTTCATCTATTTTAGTAAAATTGTGTTTTTCTTTGATAAGGTGTTCTGCATAGTTTGATTTCATTGTTGTTAAATTTTTTGACTTGTAAGCCTGCAAGTGTTCTTTGTACCTTATTTTAAAATTTCTTCTTGTTTGTCCAATATAGATATATATATATATATATATATATATATATATATATAATTCTATATATATATACATTCTATATATATATATATAAATTCTATATATATATATATATAAATTCTATATATATATATATATATATATATAAATTCTAACGAACAGTGTTTTTTGCTTCTGGGGGCCCCAAAACAAAAAGTTATAGTGGTCCCGAGCTTAGGTCTTACCATGAGTCCTACGGTAATAGCTTCTTCCCTATAGGGGAAATTTGCTAATAAAGTAAAATAAATTTCCACACAATGTTTGAATGAGTCTGAACTAATGCATTTGTAATAGGTACTGACCCAATATAAATAGGAATTTGGAAGTATAAATAAATAAATAAATAATTATATCTTAATTCCTATACATCCTTTCACAATCTCAAGAAATAGTTATTATTACTAGGCCTAAAGTTTTTCTAAAAAAACACAAGCAGTCCAAGTAAAAATGAATCAGTTTAAAGTTTCTTAAATCATCTATCTAATAATTATAACCATTGACTTTAAAAAGCCTAAGTATACTAACAATTAGCCTAAGTAATACTTATAAAGAAAACAAAAAAAACCCCTATTACTGCAGATATTTTTGTTTTGCAAGATTTGCATATTCCTGCATCTTTCCCTTCACTGAGGAAATAAGCTAGAGTCGGGTATCTCTTCTTGGATAAAATTAAAGTATCCCTACCGGTGTCTGTATCGTCATTTGTATCCGTTTCAACAAAGCTTCGGCGACTTGTGCCCGGATTGTCTACGATCTCTTCGTCGCAGTCTTTAAACATCTTTATTTATTTGTCATTCAATTACTACAAAACCAAACATTCAATTCCATTCGCGCAACAGTCAAAAGATACAGACATTAATTAACCAATGCGCAGTGCTGAGCTTTACGACGACGGCGACGACAGACAGCTCGACAGCTGAGCATCACCAAACAGTGTTACCAGTTGTAGACCGAGTTTACCCATAAAAATACCCGTTTCTGCTGGAATGAACTATTGAAAAGTATTACAAAATCCCAACACGGGCTTGGAAATACCAGAGAGTCGGGTAATTTCTCTAACAGCAGTATTTGATTTTGTTCCATTGCTCGGTCAGCCTGTATCACCATCACAATCGCGGTTACACTGCAGCTGCCGCCGACTGTTGTAGTAATTGTTTTATTCTCGTCATCGAAATTCGAGTATGGAATTATACAGCCATACATTAAAAAGTTGTTTGCAATAATTTAAAACTTATTATAAAATAGAGAAACAATCTATTGCAAGAGTTTTCAAACTTGGCGAAAATATAACAATGCACTACTTTGTCACAGCCTTTATCGCATTATTTACTGTCGTCTAAGAGTCTTGAAGTATTACTACACACTTAGCGTTTCATAACTTCATTACGATTCAATAAACTGCTTTGAACATTAATATTACGCATTTATATATTTTAATTGTTTATTTAATTGTTTTCAACTACATTTAATGGGTATAGACGTCTAGAGTATCGAAGAATACCGATGCATCGAGGCCAAATTGATGCATCGGCATTTCGATGCATGCCGAATCGAATCGCGATTCGATGCATCAAATCAAATCAAATCGTAATTTCGATGCATTTTCGATGCATCACACACCCCTATTATTCATATTGGTTACATACATTAACTGCACTATTACTAACATTAAATTCTTTGCTATCATTATGAGAGATAACAATGGATAATGTATAATCATAAATTCATGGACATAAAATGAATCCTTCATAAAATAGAAAATAGAATACTTAATATGTTACCCAATATGAACAAAGTGAGATAAATTGTAACACAAACAAGAAAATATTGAGAATACTCCAATAATAACCAGCAAAATAATCACAGCGGCCTACCTCATCATCCTCCTCCAAATCAGAGAGAGTATACAACTCCAACCCCAGCTGCTCCAGCTCCAGCCCTCCCCTGACCTTGACCCCCGGCCGCTCCTCCAGCAACCCTCCCAGCGAGGGGGTGGCCAGCTCGCTCCAGTGGTGCAGAGTCATCGACCCCTCTATAGGCTTCACTATCTGTAACCACCACACGCCAGGTCAGCCCCAGCTCCAGCCCTCCCCTGACCTTGACCCCCGGCCACTCCTTCAGCAACCCTCCCAGCGAGGGGGGAGTTACTAACTGTCACCGACACAAAATTAGACGGACAGCAAAAACTTCAATCTCATCAAATCTTCTGCTTACATACATACATACATACATACAGATGCATCGTCCCGTAGACCAACCAGTTGAAGGCGTGGGACCAGTCAAAACTTGCTAGGCCTAGTTCTGAAGCACTATTCCAGGCTTACTTCAGATCGACTTAATCACACTCAAAACGTTTCTTCTCGAGTAGGGAATGAATTGAGCGAAGTGAGGTTAGGACAATTTAGTTGGGATGTAAAACCAGGAAGAGCAGGAAGAAAAGTGGCAAAACTATTTATTTAAGAATTCATTGATACTATAGTAACATTTAACAATGAGGTACTTCTTAAACTCAGATCTGAACTTAGGCGTTCTGCCTAAGAATGTGATCTGTTGTGGAATTTTATTGAAAAATTTTGGTCCAAGAAAGTTAGGCTTATTTTCAGACAATCGTAAATTATGAGCTATGGCTGATCTATTGTTTCTATATCTAGTAAAATGGGTGTGTTCAACTGGAAGATTTGTGCAATTGTTGTTTACTGCAAAAGTTACTATATCAAAGATGAAAATGCAAGGAACGGTTAGTATTCCAAGGTTGTGAAAAGCTGGTTTACAATGGTGTCTGGCACATAGGACGTAAATAAATCTAACCGCCCTTTTCTGCAGCTTGAAAATTATATCAAGGTTAGAAATTGATGAATTGCCCCACAGAATTATTGAATAGTTAACATGAGACTCAAACAAACTAAAATAAACTAACTTTGAGAATTCAATACTGCCCATCCTGGCTATATTTCTGAGAACGAAAAGACCGGCCGAGAGCTTGTTTCTGAGGTGGGAAATCTGCTCCTCCCAGGACAAACTATCGTCCAGTCTCACTCCCAAAAAATTGACAGAACTGACACTAGCCATTGGGTTTCTGCTATTTCAAGGTGGGGAAATTTGGAAAGTTTTGAGTTGTGGCATTGCTTTGACTGAATGAAAATATAATTGGTCTTGTGAGGATTGAGAGAAAGTTTAAGATTGGAAAAATATTGAGAGCTGATTTACTTTGACAAAAGAATCTATTTCAAGTTGGATGTGGTTGGTATTTTTGGTGAAGAGGGTCATGTCATCGGTGTACACCACTAAGTCATCTCCAGGAAGGAAATGGTGAATGTCATTTATGTATATCAGGAAGAGTAGGGGCCCGAGAATCGAGCCCTGCGGCACCCCACACCTCACTGACATTGGAGCAGAAGTGACGGAAATTTTGGAACCATTTTTTGTTTGGTGTTGAATTTCAGAGATCTGTTGTCTGTCTGTAATGTAACTAATAAGCCAATTTAAGGGAGTGTTAATAATTCCAAGTGAAGCTATTTTCTCAATGAGGTTGTCGGGAACAACACAGTCGAACGCCTTGGAAAGATCCGCAAAGCATCCAACTATGCTGCCCCCGCCATCCATGCAGTCGAGACAATCAGGAATGAACTGTACAAGCGCTGATTTGGTTGACATTCCCTCCCTGAATACGAACTGTCTCGAGAAAAACAAAGCATTAGTCTCCAGTGAGCCGATCACACACGACCCTTTCAAAAATCTTGGAAAAAGATGGAAGGAGTGAGATCGGACGATAGTTTGAGATTTACTCTTTGTCCTCCTTCTTGTGAATGGGTTTTATTTTTGCAGTTTTGAAAGCCTGGGGGAAGACACCAGTTTCAAGTGAACTATTGATGATGTGAACAAAGAGGTTTAACAAATTCCTCACTGCATAGCTTGACGGTACTCATTGAGATACCGTCAAGCCCGCAGGAGGTCTTAGGTTTCATGCCGGAGATGATTTTAAGAATTTCAGATTGACTGCAAGGGGAAAAGGTGGAAAAAGTTTGATTACCGTTTCTGGCGAGGCCAGAAAGGCATTTAGTTGGCAAGTCGGAATGGATGTGAGAAGAAATGTTTGAGAAAAAATTGTTCATGACATCAGAGGCGGATTTGGAAATTTCCTGCCCCTGGGCTACCCAGGGGGAGTAGGGCGGGATTTCCGGCTCGCCAAAAGTGGTGACCTTTTTTTTTATTTTTTTACTCGCACGTGTGCTTTTTGACCCCGTTGTGGTCCTTTTGGACCGTTTTTACCTGTTCCGGGCCCTAAGCAAGGTTATTTCTACGATTTCAGGGGGGTTGTGACTTCTCTCTCTAATTTGCCGCCCCCCCAAATTCTGCCGCCCTGGGCTATAGCCCTTTAAGCCCATATGTAAATCCACCCCTGCATGACATTACTGACAGTTTCGGGATTTTTGATTTGAATTCCATCTGATTTGATGGTGATATTGCTGAAAGGTTTGCTTGTCGGCCTCTGGCTTGGTTGATGATCCTCCAAGCCTCGGCCGATCTGTTCTCAGAACTTACAATTCTGTTCAGAAAAAAGTCTGATTTTGTTTTCTTAACTGATATTGATTTTTTGTTCGTCTATAAAGAGTTCCTAATTCAGGGGTTTTAGTAGCTTTCCAACTATCATAAATAACCTTAAGCCTATTCTTGAAATTTAAAATTTCTTGATTTACCCACTCTTTGCGGGGAAACCGCTGAGTCTTAGGCTTTGAAATAACCTTGGGACAGGAAACATCAAAAACAAAATTTACAGTGTCCAGAAAATTTGAGCATTTGCTCTCGGTGTCGGGGGCTTCATATACCCCCCTCCACTTCTCGAGCCTCAGCCTTGTTTAAAATTCATCAAGGGTCTGGTCGTTTATGTAACTGATGAAGTTGTTGGTTGTTGGATGGATAGGTTGTTCTTGTTAGGAATACCTAAATATGGATTAAGGCCGGAACATCTATGGTACAACATCTATGGATCTATGGTACAATAAGGTAATCCTGTATTGTCAGGAAAGGATTGGTCAGAGCAAAATTACTATAACTGTGAAATCAATAGGATAATTTATCTAGGTGGAAGTTTTACCCTAAGGCCGATCGTGCCCATTGCCATATTGGTCAACTAAGCCAGCTTTGATGAACAATAATTAAGTAATTAATTCCATGTACAACTATATTTAATGCCAGTAGGCATGTGCAGGCCTACGCACAGCCAGTAGCATGTGCAGGCATGTGTGTGTAGGCCTACGTTGCATGTGACTGAGAATAACTGTCTGAATTTAAGAATAACGGTCTAATCACTGATTACTATGATTCTGAATAAAGGTTTGATTAACTACTGAGCTAAGTTATTGTTGGCAAGACAAATATGAGAAGCAATATTTCCTGTTGAAGCTACATTGGTAATATTTTAAAGGCTCGCCTCTGGAGAGGCGAAACCCACAGAAAATCACATCTTAGAAAACCCCCAACTAGAATTTTCCCCCGGGCACCCCAAAATCAAGCTAACTAAAACATAATAATTGGTTGATATCAATTTACGGAAAATGTCCTAATACTTAGCGTTAATACTTATCCGGTTAAACAGCGATGTGCTGGGCAATGCGATCAGTCTTGGAATGGGAAGAGACCAGGCTTTTCAAATCCAAAATTTCCCTCTGTCTTTCTAGAAGGTTCAGGTGGACTGGCCTCTGTTCAGGTATTATGGCCAATACCTGGTTTGGCGCTATATATATAAAAGTGACGCGCATGGCACATTTATTAATCTAACAAAATTGGGAGTGTCTGAAAAAATCGGATCTGGGTTATTGATATTAATGATGATACTTTGAGCTGTGTGGTCAGAGATGAATGGTTCAAGAACTAATGGTTGTGAAAAGGGAACTGAAGTTAAAATGTTGTCTATGCAACTCTTGGATCTGTGAGAAAAACGGGTCAGAACAAAAATGGAAGTTGAAAGTCCAAAAGTATTTAAAAAGGTCATGAAGAGACAAGGCTCGTCAGAGTGGAAGGGGACGTTGAAGTCTCCACCAACAATGACTTGATCAGTGGCCTTGAAGAGGCAATCAACGTATTCCTCGAAAAGTTCAAGGAAAAGATTTTCATCACCATCCCAGGGTTGCCACAGAATTTTTGAGGCCTTTTTTCCTGACTTTTCCTGATTTTTCCTGACCAATCTGAGAAATTTTTCCTGACTTTTTGGAACCGCGGAGTTTTACAAATAGACACGTTTTTTTTTTTTTTTTTTTTTTAATAACCTCCTCCATCCTCATAGCTGCCCATCACTCACCTTTTTATTGAAAAAATAAACAAAGTGTTACAAAAATAATGTAAAAACCAACATTATATCAATGAAAAACACAATAGGAATATACATTAACTAAATTATTAATATGTAATTAATGTGGATACAAAATCAAAGTAGTAATAAAAGTAACCTTAAATAAAAAATAGTAAGAAGGCTTAATTAGATTTAAACGAGCTCCTCTAAATAATTAAAATCTCATAATAACATAGAAAAATTAACTGGTTGGTCTGGTTGGTTTTCGACCAGAATCGATTTGTTAATTGAAAAACCCCCTTCAACTGATGCATTTTCATGTGAAAATATAAGGCTCATTTTCACCACCTCCCATATTTCTTTAAATTCTGGATCCTTTGACAAAAAAAGATGCATAGAAACTATCGAGTACTTTTTCTAAAGAATCTTTCACGGTACAAAAATTTATTTTATGACTTCCGATTTGTGGGGGGGAAATTGAAAATCGAGACGGTCGGATTGTGCCACTGCAAATTTTCCTGACTTTCGGCACTTTTTTCCTATTTTTCCTGACTTTAGGCATTTTTTCAAACATTTTCCTGATTTTTCCTGACCAAAACCCAAAAATCCTGACTATTCCAGACTTTTCCTGACTTTTAATGTCTGTGGCAACCCTGCATCCGGGCTGCGATGCACAACTGAGACAATGCATTTTTTGTTGTTTGAAAGAAAACTAATTTCAGTTGCTTCAAAGTGCAAATCCTGTGACAGGTTGTCACCAATGTTCAGAATGTTCAAGCTCGGCAGCCTAGGCTCACTGAGGTTTCTTAAAAAGATGGCAACACCACCCTTTCTGCTACTGAGATTTAGCAAATGTGAAAAGTCTAAGTGAATGGTTTTTGATGAAATATAAAAACATTGTTATGTTTTTATGTGTAAATTTATGTTCAATTTAACACACACAGCCCCTTGGCCATTGGCCCCTATATGTTTAGGATCATTCATCTGATAAACTACTCGTGATGTGGTAACACACTAATTTCACCAGCACATCATAAGCCTATGGTATCTGAAAACCAGGCAAAACACCCATAAGTACACTTTGTCAATATAAAAGAAAATAATAAAGCTTCATACCTCCAAAACTTGGAACAACTGAAAATAAAATTGATGATTACTTGAATTATTTGCATTGCCCACCCATTTACAGAATCTAAAATAGCTGATTTTTATTTTTTATTTTACACTGTTAATTGAGCTTCTTCCGTACAAACTTGGTCAAAATTTTTAAAAAAGGAATTAGTTTACACAATGACCTGCAGCTTGTCGGGCAGTCGCCAGCCGCCCAGGCCGCTGTAGCCGCCGCTGCTGCCCGTGCTCATGATGCTGTCCGGCGTGCGGCACTCGTCGTGGTCGCCCAGCGAGCTGCCCAGCGCCGCCCGCCGCGCCGCCACCGCCCCCGGCGTTAGCCGCCGCAGCGCCGCCTCCAGCTCGTGGGGGGTGGCCACTCCCGCCCCCGTCCCCACCCCCGTCGATGGCCTGCAGGCAGCACATTGGGAGAATGAATCTACACAACCTTTGCAGGGAGGTCATCCAAAAGATGTTTCTCTGCTCAGCAGCCCTGAATTATTTATTAGAATTTAATTTGCGAAGAATTGAAAAGAAACTTGCAAGACGGACACTGTTTTAGTCTACTAGTAAAATGCTTTAATGCATTTTACAAGGTAAACAAAGTACACAATATAAATAGACAAAGTAAACTAGTTTATTCATATTAAATAAAAACTATTAAGTAAACTAGGTGAATAGATTTAGGGTGATACTCTAAGCTAGTTACATATTTTTAAGTAACTATAAAATCAAAATTATACTTAATTAAAAAAATTTATGGGTTTTAGGAAAAATAATTTCCTTAAACTATTTTTTTCAGTATGATACCACACAATCAATCTTGGAAGGACACTTTAAAAGTAAACAAGAAAATTTCAACTAAAGGATTTATGAGAGAAAGAAAATAGACTTAAATTAAATTAGTAAAGCCGCGCGGAGATCCCACCGTAGTTCATTAACTGCCTGCGGCATGGACCTCTTTGTCTAATGCAACTTTTGATCCTTTACTGTCCGATTCTAGGCCTTATTTTCAAAATGTTTCACGTGCTGGACTGTGTAATCGCCCTCGTTTATGATGCATCAGAATATTCCGCCATCTTTGTTTACCCTGTGCCGTTGCCGGAGTCATGATTGGATATTCAAGATGTAACTTCTTTGAAATGTATTGCGATTTTTATATGGTTGGGGGTAGGGGTGTGCGATGCAGCAAATTTTTTTCGATTCGATGCGTCGATGCGATTCATAGAATTTCGATTCGAATCGATGCGATTCGATTCGATACAGCGCAACGTTATTTGCTGTCAGAGTTATTTACATCTTGCATTACTGTAATGGGTCAATAACCTTAAAGAGGATTAAAGTAAAAAAAAGTCCACACAAAGTTTGAATGAGTCTGAACCAAAGCATTTGTAATAGGTACTGACCCATTATAAATAGGAATTTGGAAGTAATAAATAAATTAATAATCATATCTTGATTCCTATACATCCTTTCACAATCTCAAGAAATTGTTATTGTTACTAGGCCTAAAGTTTTTCTTAAAAAACACAAGCAGTCCTAGCAAAAATGAATCAGTTCAAAGTTTGTTAAATCATCTAATAGGTGATTATGACAATTAGCCTAAGTAACCTAATACAGTACTAAAAAGAAAACAAAAAAGCCCGCCTATTTTTGCAGATATTTTTGTTTTGCAAGATTTGCATATTCCTGCATCTTTCCCTTCACTGAGGAAATAATCAAGAATCGGGTTTCTCTTCTCGAATAAAATTAAATTATCCCTTCCGGTGTCGGTATCGTCAGTCGTATTTGTTTCAATAAAGCCTCGGCTACTTGAGCCCGGATCGTCTGCGATCTCTTCGTCGTAGTATTCAAACATCTTTATTCATTTGTCATTCAATTACTCCAAAACAAAACAATCAATTGCATTTGCGCGACGGTCAAAAGAAACAGACATTAATTAACCAATGCGCAGTGCTGAACTTTACGACGACGGCGACGGCAGACAGCTCGACAGCTGAGCATCACAATACAGTGTTACCAGTTGTAGACCATGTTTTCCCACAAAAATACCCGTCTCTGCTGGAATAAACTATTGAAAGTATTACGAAATCCCCACACGGACTTGGAAATACCCGAGAGTCGGGTAATTTCTCTAACAGCAGTATTTGTTTTTGTTCCATTGTCCATTGCGCGGTCAGCCTGAATCACCATCACGATCGCAGTTACACTGCAACTGCCGCCGACCGTGATAGTGCTCGTTTTATTCTCTCATTGAAATTTGTGTATGGAATTATAAAGTCATACATTAAAAAGTTGTTTGCAATAATTTGAAACTCATCATAAAATAGAGAAACAATCTATTGCAAGAATTTTCAAACTTGGCGAAAATATAACAATGCACTACTTTGTCACAGCCTTTATTGCATTCTTTGTTGTCAAGCGTGTAGAGTCTGGAAGTATTACTACGCACTAAGCTTTTTATAACTTCATTACGATTCAATAAACTGCTTTGAACATTAACATTACGCATTTATATAGTTTAAACGTTTATTTAATTGCTTTCAACATATATTTAAAGACGTCTAGTGTATCGAAGAATACCGATGCATCGAGGCCAAATCGATGCATCGGCATTTCGATGCATGCCGAATCGAATCAAATCGTAATTTCGATGCATTTTCGATGCATCGCACACCCCTCGATGGGGGTAATATCAATTCTTTTGGGGTATATCAGGTTTAAGTTGTATTTATTTAGTGTCAGAATGGAATTGTTATTATGTATGTTTTTTTTTACGGGGACGCTGAGTCTATCGTCTCGCCAACGAAGGGGGATGTGACACGGGGAGTAGTTTTAAAGGGTTTTAAATATGTTAAGAGTAGGTTACATTGGAAAGGAAGTCAGGTGGGACAGAGGCAGTTTACCTTCGGTTGTATGTTGTGGGAAGTGTTCTGGAGGTGTTCGAATAAAAATTCGCTGAGGCTAATGTTCTGAGAGCAAGCCTGTCAGTAGATTCCCTTGTAGACTGTAAAATAAATAGGGCAGATTCCCTTGTATCTGGGTCAGAGGAGCACTGCCTGTGAGGGGTCAGATGAGTAACTGAATTTCAAGGGGCCACGATAGGGTTAGGCTCTGACAGGACTTACACTTGTTTTTAGGGAAATAAATTAATAGGATTGCAGTTCGGGGTTGAGAGATTAACTTTTGGGGAGTAAGGACATTTTGACATTTCGAGTAAAGTTCTTTTCTGAGATCTAATTTTGGAATGAAAGTCCAGTTTTAGGAATTACTTGAATTTGTACGAGGGAAGTTTATAAAGTTTATTAGACCGTAACTGCCTCCAGGACATTAACATATTGTTGAGGTACTTGTTGTAATATTTTATTATGGGGAAATTAGTAGGGTAGTACCAAGGAAACATTGTAGAGTGATGAGAGAAGGCCAACCCTAGAGTGTGAGGAAATTTTGAGGGTAAAACTATGCTCCCAGTTGTGGTTGGGTGTGTTACTTCTGTCGCTGTTTAAACAGGCATGGTCTCATGCACGTCACAGTATTATAAGAGTAACATAATAGGCTTACAGTAGAATTAATACCACTATGAAGCGGGTAAGGGGGGAAATTTATATACTTATTAGTTGCCAACAATAGGCCAACCCTACAAAACCACATGAATAGTTCCGAATTCACAAAAAATTCAATAGTCTATGGGTCACATTCAAGCGGACAATCAATAATCTTTTAAAACAATTTAAAAACAACAACAAACCAAATGATTTTTCTAATAGGAATTGAGGTTGTGATGAAAAAACCAAAATACTCGAGTCAATAACATACTTGACAGGATCTTGTGAACTGTATATTGATTTTCGTTTGTTTACTTGAGGGACATGCTTGTCGCTGGCGAAAAATAAAAACTTCCCACCCTCTCCTGCTTTATAGTCATTGTCTCTTGGTAAATATACAAAGATATAGCAAAATTTCTAAATACCACTAATGATATGAGTCTACAAAAAATAATAATGATTTTAAAGCCTAACAACTTTAACGGCATTAAAATTGTGCATGCAAATAGTGGTGATTTTAGATCAAATAAAAAAAACAGCAAATAAACTTACGCAAAGGGGTAGTCAGTATCCGAACACTCGGAGTCACTGGCACCAGCAGAATCTAGAGCTGGCCTCGATAGTCTTCTAGGAGGTAAATAACTGCAATGTAATTTCAAAAGTTAATTACATTATATATATAAAACAACAACAACTTATTCCAATCATTTTTGGTATATTCACAAATACATAAAATATCTAATTTAATAAAAAATTTCATAAAGCTGGTTTCAAAGCTACTGAAGTAGTCTAAATTCAAAAAATAACTTATTTCAAAGTTGTAAGTTTGAATTAATTGCTTTATATTAATTTGCAATCACAAACCCTACATCTTGAGTTCGCCAATCATAAAGTATTTAAAACCTTTAGCAATTAGTTTTGGTTTGGTTTTAACCAAAATAAGTACAAAAAAACTTGTTTGTGTTTTGTTTTTACAATTTAAGAGCCACATGTAGGTGGGGCAGACCTGGAAGACATCCTGGGCCGATGGCTGGAGGCGGAGGAGAGGGGCTGGGTGCCGCCGAGGGTGGGGTAGCGCGGCCCCGGGCCGGGACTGCTGCCGACCGAGCTCTCCCCCTGCGAACCCGCCCGGCTGGCGCACCGCACCGTCTCAAACACCTTCTTGTAGTTGGGCCTGCCGAGCAGAACATCACCCAGCTGATTCCAAAATATCCAAAGCTTTTACTTGGCTTTATACTTATACTTTTTTAAAAGCATCACACATTTTTGAAAAAAAAGATAACACTTTTATTCATGTTATTTCTTGTGTAACAAACATAACTCAATCCAGGCATAACAAGTTAAGAGGCTAGCGCTAAACAAAAGTGGTATATTATGATATTTTTTGTAAAGTTTTAAATTTTGATTTTAAAAGAAAAATCTAATCATAAAATCACCATCACCGACAATAAGTTTCAAACGAAGAATACTGTTTATATCTATAACAGACTTACAGGTTAGTGTTGCTGGCACCGATGCCAGAGTCAAGGCTGAGCTCAGAGAACAGCGAGCACTCGAGTTCCGAGGCAAGAGAGTCCGGGTTGTGGGCCGAGACAGAGCTGTGCAACGAGGGAAACAACAGCCCTCCCCGCGCCTGGAGACATTCATCAGTAAATAATAATGACCTCCCCCCCTCACACCCTTAAAGTGACGTGAGGTACCTTTAATTTAAATATGAAAATACAGTAGAACCTGGATAATTCGAACTTGTATAATTCGAAATCTTCTTTAATTCGAATATTTTTCTTGGTCCCTGGCATTTTGTATCCAAACAATGCTAAAAATTCGTCGATAATTCAAATTTTATCTTGGATAATTCGAATTTTTTAAGTGCCAAATTAAGGTACATCAGTTTCATTCCACGACTGGAAATAGTTACAAATTCATTGGAAAACACTGTTTTACTACGACGTTCAATAAAAATTTAACGCCAGACCAATGGCGTGTCAGGTAATGGTCAAATGACTCATCCCTTCCACCTCCCAGGCTTCCCACCCTGCCCCAACATCGCTTGTAACTCGACACATATAATGTAAACTAAAACAGTACAGAACGCAGTACAGTACAGACTGAGTTCGGAAAAGGGTTGCACTCGCCGTGGCAGCGCCACTAGTCTTTTCGCACTTGATTATTTCTGTTTTATGATTACTGTTTTTGAACCCTTATATTTAGCGTTTGTTGATGAATTTATTCTTTTAGAGTGTCAATTTGATAAAGAGGTTAAATTCACAATTTGAAGTTTTAATGTCTTGGCCTCATTCTTCAGAACTTCTTTAATTCGAATTTATGGATAATTCGAAGTTTTTAGCTGGTCCCTTGAGGTTCGAATTATCCAGGTTCCGCTGTAGCAAACCAACTTGAGCTGTAATGTGACGTATTGAAACCGCTGTTTGATGTGAGGAAATCAAATTATACCATAAAAACAAATATTGTAATAAAAATATAGTTTAAAAAAAAAATATTATTTGTTCTTGTAATTTATTGAACTATGCAATTCCTGTAATCAATTCAGTGGAACACATTTTTCAACTTGACTGTCATTAATGTTCAAGATTCATTGACTTAATAAAATTTAATAAAAAAGTTTTTAAGCTAATACCGTATGTATATTACTGAGTATGAATTTAAAAAAATTAGCCATAGAGGTTTTTCTTTTGATGTAACTTCCATTTGAAAGTTCATTATAAAATTCATCAGTAACTAGGAGACAAGACATACCTGTGGCTGACTCTTCTTTCGCTGTTTCCTTAATGTTTCTTGTGCCTCCTGCAGTAAACTCACCACTTCACCATACCTAGACACAAGAGGAAATTAAAATTGTAATATGAAAGTAGGCCCTACCAACAATTTATAACAAATTTCTTATATTGGTTAACCTTGGCTTATGGTGAGTATAGGAATTATGATTTGAATAATTTTCAAGCAGAAATTGTTTGGATAAAATAGTATTTACAAAATGCTCTTGAATCACTTAACGAATCTGTTAGAACTGTGCTTAGCTTTGTGAGAGCTTCGGGATCAAATCAAAGGCTGTTCATATTAGGAACTACTATAAATTAAAAACCAAAACCAAAGTACAAAAACCTTCAGAATAAAATATAATACAACAATGGGGTGATGACCAGTAAGGAAAAACTGAAATCTGACTTATACAAAAAATTACATTATTTTTACTTTAGGAACTTCAGACTGTGGAGTGTTCAATTAAATTTAACTTTCAATGAATCAATAAGGTTTGTAAAGAAAATTTACTCTAATTTAAATCTCCTTCAAAAGGAAGGGACTTTTGTTTCTATAATTTTGGAAAAACATTATTTTTTGAATGAGCAAGCAGGTGACTACGACTAGGTTAATACAATTTAAAATAAAGAATTACATACATCAGACGAAGCACTTGACACACACACTAAATAATTTACTCTGCCATGATTGGCAACAGGCCTTTAAAAAAACACTATCACATTCACTACACTCGCGGACCGACGCGGCGACTTATCGCGGACGACCCGTGAGACTTTCCTTGAGGTTCCTGGGAGACTGATCCACCTAGGCTTTTTCGTGATGTGCCAATTTCTCCCCCACTAACCGAAGGTGGCCAATCAGATCAATTATGAGTAATTTAGCGAGTATCTGATTGGTTGAAACAGTCCACGCGGACTTGATGTGCAACTGTCAATTTTTGCATGGTTTACAGTAAGCAAAAAAAGTTCTCTGTCTCTCTCTCCCTTCAGTCAGCAGAAGCAAAGTCGGCAAGTCCAATGTTCAATAAACTAGGACAAGAAATGGTATTGAGTTTCACCCGGCCGCTCTAAATGAAGGGCCAGATAAATTTGGAATTAATTTGAAAATTTGAAAAAAATAAAACTTGTAATGTTGTTACAACCCCCTGCTCAAAAACGTCAAACTGTGTTTGACGTTGAAAGTAACTGAAATTAAGAAGTCTCTGTAGAAGATGTAGCGGTCCAACAACGCATTCTGGATGTAACACTTGAGGTTAGGGTCTTTTAGTTCTCAAAGTAGTTGATTTTATAGGGTAGATAAAAGTTCTGAAGATCACTGGACAATGGTGTTGCAATGATGGTGTTTGTCTGGCACGGAAGTAAGCGTCGTGTCACTGGAACTATTAAGTCAGCTGAGCAGGTAGAAGATTGTTGACACCACGAAAGCGTGGATGGTGGGTCAGCTGTGGTTGTACTCCAGTAGTAGTGACGTCAGATAATTGTAGTCATCAGCGTGCAGACATCAGCTGGGCGTCTCCGATGACCACCGCATGTGTAGCTGGCAGTACTGCTGACACGGTGTGTAGAAGTCAGCTGGAACTTGGAACAGTCGTCAATGGGTAGACACTGAAGATCTCGTCGTCTTCCAGTTGTGCTGTGATTACAATAAATGAAAAAGATATCCTGCTGCTCTTTTTATTTCTTTACTGGTCATTTCCCCCCTTATCTTTTTTACCAATCTTAATCATAACAATCATACAATAATTATGGATGTATTTTCAGTGACATGAATAGTTGATAACTTGTTCCTTGTTTACAATGTTGAACATATGTTTCTCTAAATATTATCTAAAATCTACCAAAAAATAAAGAAAGTATCTATTGTTACTTTGCCCCCAAATACTATGATTTTTTAACCTCAAAACATTTTATCTTATTAGTTAAATTATATATTCTGTACACAAAACTTATCCATGGTTTAGTAACCAAAGTTTTTATTCTTCGCAAAATAAAAGTTTATTCATAACTTTATTACATTTGTCATTTATTAGTGCTGCGCAGACTTAAATAGAGAATACTACTGTAGAGAACAATCTCTAGACCAGACACGAATATTAGTTGATCAGGCTAATATGTGGCTTGGTTTATTTGAGAATATCTCTTAGTAGAAGTGCATCACTTCTGTTAAAAGTGAAGAGTGTACATCTTCAATCTTTTATACCTCATATTTGGGTATTTATTTAAAAATGGACATTTTACTTGTGTCATTTATGTCAACATCGGGAACAAGTCTCCTTCCACAATAATCAAGTTTAGTTTATAGAATCATTATTATTTACACATGATTCAATGCAATGGAAAATAAATCATTATTCGATAACTCTCTTTATATTGTCCTTTGTTATCACTTTTACTAATATCCATTGTACTAAGTATGTCATTTATTTCAAGTAATGTCTTTTATAACTTCTTACTAATCATAAATCTATTCTACAGTGGCCACTTTATTTACAAATATTTACATGAGTCTCCGTTTCGGTCCGTCCGTGATAGTGTCGATAGTGCTCTTTCCAGTTACAAAGTTTTATACCTATTTTATCTTACAAGGAACAAGTTTTTTATATTTGTTTGTTGTTATAACCAAACTTTTAAAATTAAACCACAAGTATCCATGTCTACTGCTTTTAGCAAATTTATAATGGTTGATTCAATGCCACTGAAATACACTTTCTTTAATACAAATTATGAAAATGATAAACTTTTCACCACATTGTCACCACATTGTCACCTAACCAATGTGATCACGCCTATGGTAAAGTTTTAACCTCTGTACATGTATGTTATCTTTTTCTAATTTCCCATTTTTAAGCATTTCTACTTCATATGAAACTGGTGTGAGTTTCCTTGTGACCATGAAAGGTCCTTTATACTTATAGGAAAATTTTGTAGAATTATCTCTCAGATTTTTTGGAAACCAAACAAGAACCTCGTCTCCTGCCTTAAATTCTAAATTTCTTCTATGTAAGTCATAGTAATATTTTTGTTTCCACTGTTCTTGCCTTATTAAGCCAGGTACAGTTTTACGTACATTTTCTACAATTTTTTAATTTTCCAAAATATCTTTATCACAGTTAGGAAGAACTAAGAGTGTGTCACTTGGCATTTTAGGCTCGTAGCCAAAAAACAAAAAACTAGGCTTATAATTATGACAGCTATGAGGTGTGTTATTATTATATACAAAAACTGTTTGTTGTAGTTAGACCATTTTGAGGGGTTTTCCGTCACATAATGTGAAAGTATATTGATTAGCGTCTTATTAAAAGCTTCCACTAAACCATTAACATTCGGGGAATAGGCTGAGCTAAAAATTTGACACATACCTAAGGCTGTGTGTAAACTATGTATTACTTGAGCTGTAAAAGGTGTACCTCTGTCGGTTTGTAAAATATTGAAAACACCATATGTATAGATAAGTTTTAACAAACATTTCGCTACCGAAGATGCATCTGCTGATATTAAAGGGAACACAAAAGCCATTCTAGTGGAAACACACGTAATACATAATATGTTTGCAGTTCTGCTAAATTAACATGCAATAATGCGTTAAGGGATTCAGCTTCTATTACATCTGATACATTGTTATCCTCTGTGGGAATGGGGTTTCGGGATAAAAAGTCTGGTAAACTGAGTGTTTTGCCAGATTTATAATGTATTTCCAGGTCATAATCAGCGATATGCAAAGCTAATCTCGTTAGTCTACCTGAGGATCCTTTAAAATTCTTGTAAAATTGTAGTGCAGAATGGTCTGTAAAAATGTGAACTTTCCTTCCCAGGCAAAATTCTCTCCATCTTGATAAAGCCGTTACTAAAGCATATAATTCCTTCTCACTTACACTTAAGGAAAGCTGACTTGGTTTTAGCTTCCTGCTAAAATATTGAACAGGATTTTCCTTGCTCGTCTGTGGGTCATAGTTGCAGAGCACTGCTCCAATTGCATAATTGCTTGCGTCAGTATAAATTCTAGTCTCCAAATCTGGGTTGAAATGAGCCAAAACTGGAGCAGTAGTTAACATAGTCTTTAATTTATTTGATGCATTTTCGCAATCTTGGGTCCATTTAAACTGTTTGCTATTGTTGTAAACTTTGATTAGATTCGTTAGAGGCACAGCTATGTCTGCAAAATTTTGGATGTGAGCTCGAAAGAAATTAAAAGCTCCTAGTGCTGAACGAACTTCCTTAATGGTTTTGGGTCTTTCAATTTTAGTTATTGCATCGATGTTCCTCTGCAAAGGTTTAATTCCTGTCTTAGATATTTCATGACCAAGAATATCAATTTTCTGACATAAACTGTGATTTGCTTGTGTTTAATTTTATATTAAACTTGTCTAATTCTTGTAAAACAGATTCCAAGTTATTGAGTTGTGACTGAAATGAATTTCCAAGAATTGCTAAATCATCAATGTAACTTAGAACTTTTGAAAATAAGTGCTTCGAAAGTATCTTGTTTATTACTCTCTGAAATACTGCAGTACTATTGCACAATCCCTGAAGTAAAACTTTATATTGGTATTTGCCTGTTTCGGAAGCAACAGTTAAGATATGTCTATCTCTGGGGTCCACTTCAATTTGAAAAAATGAATTCTTGACATCTATCTTGCTAAAGTACTCCATACCAGATAGACAAGCTAATACAGTATCAATTGAAACCAAGGGAAATTGTTCTGGAACTATTCTTATCTAGCACCTCGACTACCTTATTGTGCTGTTCAACAGTTAAGTTAGGGTTAATGTTTAACCTGTCACCGTTTTTATCGAAAACCTGTACCTTATTTGGGTCTTGAGGTTGGGGTTCAATTTGTTTGTTTATATTGTGGTGTTCATCTTCCTCCGAAATTAATCGTGGAGCTGATTGAGGAGATTTTATATCTGAAGATTTTGTCAAAACCTTTAAGTAACCCAGTAATGCATTTTGCCTAATCCTTTTGCTTGAAGTGCCCGAATTATATATTTGAATAAACCTCTTGCTGGTTTGAAAATCTGTGGCAATATATGCGTGTATCTTCCTTCTATTTTGTAGATCTAAGTTTTGCTCAAATTCAATTTGTTCGGGGTTTTCCGGTAATTCCATCAGCTTCAAATGTTGTCTTGGTTTTATAAAATATTCTTTATCTGCCCTGATCTCTGTCACTTCATCTCTCTCAGATAAGTTTAAGATGGAAGATAACCTGCATGGATTGCCTAACTCTAATATCCATGACATAGACATTGGAATGGTGTCACATGTTTCCTTCGTACTATCAAAAATACAAATTTCTTTATCTTTAAATGAAATTTCCATATTATTTTCCAATAAAAATCTGTTTCCGATAATAATATCTAAAGCCAAGTTCTCAATAACAAGGAAAGCCGTTGAATACAATTTATCACTGATTATCATGCTTAAGGTGATACGTCCAACTATGTTTATAGGTTGGTTATTAGCTGCAACAATTTTGGGTAAGTTATCCGTCTGGAGAGATTTATTGCGCACCAATTTCGCATTAATAAATGAGTAATTAGTACCAGTGTCAATGTAGCATTTAATGTTTTCGCTTAACTCATTTACTGTTACATTAAAGTTTAACGTAGGGCAAGCTTTGTTTTCGTTAATACCAAATAAGGTGTTATAAATATCTAAAATTACTGTCTTCGATTCTCTCTTGTTAGTTTTAATTAAATTCCTTAAATTAAAAGAGTCGGCTTTGACCTTCACATTGTATAATTCAATATTTTCTGATAACATACCAGCTTCTTCCATAGATAAAAAACTGTGACTATCTGTTTCAATACATTCCTTTTTTATCAGTGATTTTCCTTCCTTGTTATTTTGAGGAATTAATAACGTTTGCTCGTTGGGTTCAGTAATCTGAGAACGAGTTGCTGAATCATATTCCTGTTTGTTTACATTTTGTTCCGTTGAGTGAAATAGAGACATCTCTTCTTCTTCACAACTTCGACCTTGCATACTCACTGCATTGCACAAATGCTTACTTGACAGAGCGTCTCCTCGAGTTACGCACTGCTCTGGTGCAATATCTCCTTGTCCATACAATAATGCCAAATTGTTCCACTGTGATTGAGGCTGCTGTTCGATTCTATCTGTAGAAGTTTCCTTGTTAAAAGTATTTAATGACTTTGATGCGTGATGTCCAACTTTGGATCCTCTTTTTAATTTGAAAGAGTTCTCTAATACTGGAAATGACTCATTGTACGTTTCTCCAGGAAACAAAATTTGATTACTTATATTTTTATTCTCAAAATATAACGTTTCTCCGCTGTACAGAGTTGAATTACTGTCATCAACAACCTGACTTAAACTTCCTAATAATGGGGATGAAGGAATAACTGTCTTATCCATAGAATTATTCTGATCTTGATCCCTGTGATTTTCTGATGAATAAAAAAGTCGTGGGCGAGATACCTGTTGTTGAGTTTCGCAGAGGGTGTCCCGCCTGTCAACTAGTTTTTTTGATCTGGGTTTTGTTTTTGAGGTGATTTACTTCGATCCCTGCTTAAGTCTTTGCTCCTGCTGCGTGTCATTGCTTCGTCCTCTCCTCGACGTCTTCTATAACCTCTGGCTGAAGGATTCTTCTTGTTGAAGTAACAATTTTGAGTGGTATGGTTGTCCCGCTTACAAATATCGCAATAATATCGCCTATCCATATACCTGTTGAAGTTACTAGGGTAGTTTCTCTGAGAATTGTAGTATGATCTTCTCTGCGGATAGTTATTGTAATATCTCCCAGGAGATGGCGAAGACTGTCTGTTATACGATCTGTCTCTGTATCCACCAGGTGACCTACTATTGTGACGGGCTGCCACTTCACGATTTCGAGAGAAATGTGTCCTAGAGTCCGGGTCTTTGTTGATATGCTTGCTTTCAACCTTTAAGTCGTTAACTGCTTTTGTCAGCTCTGTAATCGCATTTAGTAAGTCAGGGGAGTTTGCTTGATGTTGGTTCTGGGTCGACTGTGGTTCAAAATGTACATTCCTTTGTTTGGGATTCTGTGTTAGGTTGGTTGAGTTACCTACAACACTCAGACCCTGTACATAATCAAATCCGAAGTGCATATTGTATTTCCTTGTATTTTGTTCCTTAAGTTGAAGCATGGCTTGTAATTTAGTTAATTTTTCTTGAAACTCATTCAAGTTTGAACTCTCCATTCGCACAATCTCGTCAAAGAACTTTGGTTGTAGAGCTTTAATTGTATAATTTATTATTGTTTCATCATTCATTGCTGGATCTATTTGCCTACACAAACTACGAATTTCAAAGAAAAACTGTAAAGGAGTTTCATCTTCATTCTGAATCCTGTTATCAAGTGTAGCTTGAATATCATATAAAAAACCAGTTTGACCAAAAGATTTTTGGAAATTACTTTTCAGGTCCTCCCAAAAAGTTGAAGGGTTTAAATCCATGAAATCTGTGTACCATTTGTAAGCTATGTCTGATGTATATGTTCCAAACAAATCCAGTTTGGTTCTCTCAGACCACCTATTGCACTTTGCTGCCAGTTCAAACGTTTTCAAAAATTCTGAAACATTTTCATATTGTTTACCACTAAATACTGTAGGTTTTATAAGCGGAATATTTTCAGAAATTTGACCGTGTAGTCCGTTCTGTGACGATGACTGATCCATTTTTGCTTCAGAGTTTATCGTGGAAACTTGTGCGTTCGGTTCAGCTTTTAACAAATGAAATTTATCAGGAGAGTGCAGCGTATTGCTAACCAGAGATGAGAATTTGTTATCTGAGGTGTTTTGCAAAGTAACTTCTTCCGGTGTGGTGTTTGTAAGATTTAGGGCCTTTCTACCTGACAAAAGTTTTTCTGGGGTTTTTACTTCCGTATTTACGTAGCTGGGAAAGTTAGAAGCTGTATCTAATTGAGCCGTTACAGGTGGGACATAGGGTTCATATACTGCAGAATAAATATTCTCTGTTATACCTTCCAATTCTTTCAGCTGTGGGTAATCTTCATTATCCTTTTCCGATAGGTCAATACCTTGGAGGAAATAATTTAATTTCCCTTGAAAAATAACATCTCGTTTAGCTTTCTTGTAAACTTCTTTAACAAGGGACAGTTTCTGCCTAAACTCAGACACAGTAATGGATTGTGGGTCGGAAGGGATTTTTAATTTATATGCTCTAGCTAACCTTATTGCATTTTCTTTATTTAGAATGTAACTGTCAATGTCTACTATTGAAAAATCCATATATCAACGATCTAAAATTCTGATTTGTAGTTATATTTATATTAAATTGATTCCTTAAATTCCTGTACTCTTTTTACGAAAAAAATATTAAAGTAACTGATGCTTATCATAGAGCAAAAAGAGATAGATGAAAATTTAGTAGTTAAATTGAGTATTCGAACCTTGAATTTTAGCCTTAAAAACTTAATCGTTTTGTCCTATAATAAAGTTATTTAATGACTCTTGGAGTCTCATTGTAATTTTGGTTTCTTAAATTTATAAACTACGAAAACTACAAAATATGAATTATTGTGCGTGACCACATTGTGCTTGCAAATTCAAAAATAACCACACTAAACACTCCCATCAGCCAAACCAGCACATTTTTACCGAATTAACGGTCAATTACGTCTCCACCATGTTAGAACTGTGCTTAGCTTTATGAGAGCTTCGGGATCAAATCAAAGGCTGTTCATATTAGGAACTACTATAATTTAAAAACCAAAACCAAAGTACAAAAACCTTCAGAATAAAATATAATACAACAATGGGGTGATGACCAGTAAGGAAAAACTGAAATCTGACTTATACAAAAAATTACATTATTTTTACTTTAGGAACTTCAGACTGTGGAGTGTTCAATTAAATTTAACTTTCAATGAATCAATAAGGTTTGTAAAGAAAATTTACTCTAATTTAAATCTCCTTCAAAAGGAAGGGACTTTTGTTTCTATAATTTTGGAAAAACATTATTTTTTGAATGAGCAAGCAGGTGACTACGACTAGGTTAATACAATTTAAAATAAAGAATTACATACATCAGACGAAGCACTTGACACACACACTAAATAATTTACTCTGCCATGATTGGCAAAAGGCCTTTAAAAAAACACTATCACATTCACTACACTCGCGGACCGACGCGGCGACTTATCGCGGACGACCCGTGAGACTTTCCTTGAGGTTCCTGGGAGACTGATCCACCTAGGCTTTTTCGTGATGTCCCAATTTCTCCCCCACTAACTGAAGGTGGCCAATCAGATCAATTATGAGTAATTTAGCGAGTATCTGATTGGTTGAAACAGTCCACGCGGACTTGATGTGCAACTGTCAATTTTTGCATGGTTTACAGTAAGCAAAAAAAGTTCTCTGTCTCTCTCTCCCTTCAGTCAGCACAAGCAAAGTCGGCAAGTCCAATGTTCAATAAACTAGGACAAGAAATGGTATTGAGTTTCACCCGGCCGCTCTAAATGAAGGGCCAGATGAATTTGGAATTAATTTGAAAATTTGAAAAAATAAAACTTGTAATGTTGTTACAAATCACAAGTAACTATCATAAAAAATTTAGGAATGGGCAAGTCCCAAAATTTCGCAACAATTTTTGGGAAAATTAAATTTAAGATTTTTAGGCGGGATTTGTATTTGCTTTGGGAAATTTTCGGGTTGGAATTGTTTTAGCGATTGCAACTAAACAATGTGTGGTGCAGCTTTGCGAAACTCAAGATTGGCCGCAAAAAAACGATTGCGTGCCGACTGCGAAACCCAGCGAAACAGCAAACCCAGCATTGCGAAACTCGCGATCGCCCGCTAAAAACTAATTCTAGAAGTAGCCGATCGCAAATAACTAGCTAATTCAGACTAACGGATGAATGGCAAAATAGATTTGCGAGTACAGAATTTAGGGGTGGGCGAGTAGTGGATTTTAGAGTCAAGTTGAGTCGAGTATTAAGCCAAATACTCGAGTATTGAGTCGAGTAGAGTCGAGTAGTTGCTTATGAAAAGTAATGAAATGTTCATTTTTTTAAGTAGGAGTCTTTGAATTACAATTAATAAATATCTTTCATCATTTTTTTTACAAAATTGGTCTACTTTATTTAAGCTAATCTTTTTTATCTTTTTTTGAAAAATAAAACTCTAACATTCTAATACCTCTACATTGCATAAACCCATGAAGTTTTTTTGTAATTTAATAATTTCACAAAATCATTCAAAATAACAAATCGGTTAATGTAACAAGATCAAAAAATGAATTTATGTAGAATATGCATTCAGTCATAAGATTTAATTTTAAGCCTGTTACATAAACTATCAACAACAGGTTTATTTTTTTCCTAAAAATAATTGTAATTAAAACCTTAGCCAAGAAATTGTGGAATAAAGAATTGAAAACAAGATCAAGGGAGGAGAGATATGCCCAGTTATTTGTTAACTTCTCTAAACTCATCCACGCCCCCTTGCCTTACTGCTGATCTATGTTTTTTGACATCCAGTCACTCAAGCTTAGAGTCGAGCGACCAGATAAGAAAAAGATATTCCCCTCAAAAACAAAAATTTAAAGATTTAAACTAATTGTTTTATGAAGTCCACTTTACCAATGAAATCCACAATTTTCTTCTCATTTTTACCTATCAAATGATTAATTATGAATACAAATTTGAAGTTGTAAAGTGCAAGGTCAGAGCTAAATATGGCTGCAAGTTTTCAAGTTCTGAATTCTTCTGAGGGATGGCATTTCTAGATGTCAAAATACATTCTTCTATGAGTTAATGAAATATTGTTGATGTTATTGTTATGAAAAACTCATGGACGGCTGCGAAAAATGAGAGCACATATCTGTCGGTCGCGGGTATACGGCAGATGTAGCTTTTCAAAACTCGCGATCTGCCGCAAAATATGATTGAGCATATTTGCTGAATGCCGATAATCAGCAAATGTAGCCTTGCAAAAGTCACGGTCGGCCGTGGAAAACGATCGCACATATTTGCCGAACGCCGATAATCGGCAGATGTAGCTTTGCAAAAGTCGCGGTCGGACACGAAAAACGATCGCATGTATTTGCCGATCGTAAATAAACAAAATGCAACTTTGCTAAACTAGCGATCGGCCGTAAAAAATGGTCGCGCATATTTGCCATCCACTAATGAACAAAAAATGCTGCCTATTGTGAATCTAGCAAGCGGCCGAAATAAAAAATCTGTCGATTGTGGACAAACGGCAGATGTAGCTTTGCGTAAAATCAGCTGTAAAATTCAATTGCACATTTAAATTGGTTCGCCAGGTAAACTGCGGGAGTAACTACGTACTCGACTCGTTCAAGTCGAGTAGTTGGGACTATTTGACTCGACCTCGAGTAGTAGCAACTACTCGAGTAATTACTCGACTGTCGAGTACTCGCCCACCCCTAATAGAATTGTATATATTAGTTAAAATTTTTTCATTTAAATTTATTTCTTGAAATTAGGTAAGTTTGTACTTTGTACAATAATTATATTGCCATACCTACAAACTATTGCTTTTATTGTAATAAAATAAATAAATTCGTGAACAAGCATTTCCTGAAGTGTTCAGGGAAGACAAAAATCCCGTCCCAAATTCAAGAGGGAAAAGAAAAATCCCGCCCGGAACTGAAATTCCGATCCTATCAATCCCAAATTATTTGTGGTTTTCAAACTGACACTTCATTTTCAAATTAATCCAATTTAAGAAAAATTATAACAGTTTTAAAAGAAAGAATTATCCCTGAATGAAAGAAGGAATTGAACCTTTTTCAAAGGAAAATATAGATTTTCCTTTGAAAAAAGTTTATTGTAGAAAAATGCCTCATGAATGTATCCTGTGATCCTGGTTTTTGGCATAACTATCTGAGGTTTGGTCTTTTTGAAATTTTTGGTCAAGTAAGCACAAAAACGTTCCCCCAATTTCTAAATGTAAAAATTTAGATTGCTTGTGTTTTCTTTACCTCTCTTTCAGATCTGCCAGTTCTGTGGCTAGCTCACATTGTGTTTCCCTTGCCAAGTTCACCATCTGGACAAGCTCCTCGTTCTCTTGTGTGACCTGAAACAGGCAAAACATCAGTGAACTCAACAAGATTATCCTTGAAATAAAGTTTTGCAAGGCATTTTGGTTTGAAAAATCCAGGAAGGTTAACAACAATGCAGTAAGGGAAAGAACAACGCAATGAATCTGAAATTAAAATAAAACAAACTACATCTTTGAATCCAGAATAAAGATATTACATTGACCGCAGAAACTATATTTTGGCTTTCAGCGCATTGAACTATTTCACCGGGACATACTTTACTTAATGTTTGTCACCACAAACAAGACCTACTTTGGCCACCAGAAATCAAATTTCAAAATCCTGCAATAACTATTTTAGGCAAACTTTTTTTAAAATAGATAGTGAAATATTTGTCCTGATTGAAAATACATATCAAAAGAATTAAACCTTTACTAAAATTTTTCCATGTACAAATGCTAACCAGTTCTACAATGGAGCAGAGATCTGGCAACAGGAGAGGCAGAGATCTAGAGGAGATATTTTACCTTCTGTTAACATTTATAAGTATGCATTTGCAGATATTAACTTCTGCTAATGTGAACAAATTAAGAAAATATGGCTGCTATTAATGTTTTTTAAATTGCAAATATTACTGTGACAATGTTGATACTAACAGAGTCGTTTCTTATAAAGGCAGGAATAAACACTTTAATGTGCGGAAAACATTGTACACAGTAAGCATTACACTTGTTTTTAGCGTTTTGAAAGGAGAGGAAAAACTCCGAGCTCAAACTCAAAATTACTATCAAAAAGGAAACCCCTTGCTTCAATATACAATTTACAGGGTAATAGGGTATAATAAAAGATTGAGACCTTAACCTGACAGGACTAATGGGTAAGAGAACCTAGAATTACTATTTTATTTCAGCATTTGCTAAATAGTAACAGCAAAAGGTTATTCACTTAAATTCCAGCGAAACTTTTTCTTCAATTATTATGTGCTTCCGCTTTCATTGCTCGTTTTTATTCGAAATTACTCACCACGGTGATCTTGGCCTCAGCGCTGGTGAGCTTGTCCTGCAGGGACTCTGCCAGAGCCTTGGTGGCCTCGGCCTCCTCCCGCTGTCTGTTTGCATCCAGAGAGGCACCTGACAGATCCGTCTGCACCAGCGCCAGCTGTGACGCCAGCTCCGCCACCAGCCTCGCCTCCTGCACACCAACAACACATCTCATGTCTACTCTCAGAGCCTCGCGCTGTCTGTCTGCGTCCAGCGAGGCACCTGACAGATCCGTCTGCACCAGCGCCAGCTGTGACGCCAGCTCCGCCACTAGCCTCGCCTCCTGCACACCGACAACAGATCTCATGTCAGAGCCTCGCGCTGTCTGTCTGCGTCCAGCGAGGCACCTGACAGATCCGTCTGCACCAGCGCCAGCTGTGACGCCAGCTCCACTACCAGCCTCGCCTCCTGCACACCGACAACAGATCTCATGTCTACTCTCAGAGCCTCGCGCTGTCTGTCTGCGTCCAGCGAGGCACCTGACAGATCCGTCTGCACCAGCGCCAGCTGTGACGCCAGCTCCGCCACCAGCCTCGCCTCCTGCACACCAACAACACATCTCATGTCTACTCTCAGAGCCTCGCGCTGTCTGTCTGCGTCCAGCGAGGCACCTGACAGATCCGTCTGCACCAGCGCCAGCTGTGACGCCAGCTCCGCCACCAGCCTCGCCTCCTGCACACCGACAACAGATCTCATGTCTACTCTCAAAGCCTCGCGCTGTCTGTCTGAGTCCAGCGAGGCACCTGACAGATCCGTCTGCACCAGCGCCAGCTGTGACGCCAGCTCCGCCACTAGCCTCGCCTCCTGCACACCGACAACAGATCTCATGTCAGAGCCTCGCGCTGTCTGTCTGCGTCCAGCGAGGCACCTGACAGATCCGTCTGCACCAGCGCCAGCTGTGACGCCAGCTCCACTACCAGCCTCGCCTCCTGCACACCGACAACAGATCTCATGTCTACTCTCAGAGCCTCGCGCTGTCTGTCTGCGTCCAGCGAGGCACCTGACAGATCCGTCTGCACCAGCGCCAGCTGTGACGCCAGCTCCGCCACCAGCCTCGCCTCCTGCACACCGACAACAGATCTCATGTCTACTCTCAGAGCCTCGCGCTGTCTGTTTGCATCCAGAGAGGCACCTGACAGATCCGTCTGCACCAGCGCCAGCTGTGACGCCAGCTCCGCCACCAGCCTCGCCTCCTGCACACCAACAACAGATCTCATGTCTACTCTCAGAGCCTCGCGCTGTCTGTCTGCGTCCAGCGAGGCACCTGACAGATCCGTCTGCACCAGCGCCAGCTGTGACACCAGCTCCGCCACCAGCCTCGCCTCCTGCACACCGACAACACATCTCAAGTATACTCTTAGAGCCTCACGCTGTCTGTTTGCGCCCAGCGAGGCTAATCAGATCCACAAACTAATTTTATCAATGAACCCACAAAAAAAGTGTCATTAATAAACATTAAGAGGAAATAAATGAGATAATGAGTTTATTGAGTAAACTCAATCCAAAATGTTTTATTACCAGTACTGCTTTCAATGTGTCAAAAATAATGAGGGATCTTAAAAGAATAATCATACAAATTTCAGTAACGATTATTTTCAACTGGTTTAAAAAAAAATAAATGTCTTTATCTGGCCAGATGTACTTACATGAGCTTCACACTCCTCAGTCTGGGAGGCTAGCTGGGTAGCCTCACTGCGAAGGGCTTTGTTTTCCTCCTCCAGCCGACAAAGTCGCCTTTGCAGAACATCCCAGTTGACTGTCCCCGCTGGCGTTCCTTCAAACATTACCAAAAAAATAATGAACTACTTTCATAAACTTTATGGTGTACTTGTTAGGAGTTTCATTGCTTTGCACAAATACCTTTAGTATTATGAAAACACAAGAAAATACAACTGTATTGTATGTAGGCTGTGTTCAGGATTCACCATTGCGAGTACAAGATATTTTTATAAATTAATTTATGGGTTGGAAAGCACGTAACAAATCAAACCAAATTAGGTTGTTTTCCCCTAATCTATATATATAAAGGAGAAGGGGTTTTCTATCGGACAGCAAATATCCAAAACTATAAGACCTAAAGAGTTGAAATTTGGCACATGTGCTCCCCTTGGGTCTTAGATGCGCACTAAGAAATGGTTTTACAAAATTCCCAAAGGGTTTCGCCCTATGGTACTTCAAAGTTTTAATGTTAAATTATAGGGAAGGATATAAGGTTGTCATGGCAACCTTAAAAAGTATGACAAATTAAATCCTAAAAAAAGACAGAGGGAGTTTTTATGTTTTTCCACGGATGAAACCGTGTTGATCAGCTAGTCTATACCTATAAAAGGCAAAGCCCTCACTGACTCATCACTAATCCTCCAACTTCCCAATAACCCAGAAGGCTGAAATTTGGTATACTGTTTCTTTAGGCATTAAATAGGAAAACTAAGTAGTTTTCATCCTGATCTGACCCTCGGACTCCGCCACAGACCCTCTCAAAGATCCCATATTATCCTTATGGCAGAATAAAATTGATGAAATGTTTATATTAAACAGATTTGAAAAAGCAAGACATTTAGTAGAATGCCAAACCAGCTGTCAGGAACAGAACATAAAATAAATCACTGACTAGAGATACTTAAAAGACCATCCTTCCTTATAACAGCTTTTATTGAAAAGGCTAATGTAAACCACTTATTTTATCTACATCATTAGAAAAAATAATTTGTCTTTGTCTTTTAGCGAATTTCATTGATGGAATTATTACCATATATCTCACAGCAAGACCTAAGCCCGGGTCCATGATAACTTTTTCATTTTGGAGCTCCCAGAAGCAAAAAACACTATTCAAACTATATTTAAAGCTGAAAACACAGTACATTATCCCTATAGAAAAATTCTATATCTCGGTTATTACTCAACTTATCTTGATAAAACTTTGTATGTGGCTTTTTTGGTTCAGATTCACCTGATATTGTTTTAAAACCACCAAATTTTTGCATGACTGTTGCAGTAGACCTGCATACTCATTCCCCATTTTATTATGGAAGAAATAAAATAAGGTAATGCACATAGTCTGGAGGTCTGCTGCAACGGGGGTATTTTGATGTTCAAGATAGACCCCAAAAACCTTAGAATTTTTTTGACACTAAATCAAAGCAATTTCTACGTTTTACATAGAAATACTTTCATGAAACAGAAAACTGCTTTAGGATTCTCTAAGTACGCAAGGTCTGCTACGACGGAGATATTTATATTCATGCTTAAGGGCCACTATATACCATGCGTGCGAGCAGATTCAACGATATTGGGCATAATCATTCCCAGGGCAGTGGCACCCTTGAGGCCTTTATCGGCGGGGTACTGAATCTGCTCACATTTATAGTACAGTGAGGCTAAATAGAAATATTTAACTCCTGCGGGGGCAGTAATAGAATTAACTCCAGTCGCAGCAGACCTATGGACTTTGAGGATTCCTGAAAACATCTTTCTGGTTAATGAAAGTCCATCTTCTTTATATTTGTCCAATACTACTGACCTAACACTGCACAGCCCAAACTTCTTGATTTAGAACCTTGGACTTTTGCATGGACGATCTTAAGGGCGTAAGCATCCGCTAAGAACGGTTTTTTTAAATTTAAAGTTTTACTGGTTTTGGCGGGGTTGAAGTTTATAAATTTTCCTACGCAAGTGGAATGGTTGATATTTTGTTAATTTTCAATGTTCATTCAACAAGCAGGTGGTTCAGCTTCACATATGGATTTTACAGCTGATTTATAATTTGGTTACTTTCATAATGGTTTTATGGTTGTTTTAATTTTTAATTTTTAGGTGATATGTACTATATAAAAGTTAAATTTAGTTTAGTTAGTTAAATTAAAGTCGTCAGTCGTTTTTGCACCTTATCTGTTTAATCATAAACTCAGTATGTGGTCCTATCTTCATTTAGGCAGCGGGAGTTACTTTTTCTCGTGAGCAAAGCCAAGGGCAACTGCTAGTGCATTATATAACTGGCGCCAATTCTTGGGGCCCACGCCGTCCATAAGACTAATGTTAATTTTAGCATTGGGCTTATGGATGGCATGGGCCCCAAGAATTGGCGCCAGGTATACTTTGTCTCAATTTTATTTGCTGATTGTAGTCAGAGCTGATGTCAGAGAAATAATACAATAGGTTTATTTGACTGTAAAATAAAACTGATATTGAATTTTAAAGCGAAATATTTGATTGTAGGTAAATTTAGAATTTATTTATTCAGGTCAAATTGTAACACAAACATTTTAGAAAGATAGTGACTAGCATAATTTCTTTCTTATTTATATTTTTACATAAATTTTAATGAGTTATGATACTGGTAAAACCAGGGTTACTTACCAGGTTCAGAACCAGCATCGGACTCAACATCGTTGGTCAATATCTGTATGAGTTCAGTCTTCTTGGCAAGCTCGTGGGAGAGCTGGGTGATCTTTTCATTGGCGGCTCGAAGCTCAGACTCAAGCGACGCGACGTTGGCCTCGAGCTTCTGGTTGTGAGCTAGAAGCTCCTTGCCGATGCGGGCGGTGAGCTCGATATCCTTCTCTTTCTGTAAGCCAGACATATTTCAATTGGAATTACAGTACTGTAATGTACATTTTCTTCACAATAAAAAAAATCACAATTTAAATCAAGCATAAGCTTCTATTACAACCAATTGGTGTACAAACAAAATATCTTTCAGCTATTGGGGGAGTACTATTTCTACAGTATATGCACAGAATATTAATTGATCAAACTAATTTAGGAAATGCCAGCTGACTTTGCAGCTGACTTTGCCTGCTGACTTTGATTTGTTATCACTTTTAACTTTGCCCTTTACTTATCTCTGATTACGACTATAATAAAATAAATCATAGTTTTGAATCACACATTTTGAATCTGTTAGTTACACTAAAGGTATAAGTTATTTGTATTTGAATAGTAATATATTACGTTTAATAGTTTTAAGCAGTAGTTAGTAACTATTAAAAATATTTTGTATTATAAATATTGTATCAAAACAAAATAATTATAATAGGCTTCACGTTTTTACTTGAGATACTGGGCACGATTTAGTATTTAAAAATATTTTATTCATCAACAATTAAAATCTAAAATTTTAGGATTCAATTCAACTAAAAATGTTAATTACATGCACGAAGCAAAAATGTAATCAAATCAAAGTTTTATTCCACTAAAATTAATCAGTTTATGAATTACACTGAACCTCGTAAAGCTTTATCAATTTATTTAAATGTGCAACGTTTAAAATTTGGGGATTTGTCTAGTACCATTAGGCTTGTGAAGTACTCACAGAGACTTCACTAACTTCATTGGACTTTATTTTGCCCGAATGATTTTATTTTGCCAAACATTATTACTGCAATAATGATTTATTCCAATACTAAATGGTTTCAACTCTGCCAGGTGGAGCGATATGCTGTGGGCGCTTGAGCATACGTTCCAAGTTCCCTCCTACCTCCTGCGTATGATCGAGGCATATTTGTCAGACCCATTCTGTTGTATGACACAACCGAAGGTCAGCGGCGCATTCCCATCACTTCCGGGGCTGCGCAGGGGTCCATTCTCGGACCAGATCACTGGAACGTGCCTTACGACAGCTTGCTGAGGCTAGACATGCCCGATGAGACCCGCCTCGTTGGCTATGCTGACGACGTCGCTGCCTTGATCGATGCGAGGAACGACGAGCAGGCAAAACTGAGGCTCAGCTTAGTAATGGCCAAGGTCAACGGGTGGATGCGAGATCAAGGCTTGTCCGTGGCTATCAGTAAGACGGAGATCGTCGTCCTCACCAAAAAGAGGATAAACACCGTGTTCCCGGTGCAGATAGGTGACGTCACACTCGAGACAAAGCCTGCTGCAAAGTGCCTGGGAGTCAAGGTCGACAGCAGACTGTCTTTCGGCGAGCAGATCCAGCGCGCCGCCGACAAAGCCGCTAAGGGTGTCGCTACCCTTGGTAGGCTTATGCCCAATGTCGGCGGTCCTCGCTCCTGCAAGTGGCGCCTGCTCATGACTGCCGTCCAGTCAGTCTTGCTGTACGGGGTGGAGGTATGGACTCACGCACTCGAGAAGCGAGTCTTCCGAGACCGGCTTGCCCGAGACCAGCGCCGAGGAGCTCTGCGGGTCGCTTCGGCCTACCGCACAGTCTCTGAGCCTGCTGTGCGGTGATTTACCGGAGGAGGCCTGAAGTGGGCCAGGAAACAGCTGCCAGGGAAGAGTGCGATTGCAGCTTCGACTCCTGGCAGCACGACTGGGAAGCCGAGCCAAGGGGACGTTGGACCTTTCAGCTCATACCTTCCGTCCGACCATGGGTGGAACGGCAGCACGGCGAGGTCGATTACTACGTGACCCAGTTTCTCTCTGGGCACGGGTACTTCCGAGCCTATCTGCACCGGATGGGCAAGGTCGCCAGCCTGGACTGTCTGTATTGCCCCGGCATCCCAGACACGTCAGAGCACACCTTCTTTCAATGCGACCGTTGGCACGTCCGCCGAGCCTCGCTTTCATCTGAGATCGGCGTGGTCGTCAGCCCAAACAACATCGTCGGAGCTATGCTCGAGGGAGAGGGCAACTGGAACTGTGTCCAGCACTACATCTAGGTCATTCTTTGGGCGAAGAAGGTCGACCTCGATCGGCCTTAATCCTCAGCTTTTCCCCACGGAGGTTGCCCTAGTGGCGTAATATCAAAGGCCTAGCCCGAAGTAATGTGTGAAACAGTTCCAGGCTAGTGTCCTCGGTGCCGAGGGAGGTGGTTTAGTCGGTAGTTCACGGGAGAAGTCGAGCTCGTGGGAGTCCGACACTAATGAGGGGACAATGAGCCCCTCAGTGTGCGTAAATGCATTCTACCTCCTACCAAAAAAACAAAAAAAAAACTATGAGGTATATATCTAGGGAAATATAACACCCTTGATGGCATTAGGACAATTTCAACATTTTAGATATATTTATCAAGGCATCCAAACAAAAAATTTAATTAAAAATTGAGGTGACTGACCTCTTCAAGAAGTCTTGTGACGGCCTCTATGTCATTGTAGGTCTTTGTCATTTGGCTCACACGGTTGCTGCATAGAACTGAAACAAAAAATACAATATAAATAAAAAAGTAAAATATAGCAAGCAGTTAAATGAAATTCAACATTATAGCAAGAAGAAGTTAAATGTATCAAAAAGTAAACTATAGTAAGAAGTAAAATACACAGAATACACTAATTTAACTTACGATGATGAATGTTCAAACACCAGATTTAGTTAATAATATTAAAATCAAGTAAGTAACTGTTATGTGGCTTTGCCCACAATCAAAATGATAATTAGCCTAAGATATTGGCCAGTTTCTACTTCATTCTCTAGGGTGGGAGACCAAGAGGGCAAACAATCAATACAGTTAATTTTTCTTAGAGCTATTAATCATTAAAGATGTTAAAAAGATAATGAACTGTAAGAATTTAAATATTGTATAAACAGCATAATTGCCTATTGCGTAACTTTTTCCCTAAGTTTTAGGCTTAAAAGTTATTATTTGCTTCATCAAGTTATTGCTAAGACCATTGAAAAAAACAAAAAAAATCCTAAAACGTATCACAGGTTGAAAAGTCAAGCATCATTTCAATCCTAAGACAATTTCATTTATAAAAGTAATATTAATTTCGGTAAAAAATCTTAACTAAAACAATTAGTTTGAAATTTATAAAAGATTTAATTTATGAATAGGACTTAAGGGTTGTCATGTTAGCAGCAAAATAAACGCACTTTCCAAACATACATGTAATTAAATCATTAAACACAGAGGTAGAAAAACAAATTGGAAAACACATTAAAACCCTTTTTTTGTGAATGCTTAAACCACAGATTAAATAATATATTGATGAATGATTTAATTTATACTTATGTATCTTGCAAATAATTTTGGTTTAAAAAAGAACAACAATAATTAATTTCAAGACTCTATTTCTAGTAGTTCAGGATGTGCGATGATGTGACAATTAGTAGTATTTGAGAAACATTAAGTAGGTAACTTAAATATCGTTCTTAATTTTTTTAGGCAGATAAATTTTGCATAGTTTTAGTCTGTTAATATTTTACAAATATATATCGTTTTTGAAATAATAGGCTTTGAAAACTGAAAGATAGCCGCAATTACATAGTAATCCTATTAAATAGTTTGTATTTTAGATTTTTTAGAGGATACATTTTTAATACTTGTTTAGTAAGCATCAAGAGGCTATTTAGAATTTTTGTGCTAAATTTAAAGGTCCAAATCATTGCAGTTTCGTCAGTCAGTCGTATTTGGCTTTTGTGTAGCAATCAACTAATAAAATAATTTTGATTAGGCTACTTTAAATTGTACAAAGTGTGATAAACTTGAATTGTAGGCCTGATCAAATTTGTTCATTAATTTAACATTTAAGAATTTTTTTATAAAATCATAAAACACTTGTGGAATTGTTGATAAAGCAAAACATTTGTTTACGTGTTTTTTAAGAAATGGGTACAAATAAAAAATAACGTTTCTAAAAACTACCAAAGCAATTCCCGGTAGAACACTCCCTTCACCTCTTGACGAAATGGTTAATTGTAAGGAACTTCAAAAATCATGACACAAAACACTACTTTTAAAACACTAATTTCCCTAAATTGTCAACAATTACTAAATTAGGAACCACAAATGTTGGCCAGAAAAAGTTAACTAAAATTCAGTGTTTACAAAAAGCCTATTTCATCTGAGAGGGCGGTATTGATTCTCAGCAGCCGTATCGGCGGGGTGGGTGGGAGATCCCCCGTGTAGGGCGACCGACGCCGACGCACGCGCCTGATGGCCACTCGCGGTGCGTTCGGGGGGCAACCAATCGACTCTAAACGTGTTATCCGGCGAGACACGCCTAGCTAATTAGCTCACCGGTGGCAGCGTAACTCATATTGACAGGAGGGGGCAGATTAGTCGAGGAAAACTTGCAATTTTAGCGAATTTCCTCAAAGGAATAAGCTATTACCGTAGGTCTCGTGGTAAGACCTAAGCCCAAGACTTTGACAACTTTTCCTTTTGGGAACCCAGAGGCAAAAAACACCATTCGTTCGAATTTATATATAATATGGTCTGATCTTAATGAAATTTGGTACAGGGACGAGTTCGTAAACCAGCCCGATCGGACCACCACAAGGAGGGGGTGGGGGGTAAAGGGGGATCAACCCCCCAAAAATTGGGTTTTAGAATTTTAATATTGAAAGTTAAAATAATATAATTTTTGTAAACATTATTGAATTTAGCTCGAAAAAAAACAAACAGTTCAGTATCTTAATAAAACATTGCTCTATGTCCATTAATATCTGAGATACTGAAAGTGGTAACCACAGTACGTTTTCACAATGTTTTCCTTATGGGAAATAAGCAATATTCTATACTTCGCTTATTTCTCAACATATATTAATAAAACTTGGTTTATGGCTTCATCTAGACGAGATCTAACGTATATCAGTCTAAAATCCCCAATATTTCAATTTTTGTGGCAGCAAACCTGCATACTCATTCCCCATGTTATCCTTATGGGAATTAAAAAATGCTATAACTTCCTTACTTATTTACATATCTTGATAAAACTTGGAATATGGATTCTTCTAGTTCAGATCTACTAAATATTGAATTAAAACCACCCAGTTTTAACATACCTGATGCAGCAAACCTGCATGCTCATTCCCCATGTTATACTTATGGAGCTTACAAAAACAATTTATAATTCGCTATGATGGAATAAAAAAAGTTCTTTTGCGTTTGAAATTCGCTGAGTATGCAGTTCTGCTGCAACGGGGGTATTTCCGCAGGTATTTCCGTTTGGCAAGATGTAGTCAAGTGATACTCATCTTCCTGTGTTAGTCGAGAAACGAAATTAAATACAAGACTAAAAAAAAATTATTGTTTGAACCGGCATTTTAAGCTGGTTTTAGGTGAATTACGAGGAATCGTTGTTATTAGAAAACTATACAGAAAAAAATAGATTTGTTGGAACAACAAAAACATTTGCAGGTTGTATATCTGCTAATGTTTTTGTTGTTCCGACAAATCTATTTTTCTATGAATTGATGCAATTATCAATGCAATTATTGGTATGGGCACTTAGCGCGTTATTTAAACATTATTATGATTGCACTAGAAAAGGCCGGTAGGCGATCTTGAATCTATTTCAAAAACGGACTTCAAGTGTTTAATAAATTCAATTCCGACCTTACAATATATAGTGTTCAAACCTTTTTTAATAGTAATAAGTTACTAAATTTGTAAATCCTCTAGAGTGAAAAGGGAACCCGCATTGCAAAACTTGATGAGATTTTTTTATGGATTTATAGTGCTTACAAGGCTAACATGGGCCTCTATAAGTACAGAGCAATGTATTGGTAATATTGACCACACCGCCATGCGCCGATAGCGACAGCCGGTATTGCTGGGGGTGAAAGGCGTCAGACCGGCGCGCGGTAAAGGTCATAGGCTAAGCAAGCCACTTTTAAACGTTTAAAAGCAAGCATTTAACTTAACGTTTGAGGTATCAAATTAAAGGGAATTTTATGTAGATTTGTCAACAAGTCTCAGAATTTAAAAAAAGGGCGTCACTAAAGTACAGTAAAGGGCTGAAGTTTCGGAACAGTGGCGCTATTCATCGACATTTGATCAAGCTCAGTTTAGTTTGTTTACAAACTGAACATATGGCCAACCTCTGATATAGTTCTACAGGTAAACCACAGATTGCAGCTATTAATTATAGTTAATTTTTTGAAAAGAGCAGTTTTTTACAGCTGGTTTGGCTTTGTTTTTAACACTTTTCTTTTTTAAAAGATTTATTATGTAATTTAGGTTATGTTATGAAATTTTTAAAGCTCTTACCAGTGTTAAAATGTGGTTTACGATATCCCATAGTGTTTTTTAAAGTGATATCAACCTGAGCAAATCTATTTTTGGATTTGGTGCACTTATAATGCCACCGATAAGAAGAAGACGAACATTGACCGGTCGGAGAAGTAGGAAAGAACCGCTGGCATCGCCCTCCCGATGTAACATTGATGCTCCTTCTAACTCTAGACCAATGAACTAAAAATGTTTTCATTGCGGTGGGTTGCATTTAAAGAATGAAAAGACTGCTACAGTAGTACGTCATTTACGCGTTTTTGCCACAAAGGAAATGTTGCCTATAAAGACAGCCGTTCCCTACAATATCTGTTTTTGTGATAATTATCAATAAGGTGCAGCGGCAATCCCTAAACAAAGGAAGTCATTGCTCATGGCGCCAGTGTTCGTTCTCGGTCAGCTACATGTTGCTATAAGCAGAGCGTGATCTTTTGCCGGTGTTAAAATATACATTTCAGAAAAAAGAGGACATGGAAAAATGAAGGTGTTCCCTAAAAAATCGTTTACGTTTACCAGAAACTCCTGCGGTAGATCAAATTAACTTTAAAAGTTTCAGTAGTTAAGCCATAATTTTGTTAATGAAGTTAGCACTTTGATTAAACTTTAAAAATTTATTAGTAGGCTGATTAATCTTCATTCTATTACTACGTGATTTTTCCTCGATTTCGAGCTACGTGTTATCTAGTACTTATTTAATACGCTAGGGGTTTTTTTGTGATCATTACTCCTCCAAAAGTTCTGGGCCGATTTTAATAATTTAGGTGTCATTGGAAAGAGCTTGGCGTGAAGTTTTGCAGGAAATAAAATTTTAAAAGGTTTCACTAAAGGGAAGAGCCCTATGCGCCCTTAAAGTTTCATAGTAGTCCATGAGATTTAACATGGGAATAGAAATTTCAAATAAAGCAGCTGATTGGAGCAACGAGCCTCAAATGGCCGTGTATGGCGAGCTTCAAATCGCAGCAAAGCCATATGATGTTAAAGGGATTGAAACCATTGTATGTAGAGCTGGAGGCATTTCAGTTGATGGAAGATGTAAATAAATAAACTATTATCCTAATGCATTCTTAAGGTCAGAATTCCGATTTAAAAACATCTGAATCACATGTGTAAAGATCTTAATATTCACATATGTTATATTCCAAAGAAAAATACTAACAGAAAAAATAAATTCTTATGAATAAATGCTATAAATGTAAATAGAAATAAAAGAAAAAGAAGCAGACTTGACATTTATCAAGAGTAGATTTATTGAGCCATTTTAGTTCGGTTTGAGATTTAGACGGGTCATACGCTACTTAGGACCGCTTTCCCCAATTAAGATTTAAAATAAACGTAAGTTTAAATTAAACCATATGAATATTCTAATGTTTAAATTGTATACCATATGATCAGGATAATACAAATTTTACTAAACTTAAGTTTTTGAAATTCAAATAAAACTAGATTTGTGGAAAGCACATATATTTCAGAAAGTTTAACAAAAATAACGTAAAACTCCAAAACCACTTGCCTAACTTTATTTTTTTACAAAACCCAATTTAATTATTCTCTACCCATCAGGTTTAATTCTAACAAACTACTTAAAAACATTTATGGTGAATGTTAATATAAAGTGTTAGAGAGCAATTACCTAAAAGAAAATAACATGAACATGTAAATTACTTTCATTTAGTTCAACTATGTATTGCTAGCCATGAATGATGTAAACCTGTAAATAATATAATTTCAATTTTTTTTGTGTTTAGTGATGTTCTATGATAAAAAGAACCCAGTTTCCAGTAATTCCAGCACTCGCTATGACTAAGGTATAGCTCAGAATCAGTCCATTGCGAAAGTTGGAATTTACCTTCCCTCCCCAGTACTTTCTCATGGACTACTGTATTTGTGACGGCAGGTAGAGCACACTCTTTGAGGGGCTCATAATATTCGTAGGAAACACTAAAAAACTTGGACATCTCCTTAAAGATGATTGAGTATTCATAAGAATTAGTTTTAAAAAGCTTTTGTAAAAAATCTCAGTATAAGAGGAATTTCAACCATATAATTAATAGAATAGTTCTAGAATACTGTACCATAATTATTTTAATTTTAAAATCAATACATAAAAATTGCTCGATTTCGAGCAACGGGTTTACTAGTAATTTATTACACCTCTGCAAATATCGTCGGTAAAATTTATTTGACCAACCAGATCACTTGCCCTTCGACCTGATCCCCCTTTTGGCGGGAGGGGATGCCTGTAGTCAGATATTTCCACATAATTTATTTCAGTGATACTTTGGAGATTTCAATAAATCCCGCTTTATAGATCAACAGTACATTTAATTCAACTTCCTCTAAATAGTTGTTTCAAAGTATTTTATGCGACTTAAAAAAAACTGATCACCTAAACATTTTTTAATTTGATTTACTTTTATACCCTGTAATAATTCTAATTCTAACTCAAAACTCAAATTGAAAATAAAACTTCCTCAGACAAATGCAGCATTAAAACATAGGAAAACTCGTTAGGAGACATAGAATTCCCAAGGACCAAATTATAAATACATTAAAACTAGGGGTGTGCGAGTAGTGATTTTTGAATTCGAGTCGAGTCGAGTTTTGAAAAATACCCGTGAGTTTCGAGCGTTTTTCGAGTCGAGTTTTTTTAAAGTTTATAATATAGTATCATGTTTCTACATAATGGTAAAAACTTATTATCATTACTCAAATACTAATTACAATTTTGAGGTAATTTAACTTAAAAGAGTTACTGAACTAAGAGCAGATATACAAATAAATTATACATAAAAAAGGAAGGAAACCTTTTACTTAAACTCACAATAATTCTTGATTTGATATTTTTTTCAAGCCTGACTTGTGTTTAAGGCTTACCTGGGTTTTGAAATGAAATGAAAACACTGAATATAAGCCACGACCTGACACAATACCTGACTCAACTCATGATTAAAATATTTCCTTTGAGTTATTCACACAGGTACATTATTTTTATTCGTGTAACTGTCAACAAAAAAACTAGGTTTTTATTTATTTGGAATGGTTTCTAAAATATAACAAAAATATAATTGCTGTAAGAGATGTAATAATAAATAACCTCAAACTATGGAAAATCTTTTGGGTAAACGGCGGGAGTTACCTCTCGACTCGAACTTTCGAGTATTTAGCAATTGGTCGAGTCGAGTCGAGTAGTGTTCTCGAGTACTCGCACACCCCTAATGAAAACAAATTACACCGTGAAATTGAAACAAATCTTGACAGTTGTTGTTTGTGTGCATAAGTATTTATTGATTTATAAAGCAGTGACATTTTTTTATTCATGATTGTGTAATTTGTTCTTCAGGTAAATACAGTCTAATAAAGCCTCAGCCATATTATAATTAATTGTTAGAATTTCTCCTGCGCGGTTGCCTTTGTTACTGTTCGATCATAAAAAAACAACGATAACACACTCATTTGCAGTCAATTCAAACAATACGCCGAGACATTATGTTGTGAAATAAATTGGTAACAGCTCGGGTTGAATAGGTGTTAAGTATTATTCTTCGGTGTTCAAAGTCAATTAAGGTCACTCGTCAGACGGGCTGCATTGCGACTATTGCGAGTTCATTAAAGGTGATGGGCGACGGAAGCCCGGCGACGGCCACGGAAGCCCCTCAGGTCGGAGACAATTGATACCGCGTAATGCAACCCCAATAGCTGCTTCCGGTCTGACTGCTCCGACCGCTCGTAGGTCTGACGAACGCACCTGCCACCCCCACGTTAAGACGACAGCGAATATAAGTATATCAAAGTTGACAGGATCCATTATGTGTATAAAATGAACTGACTGATATCGGTAAGCCCTCGAAGTACAGTTTTTGCCCATTTAACTAATAGATTTGGGCGACAGATCAAAACAAATTGGCTTTGTTAGCAAACAGGCTATTAACTGTCAAAAATATATGCTGCTCGTCACAATTTACTACAACACTGAATACTTATTTTTAGAGGAATTCCTAATAGATAAACAGTTCATGAAACATAAAAAAATAAGCCTGGAAATGATCCTGACTGAAATGTTTGCACAAACGAATGTACTGTATCGTAAAAGCTATGTGCGAGATATGCTATCAGAGCTTGCAGCACAAGGTTGAAAGCGGTAGGTGTGGTCAAGAAAGATTTATCGAGTTTTACATCATGCACAATACTTGCATAAAACACGCAACCTGGTACAATACACCAGGATTAGGATACAAAACGCCGAAGCACTGTTGACAGTTGAGGGATATTACTGACATGTATAGGAATTTGCGATTTGATTCAAAAGCTGGGAGATAAGTTTCATCTATTACTTTTAAGAGACACATTCACGGTTAGATCATCATCCACGGTCACATCACCTTCCATGTGACCTGATCTAGTAAAACTGATTAGACAGCTCTCCAAAGCCGTGTTATACAGGGTGTTTACGAAAAACTTTTACAGACTTCGGGATATGGTTACTTACATCAAAACTAAGAAAAAAATTGCTGTATACATGGGTCCTAAAATGCTCGGTTATCCGTCTGTCGGTCTGTATATGTTTTAACATGATTTTGCATAACTTTGGAACCACTAGAGATATCAACTTCAAACTTGGTACGTATATGCTAACTAATAGGACCTATTTTTTTGCGGAGTATCAAGTTTCTAATTTGTACCATTTCAAAATGACAGCCATTTTTATATTTTAAACCTTAATATCTTAAAAACCGTAAATTTTACAAAAATTGTACAGGAGACAAAAAAGTTGCGTAATTTTATTTCCTACAAATCCAGTTATAGCAAATATTCGCATTGTTTTGTTAGAAAAATTGCAATAACTCCGTTATTTGTGGTTCGATCTTTATGATCTTTATATGGGTTTGTAGTAAATAAAATTACGCAACTTTTTTGTGTCTTGTAAAATCTTCGTAAAATTTACGGTTTTTAAGATATTAAGGTTTAAAATATAAAAATGGCTGCCGTTTTGAAATGGTACAAAGTAGAAACTTGATACTCCGCACGAAAATAGGTCCTATTAGTTAGCATATACGTACAAAGTTTGAAGTTGATATCTCTAGTGGTTCCAAAGTTATGCACAATCATGTTAAAAACACATACAGACCGACAGACGGATAACCGAGCATTTTAGGATCCATTTTATAGGAACCTTTTTCTTAGTTTTGATGTAAGTAACCATATCCCGAAGTCTGTAAAAGTTTTTCGTAAACACCCTGTAGTATGTTCTTTTTTTGTGCACACCATTGGGATCTCGTAAACTATAAGAGATACAAGTAAGGTTAAATTAGCAAAGTAATGCGTAATAAAAAGACAAGTAAAATGGTGGTAAGCAATTAAAAATGTTCAATCAAACTCGTTCGCTACGCTCAAAAAACCATTTTGGCCCCGAAACTAAAATTGCCCATAACTCCCTTATTTTTTAAGGTACGAGATTGTAAGTGGGTCAAATTTACACGAAATTTTACATAGAATCTAAATATTCAGTCAAAAATGTGATAGCATTTATGGTTTTCTGAAAATAATGCTCAAGTTCAGAATTTTAAATGCCAACATGTAAAATTTCGTTTTTCATTAGAAATATATTTTTCTCCTGATTACAAAAATACCACACATGTGATATTTTCCTCTTCAAATGTGTTTTTAATCAGAGAAAATATTTGTTTGTAAATGAAAATGGGGTATAATGTAATTTACTGGATTTATCATAAAAAATTATACCTATGAAAACAGCTGATTTGTACTAAACAGCTGATTGACTCGGAACAGCTGATTAGCAGCAAAATACTGTTTTATCGACCAATAAACATCTTCATTCAAAACAGCTGATTTATTTGTAAATGATCGTTTTACTGATAATCAGCTGTTTCCAGTCAATCAGCTGTTAAATATTAATCAGCTGGTTCCCTTTTCCTTATTTTTATTATGAATCCAGTCCATCATAGCCCATCATCATGTACAATAATGAATTAACTTTAACATACCATTAATTTAAAATATTTAATGGATTTTAACGTATTAAATTCATATTAACAATAAGAAAAAGGGAACAGCTGATGAACAGTTAACAGCTGGGTGGCTAGAAACAGATGATTAACAGAAAAAGGGTAGTTTACAAATAAATCAGTTGTTTTAAATGAAAATGCTTATTTATGCGTGAAGCAGCTTTTTGCTGCCAATCAGCTGTTTCGAGTGAATCGGCTGTTTGGTGCAAATCAGCTGATTTCATAGTTATCATTTTTATGATAAATCCAGTGCATTATAAGCCATTTTCATTTACAAAAAGATTTCTCTGATTAAAAACACATTTGAAGAGGAAAATATCACATGTGTGGTATTTTTGTAATCAGGAGAAAAATATCTTTCCAATGAAAAATTAAATTTTACATGTTGGCATTTAAAAATTCTGAACTTGAGCATTATTCCCGGAAAAAAATAAATGGTAACACATTTTTGACAGAATATTTAGATTCTACGTAAAATTTCGTGTAAATTTGACCCCACTTAAAATCTCGTACAATAAAAAATAAGGGAGCTATGGGCAATTTTAGTTTTGGGGCCAAAATGGTTTTTGAGCGTAGCGAACGAGTTTGGTCGAACATTTTTAATTGCTCACCACCATTTTATTTGTGTTTTTATTACGCATTACTTTGCTAATTAAACCTTTCTTGTATCTCTTATAGTTTACGAGATCCCAATGGTGTGCACAAAAAATGTACACACTGTATATATATATATATATATATATATATATATAGTTATAACTATAACTAGACCTACACTATAGTTAACTAACGCACGGTTCTGCATGCTGTATTAAAAAAATAGGAAAAATGATGGAGAAAATAATGGTTTCCATTTAATAAATTACATGTGGATGTTATGGTGTTTTCTGGTGTAAGATTGTAACCTAAAATTAACAGTGATCCTTTTTCATAAGCTCAGGACAAAGTCACGAGTACCATGTCCCCTTGAGGCGGCGGCCAAGGCTGCGATCCTCGAGATACAACAGCGTGAAATCAATTCCACCGCGCTCTACGTGTCGTGGAATCCTCGGGCACCTCTGTGATATGACGAAAAATAAAACACGGACCAAGACTCGTGTTTTGTGGCCGGAAAGGTAATACGAAGTCACGGCTCAACAGCTGCAGGAAGGCCGCGGTTACCTTGCTCTTCTGCTGCTGGTTAGTTGTATCGGTTGTGTATTCACACACAACAAACCATCTCCATTAAATGGATACTGATATTATAAACCATACTTTAAAATGAAACACAACTGAAATACAGATTCTATGGACGCATTTAATAAAATCCCGATAAGAAGAAATATGAATCTTTGTGCATCTTTGGGCACCTGTCATAAGACTTTTCTATATTACAAATTTGTAGCACATTTAAAAGTTACCACTATTAAAAAGCCAAAGTTTACGTTCTAGAAAGAAACAAATCTCGTTGTTTGTTGAAGCGGGCACTTGGGACACGAATTTACGTATCTACCAAATTGACACCACAACAAATTTAAACAAATTTATAACTCACATGAGAGTAACTTCAAGGTACGTTGCATGCATAGTTTAAAGACTTGAAGCGAAAGGAAAAGTAAAATACCCCCGTTGCAGCAGACCTGCATACTCAGCGAATTTCAAATGCAAAACAACATATTTCAATCCAACATAGCGAGATTTGACATGTTTTTTGTAAGCTCCATAAAAATAACATGGGGAATGAGTATGCAGGTTTGCTGCTACAGGTATTATTAAACTGGTTGGTTTTAATTCAATATTTAGTAGACTTGAACTAGAAGAAGCCATTCACCAAGTTTTATCAAGATATGTTGAAAAACAAGCGAGATATAGAATTTTACTTATTTCCCATAAGGTTAACATTGGGACAACGTACTGTGTTTACCACTTTCAATATCTCGGTAACCAATGGACATATAGCGGTGATTCAAAATACTAAATTGTTTGTTTTTTTGAGCTGAATTCAATGGTGCCAACAAAAATTTGATAAATTTTATTAGCGAATTTCCTTAAAGGAATAAGCTATTACCGTAGGTCTCATGGTAAGACCTAAGCCCAAGACCATGTTAACTTTTTATTTTGGGGCTCCCAGAAGCAAAAAACACTATTCGTTTGAATTTTTATATATATATATCTATATATATATATCTATATATATATATATTTGTCTGTTAACACGATAGCGGCCGTAAATATGGTCCGATCTTAATGAAATTTGGTACAGACGTGTAAAATGGTAATCACTCGGACGAGTTCGTGAACCAGCCCGATCGGACCACCGGAAGGGGGGGTAAAGGGGGTAAACCCCCCAAAATGGTTTTTTTAGTTTTTCGCATAGAAAATTAAAAATTATCCAATTTTTGCTAGCATTATTGAATTCAGCTCAAAAAAACAAACAATTTAGTATTTTGAATCACTGCTCTATGTCCATTGGTTTCCGAGGTATTGAAAGTGGTAAACACAGTACGTTGTCCCAATGTTAACCTTATGGGAAATAAAGAAAATTCTATATCTCGCTTATTTCTCAACATATCTTGATAAAACTTGGTAAATGGCTTCTTCTAGTTCAGATCAACTAAATATTGAATTAAAACCACCCAGTTTTAATATACCCGTAGCAGCAAACCTGCAAACTCATTCCCCAAGTTATTCTTATGGAGCTTACAAAAACATGTTGAATCTCGGTATGTTGGATTGAAATATGTTGTTTTGCATTTGAAATTCGCTGAGTATGCAGGTCTGCTGCAACGGGGGTATTTTTCTATGTACAAAACTCAAAAAACCCATTTTTGGGGGAGTTTATCCCCCTTTACCCCCCCCCCCCTTCCAGTGGTCCGATCGGGCTTGTTCACGAACTCGTCCGAGTGATTATCACTTTACACGTTTGTACCAAATTTCATGATGATCGGACCATATTTACGGCCGCTATCGTGTTAACAGATATATATATATATATATATATATATATATATATATACTTTTTAAACCCCAGAACTTGTTGGTCCGACGTCTATTTCTCTGCAGAACAAAGCAGGTCCGATAGAACATGGTGGTCCACGCTTAGAAGATGCTGGTCGGACCAGCTTAATGTGAACAAGTATATAAATCCGCCATCTTGGTTACCCAAGTGGACCAGCATGATGTGGACGTTTTTACACCAGCCGCCATGACAGTGGACCCACAAATGATGTATCAGCGTATATTATATATGCTGTAAAACCGGAAGATGTTGGTCTCTGATGAAAACTTCATTCAAAAAGGAGGGGAAGTGTATAACACGATCTTTAATACCCCCTCCGGTCTAAATAAACTAGAAAAACTGTGCAGGCTGTTCTTCCAAAAGTTGAATGGCCATTTTTATAATATGTAGCCTACTGTAGTAAAAGTCAGTTATCATCGATACTAGGTAATTATTGGAATGTTTTTATATGAAATTCATATAATCCAAATTAAACAATTATTTGTGATGAATGCATGTGTCATATTGCTCAAGACTTGTATTTCATATTACTGAGGGTTGTTAAAATATTAAGAAAGTAATTTGTACGTTTTGTTTTTTAAAATTTTTCACTATGTATCATCTACAAAATAAATTAAAGTATACTGATAAAATCAATTAAAAAATACATTGGTCCATAAAATGTTCAAATTAAAATTTTTTCGTAAATATCAGCTAAAATATTAGATAAAAATAAATTTTAACTAAACATTCTTATATGAAGATTTTGAAAATGGTATCGCCGATGCCAAAACTTAAGTAAATCACTATATGTTTACGGTTGAATTGACGACAGTTATCCAGGTATGTGACCTTTTTTCCAAAGAAATGCAGTTACAATTTACTTTTGGCACATGCATAACTAACAAAACCTGTAAATAATGTTACTATGTCCATGTGCAGACAACATATTAGAATTTTAGTCAAATTAAATACATACTTATTTCGACTGCTCAAACTCACGTTAATATGGCATGCTGACTTAACAGACACATTCTTATAAGCGCTCTTACAACCGTATTCCAGGTTGTAACGTCAGGTTGCGAACAAGGGAGTATATGACTAAACTGTGTCATGTGTCCATCCATGTGTGGTCTGCGTCTGGAGGAGAGGAGAGAGGAAATGGAGAGGGGAGGCAATGTGAAACCATACTTTTGACCATTAAAATTCTATTTAATTATCAGCCCTCCATTACAGCAGATCATTCAATAAAGATATTTGAAATGTGTGACAATTTAGGTTTTATAATTTTAAACGGGAGAACAATAGGAGATGCTGAGGGTGAATTTCCATTTTTAATTCGATGGGTGCTTCTGTCATAGATTAGCTATAACATATATAAACTGTTTACAGCAAGTAGTCGATTTCAAGGTCGCGGATCAGATAGGATCAGATCACTTGCCGGTGGAGTTTGCGTTACAGATAAGTAGAGAGGGTGAGTGCGGGGAGGAGGCGATGTTTACCTCTGGCTTGGTTTTTTAAACAATAATGTAGTACCGATAAGCAAAAAAATCATGTGTTATGCTGCTATAGTTCGAGCAATCTTGTGTTATGGTTGTCATTGTCAGGTTTGGGGTTTATGGGAGAACGACTTGGTTAATGGTGTTCTTTTTACTTTATACGTTGTTGTGTTTGGCTTACTAAATTGCACCTAGGGTTCTCAATCCCGGGATCCCGGTCGCTTTTGAATACCTGATAATCCCGGGATCAGAGTCTCTCGATCCCGGGATTGACGGGATTGCAAAAGAATATTTTTTTCTGATTTTTTGCGTGATTTTGATGTTTTAACTATTGCAAAAGTCGTCCTTTCAAACATATAAACATAAAAATGTTTTAGGAAATTTATATTCCAATACTAATAATTGATGGCAACTTCTTTTAATATTTTTAACTCACACCCCTTTAGACTGTAGCTACCATTCCCAAAGTTCACTTTGCCCAAAATCAAAATGCAATTCAACAAAACCTTATTCCTGGAATATAATGGGACAGTACTCAATAGTTTTCTTATCGCTTCGAACTTCCTTTGCAATTAATTCCCACGATTCGATGTATCCTAAAAGCCACGCCCACACAGGGGACTTAATTTTGATATTTTTTATCTTACTGAATTTTAATATCTATCTGATCACCAACACTTCCAGTTGCTATCGGGGTTTCGTTTAGTGAACATTTGAGCGCCGGGATGATTTTGTGTAGTGAGTAGTGAGTTTCTTCAATTGTTGTTTTAGTAATAACCTCCCGTGATCTGTGAATTTGAATAGTGAAGTATTATGAGTGACCAAAAAATGTTCTTGTGGCCCATAAGAAAGATTGTGATGTTTCATTCGTTTTTATCATCGTCTTACACAAAAGGACGGAAAAACAGCGTAATGAAAGATTTTCAAATTTGTTTAAACAACATTTAGCTACTCTACGAAGGACTGCACACTCATGTGTACTCTATGTGTGCTTGCACACACAGCATAAACGCTATTCAAAGATTTTGAACAACTGGTAATTAGCCGTCAACAAGCTCATAATTGACGAGTTAATAATATAGAATTATTGGTATTTTTAGTAAAAAAAGCCATAAGCGTTGTTCTCACACAGCAATATATTCTAGATAGGCCTATATAGAAAACGGGAATCCTGGGACTGATCCCGGGATCCCGGGATCGGCTTTTGTCAATCCCGAAATCCCGGGATTGGAATTTAGGTCCGGGATTGAGACCCCTAATTGCACCCCAAATTACGTATTATTGTTAGAGACAGGTTTAGAAAAGGAATATATTTACACTTTAAATATGCATTTGGGGTATGTTTTGCACGTTCTTGCGTTACAACCAAACCGTCTGCCAAAGTTAATTGCTAAAGAAATAATAAAGAAAAATATATATTGGAGTAAGGATTGGAAATTATTAGGTAGAAAATACGGAATTGAAATTAATTTAGACAATTGACCGTTAGATGAGATTAGAAGGCAGTTGCTATCGGTAGTTGAGGCGGTGCGGGGGGAGAGTTGGGAGGCATGTGTTCAGGTCCGCGCGCTACTACACAACTTACGGATCGCTGGAACGCGACCTTGGCGATAGCGCTTATCTTACTGATAATATGCCAGGTAAAATAATCCGTTGGGTCTTCAAAGCACGCACTGAATCTGTCAATCTTAATTACAAGTCCTGTATATTAAATATAAATTATAATTGCGCTCTCTGTAATTTAAATGAAAATGAAGACTTGTATATAATTTTATTGCAATATGTCCGATTTTAGCTCACCTAAGAAAACGATTCTTTTTTTAGAGGGAATTAACTCACCCAGACTTCATTGAATATTCAAACGGGAGGAACTGGCGTGGTTTGGCTAATTTTTTGTCAGAGGCATGGAAGTATAGATGGGAGCTTATACTAGAGTTTAATTTTTAATTTCTACTAAGTAAATTGTAATTATAACCATATCTTTGTTAACATGCTGTTTGTTTGGAATAGCATATTTCAAGCTGTCATCCCATCAGACGGTCTTATGTGACCATTGCTGATATAAGTGCAAAGGCTAAACAAACAAAAAAAACAAGAAAGTGTAGATTTAGTAAAGTATTGATTTAAATATTTATTTTGTACAACACTTCGTGTATAAGGGTATGCAATGTTCATGTTGTTAAAATGATCAATAAAGCACTTTTTCACTCATTCATTCATTCATTAGTTAAAATTTACCATGATGAAAATATATGATGTGATAGCCCCGCCCCATACAACTAGTATACAAATACATATTTTTCGTTGTTATTCCTGTGGTTAGCCCATGGTTTTTTAAGAGTCTAGTTCTTTCTCAATGCAAATCTTAACGGTCGGAAACTAACCAAATAAGATAAAAATGTGTATATAATGTACTACTGTACAAAAATCAATGGACTAGAGCAATCTGTAACATTCTGTGATATGCAGTGATAAATAACGTACTGCCAGTGGTTGGCGCACAGCGGAACGAGCTACGACGTGAACTTAGAAAAGTCTGATTTAAATGCTATGACCAAGTCCGCCCATAGTAAATATTTTAATTTTAGCATTATCATGTGGCTTACAGACATCATTTGTAGGGTTACCATATGTCCTACGTTGAAACAGAGGACACTTTACACACACGAGGCCTAAACCCCCATCGAGCAGAAGCCCTTCTCTCCCCCCCCCCCCTAGTTACGAAAGTAGTTGTCAAAAGGATCGGAAGAAATTATTACCTTACGTTAATTATTCACGATACAACATGATGATTTTTGAATATGTTGAAAAAATAAGACGTTTATAACTACATAATGAGGAACATGTTGAAGCTTGGATGTTTACAAACAAAAGCGGTTTGAACTGGTTATTTTGGTTTGAAAGAACAATAAAATGTCATAATTAAATGACATTTTCAATAATTTAAACTAGCAGCCCGAGTCACCTCGTGACTTAAAAACAATGGTAAAATAGGCTTTAGTTTCATGTTGATTATGTATGGAGTTTTTCAGAGTAAAATACCTTTCAATGAGAAAGTGTGTGAATTTTTGTATTTTTTTTAATTTTCTAGACTCTGCTTTAAAAGTATCTATGTATACCTTCTACACTTTGAAATTCTGACAGTGCTACAAAATTCATTTTGCATAAAATGGCGGTTAGTTTTCATTGCTTGGCGCATCTCCATGTCTTTGTTGTTTAAGAGTTTTCTTTCAAAAGTATTGACTATTTATGTTAATTCTACATAATATCTACGCGTCAGTTCCCTGCATTCATCTTTGTTAGGCCTTAACAACAAATGATAAGAAGATTGTCAAACCTTTGATCTACTGAAGAACTAATTTATAAATGCATTTATACAATAGCCATATTCCTTAAAGTCTATCTATTCAATGCTCACAACGGCTGAAAAATTCAGTTTTCAAATTTACCCGCATTTTTGTTTCTCATCTTGAATACACGTTTGGCAAATTTTTACTCAAGCAAATATCATAACTTTCTATGGAATGCCCTCATTAAATAGGCATATAGTTATTGGTACATTTCAAAATCGAGTAAAATAGGTAGGCTAACAGTTAACACCTTAATATTCATCGCATTCCAAGTACATTTAAAAAATACAGGTTTCAAATTTACATTGCATTTCAAAACTTGAATCCTTTTGTTAGATATTCATCTAATATTGAGATTTTAAAACACTAAACGTTGAAACATGCATCAATGTGTTGAAACATGTATCAGTGTGCATTCACTGTCAACAGTTTGTTAGAGAGTCCCTTCTCTAGAGCACTTCCTGATTTACTTATGTTCCTTTTTAAGTTTCCTTTTAAGTTAATACAGTAAATTAAGATGATAACAGACTCTTGGTCTTAGTTTCAATAGGTCAAATACTCTTCCTTATTTTCTGTTGTCTTAAAAAAGTCAATATTTAAGAAATTAAAATAATCATAATTAACTATGAATGTTAACTGACTTTAGCTAGCCCCGCATCTCTGGAACTATTTCAAATCTTAATCATCTGTTTTGTTACAAATAAATATGAATTATAAAAAGTTCACAGGTTCTTCCACAGATAATAGTACTTTCGCTGGAATTTGAAAAGCCTCCTGTGTGAAGGCTTTTCATAGGATATTTTCCAAACCCGCAAAAGGAACATCTAGAGATTAATAGCTTTAATTTGATGATAAATATGTGGAGAAAAGTTCATTTCTAGGGGTCGATTTGCCCTGTACAAAATCCCATAAATTCTTTTGATAATATAGAAGATACTTTAAATGTCTTTGGTTCATCCCCTAACCAAAAAATCCGGTTCAAAACTGCTTTTGTTTGTAAATACTGTACCCAAGCTTCAACATGTTCCTTCGTCCTAGGCAAGAAGTGAGCCGATACAGTACAATTAATGAACAGCAATGGCAGCGGCTGTACAAGACAGTATCAATACCATGCCTCCCAAGTCCGGCGCGCTACCGACTGTTCCACCGACTCACTGTCATATTCATCAATATCATACCGTATCATACATAACACAATAATATTAACAAAGGAAAAATGTTTATTTTTGTAGGAGATATACATATTTATCTGTTAAAAAGAGAGACAATTTCTTACTCTTTCCTTCGCGTAGGCCTTAAACTCTTCCAACGTACGTAAAAAACGTCAATATGTAAAACCTTTGATCAGTGTTTTAACATGACAGCACATGTCATGCAGTAACAGCAACAAACGACATCAGCAGTATTGGTCGTGTAGTATTTCAGGAAGAAATTCTGAACGATAGTAACATTAAAACGGTTTATTATGCATAAGTAAAATCTTTATTATCATTTGGTATTATTGCGTTTGGATGTGCATACATACATGAGATAGATACATTATTTGAAATGATGACCTACCCAGACAGGTATTCCTATACTCTTATATGAGCAATGATATCGTCCGTTCTTGTATGCTTGCTTGCTTGCACAACGATCTCAAAAACGGCTCCGAGGATTTCCTTTAAAGTCTGGAAATAAGTAATTTATGACTCAAAAACTCCTTTTATGCAGATTACTTGGCCGGAGAAAATCTATTAACGTAATAGATTGAATTTAAAAGTTGTAAAATTTTAACATTGGCCTTATGGGTTGCCGTGATGGCAACGAAAATAAACTAGGAAAGAGTAAACCAATGAAGTAATCATAACAGCTGTTTGGAATCTACAGCCGTCAAGGGAAAATACAGCAGGTGGGATGAAGAGTCCATGGAGCAATAAAAAAGGTTTCTATTTATCAATTTTATTACATTGAAATATTTTATAGTAACTGGATGAACTCGTAAACATGAAATAACACCGAGCAAGGCTCGGTCCACCAGGTACTTTAAGCTAAACATGAATGACAGATGAGTGAAGGATGATCGTGGTGCGATCTTGCAGTCTTGTTGACTTGTTACTGACTAAGGCTGTCTTGTTCCTCAAAACTATTTTACAACCACTCTGTCATTAAAAAATAAATCATGAAAGTTCCCTTAAAAATGAAAAAGGTACCCTACGGACTAACTTTTTCTGAAATTGGAATTTTTAGTCTGAAAACTATTTTTAGAATTTCTTTTCTCCACATATATATAGCCATTCTGGCGTGTGTATCTTTTGCTCCACGGTTAAGGGTCATTATGGAAAGAAACATCGGTTTTGCTGCACGGGTCGGCAGGTAGATTTCAGAGCCGCCCAAAACATCGCTTTTGCTCCACGAGAGAGGGGCCTGCGCTTCCTCCCACCAAAATTCTCTCTTTCTCTCACCTACAAGCTCCAAGTTATTTCTTGAATACTGTCAGCTAAACTTAATATGCAACTTTGCTTTTTTGGCCTAAACGAAAATATTTATAACTGAAAGAATGTTAAACTACTTCAATTGTAACAGTAACGACAAGTAAACAATAATGTTTAAGAGCAATAGCTTACAAAATTAAATAGTATTACTATGTTCTATCCATCTTTCATTTATTTTATACAATAAATCACGATTAGAAACATGGAAGCTTCCTAACAAAACATCAAGCTTTTAGGCACGAACATGAGATTCTAGGTCACTACTATAGATTAATTGTAGATTTATTCAATTGTGTAGTTTTTGCAGATTGCTTCTTTTTTTAATAAACCATGTAGCCTTAAAATAATGTGACCTTGAACCTTCAATTGATTTCAACTTTAGTTTTTATAGGTACCAATATTGGTCTCAAAACAGCTTTATTAATATAATACAGAGTAGCAACAGATCGAGATGGAAGACTGGGTACTGTACTAGGAAGAAAGACTTTAACTATTCTAAGTTTGAATTTTGTGAAATAAGGTTATTTAAATAGTGTTAAAGCCCGTCGAAAATATACTCTTTCGACTCAAACGTGGTTTTCTGCTCCATGCTCATGCCTAAAATCTCTATCTTTTGTCAGAAGGCTTCTCTGTTTCTAGTGAATTATTGTAAAAAATATATGAAATGTGGATAAGTATTAAATAGCAACACATTTTATTATGTAAGTTATTTCTTATACACAATATCGTTTACTTACTCCTACTCTTACAATTTAAGTAGTTTAATATTCTTTCAAAAATCAATATTTTCGATTAGACAAAAAATTAAACTTGTAGTATTACGTTAAAATGGCATTTTTCAAGTAAGAACCTGGAGGTGAACGAAAGAAAGAATGTGGGGGAGAGGGAGCGCAGGCCCCATTCTCGTGGAACAAAAGCGATGTTTCGGGCGGTTCTGAAATCTACCTGCTAACCCTTGGAGCAAAAGCGATGCAGCCCCATTCTGATGCAGTTTTTGAAAGAATTTGGCATTATTATAATACCCGTTTTTCTAGGATTGTAGGCACCGTAATCCTGCAATGAAATAAAAAAAACCTTTTCTAAGGAAACTACTTAAATATATCACACTTTTTTATCGAAGTATTGGTCAAAAGTTTATAACCCGCATTTTTAAAGTTACATCCTTTTCCAACTTTAAGAAACAAGTTGTGGAGTTACTTGTATCTTTATAGGCCCGGAGTAAAGTGAGGCCGATATCATTATGGGCCCGGCCTGACCCCTGTTCCCTGCAACAAGCGGAGGTACACAGGTTTTTGCTGCGACGGCATCCACAGCGGCACCGCGGCGGCAGTTATCTCAGTGCGCGACCACCCTGTACGCACGGACGGCAACTTGCGGCGCGCTACGCAGCGGCATCTAGCTGGATCTGCGTGGAAATTTCTCAAAAACACATTTTTTCTTTGTCACATTTGTGCTGAAATCGGAGTCCATCTGAATGCTAACTTCTTCCCACGCATTCCTCTTCTTAATCCTATCGTTATAATCTTTCAATGCTGTATTCCAAATGCATGGTCGCTTCTTAACTAGTTCTACAGGGTGAGTTTAACTGTCCCCCCCATACCTTTTTTACATTTCTAAAAATAACTATCCTAGACCCCACCCAAACATTATTGGGTAGCAAGTATACCTCGTTTTGAGGGGGTACTCATTTTTGGCCGCCATCTTGGATTCGCCATATTGGATTCAACTATTTTTTTCAAATTTAAAGATAGGGTTGCGACCCGTTTTTTAACACTGTTTTTAATTTTGAATTCAATGCCGCAATACGTTTTTTGATATCTCTTTTGTTTCCAAGTTATGAAACTTTTTGTGAACAAGTTTTCAAACTTGATTTTCTGTTATACAGAGTTTTTTTTACAATTCGACCTCAGATATTAACAGCCTAATACCACATAACATTGTTAAATTGTTGTTACTTAATTTTTAGAAAGTTAAAATTTTTGCCGCCTTCTTGGATTCGACATATTTGAAACAAAAATTTTAATATGAAGGTAGGGGTGTGACCCCTTTTTTAACACTGTTTTTTATTATAAATTCAATGCTGCAATCCGTTTTCCTAAATCTTTTTTAGCTTTCAAGATATTAGAAATTTAAAAATAATAATATTAGTTACTAATCCCTTTTTATTGATTTGTTTATTTTTAATTGCTCCAGATATCGAAAACAGTTTTCCACTCAAAACTATCGGTTAATTAAACATTTTCCGTTGTGTTACAACCATCGAACGCCATCTTGGATCCGCTATATTGGTCAATTTTTTTATGTGTCGGACACACATCAGTGGACAAACAAAAAAACAAACGAGGTGAACGAGGTGAAGACCAGGCGAGTCGCCGTAGTCGAGCTGCAGCGACAACCGACGGCACGTGGGAATGCTCCCAAAACTGCCGCGGCGGCACTGCGCGGTGTAGCAGTCCCCGGCGCGGCGGCTGTCTGCCACTCCGCGCGGCACCGCTGCTAGGCTGCTGCCTCCAACCGCCCATTTGTACTTAATAATTTGTCTCTGTTGTCTGCTACGACGCACTGGAGTTGCCGCCGAGGTGCCGCCGTGGAAAAACCGCTCGTGTGTACCCTGGGATCCCAGAGCCTCCTTACCCCGGTCCTGGCCCCGAACGACATTCCTCCACACCCCCCCCCATCCATGCACAACCCATGTACATTGCTCGTGCAATGCACTGACATCATTGTTAAAGATTTTGCTTTTTATTTCTTTCAACAGTAGACTCTTCATCGTTTGTCATCAAATTACTCAACATGAAATTCAATTTCAAATAAATTCAATATACATTTCAATTTCCATATTTTTTAATTTAGTTTATTTTTTATTTTCATCAAATATATATATATATTTGTTTTAAAAATTTTACTTCATTTGACCCTGCTCTGCAACGCAGAGTATGTACAGGCTATTCGCCCATGTACGCTCTTCCATACATTCCTACACTCATCTCTCATTCATACTTGGCTTATAATACCTACCTGGTTAGGTCGCCATTTCAATTAAAAGTATTAAAAAGTACAAACGTTTGGTGTAATTGTAACAAATAAATTAATTTTGCTATACTCATGTAACGAACTTTTTTTTTATTTTACACTCTATGTATAATTATGAACTCTAGGCCTAAAAATGAATACTTAAAGGTTTAGTATAAATTGTATTTTCTGATTGCCTGAACACTTTTTAATAACAGGTTTTCTCACCTAACAATAAATATTATATATTAGCATTGTTTATAAAGTCAATGATATTTGTTAGTATACATTCCTTATTTCAAAATTTAACTATACAATGATTAAACCCAACAATACATAAATAAGAATTCTGACACACTTTAAAGAAATAAGCAAGACTAGGAACTTTTTAATCTACATATTTAAGTTAATATTACGTGTTGGTTCAACAAAAACAGCAATCATACATTTTATGTATAACCAAGATCACACGCACCGTTTCAGTAAAAATGTGAATGAGTGACCATAGAAGTACTGAACAGAGATGAGATAAGATAAAGTTAGGAGACTGTTGAAATTATGTGCAAACACAAGTCAAAGTGAATTTTCCTTAGGCTCACACGTGCTCAAAGCATATACGTGTCTAAAATATAATGTACTATATGATGTATGATCAAATAAAAATGATTTAATTTAACTTCATTCATTTCTCCAACTTATTTTTAGCTCTCGAGTGGCCAATGTCTGATAGTGCAAAGGCTGCACTAGAAGATGCTGGTCGGACCAGCTCAATGTGGTTAATTATACAAGCATAAACCGCCATATTTTTCTCATGTGGACCAGCATGATGAGACAATTTTTACAATTTGTCAGTTGACATTTCCCCTCATCCCCTCCACATTCTCGTCACTTGGTGGACCAGCAAGATGAGAACGATTATACATGGCATGTTATATAGGACCAACATCTTCTGAATTATAAAAAAGGACCAACAAACTCTGTGTTTTTTTTAATAATGGAATATAAGCACTTTTCTCTGAATATAAAAGTTCAGAATCATTTATATTTCCATAAAAACATTATATACTCTGTGTAACATAATTATAGCTCTTCAAAAAGGGTAGGTCCCATGGACCTGCATAATATAAAACTTTACACAAGACCAACATCTTCCATAACTTTACAAATATATATATATATATATATATATATATATATATATATATATATATATTCAAACGAAAGGTGTTTTTTGCTTCTGGGGACCCCAAAATGAAAAGTTAACATGGTCTCGGACTTAGGTCTTACCATGAGTACTACCGTAATAGCTTATTCCTTTAAGGAAATTCGCTAAAATTAAATAATGATTACAAATCCTTCGTTGTCATGAATTTTAAAAATACAATCAATTTGCATCTTAGATTCCAGAGTGTCTCCAAAATCTGGAACCGCATTAATAAGCTCGAAGTTATTTTATCAGGAACGTTTGATTCAAACTAATACAAAAATAAAATAATAAACCTTGATTTTAACAAACAGTAAAGAGTTCAATAATTTTATTTTTGACAACCAACTTTACTTCTGTTAACAGCTTAAGAATAATATTAAAAGTACAAACTATGTTCGTATCGAAAAAATTAAAATGGGAAAAATATTTCCAAAGCAATGTGGAATTCAAATAGCTCTAAAACAAAGAAATACGGGTGTACAGACGGGGATTCTAGGAGTACGTGTGGGGGAACAAATAGTGGGGACCCAGGCTTATAAATAGCTACACCAGCTAGGTAAATGTAGCATAGCAACGATTATTCCACGTCAATACTCAGATAATCGTTTGTCTCCGACGGTAGCCATCTTTAGACCGAAGTACACGAAGTTTCAAACTGGCAAATGTTAAAAATACAAAATAATACAAAATAATAAAATAGAAAATAATATATATATATATATATATATATATATATATATATATATTAGTTCTTGTTATAAGCGCTTTTTATTAACTGAGTTTTAAACAATTCCTTGCACATGTATCTTTCAATCCCAGGGTTTATAAGGTGATTAATATTTCCACAATAATATAGTTCCATGCTTAAATGAAAATTATATTTCCATGGGTTGTTTGCAGCTTTGAAAAATCCTCTCGTAAATAAATCATACAAAATTATGTTTCACCTGACACTTATCACGTAGATATAAAATCAAAATGCTGTCAACATTTATTTTTCATATCCGAGCGGTTTAGTGTTAAATGAAACAGGGTAGATACTGTAATGCGTATACGGTCATGACAATTTAAGCATGACCTAAGTTACAGTAGGTGATGAACAGTAAGTACAGTATCAAGCGAGGAGGAGGAGAGGGTGTTGTTTGTTACTTTGTCACTGGGTCAGGGTTGAACGGTTCGCCACAAATCGATACATTACGTGATGTCTTATCATACTTCTTTTATTGGATTATTTTACAAGTCAAATACAAAACAGTACACTTTTAACAACATAAAAATGTGAGTTCTACAACTTATTATTTATTTAATGGTAACCCTGTTAAAGACAAGTTTATGCTGCAACTTTTCGGTTAATTTTACAAGTCAAATACAAAACAGTACACTTTTAACAACATAAAAATGTGAGTTCTACAACTTATTATTTATTTAATGGTAACCCTGTTAAAGACAAGTTTATGCTGCAACTTTTCGGTTAATTAGACACAGGGGTATTATACATTTTCCTAATGAGTTAACAAACAAAAACAAAAAGTATGGTTCATAAGTGACCTCAGCATCTAACTGAAACAGTACAGGCCAAGTGAAACTGCAGATGTTTTTCCTTTGGCCATCTTTAAATAAACAACGATTTAACCATTTTATTCACAATGACTCAAACATCCGTCCTTCAATACTACTAGATCTATATCGAATATGACCATTTTTACTTTATGTTTCAACGATGCCTTTAACTAACCCGTCGCAGTGGCACACATTAGTGCACTACAGTGCACAATTAACAAACAAATCAGCCATAATTGATTAATCAACTCGGTTAAAATGGCATTAGTGTCCAGCTAGAGGTTAAAGACCCTCAAGGGCCTTGAAATCATTTCACTATGACAAAAACAAATAAGAGTCCTTTATTTGAAATAAAGGACTGACTTTCTAATCAATAAAGATCAATTAATTATTGATAAACAACTTGTGGGAGAATCGTAGCTCTAAAAATATGGTTTTATTGCTGAGTGTGTATTATTACAAGATTATACTCGTGATGAGTACGGTCTGGTTTCCCGGGTTGCTCACGTCCGCGTCGTCACAGAGACAGACGACGACGCGTGATCGTCACCCCCGCTGAAGGAACTACACTTGAGGACATCTCCAACAACAAAGAACCCATCCAAGTTCGGCCTCCACGGCGTCCCCACGCTCGGCTCGTTACACAATACCACATTCTTGTACCTTTTGTAACTTCGCTACAACTCAATATGTCTTAGAGGTGGTCTTTGGCTGGCGGCTTGGTTCAAAACAAGTTCATCGATCGTTATATAACAATTTATACTTTTGATTTATAAATAGGTTTATATGATTGATATAACTGATCAAATTTCCCAATAGTTAGATTAACAAATGACAAAAAAAGATCAAAGTAATTTAACTTTAAAAAATAAACAATTCTGTAGCGGAATCTATATATATACATTACAAATAAGGGATTTTTGCGAAGAAGATTACGCCCTAAGTACTGGGTCGATATTGATGACTTAAGTGTTGATTGAAAGCCATTAACGTGAAGGCGTGCCTTTTGGAGCTCTCAAGTCAGTGCTTGGACCCGAGAACCCTTGGGAGGCCCTAATATAACGGGTTTGGCCTATTTAACTATAACTATAACATGGAAATGCAAACCATAAAAAGAAGCAGTGCGGCTATGATTGTAACACTCAAGTCAGCTAACGGCCAAAATCAAACTTTTCTAAACGAAATATAAACAGATGGTTTGCTCAAAACTATACTAATTTTTAATAACCTATTGACATTAAACATGTAACATTTGAAAATTTAACATTCAAAAGTGCATCTTGATTAAGAGAATAAATTCTTCATTAATAGTATCTGAGTTACATAAACCTTACAAAACACTGAGGTAAATTATCATACGAGAATTGCACCGGAAACTCTGTTAATAGCGCATGACACAACCTAGGTTCATCCAGAGCGTTTTGAGAATTTGGAAGGAATCGAAACATATGGTTGGTAGCGACCTCAGCAGCGTTGCGTTCTTTGGCTGGTGCATCTTCCGCGCGGTATAATTACTAGCCTACGTGAAAACATCTAGAAAAAAATGAGATGTTGAGTAACTGAAACGATTGATTGGCCATTGCCATTGAATTTGAGAAGTATTGCTAGTTGCTCATTATACTCATACATTGAGGGCGAAGTAATAATAGAAGTAAAACTTTCCATAAAAGTAGTGACATAAGTAAGAAAGTTCAAATAAAAATCAACTTTACACTCATAAGAGGTGAGGCCAACAGCCTTGAATGTAACTTACAACTTCGATAGGTGCACTGGTGAGCAATGTAAAATTCTAAAATTGTAAGTTTTATTGTAAAAACTACAAAGGAATTAAATGCACAGGTTTTTTGGTAATACAGTAGTACGGGGTGATATGTAAGCATAGATCCTTCCGTTCGATCCGCATGTTAAAACTGATTTGTTGATTTTACATGATTAACAATATATTTAGTAGTGAAAAACGCCCTATTTCCATTTGTTATCTCAACTTCTTACCTCCGAAATCTAATAGAAGGTATAACCTTATGATCGAGCCTAAAAAAGAAACGAGGCATAGTCTAGGAAAATATCATTTTACACTAGGAAAATTGCTATAAGAGTGACTTAAAAGTGTGCTCTTCTTCTGTCATATTTTATATGCTGATCAAGATAATAAATGTTTACCTAAATATCACCGCCGGAAGTGCCTCAATTTCAAGATGACAAATGGTGGCAATTCTCTCTAGTAAGAATTGCTAACTCATAGCCTTGTTGCTGTTTACGAATCATAGAGTTATGTCTGTTCACGCTTTGCCCACACTGCCTGTGCTTCCTTGTTTGCTTGTTTATGTTTTGTTGTTGCACTTATATATACATTGAGAAGAAATGTTAAAATTTACATTGAGTAAGCTCAGAGAAGACATGTTAAACTATTTGTTTTTAAGTTCTACTCCCGGTTGAAACTATCCCTACTAGTGTGAGCACCTTCCAGCAGCAGCTGCTCGTCCTCCGTGGGCCCCAGAGACCGCACCTCCGCGATCTCGACCTCATCGTAGACGAACCCGTCCTCGTCCTCGGTACCTCCGCCGTCCTCCCCCTCCCCCTCCACTCACCTTCCAGCAGCAGCTGCTCGTCCTCCGTGGGCCCCAGGGACCGCGCCTCCGCGATCTCGTCCTCATCGTAGACGAACCCGTCCTCGTCCACGGTACCTCCGCCGTCCTCCCTCTCCCCCCTCCACTCACCTTCCAGCAGCAGCTGCTCGTCCTCCGTGGGCCCCAGGGATCGCACCTCCGCGATCTCGTCCTCATCGTAGACGAACCCGTCCTCGTCCACGGTACCTCCGCCGTCCTCCCTCTCCCCCCTCCACTCACCTTCCAGCAGCAGCTGCTCGTCCTCCGTGGGTCCCAGGGACCGCGCCTCCGCGATCTCGTCCTCATCGTAGACGAACCCGTCCTCGTCCTCGCTGTCTGCGCCGCTCCTGTCGCCGTCCTCCCCCTCCCCCTCCACTCTGATGGTCACTTCCACTTGTCAACGTGTCATAAAACCACAACTGCGGTTGACTCACTCGCGAAATAGCATATGTCCTGCGTTTCCAAGTTCAGGTTTCACTGATAGATCCCTGAAGTTTTAAAAAGAAAAGTAAAATCTTGGTTGCACATCCTTTTTACAAACCTAAATTTATAAGAGTCGAATTTCAGATTAGTAATTGGTTTATTTATTATTTTTCAATAATTTTAGTTAATAGTTGTGAACATATTTAAAATTCGATTTATTGAATATCTTCTCAAAATAATAACTCCCGTTTTGATTTGTCGAAAATTGTTAAGCACACATAAGGTAGTTTGAAACTGAAATGTTGGATTCAGTTTATAAGGGCGAAGGAAATTTATGAAACTGGTCAGGGGTATCTATGTATATAAAAGCCAAGAACGGTTAACTGACTGACTGACTGACTGACTGACTTACTCACAGTCAGTCAGGAAGGAAGGTTCTCAGTTTCTCAAAATTTACAAGGCTTTGGACCTCGAAACCTGGCACAAATATTCTCTAAAAGGCTATATAAATGAGTACTAAGAAAGGATTTTAAAATATTTTCTCTCAGAAGACTAAAATAGGGCATATTATATAATTCAATTGGCTGCCATTATTAATTTTTAAAGCTTGTTAAAAAAAAATGTAGGGCTTTGGGCAATGAAACTTGGTAAAAATAAACTTTTTAGGCTCTGGATGCGTATAAAAAGGAAGGAATAAAAACATCACATATTTAATTTCGTAAGGAGATTCTTTGCGTCAAATTTGTGGGCGTCTGGCAAGTCGTAGAAAGGTGGAGAGGGCTCAAATTAAAGGTCTATATTCCGTGATGGCGGGAAAAAATACTAAAATTGCTTGAAATTCACCACGAAACAAGAAATATCGTAAAATATCTGCAAATTAAAAAACATTGGGATCTAAAACGTCAGATTTGTTTACATAAAATAACCTATGCTGATACTTGATTGAAAACCATGTGCTATATACAGGGTGTATGGTCATAAGTGTTAAAAAAAATTTTGTGTTAAACTACATTGGAATAGTGACAAAATGTTGCACATTTGAGGTTCCATACTCTTCCAGTAAGGAAAAAATAAATAAAATTACATTTTTTCAAAATTTCCGTACTTTTGTTGAATAAATGGCTTTAACTGCATTAAAATTTATTTTTTATGGACTTTAATTGTATTTTTCAGAATCCTTATTAAATTTCCCAAAGGAATAATACAAACATATTGGGGTTCAACATACTTAAGGTCTTTATCTGTGAGTTTAAAGTTTAAATTTCTGTGTGTTGATAAAAATCAAATAGCATTCATGGTGTTACTTCTATGTTATAATGGACTTTAGGAGGTGTCAAATATTATAAAAAACTTCTCCATTTAATTAGCTTTAAAACGATGGATAATAATCCTATGATAGTCTTATTTTTTTATAAATTAAAGTTATGTGTGGATAAACACTGTAAAGCTGAAATTGCATGGTATGCAACATTAAATAGATTTAACAAGCATACATGCTGATGTGTTTTGACATTTTAAGAGGTTAATGATACATGAACAAAGAAGTTACACGGTTAAGCTAACTTTTCTAAGAGATTTATCCATAATTACCTTAGTATAATAACATTACTTTTCCCATTAAGTAAAAATAAATAATGAATCAAAACGATATTTCACGACAATATATCACATCCCAAATAATTTTTAAATGTTTTAGTTTCAGTACTACTATCCTGATGGAGATAGACTATTCTGCTTGAGATAAGAGTTTTATCTGCACTGGAGAAATTTTGCCTTATCGTTTATCTGATGCCCACTGAAATGATAGTATTGAATGGAGTCAGGTATTTCGCTGTGCACATCAATAGACCACAAATGATAAGATAACAATAAAATATTTTCTTTAAATTTTTCAAATGTATTTAAAGGAGGATTTGGGCAGTCATAAGTGGACAGTGAACAGACAACAATGTCTTTTTCTAATCGTGAATATGCAGAAATGCATTTTGTGTACGGTTTATGTAATGGGACCGCATTAGCGGCTCAAAGAGAATATCACACTCGATATCCTGATCGAACTATTCCAAGCTCACAGGTATTTACAAGGCTTCACCAGCGATTGCTAGAAACCGGCTCAGTGCAAAAAAAAACTAAAGAGGTGGGTCCAGGTCATGATGTTGCTGTAGAAGAACAGATTCTTCAAATGGTGCAAGAAAACCCTGGGACAAGTACAAGGCAGCTTGCAATGGAAACTGGCATGTCACGATGGAAGGTCCACAAAGTTTTAAATGGTAATCACTTCCATCCTTATCATTTTACAAAGGTCCAAGGACTAGAGCCCAGTGATTATGAGGCCAGGAGAGACTTCTGTCGATGGCTCCTTCAACGTGACATTAAAGAGTATCATTTTTTTAAAAAGACACTGTGGACTGATGAGAGCCGATTCACCAGAGAAGGTATTATCAATACTCACAACATGCACCTTTGGAACGAGGAAAATCCACGAGCAACGAGAGAAGCTTCTTTTCAGAAACGATTTGGCCTCAATGTTTGGGCAGGTGTTATAGGGGACCAATTCATAGGACCTCACATTTTTGAAGGAAATTTGAACGGTGTGACATACTTGGACTTTTTACAGCACACCCTACCTCAGATGCTCGATGAAGTAGAGCCAACACGTAGGGCAGAAATTATATATCAACAGGACGGTGCACCTCCACATTTTACAGAAGATGTTCGTATGTGGCTCACCCAGAACTATCCAGATTGGATTGGGAGTGGGGGAGTGATTCCTTGGCCTGCTCGATCTCCGGATTTAAGCCCTTTCGATTTTTTCGTTTGGGGCTACATGAAGATTGAAGTGTACGTAATGAAGTGAACAGTGTAGATGAATTACGAAACCGAGTCATAGCAGCTGCGGAAAAAGTAAGAGAGAACCTTACTTTCAAAGTGACTGGGCGCTATGCGAAAGCGGGCGAGGGCTTGCGTGAGACAAAATGGAGGGCACTTTGAACAGACATTGAAATAAGAGTTTACGGTGCTAAACTGTTTTTAAGTGTTTTTTTTTAAGGTTTTTACTAACATTTAAAGATGTGTTGGATTTTACTTCAGCCAAGTTTTGTATTTCAAAATCTTTTTTTTAATACTTGTCGCATTACAGTTATGTGTGAACAGTGTGTGTGTTATTTTATTCATGAAACTGAAAAATTAATTTGTTATTTATAACATTATTAGCTTAAAAGGTTCTTTCTAAGAAAACTCTTGGCAAACGTCTTCATCTTCTGGCGTAAAAGCTCTTAAGGGTAAGTTAAATTCACCCCCTTTTCAATTCACGTTTTTTAATCTAATTATGTTTATCCAAACATAACTTAAATTTATAGATAAAAAATAAGACCATCATAGGGTTAATTTACATTTTTTTAAAGCTAATTAAATGGAGAAGTTTTTTATAATATATGACACCTCCTACAGTCAATTATAACATAGAACTAACACCATGAATGCTGTTTGGTTTTTATCAACAAACAGAAATTTAAACTTTATACCCACAGTTAAAGACCTTAAGTATGTTAAACCCCAATATGATTGTATTATTCCTTTGGAAAATTTAATGAGGTTTCTGAAAAATACAATAAAGTCTATAAAAAATTAATTTTAATGCAGTTAAAGCCATTTATTCAACAAAAGTACGGGAATTTTGAAAAAATGTTATTTTATTTATTTTTCCCTTACTGGAAGAGTATGGAACCTCAAATATGCAACATTTTGTCACTATTCCAATGTATTTTAACACAAAATTTTTTTTAACACTTATGATCAGACACCCTGTATATATTAACATTATGGTAGATCTAAAAGCCAGTTTGCTATGAAGGCATTTTGTACTATAATAAATAAGGATTGTTTGGATTTTCCCTTATTAGGGGCTTTTAACCCCTTCAAGCCACTAGTTTTCTCTTAAAAGGCTAAAATGAGGCAAATTAAAAAATTCAAATTGGCGGCAGTTTCAGTTTTTAGAGCTATGAAACTTATGAATGGTAGTAACGAATATATTTTCAAGAGACTATAAGATAGAAATTTCATCAACTGAAAGAATAAAATGCAAAACTACTACTGCAAACTTATCTACTAATTGGTCAGATAACACTTAGGATCCTCGTGCGTTTCACGGATCACCCGACGTAATCTACAATCTTAAAACTCTACAGGGACATGTCATTCCGCTTTTTTTATAAAGGTTACTCTAGAATCGGTGTTTCAGAGTTAAAAATGTTATAAGGGTTTGCTTGCTGGCCGAGGGCGATTTAGGCTAAGTTAAAAAATTGACTATTTCTACCAAACTACGAGGCTATTTCTTTGTGCTAAAAACGAGTAATACAAGTGTGATTAAAAACATTTCGGGGAATTAGGTTTCCAATTTTTTTGCAAACCCTCTTTAAGTATAGTTTTACAGATTTCGGTATTTTTTGTAAATATGCTACATTCAGGTATATAGATATATAGAGTCCGCCCCTTGCACTATTTATTGTAATTTACATTAGTTATGTTTCATGTGCCTCATCAGTTGATTGGCTGACAGTATTTGAACGAGAGCGCGGTGCGATGAATGTTGTTGCCCTGAAGTGGTAGTGCTAATTTTATATTCTAACTGATTGAGACCAGTTTCAATGATGGATTAACTAGGAAATTTTGGTATTTTGAATATTAAACAGCTACATTAGAATGTGTTCGCACAGGTAGCCAACTTATGCCATTTTAAGGAAATATAAAAATCAATCGAGGAAACATTTAGTTTCTCATTTCAATCTGGGATGAAATCACTATCTGCAACCTTAAGGGTGTAATTAAATGCTCATAAACTTAAAGTCTATTTAATTTGGTAATTTGTAAAAATTGCACACTTCAAATAACGTATATTTATATTACACATTGTTATTCTTTCAGCGGTATCTGCCGGTCTATATAAAGCCCAAACTATCCGTAACTTTTGAAAAAAACCATAACTCTGACACCCATCAACCCTATACTTGAATGAAAGGTCTTGTTGAAAAAATACCAGAAAAACTATTAGTTTTTTAAATTTCCCTGAGGGCACAAATAGAAATAAAAGGGCTGAATAAGTGATATATTTTTATTTACAATTTGCTTACTCAATAGCTGCGGAGCAGTGAGAGTACAATAGTTTATACAGTGAAACACACGGTATATAAATTTAATTTGCTCCACTAGCAAAAGTGCGTAGCCTAATCAACATGTGGTAGTGGTGCACGAGTGTGAATTATATATTTCATGGTTATTTACATGATATTTTAAGGTCATTATAAAGAATATTCATTTGTCAGTTTTTTTAAGATTATAGCTGTACAGTAATTAAAAAATTAGAATAGTTTATTATGTGACGAGCTTGGTACTATTTGCAGTTAACATCAATTTTTCACGTTTCTCGGAAGTTATAATCATAAACCCCACGGTTCCCAACATTGTCCAGGTGACTTGCCCCTCAACGGGACTCGGGATCACGTTCCCACAGGATAACAGGACTCCCTTCAGATTTAGTACTTGTTAGTGAGCTCTGCACGACATTATGGCGATAGCAGTAATGTTTGATCTTTCTAGGTTGTACCAAGGGGTGAAAGAAGAGGTTTTAATAGTACCACAGACATTTGAGTAGACAAATGAGTAGACATGTCTACTCATTTGTCTGTGATAGAACGAACATGTCTTATAATCACTGCCGAGTCAAGAGTGACAACGGCAAATGCCAACTAGAAAAAAACACGAAACCAAACAGAGGTTTTAGTTTTTCGATACCTAAAACTGAATTCTTTAATGTAGCAACACACTCACTTCATACATTTATAACGAATGGGAACTAAAATGTATTAGATAAATAGGACAAAAGTAATAATAAGGTCGACGATTTCTGATCCTGCCGAAACTGGAGTATATTTGATTAAATACATATCACATGGATCAAATCTGAGAACTGTAACGTCAGTTCGCTAAATCGCCGGTGACGTAATGATCTCCCACAGAGAAATATCAATAATAAAACAAGACGTGGTTTAAAAATTTTAGACATGAGGATTTTTTTATTTAATGATATGAACAAACAGGAATCTTATGTCCGTAATTTGGATGTTATTTGTTGAAGTCCTGCGAACAGTCCTGCGAAAAAAGTCCTGAGGTTTCATACGAAGTGGACAAACATCAGACGTCTTAAACATCAGCCGTTTTTACCCCTTAGCCTACAAGTTGCCTACGTCATATATAGTAAATGGTTTGTGGCGAATCTTCATAGTAGTAATCTACATAAAACGTTATAGAAACTAACAATCTCCCACGCTACCAAACTATGACCAAAATAACACGCATCAAAACGCAAATCAACAATGGCAACGGTTTTTCAAAATTATCTTATAACAACTGTCGTATATTTTCATCACCGTGGTAATCTGGTGTGGGAACTATGTTAATGTTAGTGAGAACGACTTTATCTCTACATCTATATTGCTGGACTTTTAACTGCATAACGGGAAGGCACTGAGATCTTCGTGTGAATGTTGTTCTGAAAATTAGGGACAGATCGCCCGCCAGATCACAGGTCATAAAACTGTAAGTGCCGTACGCGTGTGTTAAACTTTACATGTAACGGATACTTCTAATTGATATGTGGAAGTCTATAGCGTACCTATTTTTAACTTTCTTGGCCTCATCTTACTCCTCGCGCCTCGCAAGACGCTCCATTGACATATATTTTACAACCCTAATTTTTTAGTACAGATTCAGGCGTTAAATTATTTAATAGTTTAAGTGGTTAATGGTTTAATGATTTGACGACTTTGTTTTGCTAGATTAACTGCTGATGTTTGTTAGATTAAACATATTTCTTTTTTGTTAATATGTGCCTTCTTTCATGTATTATATGAAATTTTAACGAGGGAAATTTGAAAACTGATTTTGATTCTAATTGTTTTGGAAAGTAAAGTATATCATAGAAATGAATTTTAAGTAAGTATTATCCGATATAAACAAAGTAAAATATAACAATAAAGAACGTTGTCACCTTCACGCGATTAATGACTGACACTCAAACATCAGTTCACTCAAACTAAATTATTAAAGCGTGTCTTTGCTGATGTAAAACTGCCATTACAGGAGTTCTAGAGATTAATGATTCCGCCCTTAATTAAACCGAATCTCGAGATTTATCATTACGCCAGGATCATCTTTCATGATAAATTTATGACAGCTTGCATTTATTAAGCAATTGTTTTGTCATCACTGGAGGGTCAATAACGCTCACGAGTCAACAATAATAGTAATAAGCACTAAATTTTAACACAAGAGCAATACACATTATGTATGAACTGAACATGACATGAATTAGAAATTAAATATTTTTTGATAACGAATGCACTATTGTTATGGGATACACAAATTATTAAGTTGTACGTTTGTTGATATTCCTTTGGAATGTGAAATATTTACAGGGACCAAGGAATGTCCTCAGGAACATCCACACAGTTTCTCGGTAACGAAAAGTACAACAGAGAGATAAAACATAAAACTCACGAATAACTGCTGTGAGGTTAAATTCAACTAAGTTACATTTCGCGTATTTTTTAATAATTTACTGGACCGAATTCGACAAGGATGAGAGTTCGACGTTGAGACAAACATAAAGGTGTCGAAGACGAGATTAGACCTCGTTAGTCAGTTCAGGCTGGGCGCTAACACATTAACTATCCTGCTTTGGTTCCCGGGCGAGAACGTCCCCGCCAACCTCCCATTAAAACTTCACACGTACCGGATATTTCTAATTGATCGATGGAAGTTTGTGGCCTATTTTTAACTTTCTTCGTACTGATCTTATACTCGCATCTCGCAAGTTCTTTCTGAGCGAGAGAGCGACTGTTATTGAAGTCTTGATTTGCGGACGATATTTTGAAAAGAGCGTCTAGAACATTTATTCGGTCATAAAAGAATGGCATCAGTCTCAGCCATAGAACAAAAATAAGTGGTTTCTTATTTTTGGTAATTTTTTGTTGCTGCTTTTCCTAATTACTTTTCTAATAGTTCGACATTTATTGGACTTCGAGGGGTGTCGATTAAGTATAGAAATGTCGAAATATAGGGAGTATATCGGATTAATATAAGCATTAAAAATACAGGTTTTACGTATACTTCTCCTAAATATATTAAATACCATGAACTTAAACCATTTCTCAGCTAAGAACTTTTTTTCTAATATAGGTCCTAATAAATATCACTGGACGAAATATTTGGCAGTTTTTGAACGTTTTTTGAGAATCAGTATCAAATAATTAAATAAATTAGCTTTAATGGTAAGTGCAACAATGTAACCTTGATAACATGCAATTACAGCGCAGTTATGTCAGTCTTCCAACTGATACCATTTCAGCCTTGAACGGTTCGTTGGATTGAATTCTTCGTCCTTCATGGGAGAACCAAGAATAGTTAACACAAGTACATGAATTTAATATAACATGCATTTAGTACACTTTAACACGCAGTTCTTAGATGGTTTGATTTTTTTACCATGACGTAAAATTAATAGTGTTATGAGTTACCCTCAAAACGGAAGAACCATAACATATTAATTACTGCTTAATGGTTAACAAAAGCTGCACTGTACTAATCAATCAACAATTGTATTGTAGGTGTGCATACATGCATACATGAAGTTATACATGAATCCATACCTGCAGTACTGCAGTAGTACTTGCATCAAATATTAAGATACTATTCCTATTTAGGTCTGCAGGCTGCAGACCTAAATAGGAATAGTATCTTAATATTTGATGCAAGTTCTAAGTGTTAAATCATTATGAAACGATTTTTTAAAATTTAATAATATCCTTAAATACTTAAGGTTGAGCTACTGCAGGTTTTTAGTCAGATCTACACTTGGGAGAATAGCGCTTTAAGAATGTAACAAGATATAAAAATACCCCCGTTGCAGCAGACCTGCATACTCAGCGAATTTCAAATGCAAAAAAATCCTCCATCAAATGTAGTGAAATATGACATGTTTTTGTAACCCCCATAAGAATAACATGGGGAATGAGTATGCAGGTTTGCTGCTACAGGCATGTTAAAGCTGGGTTTATTTCTAGATCTTATCTAGAAGAAGCCATTTACCAAGTTTTATCAAGATTTGTTTAGAAATAATGAAGATATGGAATTTTTGTATTGCCCATAAGGATAACCTGGGAAATGAGTATGTAGGTTTGCTGCCACAAAAATGTAAATTTACGTAATTTTCGACTAAAATACATTAAATCTCATCTAGATGAAGCCACAAACCAAGTTTTATTAAGTTGTGTTGAAAAATAAGCGTGATATAGAATTTTACTTATTTCCCATAAGGTTAACATTGGGACAACGTACTGTGTTTACCACTTTCAATATCTCGGTAACCAATAGCCATAGAGAAATGATACAAAACACTAAATTGTTTGTTTTTTTTTAGCTGAATTCAATGGTGCTTACCACAGTTTGATTTTTTTCATGTAAAAAACCCAAAAAACCCATTTTGAGGGGGGTTTATCCCCTTTACCCCCCCTTCCAGTGGTCCGATCGGACTGGTTTTCGAACTCATCCGAATAATTACTACTTTACACATCTATGCCAAATTTCATTCCGATCGGACCATTTTTGCGAGCGCTATCGTGCTTACAGACACATATATATATATATATATATATATATATATATATTGTATGATTTTGTTCACATGTTAGGACTACTAATGTTATGAATAATAATAAATAAATAACTGAGTATCCTTTCATTTAGCATCGATTTATTCGATCTACTAGTTTCGACACTTAGGTCATTTTCAAGATCTGAAATAATATAAGCTTAAGTTTATTTTATTTCAGACCTTGAAAATGACCTAAGAGTCGAAACTAGTAGATCGAATAAATCGATGCTAAATGAAAGGATACTCAGTTATTTATTTATTATTATTCATATATATATATATATATATATATATATATATATATACCGGGTGTCTCACCTAAAGTGAACCAATAGCTAACTTTTTTATTATAAATCTGACAAAGAACTTCTTATATGGGGCACTTCCCTTAATTTTTAACGCTGCTTTTTGGAGTCTCTTCGAAATTTAAAAATATGGCCGCCATTTTCCAATATGGCGGGCAACTTTGATTTTTCTTATGGAACACCCTATATTTTAGGGCGTTTTTGGATTATACGCTTGATTTTAGGAACTTTTTATTCTTTATAATTTTTTCCTAAACCTAGTGGTTAAGGAGGTATGAACAGTTTCAGTTATATTTTTTACCCATTTAAAAAGCATTGGGAAATTGTTGGTAGTCTGTATATCGAAAACGGTTGGGTTTAATAAAAGATGCCAAAGAATAAAAGTGCCTAAACATATTAGTTTAGTTGAGATTTAATCATCAAATAATTTTTAGTCAAGATTTAATCGTGGAAATGTGTTATTTTGAATATGATTTTACTCCATAAGGAATACATGGGATGGCACAGTTAAATGGACACAATGCATTTTAAATGGGGAAAAATCAAACTTTAACTGCTTATATCTGCTGAACCATTGAGTTTAGGAAAAAATGAGAAAGAATAAAAAGTTCCTAAAATTAAGCGTAAAATCCAAAAACGCCCTAAAATATAGGGTGTTCCATAAGAAAAATCAAAGTTGCCCGCCATATTGGAAAATGGCGGCCATATTTTTAAATTTCGAAGTGACTCCAAAAAGCAGCGTTAAAAATTAAGGGAAGTGCCTCATAAGAAGTTCTTTGTCAGATTTATAATAAAAAAGTTAGCTATTGGTTCACTTTAGGTGAGACACCCGGTATATATATATATATATATATATATATATAATCAGGGTTGCCAGCAAATGGTTTCCAAAAAATTCACGCATCTTTCCCGGTATTCCCGGTCAAAATAGTCAAAATTCAAGGCCTATACTTGTCATTTCTAAGGGCCAATTCACACAGAACGGACGAGTGGCGGAGTCGTGGCACGGACATATGTCCTTTCGCTGTCGCTCCCATGAAACTTATCGCACAATTCACAGACGATCGCGGGCGGCCGCCCTCCCGCGCCACGTCGATCCTGTGTACATTGGATGATGGGAGCGACAGGGAAAGGAATATGACCGTGCCGCGACTCCGCCACACGTCCGTTCTGTGTGAACTTGGTAAGTCAAGTTTGAGTTTGGACGAATCATTTTTCTTCACAACTTTTAAATAATTTTTGTTGTACCACTAGGCCTATTTAATACATCCATTAAAATAGTGTGAGTATGAATTATTATGATTTAGAAAATACACCCCAATGTATTGACGAATGAATTAATTAAGCTGTGCTCTGATAAAATAGGTTTTATTTTATTTTTGGTTATTTATTTTATTTTGCAGTTTTGGTTAAATGTGTCCATAACGATGACATGGACACTTCAAACGGATTATGATGACAGGGAAAACGGTTTGGACAGGAACCAGATTTTTCCCAGTCTTGAAACCAGTACAAATCGATTCTTCGTGGCCAAAAACTCCATCTAAAAATGAAATTCCAAAACCCTTGCACTAAAAAAATTGTTGCTCGTACAAACAGATTCATTTAGAGTATATAAGACTGGATTCCAAAACAAAATCCATAGAGAGAATTTGATGTCACGGGTAACTTTAAAATAGAAGCAACAAAGAAATATCATAGCTTAAACATTTATTTGTTATTTCGACACCGCCACTACGGATATCAAGTCAGCCGAGTGCAGGCCTTCACACACAGCGCAAGAGCTCATGACAAAGTAGTGATGGACTGACGGCAGCCCTATTCGGATTCGGCGTCCGCAGTCCCTATCAATGAAACACTGTCATTGGTCACTGCGCATGCTAAGAACTTCGTGAACTTCGTATGCACAGTATGAAGGCGGGGAAATAGAATACGAGTGATTTTGGAAGCAAATAAATTACGATTGTAATTTTAAATATAGGCCTACTGCTGATACACGTCTGAGGACATTACACTCCACCATGCTCCTACCCCTTGTACTAAATAATTGATGGACTCGTCCATTTTTTGAATATCGACGTTTTCCTTCAATCGGTAATCGATGTTTTCTCCGTTTGCTGTAGGACGTAGGACATTTCGCCGTCATTAGCGCGCGAAATACCCGATCACTTGTCTGTAAGCGGTAGGTAGCGCATGCGCACACTGCGAAGGGTTGGAGGAAGAATAGCGTTGAGTTCACAACGATAAGGAAAACATTCGGTTAAAATATCGATCGTCGTAGTACGAACTACTATCGAATATCGTAAATCGATTGGCTCTTTAAACATTGTCGTCTCAACATAAAAACGCCCGGCCCAACTTTCCAAATTATATAAGGATAAAATTTAGGTCAAGCATGGCCTGCAGGCTTAGTGATGGCTGTTCAGTATAACAATTGAGGATAAACTTTTTCTAATAGCCAGAGAGTGTTGAAATCATGAAATAGGCTCTCTGCTCGGATGCTTACAAATAAATGTAAATATTTCTTTGCCAGTTTGTTTGCTTGCAATATCTATAGGCCCTGAGAAACGTTTTTAGAGTAAAGTGTTATCCCAATATCCCAAAGACAGCTCAATTTATAGGAATGTAGGATTAGGGCCTAAGTTATTTTTGAATTAGGAAAGTTTGGTTAATCCATCCGACGATTGCGTACGGTACTGGAAGATTTTTAATTCCTCTGTAATTTATTATAGTCATCATAACTGTTATCAGCGTACGGTTCTGTTAAAGAAATCAACATTAACAATTTTTAACATGGGCAAATTTGTCAGTAGTCAAAGTAAAATATTACTCATCGTCTAAGTCTTCATTGACATTACAGTACAATGTATAGAAAATAGTACCCTGGCCACTGCATTTTAATAATCTAATACATTTAATTGCGTAATTGTTGGACAGTCATGTCATACAGTCATTTATTTATTTGCAAACTTGGAAGAGTCCCAAAAGAAGAATCTGTGGTACAGATATGACGTATTTATTAGCACCACCGATTCACAATAATGACTAGTTAAAAACGACAGGCATTGGAGTTTGGAATTAAAACGAAAACAGAGGGATGACGACGACAGGAAGCAGACAGCCGAGCCGAAACTAAAAAGTTGATGTCTGTCATTCGGTAGATAAGGTCGATATTTAACCGAACCTTATCGTTGTAAACCCAACGCTATCCTTGGAGGGTTCATGGACACGTCAGTGTTCCCAGGTTTTAAAAGCCACATTATCGTACCAGACCAGGAAAGTTATTTTGAATGTACCTAAATTACCGTACTCTTCCAATGAAACTCGTAAATTTGGTGAAATGTTAACAAGAAACCCCTGTAATACTGCCAAAAATCCATTTTTAATACTAAAACGGTATTAATTTATCTTTAACAATAGTGAAAATAAAATACAACACGGGGTTTAAAACATAATCAAACTATCGTACCAGACACAAATTGGATCGTACCACATACAAAATTATCGTACGTCTGGGAACACTGGCACGCCCCCGAATCAGCTGAGTTTTCTCTTCGACTAGTACGTCACTGGTGTCTGCTTTGCAGTTCCAGAACGAGAACTGTTTCGACCGTCCCGTATCGGCCGCGGAACATGTTCTCTTAGTTCCGTTCCGACTGTAGTTACGGTATTTCTTGGTGAAACGAACGCACTGACATCGGCTACGCCAATAAAAGTGGTGACTCTTTATAGGACAAAAGCCCTATAATTCCGTTCCATGGATGAGTAGTACCTGTTCTTTCGTGCCATAATTCGTTGCGAGAATTACGAAAACTACATCGGAAAAAGATCTCGTTATGGAACGTATTAACAGACAGTGAAACAGTTCCCGGAACCAGAATGGAATAATATAACAGTTCCAGTTCTTTTGGCAACGCTCTCTCAACGTTGGAATCACTTTGTCTTCGTGTTTCGTTCGAACGGCAACTTATGCTTTGTCAAAAAAATCCACGAAACTGACCGATCTGATCGATAAATAACCATATTATAGACCGACAGGCCAAACTATCGCTATCTTAGAGTTTACATGATTTTTATAAAATTCAAGGATCTTTCGAAAAATTCACGCATAATTCATAGGTTTCTTCCCGGAGTGTGAAATTCACGCATAATTCCCGGTTTTCCCGGAATTCCCGGCTGCTGGCAACCCTGATAATATATGTGTGTGTGTGTGTATATATATATGTGTGTGTGTGTGTGTGTGTGTGTGTATATATATATATATATATATATATATATATATATATATATATATATAAATTTGAACAAATGGTGTTTTTTGCTTCTGGGGGCCCCAAAATTAAAAGTCATCATGGTCTTGGGCTTAAGTCTTACCATGAGACCTTCGGTAATAGCTTCTTCCCTATAGGGGAAATTCGCTAAAAGAACATGTGAATAGCATGTTTTGCTTTCCTGGTTCACAGTAGCCAGGACTTGTTTCGTCCACGTGGTGGGACATCGCACACATCCGCTGGTGTAGTACAATACCGACCGGGTAACCCAGATGTTCCGCCTCCTCGTCAACAGCTGATCTGACCCACCGCCTCGCTGACAGCTGATATCCATATACACTTGTCATTCGATTGTCACGACCGATCGAATAATCATATCGCGGCCGGCAAATCGCCCTTAGTCTGCGCATCGGTCCCGCTTTTCATTTTTTTAGAAAACCGGGGAAAAGAAACCCCCGGTCTCTAAAGTCTAAAAAATGTCTCACTGGCAAGGAAACAACCAGTTACATCAAGATCTATACAAAATTAACATGCCATTTACAATAGTTTAGGTGATCTGGAAATTTGGAACACCGTAATGTGCACTGTTTCGGAAAGTGTTTGATTAATAAAACATACATTATTTGTTTTTCATATTGGGACGTTGAAGGATGTGACTTTTCTTATAAGTAACTGCATGATTTAAGAAAACGTCATTGCCAGAACTTTATAACACATCACAAAAACTATCATCTCTATATTTCCCTATGAAGCTTTCAACTTAAAACTTGCCACAATCAGACAATATTTTTTTTTATTCTGATGAATTGCCCAATAAAATCTTAGCAAAATTACAGAAAAGTTAATGTTGTAAAACTCATAAAAAATCATATATTAACCAATAGAATACATCAATAAACGCAGTAGTAAATTCTAAGTTTACGGACAGCTCCAGCAAGATCAAAGTAAGCTCTGCAAGGGGTTTCCACTCAAAACAATGTACCTACATTTTTTCACTTGTTAAACGCAAAAGTTTATTAAACTTCAAAGAAGCTAAGGTTGATAGGGAGTTTATTTTTAAAGTTTCCGACGTTTCGAAATGTTGGGCGGAAAATGATTAAAACTTGTATTCCAAGTCTTATAAATGTGTGTACTTTTGTGCTTGTTTATTGTTTGCCTTGATCTATTAAAATATTTTAAATAAGAGAAAAATGGGGACTTTTTTAGGGTTAAACCATAATTCACTTTGGAACAAAACAGTAACATTATTTTTGTATATACACTAGTAGATATACCCGCGGCTTCGCTCGCTGAAAGGATAACAAATGTTTAGTTCAAATATACGTTATTTGTAATGTGCAATTTTCATAAATTTCGAAATAGACTGATGATTTCAATAATTTATCTAAATTGTACGTTTTTAAGCGCTTAATTATGAACTTGAGGTTGCATCCCCATCCCAGATTGACATGAGAAGATGAAACGTTTCCTTGATGAATTTCCATTTTTCCCTCAAATGGTATGAATTGGCTGCCATGTGCTAAAACATTCTAATTTTTCAGTCATATTGGAGATTAGATTACTGGTTTAGCAGCTTGAGGCAAAAATCTACGGTTGAAATAGTATATTTGTTTGAACTTAGCCTAAATCGCTTTCGACCGGCACGCGAAACCCTCCTAAAATTTTTAATTCAGAAAAACCCTGATTCTATAAAAATAACGGAATGATATGTCCATGCAGAGTTTCAAGATTAAAGTTCGATTACATTTCGGGTGATCCGCAAAACGCGAGTAGCCATATATAGGGCCAATGGGATCTGACAAATATATAATAGAATATATCCGTATTGTTTTGTACAGTTTATTGTTTCAGTAAATGGAATTTATATATTTTGTCTCTTTAAAATATTCTAGAGACCTTCTATTCATACTTTGTGATCATAGTTTTCATTAAAACTGAAAAGGCCGCCATTTTGAATTTTTTAATTACCCATATTTTAGGCTTTCCAGAGAAAGCGTTTTAAAATCCTTCATTTGTATGCATCTAGAGCCTATAAAGAATATCTGATCCAAGATTAAAGGTCCAACGCCCTGCATTGTTTCAGAAAATAAGCTTTGAAAACTAAAAATTGCCGCCATTTTGAATTTTATAATGTCCCCTATTTTAGCCTATAGACAGAAAATATTTTAAAACCCGTTCTTAGTACGAATCTAGAGCCTACAATGATTAATTGTGCCAAGTTTCATGGCCCAAAGCCTTACAGTTTTTGAGAAACTGTGATCAGTGAGTGAGTGAGTCAGTCAACCGTTTTGGCTTTTATATATATATAGAAGATTATCAAGTGCAATACATCCTCTTCTCAATCAAAAAGGTGTGAATTTGAGTAAAAACTAAAATAACTATAAATGTATACAAAGATTAAGATAGTACAAATTTTGCATATAAAATATATTTGTAGTTAAAAGTTTTTTAAATAATGTTATTTTCGTATAACTTTGAGATATACCTCAAATTTGACGATTGGGTCATACTTAAATATACCCCTTTATATTGTGATCCGCAACTTTAATAAACGATCACTATTTATTGTTAAATATTCTTTTGGCAATGCTTGCTGTGAACATTGTTATCAGAAAAAATAATCCAATCACTTTCGCATTCTGAAATTTTACCGCCCAATCGAATTCTGAAATTAAAGGCAAACAATGACAAACACTCTCCCGTAAGATAAACCATAACGATGACGAGTCATCACAAATCACAAACAATTCAAATAAAAACAAACATACGTCCATCACGCTGTTTGGCGACTGCTCAGTGTTTGGAGACACAACACTAACAATTACATAATCTATAAAGATTGTGCTGATCAGTGCCGGATTTACAGATGTTGAGGCCCTAGGCCAAAATCCCTGTGCGGATTCTTTACGTTTCCTTCCCGCTAAGAAGATGACTTTTTTGACAAATCAAGGGCCTTAATTCGTTTCGGCACCAACAACATCGCAAAGACGGAAACTTTTCTATTTGTCTTTATTCCTGCTCAAGCTTAAAATTTATTTCAACAGGTTATTCCGGTTTCTAATTTGCAAGTAAAGACTTATTCTGGACTCTGGACCTTGTGCTGCTCCCGCATCTCTAGCCCAGGCTTATAATAATATTACAACGTGTTCAATCCGCCACTAGGTTATTAATAATCATCACAAGATTAAATAAGTAGCTAGTCTTTGTCAGTAATAATGCCACGCACTCATTTTCACTCATATTGTACTAAAGTACCACCCGATGGTCAGAATAAATTTAATATATTTATGACTTTTGTCTGTCACCACATAACCCTTATTTAAAACTTGAGAATGAAAACGTGCACATTGCCACTGTTTTTTTACTTAATACATTTTATATAGGCCTACTCACGCACCTTCGATTGATATAAAGTATTAAATAAACACTAAAACGCCCTGGTCTGGCAATTTTAACAACTTTTCATATCGATACCACCAAATTTTACTCGACTTTCATTTCTCATGTCAATAATCAGATGTTCAATAAGACTGTAGACTAAACCTGACCTGTGTGAAAGAATCTTCGCAAATATTATATTATTTGTAATATAAATATTATATTATTTATAATATAATATTAAATTTTATAATATTTGTATATTTAATTACATTAGTAGGCTTTACACATCCGCAAAGACTTTTTCTAATTTTGTTCAAAATCATAATTATTTCAGCGTAATTCCTATTTTGTGTGTCTGTCGAACGTAATGTTTAAATCAATGTAATGTTTAAGTAATGATATCGTTAATGTTTAAACGAAATGTTAGTGCAATGTAATTTAAATACATAAATTGGACCCAGCTGTAATTAACTTAAAATACTATATAATTTATATCCATAAATTTGAACCTTACTATTCGCTTGATGTTTTGGTAATTCATTTTACTTGTAGCTGTAATGAATGTTTACGGAAGGATTACTTAGACTGCTGAGTAACCCCTGAGTTGGTGAATCTAAATTATTCGAAATCATTGAGCAGGAAAATACAGTACTTGACTAACTTCCAGGTGAGGAGCATCCTAACGGTGGGGAAACCTAGACACGCCGCCCGCCGCACCGACCTTGCCCTGGAGACAAGGCCGGTCTGACTCAACCAACCGAGCACGACGTCGGGCGTCGTGGCTCCACTGACTGACACACTGACAAAATACCCAACTAGTAAATAGAACGATCTTAATTTTGCCATTTTATTAAAACAATTCTAGAAATTACATTGAGCTGTTTTTTGTTTTATTAAATCCGCAAATATTACATAATACTGATTCGGTATGATCGGTAGTGCCCAGGTGGTGATTTAGTCTGCATGCAGCATGCGGAAGAATGCAGGAAGTGAGCGGCGAGCGATTCAGCCGCTGGACCGGGTGGCGGAGAGACAATTTCTGAAAGCGAAACCGACGACACGATGTGGCTAACGCCGAGAAGGAAACATTGTCCGTCAGAACCATTCAGTTGTAAGATACAGTACTGAGTGTAATAAACGACTGGAAACTAAAATATACTAAAATGCACATAGAATCTATCAAATCTAGAGTGAGAATTTTAAGAGTTAAACTATTCGACGACAACGATATTCACTTAAAAATCCAACCAGAACGAGTTTGGCATACTTATTAATTAGGTTAGTAACGAAATAAAACAACGCCTTAGAATCGGTCGGTCATCAAGCTAACTGTCGGCGAGATATTGAGAATAGGATAGTAAACGTCAGTCGCTCCGACCGCAATAATGGGAGGCGTAGTCGCTACATGTTGAATGCCGCTGGCGAGGGCGATGGCAACATCACGACGCGACGGACAGCGACAAGTAACAGCCTGGCATCATGAAGTAGTAAAGTATCAAGGATAACAATGCATGTACCGTAAATGTATTCATGTTTAAAATTGTCTTTCCCTACTTCAGCTGCGCTGCGCTCATTGTTCACCATTGAAATATTATTTCTTTTAGATTTGGGGAAAGGGATTAATTTATTGTGTAGTAAATATTATTCCTATTGATGATTATAGTGGCAGTAATTGCAGCTTTCGCTTGCAATTACATACACAATTACAGTGATTACTCATGGCTTTAATGACGAATTGAGTGTACTCCAATAAAATGTTTTCTTGCAATATTCCCACGTTACATGTTATGGAGCAATACCTAACTTTACGAGCGTCAGCTCTTCCGAGTTTGGCCTCCATTAATTTTGTTTCCTGCAAAACGGTTCGCCGAGCTCCATCCAACGACACGTATTTATTATACAATCAATTCAGAACTATAATAGGAGTCTTGATAAAATCCCTTACGTATTAACTAAGGAAGTATAGGTAACAGGTCTTAAAAATTAATATCAATTTAGTGCTTGTTGGCGAATTAAAAAAAAAGTTAACCGATAGAATGTTATAGAATGATAATCTTGCCCTTTCCAGTAGAGCATGTAGTAAATGAAACATAAATTAATAATGTATGATGAACAAAATGAAGTCCGAAGTCTCAATCCTCCCTAGTAACGACGGAAGACGGCGGCGGCGGCGGCGGCGGGTGGTTTCTTGTGCATTATTGGTGGAAAGCGCCTTTCGCCGCGCCGGTCTGGGGCCGGTCAACTAGACTGTATCAGGCGACCTCCGCCACGCTCCACAGTCGCCAAGGCAATTAGAGCCACTGCGAAAAAACCAATTAAAGAAATAATTGATGAAATGTTCATCTTGTAAATCCGGTAGAGGAAGATTCGAGATTGGGGCCGCTGTCAGTAAAATGCGAGGTTACGACGAATACACAACGCTGGTGCGTTTATAGAACAAACTTCGAGGTTTAACAATATTTATGATTTGCAGCACGGATTGGTTATCAAATAATAGGTAATTTACTGACGTCTACAACATTTTAGCGAATTTCCCCTATAGAGAAGAAGCTGTTACCGTAGTACTCATGGTAAGACCTAAGCCGGAGACCATGATAACTTTTCGTTTTGGGGCCCCCAGAAGCAAAAACGTTCATTTTCATAAATAAATAAATATATATATATATATATATATATATATATATGTGTGTGTGTGTGTGTGTGTGTGTGTGTGTGTGTGTGTGTGTGTCTTTAAGCACGATTAACTCGCGTAAAAGTGGTCCAATCTTAATGAAATTTGGCATGGATGTGTAAAGTAGTAATTATTATTTGAACGAGTTCGTAAACCAGCCCAATCAGACTACCGGAAGGGTGGGTTAAGGGGGGAAAACCCCCCAAAAATGGGTTTATTGAGTATTTTACGTAGAAAAATTAAAATAATCCTAGCACCATTGAATTCAGCTCAAAAAAACAAACAATTTAGTATCTTGAATCACTAACAGCTATGAACTAGTCCATTAGTTACCGAGATAATGAAAGTGGTAAATACAATACGTTGTCCCAATGTTAACCTTATGGGAAATAAGTAAAATTCTATATCTCGCTTATTACTCAACATATCTTGATAAAACTTGGTAAATGGCTTCTTCTAGTTCAGATCTACTAAATACTGAATTAAAACCACCGAGTTTTAATATACCTTTAGCAGCAAACCTGCATACTCATTCCCCATGTTATTCTTATGGAGCTGACAAAAACATGTCAAATCTCGCTATGTTGGATTGAAATATGTTGATTTGCATTTGAAATTCGCTGAGTATGCAGGTCTGCTGCAAGGGGGTATTTTGTTATTTTTTTCGACCTCAGCCCATTTCGGCATTCTTTCTTGTGCACTGATTATTACTGTATTTTTTTCCAAAAAAAAAAGTTTTAGCCTACAAAAATTATGTTGTCGAATATCAACATATCCCCCCAACCCTCAAAACCTCTTAAAAACCAATACCTCAAAGTTATAAGTTCAAACAAAAAATAACAAAATACCCCCCGTTGCAGCAGACCTGCATACTCAGCGAATTTCAAATGCAAATCAACATATTTCAAAACATATGCCATCTATCATGAATCATGGATGCTCTAGACTCTAGAGGGCTAAATCGGACCTCCATCGACCGTCGCTCAACTGACGAACCGCACGCCAGCCTGGAGCGTGAGTACGCGGCTCGTGTCATAAACTTATTGCATAACCCATGCGTACCATCCGCCCTTTTGTTATTTCCATACTGTAATTTCAAAATACTGTAATGTGGTTTCCATTATTAATTCAGGAGACAGCGAGCTTTGTCATAAAAAAACATTAGAAAATAATTGGCAGATGTTGATTCTATCAGTTATGGAAGTAAGAGGATGAAATACTGTATTATATCATAAAGTATAGTATTGGTTACTCATATAGAATGTGATTATTTTATGGGTAAATTCAGCCATAAATTTGATTGAAAGTCTACCTAGGAAGTCATTACGCTAGTCTGCAATTAATCTGTAGTTCAATAAGAAATGTTCAAAGAAACTATTCGGTTAAACAAATTTAATCAGATTTTGATAAAACACTATAAAGTATCACAAAGTATAGTATTGGTTACTCTTATAGAACGTGACTTACTTATGGAGTAATTCAGCCATCAAATTTATAACAACTCGTCCTAGGAAGTCATTACGCTAATCTGCAATTAATCTGCAGTGCAATAAACTTAAGAAATGTCTAAAGAAACTGATAAATATTTGATTATATTAATTTAATCCGAATCTCATAAAAACAATAAACAAACCAATTATTAACCTGTTTTCTTTCGCTATTGAGTTTATCAAGATGAATCAGTAAAGAAAATTTAAAAAAATAATCCGTAAGAAATTGTAAAATGATATCACTTGGAGTTACGATTTTAACTGCTCCACTTCCCCGGTTCTTGTGTACAAATTGGGCGAAATAAACGAAACCCGAGCACGGAGGATTCAAGAAGAACCAAACAACTGTTGACGGCAAGGAATCGCTATGAACTAGCAGCGCCTACCGGCGACGGACCTAACTACATTATCGTCGCGACGCCGGCGACGCCAGCGCCGTGGACGCCGCGGCAGACGGCGGAACTACCCAACGACCTTCACAAGGGTTTGTTAGTTGTACTGGTACAATAATGGATTGGTCAACGATTCTGGTGCGTCGGAAATAAACAACTAATGAAATGTAAGTGGAACTTGTAGACATGACGTTTAGGTGGACATCTTAGGGTACAATTCCGCGTAATTTGCGGGAACATTCAATTAATAGACTGTATTCTGTAAAGAAAATTAGGCAGCAAAATGAATACCGGCTAAAACAACAAACGACCAAAACCACAAATCTAAAGAATGCGGTCGAAACAACAAATATCCTGGGTCTGCTACCTGGGTAGGGTCAGTACAGTAGGTAATCCAAACAGAAATGTGGCGGCTAAAACCACAAAGATTCCGTCAACCGATAGAAGTATACAAATTTTGATGCCTAGCAATTCTTATAGTAGCGCAGTTACAGCGAGCTGGGCTGCTCTCTGTAGACCTAAGTAAAGGACATTTCTTAAATTAAGGTAGGATCCAATAATTCTCTCGCGGAAAAGAATACTATGAATTGGAATTCCACATTAACTGAAGCGAAAGCTTGTTTTGGAATTCCACATTATGTGAATCGAAAAAACAGATTTCCACCACCCTTTATCCAGGCTTTGGACCACAGACCATGAGCTGTGGTTAAGCTATAATCGGTTCTCTGATAAGTTTTCCTAGTAAAATATAAAATGTTTATACAAATTTATTTTTAATTATTACATGAATAAATTTTTTATGACAAAATGCCTTGTGGTATTGTATAATACCATCATAGTGTGATGATATCTCTATATGTAATAACAATAAGATTTTTGATCCGCTTCAGTTAACGTGAAACTTCAAGACAATCTACCTATATGAGCTTTAACTGCGCTACTTTAAGAATCGCTGCAAAATGTGTACTTCTATCGGTTTACGGAATATTTGTGGTTTTAGCCACCACATTTTTGTTTGGATTACCTACTGACCCTCCCCAGGTAGCAGACCCAGGATATTTGTTATTTTGATTGCATTCTTTAGATTTGTGGTTTTGGTCGTTTGTCGTTTTAGCCGGACACCAGCAAAATAACTAAACAATTATTTGTAAGAAATCGATTTTATCGAAATGTACAAGAGATGAACAAAACAGAATAGAAGTAAGTTCTGTGGTGTTAACAAACTAGTGAAACAATAATCTTTTTGACAAAGAAAATCAATCAAAATCCTTGGAAATCTTAACCAACAAGTCACGCGAATACACGATGTAGCGGTGGAAGGTGATAAGAAAGTGGAGGACCACTTATAAAGTCGAGCACGAATACTCAAGTGGCCAACTTGCCACATTTTCTGCTGCTTTCTTTATATTTCTTAAAAACATCAAAACACGGAAGTCATGAGACCTACACACTTAACGAATTTCAACTGCAAAGTAAAATCAACATAATTCAATAAATGAGCACACAAAAATATTTTCTAAAATAGTAACGTTATGGGAAGTAAGAGTGAGAGAGCAAGACTGCTGCCACGTAAATTAAAAATTTAGACCATAATCCAAAATACATCTCAATAAGATGAAGCCACATACAACGTTTTGACAACATTATTTGGGAAACAAGCGAGCAATACAATTTTATTTACTTCCCAAACTTCACAACTACAGGAATCCATAAATATTGCACCCAGTTTTATTAAGGGGATCCGCCACCTTTAAATGGTAATTTTTTTATTTTGTAAGTTAGAGATTTTTATGCAGGTTTTATATTTAGGACCTTTATTTAATGAGCTTTTGAGGTTTAAAATTTAATTTTTAACCTTTCAGTTTTTTTATATAATTTTTTTAGCGTTTTATTTTAGCGTTTTTAGGTACATTGCTAAACTTTGAATAAATTTTTTATTTTTTGATCAATTGTAATGATTATTGATTTATTTTGATCCTTATAATACCTAGAAACTTTTTGGTCATTAGAATTAAAATACCATTTCAGAAAAAAAAGTTATAAGCAATTATATTTTAAAAGTAAAATTTTTTATTTTACAAAAATTCAAAAAATTTATAATTATTTTATTTTATGAGCTATACAATTTCTTTTGACCAAATATCTCAGTAATATAACAAGGAACAAGTGGTAAAAATTTGAGTGGCATATCTATAATACTTTAAAAGATATTCAAACATATGTAATAAGAAACACGGAAAAACAGAACTTGCGGAAAACGGGCTTTAAAGTAGGCTAATATGTTTTGGTAGGTACTCACTCACGCTTAAAAGTGATTTGTAACAACTTTTATTTTTTAATATTATTTAATGAAAAAATGGTCGGTTTCTCTTTAAATTTCACCCACATACTCAAAAAAATATGCAGAACAAAAAAATAAAATTTTCAAAAAATGTAAAAAAATAAAAAAAATTGCCGTTTAAAGGTGGCGTATCCCCTTAAGACAAGCGCATAGCGAATTAAGGGGAAAGTAAAATTTGTATTTCCCCTGTAAGAATAATAGGGATAACGTACTGGTTTATCACTCTGCAATTAAATGCAATGTATTGCCGAATAAATGTCATTGAGCAATACTTAAAATACTAAATTGTTTGTTTATGGAGCTAAATCCATTGGTGTCGACCAAAATTAGATTTTTACTATACAAAAACAGTTTTTGAGAGCAACTCCCGCTAACCCACTCCACCTTTCTAGTGGACCGATCGCGGGCTGGTTTTCGGACTCGTCCGTTTAATTACAGCACCACTTTCATGTCTGTATGCAGGGGCCACGGTCTAGTCCGTTCATAAGACTAATATTAATTATTTTAGCATTGTGTTAAATTTAGCAAAAGGGGATTGTGGCGTTCCCATTAATGCTTCACTGCAACCGCGTGGATCATGCCAATGCAAAGATGGTTTTTTCGGTTTCGTGGTTTATTTCAGTAACCTTATTAAATATTTTAACAACATTTGAAGCGAGGGGAGATGAAGAGGAAATTATTAACGATGCTAATATGTAATGTTACAATGCATCTGTGACAACATACAGAAATTGTGCTTAGATTAATAATTATAGATGATGGATGGAATTGCTATTCTTGTGAATTACAAGATGCTTAAAACAAAACATTTAACAAAAATAAATTTGGTTTAATTATCGCCAAACTTTTCACACATATATATGTAGTTTTAAAAAAACTCTTAAAAAAGTTTGGATATCGTTGCTCTCAATCCAATAAGTAGTCCGAACACTGTATTTCTTTATGTCTTCATGGTCATGGTACTTGTCTACGTTTTTTATTTTTTTGATAAGTCAAAATTTTTCTTTTCTTTTTCTAGATCTGGTCGTTCTTGACATTTCTTAAACCTAACAACCGTTTGAATTATGATTTATGATGAACCTAACCGTTTCTTTTTTCAGATCAATAACTAGTGGACATGCGCTGCTTTAAATTTTCGTTGATCGGCTGATAAAACAATGTTTAATATAACTGTTCCTTGGAATTTTAATTCCCATGTTAAATCGTATAGACAAATACGATTCTTCAAATGTGTCTAGGGCTCTTCCTTTTAGTCTAAACTGCATAATATGTATCTTCTGCAAAACGTCACGCCGAGCTCTTTTCCGCCGAGGAGTCTTGATCACAAAGATATCCTTAGCGTATTAAACAAGTTATACAGAATGTATGTCTACTCTTCTTACGGAGTCCGGAGTCGTCTTCAGCCGATGAATTTCTATTCTTGGTTTTCGTCGGCTATTTAAGATCGAGGGCTATTCTGGCAGATATTTCTCAAAATATGGCCAAAATGGCAGAATACATGGTTGTGTTCCTCAGATAGATCAATGTCTATGGTTCATGGTTTGCCATCCTTGGATCTCATTTTAATAGTGTATGGCGGGAATAACAAGTAAGACAGATTTTCTCTTTGCTGGATATCATCGAATTATATTCTAATTAATTAAAGTCTTTAGGTATAAGTTGGTCTCCACACAGGCATTAAATATCAAAAATCAAATTCAACCTTATGTAACACCCTGTAATATTATTAAAGAAGCTGGATAGTGAGAACTCCGGAAGTGAAATCTATGATCAACAATTTCCGGTCCGATCGCTATCAAGGGCTAGTTAGTTAACAACTGCCAATTAATAATAACGAGTTCTTGAACAAAATACTCGGTCAGCGAAATACAAGGTAATGTATGGAGATCGAGATCGCGTGCGTTAGTACGAATGCAATAATATATCCTGAGATATAAGTATAAGGCCCCTTTTGCACGAGGCCACTGGCCACCACCGGTTGCCGCCACAGCTTGTGTTTTTAAGTTCTTGGCTGACAACTGTTTATTTGTCTATTAAGAAATGAAAGTTATAAACTAGATTAACATATAATAAATTCAAGAAAAATAACAGTTTTAACGCCAAGCTTGAAAACGCCATATTTACTGGTTACTTCAAAGGATTACCTTTGACCGCCAGAAGCTTATATATATTGGCTTTGGGCAATGTTGCATTGGCCGCCAGGGCCTAGATATTATAGCCAGGCTCCGTGCGAACGTTGAACGCCGCGAACCTATACTGGCTTCATTACTATTTTGCTATTTATTTATTGTTATATCTACTTATATCAAGCTAGACTGGGGTAGACACTGACATTAAGGGTTCGTGAGCCTGATGTGAGGAAATGCGGTGGAGCCTGGTGATGAATATTTGATATTTTATCTGGGCTCAAATTTTGTCAGACGTGGGCTGTGGTGATGAACGCGAGGCAACGGACAGTTCTGTAGTACTGCAATTAATTAATTATTTATTCATTATAAAATTTGCACAGTTTTGTTTGTTATTAAATGTAGGACAAGTTATTAACGAAGATTAGAAAAATTAAATTATCTCTCTTTATGTTTTTTTAACAAAACTTGAAAAACTATTTTGGATTTCATTTTTTTCTTTGTTGCGTTTTATATTGTCATGCTATTTATAAATATTTACTTTATTTCGTACATAAATGTTGCCGCTCTATGGCCAAAAAACGATAATTAAAACATCAAGCTACCGTAGAAAATAACGGAATGAAAGTAATTTATGTGTAATAAAACAAAAACGACCGAAACCCATGGCGTTCTAGGGTTCCCGCGGCAATTTACGGCCGGCGCTCTGACGCTCCGGCCCGTCATTTCCTAGGCGGTCAAAGGGTTAAGTTGTTTACAGTTTAGATGGGACACATCCATTCATATCTGGCAATGAGGCTTTTAACTTTAATGGTCAAAATGCCATTATCGGTCACGATTCGGTTTTGTAGGTATAAAATAGTGCGTCATAGTAGTTCATGTCAAAGATTTATTTTTAAGTTAAAGGTTAACAGTTGTAGCCTATCGAGTAAAACATTTTAAAATTAAAAATGCGCAAAAACAAATCTAAAAATGTTCAACGTTAGTGCAATTTTTATGATTTTTTCATATTGATTAAATCAAATAATCGCATCAACAAAACGAAATGCAATGTATCCCAAAACGAAATTCAATGTATGCCAAAACACGAAATGCATTTTAAATTAAAACTAATGGCCTTTAATCTTTCCACCAAAATTTGGAGAAAAACATTGGGGTGAGTTAATTACATTTCTTAAACAAACCGTTCGCTTTAATATAAAATTATAACCTTTTTTAAATTAAAATACCTTAAAAATGAAACCACAAAAAAGAAAGGCAAAACAATGATACAATGATAAGACTGTGTCAACATTTGCCATTCTCTACCCGGCTTGGCAATACGTTACAGTATTACATTCCTTAACACCGGACTGCTCCTACTATCACCTACTAGCACCGACTCGACTGAATCAGATAAAACGAATGAAATATTGCGGCTGCAATTCTAGTACCTCATGAATGCCTTAAGACCGTAACGGCCCGTGGTCACGACACAGGTTCGCTTTTATGACCCATTATTGAATATTTTTTACCTTGAAACGTTTTAAGTTTTGATTATATCCCCTATCGTTTATGGTTGAATAGCATGTTTCAAATCACAAATCGTACTAGAGTAATTGTTTAGAAAAATTAATTTGAGCTTTCGTTAATTAAAGTAATTTAAAACAAAACAGTAGCTTGACAGATCAGGTGTACGAAGATAAAGCTTACATGGATCCACAAGTTAATGAGAAAGTCTGCGTCTTGCTCCTCCTTTCAAATATTGAACTCTTTTTTTTACCTAAAATTGTAGCAACCTCAATTTATGTAAATAACCGAATACTGGCCAAACTACGTGAAAAAATACAATGGATATACTGCAATATTTTAGTGAAGAGCACATCACTCATTTAACTAACCCAGTAGGTAATTTGTTTACGTATACGGTCAAACAACAGGTAAACTCTCATCGTTATTTTTACGAAGAATCCTCTTAAGACGAAACAGACGATCTTTGTAAGCAACAACTTTAATCAAATCAATCCCACTTCTAGACCAGGAATTTTAGGAAAATCTACCTAACAAATAACTTAAATCTTCTTACAGATGTTGGGTAATTTCATACTTAAAATGTCAAAAGTCCCCGGAAATCCCTGCTTTGCATCAGCCGCCATTTTTTTAATTAACACTAAAACTGTAAATACAAAAAGATATGCAAAAACTGTAAATGGTGTTTTTATAGAGGACAAAATGTCCAATAAAGTGAGTGCTAATTTGTAAAAAATGGTCAATCATCAAAATTTGTTCACAACCAAGGCATGGATGAGCTCACAAAATAAAAGCTAGACCTATTCCTTAAGGAACTTTTTTTGTAAACTGCATAGCATTAAGGAATCAGTTTTTGAAAGCTTAACGCCTTTACTGTGAATCAATTATAATGGTTTGAGTGTCAAATTACTGGAATTTTTATCAGAATTCGATGAATAGGGCCTATAGATTATTAGGCTCATAAATAAAAAGGATTTGCCCCACTGGGAATGTATTATACAATAAATTTGTTATGTAGGGGTATTAGAATTACAACATATTGGAAAAATGTTGAAACATGTTTGCACACATTTTATTTTAGTTTTTGTCCTCTCATCTTTTTTATCTCTTATGGTTTTTGTGTTAGTTGAAGAAATGTATAGAAAACACGGACTGTCATGTATTTTTAAAGAAGGCGGCTGGAGTTCAGAAGGGATTTTTAGGGACTTTTGACATATTAATTAGGAAGGTTTACTTAGGCCAAACATCTGTGCGAAGTTGCAACTTGGTCACAATTTAGAGTGTAGGCTTCCACGGTCGTTTTCACAAGATGTTAAATTCTCGACTTCTGTGGTAGACCGCGTCGTATTGTCGAAGATTTCCGCCGACGTTTCGGAGACATTACAGTACTCCATTTTCAGGGCGAATAACGTAGTCGCGCACAACACAAACTACTTTATTGCTGACTTACTTACTTTATTATTTTCAGTAATAAAGTAGTTTGTGTTGTGCGCGACTACGTTATTCGCCTTGAAGATGGAGTACTGTAATGTCTCCGAAACGTCGGCGGAAATCTTCGACAATACGACGCGGTCTACCCCAGAAGTCGAGAATTTAACATCTTGGTCACAATTTGTTAAGTATATTCACTTTTTATCCCTAAAATTTATGGATTAAACTCATTCTTCATTCATTCTGGTTAAAATACACCAGAGTGGGGCAGTGCTGAGTTACAGTCTTAAAAAGTAGGTTTCAGATAAAGCAGGCATTCTATATAATCAATTAATTTCCCTCTCCGATCCGGCCAGATCTAATTGGTGAAGAGAGTAGTATCAAGCGAACTAAATTAAGACTACTTGTAAGATGTTATTCGTACTCTAATAAGTCCCTGTTATAGTCATTATAGAGTTGTAATGTTCTCTCAGCCGTTTATGGGTTCATAACCTAATTAGGCAAATGTCTTAAGCACCATAACTTTCTGGGTCAACCGGTAAAAAGAGAAAGTGAATATACTATATTAATTGTACTACCTATCTATCTAATGTTGTGACTGACTGAATATGCCGAGGAAATATTGAACTGCAAACTAAAATATATATTATATTGCTGGCCTGAGCCATAGAACTATAAACACGTTTATAACTCAAGGGGCCCGAGCCCGCTTTTGGGCTCTATAACAGCACTTCATCCAGCCCCAGCTCCTTAATAGGCTGATGATCACTGAGGACCGTCAGAATGATCAAAATTGAACGTGAACTTCAGTTTAATTCAATATAATCTATCTAAACGTAGTCTTACTTACCCAACCATGAAGAGGAATAAAACAATTGGAAACTTACCTGAAATCAAATACACCTCATTAGGGAACAACAAAATTGTATACAATTACAAGGTACTGTGTTTTTTAACAAGCCTTATAAAACATAATATTTACCATTTACAATTTTAGTAACAGTATCAATAACATAACAAATCACTGACTGTAGTGCCATTGACATTGAATATCCAAAGTTTTGTAGGTGTATGCAAATTATGGAAGGTTATTGCTTGACACAATAAATTAAAATAAGAAAATAAATTCGCCCACAAGTATAGTTAATTTTTAATTTGCGAGAGTAGTATACACTACCTATCTTGTTTTTAAAGGGATAAAATGAAATTTTCGGACGCAAGTAAGTAACCTGCATGGAATACGTTTTTGAGCCAGAAATCGGTTTTATCATTGATTATATAACTAACGTACGTTAGTTATATAATCAATGGTTTTATTTATAGAATTTGAATAAAATCTTCGGAGCCATTTTGGAGATAACATACTACAGGGTGTCTACTCTTGAAGGATTTTTTGAGGACAGAAGAAGAGTTTTGAAGGACCCGATTCATTTCATGTAGTGGTTTTAGTTACGAAAAAAATAATAAACCAGCAGTAAACTATATAATCCTGGGAAATTTTTTCATAATTTAGATTTACCAGTTAATGGCTCTCACGATTCCCCAAACAAAACTAGTTAAGTTTGAAACTATATTTATAATGGCGCCATAATTGATACTATGAGGCTGTTGTTATTTGCGTCGAAAAAATGTATTAAAATCTTAAAATAAATAGCAATTTTATTAAAATCGTACGGGGACCTTCAGGTCAAGCGGAGGACTTTGGGAATACTTGAAGGACCATTACTCACCCCGTGACGTTGCTTGTGTAGAAGAAATAGATAAACAATTAGAATAGAATTTACAATTTAGTGTTATTGTAAAGGCACTATTATAAGGTGCTACTATTACAAGGCTTGTGGAGAGGGACGCACGCTAGGCTGGGGGCCGGTGTGTGGCGGTGGTCAAGAGCCAATTACTGGCCGCATTCTCAGGGCTTAGTCACAGTCACACTGCGGCGACGCGCGACGTGGACAGTTCCGCTCATACTCACGTGTCTACGTTTTTTGTACACCACTGAAGAACTATTACGCACATCAGGGCTTAGATGTGCGTACATGTCATATGACTGTGTGTGTCTACAGGAGGGCCGGTCGCCGCTGCACTACTGCGTACTACGAGATGTGTACAGTACGAAATTTTTAGTCAAAAAATGCACAGTTTTAACATTAAATGTAGGTCTGTTTTTATTTAACGAATATTGGAAATTAAGTATGCATCTAACCTATGATGTCTTAAATACGAAGTGATGAATGTTTAAGTGATTACCAAAATGATGATTAGTTTATCGCCAAATCCCGCAAACCAAAAAATGAATACAAATCAAATCTAAAATTACATCTCAATCTCCATCAATAGCAATCCCAGCAGAGATAATGTAGTTACATTCAAAGTCTACTTCCTCAGTGGATCGTGGGATGCTTTCTAAATAGGATAAAGGTAAAAAGAACTTTTTAAAACTCTGCATTGCGGGTCGATGGGCCGCTGTAATAATTCTACTGGTGAACTATTCTTATTTTCCATTAATCACTGTTCTAATTTCTCAAGTCAAATCTTGGCCAAAGCAGGAAAAATCCTATCATGGGATCCTAATAGAATCACGTTACCGAGAGCAAATTTTTATTGATATAACTAGGCTCCTTCCATTTATTCGTTTTGTAAGTGGTCCGTAGGCCGTAAGTCTCAGCACCGTTTAATTTGCCAACGTGCGACAAGTAGCCTCCGATTAGCGATGCACGGACGGGGCGGCAGAGTTGGTGTAGTTGAAAGCGACATTTTTGGCTGCACCTTGACCGCGCCTTGAGCGCTCCAGCCGAGCGTACAGCTGCCGTCGCTGACTCTCGACACAGCCTCTCGGTAGCGATTGCTAGGTAATATCGTAACCAGTAGTGCTGTACCCAACGAAATGTGTTTGCTTATAATCTAAGATCGCCAAATCGATCCTAAGTTGAGCTTCAAATGAATTCTGAAATTTGTAATACAGATGATGCGCGTCATGCCCTGGACCCAGATGCTAACATTCATCTCTTGTAAATTGTATAAGGGTTTGATCGCTGTGATGATTAAAACGCCATCTTCGTATTAACCACTTTTCCACTCTCAATAACGTTACTAAACTCGTAATCTCGAAAAATTTTGGAAAAGAGTTCCAACATTATCAAAAACCAGCAAGCTGATGGAAGAGCCAGCGAGCTGGAGGCTGGGTGCGGTTGGCTGCTGCAGCTGGCTGGTTGTTGGTTCATTGTTTGATCCTTCTTCAGTGGTCAAAAGATTATTTAAATGTAACTTTCCACTGAGAAAATGCAAAAAATGTATAATTCACTTGTCAAAGATTATTAAAATGGAACTTTCCACTGAGAAAAGACAAAAGGATTTCATTCACATAAGTTATATGTAAATAAAGAACACGTTGGAAAACACAAATGCACGCACCACACAATAATGAAGTTAAACAGGAAACAGCGTATAGAGTGTGGGAGTTATCAGGCTGTCGACACCCGAGCAATTTGTAATTCCAGATGAGACAATGGCACGGGTAATTACCGACAGAGCCACACTTGTTGCATAACGTGGACTTTCTCGACGTGACTCGATATTGTTACTCATTTTTGCATTGCTGACGGTTTATGATTGTATTAATTTTAGCATTGGACATTTGCTAATGGACGGCGTGGGCCTCAAGATTTGGCACCAACTATATTTGTTTCGTTTACGCGCATTTTAGTACAAGATGAGTGCGCGAGTCTGGCTCCTGATTTAGCTCGAAACAGTTACTTAAAATTATTTCTCCCTAAAATCGATATTGCAAAACTCGCTCATTTCAAAAATCGATAGTTCATTGTGTTCGATGCTTATATTGTTGGTTATTATAACAGCTGGTCCAACCTAACAGTCCCAAAAATGACGCAATCAGCTAATTGCTTTAAATAGCAAGAGCAAGATGAAAGCTTCTATTGGAAAAATCTTTACAGTTCGTGCGTTTTATTGAGCATTGTTTGTTCTAAATTATCTGGGACAATAAAAAATACTCTAAAAGTTAACAAACTGTAATTTTTGTGTGTATTTAGCGTAATATATTGAGCGGTATGACGGAAAATATAGTTCATCACACATGTTAAGTTGTTTAGCCTCTAGATTACTGTAGAATACTATATGTGGTTCAAATACCTGCTTCAAATAATCCAAAAAGGTTTGCAGTCTAGAGCGTACGCACACCGCCAGGTCGCGTCCTCGCGTCGCTCTTGATGGTTATCAATTAAATTCGAGCTTTGAAGTAATCCCACATTTTAAATTTAGTCTATATGCTGCCTAGTATCCATTATAATTTTTTCCTGTTTGTTTAATACTCTAACTGAATGGGCATAAATGATATTTTTGGGGTACATTCTAGAAAATACTCTCGCAGTATATAACTCTCAGCAGTACATAACAACAAATTAAAAGTAATTTTCGATCTCATCAGAGTTATTTTAACTCCCCTTTTACTATTTTTAAACTCAAGAAAGCCACCCGCAAGTGCATTGTAAATGGAAGCGATCTCATTCACCGTAGTTCAGTCTCAGACTTCTACCATTGTTTCATATCTGATTCTGAACACAGAAACACACACAGGCTCGTTTGACAGGATGCTATGGGGCCGGAAGAATTTTGCGGGTAATATGGTTCCTGGTTCCTGATATAATTTCCTTGATGATTATTTTTAGATTATAATTTGAACAAAATTTTCAATCAAGCAATTTTATTATTGTAGTGTGAAAAGTGTCCATCTTTTTGGAACCACTCCGTAATATCAACAGAATCAAGTGAAAAACTTAACAGAAAATTAAAAATTTCAGTTTGTATATTAAATCTACTTGATCTTGATTAAGTATGATCTTGATTGAAAACCCTCCTCTTTCAAACCTTATATAATTTCACCCCGGAACCTTTGTTGCACGAGTCTTACAGAAAGCAATAACACTGGAGAGAGGAAGTTAAGTACAGGATTGAAGGTTCTGTTTGCACTCCACAAAATTGCGCTTCTTCAGAGCCTTCGCTTTTGATGAGTGCAAAACTGCTATTAAGAGCTTTGAACTGAACACATACAGTGCAATTAAGGGTTTTAAAAATATTCTAATGAGAATTGGCTCCACTTTGGCAAAACACATTGACATTACTTATATATTTTTCGCCCATTTTCTATTTATTAGATACATATCTTTTACAGGATTATTATGAAACTTAGTCAAATGCTTATAAACACCAGCAAGTTAACCAATCACATGCAATAATTAGGATTGACCCTAACCCAATTATTAGGGTTATGCATCTGCATCTGACCGAATGCACGCACTTCGGCCGAAAGGGTTAACGGGGTTACTATGCTAATAATAACTTGACCGAAAAATCTTATTTAACTTTTTATTTTGTACTTCCAGAGAGAGAGTATATTTTTACTAATTCAAACAATCTAAATCCAAATATTTACATCAGCTGTAAAATAATGTAAAATAATCAGCTTGTGAAGACTTTCAGGATGGCACCACACTAGCCCCCCACGGAGATTGGAAGTCCCGGTGAGCGAAAACGAACTTGACGTCCTGACCGGGTGGTGTAGGATGATCTTGTTGTGTCGCCTCGTCGTTGATTGTTCTCTTCATTTCGTAAGTCATCAGCAACGAAATATGCAGGTTTCACCCGATCTATGCTGACACGTGTCTGGTGTCCGTTGATAATAGTTATCGTTTTGTCATCACGCTCGATTACTTGATATGGACCTGCATAAGGAGGCTGTAATGATTTCCGCACGATGTCATCCCGGAGGAAAACATGTGAACAAGTTTTTAATTCTTGGAAAACGAAAGGAGTTCGTTTGCCATGACTCGATCCAGGCACTGGTCGAAGCTTGGACATGTGGCTGCGGAGCTGGACAACAAAATCTGAGGGATCAATTTGCTGTTGATGAACACTGGATTCAACCACAAGTTCGCCGGGAAGTCGAAGAGGCTCATACCAATTCTGCTGATGATGTTTTCAGATCAGAACGAAATGCGCTGCGAATCCCGAGTAGGACAATTGGTAAAGCTTGGTAGGACAATTGGTAGGACAATTGGTCGTACTCGCTGCTCCTCTGAAGCAGACAGACGTTGGATGAGCTGAGTTCTCAACACTTGATATTTGTTTGTGACTGGTGGATTCGTAATGATATCTTCCACCTTGGCAGCGTATCGGGTGTCCAGTTGTGCCACAATGTAGTGGTATTTAGTTTCTTCAGAGGTTATCCCGGAAATAGCAAATTGGGAGTCAGCTTGGGAAAACCAGAGGCTTGGTCTATCTGCCCAAAAAGGTGACAACTTCAAAGCAACTCGTTGTACAGAAGGAGTTTCAGTTTGAGATGTGACAGTCTGTTCTCTCTCGAGTCTTCTGACAAGTTCATCATTCGCTGTACGAAGATCTTGAAGTTGTCTTTCAAGTTCATCCATGGTAAAAAACATTTTGGTGTCAAAGTTACTTTCAAATATAACGAATAACGAAATGGAAAAGATCAGAAAGGTGAATATTCTTTTAAAACGGATGGGGTCACCAATTAACGGGGTTACTATGCTAATAATAACTTGATCGAAAAATCTTATTTAACTTTTTATTTTGTACTTCCAGAGAGAGAGTATATTTTTACTAATTCAAACAACAAATATTTACATCAGCTGTAAAATAATGTAAAATAATCAGCTTGTGAAGACTTTCAGGATGGCACCACAGGGTTTTGCAGCTCTCGATCGTTTTAATTTCTCGACATCGTCTCGAATTTGAAACTTCCTGCAAAACTTCATTTTCGGCCCTTGTTGCGAAATATACTATTAACAAGCTTCATCAAAGGTCTGTGAAAATACGGTGGGATGGTTATAAGTAAAATAACCAGTAAAATTTTGCTCTATGATTTTACTGGAGCCGAGCGCTGACAAATCATGCTGCGCCGCACTATGCCGCAAGCCAAGTCAAATGAACACGATGCGACCTCTGCATACGAGATGCCTGTTCGCTACATTTCTGCCCTACATTTCTGCAAAATATCGATTTGCGATTCTTTCTCCGCTGTGGATTGGGAGGAATCTGATCAGACTTGCTCTCAGGAATGATCAGGAATGATCCAAAACACCCTTGCTCTCACATTTGTTTCTGCTTCTTTGGTGCTTTATCCTACCAAAGAAACAAACAGTAACTTTCAGTACCAATTGAAAGTTGCTTAATTTATGGTAAAAATTGGATGCTTTGAAAAACAAAAAGAAGAATAACCCTGGGGAATCGCTAAAATTTGACACAAATACAATAAATTACTACTGAGTTTTGTAATTTTCCGAGTGTGCTGAAGAAGAATTAAAAATATTCAATGCGGATTAATGGGTAGGGGCAAACAAAGTATAAGACGTTTCAAAAAACATTTCAAATAGCAATACCAAGCAATTATATTTTTTTGGAAAATCCAGTAAAATTGTTAAAAAGTAGTAAATCTGCCACATAACTTTAAAGCGCTTTCAAAGGTTGTTTGACTACAAATTTAAAATGGTATCTTCGCCATTAGCCTGAAATTTTAACGTCTTAACCACGGGAGGATCGAACGAGACTAGAACCAACTGAGGCCACTGTGAAGCTCAGTGCGGCAACTTGAAACCGCCGCGCCGCCGGCGGCGGCGCCGCCGCGCTCTCCCTGTAATAGCGTCGTGATGGTTATAATTTCACTAATATCTTCTCGTCGTACTTCCTCAACTCCATTAATTAGAAATCAGCCGATTTACATTAATAGAAAAGCTGCGCATAGGTAGTGTTTTGTATAAAATTGTGTACGGGGATAATTTGTATGATTCAAACTTATTGTTTTTATCTCAGGGTGAGTTCTTTGCCATTGCTTGATTCACTTAGGCCTGTATAATAATCCCCTAAAATGTGTGTTTAAGGTCGCAGCTTCAGCCAGAGACCGAGCAACGCCTTCGTATGTTAAGGTTTATCCAGCCGCAGCATCAATTAAGATGCAACAGCAATTGCTGGACGTGTTCAGTGTAGATCAAGGCCGCAGCATCAATTAAGATGCAACAGCAAGTGCCGAAAGCGTAGTGTTAAGGAAGCCGCGCCGACGGACTGTCAGGGCTAAGCAACCTTCGTGGGTAAGTAAATGTAAGTGTCACTACGTGTGTGTTTAATTCGGCCGCAGCATCAATTAAGATGCAACAGCAAGTGCCGAAAGCGTAGTGTTAAGGAAGCCGCGCCGACGGACTGTCAGGGCTAAGTAACCTTCGTGGGTAAGTAAATGTAAGTGTCACTACGTGTGTGTTTAATTCGGCCGCAGCATCAATTAAGATGCAACAGCAAGTGCCGAAAGCGTAGAGTTAAGGAAGCCGCGCCGACGGACTGTCAGGGCTAAGCAACCTTCGTGTGTAAGTGTATTATCTAAATTTTGTTTAGGCCTACTCACCAATTACGTCCAACCTTTTGAAATCTGAAATTATTAATTAATAAATAAGGAGGACGGGAAATAGGGTAGACTAACCTTTTATTTTGTTCTTGATAGATACAGACAATTGATTATAAATCGAATTTAAAACAGATCTGATTTTGATCTGGGGCACGGGGACTCTGCCTTTGGACGTATGGTCCTATTTCCCTAGTAGAGATGCGATTGCAGACCTCTCAGGGAGAGTGCAGCATCAGTCAATGAGATGTGTCGATCTGATTAGGAGCCGGCCGCTGGAGCGCCGCTTATATAGCCCCGATCAGCTGGAGGATGATCACGTGATCACTGACCATTCGGCAGAGTCGGGTCGTGGACCCCAGGCTTACCACTACTCTAACCTATTGACATAAACATCTTTCAATCTACATTTACAATTATTGTCAATTATTCATTAGTTACGTGTTATCACAATTCAAAACAAATGGATATTAATTATTTTACAATAGAAACAAAGTATTTACAAATAAATCATGCAAGTACAGAATGTGTTATTATTTACGAAGCCGATAATCGGATTACCTTAACCTAGACGGTAAGTGAGTGACATTTTGTTTCCTAGGTTAGTTATTTAAGATTATTTACATATTTTAATGAAAGTACGACTGATTATCAACTACAACAACAAATTAAATATTAAATTAAGTCTACTCAACTAGGGTAATATTTACAGATATGATTCTCTACTCTTTATATTCATGCAAATGAAATGGCATGTACATGTCATAGGCCTAAATTGGAATATAACACTTCGCCTAACTGATTAAGAAAGTTGAATTAAAATGGATATAAGGTTAATTTTCTAGTCTAAACAGTAAAAATCATACATAGGCCTACATAATAAATAAAATGCTTATCAAATATGATCAATCTTTAGTAATCTAGGCTACCCATAATTTTGGAACATCACAATGTCCCCTTAATTTGTATACAAATTTAAATTTCATTTACAATTTTTATACAAATTACAATTATTATTTACACTTATTTTATTTTATTCTTCTATGTCCATATAGTTGTCTGTGATGTCCAGAACGTCCTCATCACATTCACTTTTGTCTTTTACACTTTCACTCTTGTCTTGTATACTTGTACTCTTGTGCCTAACACTTTCGCTCTTTTCAAAATCAATTGGAATTAGTTTATAATTTTTAATTTGAGGCTTCATGAAGTCTTCTACCAGTTCTACATTCACAATCATCTCGCTGAAAATCATTTGTAGCGTCTCCTCGTCATTTGTTTCTTCCTTTTTCTGTTCTTTCTTCTTCAATTCTTCTGCTTTCCTCCTTTCTTCTGCCCTCCTCTTCTCTTTCTCTTCTTCCGCTCTCCTCTTTTCTTCTTTCTTTCTCTTAACTTCCTCTTCCAACTGCTTTACTTCTCTCTCCATCTTCTGCAGGTCCGCATTCTTCATAAGGTCTTCGTATTGCTCCCACTCAATTCTCCATCCCATACAACTCTCCAACTCTTCTTTCATTCTTCTTCTTTCCCTCCGTGCTTTCTCTCTCTCTTCATAATAAACTTTCTTGTCTCCTTCGTTCTTTTGAATTTCATCGTTGATGGTGTTCTCAGTTTCCATTTGAACAAAAACTCTCCTTTCGTCCAAAGACGCCTTGCTGGCATGGACAGCTTCAGCAAACCGCCTTTCTTCGAAATGTTTAGCCCACAGTTTCTTCCCTCTGTTCGTTTTCTTCCCTCCTCTTCGCTTGGTCATCTACAAAGAAAGACAGGATTAGGAATCAGGATTCAAAGGTAAGTGGAAAAGTATTGATATGTTTATCGTGTGGGAGGGGGTTCAAAGTAATTTTTTAGTAAACTGGTCCTTTAGGACGGTGTGTGTGTACGCAAGATAATTTATATGTATTTAAACCCATTTTTTCTGTAACCTCATATGGTCCTTCATATATGTTAAATAGTTTTATTGTTTCACCATACCCTGCATTTGATGTTAAATTGCTTTTTAATAAAACTTTGTCACCAATCTGAAAACTTGTGTGTTTTATTTTTTGATTTATTTTATCCGCACGCCTATTTGGTTTCTGTTTAATTCTGTTTTTAGCCATTTCACATTTTACTTCCCAAGGTAAGTCAGAATTATTATTATTATTATTATTATTATTGGGTGCATCCAGAATTTCGGACCAAAATCGTTGGTTCCTCTGATTTAATTGCAATTCATTTCGTGTGAAACCAGTAGTTTCATGTGTTATTTCATTTAAAAATTCATTAATTGTGGGTATGTGTTTTGCCCATTGTCTCTGATTCATGTTACAGTATGTCCTCAAACAACGTTTCACTTCCTTTATAACCCTTTCCGCTAAATTACTTTGTGGTCTCCTGACCGCTGAGAAAACTGCTATAATCCCATTGTCTTCCAATTGTTTAATCCACTGTTTATTGTTGAATTGGGTTCCATTATCTGTTTGTATCCTGAGAGGCTTTCCATACGTGGGAATATAGTCTTCAAATATTTTCTTTATTGCTGTTTCTAGTAGCCCTCTTAATCGGGCATAATTTTACAAACTTGGTAAAAATGTCTATTACAACAAGAATGTGTCTGACCCCACCTATGCTTGTGGGCAAAGGTCCAGCAAAGTCTATTGCGATTTGATCTCCTTTCCTTTCACATTTTATTCCTCTGGCCGTCCCTTGGATGCTATTCGATGGTTTTGATTTTTGACAAGAATCACAAAATGCTAATTGTTTCCTTATTCGTTTTCCCATATTCTTAAAAATAAAAGTTTCTTGCAATATTAGCAAACATTTCTTTGCTCCACAGTGTAGGTAATATGTATGACATTCCCATATCAATTTATCTATCAAATGTTCAGGAACCATTAATCTCCATTCATCCTTGTACCTTTTGAATAATACCTGGTTGTATACTAAATAATTCTTATATTCTTCAGAATTTAATATTTTTCTGTCATATATTTCTTTTAACTTTGGATCCTGTTGCTGATGATCACTCAGATTAACCAAGTCCTGTGTAAACTCTATGTTTGCTTGTCTATGAATAGTAGCAATCACTAAATCAGGAGTGTTCTGATCCTTTGAGGCATCAATATAAAATCTTTGTCTACTCAGGATGTCAGCTACGATGTTGCCCTTACCAACACAGTGTTCTATAGTAAAGTTATATTCTTGGATTGCAAGAATCCATCTTGTTAATCTAGAGTTTAGAAGTTTGCATGTTTTCAGAAAAGTTAAAGCCTGATGGTCTGTAATGACTTTAAGTTTTGCTCCCAGTACTAAATGCCTTACTTTCTCCAAACAGTAGACTATGGCTAATAATTCCTTTTCACTCGTATAATAATTCAACTCGCTTCCCTTTAATGTTCTGCTCATGAACATAATTGCTTTATTTCCCCCATTGTTGTCATACTGATATAAATGACCTCCTATGGCAAAATCGGAACTGTCAGTTTGTAAAATATATTCCTTATTTGGATCAGGGTGTTTTAACACACATGTATTTAGAAATAATCTTTTGGTATTTATAAATGCACTTTCTTCTCTGTCTGTCCAGATAAACTTGTTTTTCTTTGAAGTAAGTTTTAATAAAGGCTGAACTGTTTTTGAAAATCCGCCAACAAACTTGCTGTGATAATTTATCATTCCAAGGAATCCCTTTAGCTGTTTTGGGTTACGGGGTCTAGGAAATTTCTCTATAGCTTCAAGTTTACTTGGATCTGCCTCAACTCCTTCGGTTGTTATAATGTATCCTAAAAATGGGACTTGCTCTCGGCAAAAGAGTGACTTATCAAATTTTATTGTCATTCCAGCCCTTCTAAATTTACCAAATATAACTCTTAATTGTTCCAAATGTTCAGAAAATGTTCCTGAGTGACATAAGATATCATCCACATAAATCATAGTGTAATCTTCTACTTCGTCCCCTAATACTAGGCTGAGCGCTCTGATTAACGCTGCCGAAGAAGTTGCAAGACCAAATGGTGTAACCTTGAATTGGTAGACATTTCCTTGAAATATAAATGCTGTGTATTTCCTTGAATCCTTAGCCAGAGGGATCTGCCAAAAACTCGAGGTAAGGTCAAGTGTAGTCAACCAGCGGGTATTTCTTCCTTTAGCAATAATTTCATTTATTCCCCTGTTACATTCATGATCAGGAATAATTATATTATTCACTTTCCTCGCATCGAGGCATATCCTTATTTCGTTATTCTTTTTTATTACTACCACTATTGGGTTTATGTATGGGCTATTACTTCTCTCAATAATTCCTTCCTGTAACATCTTGTTTATTTCTCTTTTTACTGCATCTTGGTATCTTAATGGGACGGGATAGTTCATTTGCTTAAATGGTTCATTATTTCTAACTTCTATTGTGTGTTCATACAAATTACATCTGCCAACTTTTTTAGAGAAAACATCTCTGAATTCCCATACTAAATCAAACAATAAATCCCTTTGTATATCATTCAAGCGGTTTATTTTACTTATTTCTTCAATAACTTGTTTTTCATTCAATAAGTCTTCCTCATTTTCCTCGTCTACTATGATGTTTTCTTCGGAATATAAAACATCACATTTTATTCCCTGTTTCAAATTATTTTGAAAATGTATCCGTTCTTCACCTATTTTTAAATAATTTTTGCTGAAATCAATTATCATATTCAATTCTTGCATGGTATCAGTTCCAATAACTATCTCTTTAATTAAGTTCGGTATAATCAAACATTTCATCTGGATATTTACTTTGTTTATCCTTGCGTTTACTAAAATAATACTCCTAATCTGTTGAGACTTCTGATTTATAGCAGTATTGATTGTGGTGTTGGTTAATGGAAACTCTTCATATTTTCCTAGATTATGTTTATTTTTAAAAAACCATTCCTTCTGCATGCAAGTTACTGAACTCCCAGTGTCTATGATACATTTTGTGCTGACTCCTTCAAACTTTATATCAACTTCAGGTACGTAATAAGTATTTTTGTTTTCATTCACTTCAATAGTCTCGTCCATTAAAAATTGTTTGTCACATAAAATATTGTTTATAGGCCTATTATTTTCTATTTCGTCATGCACTGGAAATTTATCGACTGTTTCATTGGGTAGGGCAAAATTTTCCATTAGGCCTACTTTATTTCCAGTGCTCCTTAGTTTAAAGAGTCCTGGCCATGTCTCCTATCCTCAAACTCATTTTCTTGCTGCGGTGATGGATCCTCATCATTTGTATTTCTATTATTTCCATCAAATCTTCGTCTCCTTTCATACTCCTGACCGTAGTTATCTCTCCTGTTGTAATTATCATTTCTCTCTTCGTTTTGTTTTTCATATTTATCCCTTCTGTTGTTGTAGTTTTCTCTTCCCGCATTCTCCCATTCCTTGATTGGTATCTCCTGTTGTCATTTTCTCTTCTGTTCCCATTATTTCTAGATTCCTCGTATCTTCTGTTGTTGTTTTCCCTTCTATTATAATTATTATCTCTTCTCTCAAATTGTTGTCTGTCCCCTGATCTGAAATGGGATTCATTACGGGTTAAATTTCTCTCCAGGTTATACCTGAGAGTCTCATTTGCTTCTTCAGTATTATCTGTGTTTAATAATTTCTCCATTTGTTGTATTGATGTAATATTCTGCACTTTACAAGCCTGCTGTATTGTGTGATCAAAATGTCATGCCAGGCGTCGAACAATCTCCTTTTCCGTTAGTTTCGGAGTCATGTTTTGCATTAGCACTACTCTTTCAATGAAGTAGTCTGCCTTTGTTAGTCCCCTGTGCGGTATAAATTTTTCCAAGTCCAATTTCCTTTTCAATCCATCTTGGATTTCTTCACTCCAATATTTATCGAGGAAAACCCTTTCAAAATCCTCGAAATCATTTACCGATGTTTTGATCATGTCCCACCATTTTGCTGAGGAACCCTCTAAGCAAATATCTAAAATCTCCTCTATGTTTAACATTTCTTCTTTGCGGAGGGACCGCCTTTCATTTTCCCTGTTGAAGAAGTTTTTTAACTTTACGAGGAATTCATTTGGATTTTTCGATCTCCCGTTAAATTTGGGTGAATCTTTCATTTGGTTACTTGGGCAGGTAACATGTACGTCTACTGCTGGTAGGCCTACTGTTTTGTTGTTAGTTTTGCTCATTTGGAGTCGTTCACGAATGCCCTCATTGATTTTTTCTTGGATCGTGTTATTGATCTCTTCCCTTAACTCTTCTATCTGGTGGTTAAATTTGGTTTCGATTTGTTTTATATCCACAGCAATTTCTCTACGCATTTCTCTCATCTCTGTCCTCATAGTTTCAAAATTTCCTGTAATCGTTTCCAGTTTGTCAGTCATTTCGTTACGTAATTGGTTGACCTCCCTGTGAAGGTTTTGACTGAAATCTTCAAAATTTTGAAGCAATGTCATCAGCATTATTTGCATATCCTGTGGTTGTGACTTAGTTGGACTTATTGTTTGGCTGCGGTTTACGCCATCACCAGATGCTAAGTTTTGGTCATCTGTATCATTTAGGCTAGGGTTAATTTCTGGAACATCATTATTTTCCTCCATATTTTGGTCCTTTGATAGCCTATTCATTTTTAATTGTGCTTCTTGGGCTTTCTCAGTCAGTTTGATATGTTTACGCAAGTTATAGTGGTTCATTAATTAGGCCTACTCTGTGAATTTTGCAACGCGTTGGGCGCCAAATGTTTTGTATAAAATTGTGTACGGGGACAATTTGTATGATTCAAACTTATTGTTTTTATCTCAGGGTGAGTTCTTTGCCATTGCTTGATTCACTTAGGCCTGTATAATAATCCCCTAAAATGTGTGTTTAAGGTCGCAGCTTCAGCCAGAGACCGAGCAACGCCTTCGTATGTTAAGGTTTATCCAGCCGCAGCATCAATTAAGATGCAACAACAATTGCTGGACGTGTTCAGTGTAGATCAAGGCCGCAGCATCAATTAAGATGCAACAGCAAGTGCCGAAAGCGTAGTGTTAAGGAAGCCGCGCCGACGGACTGTCAGGGCTAAGTAACCTTCGTGGGTAAGTAAATGTAAGTGTCACTACGTGTGTGTTTAATTCGGCCGCAGCATCAATTAAGATGCAACAGCAAGTGCCGAAAGCGTAGTGTTAAGGAAGCCACGCCGACGGACTGTCAGGGCTAAGTAACCTTCGTGGGTAAGTAAATGTAAGTGTCACTACGTGTGTGTTTAATTCGGCCGCAGCATCAATTAAGATGCAACAGCAAGTGCCGAAAGCGTAGAGTTAAGGAAGCCGCGCCGACGGACTGTCAGGGCTAAGCAACCTTCGTGTGTAAGTGTATTATCTAAATTTTGTTTAGGCCTACTCACCAATTACGTCCAACCTTTTGAAATGTGAAATTATTAATTAATAAATAAGGAAGACGGGAAATAGGGTAGACTAACCTTTTATTTTGTTCTTGATAGATACAGACAATTGATTATAAATCGAATTTAAAACAGATCTGATTTTGATCTGGGGCACGGGGACTCTGCCTTTGGACGTATGGTCCTATTTCCCTAGTAGAGATGCGATTGCAGACCTCTCAGGGAGAGTGCAGCATCAGTCAATGAGATGTGTCGATCTGATTAGGAGCCGGCCGCTGGAGCGCCGCTTATATAGCCCCGATCAGCTGGAGGATGATCACGTGATCACTGACCATTCGGCAGAGTCGGGTCGTGGACCCCAGGCTTACCACTACTCTAACCTATTGACATAAACATCTTTCAATCTACATTTACAATTATTGTCAATTATTCATTAGTTACGTGTTATCACAATTCAAAACAAATGGATATTAATTATTTTACAATAGAAACAAAGTATTTACAAATAAATCATCAAGTACAGAATGTGTTATTATTTACGAAGCCGATAATCGGATTACCTTAACCTAGACGGTAAGAGTGACATTTTGTTTCCTAGGTTAGTTATTTAAGATTATTTACATATTTTAATGAAAGTACGACTGATTATCAACTACAACAACAAATTAAATATTAAATTAAGTCTACTCAACTAGGGTAATATTTACAGATATGATTCTCTACTCTTTATATTCATGCAAATGAAATGGCATGTACATGTCATAGGCCTAAATTGGAATATAACACTTCGCCTAACTGATTAAGAAAGTTGAATTAAAATGGATATAAGGTTAATTTTCTAGTCTAAACAGTAAAAATCATACATAGGCCTACATAATAAATAAAATGCTTATCAAATATGATCAATCTTTAGTAATCTAGGCTACCCATAATTTTGGAACATCACAGTAGTTTGATCATTGAAATCGATTATGACTATAATAATAATTAAAAAAAGTGTATTATGTAAATTTAGAATGTCATTAGAATTTCCCTTATTTAATGGTGGGCTTACATATAAAATTTCAAGCCTACTAATACTGCAATTTTGTGATTTATAAGGATCACAAAATTACTGTACTGTATTGTAATTTGATTTGTGGATTATTTTGAGAGTGTAAATTTAGATTTAGATATACTCTAATTCAAGAATTGAGAAAAAACAGAGTATACTAAATTTCCTATGTGGTGGAAATCTTCTCTTCCAGCATGTTGGTTTTCAATAAAAAAGTAGACGGTAGAAGTTTGCGGTTTGAAACCAATCCAAGACTAGTTTTGAAATATTATATCGAACGATCAAGTGAAATCGAGAATACCACTCTTGGTTTATAAATTATTCAACCACCGTCAGATCACAAAACACAATTTTTAAGTTACGTAGGAAGTAGTGATGTGGGCCGGAAATATTCCCAGTGGGAAGGAACTTATAAAATGGGAATATTTCCCAGGCCCGGAAATTTTGTCAAAAAGTGGGAATTTATAAAAATCTTTGAAAATGGTAAAAATTTATCAATATCATTCAAATAACACTCAGCTAACATCACATTTGGAAAGAAATATTCTTTCCTATGCCTATGATGATTTCATTTGTATTTACTTTCATACTTTCAACGGTAAAAAAACCTCAGGTAATCAGGACCTCAGACCAACCGACCAATCTCGTTTTAAATAGCCACACTATACATAAAAATAATTCACAATGTAAATGTAGGGTAATCAGCTTGCAGTATATGAAATATAAGAGCCCCAGGCTTATTTATTACAAATTAACCTCTATAGGAAAATACCCCCGTTGCAGCAGACCTGCATACTCAGCGAATTTCAAGTGCAAACAACACATTTCGATCCAACTTAGCGAGATTTTACATGTTTTTGTAAGCTCCATAAGAATAACATGGGGAATGAGTATGGAGGTTTGCTGCTACAGGTATATTAAAACTGGGTGGTTTTAATTCAATATTTAGTAGATCTGAACTAGAAGAACCCATTTACCAAGTTTTATCAAGATATGTTGAGAAATAGGCGAGATATGGAATTTTACTTATTTCCCATAAGGTTAACATTGGGACAATGTACTGTGTTTACCACTTTCAATATCTCGGCAACCAATGGACATAGAGCCATGATTCAAAATACTAAATTGTTTGTTTTTTTGGGCTGAATACAATAATGCCAATAAACATTTGAAAAATTTTATCTTTCTATATAAAAATCTCAAAAAACCCATTTTTGGGGGGGTTTACCCCCCTTAACCCCCCCTTCCGGTGGTCCGATCGGGCTGGTTTACGAACTCGTCCGAATAATTACTACTTTACACGTCTATGCCAAATTTCATTCCGATTGGACCATTTTTGCGCAAGTTATCGTGCTTAAAGACACACACACACATATATATATATATATATATATATATATATATATATATATATATATATATATATGAAAGTGAACGAATGGTGTTTTTGGCATCTGAGGACCTCAAAAAGAAAAGTTATAATGGTTTTAGGCTTAGGTCTTACCATGAGACCTACGGTAACAGCTTCTTCCCTATATAGTCCTGCAGCTGACAGCACTTCTGTGTGCAAACTTGCGTAGGCTGAATTTTAATGCTGGACCTGTTAGTTTATTACATGGCAAGGTTAAAAAACTTGGGTGGACATCTCCTACCCCCCAGGTTTTCCCAGGATGACGTTTTCAAAATGGCCGCCAATTATCTGTTTTTTACCATTAAATTTATAAAAATCATGACCATCGCCCAATCTGTGGATTTAACATAACAAGAATCGGTGAAAATTACCACTTAGTATATACCTAACGATTAAAATCTCGTTTTCAAAAGTTGCATCACTATATGTCCGCCATTTTGGAAATAATCCGCCATTTTGAATTTAAGTAAGCTTTTAATTGATCAATCATAGTGAGGCTCAAAACCAACGTAGGATCGTGATTTTCATTTTATTTTAAAGCCAATTAAATTTCATACAAGGAAATTCCAGGTGGAATACAGCCAATCAGTATAACCAATATGTCATTTTAATGTAAAACAAGTCCCTAAAAAATTGACGATGTAATTTTCGTGTTTTACGGATTATTTTGCTAACAACGAAACCTACGCCTCCACTGAGGAAATAAAGGAACGGGAATGTACTAAACGAATCTCAAGGCATATAAATAACTATCTAAGACAAGATTTCATAATACATTCACCGCTTATCGGTCTTTTGGGAAATAATTCGCTATTTTGAATTTATATTAGTTTTCAATAGCCAAAGCGTTTTCCGGCTAACAGTTGCCGTAAACACTTATATTTTCATTTTATTTTACTCTTTGATAAAGTTCCTACGAGAAAATTTAAGGTGAAATGCATCAAATAAACATAAACAATACGAAATTGCAATGTAAAAGAAGTATTTTAATGATTTTCTAATAGTAGGGTAAAAAGCAGGCCAAAAGATGTCTTCTTCTTGATTATGTAGGCTATGTTTTGCGACTGGTGGCAACCATGTTTTTTTGTTCCTTTTGACCTATTGAATGCAAAGTGTGAGTTTGCCACTTTCAAATTTGGTTCGGGGACCGGGAATCCAAGGTGGCGGACAAAATAGCTTATTAATGTTGTAGGCTTAGTTTTTTTACCTTTTCCTCGCTACATTTGATGAAAATTCGGCAGTTTAAAAAAAAATAAAGTTGCGAAAGGGGAAACACTTAATGGTTAAATTTTCACATCCAGTCGCCATATTGGATCCGCCATATTGGATAAAAGTTTTTTTTTTTTTAAATGTAAATACGGGGTTCTGACACATCATTTTTAACTGTTTTTTTGTAACAAACTGAACGCTGTAATCCATTTTTCTAAATATCTGTCCGTTCTCAAGTTGTTGGTAAATTATTTAATAATCTATTTTTATTTATTCTATTTCTTTTAGTCCGGTTGCCCAACGATATGACCTTGAATTAAGGTCTATAGTAGGCTTAGTGGTGACACATTTCACACACCAAGGCTACCAAATTACCAGCTCTAGGGTCCCAAAAATAAAAGCCTGGTATACAGTAACAAACAAAATTTATTCACCCTACTTCTCTAAATTACAAACGAGTCAAATGTCCTGTGAATATATTCTCTGTTTAAGGTAGGCTGGCTTTACCTAAAAACTCTCTAGGGGATCCCCAAAATAAATCAAAGAAGGTCACATTATAATTTAATAGGCCCTACTTAATTTTCAAAGAAAGGTGGATATTTTATTTCTTAGCTGTCCATGTCCACTCGAGCCCCGGGTGTGTCTCGCCTCAACCGGACGTGGAAGGTGGAATCCCGTCCATTGTCCAAAGCCTCACCCCAGGAGCGTGAGCGAGGTTGACTCTTGGCACTCGGAAGGAGTTCGCATCCCAAAAGAAGTCCCAGAAACCCGAACCCTCAACAAGAGGGTAGTTAAGAACACAAACTAAAAGCCTCTTAGCCGCAAAGACAAATTAAATTTAAGTTCATAGACTTCTTCCGTAGAAACAGCTCAAAGCGTAGTTGGAGGCAAAATAGGTCGAGGAAGGCTCGTTTTCTCAGCGTCTTTCCGCCTGGCGGAAAGATAACCCGACCATGTTGCACAACGAAACTTAAACATAAAAACTAGACCTTGACAATTACATAATTAACACCCTTTAAACTGACTCAAATAAAATAAAGCAACGAGGAACTTGTAAAACATAAATCACAAAATAAAAGGTCCCCCAAAATAGGAACTACATTTCCAGCGCAGAAGGCGCAACAAAATCCGTAGTGATGAGCATAGAACATTCGATGAACCAAAAGTGAAATCATTAACCGGCCAATAAAAATATGGCACTATATAAAAACCCGTGACAGAACTGTCACATACTCCCCCCTTTAAAACCAAACTCCCCCCCTCCTTTTTTTAGGAAAAGAGTTAGGCCTTCACTAAACACAAAACCCTTTGGTGACGAGACCGAAACTCAAAATGAAAACGCTCACACTTTACTCCATAAGGAATAACTGATAACAAAATATACTTTTTCATTAACAACATTTTGCCTATAAGACCAGTTAACCCCCCCCCAAAAAAAAATTGGTAACTCATCTTACCCATTAAAACTCCTAACTACATCTGAAAATCAGTCTTTGGAAATTACTCTACCCTAGCCTAACTATAGCCACAGTCTGAACTCAGTCTCTGGGAATATGAATCCCTATTTATAAAGTCTGAAATCAGTCTTTTAGTTTGCTTTTATTACTTTTATCACATAACCTAATTATTACCTCAGTCAGAAATAAGTCCTCGTGAATAATTCCATATGCCAAAATGAATCAATTACACTGGCTATCTCGTGTCTTTACATGTGAAACAATTTAAATTTACTCATAATAGATTGCTAAGAAAACTGCACTAAATACCACTATCCGGTAATAAACTTACTAAAACTTTTATGACTTTAAATTTTGGTTAACAAACAACAAACACCGAAGCCAAACAAGATTAACCTACTGAGGAGAAACTGGAAAATGAAAACGAAATCGAAGAGAAGAAGTAAGGTGAAGATAGGACAGCGAAAGCGATAGCAGAGAGAGAGCGTTTGTTCCTCAGTAAGTCAATAAAAAAAACACAAATATATATAAAAAAAAAATCATCTGTTTGAAATCGTCACCCCAAACAGATAATTTTAAAACCTTAGTGCAATTTCCTTATAAAATAGCTCTTTTCACATCTTATAATCTACCAAATTTTACAAGGGGCCCAAAAAAAAACAAATCTACTTAACCTAACTTAAAAGAGCCTTTTCACCGTGGCTTTCGGGAGCGTGGGGTCAGCTACAACAATCTGCAGTCTTTTAGGCATATCTTCCCAAGAGGATACTCTTTTCAACATGTTGTACACAGTCCACACTCGGACCCACCAACTCAGGCTCTTCTTGTTACTAAGCGTAATAAGATAGCTAGTGTACCACTCCGGAATCACCCACGGCTTTTCAGGAGTTTCCCCAACTTTCAAAGTGAGCTGCAGCGGAACCTTGACTCCCTTTAGTTCATCATTCCGGAAAATGTCCAAACACCCGCACGCCTCTAAGTTAGCCAACGCTGTCACCTGACGAAAAACTTCCTCACTGCGTTCCATCACTAAAGCTAAAACTAGAGTGCCTCTGTTCTCATAGTTGGCGACTTCACAATATCTGGAATGTTTGCGTCCACAAAAGGCTAATCTAACAGGGGCATGATCCACAGAATCATTCACAACAAGTTCATCATTGTTTATGACAACAATTCCTCTGGTACGATGAAGTGCTTTATAGAACTCTCTTCCGCAACCCCACTGGGCTTGCCCAGTCAGATCCTTGACGAGCGGGTTTCGTCCTAGAGCAAAAAGGAACCTCATTCGCTTCTCCGTCTCATCCGATCCCCGCACCAGGGCTTGCGGTCTTCCAGATTTCACGTCAAACATCATGTTGCTTATGCACGAGGTCTCGGGCTTCATCTCTACCACAACTCCAACTTTCCCAGCTTCAGAAACACCTCCAAAGGCAATCCGGACGTCACCACTCACTCCAGCTCCTCCCTGCTCTTCGCTCCGACTCAGCTCCCAAGCTCGCAGAAGACCGATCTGGCAGAACTCTCGAACAAACTCAGGGTCATCGTTGATAAAAAACCCAGCAGTGACAAGACATTGTGCCTTGTGGAAGGCTCCCCATATCAGGAAACGATCACTACAGTTCATTGCGTCCTCCGCAGTCGCATCAAAACCTGGATACTCCTCGGCTTCCATCTCCAAAAGAAGACTCAGATTGCTACGCCGAACAGCTGCAAGGAATCTGTCCATCCGCTCACGATCTTCCAGTCGCTTCCTCTCCTTCTTCGAAGGCCTCTCGTCAGACATCTTGCTACCAGACGGAATGCTACTCAACTTGAACAGCACAGTAGTTCACTCCTCTTCAGCACTCTTCTTCACCGCCGGACTGAAATCAGATTCAGGGGGGAATCAGGATGGTGAATCAGTTTGTGCCTCCAAAACCCACAGTTATGTTGCGTGGCCTCCAAACTCCAACGATAACCCCTGGACATCTCTGCTGGTCTGAAATCGGTCCAGAGAGAGCCAGAAGTTAAAGTAGTGGGGGAAAACCGACGTAACCTAGGGACTTTACTTTACATTTGACCTCTAAAAGGTTTAAGCTGGCTCACGTGTGCCCGATGAAAAAACACACCATTTTCTGGATAAGCCAGGCTACATGAGACCGGGGTGAGGAATCGTTGAATTTGGTACGGCCCCGTCCATCTTTGACTCAGTTTCCCCGAAATTTTATCCACTTTGTTACTGATAGTGCGTGCTTTGAACCAAACCAAATCCCCAACTTGGAACTTACTTTCTGTTCTACCTTGATTATAATAATTAGCGCTCCTCCTCTGGGCTACCTGGAGATTCTTATGCGCCTTAGACTAAATCTCTTTCAATTTCTGGGAATTGCAATGTTCAGGTAAGAGTTCTCTAATATTCCATTGAGCACTAAGGGGGTGATTAGCTTTCCGACCAAACATAAGCTCATATGGACAACATTTATGACCTTCGTGCATAGCATTGTTAAAGGATTGCTGTAACCAACAAAGTTTTTCATCCCAACACCTGTGGTCACTGGAATGGTACGCTATTAAGGCACTCCTTAAATTTCTTATGTACCTTTCAGCCAAATTCCCTTGAGGGTGATACTCAGTAATAGTTATGTGTTCTATCCCTAGCTCAAAACACATGTCACGGAAGGTTTTTGCTCTAAATTGAGGGCCATTGTCACTTACTATACTGGAAGGGGTCCCAAAGTTCTGGAATATATTTTCCTTTAGAGCTTTAACTGTGGTAGTGGCCGTAGCCTTATACAAAGGGATTAACCACACAAACTTGGTAAACCCATCAACACAAATCAAAACCATAGTTTTCCCGGATCTGCTTCGGGGGTAAGGTCCACTAAAATCTAGGTAAAGTCTCTCTAAGGCAGTTTTGGGCGGCTCAGCTCCACTGCATAGCCCCACTTTAGTTTTTCCCGCCGGTTTGCTCACACCACAAATCACACAGTTCCTTACGAACTCGGCGATGTCTTTTGACATTCCCTCCCAATAAAATTCCTGTTTGATCTTATGCATTGTTTTGAATCTTCCCAAATGTCCTCCCAAAGGCGAGTCATGATAGTACTTGAGTACCATATTCTTCAAATGACTGGGAAGTACAACTCTCACAGATTTCTCTCTTCCTATTGTCTTGCATAAAATTCCCTTGCGTAGTTTGTACATCTCACTATTATTTCCATTTTCCAGATCTTGGATAATAGGCCTCAGATAGTCATCAGAATATTGATGTTGTCGTAGATCCTCGAAAGCTAAGGGAAAGTTTGTGATCAACCCCACCTTCGCCTTAACTTGAAATTCCTCAACGGCAGATTGACCTGACTCCTCCAACTCCTCTGATATATTACTCTCTCCCTGAAGTCTCCTTTCTTCCAGTGTAGGCTCAAACATTCTAGATAGAGCATCCGCAGTTGTGTTTACAGAGCCCCGGATATGCACGGCCTTAAACTTCAGACTTTGGATCCTCAGGATCCACCTTCCAATCTTCCCCAACTGTCGAGGGTGTGCCAACAACCAGGAAAGCGCCTGACAATCAGTTTCCAGGATAAACTCCGTATGTTCCAAAAAATGTCTGAACTTTTCAATCCCAAAACATATACCTAAACACTCCAATTCATATGCTGAATACTTCCTTTCATGTTGGTTCAAAGTACGCGAAGCGTACGCTATCGGATGTCTGTCACCTTCATGCTCCTGAAGAAGTACTGCTCCCAAGGCTGTGGAACTCGCATCGGTCTGCAGGATGAATGTCTTGGTAAAATCGGCCATTTTCAAAAGAGGGGGTTGGGTCATACAGTCTTTCAGTTTCTCAAAGGCTTTTTGATGCTCGTCCGTCCAAACAAACTTTGCCCCCTTTTTACGCAAGGCATTTAAAGGGCTAGCGATTTGTGCTAAATTCGGGATGAATTTGTGGTAAAAATTTACCATTCCCAGAAAACGAGCTATTTGTTTAGCGTCTCTTGGCGTGGGAAAATTACGGATGGCTGAAGTCCTCTGATCATCGATCCGAACTCCTTCTCTCCCCACAATGTGACCGAGAAATTTGATCTCATTTACAGCAAAATGTACTTTGGCGGGGTTCACCGTCAACTTGGCTTCTCTTAAACGTTCAAAGACTGTACGCAAGTGCTCTAGGTGCTCTGAGTATGACTCGCTAAACACAACTATATCGTCCAGATAATTGTAGACAAACTTAAACTTCACATCGTGAAAAATCATATCCATCAATCGGGATAAAACCTGGGCCCCGGTACTGAGCCCAAATGGGATCCGGGTGAATTGGTACAGATTAAAAGGTACTGCAAAGCTGGTAAGATGTCGGCACTCTTTGGATAACCCTATCTGGTGGTAGGCAGAATTGAGGTCAATGACTGTAAAAACTTTGGCTCTTTCAAAATAATGAAATGCTCCGTGTATATCAGGTAGTGGTACTGACTCAATCTGGATTCGTTGATTCAACAATCTATAATCAATAACTAATCTGAAATCCTCTTTACTTTCCCCTTTTGGCACCAGAAAGGCTGGGCTGGAGTAACTGGAGTTTGACACTTCAATAACCCCTTGATCCAAAAGTTTCATTATTTGTTTTCTCATAATCTCCATCTTAGGTGGTGAGAGCTTGTACGGTGATAGTTTAACAACTGTGGGGTCTACCACCTTTATGTCATACTCGATAAGGTCAGTTAGGCCTAGTTTAGTGGTCAACACGTCCGGAAACTCCCCGATTAACCTTTGAATCTCAGCTCTAGAGTTCTCATCTAGATGGGATAAATCCACATTTTCCGCTTTCTTCTCTCCTTCCCCTTTTACACTTGAGAGCTGAACTTGACCGGAACTACTCAACAACTGTAACACATTTCTCGGGTCAAACTTGAAATAGCATACCTCTCTTTGTAAATTCAAAATGAGTCCAGTCTTTCGCATAAAATCAGCTCCCAAAATCACTGGAGTTATTAAATTCTCCGCTATCATGAAAGGTACCTGCCAAGAATACTTGTCGACCTTTATTTTAGTGAGTACCCTTCTTTCTATTTTCATCTCATCTCCTGTTGCAGTAATATAGTTAGTGCTCAGTGGCTTTACATCCTTAAATACAGCAGACTGTTCTAATTCCTGAAAACACTTGCGGTCCATAAAACTAGTGACAGCCCCCGAGTAAAGAAGGCACCTCTTTTGTATACCACCAAAATCTACTTCTACATACGGCAAACAATAAGCTTTGTTAAATCCCCTAATTTTCATCCCAGTCCTCCTGCGATTCTTTCTCTTTGAATGAGCTTTATTCTGGGGAATATAGAAAACTACATTCCCCTGCGGGGCACGTTTTTTGCTCGCTGATTATTTGGGTTAGACTTTCTACAATCCTTCCTAAAGTGCCCTGTACCTCCACATCCATAACATCTTACCTCCCCACGATTCTGATTCCAAGATAACTGTCTGGGGCTGAAATCGGCTCCTTGGTTAACAGAAGGTCTTGGATTTCTACTATCCCGCTGGGGGAATGATCTTTGATAAGGGGAGTCAAATCCGGGCCCACTACTCTGGAGGTAACTCCGCTCCCTATCAGCATACCAGACGTTTTGCGACTGCACACACAACAAATCCAATTCGGCAAAATTCCCCGGTTTCTTAACAAAGATCGACCGAGAACGCTCAGCAGGGTTTAGGCCTAACAAAATGGTGTCCACCACTTGTCCTTCAGACATCGGTAATCTCAAAAGACAAGCTGCCTCTTTGATGCTGGAGATATAATGCGCTAGGCGTTCATCAACTCCCTGTACACGGTGAAATAATTCTTTCTTTAACTGTTCGAAAATACCTACTGGGATGAAGTACTTCAGCACTGCAGCATGAAACTGATCCAAGGTAAAATGATTATTTATGGCATCCTGTATCTTGTGATTGAGAGGATCTAGAACATAAGGACTTACCAGCTCCAATATCTGGATGTCGCTCAGACTAGGCTGTTTCTTTAGTTTAAGAATGACTCTCAGAAAGTCCAACAGCTGTGGAATGCTCATTCCATCTGTACTGGGAATTTGACTCAGGTATCTTTCAACAGGATGAGTGATTTTCCCAAAAATACTATTATTCCTACCTTCACCTGAACTTCTAAATCCAGTAGAAAACCCCTGTAAGACTGAGGTGTTAGCATTACCGTACCTTAGATGCCCTTCGCTTGGCTGGTAGTAATTAGTCGAGACCAAACCAGTGTGAGACGAACCTCCTGAATTTGGAGCCATGAGACCTCCCATTCCGGGAAAAACCGATTGATGACTGCTTACCGTGCTAAGGTTACTGGCTTGGGCCGGAGGCATGACTGTGGAGAGCGGAAATCCGGCAGTACTATACAGCATGTTCGGTCCCAAACTCGAGTAACTAGTGGTTGTGCTAGGGCTAGTTGTCACATTGGTTAATTCAGGAGGTTCACCCTTAGGAGGAAAATCAAAATTACGATCCATCACATTCGATGCCGCCCCTACGGACTGAGTGGTACTACTAAAATTTGCCAGACTGGGAATACTAGTGACTACCTGAACTGAGGCCTGCGATGTGACGCTTGGAGATGGGCTAGGGACGAATACCTCCACCGATTCTTTCTCTTCAAGATCCTGAAGAATTTGTTGATTTAGACTCTCCCCAAATGAGTCAGATTTCCTCCGAAGCTGCCTTTTGATGTTTGGTAGCTCAAAGAGAGCGGTGTCTACCAACCGCTTAGCCTCGTCCGGAAGCTCAGTGACTCCGGGCCAAGCCGAGAGATTGCTAATCCTTCGGATCAAATGATCTACCCTGGTTATATATTTGAGGACACTGGTGGGATTATTTTCCTCCTCAACGTTCTTTTCGATAGACCTCAATTCATAAAATTTGGCCGCACAAGTCTGAATTTCCTTATTCAGCTCTAACTGGGACAAGTTCTTAACATTAGTTTCCAAATTTATCTTTTGAGCCTGCCTTAATGACTTCCTCAACTCTGACACCTTAACATTTGCTGGCAAGTTCCTTAGCAGTGCCTCGTAAACCAATTCATCTCCGACTAACAATTCCGGTACAAACTTTTCCATTTTTCCTTAATATATATTTATTTTTACAAAGACCCTAACTCAACTATTCAAATAGATTTGTGTAAATGGATTCAGTTATTCCTTAAGACCTCCAATCCAATATAAACTTAAATCATTCATCGCCCATCTCTTTTCCTATTAAAAGCTATTACTTTACTTCAAATTACCTTTCCACAAAATCAACACTAACTACTCTGACAGAATTCTCAGTTACAACTCAAAACAAAAAAAAATAATTAAATTTGTCAAGTTCTAGTCAATTAAAAGAAATAAAATCCCCACATTTACATTATTTATTTTATTTTTTTTTTATTCCCTATTTCATTCCTAAAACCTTCCTCTCCCTTCACACGAAATTCACCTATCAAGAGAAACGATAAAGTTAGGCCCTATAAATGTTAATTATCTTTATTATTTACTTATTTTTCACCTTTTTTTACATTGGACCCAGAGCTGTTTGAGTAAAGTAACTCACCGAGAGTAATATTTTACCAGTTCAAAACATTTAACAGGTTTATCGTTCAGAACAAAAGCAGAGTGGCGCAGCTATAGTAGGCTTAGTGGTGACACATTTCACACACCAAGGCTACCAAATTACCAGCTCTAGGGTCCCAAAAATAAAAGCCTGGTATACAGTAACAAACAAAATTTATTCACCCTACTTCTCTAAATTACAAACGAGTCAAATGTCCTGTGAATATATTCTCTGTTTAAGGTAGGCTGGCTTTACCTAAAAACTCTCTAGGGGATCCCCAAAATAAATCAAAGAAGGTCACATTATAATTTAATAGGCCCTACTTAATTTTCAAAGAAAGGTGGATATTTTATTTCTTAGCTGTCCATGTCCACTCGAGCCCCGGGTGTGTCTCGCCTCAACCGGACGTGGAAGGTGGAATCCCGTCCATTGTCCAAAGCCTCACCCCAGGAGCGTGAGCGAGGTTGACTCTTGGCACTCGGAAGGAGTTCGCATCCCAAAAGAAGTCCCAGAAACCCGAACCCTCAACAAGAGGGTAGTTAAGAACACAAACTAAAAGCCTCTTAGCCGCAAAGACAAATTAAATTTAAGTTCATAGACTTCCTTCGTAGAAACAGCTCAAAGCGTAGTTGGAGGCAAAATAGGTCGAGGAAGGCTCGTTTTCTCAGCGTCTTTCCGCCTGGCGGAAAGATAACCCGACCATGTTGCACAACGAAACTTAAACATAAAAACTAGACCTTGACAATTACATAATTAACACCCTTTAAACTGACTCAAATAAAATAAAGCAACGAGGAACTTGTAAAACATAAATCACAAAATAAAAGGTCCCCCAAAATAGGAACTACATTTCCAGCGCAGAAGGCGCAACAAAATCCGTAGTGATGAGCATAGAACATTCTATGAACCAAAAGTGAAATCATTAACCGGCCAATAAAAATATGGCACTATATAAAAACCCGTGACAGAACTGTCACAGGTCCAACTCACACTTTGTGATGGATTCTCTTACTATTTGATAAACTGAACAAGATTATGAGGGGTTCCAGAGTGGCACCCATGGAAAATTTTGAATATCGATGGTCAAAGTTACAGTGCCGAAAATACAGAAACAAATATTGTACAAAATTGTATGTATGACATTCATAGGAATATTTTCCAAAATATCGATTTGAAAACACCGCCAATAGTTGCCAATATCAGTGGAGGCGTAGGTTTCGTTGTTAGCAAAATAATCCGTAAAACACGAAAATTACATCGTCAATTTTTTAGGGACTCCTTTTCTTTTTTTTTCTTTTTGCCGTTCAACATTTAAAGCATTGGCATGCGTCATATTACAGTAAGAGAAGCTTAATCAAACAATACACATTACATATCATCATTAATAAAGTCATCAATTCTATAATAACATTTTGTAATTAAATACTTTTTAAGTTTATTCTTAAACTTGACCTGATCTGTCTCCGCTCTGAGGCGGTCAGGAAGAGCATTAAAAAAGATAACTGCATTAGAAAATGTCTGATTTTTGAAAAAAGACGTCTTGTGACGGGGAATGTTGAACTTGTTGCGGTTTCTCATACTGTATTTACTTTGAGGCAATATTGAAACAATCCGGGGTTTTGTTTAAGAAAATTGAGGACATGATATATATAAATACTCGGAAAAGTGAGGAGGCCTGCTGAAAGGAAAAATGGCTTACAAGATTCTTGGGGTTTGAGTTGAGCTATAATTCTAATTGCCTTTTTTTGCAAGATAAAAATCTGCTTGGTATGTACATTCTGAGAACCCCAGATGGATACAGCATAAGCCATGTGTGGATAAAGAAGGGCAAAGTAGGCAGTAAGCAATACATCTTGGCTCGTAAATGGAGAGAATCTACGGAGGACAAATAAGCCTGAACCTAACCTACTAGCCACTCCATTTATATGGGAATGATACTTCAAGTTGCTGTCAATTTGGATACCTAAAAATCGCACTTTTTGTTCGGATTCTACCACATTATCCCCTAAGTGCAGGTGTATTTCGTCAACTACATTGGAAGGTATTTTGAAGTGAATTAAACTAGTCTTTTCTGTGTTGACATGCAGATGATTTTGAGTGAACCATTGAAGAATGTTATTTGACTGGATGAATGCATTTACCTCCACTGCCTGCCTACACCCATCCTTTACCACCAAAGAAGTGTCATCAGCGAACAAGTATAACCCTGAGTCGGTCACCGAGCTGGCAATGTCATTAATATAAATGATGAACAATAACGGCCCCAGAACAGATCCCTGGGGTACGCCAGCCTTCACCCCTTGAACATTGGATAAACACTTTCTCAGTACATTGCCATCCTTGTAAGAAACTTCAACAGACTGTTAAACAGACCAGCCAAATAAGATTGAAACCAATCTTTCGCAAGACCTCTCACACCAATAAACTCAAGTTTGTTAAGAAGTCTTTCATATGAAACCATATCGAAAGCCTTCCGTAAGTCAAAGAAAATTCCTACTGCAGACTCCCCTTTATCCAATGCTTCCACTACCTTATTTGTTAATGCAAAAATTGCATCGACCGTAGTTGACATCGACGACATCGACGAACAATTGCATCGACTTGTTTTACATTAAAATGACATATTGGTTATACTGATTGGCTATATTCCACCTAGAATTTTCTTGTAGGAAATTTAATTGGCTTTAAAGTAAAATGAAAATCACGATCCTACGTTGGTTTTGAGCCTCACTATGATTGATCAATTAAAAGCTTACATAAATTCAAAATGGCGGATTATTTCCAAAATGGCGGACATATAGTGATGCAACTTTTGAAAACGAGATTTTAATCGTTAGGTATATACTAAGTGGTAATTTTCACCGATTCTTGTTATGTTAAATCCACAGATTGGGCGATGGTCATGATTTTTATAAATTTAATGGTAAAAAACAGATAATTGGCGGCCATTTTGAAAACGTCATCCTGGGAAAACCTGGGGGGTAGGAGATGTCCACCCAAGTTTTTTAACCTTGTCATGTAATAAACTAACAGGTCCAGCAATAAAATTCAGCCTACGCAAGTTTGCACACAGAAGTGCTGTCAGCTGCTGGACTAATAGGGGAAATTCGCTAAAAATGTGTTTGACTTTGGCCTTTCTCAAAATAATAAACAAACACTAAAAGGCAGTTCTTCTGTCATAAGCTTAATATTGGCAATATACCGTGCGTCCCAAAAGTCCCACCCCCCTGTTATTTTTTTATTAATAGAGATAAAAGTACATATTATAATATTCAGGGAATATTTATATGATCAAAAAAGGCAGTTTTTGGTGTATGTAAATGTTCGCCCCTTTCCCCCCATAAGAGGTAGATCGGGGGTAAGTCGAAATATTTAGATGTAAATCCCTATTGAATTATACCTACATAATTTTAAAGGTCATAATCAAAGAAAAAGAAGGCGCAAACTAGGTCTCTATGCCAGTCCTATCAAAAGTTATGGCAGTTCAAAGTTTTAATTCTTTGAAAATCAAATGAAATCCATACTTACGTAAATATTGAAGAAATAATGATTATTCATGTGAATAAAGAGGAAAAAACCACGATTAAATTTATATTAACTGCTCAAAATGTCCACCATTCACTTCCAGGCAGAAGTAAAGACTGGAATCAAATGCCTGCCTCACATTTGCCAATATTTCTGGTGTGACTAGCTGGCATGCTCGTTCAATCCGCGCTTTTAATTAATCGAGATTAGCGGGTTTTGTGTCATTAATTTTGCTTTTAATAAAGCCCCAAAAGAAAAAATCTAGAGATGTAAGGTCTGGCCATTCTAAACAATTTTTATTTTAGTTGATTTTGAAAAAATTAAAAAATTTGAACTGCCATAATTTTTGATAAGATTGACGTAGAGACTTCTAGTTTGGGCCATTCAGTTTATTTGATTATGATCTTTAAAATTATGCATAACTCGATAGGGGTTTACATTTAAATATTTCGACTTACCTCCAGACTACCCCTTTTGTGGGGGAGGGGGTGAAAATTTACATACACCAAAAACTTCCTTTTTTGATCATATAGACGTTCCCTGAATATTATACTTTTATCTCTATTAATAAAAAAAATCACAGGCGGGGTCTGACTTTTGGGACACACGGTATGTTAGGCCTACACCTTATTTTGTAAAATTACACCATTTTTGTGTATTTTATCCTAGTTATTATTTTATATAAATCTGCTATATAAAGTGTTGCTACCTTAGAATTACAAAAAAAGGTATGTTTGAGTTATTCTGGGTGTTTAATATAAATTTCCATAAATTCCCGGGAATTTATGAATTTTGGGAATATTTCCCTGAACTTCCCTTGAAATATTTCCTTGATTTTAAATTCCCGGGAATTTTACATCACTAGTAGGAAGCAAAATCAGAATAAAACCAATGTTAGAGGCACAAGAGCTCATACAGCTTTTGTTATTTAGGGAACCGGGTGATTTAAAAACTACATCTTTCTCATTAATCTTACAGTCAAATTTGTGAGGTACCCGAATGATGAATTGGTATATCACTTATCAAAAATACTGTTTACCAAAATCGCCTTATTAAGTGACTGTATTACATTATGTAGTATGGTCGTGGTGAATGTAAACAATAGGATTATCGCAAGGGAAGGGAGGCATTTAAATGTCGAGTTCGCCGTATAGCGGCGCGTGTCCCTGGACTGATCACGTTTGGAAAGTGTTCAAACCGGTTTGCTTTACATGACACGACCAATCTTTTCTTTTCTTGCAGGTCTTAGACTATTCTTAAGTAATGAGGGCTGGCAATGATAACTAGCTGGCGGAATTTAGGCTTCGGCGGCAAAGTTTAAACACGAGGGTTGTGGGTATTTTTGAGGCAACACTTCGAAACTATTTCGGATAAAGAAACGACGATCTTCAAATGAAAAGAACAACACCCTTGAACCCCTGATGATGACTCCATAAGGATTTAAAACTAGTCGCCACTAGCAACAACTTTATAATTTTATTTTATAATATTAATTGCTTTGTGTACAAATGACATTTGATAATGAACAGAAAAAAATGTCTTACTTAAGAAATAACTAGAACATAAGTTAGGGCTGATTACCTTATACATTATTCAACCTGTCATTCATTAGGCCACTGCTACTGCCCAGGCCAAACTATTGCACATAGAAGCGCAAAACTTTGCATGTACCTCTTCAAGCAAATAAACTCCCTGAAGAGATTTTCAAAATTCCCACACGAACCTACAGAAGTTGTAGGTTCATCAACTAACAACTATGATCCTTTGATAGTTGTTTATGATGTAAAGTAAATCAACAGCTGTTATCTTTATATTAATAGCCAAGCATTTTTTCCATAAGGTTTTTGTGCTCCTTTTTTCTCAGCCAGTGTGCATCGTAGCGAAAATCTAAGCACACCGATAGAATTGTATTTTCCTGTAGATGTGCAGAATCCCATTGAAATTTATATTAGTCTTTTAGACGAGTAGAAAATTGAATTTAAAATTTCAAAAAAAATAACATTGGTCTTATGAGTTGCTGTTTTGGTGATATAAAAACAAAACAGAACTGTGCTTTTGTCATCATATGTAGCTGTTATCACATGCTATTTTTCGTAGAGTAAAGATTAGATGTAGAAATATTATGTGAGGGCGAAAAGTGGGCAAACATTTACGCTGTTTTTTTTTCTGTCATCTGATGAGATATAAAACCCGTTTTTCAAGCCACATATTTTATTGGGGCATGGAGTAAAAATATAGTATTTGATTGAAATCCAGGGCTACTTAGAGAAGATTGAATGTGTTTCAAATAAAGTTTGCTCACTTTAATAAGATTAAGAGATAAAAATTAGCTGATAAAAAGGGAAGAAAAACGAACATGAAGTTGAGTCTCTACCATCCGATGTACTGTCGTGCACCTGCAGTACAGATGGACATTACATTCAAATTGTGTGTTTTATTAGTAGACAATGCGTTTTTGTGTAATATTTTAGTGATAATGATAGGGAGAGAGGGAAGGAGGGGAAAATGTCCTAAGGGCAAGGAAGGAGGGAAAAAGTTTTGAAGGGGAGTTTTAGGTCTCAAATAATAACTAGGCACATAAATGTTAGGTGCTATTATTTCAGACCTAAAAGGTAGGAAAGTAGGGACGAGAGATGGTAAGAAGAGGATGAAGGAGAAAAGGGGTGAAAAGTAGAAAGAAGGTCGAAAGGAAGGAAGTACATAGAGATTAAGGGAAAGTATTAATGGAGGGAGTGATGGAGAGAACTGTAGTAAGGGGTGTATGAGATAAACTGATTTGATGACTGAATTTTTACCGTCCTCTGAATCAATAACCAGCTCAGTGTTAAAGAAATAAACGTGGAATCTTAATATTGTACAATACTAATTACTAAAAACATGCCATAAATATGTGCCAGTGGCGAGGCAAAACAATTAGTCAAAGATTGATTCTTTCTCTTTTTGCTTTTGGTTCCCATTTGGTTCTATTATGTGTTTACGTGGAAAATGTGTACTATATGAAATGTATTGTGAAACACATTGGTGTATGCAAAGTTCAAAATTAGCTATCCATATGTCTTGATTTAAAAATTGGTCGAATTTTCTACCACTGGCGATCTCTAGTTTGATGTAAATACCCAGTAAAGCAGGTTACCATCAGCAAGTAGTAATTAAAAGCAAAAATACCGAACAAAATCATTTTCTTTAAATTGGGAACAGTTGTAATATATTATAAAGAATTGAATCATGAGAAACGTCAACAACATTTAAAATCAAGAGGCTTATTTATAATTTGTGCAAATGTATGATACAAATCTTTATTTTTTATATAGCAGTGCTATATTTTGAATTTTTTTCTAACAATCTATAAAACTGAGAAGGATATGTTGGTAAGCCTACTTAAGAAATATGATTTATAAATTTTGAAATCAGCAAATAAATATTCAATCATATAACTGTTTTACTAATAATATAGATAAAAAAGCGGCGGAAGATAAATTTGTCATTAGCATTGTTTTCGAGCAAAATTAACAAAAAAAATATGAAAAAGTAGGAAAGTAGAAAAGTAGGACGACTTGGAGGCCTGAAGCCCAATCGGACCACCGGAAGGAGGGGTAAAGGGGGGTAACCCCCCCAAAAATGGGGTTTTTGAGTTTTATCAAACTGTTGTTGATACCATTGAATTCAGCTCAAAAAAACAAACAATTAGTATTTTGCTCTATATCCATTGGTCGCCGAGACACTGAAGGTGGTAAACACAGTTCGTCGTCCTAATGTTAACCTTAAGAGAAATAAGTTAAACTAGTCGTTTCCAGTTAATGAAATTAACTATTTAAATGATGAGAGAAAATTTTGACAACTTTGAGCAGGCATATATGATATAGTTTGCAAAATATTGGATATCATTATTAGTTTAATTCTTATAAGTTTATGTTAGCTTAGCGTTATTATGATTTTAGTCTGGTTTTCTCTTTAATTTTCATATTTTTTCTGATGATTTCTAGAAATATAATAATCAATATTTCCTCTCCACTGAGGTACAGCATAGTTGCTGTGTTTATAGATTTTCCATGTGTGAATTTCTTCGGGCTGTATAGAAGTGGTCTCGAACCTGAATGTGAGATTAACTACTCGTATTAAGCCTTTATTTGTTCCTTTTGATTTTCGCTTTATCATCAACTTTTCCTCGAACTTCCAATATCCTAAATGCATACTTCTCCTCTTCATATGGTTCACAGTTTTCTTTCTTTAATTTGTTCACATACGCATTCTAATGTCTGCAACAATTTTATTAGGCCCTCTGGCAACCTTCACCTTTACAGGTCGTCTTCATGCAATCCCGCCATTCCCTGGATTTAGTCCATACTTCTTCAACACTTGACATTTAGGACTTTCTTGTACATAAAAATATTGTTTTCTCTTTGTGTGGCTGGGAGGCCCATAGTTAAAACTCTGTCTCCTTCAAATCTTGAATAATTGGTTATGGATAACTAATTTCTTCTATCCTAAGGTATATTTCCTTTTTAAGCGAACCAGTAATCATATCTCCCAAGCTATCCTCCTTATTCCTAATCCTTCATATTTCTTGTTGGAGTGTAAAACCCTTCTTGAAGTACCACTTGGAAGTTGGAACACTTTTTTAAATAGAACTTCTTATTCGTTTGTCTCCGTCTTTAAAGAACTGAGCAGGAATTTCTTTTAGACAGACAGTTTGAAGAGAATATATTTGTTTGATATTGGTGAAATGAAATTTATTGGTTTACTTTATTACGTTTTTTACACCCACTTTTAAAAATTATTTTATTTGAGTGATTCTCTACAACTGATTTATTTTCTACAACATATTTAAGTTTTATTTGAATATTTCAATATTAATAATCCACCAAGATATGAATGCTTTCACAAAGTAGTTGTTGTAAACTAAAAAAATAACCAAAAAATGTAAATAAATATCAAAGTGACAGAAGGTAGACATTAAGGTTTTTCTCAAGACAGCTGTTAATTAAAATAAAAAGAGTTTATATAAACCATATGTTTGGTAAAATATAATTCCATTTAAAATACATGGGAACTTTAAAGTCCAGTGGGGCACATTGAACTTAGGATTACAAAAATTATTCCATAACCTCTACAGAAAATTCCCTTTAATTTGACACCTCAATCATCAAAATCGGTTCGTAAATAAAGGAGTTTTGCTGTACACAAGAAATTCCTTAGCAAATTAGTATAATAGATTCTATATCTCGCTTATTTCTCAACATATCTTGATAAAACTCGGTAAATGGCTTCTTCTAGTTAGATCTACTAAATTTGAATTAAAACCACCTAGTTTTAATATACCCGTAGCAGCAAACGTAATCTACTAAATATTGAATTAAAACCACCTAGTTTTAATATACCCGTAGCAGCAAACCTGCTTACTCATTCCCCATGTTATTCTTATGGAGCTTACAAAAACATGTCTAATCTCGCTGAGTTGAATTGTAATATGTTGTTTTGCATTTGAAATTCGATTAGTATGCAGGTCTGCTGCAACAGGGGTATTTTCAACTAGTTGGCTGGAAATTCCCAAATTTTGTTGCCTATTTTCAAATTCTAGGGGAGGAGGCTCCCCCCAACCCCTCTCAGAGCGACGCCCCTGGTCCTTTTTTGTTGTACGGGTTGTCTACTAAGGGAAAATCCGATTTTACTGAAATATTATTGTACAGTTAATTTTGTATGGGCAGAATAGAGAAATGCATAACAATCCGTTCATGAATAATCCAATGAAACAAGAAGAAGATCACTGAATGTAATTAATTTGTCCGGAAGAGACTTTATTCACCGTTCACCTAGGTTGTCGTATGACCGATTCTAACTCCTTTATTTCTCATATCTCAAAAGCATCGCAATGTGAAAGCTAAATCTGGCATGAAGAACAATAGATAATAATCGTGAATGCTGCGGTTCGACGACCCGAGCCAACCGAGCCACTGGAGGATCGCGATAGGCGGACTGGCCAGTGGCCACATCTCTGGCCGCAGCGAACCGCTCTCCGCCGCCGGACACCAGATGCAGGCGCGACCAACGTTTCTGTAAGCTTTCGTCCAAGTTTGTTTGTATTATCACTTGTGAGTGCCATACATTAATCTATTGATTATTAACTACGCTGTTTTTTTCAATCAAGACACCTTCAACAGTTACAAACCGATTTCAGTAATTTAGGTGTTGTTTGAAAGAGCGCGTCATCAATGTGAAAAGTTGTAAGTTTTGGTTTGTAGCGGGTTCTCAAATATTTTTAGTTATTGAATGGAATTTTGCTCCGGCCAGGAAATGACAAGGACTCATGAGATTTATCGTTCACGGATTCCCAAGCAATCATTCAAATGTCGTGCTTCCCTAACGATCGACGTTTAGTGGTTTGGTTATTAAGAAACACGTGGCCTTTTCTTGTTTGCGATGTAATGTAGCACATACATACAGTATGTTACAGGCATTTTTAAAATCTTGTTCATTTATCATCTCGAAAACTCCTATGTAGAGGGGCGCGGTAAAAAGATGGGACCATCCACACAGATAACTACTTTCAAAAGTTAACCTACCCCACAAAAACGATAAGACAATTCAATTTTAATCAAAACAGCGTAGGCCGGCCGCACACAGCACACGACACACGGCACAACAAGACAATTCATTATTTTGTTTCTGGCCGTAAACAGCTGACGCTATAAGTATAAATTTTAAATTTTGTTTTCATCACTTATCACTACACTACGACGAAATCACCTGTTTTACAGAAGTCATATATGATGGCCGGAATAAGCTTTTTCGGTCAGAGGGCCGAAAACTTTCGACCCTAGGGCCGGAAGTCAGCTGATCGTTTATTTGCTTGAAACAAAGTGTGTTAAACACATAACGGTACGGTATTCAATATAGGTTCCAATGACAGGCTTAATGGTAATCATATGACTTTTATTACTGTCGTTTCTGAGCAATCAAGTTGTGTCGCACAATTTCTAAATTTCATTTTCAAGTAACAAAATATTCAGATTTCAAATGTTAAAAAGCGTTTACTTCATTGTGTAGTGTGGTGAAAAATAGTGTTCGCACCTCGGCCGAAAGGCTTAACCTGGCCATCTATATATTAAAAAAATTTGGTTTTTCTTTTCCGAGTCCGTCCGGCTCTTCTACTCAACCGATTTTCATAATTGAGGTCTTAAAATAAAGGTATGCACTCGCAGATTTGCCATCAAGCATCCGCATTCATTTATCTGCCGTATTACTCGAGTTATGCACAAAAGCAACTTCCTCCCTGTACATTTCTTATGGGAGTTAAATATAGTTTTCCTTTTCCGAGTTCGTTTGGCTCTTCTACTCAACCGATTTTCATAATTGAGGTCTTAAATTAAAGGTATGCACGCACAGATTTGCCATCAAGCATCGGTATTCATTTATCTACTGTATTACTCAACCAAAAAACATAAATTTGTTTATTTCCCGGATTTTGAATTCAATTAAATATATATTTCCCCAGTTCTAATTACGTAATTGTATATGTTTTGGTCTAAGAACCTTCAGTGAAACACCAGCTTTCATTTGAGCTATTGATTACTAAGATCGGATGTACCTGAAGCACGCTGCTGAATTCCGAACAACACAAAAACATTTTTTTGTTTTCAATCTCCGAGTCTGTTCGGCTCTTCTACTCAACCGATTTTCATAATTGAGGTCTTAAATTAAAGGTATACACACAAATATTTGCCATCAAGGATCGGTATTCATTAATATACTGTATTACTCGACCAAAAAACATAAATTTGATTATTTCCCGAATTATGAATTCAATTGAAGATAATATATTTCCCCAGTTCTAATTAAGTAATTCTATATGTTTTAGTCTAAGAACCTTCAGTGAAATACCAGCTTTCATTTGAGCTGTTGATTATTATGATCGGACGTACCTGGAGCACTCTGCTGAATTCCGAACAACGCAAGTCTTAAATTAGGTTTTCTTTTTCTGAGTCCGTTTATGGTCGGATCTTAATGAAATTTGGTACAGACGTGTAAAATGGTAATCAATTGGACGAATTCGTGAACCAGCCCAATCGGACCACCGGAGGGGGGGGTGAAGGGGGATAAACCCCCCCCCAAATGTGGGTTTTTGAATTTTTTACACAGAAAAACAAGATTTATCTAATTTTTGTTGGCACCCCAAGAATTCAGCTAAAAAAAAGAACAATTTAGGATTTTGAATCACTGGTCTATGTCCATTGGTTACCGAGATATTGAAAGTGGTAAACACGTACGTTGTCCCAATGTTAACCTTAATTTTTCTTCATTTTAAGTAAAATTAAAATTCTATATCTTGCTTATTTCTCAACATATTCATCTTGATAAAAATTGGTTTATGTCTTCATCTAGATAAGATCTAATGTATAATAGTACAAAATCCCCGATATTTCCATTTTCATGGCAGCAAACCTGATGTATACTCATTCCCCACGTTAATCTTACGTTAATCCACGTTAAGATTCCCCACGTTAATCTTATGGAGCTTACAAAAACACGTCAAATCTCGCTGTGTTGGCTTGAACTATGTTCTTTTACATATGAAATTCGCTGAGTATGCAGGTCTACAACGGGGGTATTTTAGCATGGTATATAGTTAGTTTGTAAAGTTTAATGTGCCGGGCTGACATGTCGCTGTCCCGAAAACTTAAGTACAGAATATCTCATAAAAGTCCTAAGTCTTCCTTTGTGGAACAAATTATTACCAGCTTGGTAATAAATCGTGGTTTAATTGGTTTACTGAAATTCCAACATAACCGGGCCCAGCTACATGCACCTCTTTTTCAACTTAGGCAACCGCCGGGCAAGTCATATTGACGTTGTAAAGCTCCATTGCATGTAACATTAATTTTGTAAATGAAGAATTATTTGATTTGAGTTGATTTTGTGTCTTAGTACCAAAATTTACTGCTGCGGAGCAGCGTGGGTCCTCTAGTCCTGTTTAAATTTCGCACGATTGTTTCTCTTGTGCTTTATAGGACAGAGACAAATACTGTATTTAACACCTAGGGCCGAAAATGAGATTTTGTTGGCTCGAGATCGTGTTCCAAATTCGAGACGAAGTGTATACCGAGTTGCGAAAGCTATTTCTCACCACACTTCACAATGAAATAAATAAGCCCACAAAACACAAGACAAAACACATGTTTTCGTAAAAGAAGTTTTCTTACTTGTCTTGTCTGTTATAGCACCGAGGATGGATTAGACATTCATTCTCTGTGCTTATAGTGTGCGGCCGGCATAGCTCGGTCGACCCTTTATATTCTTGTGGCTCTGCTTGCACATCCGTCAGCAAGTATCACTGCAAGGCAGGCGTGGTCGCTGTAGTTCCACCCGGGTCTTTCACCTCCGCAGCAAGAATGTACATCAAGCACCGCCGATCTGATCTCCATTACTCCAGTGCTCGCAGCCGGTTTGTTGAGCAATAGGATTTATGGCCGGGTATATGGAATGCAATAGCGACGGGACGAGGATATGGCTTTATGTGCATTTGCCAGACAGAACCGTATTAAACCAAATCGTATCATAAGTTTAATGTTAATGATTTGATTTACCAAATCCTAACAATTAACTAATTTATTTTCTATACTATAATTTATTTTATTTTTATTGGTATGACCTCCGGATTACCATAAAATATTAAATGGTTTCAATACCTGCTTTTAGGTAATCCTTCAATTGATCTAGCAACTAGTTTCGCCTAATCATGTAGGCATCTTCGGGCTTCTTTAGATGTAAAATTGTTCCTCTTCATAGAAGATCGTCATAATATACGCACACACGTCCGATAAACATTAAAAACATAGTAAAAACACAAACGACAACGGACATATTAACACACAAAAAGACGGCCAACTTTACAAAAAATATCGGAGACAAGCAATCCCGGCGGAAGTTGGATCCAGTGTGGTCCAATCTTCCGCCGGGATTCCGCCGTTCTTCCGCCGTTTTTGGGTATTCAATAGTTAATACAGTAGTACTGTAATTTTAATATTTATATTATGAAGTGAGGTTGTTTGTGCATTCACAAAATAATTAAACATGACATCTGCTCCCATTCATGAACTAATTCAATTGACGAATGGAGCCCGAAAGGTGCTTCATTCTGTGCTTGGAACGGATGCGTTCAAATTTCACTGTAATTTATTGTAATGTTTTTGAGTTTTCGTTACAGGTGTAATTTGAGACGACGGTACTGACATTTAATAGATTTGGATCTTTGCTGCTTTAAATGAGCACTGCTCCTGTCACCAAGTCAACTATTCCGGCCACGAAAGGTAACGTTACGCAACGCTGACGTGCACGTAATGACACTCAAAAGCGCTGGGAACTACAGCCTCGTATTCAATTGAATAGAATGAAATACTCCAGTGACCACTGTGAATGTACTGTAAATGCAACCATGTAGGTTTTCGTGATTCCATAACAATTTTAAGTCTACATTCAAAAAAACTAACTTTTACCAGTCAAGATGTTTTCCTGGTTACATTGTATTGCTAGGCGCGATGTGACTGCTAGACATATTAATTAGCTTTAAATAGTAAGCGTTCTTTATGGCAGATATTGTTAAGGAAAGCAGCCTGCTTCAATAACATTGTTTTTAAGCGTATAGAACAAACGTTAATGAGATTCTTTCAACGTAGCTATTGGACAAGCTGTTTTGACTTTCAAATGACACAATTTTACTTTAATGGCCCACCTGTTAGCTGCAGATAATGAACTGTTCAAAGGAATTACGCAATTGGCTGCTGCATTTAAGGTCGAGTAGTGAGGCCAAGGAAACGTAGAATCATGTTTTAACTTACGTCATGAAAAATTTCCCAAGTTATGACTTTTCCTTCTATAACTTGCTGAGTGGCACTTGGAACAAACGCTCTTGGTGATGTTTTTTCATTCTAAAACTAAAACTTTATTGATTTATTTCAAAGTTTTCTATATCTTTAAGAAAACCCCCGTTAGCAAAATAAATATGAATTTACAGGTTTTTTTTTTAAATGCGACTTTTTTACGAGTCAATGAAGGCAAAAAACAACAGTACGGATTGAAAATCCCTACTTTCCTTTAGCTGAAATAAGATTGTAAGTGAAAAAGTACTTTGCCGTCAGTATACGAGGACTTCCTGGAACATTGAATAAATTAATTACACGCAGGTAAGCAATTGATAACCGTCTAGAATATAACGAGCAAAACTGAAGAGACCCGACCACTTAACACCATTCGTTTCAGAGTATAATAAACGTTACCTGCGAACGGCCACGTTTCACAGTACATACCTTTGTTGAGGGCCGGCAGGAACATCCTAACGCGGCCGCTGCCGTGGAGTCCGCCCTTGGCGTGGTGGTACATGCAGTCCGACACCTCGCCCGTCGCCTCGTACTCCTCCTGGTAGGCCGCCCACAGCCACTGGTCAAAGTCCTCCTCATCCACGCCGGCGTCATCCCTGCGGCGGGCCACCACCGAGTCGAACACCTGCTCCACGTAGCCACCACCGCCGCCACCACCGCCACCGCCGCTCATTTCACCACCATCGCGGTCGCACTTTTCACTTTAAAACCGAAATGTCCGGAAGTCTTGATAATTCGATCATCGTCGAATCAAAAATTCAATAAAACCGCTAGTCAAATAATAAAATCTTCTTCACTTGTGCTGGGTAATCTGATAAAACATATATGTTGTTTCTGACTGCCATCATATTGATTCGCCGTTGAAATTAAAAAAAAATAAACGTTTGAAGTGATGTTCTATTATTAAAACAATATAAGTTAAGCGTGACCATGCTCGGTTCGAGCCCCCACCATCAACATATCCCGGTCGTTAATTGGATATACAGGGTTCTACCATTGACTATTAATATATTAAGTAAATGGTTGTACACTATAAAAACAAAAAGCAAACATATTCATTTACCATAAAAAACACCTGCTAGGTCTAAAACATCGATCAGCCTTTGCCGTGTCTAGATAACACACAAATAGCCACGAAAAAGGTGTAAACAGAGTCGAAAGCGAGTGCCTAAAGTGAACGCAAGAACCATCTAAACGCTCTGGGCGTCGTAGCACACTAGTGTTCGGAGCGAAGATCTAACGACCAATAAATAAAATGTTTCAAAGCGTTTCTAATACATACTTTAACATAATTTTCCGAATTGAAACTTTCCAACTAATGTACTGTATCGTCAGTCAACAAAAGATTTACGGAGGAATGACACTAAACTAATGTGTAAAGTTGTGTAAGTGCCATTCGTCGAACTATCGAGTTGAAGGCATGATGAACAGTGTGACCAGAAACAATCTGTTGTAAAATACACAACGAATGACAGCACGTTGACCAGTTTGCAAACGTGTCGTCATACAATTACAAGAGACATTTCGAGGCCGTTTTCATCACTACTTAGATGTTGTAATATAATGTCCCGTCTTTTTTACAAATGAGTTTATTATGACATGCTAACGTGCGTTTTTTTTAGTTGTAATTAAAACTCGATATTACCAGCTTGCCAGTTGCCGCAACACAATATCTATAGCAATATCTGGGTTTCCACATTATGGGACACATTAAAATCTAGTTGGACTATTTACAACCGCAGTTCGGAAGTAGCAAAGTGATATACTCTAAAAGAGTCTTAGATGTAATATGAAACTACCTATATTTTAGTTATGATTATTTCTGCTTAAAACAATCATAATATCCAAGCATCCACTTTAAACTTCGTCGCTTAAAACATTTTACGACTTTACCCTGAATCATTTATTTACTCCATCTGCACGTGCTTATTACAACACTTTTTACTATAACACGTTTTCTCTCATAGTAAAGTAAAGTACTCTTTTTCTCAAGGTGATATCGGTATCTCCCCAAGCAGCACTCCGGCGACCAGTTCACTCCACTTGTGTAGCTCGGTCACCTCGCATCACTTCCGCCATACCGCGAACGTCGCGAGTCACGCGTGTGTCGTGTGCTGCTTCGTCACTCCATGTGTCAATGACTCAATGGACGGCAGGAGAAATCTGTACGCGCATGCGTTGAACACCAGCAAATCGTACCTCGTCATTCATTCCCTATTTCAATAACATGTGCTCAATTACGCTACACAACGCCAAAATCGGCAAATCACTCGGGGGAAATTAATGGAACTGAAAACGTTTACAATAATGCGCGGTAACAATATCATGCAAAAGGAAATGCTCCAAAGCCACAACAACCAGACTAAACAAAATACTTCCGCTTCATACGAATTACACGTTTTCTTGCACCGCGACCGCCACTAAGTGCACTAGGAGACGAATGAGTGGCCAACAAGCATCAAGCGAATCTATTTTATCTGAAGATAGGGTTTTTAATACTGAATGATTTTAAAATAATTTAGTCATAATGGTATGAAACCACTATCAACTATAATGCTGGGTTTGTAATTGACTACTTATCATTTAAACGTTATGCCGTGCACTTTGAAGTGTAAAATAATAATTTACAACCCTAAATTAAGAGTACAATGTTAATTTTAAATGAACATTATGAGATGGCAATCGATGAAGCTCCGTTTCGATGTCCGTACCATGCAACAAAATGAACTCCGGAGCAAAATATGAATTCCAAATCAATTCTAATACTACTTTAGAATGTATCTTGCATGCTCTGACGAAGCAGCATCGGAATGAAATACAGTATTCAAAAAGTTGATAAATAGAGTATGGGGTTAATATGTATGCTAATGCATTAATTAGCTCCTCTATGTATTAGCTAACTAAGTGCCAAACGAATCCAAAAACGTCAAACTTAAAAATTACTGAAAAATCAAGGGAATTCGGAACGGACAATTGGAACACATAATAAAAAATTTGAATTCTTTCCCAAACTATTATTAATTTATGGTCGAGCATGTTTTGAGGTGAATAACTTGCAAACAAAATTAATAAGAATCAATATTGTCAATACTGTAGATTTTCTAACATAAATGAAATAAATTAACGCGATTTTTTATCCCTACTGTGCGAGTCGTTGCGAACAGCTGAAGTATGCGTCATTGGTCAAAGTCGAGCGATAGCACGCCGTATCATCAGCCACTTCGGAGATAGTACTGAATTCATTGTGAGTTATGTAAACTGAAGTAATGATATATTTTGGACTGTTATTATTCTGCTAATTAGTATTTACAGACGAACAGTAAAATATTACTGCATCAATGTTTAATCATGATATTATTAAATTAACAGACAATTAAATACTTATCAGAAAAAATGTCCATTCTTTAACCTTTGTTTATTCTGTAGCGAGTTTTACATAATACTAGGAGTACGCTCTTTTATCGCGTAATTTGATGAACTAACATTCAATAACCGGCCGGATCTGTTACCATAAAATTAACATTGGAGAAAATAGTAAATTTCATTACAAGGACCTAAAGTGACGCTTTTCGTACAAGGTCAAGTTTTACAACCGAGGCTGTAAGCCGAGGTTAAAAAATGACCGAGTAACGAAAAGCAGCTTTAGGTCCGTGTGATGAACTATATTTTTCGTTATATTGCTCAATACAATACGTAAACTACTTAAGAAAACCAAAATGTTACAGCTTGTTTACCTTTAAAGATGCCTTCAAAAGATGCCACCGTCTTGTTCTTGCTATTTGAAGCAATCAGCTGATTGTTTCATTTGTGTTAGGGTAGACTGACAACAATGAACAACTATCGACGTATCGAACGCATGTAATAATCGATTGGTGAAATGAGCGAGTTTCACAAATTGATTAAACTGACAACAATGAATGTTTCGATTATTTGTAATCGAATGAATATTGTTCGATTATTACGACGTACTCGGCACTTTTTGACTATTATAGTCCTAGGACTATAAAGAGTCAGCTGGTATCGAGTACATCAGCTTTTAATTCCTAGGAATAAAAAGAGTGTATTTAGGTCCGGAAAACATGCATTAAAAACATCTGTTTTTGAAGCAGTATAACGAAAATTGCGTTTATGAAACCATGGAATAGAATTTTCAGCCCACTGTTTAATGAACGAAAATTGTTGTCAATGCTAATTAAATAGCTTTTTTAATTTTTAAATAAATTTGTTAAAAAAACCTTTTTGAGGATTGGCTTAAAAATGTAATTGCTTACTTCCAGTGAGCTCTTTAACGTTTGTGCAAAATTTGAAAATTTCCAGTGCAATAGTTTTTTGGCTATCCCGTTTCGTGCACACACAGCACAGTGACGAACAACGCATCTTTGACTCCGCTAATAAACAGACTCACTTCACTTCGTTCGTTCACCAATTAAAACATATAAGTTGTTTTTAGCCACAATCCATCCCTTTTCTTCCATCTTTCATGAGGTTTGAAAGTTTTCAAGTCGGAGTAAGTTAGATAAAATTACAAAGTGAAGTAAATTACTGTCCGGTTCAAAGAGGCCAGACCATCGGCCGGACAGGCGTGAATCTACAGTAATAAAAACAATAGTTTATAGAATGTTAGCGGAAAGCGAGAACACTGTGACGTCATCGCTGGGCACGTGAGGGCGAAGGCCGGCCACCGAGGTCGCCAACTTGTGATGGGATTACTGTGAACAACTTCCGGTCCTGGCGCGGATACGGAAGTGACAACCGCACGCGGGTGCGTTTGTACCACCAGTCACTCGCCGACTGTCGGTTTAATTAATAGTTCACATTAAAAGGAACTGTTTATCCTAGGAACGATTGGTATTGCGGGAGAACAGTGATTTTTGGAAGATAATAAGTTACTGTCATAACAACCAGTTGCTTGATAAAACGAACAAAATGTGCATCAAACATAGGAGCAAGAGTTAATAATACACATTATTTACTATTATTCATCTATACTACATTCCACATCTATTGTATCTATATACTTCATTTTACTTTTCAATACTTATTCAATACTTTCAATTGAAATGGCGACCTACGCTACGAGGTATTTTAAGCCAAGTATGAATGAGAGATGAGTGTAAGATGAGTTGAGTGGCGCGTTCTTGTGGGTTTGTTGACTAAGGCCGACATGTTCCTTGACAGGATAGCTCTACAGTCAGTGGAAACTAAGGGACTTTTAAAGTTGGATCCGAACCACGATTTCGCCAACTTCACTAACGAACTGTTCTAATTTACTATGAGGATGGTCCATTAGAATGGACGAAATATTCACCGGTGCGGACGTTCATCCCCACCAGGGAATATCGCACCCACAAGCCATCGCTGATCTATCCAACTCACAATACAGTGAAAGAGGAAACCCTTTATTGTGAAGCTAGTTGCTAATGCCGTTCGCATGCTTTATTTTACATGAATTCACTGCTGCTGCTGCTAGTTCCGCGGATTAGTAGCAATGAATATGTATTCAAGTGATTGTACAGCATTCTCTTATGAAAAATAAAATGTCAAAGAGAGAGGGGAAATTGGGATTAGAACGACTGTTTCTGAGGAATCAAAATCACGAAAGATCATGATGGCTATATGCTATTTAGGTTAATTCAAATCGATGGAGCTAAATGTAGTATGTATTATTGAGGGAACGCCAAAATAATTGAATCATTAGGCTTAAAACCTTACGTCCTATATAACCATTCATTAAATTATTAAATGATTTATTATAAAACCAAACCACGTAGCAATTTGATTATCGATCGATGACATATGAAGGCCGGGTTATCGGGTAACAGCAGCTGGAACTTGACCAGAACTGCGACTATTCTGGGCCGACGATGGGGGATAACGGCAACGCCTCATTGCAGCGTATGCGACGTAGCGACGCAGTGTTGTTTATAAAACACAGTTTACTTGGAGTGTGCAGTAGTATACCTAGAGTGCAACCTTTAGTTATATATTTGAAAGAGGTGTATCACATAGTGTCGTCAACATAATTTAACTAATTTGGTTTTTATTTCTAGTCTCTTTAAAAAATGTCAGATATTTTACTAAACACGTATTAATTTTCTGAATCCAAGTGACACGAACCATATAATCGATTTGACTGCAGTATATAGCATCAGCTCAGATACGGGACGACCTACTTGAAAATTGTGCAACCCTGCGCGTCATAACCAGGTGGTATTTTCGCCAAGCACAATGAACTAAAGATGATTTTTTTAATTGTTTTATTTAACTACTTCTTCAAAGGCAAATCGAAAGTTAGGGCCTTCGTGTTATCTTTTTGGTTGTGACACAAATCAGCCGAACTTAATTGAAGTTAACGAAAATAAGAAACATATTGTAAATTTATTCTAGAACATCACATTAATACATTATCCTTGTGAAACAAGGAAGACAAAAACATTGTACATAATTTAATAATCCTAATAAAATATTTATAATACATATATATAATCCAATCTATTTCAGCTCGTAATGGGAGAAATCGGTTCTAGATATCCATCCGCCGCGACCCCATTCTCCGCAGGCGGGTTGGCGGGTAGATGTAATTGACATCGACGAGCGGCCATTGAGTGGTTTGACGATGATTACAGGCGGGGACGGTTCTATCGGATAATCCGACAAACTGCCAGCTGCCGGCTGGGCTTCCTCGTGCGACAGTGGGCTAACCGCAGCGGCAGCGGGAACAACTCGACTGGCTTACACGCGTCTGCGAAAGGGTTATTTAAAAACGAAAGAAATTAAGAGGCTATTTCAGTTCAGATGTATCACAGAGAAAGGAGCAGACATAGAAAGTATCTATATACTTTCTCTGTGGTTGTATACTGTATTGAAAAAAACAATTTATCAAAAAACTAGCCTTTGCCCTGGTTTCGCTCACATTAAATATAACAACTAATCTTACTTCTTCTCTTTGTACTAACTGTAGAATCCACAGCTGTTAATATTTCGGTATTTGAAGAATGTTAATATTCCTCTGTAAGCATGAAACTAAGGACGTTCACGGGACATAGACCGAGGGGATTTTAAGTGAGTGAATACGCCTTAATCTTTTATGAGTTCTAGATAGGCTATCCCTTGAGTGAAACCCAGTCGGTTCAGCATGATCGAGTCACAAACATTCATGCATCCAAACTTTCTCATTTATAAAATTAGTTATATTCCACGAATTTTTACTTCAATGCAACAGTTAGATAATGAGGTATTCAGCTTGACAAATATGAAATTTAATATTTAATAGGAATAGTAAGGATTTTTTTATTGTGAACCTTCAAGCGGTGCATAAAACTGTTAACGTGATCACAGCTTAAGGGGGCGGTCTACCTTGACAGAAAAATCTGCGTCACAGAGCAAAATAACATTGTAAAGATAGGGCTAAAGCGCGCTGAAGTACGCTTGCAGACGTTTCGTATCTGCACGACAAAAGCTTTATTTTTTAAGATTTCATAAAAATGAGACGAGTGGGTTCACGTTCTTCAGAATATTTTATAGGGCTCTACATTTTTATTTTTTTATAAAGCGTTTCTGTCGTTAGTTATGAGACTTTAAAATCTAACAAAAAACAACCTTTTTTTTGAAAGATTTACACAATTCCTGTAAATGAACGGGGATAAAATAAAAAAGTCTAAAAGTTTAGCGACCCACATAAACATATCCTTTTTAAAATGACACCAAAATATTGGAAATTATATGAAAATCCAGCGATCAATAAAAAAGATACAAAACCCTGTTTTAGCCCCTCAATTCAATTCAATTAAATTCGTTTATTCCCAAAAAAATTACAAATTTGGCCCTGTAAGTCAACAATGGCTTATCAACAGGGACCTTATAATCACAAACATTATAATACATAAAACTCATATTAATGAGATGTTTTATGGCACTAGTTGGACACAAAAAAAAAACAAAATAGCATACAATGTTCTTTAGAATATTCAAAAACACAACTATATATATCACGAGTAGCCCCTGCAGGTGGGATAAAAACTAAACAAAACTTAAAAGGCATAATAAATATGTCCTAAGCCTAAGTAACAATTTTCAATTTGTACCACTGAGATCGGGTGTCGTAACTATTGTTGAAAATAATAGCGGAAAAGGATTTTTAATACCCACTTCCTTGGTTTCTTATGGATGGTTGAATAATAATTGCTGTGCAAATCTTTACGTGTTAATAAACAAATTGATCTATTACACAAATGTAAGTACCTGATAGCATAAAGTCGATCAGAATTAATGCATGATTGGTACAACAAGTTCCGCAGAGGGTGCACGCTTCACCCGTTTTTAGCCTACTAAATAGTCGAGTTAATTATTTTGACTCTTTATACACAGAATGCGCCGCAAAGTTGGGTCAAATGGGTTTCACATAGAATAGAATGAATTAAAACACAAATAATAGTCGGAAAAATATTAGTTTACTAGTCGTAAAACAATGAGATAGTAATAAACAAAACACATAACACAGATGGTAATAAATCCAATCCAATTTAACAATTAATTGATAGTGTTCTGTAAAGCAGAACCAATCAGCCCTGATGGCGGAGTGAGAGACTGAAGGAGAGTTGAGGGCTACGGCTTGAATTGACTCGTGACTTAACAATTACTGTGCTATAGACTGATTATTACTAGTAGGTGGCTGCGACAAAGGCAACGCAGTGCTTCGTCCTCATTACGTTCTGCTGCACTATGGCTTAACCTTATTTCCCCCTAAAACCTCACTGAACAGTTTTTATGGTTGTAAAAATGTTAAAATAAACCTCCATCTGAAATATTAATTATTAGCGAGTAAAGAAGTATAAACAGCGCAATAATTCTTCGTTGGACACACTCAAAGTCTGAAGAAACATCATAAAAGTTACAATCTTTAAGAAAACATTAATGTTAAAAAGATTAACGACTAATAAAATTAGCAATGTAACCTAAACCAAATCTGGTTAATTGAGAAATTCCATGGGGTTTATCATTCACTTAATCAAAATAACGGTTTTAATATGGTATTTTAAGTTCGATTTGGCGAATAATATAATATTATGTCACCCTCGTTACTCATTTGCATTTTAAACTTAGATAATGGACACCGAAACCAATACATTATCTAATCTTTGAAAAAGATTGAATCATTGATGTCTATTTGTTTTGAAATTATGCAACTCTGCGAGAATTAACAAGCTGATTATCAGAGGAAATGAAATTGAAATGTTTTTTGTTAATATTAAAACTATTATTCATTTTGTATAACTTTAATTGTAATTCTTTTAGCATACACTTGTCATATCAAGTAGTTTTACATTGAATGAACAAATAAGATTACGAAGTATTCAACTACTTGAAGAAATAATTGGAAGGGGCATTCCAAGCGTATTAAAAAATAAGAGCTTCAAAAGGACAATTTGCGTTATGTCTAATAACATCAAATGACAGTAGCCTAATTGGAATCATGCGGAAGACATTGATTTTAATAATAAAATCAGACTATAAATTTAAAGTTTTAAAATTGTTTGGCAAAATACGAACGTAAATTCGATTAATTTAGGATTTTGATGAGACCCCACATCGAAATTCTAACATCAAAAGCTTGATACATGATTTAAAACTACGAAATCTCACTGACTGACAGCCGGCGAGCTGTCAAAAGTGAAACTCACGTGGTGAGAGAGAGGCTTTACGCCAGCCAAGCTCAGTCCCCTGGTAAGCCTACTAACAGCATAATTGGACTTGCTCCAAATAACAACGCGAAATATCAAAGCAGGCAACAACAAATCAATAAATTAAATCCAGTATTAATTGATTAACTAGGGATAATTTCAAAACTAGATATACATTCTCGGACAAAGTCTCTAATCCATATTCTAACCCTACTGTTGATTAAGAAGATGACAGTCGGAAACAATTAGTTGCCGATGAAGAAAAACAAAACACAAATCACTGTCACAAACAAACACGTCACCCGGACACTAGCGGCGCGATCACATGAGAGGGAGTGAGACAGAGAAACACGAACTCGCGCCTCGAGAACTCGGATATGACTGAGGAGAGGGAGAGGGAGTCATGCCTCCACGCCCGAGTCCCCCCCAGACTGGGAACCCCCACCAACCCACATCACGGTCGGCTCGCTATCAACTGATATCAGCTATTGCTAGGGTCAAGGTTGTTTCACCACATAAACCAGCACCAAAATGAATGAAATTACAATACGGTTCATTTCAAAAAGAATTTTCAAATATCTAAGAGGGATCGGAATATATCAGCAATGAATTGTAATATTTTCTTAACTTAAATTTTAAAAATAAATTAAATTAGATACCCCCCCTACATGCTCAGCGAATTTCCAAAGCATTTAATCAACGTAGCATTTGTGAGCATTTTCAACATATATGTAAGGGAAAATATTGTTTTAGTAATTGTTTTAATAAGTTGTTAAAATGATACACTGAAAAGGATACTATACTTAAGGTGACCAGATTTTGGAACAGCCAAAACGGGACACTGACTTGCGGGGGGTGTAGGACCCCCTCCTAATAGAGTGGGGTCCGGGAGTCCCCCCCTGGAAATTTTTGAAAAATTAGGAGCATTTTGGTGCGTTTTTAGACTCTTTCAAATTTAAAAAAATGTGCTAGACTCTAGTTCATCTTTACCGTTAATTTTAAGTTACTAGAAAACTATAAAAAACCAAAAAATTTATTTAAGAGTTTTTTTTACATTAAAATGTATTTCCATACCCCCCCCCCCTTCCCCCCAAAGAGAGGAGGGTTCGGAGGTCCTCCTTCGTAAAATTTTGAAAAATAAGGAGCATTTTGGTGGCTTTTTAGACACTTTCAGATTAAAAATATATACAATACTCTAGTTCATTTTTACAATTGATTTTAAGTTACTAAGAAACTACAAAAAATTCATTTAAGAGTTTTTACATTAAAACATTTTTTAAAAGTATTTTTCTTACCAAAAACGTCATCAAAACGGGACAAATGGGCGTCCGGAGAGAGTCTGTCGTGACAACGGGAAACGTCACTAAAAAACGAACTGTCCCATTCAAAATGGGACGTCTGGTCACCTTAACTATACTACTCTTAATCATTGATGAGCTTACATGAGGAAAATTTACAAGGATGTCACACTGGTTTTCACTGAAGTAATATACACTTCTTGTATTGCACCTCTTCTTTATTTATTTAGTTATAAATTTTTTAGGATTTTTAATATTGTATATATTTTCTGCAAAACTCATATTCAATGAACTGTAACTATTAAAAAAAAACTAAAATAAATATTAAAAAATCAATAAGATCAATTAAAACAATAAGAGTTGTATTAAAAGAATTCCTACATGAAGGTAAAGAGTATTGATTTAGAGTATTTAATTTGACATTTGGGGATCTTTCCCTAAAATTAGGATAAATATACATTTATGAGGGTAAAATAAAAAATAACATGGACAACGTAATGTGTTTAGCACATCCAATATCTAAGAAAAGGATTGACATAGAATGCTGATTCGAAATGCTAAATTGTTTATTTTTTAGGCTGAATCCAATTTCATCAGTTAAATTTTCTTATAATTAATAAATAACCCCGTTTTAGCAGACCTGCATACTCAGCGAATTTCAAATGTGAAAAAACATATTAACATCCAACATGGCAAGATATGATTTAGTTTTTGCAAACTCCATAAGAAAATATGGGAATGGAGTATGCAGGTTTGCTGCAACAGGTGCTAGCGTACAAATGCTACTTTCGGTAATGCTACTTTCAGCTTTAAACTGGGTGGCTTTCATTCAATATTTAGTAGATCTAAACTAGAAGAAGCCATAAACCAAGTTTTATCAAGATATGGTAGGGGGAATCTCCCCCTTTTTTTAATAAATAGGCCAGTAAAATTAGATCAAAAAGTAGTCATGCCTGGACAAAATTCCCGGAAAGCTGGAAATCGTCTTAATCTTTCCGTTTTACATCCAAGAATATGAATTTAAAGTTTGTCCCATTTTTCCGAGTATGCTTCCGACCTGGGACCACAAAAATATCAGAGTTTTGGGTAATTTTTTGTTCTTTTGTAAATAAGTAAAAAACCGTTTATTCTACATAAAAAGTTTAAATACAAGAATTGTAGAGGACAAAATTCTGCATTTATTGAGTACCTTCTGATAAAGATACTTTGAATAGTAATTGATCTATGGTAAGTTAAATAAAGGGTTTTGGCGAATTTCTCTTTTAGGGAAAGAGCTATTACTGTAGGTCTCATGGTAATCCCTAAGCCCGAGACCATGATAACTTTTAGTTTTGAGGTCCTCAGAAGGCAAAAAAACCCATCTGTTCAAATCTATATAAATATATATGTATTAATATAGATGTATATAAATATATATACTTATGTATTTGTTTCCTCGATAACCCTCGCAAAAATGGTCTTAATAAAATTTGGCACGGACGTGTAAAGTAGTAATTATTTACACATGATCAAAAACCAGCCCGATCGGTCCATCGCAAAGGGGGGTGAGGGGGGGGAAACCCCAAAAAATGGGGTTTATTGAATTTTTCATGTATAAAAATTAAAATATTCTAATTTTTGTTTATACAGTTGAATCCAGCTCGAAAAAAACAAATAATTTAGTATTTTGAATCATTGCTCTATGTCCATTGGTTACCGAGATACTGAGAGTGGTAAACACAGTACGTTGTCCCAGCAATGTTAACCTTATGGGAAATAAATCAAATTGTATATCTCCCTTATTTCTGAACATATCTTAATAAAATTTGGTATGTGGCTTCATCTAGTTAAGATCTACTTGATTACAGCATAAAGTCCACAAATTATATATTATTGAGGCAGCAAACCTGCGTACTCACCTTCCAAATTTTAACCTTATGGAAAATAAATAAAATTGTACAGCTAGCTTATTTCTCAATATTTTGATAAAGCTTTTGTGTGAAACATCTAGTTGATGTCTATCTTACTAAGGAACATACCAAGATTCAACGAGTTATGTTAAGAAATAAGCAAGCTAAACACATTTATTGTTTTCCATATAAGGTCAACACTGGGGAAATGAGTGGGCAGGTTTGCTGCCTCAGGAATCTATAAACTTGGGGATTTTTGACCGTAATCAAGTTGACCTTAACTAGATAACGCCACATAACTAGTTTTATTAAGAAATATTGGGAGATAAGGAAGGTGTTCAATTTTATTGATTTCCCATAAGGTTAACATTGGGAAGGTGAGTACGCAAGTTTGCTGGCTCAAGAATATAAATAAATTTGTGGACTTTACACTATAATCAAGTAGATCTTAACGAGATGAAGCCACATACCAAATTTTATTAAGATATGTTCAGAAATAAGTGAGATATACAATTTTATTTATTTCCCATAAGGTTAACATTGCTGGGACAACGTAATGTGTTTACCACTCTCAGTATCTCGGTAACCAATGGACATAGAGCAATGATTCAAAATGCTAAATTATTTGTTTTTTCGAGCTGAATTCAACTGTATAAACCAAAATTAGAATATTTCAATTTTCCTACATGAAAAATTCAATAAACCCCATTTTTTGGGGTTTCCCCCCCTCACCCCCCTTTTCGATGGACCGATCGGGCTGGTTTTTGATCATGTGTAAATAATTACTACTTTACACGTCCGTGCCAAATTTTATTAAGATCGGACCATTTTTGTGAAGGTTATCGAGGAAACAAATACATAAGTATATATATTTATATTCATCTATATTGATACATACATATATATATATATATATATATATATATATATATATATATATATATATATATATATAGATTTGAACAAATGGGTTTTTTGCCTTCTGAGGACCTCAAAACTAAAAGTTATCATGGTCTCGGGCTTAGGGATTTCCATGAGACCTACAGTAATAGCTCTTTCCCTAAAAGAGAAATTCCCCAAAACCCTTTATTTATCTTACCATCAATCAATTACTATTCAAAGTATTATTTAATATTTAATCTTACCTTACGATCCAATATTTGTATAAAAGGGGAAACCTAGGTTTCAGCACCGCAATGCCATCATCAGTCCCATTTTTGTTATATATGGCATTGTTATAAATGGGACTGATGATGGCATTGCGGTGCTGAAACCTAGGTTTCCCCTTTTATACAAATATTGGATCGTAAGGTAAGATTAAATATTAAATAATGTTGTTTAACGATCCAGAGGCTTCTAGTAATAATTCAAAGTATCTTTATCAGAAGGTACTCAATAAATGCAGAATTTTGTCCTCTACAATTCTTGTACTTAAACTTTTTATGTAGAATAAACGGTTTTTTACTTATTTACAAAAGAATAAAAATTACCCAAAACTCTGATATTTTTGTGGTCCCAGGTCGAAAGCACACTAAGAAAAATGGGACAAACTTCAAATTCATACACTTGGATGTAAAACGGAAAGATTAAGACGATTTCCAGCTTTCTGGGAATTTTGTCCAGGCTCAATCTTTATTTTACTGGCCTAAAAATGGTTAATAAAGCTTTTTTTTGAGTAAACAATAGTATTTTATACTTCAGTCAAACTAAAAACATTCCATAGAAAAATTTCCTATGGGCCTAAAAATCAATTTTAATGATTTTTGCAAGCCTTTTTAAAAAATGACATTAAAAAAAAATCCTTACCATAAGGTGTAGCTTAAGTAGTTCTTTTGGGAATATAAATTTTAATATTCTGAAATCAGTACAAATGCTACTTTCGGTAATCGTGAATTTTCTACAAAAAGTGCTTTATTCTTATATGTGCTTAGGAACATATATATTTTAATGAGTTTTATATCATAAATATTACATTAAAATTATAATTTTTTTATATTCAGGAATATGTAAAGCAAATTAGATACAAAAAATCATTTTTCAAATTTTAAAAATCTTTGGGCATTTAAGGTAGACATTTTCCAAATGTCTTCCTTTAAGCACGATCAAATGCTTTTCATCGGCATGGAATGGCAATTAATTCTTTCAATGTCTCTTGATTTTAGCGAATTTCCCCTATAGGGAAGAAGCTATTACCGTAGGTCTCATGGTAAGACCTAAGCTCGGGACCACTATAACTTTTCGTTTTGGGGCCCCCAGAAGCAAAAAACACTATTCGTTCGAATTTTTAGATATATATATATATATCTATATATATATATATGTGTCTGTTAGCACGATAGCGGCCGCAAAAATGGTCCGATCTTTATGAAATTTGGTACGGACATGTAAAGTGGTAATCAATTGGACGAGTTCGTAAACCAGCCCGATCGGACCACCGGAAGGGGGGGTAAAGGGGGAAAAACACCCCCAAAAATGGGTTTTTTGAATTTTTTACATAGAAAAATAAAATTTACCGAATTTTTGTTAGCACCAATGAATTCAGCTCAAAAAAACAAACAATTTAGTATCTTGAATCACTGCTCTATGTCCATTGGTTTCCGAGATATTGAAAGTGGTAAACACAGTACGTTGTCCCAATGTTAACCTTATGGGAAATAAGTAAAATTCTATATCTTGCTTACTACTCAACATATCTTGATAAAACTTGGTAAATGGCTTCTTCTAGTTCAGATCTACAAATATTGAACTAAAACTACCCAGTTTTTATATACCTGTAGCAGCAAACCTGCATACTCATTCCCCATGTTAATCTTATGGGGCTTACCAAAACATGTCAAATCTCGCTGTGTTGGATTTAAATATATTGTTTTGCATTTGAAATTCGCTGAGTATGCAGGTCTGCTGCAACGGGGGTATTTATATCTTTTCGAGTAACTTGCATGGTTTTAAGTAGAGTATGAGCTTACTAATATTGTTAGTTGAACCATTTCAAAAATTTTGGGCGTTTAAGGTAGAGACTACCCTTCAGAAAAAAGAAGATACAATTTTTTTAATTTCCATTAGGGATAACATGGGGAATGAGTGTGCAGGTGTGCTGCCACAAACATGGAAATATCGAGGATTTTAGACCAATATACATTAGATCTCATCTAGATGAAGCAACAAACCAAGTTTTACTAAGAAATGCTTAGAAATAATCAAGATATAGAATTTTACTTATTTCCCATAAGGTTAACATTGGGAAAACGTACTGTGTGAACCTCTTTCATTATCTTGGTAACCAATGGACATAGATTGATAATTCGCAATACTAAATTGTTTGTTTTCTGAGCTGAACCAGATGGTGCTAATAAAAATTAAAACCTCAAAAAAACCATTTTTGGGATGGTTTATCCCCCTACGGGAATAGCTACTTTCCTATAGGGGAAATTCGCCAAAAGATGTTCAATCTTAAAAATAACTTTCATCTTATTTAAAAACCCTGCTTAGATTTAACCAATCGTGCTGGTTTTCGATCTAGAATTAAATGTTGCTTTGCATGTCTGTGCCAAATTTCATCAAGATCAGACCTTTTTTGCGAGAGTTATTATGCCTACAGACGGTATTTTTTGGGGTCTTTGGACTCAAAATTAAAATTACAGCGGTCCCGTGCTTAAGTCACACCATGCAATAGTTACTTCCCAATAGGGGGAAATTCGCTAAAAAATCAAACTTGAAAAGTAAGACATATTGCCCTTAACATTTTACAACTAATAAGTTGAACTTAATAGTTTGAAGGGAAAAAATCAAATAAGTAGGACAAAACTTTTGCACTGAACATGCTTTATCCCAGCAGAAAATAGTGTGCACAGCATTCCTGCTGCGCAATGAAGCAATTAGGAGCCGAGAATATCTTATTTGATCCAGTTAGGTTTACTGCGACATTATAGTTCTATTTTGGATTTTTTTTGCATTACACAGCAGGCAAAAAATCTCAATCAATGATTTCAATACTACAAACCACTAAACATAGAAATGGAATTTAAGCTATACTAATTTTATGCCGACTAGCAATTTTAGGGCAATAGTCCTAAATACTAATACTCAACCCTGATTTAAACAGAGCTCATTTTACAACTTATTTCAATGCTGGAAAATGTTCAAATATACTTAAAGGCTAAGGCAGGATATATTTTTGTAAATAGTCGAGAATATTAAAAATCGTTCACTTCATAAAACGCACATAGGTACCAATAATAATTTATCACATTGTTGTTCTTAGACTTTTTTGATAGACCTTTCAAATTGTTTTCTTATGTAGTAATGTTATGTGGTTTTTTTATTAACCCTGTTAATTGTACCCTGTTATATTGTAATATTTTGGTTCTACAATATAATCATGGACTATTTAAGTTAATGGAATAATCTTGATAATCCTAAATAGAATCTGAAGAGGCTGATTAAACAATATGTTATATCAAGGAATATGCAATATCTTGGCCTGTTTATTGTTATGGGAGATCCTAAGGAATTAAAAAAAGTTCATATCATGGGATTTTTTATATAATAAAACATTTTCCACTGGACATTATGACCATCACATGGCTCTAAAATTTAATAGTATAGCTAATCAACAGTTTATAAACTGTATCAGCAAATCAAAAGCTACTAAAATAGCAAATATCCTAGAATCTTGTTTGTTATGATGTCTATTTATACATAAAAATAACTTATATCAATTTGTAACTTACCAACCGAATTGTGAATGTCTACTTACCTGAAAATAAAAATGAATAGTTTAATATATTTTGTACAGCAAAAAAGAATAACAACTTCTTCAATGATTATATGTTTCAGACTGTGTTCATTAGGTACTTTATTGATATTTTTAAAAAACAATACACTAATAATATACTAATTGGGCTTAGTCTTTGTTAATGCTAAACAACACAAGAAACATTGGACGTAGTAAAAAAATGCCATTTATTAAACAAAATTAACGATAATATTAAATGTTCTATTTTAATCTATTCAAACTAGCAAAAGTTAGCATGTTCTAGCCAAATTGCTAAATTAAAATGGAGTCTGGCAAGAAATCAGAGACGGAAAACAAGACATAGCAGAATGTGTAGAATGTGTTTCACAACTTGGGTTCACTACGCCACAGTTGGCTCTAACGCTGCCAGGTCAACACCTCTGATAAATCGACTCGGGTGTGGCCTCTCAGGTTTTACTGCCACATTTGCTTTTACAAATGTCAACATTATGAAAAAAATTTCCTATAGGGTGTCTACCAGTATCTTTTCAGGACCTTTACCGAACTATTCACCATATTAAAATAAACAATAAAATATATATCTGATATATAGAATTCCACTTTCTTCGCATCAGTCTGATAATCTTTTTATCCATTATTTATTATTACCACTTAAGGTATCAACTACAGACTAGAATACTGGCAAATAAAATGCCTATTTAAGAACAAAGTAGGCTACAAAATTTTAACATTCTGCAATTTCAAAATGGCAGTAATTATTTCTTAATTGAAAAATAATCTGACATCTAAACTTCATATTTAAAAAAAACAATCAAAAAGAAAAATAAGTCAAATTTTTTTTGTAACCAACCAAGTTTACATGGGCCTTATCACAAAAAAACAAAGAAAATTTAAATTTTTCTGAACTGTAAATTTGAACCAAGTTTAGTACTTTTGAATTATGATACTGCGATCACAAAGCAGTTACTGATCGACAAAGGTTTTTAACATGAGAATAGTGTTCCCAATATTTCAAAATCAATAACTAATAATTTTCATATAGAGAAACATAAATCAAATACACATACATATAAAATTGTACAGTACACTTTAGATCCAAAATTTCAGATTAGGAGATGGTTTTTTCAGAGTCATGGAATAATTCATGTTTTATGTTGCCATGGAACAATCCCAACAATAGTATATTTCACTACTAGTCACGAAAGTAGCCCATTTCGGGGCAAGATACTGTTTTACTTGCGAGGCGTAAGCCAAGCAAGTAAAACACTATCGAGCCCCGAAATGGTACTTTTGTGACGAGTTGTGAACAGTACTTTTCGTCACGATGCAAATGAGTGACCAAACTTATAAAAAATTACCCAACATTTCATAATTTAGTCATTTTTCTATAAGTAAACAAAATACGGCTGAACTGTCTATTTTACTTTATAAAGTCAGCTGGTCGAACTGTCAAATTAAGGAATTTGTTTGTTTGGGTACGGCAAAATTTTGTTTTGGTACGGAAATGGTTTGTTTGGGTACAGGAATGAAATGTTTGGGTACCGAAAAAGCAGCTGATCATTACTTGTTTTGACGTAAAGAAATTGAGAGTTTTCGTAGATCTCAGCTGTACAGTAACGGGCAATTTTCGTATACAGAGTGATGAAAAACAAGTTAAATTGAAATGCCCACCATGAAATGGTACACTGGAGCACAGTAGAAGAAGAAGTTTGTAGCTTATACTGAACTAGATCAAATTTAATACTTAACATTATGTTCAGAGCTTTTAGTTTATACCTTGGTTCTATAATCAAATAAGCAGACATTTTGAATAGAAATTGTGGGCATTTGGCGAATTGCTGATGTTGGGGGAGAGCTCAAGATTCCAGGGATTTGGAAAAAGTAATTGCAAGTTGAGTTTTCAGAGAACAAATAAAATTAAATATCCACCATTTAAATAGCATAAGAATTAAAAAATCTGCTTTATTAAATTATTTTGTTCTTGATGATGCTTAATTTCAAGCCATAAGCCACAAATTTACATACAGTTTATTTAGGAGCCAGATTAAGATTGTACACTATAAAAAAGAAAGATTTTTAAATTCTCTGATTTAATACAGGCTTTGGTCTATAAAAAACATAAAATATATTCATAAATATCTGCAATTATCTTTTTCAATAATTCATATGTATAATTTTTTAATATTAAACTTATTTAGGCATATCACTTTTAAGTTATTTAAAATTAAAAACAGATTCTCCTTACTCTGTAACGAGAACACATTCTCATGACTTGACTTGGCACTTAATTAACACTGTAGAGACAACCAACTAATGAATACTGAAAACGGACTCACATGATCAACTGAACAAACTTGCTAATCAAGTTATTCTAAATAAATTTAAACTTCTCCTCCTGAAGCTAAGTAAACCTTTTACTAATGTTTAGAATATTATCATCAATTTTTATAAATAATGCAAATGAAAAACTAATTCATTATACACTGAGGAAAATAACTTAATTTATGTACATTAGTTAGTACATGTAAAAATTGCTCAAATTATAATCATAACAATAAGTTTAAATTAAATGTTTCCTAGGATTCCTAGTACTAATATCTGACTGGAAAGCCAAATTAATGAAAGAAATCCCTGGGGAGCGGCATGGTCTAGTGGTCAGAAGGGGGTAGCTGTACCACAGGCCCAGCCAGGGTCACTGATGGCTTTTCCCTGTGTTTTAATGCATCTTATGTCTAGCATCTTCACCAGGAGCCGTATAACCAGGAATTATCAAGTTTTTTTCTTCGATCTTATCAAAGTGAGCTTATTTCATGTGTTAAAAGGTATGATCCTCAATAAAGTCAAGAGATTGAATGGTGGGGCCTTTCAATGAAAAATTGTTTTAGTCTATTGTTGAAAGTATTTGGTGAAAAGATGGTTTTATGTTTTCCGGTATTGAGTTACAAAGATAGAAACTAAAGTACAGTGTGGTTTTGCTGACTTGTAGTATTAAATGTTGTGGCAAGACGAAATTGTGACTATTTCGGAAATTGTAAGAATGCTCATCAAGTCTTAAAGAAGGTGGCAGTTATTTTGGCCACATCATTACTAATATTATTATTTTTATTATTATTATTTAAACAATAAACAATTTTAAAACAGTTTGTTATTTCAACAATAATAATAATATTAATAATGATGTGTATCCAAAATAACTCAGAAAACATTGAAGAAACCATCACAAAAAAAAACATACAGGCAAGAATTGTGTGGTTTTAGTGGTAGAAAATCTTATTCTTAATGTTTTACAAAATTCTTCAAAACTGTTCCTATTTTGAGTAATAAATATAACATATATATTGAATATTACCAACAGCAACGTAAACAGCAGTTTTACGTGTTTACATCAGGTGTCCAGCATTATTTCTATTAATGTGATAGAAATAATTACGGCAAGTGCCCAGTTTTCTTGGTCATATACTATAATTTTTAATATAAGTTCAATTACATTATGTGCCCAGCCGAGCTGGACACTTCATGAAGTGGCCTACAGCATGTGGCTACAACAAATATTTACGTTAATATTAAATGGAAGAGTAACACGCCACCAGGTGCCACTGGTATGGACATGAATAAGACCCACGAAGAGAGGACACCATCTTATCAAAGAATAATAAAGACCCTGTTATTCTTTTAACCAGACCAGATTAAAACAAATGATTTTCATGATCTCTGGATGATCATAACTCTTTTTCATAGTTGTTTTTAAATTAATAGTGGCTCGAATGAAAGCTAAAGATCACATGATGAGTGTTTTAATACTGGAACAAATATGAGGATGTACGTAGAACCTAAGATAAGAATGTTTAAGTAAAAATACATTTTGAAAAAGTACATTTTCCGTTGACTGCAGCTTTATAACTTATCTCTTACTGGTTATATTTAAATTATCAATAGTTCAAATTAAAGCCATCAAAACAAAGAATCTTTTAAGACCACAAGAACTTCAAACAGTGATTAGAACAAGGGATGTAACGGAAACAAAAAAATTAAATAGTTTAATTTAAAAATGTCCACAAGGAATGTACAGGGAAGAATTTTTATTTAAATATATCTCGAAAACAAAGCAATATTTTCAAAAACAGATTGTGGCATAGTAATTAGCGTGAAAATCTAGTCTGTACTGATATATCACAACACTTCATTCATATTGTGGCGGATCCAAGATGGCGGCTGAAAACTAATACCCAATCAAAATGTAGCATTTACCATCCACCAACTATCGGCGGTGGTTTCAAATCAATTTTTGGAAAATATTCGCATAGATACCATCAAATCTATTTTTTCAATATCTGTTTCTGTATTTTCAGCCCTGTGAACTTACCTTCAATATTCAAAGTTGCCCAAGGATGCCACTCTGGCATCCGCCATAGTCTTGTTCAGTACATCAAATAGTATTAGAATTAATCATAAAATTTGTGTCAGAGCCTACTTCAAGGTCACATGGCTCGGCGACCAGACTATTAATAGCAAAATTAAAGAATGATTTGTTGCAGCTACATAACCAACACCCTCTCTTACATAACATTTACATATTATTTCACCGAATAAAACAATTGCTGAGATAATGGAAAGTGAAGGGAAGGAGTTGTTTCCAATGTTACCAGAGACAATATCAAATGTGAGACCATCTTAAATGCCTGGCAATGGGAAACGAAGCCTTCAAGAGAAAGCAATACTCCCAGACATGTTTAGTTTTTTGTCTTAAGCTGCCAATTATGAAACCAAGGAAAGTGCCTGAAAGGTTTAATCTACCACACAAAGCGATTAGAGTAATAAGAGTGAAAATACGTTCTTCTAAGGATTTATGAGATTAAATAATTACCATAACGGATTAAGTAATGTTTATTTTCACCGAGTCATTTGAATGGATTTAGTGTCAAATTATTAAGATTGGAGAAAATGATTTTGCAAAAAAAATACGAAAGTGAGTGTGAGTTGTATTGAAGCATTTCATGCTTTTATAACTGCAGTAGAATCTTTCATTTGTGATTTTTGGATCCATGGGTATAAAATGTGTTGAGTTTTTAAAGAGACCAGGCATATATTTCAGATTTTTTCCTCCTGATTTTTCCTTTCTCATTTTCCTTTATTTCCATAAAAATCCAGTTTTCAGTTGATACAATCTTTATCTATTATCCAATTGTCCAATTATCATAAAATTTATTCTTATCCTCCATCTTATTTAATAACTGTAACACTTGGTTAACATTAACACTTTACTTGCCCTGTTTTTTTTAAACACCATTAATTGAGAAAATTTAATTTTCTCAAATTATAAAAAATCTCATACTTGCCTATTAATATATTAAGATAACTCAGTGAATATACAAAAATACAGGAAACTGCTGGTACTCCTTTTTATCAATCTGGGATGAAAAAAATCAAGGAAGTTGTAATATTGCATTAGGACCAAGAATATCTGAATTGTTAAATTTAATCAATATCAATGGGAGTTGTGTTGGTACAGGATGAGCTACAGCCACAACTACATGACCCTTGATCTTGGTATAAAATTAAAGGTTGGGATCTCACGATGGTTCTCACGGTGATGGTGTTGGTTGGGCTTTGATAAATTATATTGCTTCGCCATAGGACAGATTTTAAGGGATCCATATTATGGTTTTAGGAAATGTTCTGGGTTAAGATTAGTTCATATCAAAACAATGGCCATAGCCTGAAATAGTTCCAATGATTACCGACATAATGCAGCCACTTCCTATACCAATGAGTTAAAATTAATCTCCTGAGCAAAGCCGGAGTTATCAGTTAGTGACCAATAAATTGCCAAACGTATAAACCTTACATCCTAGGTAAGTTGTAAAAGTCCCCTACAGGCACAATTGAAATGATACGTCCTCTTCCTTCCTCACGGGAAACCCAGTGATTAGAGGAAAGGAGAAGTGATTTGACTTGAGTGGGAGGTCGTGTCTGCAGGCTGCACCACTCAGTTGTCCGGAAACTGATGTCTCGTGGCTTCCTGCACTACGGTGATGTTATTCCATGTCCCATATACTTAGTGAACCCTGAATACCAGTTTTTTGATTTTTTATTATTTATGTTCAAAGGCAAACTCAATTTTTACAAAACATGACATGTACAAGAAATGTTTGTTTTGACTATGACTAACTTAAAAAACACTTATGTTAATTTTTATACTATTTTTATATATTATTTTTTATAAATTTCCTCAGAACCAGCTGATTGTTGTTTTCATTTACATGACTTTTATCCCTTCCTAGAAGGATGTTTGAGGCAAAATTCCAATCAACAACAAGAACGTGTTGTAAGACAAGCCCTAGAAAGCAACCATCAAGCTGAAAGAAGAGGGAGACCAAGAACCACATGGAGACAGACTGTGGAGAGAGAATAGGAGTCAGGCCAAGACATGGGCGAGGGCAAAGGAATTGGCAAACTAAGAGGACTGCTGGAGAGTGCCCATCGAGGCCCTATGCTTCCCTAGGAGCAAGGTAATAAATCATTCAAGTAAGTCAAATCTTGATAGACTAAAATATATCCCAAGAAGATAAAAATCCCTTAAAAAGAAAAACAATACAATTGGTCCAGAGGACAACACACTGGAACAGACAGTACAGTACTTTATTTTTTTTATTTTATGTTTAGTAAACTTCATTTTGTAAATGATTATGTAATAGTTCACAAACATTTACATTTAAATTTCATAAATGAACACCCATATAAATAAACAAACACACAGCTTAATAATTATTTGTATATAATATGTCAACCTAGTATATCACTCAGTTAATATAAATTATTTGATAATGTTATTTTCCTAAAATCATTCATTAATTTATTACCATCTACCATAAAAATTTTAGATAAGTTAAGTTAGATCAGCTGTATTCATAATTTAATATAATTTATATTTATGGGTCAGGGAACGCTATCTCAAATTATCTATTTTATATAGCATGTTTTTCAAAATTTGATCTCTAATAATTCAGTGAAGTGTTTACCAAAGACCAAGTTAGTGAACCATGTGTTACATTGTTAAAGTGAAAAGTGGAACCATTGTAAAGGACTCCAGCTTCTATTCCAGAGAGAGATGGCCAAGTGTTAACTTCATTGTACCTGGACCTCGTTCCAATTTTAAATTTCATCCCCCTTAATTAGTAGATTTTTTTTTGTTAGCCAGCGGTAAACCTGATCTTAGTTGATTCCCCTTTAAGTGGCCAAATTTATCTATCTGAAGAAAAGATCAGGGTGAAGAGATAAACTCTTGGTAAGACCAATCCAAAATTTACTTCACCAACCATTGTTGAAGAGGAACAGACTTTCAAACAAAGACTTGATTTAATTAAATATAAAAGAGATCAGAATTGGCAATTTATATTATTATCAAAATTATTTATTCTATTTAAAAGTATTTATGATTGTGATATTCAAACAAATTAATTTTTCAATGTCATGCCCGCACGATTCCCAGAACCCTATGTGAAGAGATCATGCTTCTCAAGAACTGAGCTAATGCCCTTAAATTGTACCATATTAATCCAATTAGCATAAGTAATTTTATCTAACCCCATCCACTGTAATAATCCTTGTACGTCCCCCTAGAGTTCAATTTTGATATTCATATTTATTGTTATTGTTGAATAAATAATAGTTTTGTAACAGATTACCATTCTTTTATTTCAAATTTAAATATTAAATAGGCTAGTATCACACTAATTATAATGACGCCATCTTGAACAATAATAATTAATTAGAATTAAGAAGAAAATATAAGAGTCACCTACCTGTACTTATAATTAAAGATATTTATTTATTTATTTATATTTACAAACCAAAAAGGCTGAGTTGTAATTGGCGCCGCAACGTAAGGGCATTGACAATGAAAAGTTAATGATCGCAGACATTATTTGAGATAGCAAGAAGATAATTTTGTAGGAGATAGCCTAGATTAAGACTCATCTCACCTCATTTAGATATAAGTATAATATCCAATTTATTGTATAATAATCCTAATTGCGTGCTTACTACCTCAATATGGGCGACGAACATAAATACCATTTAAGATCAACCGACAAACCTAAAGTTTCAACGACGCAGTCCGAGCAGACAAGTTTTGTTTTATTCGGCAATAACACGGAACCAATAAATATACACCGCGAATCGGACAGTGACCCGTCAGTGAACAAAGAAAACATTGTTTCGGTAGGCGACTCAAATAATTCCGACAACGCGAGTGATTCTAATAATGAGACAACAATTTCGGCCGTGAGTGAAATGTCAGAACGTTCCGCCATTTTGTCCCAGCCGGCGTCTCCCACTTCAACACCAACGCCAACCTCAATCAGTGCTACCACTACTTCCGCGGCGATTTCCCCCGCTACATCGTCATTGAGCGAAATATACCGAACGGAACAACCAATCAGAACGCTAGTTTCTTTGACGAGCGACACAAGTACCGTCCCTCCTGTGCTGATTCCAGACCATACTCGTACTGAATCAGCTGTCGACAGTGTCGACCCACTCGTACAAATAGCAGCGGCGATCAATGCACTTAGAACCGACATGAATGAAATTAAATCGAGCAATGCTGCGATTAAAACTGACATGAATGCGCTTAAAACCGAGTTAAGAAATGAAATTAAAGCCGATATGAACGCAATCAAATCTGATATTAAAATACAACATGCAAACTTAAGATCTGAATTTCAAAATCACTCTGCCCGGGTCGAAAATCAAATTCAGCTAATTCACAATGAACAGTCAAATCTTAAAACTGACATAAATCAACTTAAAATTCTTCAGGAAAATTTGGCTAAGGAAGTCGATCAAATTGATACTAAATTAGAACAAGGGGAATACAAAATCAGAGAAAATTTAATACAAGACCTCATTCAACATAAACAGGAGGTTAGTCAAATCATCGTATCAGAAAATTGTAAAACCCAATTAAAAATCACTGAACAAATTAAACAGATTCAATTAGAGACACACAGGGAGGTAGAAAACATTTGTAAGGAAAATTATACACAAATCAAAGAACAAGTAACAGCTGAAATCAACCAAGTCAAATTAGAACTGAACCCAAACATTAAATCCAATGAATACCAAATTGCGAAATTGGCTGAGTCCGTGGAGGCGTGTCATAAGAAAATATTAGAAATACCTACTACACCCAACATTCAAACAACACAAGCGCCCGTCCCTATTAATATTGTGTGTAACGGCAGATCGACATTAACACCGGAAATGACCCACCCAAAATTTAATGGAAAGACACATAATTCCCAGGAATTTCTAAACAAACTTAAGAAATATTATGAGAAAAACCTACAGTTAAATCCAGAAAATAATAGTGCGGAAAGCCTAGTTGATCTCATTGAAATGTGCCTAGAAGGACATGCCTCAAAGTGGTTCAATTTAATCAAAACTGATATTCACACATGGGATGATTTTCAACATATGTTTGAATCGAAATATTGGAACCGAGATATCCAAAGAGGCGTCAAACAACGGATCGAAAATGAACGATATCGGCCAAATGGTTATCTGAACCGATCAGAGTATTTTATAGAGCGGGTGCTGACCCTTAAATCGCTAAACCCTCCCCTGGACGAAAAAGAAATCCTCGATTGCCTATCAAACCACTTTGGAGACATAATCCAAGATGCCTATAGAGTTCAAAATATTCAGACGGTCTGCGATTTTGAAGCCCTACTCCAGAGAGAAGATCTGCGAGAACAAGCAAGGTCACCTAACCATCAAAGGAACGAAAACCATAAACATAAAAAGGAAAATACACCTGAGGAAAATCATGTAAATAGAAACCACCACCAACACGGTAGAAAAGGTCATAACCAACACTACAATGAAAGAAACACGGACAATCGAGCGTACACACCTAAGTACCACCCGTACAATCGGAGACATGAGAATCACCTCCACCACGATAATCGGTACCAAAGAGACGACCGACGCCATCGATTTGGAAACGATTACCGTGACCTAAGACAGTTTCCCAATCTACCATCAAACCAACCGCCGTCTGAAGAGAGAAGACCACTGCCTAGATACCACCCGACACAAGAACAAAACCAGGTGTGCGCTGCCATTATTGAGGAGAACGCAAACCTAGTGCCAGAGGAAAATAATCAGGATTTAAACTGAGAGGCACTGATGATGGTGGTGACCTCATTCTCCATGTAAATAGCTCAAATCAGAAGAACACATCTTCAGTGCAAAATAAGAAAGAAGTCGGACATAAGAGGTCAATTGAAATTGTAAATAATGTAAATAACATGCATAATGAATCAGATACCAATAGTTTAACTTTGAGCAATATTTATTGTGATCGGGAGTTTTTATTTGAAGAAGAAACAGAACAAAATACTCATACGACTATATCGCAAAAATGCCCCGAAATAAGAATAAAGATCAAAAGCAAAGAAGTTACAGCTCTCATTGATACAGGTTCTAACATTACATGTCTAGCAGAAGATTGGTACATATCAAATCGGAGTGAATTAGGAAAAATAGAAGAATTACCAGTAAATAATATGCACATTAGAACAGCAACCAATGAAAAATCCCGGAAAATTTCAAAAATCGTAATGATTCCTATTACCATTGGTCAACAAACTATATTAACACAAATGCTCGTAGTACCAAAACTAATACAATCAGTAATTATCGGGATAGATACACTTAGTGCCTGGAAGATGAAGATAAATTTTGAAAAGGGTGAAATGCATATGAATATTAATGATACAGATTTAGTAATTCAATTCAATAACACAAATCGAGCTGGAATTTTATGCCATATAATCACTAATGATAAAAATGTGGATAATTTAGAAGATTACTGCTGCAATGAAGATCCATACGAAGAGTGTTATTATATTGAAGAAACAAACCCCAGAACATCATGTGAATTATCCCCTGAAATAATTACAGAATCCCTCAAAAATAATTTAAATCTAAATAGTATTCAAAAACAACAATTAACTGATTTGTTATTGGACTTTCAAGATGTATTCTCCGACCAACCTGGGTTATGTAACAAATACCAGCATATATTAAGAGTCGAAAATCCTCAAAATTTTAAATGTCATACTTACCCAGTACCATTAGCACACCAAGACGCAGTCATCCGAGAAAAGAAGGGAACACGAGCAAGAAGAGCTAACCGCGGTGTATTACCAACATTATTCAATTTAAACGATTTGGTATTGGTCAAAAATCATCAACTATCAAATGCAGCATTTGGAGAAACAGCCAAACTATTCGCCATATACGAAGGACCGTACCGCATCTCAAGTATCCTGGGACATTCGACTTATTTTGTACAAAAGTTAAATGAAGAACAAGAGTTTGGACCCTACCATGTAACTGCTCTTAGAAAATATATAACGCCAAACCGAGACCAACAATAAATACAGTGTAAATAGTGTTATTAACAGTTATATAAACATTTGGACAATACACGGACAACTAATTAAAAGTTGTAGATTAATTTGTTTATTTATGGATTGAGGGGATAAAAGACTCCAGTAAATATAAACAATAGTGTAATAAATGTTGAACAGTGAAACAAAATTTGAAATAAGTGAAGTGCGCGTGGACAGTATTAGGACCTGAAGTTATGATTGTAAATATTAGGTCATATAATCCATTTAGTTTTAAGAAATCATCATTTTAAATTATAAATAAATATTTTATCATTTAGTATAGTTTTGTAAATATTTGTTCCTATTATTATCGAGTTTTCATTAATTTCAATTCTTTAAATTAATTCAACTCTGAGGGGATATTGTAATAGTTCACAAACATTTACATTTAAATTTCATAAATGAACACCCATATAAATAAACAAACACACAGCTTAATAATTATTTGTATATAATATGTCAACCTAGTATATCACTCAGTTAATATAAATTATTTGATAATGTTATTTTCCTAAAATCATTCATTAATTTATTACCATCTACCATAAAAATTTTAGATAAGTTAAGTTAGATCAGCTGTATTCATAATTTAATATAATTTATATTTATGGGTCAGGGAACGCTATCTCAAATTATCTATTTTATATAGCATGTTTTTCAAAATTTGATCTCTAATAATTCAGTGAAGTGTTTACCAAAGACCAAGTTAGTGAACCATGTGTTACATTGTTAAAGTGAAAAGTGGAACCATTGTAAAGGACTCCAGCTTCTATTCCAGAGAGAGATGGCCAAGTGTTAACTTCATTGTACCTGGACCTCGTTCCAATTTTAAATTTCATCCCCCTTAATTAGTAGATTTTTTTTTGTTAGCCAGCGGTAAACCTGATCTTAGTTGATTCCCCTTTAAGTGGCCAAATTTATCTATCTGAAGAAAAGATCAGGGTGAAGAGATAAACTCTTGGTAAGACCAATCCAAAATTTACTTCACCAACCATTGTTGAAGAGGAACAGACTTTCAAACAAAGACTTGATTTAATTAAATATAAAAGAGATCAGAATTGGCAATTTATATTATTATCAAAATTATTTATTCTATTTAAAAGTATTTATGATTGTGATATTCAAACAAATTAATTTTTCAATGTCATGCCCGCACGATTCCCAGAACCCTATGTGAAGAGATCATGCTTCTCAAGAACTGAGCTAATGCCCTTAAATTGTACCATATTAATCCAATTAGCATAAGTAATTTTATCTAACCCCATCCACTGTAATAATCCTTGTACGTCCCCCTAGAGTTCAATTTTGATATTCATATTTATTGTTATTGTTGAATAAATAATAGTTTTGTAACAGATTACCATTCTTTTATTTCAAATTTAAATATTAAATAGGCTAGTATCACACTAATTATAATGACGCCATCTTGAACAATAATAATTAATTAGAATTAAGAAGAAAATATAAGAGTCACCTACCTGTACTTATAATTAAAGATATTTATTTATTTATTTATATTTACAAACCAAAAAGGCTGAGTTGTAATTATAATTGAAGGAGTCACCAGGAAGATGGGAAAATGACCCAGCGACAAAAGGCCTTTGGGCCTCAGGGATATTACAGGGAAGCTTCCTTTCCTTTCCAGGAGCTGTGCAAAAACACAAAATAATGGCTTAAATACCCTCACAAGATTTTCCTATGGGGTGGGACAACCCAGACTAACAAACCCCCCTCCCAGCAAAAAAAAATATTTGAAACATTCCATTACTGCCTTCTGCTATGAAATAAAACATCAGGGAGCATAGGAATGCCAATAAAAACTAATACCCCCGTTGCAGCAGACCTGCATACTCAGCGAATTTCAAATTGCAAAAAAACATACTTCAATCCAACATAGCAAAATTTGACATGTTTTTGTAATCTCCATAAGAATAACAAGGGGAATGAGTATGCAAGTTTGCTGCAACATGTATGTTAAAACTAATTGTTTTTACTTCTATATTTAATAGATCTTAACTAGAAGAAGCCATACCCCAAGTTTCATTAACATATGTTAAGAAATAAGGAAGATATAGAATTTTTTATTTCCCATAAGGATAACATGGGGAATAAGTATGCAGGTTTGCTGCCACAAAAATCGAGTATCGAGGATTTTAGACGATTAAACATTAGATCTCATTTAGATGAAGCCACAAACCAAGTTTTATTAAGATGTGTTGAGAAATAACCGAGATATAGAATTTTACTTATTCCCCATAAGGTTAACATTGGGACAACGTACTGTGTTTACCACTTTCAATATCTCGGTAACCAATGGACATAGAGCAATGATTCAATATACTAAATTGTTTGTTTTTTTGAGCTGAATTCAATGGTGCAAACAAAAATTAGATAATTTATATTTTTGCGTGTAAAAAACTAAAAAAAACCCATTTTTGGAGGGGTTTATCCCCACTTACCCCCCCTTCCGGAGGTCCGATCGGGCTGGTTCACGAACTCGTCCAATCGATTGCCACTTTACATGTCTGTACCAAATTTCATCAAGATCGGACCATTTTTACGGCCGCTATCGTGCTAACAGACATATATATAGATATATAGATGTATATATATATCTAAAAATTCAAACGAAAGGTGTTTTTTGCTTCTGGGGGTTGCAAAACAAAACGTTATCATGGTCTGGGGCTTAGGTCTTACCATGAGACCTACGGTAATAGCTTCTTCCCTGTAGGGGAAATTCGCTAAAATTTGAACGAATGGTGTTTTTGGCTTCTGGTGGCCCCAAAACGAAAAGTTATCATGGTCTCGGGCTTAGGTCTTACCATGAGACTTACGGTACAGTTCGCGCATTATATCTCCGGCTATGACTGAGTCAGCTGATTGTAAGGTGCGGGGGGGAGAGGGGGTACTTTTCTGAAAACATTTTCTGAAACACCGCTGCTTGTTAAATGTTGTGTTTACCAATATCACATGTTAAAAATATCGTATGACATTGTTAGTAGCGTAGTGGTCGTAGCCGGAGATATAATGCGCTAACTGTAATAGCTTCTTCCCTATAGGGGAAATTCGCTAAAAGAAAACTGAATATAAAAAATGTGTATAGTTTTTATAAACAGGTACATAATAAATATAAATCCACAAAAAAAAAACGTTATTCTACTCACCTCTTTTAGGGGCAATTTCACCAAAATTGGCTTCTTTGTTTTCCAAATGTACGTTAAACCTGCATTTCTATACTCCTTCCTAGACTTATTCTAGTATTGTTTTATAACAAATGACTGTCAAATTATTGTTTTCATGTTACACATATGATTTTGTTTACATTATTCTAGGTTTTCAATAAAATGGAGTTATCCACTTTTTCAATTTGTAATATTATCTATTTTTATTCTTGTAAAAACACAACAGTGTTTTGGTGATGAGAACAAACATTACTTGGTTTAATTTTCTCTTTGTTTATATAATTTTTCCTTTTCAATTTCATTTTGTGTATTAAAAGAATTCAAAAAGATGGATGCACAGCAGTTTGAAACACTAATTAAGACCATAGTGGCAAGTAATGAAAGAGTGTTGAAGGCAGTACTGAGCAAAGAAATTCAACAGGTAAATCCAGAACAACAAACAGGAAACATATTGGTTATTCCAAGTTTCGAAGCGTTTGATCAAAGTAAAGAACAATTCCACCAATACTTAGAAAGGTTTAAAAACTTCATAACACTAAAAGGAATCAAAGAGGGTGATGATGTTACTAAAAAAAATATTATTAAACAGTATTGGGGCAGAATTGTACACATTACTATCTAATCTAATAGCTCCCAGAAGAATTACAGATCTGAAATTTGATGAAATTGCCTCTATTCTGCAAGACCATCTGAATCCAAAGAAAAACAAACTGGTGGAGGGCCATAAATTTCTATGTTGTGTCCAACACGATAATCAAACTTTGGCAGAATATGTAACGATTCTTCGTAAATACGCAGCTACATGCGATTTCAATTGTTCATGCAAAGGATCAATAGCGGAAATTTTCCTGGCATCTCAGTATGTTAGGGGTATCAAAGAAAACTCGATCAGAGAACAATTACTGATGACCCCGGATTTAACTTTTTCCCAAATGGTAGAACAATCTTTAGCTCTGGAAGCTTCAAAAATTGATTCAAGACATATATCTAATCAAGTCCAGGTTACGAATTCAGATGAAATTAATTATGTTTCTAAACGCAACAGCAATCAAAAATATGGACCTGACTTTGCTTCAACAAATAAAAATTCAAGGAGGCGTGTCAAACGAAAAATTAATTTCAAAGACTTAGGTATTGAGGATTTATGTTTCCGCTGTGGAGGAAACAATCATAAGGCTGTCAACTGTCGTGTGAACTACAGAAATCTCAAATGTTCATTGTGTAGCCAGACTGGTCACGTACAGAAAGTCTGTATTGAAACTCTAATACAGAGAGATAAAATAAAATATATTGATGAGGATCAACCTGCTGGAACCTATGATACTGATGATTCAAACAACATTGACGATTATTATCAATTGAACGAAGTTGGAATTATTGATATCAATGCTTCAAAATGTCAATCTTACTCTCAAAAGTACTTAATTGATGTATTAATAGAGGGGAAGAAGCAAAGATTTGAAGTTGATTCAGGAGCAGGACTTGCGTTATTACCTGAGAAAGATTTTGAAAAACTTAATTTAAAAGTGGAACTGATACCAACTTCTATTCGTTTTCGATCTTATACATCTGGTATTTTTCAACCCCTGGGTAAGGCTGAGGTTCAAGTTACGTGTAATAATCGAACATCAAAAGAAGAATTATACATTGTCCAAAATAGATTTTCACCCCTATTAGGACGTGCATGGATTCGTAAGTTTGGAATCGAGCTTAGTCATATAGATGGTCAACGGTTTGACTTCCAAGAAACATTTTCAATGAAGGAAGAAAATGCCACCAAAGAAATCAAAAACAGTTACTCAGACGTATTCAAACCAGAAATATGATGCATTCCTAATATAACCTGTTCTCTCCAGTTAAGAGAAAATGCAAAACCTGTATTCATAAAAGAGCGCTCTGTTCTATTTGCTCTTCGGGTAAAGGTCGAAAAGGAACTTGATGATCTCGAGGAAGCAGGTATAATTACAAGAGTTGATTACAGTGATTAGGGCTCACCATAAGTAATCATACCCAAGCCTGATGGTAACGTAAGACTATGTGTTGACTACAAAAACACAGTAAATCCTCAGTTGCAAGATGCAAACTACCCGATACCAAAAATCGAAGAAGTCCTCAATGAGTTTCAAAATGCTGAATATTTTTGCACTATTGACTTGTATAAAGCATACTGACATGTTAAAGTCGATGATGAAAGCGCCATGATACAAACAATATATACGCATCGAGGGACATACAAAAAGAACCGTTTATCTTTTGGTATAAAAACAGCTCCATCAGACTTTCATCGGATCTTAGCTCAAGCATTAGCAGGCCTCAAAGGATTCACTAGATACTTCGATGACCTAACAGTGTATGGTAATACATTTGAAGGCTGTTACAGAAACCTAGTTATTCTTCTTAATCGATTGCGAGAACTCAATATTCATGTAAACAGAAGTAAATGTCAATTTTTCAAGAAAGAAGTCAACTATCTAGGATATGTTGTGAAAAAGAATGCTATTTTAAAAAGCCCAAAGAAAGTTCAAGCCATCCTCGAATTGCCCCAACCAAAAGACAGAGAAGGATTGCGTCGCTTTTTAGGTATGGTTACACACTATTCAAAATTCATTCCAAACATATCATCTGTTACATACCCACTCAGAGAACTACTTAGGAAGAATAAACATTTCTTATGGTCCCCTAAATGCGAGTCTGCTTTTGTACAACTCAAAAATGAAATTGCAAGAGATCGTATCCTAATGCCCTTTAATCCAATTTTACCAATCACAGTAACATGTGATGCTAGTCCTACAGGGATAGCAGGAGTTCTTTCACATGTTACGGAGGGTACTGAGCGTCCTGTTGCCTTTGTATCAAGGTCAGTTTCACAGGCTGAGCAAAACTACTGTCAACTAGACAGGGAAGCACTCGCAACTGTATTTACAGTAGGAAAATTTTTCAACTATTTGTATGGTAGGTCCTTCACACTTAACAGTGATAACAAGCCATTGACAAAGAATTTTCAAACATGATGCTAAACTTCCACAAATGACAAGTGCTAGACTTCTGAGATATGCCGTCTTCCTTCAAGGATTTGACTACAAAATACAACATTGAAGAGCCGAAGAACTTTGCCATGTTGACCGTCTTTCTAGGTCAGCTACACAAGCCAAAACTTGGAGCAATGACATGACTATTGAATGAGCAGTTCGTGACCTGAATAACCAATCAATTAATCAAATCTCCAATTCCAGACTTACGCATGAAAATCTCATTCAAGAAACATCCAAAGATACAGAACTTAGCAGTTTATTAACGAGTTTGAAAGAAGGGAAAATGTGGGATCCCGAATTGACAATTCATAATGACATAATCTTTAAGGGCAACCGAATTATCATCCCGAGAAACTTACAATCAGTGGTACTTCAAGAACTGCATAGGACACATGTTGGAATAGTTAAAATGAAACAGTTAGCCAGACAATACTGTTGGTGGAAAACAGTTGACAAAGACATTGAATCAATTGTGAAATCCTGTCCAGACTGGGCAAAGGTTAAGAATGATCCTGCAAAAGCGCCAACTCATCACTGGGATGAACCTAGTTCAAATTTTCAACGTGTTCATATTGACATGCCGGACCAGTTGAAGGGTTTTATTGTTTAGTGCTGATCAATACCAAGTCAAAATAGCCTGAAGTTCGGATTTCTAATTCCGCACCATAATCCGAATCAACAATAACACTATTGACAGATATTTTCATGGATTTCCTGAAGTACTTGTCTCCGACAATGCAACAATTTTTACCAGTAGTGTATTTAAAGCATACTGTGAAGAAAACGGGATTGTACAAAAAGTTTATTGCTCCTGGACACCCCTCAACTAATGGTTTAGCAGAGCGATACATTCAAACTTTGAAAAACAAATTAACATCAATGCAATCATCAGGACAATCATTTAAAGCAAGAGTACAAGAAATAATATTCAGGTACAGAGCTACCCCACTACACAACAACAAATCTCCAGCAGAACAATATTTAAGAAGGAAATTAAGAATTCAACTTGACGCTTTGATCCCACCTATACATCAGCAATCACAGAAACCCTGTTTAAAAGTTCGAAATTTAAGTGTGGGAGAGAGGGTGCAAGTCAGGTGGTACACCCCAAATGCCAAGCTGTGGAAACTTGGAGTGATACAAGAAAAGCTTGGAAAATTACATTACACTGATAAACTGGATAAACTTTATTTTATTTCATAAAATAAAGAGGCATATTGACCAACTTGTCCACAGTGATGTCCCTACAATACAGCATTCAAGTATCACAATACCCAAAATTGACGAGAGAAAAAAAAACAACTAGGAGATTAAACGAAGAAGGGGAGATTGTACAATTGCAGAAGAACTATCAACCTGTCACTGATTCAAACATTTCAAGACAACAGATTACAGACAACCAACCAGCCATTAATCTTAACAACTCTCAGCCAACAACTGAGCCGGTCCCTGTAACCAACAACTCAAGTCAAGCAATAACTGAGCCAGTTATAAGAAAGTCGTCAAGGGTAATAAAACGACCTACACGGTTGAAGGATTACATCCAGTGAATTTAAAGAATCAACGATGAATCCTATTAAGTGTGGGAGATTGTAGTATTGTGTTATAACATATGACTGTCAAATTATTGTTTTCATGTAACACATATGATTTTGTTTACATTATTCTAGGTTTTCAATAAAATGGAGTTATCCACTTTTTCAATTTGTAATATTATCTATTTTTATTCTAGTAAAAACACAACACTTATATTTCCACTTTCAATCTTTAATTGTATTCTTTTATCGTTATTTATATGATTTTGATTGCCAGGCGATATTCCAACGACCGACAGGGAATCCATTTTGTGATAAAAAGCATGTTATGAGCAAAAAAATCTGTGTAGTTCCACTAACTGTGCTAACTTTGATGGACAAAATCAGGGCTGCCAACTCAAATATTTTCAAAACTTAACATACCATAGTATAGCTCGTGTCATCTAGGACCTTTTATACAAAATATCTCCGATTTTTTGAATTTTGTCGCTTAGAACATTTTCCAAGAGACCCCAGCAATTTATTTAAATTTAGGTGGTTGAAAAATATGGAGTGTAAAAGATGCCAGGATGCATGATTGGAAATCACTGACTGAAAACTCAACAACAGGGAAGAAGTGGTTTTACCAGATAAGTGAGCGAACCACACCCCGGCTTTATACTTTAAGTGACCGACTGACCGATAGATTGTTTTTGTAAAACAGGAAATACAAAATTGAAATTTCTAGCAATTCAAGGCAACATGTTTGATTTTACAAATTTATATCTGATTTAAATATTATTATTATTATTATTATTATTATTATTATTATTATTATCACCCTATTATTATCGAGCTCGTGGGAGTCCGACACTACTGAGGGGACAATGAGCCCCTCAGTGTGCGTAAATGCATTCCACCTCCTACCTAAAAAAAATCACCCTATTTCTTAATTTTTGGGGGAAAATTTTCCATTTCATTTTCATGTCTATTCCAGAAAGCAATCATTAATTCAATGACGTAAATGGATTGAATTCCAATTTAAAGCATAGAGTACATGTTTTCCTGACAGCCCAAAGAGTAATTTCTGAGTACTTTAGTATAGATAGATATATATTATGTATGTGTTTATTATGTATGTGTATGTACCTGCACTTGTGTTTTTAGCAGAAATAATAAAGTCAATGATTGGATCACCTGCCACCACATAAGAGCAACCTTTATAATTAATTTCTTATTGTTTGTTTTTTTTTCTTTGGCTACTTCACGTGTCCAAATTGTGTCCAAAGCTGTGTCACTTGGCTGAGCTATTGTATGGAAAATTCTTTGATAATAAATGGTTTCAATGGTTTCAATGACTTTTAAAACATTTTATAAATTTAAGTGCTCCTGCCAAAAACTAATTCTAATCTTTGAATCATTTTTATGAATTCAAAATCATGTACACCATAACATGGAGGAAAATACCCAAAAACTATTCCAATAGGGATTAGAAAAGATCACGAATCCTTGATGACTTATCAAGAAGTGAAAAGAAAACCAACGACCATAAACAATTAATTATATAGCAAAGCCAACAAAAAGTCAACAGAGATTGAAATTAACACGTGATGAGTGGGTGTTGATACGAGATAATTAATATTTAGTTTGCGGTGAATAGCCGACAGGAAACTGCACGGAACAAATGATATTTGTGACTGAGACCACACACGCATCTCGTTGAGCATGGTAAGTATCTTGGGTAGGCATTAAAGGTTGTAGCTAATGATCTGTGTTTATCAAACTATCCAGTAAGCTACGTCTAAACAACTTTATATCTCGTAAAATTATCTTTAAACCCTTATAAAAATAATATAAATTTATTCAATTTCTATTTATTTAAATATGTTGAACTAACTAATCATAAATTTTTGATTATCTATCACTATTTTTTTGAGTTTATTTATTATTTTTGAGTTTGGTATTAAGTTTAAGTCGGATTTTTAGACCGTAGCCTTTAAGAAAGAAGGAAAAAAATCAAAAACTCTTTTTGCAAACCGCAAAAAAGTTCATATTACCTTAGGCTTAGGTAATATCATAGCAATTTTTATTTACTCTGCGTTGCTCACAGGCTGAGAAAAAGGATTACAAAAATAATGCTTGCTTATTATTTTATAGATAGTGGATATGCTCTACTCAGCAGCTGTTAAGTAACAAGTAATTGTAAAAAAAACAAATTTTACAGATGTTCAATTCTTTTCTTTGTATTTGTACCCTTAGGATGCCAAGAGCAGTCGGTAAAAAGCTACTGTACCTCTCTCTTTCAATCTTGCCGAGATTTAGTCTCAAGACAACCAGTAAAGGCAGCCCCTCTCTTTACCGAAAATTTTGAGTGTACATTTTTTACACGTAACCTAACCTAACTTAAACCAGCTTGCTCTTCCTCTTTCACCACTATTAGGCCGGAGCCTTCTCTTGGTAAAGTAGAATAATTAAAATTATTAGAAACAATTACCAAGGCACTTGTAACTTTGTTTAGTGAGTTTAGTTGTTCATTTTATAAACATAAAGAGTGTGTGATTTGCTTTTATAAAATACTCATGTTACCAAAATCCGTTTACATTAATATTAAGGGCGTTTTCATTTTAAAAACGGATAGCAGCTTTGTTTTACTTTCAACACTCCAATCTGTGGTTTACTTGTAGAACTACGGTATTTCAAAACATGGCCATATGTTAAAAGTTGTAAACGTCGTGAACTGAGCTTGGTTGAATGTCGATGGATAGCGCCACTGTTTTGAAAAGTCAGCCCTTCGCTGTACTTAAGTGACACCTTTTTTTTATACCTAATTCAGAAGTTCTGAGTATAAATTATATTGGCTCTACCCTCTAGCCAATAGTTTAAAGACAGTATCTAGTGTGGTATCATTGCAGCCAAAGAAGATTTTCTTTAATTATAAGATGGGGATTGTTATCATTAAACACACAGGACCAGTAAGTTATTTTAAGTTATGACTATTTCTATTTACAGTTTTATCACTGATGTTTTAAACACGTAGTTAAGGCAGGCACCTGAAAAACATCGCATTTAGAGTTCTCCTTATCAGAATCGTTAAGGAGGTAGGTTTGTTTTTTTTTGTAATTTTATCGATATTGGTAAGTAGCATAAATTATTACGTTCAATATCTCATACAGATACAACTTATGATCAATTTAAACTACACATTCTGGTTTTATTTATGGCGGGTTTAAAATTATATTAGTGTCAGCCACTGGTACATAAAAGGTGTGATTCTAATTGTATGGTTCTAACAAGGTGTGATTCAGACTCAAAAGTTATGGGGATTCAAGTGTTAAAAATGTAAATTTTTCAAATTCAACCAAAATGATAATAATAAATCAAAATATACTTATAACCTTTGGATTCAAGGAAAAATATCGGAGTTGGAGGAAGACAACTCCCTTTTAATAGAGTAAATTGCACATTTTAAAGTGGACCAGGCAAATTCATATCTGGGCTAGGCCTACTGGGGAAACCACTATAAAAAAACGCATCATGCTCATACCTCATGGGTGGTTTTTGAGATTCAATTAATGGATCAATTGGATCCAAGGTTGGTAATGGGTTTTTTGGATCAATTTGGTTGTTTCAATTGATTTAATATTCTTGCGGTTTGTACCTCAAGAAATGCTACGTTAGGTTTATTCATACCTTTTTACTATGTCGACAAAGAAACATTAGTTTTCTGCTCCCTTCTTTTTGATCAATAGTACCCTTCGCCGATACCAGCCCAGAAAACCTTCCACGCTAGGCCCGAAGATTTTCCGGACTACAATAACAGGAAACGGAAGTAAACAACCAGTTAATCGTGTTAATGAATTACGTTTAAGTTTAAAATAATTTTCCATAACTTGTTTTTCAAGTTGCAGATTTTAAAAACCACAGTTATATTTAATAAAGGGATGTCTAATCTACTATATACAGTATATGTCAAATATTACTCACCTACGATTTCACAGCCCAAACTACTTGACCTAGAATCTTGAAATTTTGCATGAAGGTTCCTTTTAGGGCGTAGGCATCCGCAAAGAAAGGATATTTCAAAATTCAAAGTTTTAAGGAGTTTTCAGCAAGGTCAAAGTTTTAAAATTTTCCCATTTAACAATGTGATGAGCGATTTTTTGTTTACAATTTTTAATGTTCATTAAATCAGTCAGCTGGTACCGTTTACAACGTAGTTTACAAACTATATCAATACACTTCAGCACAGTATTTTTTAGTTTTTTTACTCACTTGAGCCAATTTATTTTTGGATTTAGTACTTATGGAGAATATTTTAGCTTTGCTATTTGATAACTTATATTTGTGTTACTATTTTGGATTTGGATTTGTGACTATACAAGGAGTCCATATACAAATCATATGTCACATGTTTCACATCTACTTATACAGTATGTTCATTTTTTTGTGCACATCATTAGGATCTCGTAAACTATAAGAGATACAAGAAAGGTTAAATTAGCAAAGTAATGCGTAATAAAAAGACAAATAAAATGGTGGTGAGCAATTTAAAATATTCGACCAAACTCGTTCGCTACGCTCAAAAAACCATTTTGGCCCCAAAACTAAAATTGCCCATAACTCCCTTATTTTTTAAGGTACAAGACTGTAAGTGGGGTCAAATTTACACGAAATTTTACGTAGAATCTAAATATCTAGTCAAAAATGTGATACCATTTATGGTTTTCTGAGAATAATGTTCATGTCCAGAATTTTAAATGCCAACATGTAAAATTTTATTTTTCATTGGAAAGATATTTTTCTCCTGATTACAAAAATACCATACGTGTGATATTTTCCTCTTCAAATGTGTTTTTAATTAGAGAAAATTTTTTTTGTAAATTAAAATGGGTTATAATGCACTGGATTTATCATAAAAATGATTACTATGAAAACAGCTGATTTTTAGTAAACAGCTGATTGACTCGGAACAGCTGATTGGCAGCAATATGCTATTTTAAGGACAAATAAACATCTTCATTTAAAACAACTTATTTATTTGTAAATTATCTTTTTACTGTTAATCAGCTGTTTCTAGTCAATCAGCTGTTAAATATTTATCAGCTGTTCCCCTTTTCCTTATTTTTGTTATGAATCCAATTCATCATAGCCCATCATCATGTACAATAATGAATTAACTTCAACATACCATTAATTTAAAATATTTAATAGATTTTAACGTATTAAATTCATAATAACAGAAGAGAAAGGGAACAGCTGATGAATAGATAACAGCTGGTTGACTAGAAACAGCTGATTAACAGTAAAAGGATAGTTTATAAATAAATCAGGAATTTTTAAGGAAATTGATAGGAAAGCAGGCTTACCTTTAAATAAGTCCATAGAACACATAAAGTTCACAAAAAGTTTGGAAATTTTCGTGGCCACTGACCACTTTATCAACCACTAGAGAAATGGCAGTTGCAATTTGAAATTTTGAGTCTATTCACACTTGATCAGGGTTGCCAACACATGTTATGAAACTGATATTGTACTGATGCATGTATATACAAAAATGTTCACTACTTATGAATAATTCACTAACTTTTCTTAATGTATAAAAACATATGTACACACATATATACACTAAGCCTGCTAGGTGAGGGATGGGGACTATCTTGAGTTGAGGTTTGGTGGGTTTCTGGAGTGGGTGAACCATTGGTAACTTAATTCCCATCTTCTCAGTTCTGAGGGGTTGCAGGTTGGAGGTAATTGTTTTATTATTTTGGAAGTGAAGCAACTGTTGAGATCGGATTTGGAGTGCGAAGAAGCATGATGGACTACTGGTTTGTCTTTATAGTTATTTTTTACGTCTTGTCGATGGCCGTTCATTCTAGTACGGAACTGGTTCTTAGTTAGGCCTATATATTGGGCTGGGCATTCTTTACATTGTAGTTGATATATTACATTGCTGGTGCTGCAGGTGTTATGGCCTTGAATTTTGAAGACTTCATTTGTGGAGTTACTAGAAAAACTTGTGGTGGGGGGGTTGATGGGACATGTTTTGCATCTAGGTGTGTTGCAGGGGAAAGAGCCGTTCGGGGGTTTGTCTTTGGTTGTTGTCATCGGATCTGGTAACTTAGGATGAACTAGAATCTTTTTTATGTTGGGTGGTTGGCGAAATGTGGTGGTTGGGGGGGTTTTCAGGAAATCTTTTGTGTGTGGAGAAGCTTGAAGAATTTTGAACCCGTCCTTTAGAATAGAATTGAGGGATTGTAGGCCATGGTGGTATTCAGTGACTAGGTTTAGGTTTTGAGATGGCTTCGGTTTCTTTGGTGGGGGGTTGTTTGATTGGGCTAATCTGATTTGGTTTTCGACCAAGTTCTTTGGATAGCCTCTGTCGATGAAAGCATTAGAGATTTTTGAGTTGAATTCGGTGAGTTCTTCTTCTGTTGAACAGATCCGTTTGGCTCGGATGGCTTGGCTGTACGGAATAGATCTTTTGGTATTGGCTGGGTGGCAACCATCAAAATGTAAGTACTGCAGGTTGTTAGTGGGTTTGATGTGGATTCCTGTGGTAATCAGACCATTTTCTAATTTGACTTGTACATCTAAAAATGTTATTTCTGAAGGTGAGGTGTTGTTGGTAAACTGTAGGATGCTGAAATTTTCTAGATTCTTGAGGAAGTTGTTGAGAGATTCAGTTCCAGATGTCCAGATTAGAAAAATGTCATCTATAAAGCGGAACCAGCACTCAGGTTGTGTATCTTGTTGTCCGAGAAAGGCTTGTTCGAGGCGACCCATGTACAGATTGGCATATGATGGTGCCATTCTTGTTCCCATCGCTGTACCTTTAGTTTGGATATAGTTTTTACCCTCAAATTGAAAATTGTTTTTCTCCAGAATGAATTTGGCCAGGTTAATTAGAAAAGAAGTGGACGGAAGTGAGTTTTTCGGTCGTTGATCAAGAAAGTGTTCCAAAGCTGCTAGGCCATGTGCGTGGGGAATACTGGTGTACAGTGAGGTTACATCCACAGTTACTAGAATGGCATTAGGTGGCAAAGGTGTGGGAATCGCTTGAAGTCGTTCTAGGAAGTGATTGGTATCTTTTACATGGGAGGGTAGTTCTTTCACTATAGGTTGAAGATGAGAATCAAGAAAGGCAGAAATTCTTTCGGTTATTGAGTTGCAGCTGGCAACAATCGGTCTGCCTGGAGGGGGTAAAACGTTTTTGTGGACTTTAGGCAGTATGTAGAATTGGGGTGTGTTTGGTTCTTTATTGATTAGTAGGTCGTGATTGATTAGTAGGTAGAGCCGTACAGCCAAGCCATCCGAGCCAAACGGATCTGTTCAACAGAAGAAGAACTCACCGAATTCAACTCAAAAATCTCTAATGCTTTCATCGACAGAGGCTATCCAAAGAACTTGGTCGAAAACCAAATCAGATTAGCCCAATCAAACAACCCCCCACCAAAGAAACCGAAGCCATCTCAAAACCTAAACCTAGTCACTGAATACCACCATGGCCTACAATCCCTCAATTCTATTCTAAAGGACGGGTTCAAAATTCTTCAAGCTTCTCCACACACAAAAGATTTCCTGAAAACCCCCCCAACCACCACATTTCGCCAACCACCCAACATAAAAAAGATTCTAGTTCATCCTAAGTTACCAGATCCGATGACAACAACCAAAGACAAACCCCCGAACGGCTCTTTCCCCTGCAACACACCTAGATGCAAAACATGTCCCATCAACCCCCCCACCACAAGTTTTTCTAGTAACTCCACAAATGAAGTCTTCAAAATTCAAGGCCATAACACCTGCAGCACCAGCAATGTAATATATCAACTACAATGTAAAGAATGCCCAGCCCAATATATAGGCCTAACTAAGAACCAGTTCCGTACTAGAATGAACGGCCATCGACAAGACGTAAAAAATAACTATAAAGACAAACCAGTAGTCCATCATGCTTCTTCGCACTCCAAATCCGATTTCAACAGTTGCTTCACTTCCAAAATAATAAAACAATTACCTCCAACCTGCAACCCCTCAGAACTGAGAAGATGGGAATTAAGTTACCAATGGTTCACCCACTCCAGAAACCCACCAAACCTCAACTTAAGATAGTCCCCATCCCTCACCTAGCAGGCTTAGTGTATATATGTGTGTACATATGTTTTTATACATTAAGAAAAGTTAGTGAATTATTCATAAGTAGTGAACATTTTTGTATATACATGCATCAGTACAATATCAGTTTCATAACATGTGTTGGCAACCCTGATCAAGTGTGAATAGAATCAAAATTTCAAATTGCAACTGCCATTTCTCTAGTGGTTGATAAAGTGGTCAGTGGCCACGAAAATTTCCAAACTTTTTGTGAACTTTATGTGTTCTATGGACTTATTTAAAGGTAAGCCTGCTTTCCTATCAATTTCCTTAAAAATTCCTGGCAAATGCCCTATCCTTTAATCAATAACCTTATAAATAAATCAGTTGTTTTAAATGAAGATGTTTATTTGTCCGTAAAATAGTATATTGCTGCCAATCAGCTGTTCCGAGTCAATCAGCTGTTTACTAAAAATCAGCTGTTTTCATAGTAATCATTTTTATGATAAATCCAGTGCATTATAACCCATTTAAATTTACAAAAAAAATTTTCTTTGATTAAAAACACATTTGAAGAGAAAGTATCACATGTGATCAAAAATATCTTTCCAATGAAAAATGAAATTTTACATGTTACCATTTAAAATTCTGAACTTGAGCATTATTCTCAGAAAACCATAAATGGTATCACATTTTTGACTAGATATTTAGATTCTACGTAAAATTTTGTGTAAATTTGACCCCACTTACAGTCTTGTACCTTAAAAAATAAGGGAGTTATGGGCAATTTTAGTTTTGGGGCCAAAATGGTTTTTTGAGCGTAGCGAACGAGTTTGGTCGAATATTTTAAATTGCTCACCACCATTTTATTTGTCTTTTTATTACGCATTACTTTGCTAATTTAACCTTTCTTGTATCTCTTATAGTTTACGAGATCCCAATGGTGTGCACAAAAAAATGAACATACTGTATATATAAATATATATATATATATATATATATATATATATATATAAATATATATATATATATATATATATAAATATATATATATATATATATATATATATATATGAAGATATATAGGTTTATATATTTGTATAAACATTCAAACGAATGGTGTTTTTTGCTTGTGGGGGCCCCAGAAAAAAACATTATCATGGTCTCGGGCTTAGGTCTTACCATGATACCTACGGTAATAGCTTCTTCCTTATAGGGGAAATTCGCTAAAACAGCAAATCTTTCATGAATTGATACTATCAAATTGAAAAATATCAACCAAATAGTACACTTAGCTAAATGTTATTGCAAAGCATTGTTCATGAAAGATGGTTAATAACTGGGAAAGTAAGCCTTCATGGGCAGATCGCGAAGGCTTAGCCAATATTAAATCAGCATAGGTTGATTTATAATAAAACTAACAGTTGCCGTGGCTTTGCTCACGATAACAACTATAACTCTCGCTGCCTAAAGAAGATGGTGCCACATTCTGAGTTTACGATTAAACTACTGATTACAAAGAAAAACCAGATAATGCAAGCAATATTAAATTTTGAAGCCAAACACGATCATACGTTAAAAATTATCACATTCTGACAGAGAATCTTTTTGTACATAAGAAATTTAAAATACATTTTTATTCTCTCTTTTGCACTCCTAACTTTTAATGTTTTAAAATAAAACCCTTTTTTTAGTCCCTAAACCGTATTTTAGCTCGGCAGAGGCAAAAATCCACCATTTTAGGGATACATATCTTTAGCGTGAAATCACAATTCTGGCTAAATCTGAAGTGGCGAGAGCCAAACTAATTTCGCGAGTGCTCAATTTTTGGTATAAAAACATCCATTAGTATGATCAGTCTCCTTTTATTTTTAAATTCAATGATCAAACAGACAAGGTACAAATACTAATGATGACTTAAATTTAACAAACTAAACTAAATTTAACTTTCATATAGTACATATCACCTAAAAAATCAACAAAACAACCATAAAACTATTATGAAAGGAACAAAATTATAAATCAGCTGTCAAAACGTGTCTGTATGTGAAGTTTGAACCATCTGATTGATTGAATCAGGACAAAAACCCTTACAATTTCAAATTAAAAAAAAAAAATTGTTCTTACAGCGGATGCTTACGCCATAAAAGCAACATCAATGCAAAGTTGCAAGGTTCTAAAGTCAAGTAGTTAGATCTGAATGATGATGGTGTTTGATAAATTGAAGATAAACTTTCTTGAACCATTTTAGGAATCCACAAAGTCCACAGATCTGATGCGACGGGAGTATTTCTATTGCTGCCCCCCCCCCCCCCCCCAGGAGGTATTTCTTTTTGACCTCCCTATCTATTCATGAGAACAGATTCATCAATTTATGTTCTGCCATAAGGATAATATGGGATTTTTGAGAGGGTCCGTGACAGAGTCCGAGGGTCAGATTAGGACGAAAACTATTTAGTTGTCCTATTTTATGCTTAAAGACACAGTGTAACAAATTTCAGCCTTCTGGGTTATTGGGAAGTTGGAGAATTAGTGATGAGTGAGAGAGTGAGAGAGTGAGAGAGTGAGTGAGTGAGTGAGTGAGTGAGTGAGTGAGTGAGTGAGTGAGTGAGTGAGTGAGTGATTGAGTGAGTGAGTGAGTGAATGAGTGAGTGAGTGAGTGAGTGAGTGAGTGAGTGAATCAGTGAGGGCTTGGCCTTTTATAGGTATAGATAAACCTTCAACAAAAAATATGTTATTTGTAATTCCTGGAACGTAGTAGTGAGTGATGTTTGTTTATATAAAAAAAACTATCCTAGAATTAATACAACTATGAAGGGGGAGATTCAGTCAGGTCCGCAAGTAGGTGCAAGTAAAGTCAGGTCCGCCTGTACTGGGGAGAAGTTCAGAATCTATTGTACCCAGTTCAATGAGCCAATCAGTTGCATGCTTTTTAAATCATTTCACAGAAGGAGAATCAAACAGGATAAGTTCCCGTTCAAAACTGATGAAATTTCAGAGGTATTGGAGGTAGAGTAAGAATTAGTTGAGTGACTGGCAGTTATTCCTACATTTTTTGAATAGGTAGATTGTGTTATGAGTAGTGCAGGTTGGTGACCAGAAAAGGGCCATGCCTACAGTCTTGGTGGGTACTTTGCCGAGGCCACTGCTCATCTAGGATCGCCGGTGTTTTGGAGGCGGTCGAGCGCATATACTTTACATCCTTGACCTCTTCATCTTTGACCGACACATATCGATGTTGATTATAGTTGCTTGATTATTGATGTTGTTGCTCTGGTGATGGGTCGGTCTGACCTCATCGAAGTACGTTTGGGGGGAGGGGAGTCAATGCCCAATCTTGGGGACTAAATCAGTCATTTCATGATGTACGGCAACAAAAGCATCACACTTGTCTCAAAAGGTGCCAGAATCTTCCCGGGTACACTAACCCCAACCACTGGTCAATTTTTTTTTTAACTTTTACTACTTACTAATTAATTGAAAAAAACAAATTTTTGAGTCATGTTTTCCCTTAAAATTGTGTTCAAATGAGAAAAATATTTAAAAAAATCTTTAAAAAACTCGGTTACCTTAGGAATTATGTCAGGTAGTGCCAGAAAAAGAGAGTTAGCTAAGTTAGTCAAACATACTAATAAACCCGCCTTTGTACTACAAGGGCTGTCCAGAAAGTAACAGAAGTTTTGTCTTTACATCTAACCCAGTCGTCTCATCTCCATGACTGATAGTGCGGCCTAAACCTTCACTCCTGGTCCAAATCTGAGCCAAGTCTCGTTACCAACCGATCAAGCATTTCATGTTCGTCTGAAAATGTCTCACTTGAGGCGGCAAAGTTCTGCTGCTGTTGCGTGGGGCGGGCGCCGCGTCGGCATGGAACAGCAACACTCTTGCCTACGATTGGATTTATCCATGTCACATGTTTCGAAGGGCACATCAAGCCAACGTAGGACCTCGCAATAGACTCAGGATTACTTTTTTTCTCTTCTAGGCTTAAATTCAACATGGAATAAACTTTTTAGGCCGCAAAACACTATCAAAATCACATTACTCACATCGGCGGGATTTTAAATTGACACCGCCATTTTGGAAAGCTGTAAAAAGGAAGTGGATGGTTGGTCAGTAACAAGACTTAGCTCAGATTTGGACCAGGAGTGGAGGTTTAGGTTGCACTATCAATCACGGTGATGGGACGACTGGGCTTGATGTAGAGACAAAACGTCTGTTACTTTCTGGACAGTTCTTGTATATTTTAAAAATGAATGAATGAATAAAATGAATAAATAAATGAATAGATGATTTATTTCCACAATAAACATAAGTAAACATGGTACAAGAATGGTTGGAAATAAAACTGACCACTTAAACCAGTTGTGTGGTCAGGAAAAGAAAAATAATTTATAAGCCTAATTAATTATTTCAGTCTAGCTCAATATGTTAAGTCGCTCTCTATGATGCCTGCTCTGTATTACTTAGTGAGTGATTAAAACAATATTACTTACAATCAAAAAGGTAAATCACATAACAATCTAGGTTACTACCTGTGCAACTTACTGAACATATTGCAAAACAAAATATATTTACCTTAAGGATAGAAGAAAAAATATAATCAAAAGATACCAGGACAAAATCAAAGACTTGAAATTAAATTTTTTTGAAGTATTTTCAATATTTTTAAGGTTGAAGAAAATTTATAGAGTAGGTAATAGAGAGGCCATCTGATAATATATCATCATACACACAAACATACACGCACACACGTACACCAGAAGGACCCTCGACCCCGGATAGTCTGCTAAAAGGCAAGTACCACTGGAGTCAACGCTACCTCGCAACCATGACCATCAGGCGGCTGTTAGCCCCTAATATTCATAGGGGCCGTCAAAGCTCTGACCCTGTATGGCCAAGCAGCGAGAAGTCCTACCAAACAGGAATCCTAATGGATTCATCCTAACATTCATACAGCATTTAAACCATTATGCTAATACCAAAAGCAAATAACTTACGTCATTTTGTTCCAAAAGCCATCTAAATAGTTTTTTGCAGAAGAGTTAACTATTCTTAACTACCCTAATATTTTCTTAGATTTTGGTTATTACAATACCCCCGTTGCAGCAGACCTGCATACTCAGCGAATTTCAAATGCAAAACAACATATTTCAATCCAACATAGCGAGATTTGACACGTTTTGGTAAGCTCCATAAGAATAACATGAGGAATGAGTATGCAGGTTTGCTGCTGTAGGTATATTAAAACTGGGTGGTTTTAATTCAGTATTCAGTAGATCTGAACTAGAAGAAAATATTTTCCAAGTTTTATCAAGATATGTTGAGAAATAAGCGAGATATAGAATTTTATTTATTTCCCATAAGGTTAACATTGGGACAACGTACTGTGTTTACCACTTTCAATATCTCGGTAACCAATGGACATAGAGCAGTGATTGAAGATACTAAATTGTTTGTTTTTTTGAGCTGAATTCAATGGTGCCAACAAAAATTCTATAAATTTTATTTTCCTATGAAAAAACTCAAAAAACCCATTTTTGGGGGAGTTTATCCCCCTTTACCCCCCCTTCCGGTTGACTGATCGGGCTAGTTTACAAACTTGTCCGAGGGATTATGACTTTAAATGTCTGTACCAAATTTCATTAAGATCGGACCATTTTTACGGCTGCTATCGTGCTTACAGACACATATACAGGGTGTCCAACTTAAGTGTGCCACCATTGGTATTTCAGAAACAATTGGATTTAGAGAAAACTTTAAATGGGGGACTTCACCTACTTTTTTAAGACATTTAAAAAAATGAATTCCATTTTCTCCTAAATGGCCGCCATTTTCCAATATGACGGACAACTTTAATTTTTCTTATGGAACACCCTATATTTTATGGCATATTTGGATTCTATGCTTAATTTTAAGAACTTTTTACTCTTTGTCATTTTTACCTAAACCCAATGGTTAAGGAGATATAAACAGTTAAAGGTTGATTTTTCCCCATTTGAAATGCATTGTGTCCATTTTAACTGTGCCATCCCATGCAATCCTTATGGAGTACAAAACTATTCAAAATTGTTCATTTCCATGAGTAGATTTCGACTAAAAACTATTTCTATGATTGAATTTAAACTAAAATCACATTTTAAAGCACTTTTGTTCTCTGGTATGTTTTAATTAATCCTACCGGTATCGATATACCAAGAACCGACAATAACGCTATGTATTTCTTATGGGGAAAAATCAAATTTTAACGGCTTATATCTCCTTAACCATTGGGTTTAGGAAAAAATGTCAAAGAGTAAAAAGTTCTTAAAATTAAACATAGAATCCACATATGACATAAAATACAGGGTGTTCCATAAGAAAAATCAAAGTTGTCCGCCATATTGGAAAATGGCCGCCATTTAAAAGAAAGTGGAATTCACATTTTTAAATGTCTTAAAAAAGTAGAAGAAGTACCCCATTTAAAGTTTTCTCTAAATGCAATAGCTTCTGAAATACCAATGGTGGCACACTTAAGTTGGACACCCTGTATATATAGATATAAATATGGAAAGAATTAACTGAGTTCCCTTGAAATTCATTTTATTTGCGACATGTTTCGACCTTAGGCCATTTTCAAGCAAGTTTTACCTAACCTCTTTATACAGTGTTTATATGTCACATGATTAAAATATAAACAAATTAAAATAAATATTATAGTTTTTCTTAAAATTAGTTTGTATAAAATATATGTATGTATAATAAAGTGTATAATTATTCTTTAATAGCTTATTTCTAAGGAAATTCGCTAAAATGAGCTTTTCAATAGTCTTGCTTTTTCAAATATCGGATTTTGTGATGGTATGTAGCTATTTAGTATATTTTGGGGCTCTTCTTTGTAGCCGGTACATATCGTCGGTAAAGAAACAATACCGCCTATCTGGCAAATTTTGGGAAATTGAGTTTTTGCTATCCTAGCAACCGCAGTGTTATTCTGCACGTAATGGCGGACGTAGTTCACTGAAAATCCGAGGGATAGCGTTGGTATAGGCAATGTTCTAATCTGACAATATTTGACTTTATTTGTGACAATTCCGCCCATCTACCAGATAGGCGGTAGATAGGCGGTATTGCCAAAACAGTTTTTCTTCTCTCCTGTAAAGTATTTCTTAATCAGAGTTGGGTTTATGGTATGATAGCAACCTCAGTGTTATTGTACACGTAATGACGGCTGTAGTTCACCGAGATCCCTAAGGATAGCGTTCGTAGACGCAATGTTTTCATTTGACTATATTTGACTTTATTTGTGACAATACCGCCCATCTACCAGATAGGCGGTAGATAGGCTGTATTGCCAAAACGGTTTTTCTTCTCTCCTGAAAAGTTTGGGTTTTGTCAGATAGGCTGTATTGTTTCTTCACTGACGATATGTAGAATGCCTCTCTAGAATTCATTAAATTTCCTTTATTTGAAAATTCGATGATTTCAAGGTTTTCTTTTTTATTTTTGTAGTTGTGGTTTGAGGTAAGTAAATGCTCAGCAAAATTAGATTTTTGCCTCGTTAGATTATTACTTTTTAGAGCTTGCAAGTGTTCGCGGAATCTTGATTTAAACGATCTTCCTGTTTGTCCCACATAGAAGCTTTTGCAGTCCGAGCATTTTAATTTGTATATACCTGTTTGATCATATTTATCTTCTTGGTTGCTTTTCATAGTTGATTTCTTATTAATTAGATCAAAGGCATTGTTATTTGTTTTATATGCAACTTCGTAGTTTATTGATTGAAATGTTTTCCTTAAGGCTTTATTTAGTCGTGTGTTAAAAGGCATACTTATATATTTCTTCTCAGTTTCTTCGTCTCTTTTTTGTTTCTGTTTCTTTTTTTTGTTCTCCTTATCATTTGATCAACGAATTTATTGCTATAACCATTTTTGGAAGCTAGATATTTTATGATATTCTTTTCCTTTTAATAATCTATTTGTTTCATTGGTATATTTAAAAGGCGGTTGATCATTGTTCTAAAACCAGCCATCTTGTATTTCCAAGGATGGTGAGAATGAGATGGTATCAAGAGGTCTGACTGTGTCGGTTTTCTGTATATTTTAAAGCTGTGTTTGTTAAATTCTTTTTTTATTGTTAAGTCTAAGTAATTGATTGATTCGTTTTGGATTTCTTTTGTGAATTTTATTTTTTCTGATAAGGAGTTTAAGTATGTTAAAAAATCTTCACTGTCCTCTAGATTTCCTTCAAAAAGGCATAATATATCATCTACATATCTTATCCAATATTTTATTTTCTGTTTAAATGGGTTTGTTTCATTATCAATTTTGTTTATTTCTAAATGATGAATGAAAATGTCAGCAAGTAGTCCAGATAAAGGTGATCCCATTGCAAGACCATGGGTTTGTTGATAAATTTCAGAATTGTATTGAAAATAGTTTTGTTTAATACGATTCTTTTTTAGTTTTATAATGTCATCAATTTCTTGCTTGGACAAAGATTTACCAGATTTCAAATCTTCTTTTAAGATATTTAGGGTTTCATTGGGTGGGATGTTTGTGTACATGTCCTTTATGTCAAAGGAAATGAAAATACAGTTGTCGGGTATATCTGTGTCTTTAATTTTGTTTACTAAATCAATATTGTTCATTACATTATAGTTTTTATTCCAATTTAAGTTATTTTTTATCCTATACTCTTATATGAGCAATGTTATCTTGTATGCTTGTATGCTTGTATGCTTGCTTGCTTGCTTGCACAATTATCTCTAAAACAGCTCCGAGGATTTCCTTCAAAGTCTGGAAATAAGTAATTTATGACTAAAAAACGTCTTTTATGCAGATTACTTGGCCAGAGAAAATCTAATAACGTAATAAATCGAATTTTATTACGTTTCTTCGTCTCTATATAGATATATAGAGACGAAGAAATTTTTGTTTGTTCATTCAACTACTTTTTCCATAATAAATTAATTACGGTCTTAACTTTTTCTTAACGCAACTCAACAGCAGACGCACAGGCAGCTCCTGCCTATGTCTGCTGGTTCCTTTTAGGCCATCAATAGATAAATAAAGGCTACATAATGAAATGTTTTCAGTTAAAGCTGCCTGCATAAGAATATTTTTAGTTAATAAGTAACATTTCATTTAATTTGTACTGTGAAGTAGCTTAAGTTCTTTATGGAATAAACAATGTTTTTCATTCATTCATTCATATAGATATATATATATATATAAAAATTCGAACGAATGGTGTTTTCTGCTTCTGGTGGCCCCAAAACGAAAAGTTATCATGGTCTCGGGCTTAGGTCTTACCATGAGACCTACGGTAATAGCTTCTTCCCTATAGGGGAAATTCGCTAAATTTACAGAAGAATTTTCAGATCTGTTTGTAAAAGAGAAAAAATTAACAAATTGTTTTTATTGAAAATGGTGATGGTAGAAGTATAGCTCAGAGGTCAGAGGTCGAAACAAGACTAGGTATTAAAAATAGTGTTAGATCATTTCCTGATCTTCATTACATGAATAGGGTGATTGATTGATGGTGGTCTAGAAATAGCCAATCATGGTACTAATTTTGTAGATACTCATAAAAATATAAATGTTTTAGGTAATGAAATTAACACAAATCAATTTTTAAGAAAGGTAAATGATCAAAATATCCCTAAGTTTAATTTAAAGTCTGTACCAGTTGAATAAGTTAAACAATAATAAATCTCTGTGCAACAAAAAAAAGGTTTAGGTTGAGATACCAATAGATTCATTTTCATAATCAGGGGATATTGTGTCTGAGCCACTCTGTCACATGGTCAATCAGCTTATAGAAAGTGGAGTTTTCCCCCATCAGTTAAAATTTGCAGGAATCAAAACAGTTTCAGAAAGGTAGTAAATATTGCTCTGAAAATTACTGATGTTATAACTTAATTTACAGAGATTTTAAAATATTTGTTTTATCAATTGAAAATTATGAGATAGGTAGATTAAGCACATACGTTACATATTTTCTTTTAAAAATGGACAATGTCACCTGTTTTTCCAAGTGTGCTGGATTGTTGAAAATTTTTTTGTGTCAATGAAGTTCTGATTCTGATTCTGATTCAACCATGAAAGTGGGCTCGACCGCGGGGTGGCAAGCCCCACTGAACGAAGGTCTTGCATCGCCAGAATGTGAAGTATGGCATCGTTCAACTGGAGATCAGCCTTCAACACATTACCCAGCTGAGGAAGTCATGTGAGTCGGTGACTGTATCGACACAAACAACTCCATCATTGCGGTTCAAGGCTCAGCCGACCAGTGGGAAGCGAGCCGCTATCAGCCCCGCTCACCTGGAGGCTGGGAAAAAAACTGTGGGGAGATTGTCCAACAAAGAAGCAAGACTCCAAAAAATTGACTGACGTCGTCAGAAGAAGGAGAGAGAGAGATCCTCCCAAACACCCTGAAAGCTAGCCCAGCGGTCAAAAACTCAAAAAGAAAGCGCCAAAGAGGAAGCCCCACAAGCAGCGGCAAGACACTCTTCTTATCAAGCAGTTGGAGGAGAAATCTTAAGCCTCCAAAAGTGTCGCCTTCAGCAAAGAGCCACCCGGCACAAGTTCCAGGGTGCTATTAATTGGAGTAAAGTTAGGTGCTGGAAACATTTGTGTCTGGAAATAAACGACCCCTAGGGGGATGGATTACAAACTGTGACCCAGAAGCTAGGGCCTCGCTCACCACCTGCGGTCATGGAACCACAAGCCATGGCCGCTGTCGTCTACCCACTGTTTCTCAGTCACCCATTTCGGGAATTTGAAGAGGTAGGCGCCTTCTCAGCTTTCTGGGAAGAGGAACTCACTGCCGACGATGATCCCCAATACGCAAAAAAAACGCTCGGTCCCGATGGCATTCCGGTGGAGGTACTCAAACCTTTGGCAGAGGTGAACTAAAGGCTTCTGCTCGACATGTTAAATGCATGGGGGCTGTAACTTTTTCCAAGGGGGAAACGGGTGGAAAGGCAGCAGGGTGAGGTTGACTACTACGAGACCCAGTTCCTTTCTGGTCACCAATACTTCTGAGCCTACCTGCACCGGAAGGGTAAAGTCGCCAGCCTATTTATAATGCCCTGGCATACCAGACATGTCTGAGCATACTTTCCTTCAGTGCGACCATTGGCAAGCCTGCCGAGTTTCTCTTCATCTGAGATTGGTGTGGTCATCAGCCCATATTATCTTCGGAGCTATGTTCCAGAGAGTGCGCAAATGGAACTGTGTCCGGCATTTTGTCCAGGCCATTCTTTGGGTTAAAAAGGTTAACACCAATAGTTCAAATAAGTCTTTAAGGCATACTTTTCTCAAAATATTTTATACCATCGATGTAAATAAGTACACTGGATTGGTAACTCAGGCCCCGTAACACGAGCCGCCGGCAGTGGTTGCATTTAAGATTTTGATGGGGCGATAGGGGAACGCATCTTTTGCCGGCCAACTTGTACTGACCGTCTAGTTAAATCTTAATTGTAATTACTTAATAGTTATAGCAATACATATATTATAGAAGCTTTACCCGTAAAACTGCTATCAAATCTGCCCGGTTTCAATACGATTAACAATACAGTTTCGCGCTATTTCCCCCAACGCCCCTTCAATTCGTCCCGGCTGCAACCCCAACGCACAGCTGTGTTGGCTCGGAAATTACTACACGGGCCTGACGGGGAGCGCGCTATCCAGTTGTATTTATTTATATCGATGGTTTATACTTGACCAAGTATTTTTGTGTATACAGAAGAGCCCCTCATATTGGGCTTTGCTTTTATCGGTCCTCAGTTTAACCGGCCACTTCTCAAGAGCCAAAATATCAAAATCTATTTCTAGCGCATGTGTAGTTTATCTCATACATTCTAGTGGTATCTCTCTGTTTGTCTGTAACGTTCTGTATACATTAGCTACAGGAGCTATAGATGGTGAGGAACATGAAGAAGCTTGGGAGTTTATAAACAGAACAGGATGAATTTGGGTTTTTAGAGCAGCGGGAAGAAATTAACTGAATTAAGAAATCAATTGATTCACCTATGAATTTACTGTGTAAATCATCTGATACATGCCAAACCATAAACACTTCACATTTTGATTGATTTTTGTTTAAGGAGCAAAACATTGTTTTCAATACTAACCCACACTGTTTTATTTTAGTTCCTAAATTTTAATGTGAGTTTAATTATAAGTAGCGTAATCACATGGCTCTAGGGGTGGGCGAATGGTGGATTTTGAATCTGAGTTGAGTCGAGTCGAGTATTAAGCCAACTACTCAAGTATCAAGTCGAGTCGAGACAAGTAGTTGTTTGTGAAAAGTAATGCAATGTTCATTTTTTAAAGTAAATAGGTCGATGAATTACAGTTAATTAAAATCTTTCATCAATTTTATTTATCAAATTGGTCCAATTTATTTAGGCTAACTTTTTTTTGTATTTCTTTGAAAAATAAAACTCTGATAAGTGATAGTACCTGGTGGACCGAGCCTTGCTCGGTGTTATTTCATGTTTACGAGTTCATCCATTACTATAAAATACTTCAATGTCATACAATTGATAAATAGAAACCTTTTTTATTGCTCCATGGACTCTTCATCCCACTTGCTGTATTTTCCCTTGATGGCTGTAGATTCCAAACAGCTGTTATAATTACTTCATTTGTTTACACTTTCCTTGTTTATTTTCGTTGCCATCACGGCAACCCATAAGGCCAATGTTAATATTTTACAACTTTTAAATTCGATTTATGACGTTAATAGATTTTCTCCGGCCAAGTAATCTGCATAAAAGACGTTTTTGAGTCATAAATTACTTATTTCCAGACTTTGAAGGAAATCCTCGGAGCCGTTTTTGAGATCTTTGTGCAAGCAAGCAAGCATACAAGAACGGACGATAACATTGCTCATATAAGAGTATAGGATTCTAACACCCCTACATTGCATAAACCCTACTTTTAAATGAATAACTATACTAAATCACTTAAAATAACAAATCTCTCAATTTAACAAGATCACAAAATAAATTTATGTATAATATGCATAGTTGTAAAATTTAAACAGTTATAAGATTTAATTACTAGCCTATTATTTAAACTATCAAAAACCTATGAATTGTTTTTGTTTTTTCCTAAAGAATAATTGTAATTGAAACCTTAGCCAATAAATTGTTGAAGGAAGTATTAAAAAGAGGATCAGAGAGGAGAGCTATGCCTAGTTATTTACTTCTAAACCCAACCCCAACCCTTGCCTGACTGCTGACCTATTGTTTTTTTTTTTTTTTTTTTATATATATCCAGTCACTCAAGCACCGAGTGATATAGCTGCGACCAGATAACAATAAGATAACCACCAATACAAAAATTACAAAACATAAACTAATTCTCATATGTAAACCAATGAAGTCTACAATTTTCTTCTTATTTTTACAAATTAAATGAGACCGAAATGAAGGCTGTATATCATTCAAGAGATAAACACTATTAATACAAACTAGATAACTTTTTGCTCAAAATATAGCAAAACAAAACCATATAGTAAAAGAATACAGAATGAGCTTGGTATATGATTTTAAAGTTAAATCAAAGGGCTAAGTTTAATATCAAAACAATTATTGCTAAACTATTTATTAATACTAGTAAACCCGTTGCTCGAAATCGAGTAATTGTTATGCATTGATTTCAAAATATAAATAATTACGGTACAGTATTCTAGAACTAATTTATTAATTATATAGTTGAACTTCCTATAATACTGAAATTTTTTACAAAAGCTATTTTAGACTAAATTTTTTGTAAATACTCAATCATCTTTAAGAAGATGTCCATGTAAAGTTTATTCGATATACCGCAGGGAATTCAAGTAAATGATTTTTTGAACACCCGTTCGGTTTTCTTAATTTTCCTTTGTTCTCTTGTTTCTGAAATGTATATTTTAATGCTGGCAAAAGATGATGATTTGCTTACAGCAACAATCATTGAACTTTATCTAAACAGTTTCTGGATTTAAGTCTAACAGCCCTTTTCTCAGTGCGAGAGTTTTCTGTAAGATTTTGAAAATATGGCGAAATCCGCAAATTTGGCAGACAGACCTTTCATTTGTGGCAACAAAGGGTAAATGATGCATCACCTCTACCAGTCTTTTCATATTTGAAATGCAAGCCTCCACAATGAAAACATTTTAAAATTCATTGGTCCGAGACTGGAAGGAGCACTTCGACAATGTAATGCTGCTCTATACCCATCAAATGTTACATCGTCAGTTGTAAACAAAGCTTGGTCAAATGTTGATGGAGAGCACCAATGTTCTGAAACTGTAGCCCTTTCATGTGCATTAATTATGCCCTTTTTCTAAATTCTGAGACTTAAGGATAAATCTATATAAAAATCTCTTTAATTTGACACCTCAAACGGTAAAATCGGTCCAGCCGTCATTGAGGTTTGACTGTGAAAAGAAAATCACTAGCATATTAATATATAGATTTGATTGTTGTTGTAAAGTGCTACGTCAGAACTGTCAAAAACCATTCTTTTATGTGATAATGAAATTGGTTGAGGTTATTGTTTTGAAAAATTTGTGGACGGCTGCAAAAAACAATAGCACATATCTGTCAGTCGTGGAAAACAGCAAATGTAGCTTTTTGAAACTCACGATCTGCCGTGAAATACGATCGCGCGTATTTGCCGATTGCCGATAATCGGCAAATGTAGCCTTGCAAAATTCACAGTCGGCCGCAAAAAACAATCGCATATGTTTGCCAATCGTAAATAAACGAAATGCAACTTTGCAAAACTAGCGATCGGCCCTACAAAATGGTCTCGTGTACTTGCCGGCCACAAATGAACAGAAAATGCTACTTATTTGAAAATCTAGCGAGCGGCCACGATAAACACTCTGTCGATTGCGGATAAACGGCAGATAAAGCTTTGAGTAACTCGCAATTGGCAGTAAAATTCTATCGCATATACGTAAATCACACGTAAATTCGATTGCCGGGTGACTACGATTGGAACTACGCGACTTGAACTCGATTAGTAGCAACTACTCGACCTCGAGCAGTACTCTGTTTACTTCCACGTCATCAATGATTTCATCCCCCCCTTAGCCAAGACCTCAAACTCAAGTGTACACATGTTGCTCAGGTATAAACCTCTGAACAGTTGCTAGATTTCTAACCAATGCGGTTATTATTTGTTTAGTTTTATCAACTGTTCAAGCGTTATGTTTCATTGGTTTGACTCAAACTTTTTTTACAAATAACCCAACACAGAGACATTACTTTGGCCTTAATTTATTAGCTGTGAAATTTAAATTATGTTTAAACTACGGTTATTATAATAAGTTGAACAATATGAGCAATATTGACTTCATAAAGCTTTTTGAAGTTTTTAGCGAATTTCCCCTATAGGGAAGAAGCTATTACCGTAGGTCTCATGGTAAGACCTAAGCCCAAGACCATAATAACTTTTCGTTTTGGGGCCCCCAGAAGCAAAAAAACACCATTCGTTTAAATTTCTAGATATATATATATATATATATATATCTATATATGTGTCTGTAAGCACGATAGCGCTCGCAAAAATGGTCCGATCGGAATGAAATTTGGCACAGGGGTGTAAAGTAGTAATTATTCGGACGAGTTCGTGAACCAGCCCGATCGGACCACCAGAAGGGGGGGTTAAGCGGGGTAAACCCCCCCAAAAATGGGTTTTTCGAGTTTTTTATATAGAAAAATAAAATTTATCGAATTTTGGTTAGCACCATTGAATTCAGCTCGAAAAACAAACAATTTAGTAATTTGAATCATTGCTCTATGTCCATTGATTACCGAGATACTGAAAGTGGTAAACACAGTACGTTGTCCCAGTGTTAACCTTATGGGGAATAAGTAAAATTCTATATCTTTCTTATTTCTCAACATATCTTAATGAAACTTGGTTTGTGGCTTCATATAGATGAGATCTAATGTATTTTAGTATAAAATCCCGGATATTACCGTTTTTATGGCTGCAAACCTGCATACTCATTCCCCATGTTATCCTTTTGGGAAATAAAAAATGCAATATCTTTCTTAACATATCTTGATAAGACTTGGTGTATGGCTTCTTCTAGTTCAGATCTACAAACATTGAATTAAAACCACCCAGTTTTAAAATACCTGTTGCAGCAAACCTGCATACTCATTCCCCATGTTGTTCTTATGGAGCTTAAAAACGTGTCAAATCTTGCTATATTGGATTGAAACATGTACTTTGCAATTGAAATTCGCTGAGTATGCAGGTCTGCTGCAACGGGGGTATTTTTAGATAATGAGAGCAGGCAAAGAAAAATTTCCTTTTTCTACAAATACAGAAAATCGGAACAAATCACAATAGTCAGTTAGTTATGACATTAGTCTTGTGCCAATGGCTTTCAAATAGAGTAACTGTTCATCTCCCAGCTCTCCCAGTGGTAACTCCTAACTGGTCATTGATAGTTTAAGTATTCATATGGGGTAGAGCAGTGTTTCTCAACCTTTTGGTGCTCGCGTACCACCTACTACATTTTCAATATATTAGCATACCATGGCAAGGTCCCCCCTCCCCCACCACTTACTTGGGGGGGGGGGGGGGGATTTTGGATCCCTCCCAATAATCGGGGGCGGACTGGGAATAAAAAACGGCCCAGGCATCTGTCTAGCAACCGGCCCTAAACAGGAAAGAAGGGGGCACCCTTCCGGGGGGGGCTGAGGGGTATGGAATACCCCCCAAGGTGCAGGGGGACCGGGGGTTCACCCCCGGGAAAATTTGCAAAATGTGAAACCCAAAATCGTGTTTTAAAGCTATCTGAACATCTAGAAATGCCTAAAAGCAGATAGTCTAGTAATGACAGATCACAAAGCCCGGGCTTAGGGCCGTGTGCCGATAAGGGCCGCAATGGTTGGAAATAAGGTATTTTTAGTGAATATATGAGGCCATAATTAGGCTGCAAAACTTAGAGCTAAGAAAAGGCTTACTTTTTGTCGAGGCCGTTGGGGTCCTCAAGGGGGCAGCACAGTAATCTGGGCTTAGGGCCGTGGCGGCCGTAATTCCGACACTGATGCCTGATACTACGGCCTCTCTGTCACAGTAACTTTTATCGAACAATTCATTGGATGGGCCATCGGCCTCGTAGTCCCACAAGAGCCGGTCTCAGCTCAGCAACAAAATAGGCTGATTTTGATTTTGGTTTAGGCCCACTTTTTTAATCCACCGGCCCTTTTCTGACCTAAAGAGGCCGGCCCTTCTGGCATTTGCCCGAATGTCCAAATGGCCTGTCATCCCCTGCCAATAATTGCTCATACACCCCTTTGGTGGTTTTGTTTTTGAAACTTAAATTTATTTTATTTTACATGCCAATGTACATTTTTAGATCGTATTATTTTGATTATAAGAACATTTTGAGAAATTAACAAGCTCATTGACAAATTATTGAGCTCATCTCAACTCTGCTCAATAATTTTATAGTCAATATGGCGAAAAAACCGAATGAATGTCTAGGTATACGGGGAAAAACAATCTTTGTCTGTTATTTGGAACTTCATATATTTCTCATAATTTATATTGAAAAATTAACATAAATAAACAAATCAAAGACATTCAAAGTATACTGTATTTTCACCGATGATCTTACATTGAAGCATATTACAAAAAATGTATAGTAAAATAGATCGACATAATTAGACTGTGTGTTCAAAATAGATAGTACGTTTGGTTGGTAAATCGTACAGCTAAAAACTGTAGTGATACCACCGAACACTTGAAAACTGGTAGTATTTTTTTTAATGAAATGAAAATTTTTTTAACGCCAAAATGTTTTGTAACAAGAATTGCTCTTAAAAAAGAGTGACAATTGTTCCTAAAATATGGCACGGTATTGGCATGTTATGATCAAAATAGATACTGAAAAAGTTAATAAAGTTAAGGCTTTAAGTGCAACTTTACTGTTCGACTGGACAGCGTTCATTCGTAAACCTAGCATTTTACTTTGTACTACTTCTTCAATCTTTTGCGTACCACCTGAAAGGCCTTTGCGTACCACCAGTTGAAAAACACTGGGGTAGAGCAAGAGAAGTTGTCACTGTTGTTGCTGCCTTTCAGTGAACAGTTTCAGTCACCCACCAGGGAATACTGGGCTCGATGGCTAGGTGGGCAGAAGTGTACTAACGAGCAAAATGCATGACAAGCCCAATCCTTGAATGTATCTTATTGGCCGAGGTACATTCTGTTTATTCATATTTCGTATGCCTCCAAAACTGTTGTTAAGAATTAAAACCAGGTTACATACCTTATTCGTCTAACAGTTTCACTTTGTGTCCATTCATGACAACATTCTTGACGGTATGTGTTTTTTGTGATGGTTGTTTCAATGTTATTCAAGTTTTGGCTACTCATCACTTTAATTACAAATAAAAAACAAGAAATTGTTTTAAATTGGAATATATTTGGGCTTCTTTTTATCTGAAGCCATCTTCAGCCATAGTAAATAAACAAACGTTTATTTACTATGGCAGAATACTTAAAGAAGCTGCATGCATGGTGACGGATAGAAATTGTATATTCCAACCAAGTGCCACCATTCCACCTATGTTTATTCCTCTTATTACTAAAGAAGTTGCAGATGATTTCAAAAAGTCAAAAATAATCAATATCTAGGTTAAATTTACAACTTAACAAAATTTCAGTAATTTAAGCACATTTACATATATAACTATTATTTAATATTAAATTAGTGGTAAGAATTTTAAATTTATTTTTTGAAACATGTGATTTTTGACTAAATGATTGTCAAACGTTTGTTTATTTACTATGGCTGAAGATGGCTTCAGATAAAAAGAAGCCGAAATATATTCCAATTTAAAACAATTTCTTGTTTTTTATTTGTAATTAAAGTGATGAGTAGCCAAAACTTGAATAACATCATGGCAACATGTTTCACAATAAAAATTGCATCTTCAGGTCTAGGTACTTGATGTCAAATCTTGTCATATTAAAATTAAAATTCAAATACATTTAAAATTGAACATATAATTTACACTTATACAACACTTACATTTATATAAGTGTAAATTATATGTGCAATTATGTATTTGAATTTTAATTTTAATATGACAAGATTTGACATCAAGTACCTAGACCTGAAGATGCAATTTTTATTGTGAAACATGTTGTCATGAATGGACACAAAGTGAAACTGTTAGACGGATAAGGTATGTAACCTGGCACATTCTGTGCCTATCCATCTACCTCAACTGTTTAGCACACCTTACACAGTCAATATTACTGACAGTATTTCTCGGTGTTGACAGAAAAAACTGATGGATACTTTTTGATGCTATTACTTGAAAACTGTGGGTATTGAGGTACTGATGAGAATACTGACGAATAATAAAATGGGATAACGAAAAGTCTGGATTCCTAGATCCAACATTGTCTGTAAATACTGACTCTGTTAGATGTGCTTTTTTCTTTTCCTTCTTTTGATGAATTACTCCGGCGAGGGTTTCCAGAGGCTCCCCTGGATAAAGAGAGGATGCCTGCCTCTGTTTTTGAGAGTCTGTATAAAAAGACTGATGTACCACCCTCACATGTTGGAGATTTCCTGGCCATGAGCCAAGCAAGCAATTTTCGCAAAATATGACCAAAAAATGTTATGGCCGCAAAAAGAGCAAACAATTTTCCTGTCCAGGATGTTTGAGAGACTGTCAATGTGAGATATGTATTTTAAAAGTAACTCAATTATGCCCAATTATATGTTAACCCTTTGCGATAGTAAGGCCAGCAGGAGTGGCCACACGCAGTCAGCAGCCAGTCCATGCGGCTTGGTTTCACCGGTCGGACGGCCAGCTGTACTTGCCACGCCCCACTCCGCGTCAGCTAGGCATTCATCATGGCGGCTCACTCCGGTCACCTCGAAATTAATTGTTTTCACACCCGGCAGCTCGGGATTGTTTTTATTGTAAGCCTGCAATGTTATCGTAGGGTATTTTCACTGTTCAATGCTGCAAGCTTGCCGTTCATTTATGTAAGAAAAAGACACTCGTTTAAAAACCTAAATTTATTATTATCTAAGGAAAACTCTTAACAACCCAAAAAGAACTGAGAACAGACTAAGACAATGAATCATCAACATAAACCATAATAATAAACATCAACAATAATAATAAACAGTTCCAATCACCTGATTATATAATTCACAAACACACGCCCCCGTGGTGTCAACATCACCACCACTTTTATTCATTCTTACTACACGCCCCCGTGGTGTCAACACCACTTTTATTTATTCTCGCTCTCACTCAACTGCCCTTCGCATATCCCCGATGTGGTGTGGCCTTCCGTCTACTTCAACACTCGTGGGCGAAAACTGTCCCGTTACGAATCCTTCCCTCCACCTTGATGTACATGAGGGATTTACCGGCTTCACGAACACACATTCTCCCACGGCGAAACCTGGCCCGTGATACTCAGTAGATTTTGTTGGCTCTCCTCTGCACCTCCATTTGTAAGTAAACAGTTGTGAGCTCGGCGATGATCTATCATTTAGACCTTCCTTAGGGGTCAAATTATACCAGCAAACCATTTCCTGAATACTCCCCTTACTTCTGGCCGCCATACGCTTGATCGTCCTATGGTTACGCTCAACAATTCCATTTCCACTCGGCCGGTTAACACATCTGAACATACGTTTCACTCCCCATTTTTCACTGAGCTGATCAATCTGCTCGCATTGAAATGTCGCACTGTTATCCATCAGTATCTCACATGGTGGCCCTCGTTCAGTAAATACTTCTTTCAAAACCTTCAATACTTGATCTTTGGTTTCATTTGAGATCTGACGCCAAATGCAAAACCTACTGGGGCCACAGTCCACAACTTATTTTTGTCATGAACTTATTTTGTCATGAACTTATTTTTCCCATAGTGTGTTACGTCTATAGCAAGCCTATACCAGTTGTGCTTGCAATCTAGATGCCCAGGCTCCCATTTAATGCTTGACGGATCGATCGTCAAGCACTCTTCACAGGTTTTCACCACTTCTTCTACATCTTTTGTCGTAAAATTCGTAACGGGACAGTTTTTGCCCACGAGTGTTGAAGTAGACGGAAGGCCACACCACATCGGGGATGTGCGAAGAGCAGTTGAGTGAGAGCGAGAATAAATAAAAGTGGTGTTGACACCACGGGGGCGTGTAGCAAGAATGAATAAAAGTGATGGTGATGTTGACACCACGGGGGCGTGTGTTTGTGAATTATATAATCAGGTGATTGGAACTGTTTATTATTATTGTTGATGTTTATTATTATGGTTTATGTTGATGATTCATTGTCTTAGTCTGTTCTCTAATATAGGTGCCACATCATCGTCCTTCCAATTCCATCCAACTGTCCATTTTCCATCTGAAAATTCTGCATGGAAATCACAATCCTCAATAACAATCTTCTCATTTCCACTTTGGTTGCCACCACTCTCTTGCATAGTTTCAGCCATTCCGAGAAATCCCCCCTCGCCGCTGTACTGTTTAATCAGATCAGAAAATCTCGTACCGGTGCCTGACATTTTCTTAACTTCACTGCCGAAATAGCTTGTAAGAAAAAGACACTCGTTTAAAAACCTAAATTTATTATTATCTAAGAAAAACTCTTAACAACCCAAAAAGAACTGAGAACAGACTAAGACAATGAATCATCAACATAAACCATAATAATAAACATCAACAATAATAATAAACAGTTCCAATCACCTGATTATATAATTCACAAACACAATTTACTTAAATAACTCCACACTAGGCTGCAGCACTCTACAGGCACCAGGCAAAATTTAGAAAAACAAACAAAGACATATGTTAGCAGCACTTATCGGCCAGTCTTACTGCACACCCGAGCGTTCGTTGGATCTTATGTTGGCCAGCCCTGCTGGACGTCTGATCGCAAATTACAACTGCTGTGGAAAAAAATCCGACTTCTGTACGCTAATGGTGGCGGCCAGTAGAGCTGGCCTCGCGATCGCTACGGAATAGCGGCAAATATTCAATCCGATCGCAAAGGGTTAAATGACTACTCAGAGGTACCCAACTGAAGTTAAAATTTACTGGTGCTACAAAAACTTTTTCATCATACTGACTAAGAAACATCTGTTTCCTGTTCCTTTTTGTTGGCTCGAAAGTTACCCTTTGTCGTAACAGTCCAGCAAAAACTCTTTCCGGACTGCTAAAGTTTTGCCGGACTGCGATTACAGGAAACGGAAGTAAACAATCAGCTGATTGGCAGCAAACCGACAGAGAGGAATATAGTGGCAGCACTGGCAGCAGAAGCATATGTTTCTTTTGTTTGTTATAGGTTAGGTTTGAAGCATTGACAAACATACTGGTTTATGCAAGGACTATATTATGATTGAAAGTATGTTTTTCCTGAGTAGTATGATGAAAAGTATCTTACATTACACAGCCGGTAAGTTTTACTGTACTAGAATGAAAATCCTGCACTCGCTTCCCCTCGCACGGGAACTATCATGCTCGTCCGGCAAAACAGTACTTTCTGGCCTAGTAACGTAATATACAATATAATCCAAATAATCATGTGGCTCTGATGACATATTGAAGAAAAATTATCTATTAAAGTTAACATATATAAGTTAACATTTAAGCTAACACATTTAGGTTAAAAATGATCTATTTCCATTCAAAATGTTCTGAAACCCCCTATTGAGTTTAATTTTAGCAGGATTTTATAAAATTCTACCCTTGGTTCTGTCATATACCAAGATTCCCCCAAGGTTTTTGTTCCTTGAACCAAAACCTGAGTCATTATAGTATTGTGTTTCTTTTTTAGTTAATTTCACCTTTATGAATGTAATTTTCTTACTAAAAACTGATTAGTATACTAATGTTGTTTAAAAATGAGAGTTTACTAAACAAATCATTGATAAAAACATGAATCAACAATAACCCAAATTAATGAAGAAGAGCTGGTACTGAACATATACCACACTGTACATCCCTGCCAAAATGTATAATAACATTGTATAATAACATGCTTAAAGCACGTTATTGAGTTTCCAACACACTTGTAAAAATACTTACGGAAGTAGTTTAGAGTTTCTCGGATTTGGTCCGGGGTGAGGGCTGATGCGTCGAATTCTTCTGGTTTTAATGCAGGACTAGGAATAAACCAATCTTGGTTCTCGTAACCTGCAATTTATCATTCATCAGCGTGGGAACAATTACATTTAATTCATCAATACATTAAAAAAATTATACCTGAAATGTATTAACAGGCGAAGTAAATTTCTGTGGCAACTGTCAGCAAATTATTCAAAAAATATTATTTTCAGGGGTTTGTTTAGAGTTTTTTACTATCATCATGCCACCACTGAGATGTCTATAAAGTAATAATAGAAAAAATGTTTTATCATTTTAACTTCTTGAAATTTAGAAGCAGTTTAAATAAATCACACATACTTTTAAGACACATAAGGCAATTTTGAGAACAGGAATTCCAGTCCTCGAAACACCTCATATAACCTAGCCTAGAGCCATCCTAACCTCATCCTTTTAAGACAGACATTGCAAGGGGAAAGGTAGTTTATCAGAGCTGAATTAGTGATTATGATTATATACAAATAATAAAGACGGAAAACAGGAATAATTTGGTATTGGGGAATTAAATTGGAATCAAACACATTTGAGGCACTTATCAATGAATTTTAGCTGTTTACAACCTAGCCATATGATAAATCTTGCTCCTCCAAATATACATGGATAAAAGAAAATCTGTCAATAGGCTTTAAATACAACCGTAACATTTTATGAACATTTTAAACTACTCGCTTCATTGTTAATGAAGTAACAATAAGCTCGCCAAGCTCGTTATCACCTTGTTACAACGAATATTTTGCAAATCCGTCATTAGTTCCCTGTCATTACTACTGATAGGCAGCTGGTTATGTCAGGTTTGGTGTTTGCATAAAGGATTGAGCGAGGAATTATGCAAGTGGTTGTTACTAAGGAATAACGAATGAGCGACTGCATCTACAGCAGTGCTTTAAGGATCTATTCAATTTCACTTCACAGGCAACAGGTTGAGCCTCAGTGATAGTGGTTGGTAAAGTCCAAAACAACTGAGATAAAATTGCCTTAGCTACATTGGTTCTCTCATTTGCTCACTTGCAGTCACTTCACTTGCTATCTTTGATAAATTAAATTCATAATAAATATTATTATACCAAATATTAAAAGCTTTGTTAAGCTTTTTTCCATTTATTTTGGCTGGTTTTTAAGGGATTTCATCAAAAATGCCACTAAAGCCAAAAAGTTTCTGTTAAGTTTTCAATGTTTATATTTTTATTTCAGTCTTGTTTACTTCTTGTTTCATTCACTGGCTTCAAATTGCCAATCCCCAATATTTCAACTAGTTGCTTCTCATGTAAATTTGGATATTACAATAACTACCCACAGTTGATTTCCTTGTCTAGGAAATCCTAGAATTATGTTGTTGTGCCTTGAAACTAGAAATACATACTTGTTAATAAGTATTTTTACAAGCAAGTCTGGTGGACATGTGTTTTAAGATGGATAAGGTTACCCACTCCTAACCAGACAGGCCTCAGACCTACTATGTTTGAAGACATAAAAATAAAGTAAGGGGAGATAGTACCTACAGGTAAAGTTTGGTCAAAAATTTGAGTGAAAAGACCAATTAGATATTTCAAATAAACCGTAAAATAAATGAGTATTTTAAGAGAAAACAAACTTTATGCTGCATTTAGAAAGAGATCTACAATAAAAAAAAACAAACGTATCATTGAAAAAGATCAAAACCAATTCTTAAAAATAGATAAATTTGGAAATACCCGTAAGGAAAGTACAGGGAAAAATTTCTATATTAGTATACCTAGAGAAAGTTATCATTTTCAAATTCGCATTCTGTTTAAATAGTTCTAAATATTTGCTATGTGTCAAAAACCACTCTATTCATATATTACTTAATCAATTTAAAGATTACCAAGTTAGCTTGGCACTCACCAGTGAACTGAGTGAGCGTGTCTGCCCTGAGTCTGTATCTGGGGATCTGTTCCTGCAGCAAGCTGATAATCTCTACTTCAGGCAGCTCCTCCCCACAGCACACCTCTGCAACCAACAACAATTGCTATAGATTTAGCTAATGAGGTTAGAATACAACATAAAATTAAAAACAGTATTGACACAAACAAAAAATACAAATTATTTACACTAAAAAATGTGTACCATGTCAGTCTAAAAATAGTTAAAATGAGATTACATCAGTCAGCAAAGGACATGAGTGAATGAGAAAAGATTGTAAAATTAAAAAAAAATGTTAAAATTGAACACGTAATTCTTTAATAAAAAAATTATGAAGCATAATTTATTAATGTAAGGAAACGAAGAATGACAGCAAGCTGGTGAATCAAACATTCCATTGAAAGTTGCGAAGTGCCAGCAGCCTTGGCATTCATTCTCTCAATTGAGCCCTCATTGAGTTGCGTTCAAGAATTTTTCATTCATAATGCCACAACCAGCACTGGTCCCATCATACAACAGCAATTGAAGGGGTCCCCCGTAAAACGTTCTAAGCGACAAAAGTTCAAAATCGGAGATATTCAGTGAAAAAGGTTCTCCAGGACATGAGCTACACCGTGGTATATTTTGTTTTGAAGATATTTGAGTTGGTAGCCCTGATTTTGTCTGTCAAAGTTTGCTTGCATCGCGAGACTGCACGGACTTTCTGGGTAATAACATTCTATTCGCCGAAAGATGGAATCCCCGCCGGTCGTTGCGCTGTCACCCAAGGACCAAAATCGCATAAATAAAAATAAAAGACGTGAAGAAAATATTGGAAAGTGGAAGGGTAAGACCAGGATTGAATATAGAAAAGTTGGATTACCCTATATTTCAAAAAATAAGAAGCCAAGGCCTGGAAATTGCCCCCAAAAGAGGTGGGTAGAATAACGTTTTAAGCACCACATGTGTATAACTTTTGGCATAGTGACGTATCACGTTTTATTAACAACATAACGTTTTTGTACTTTTACATCAATAAAATTAATTTATATTCAGTTTTATTTTTGTTTCTGTTGGTATTCCTACTCTCCCTCATGTTTTCTTCCAAAGTAGAAGAGCCGTCCGTCGGAAAACGTTCCAAGCGCCAGTCATTTAGAACGTTATAACCCCTAAAAAAACACGTAAAATGTTTTAAAATGCTTGATGGCAAGTACAAATTCAATATAATGCTACATTATGATGTTATAAATAGGGTGTTAAAAGATTATACATGATTATAAGTTCTAACCTTGAAAAAACCGTAAATTTTAGAATTTAACTTTCAACCCTTGATTACTCAAAACTAGGTTTTTGTCGTTTAGAACGTTTTACGGGGCACCCCTTCAATTATATATATGATGTATATATGTTCAGTGATCGTCATCTAAAAATTTGAGTTTAACTACAATTTCTAATCAGTACAACACAATATATGATATTCAACATAAGTTAGTAACTAAAATATTTACCCACCTAATAATTTACATAAAACAATCGAGCAGACTGGCAATAATTCCTTTAACAATTTAAAGGGCCTCATTATGAGATGTGAGACATATCAGGTTGCTACCATAGAAAACTAAAATAAGCAGATATGCTTACATGACAGACCTCTAGTGTTGTTGTATTTCTAGTGTTGTAATGAGTTATATCTATCGAACATTAAGCATTCAAAAACATACAGACGAAAAACAGTCATTATTTTTAAATTAAGAAAATGTCTCTTTACTGATTCATCATTTTTGGAAATTCAGCATAATTCTTAGACCGTATTTCTGCCAAATAAGTAATAATTGCTTAATTGTATGTGGGCATGGAAAATCATCATCAAGAACTGCCAATTGATAGAGCCTTGATATTTTTAAGGCATACATTCCAGAATTTTTTTTTAATAACGTGCTCAATATGCTTGTCATAACTAAGATTTTTGTCAATATAAAGCCTAAAAAATGTTGTGTCATCTATTAGTATCAAGACATTAGGATTATTTTTGTTTCATTTTGTGTGAAAGGGCATAAAATTAGTCTTTTCTGGTATTTAAAAGTAATTAGCTTACAGTAAAGAACTGTTGCAAATTTGAAAGGTTCATGTCCTAATTTTATGTCCTTTTGCAATATATTAAGTACGACTTGCTTACGATGTTTACTGTACACATTACTATATGTACAATTTTGACAAATAAAGATACATTTATTTTATGCTATTTTTATTAATTGGGAATATTTTAAGTTAATATTCCTAAGGAACGTCTCCATTCTTTGGCAGATTTAAAATATATGTACACACAATGAATCAAAACCATGTTACCTTTGATTCTGATTTCCAATAATTATATTTTTTAATAAATACCCATGTGAAAAAATAAAACTAAAATTTTGACCTTTTATATATGATTTATGATGTGATCAATGATTACAGTATTTGTGTAGTTGTGTGAATCTACAGGTACAAGTCAAAAATTCTGGTAACACATTCTAAGTAGGCCATAAAATAGGAAGCCTGAAAGGAAATTGCCTGTAAACATGAAGGGTGTGCTAATCAATCTGCGATTGGTCAATTAGTACAACCTACAGTTTCTCAGTTTACCTCTTCCTTTGTTAAACATTTATTTATCCATAGTAAATTAGAAAATACCCTTTGTAGTAAAATAACAAGCATGTTACAATCTATTCATGATACATTGTTACTTCTATAAAATAGTCAATATATTAGTTTTTAAATTAAAGCCATAAAACTTGTTTAAGGAAATTCAATTTTTTGTCAAACTTATATTAAAAAATTCTTAGACTCCAAATAAAATATTAATCTATTTGCTATAAAATACAAAGCACAAGTATTTAATTATGACCTTAACTAAGGCGAAACAAATTTCATTAACACTCGAGCAGGCGCATGTGGAGTTTTCCTCCATACATATTTCTTTCTTTCATTAAAATAAACAAGGATAATGGGTGTCGGCAGTCGTGTCCGGCTTTGTACCTCACTTGCCTCATTCCAGGAAGCCCCTAAAGCTATTTATATCTTCCCACACCCCCTTAGTACCTTTTTATTTGCAATTCAGTGATGCTGTGTCAGTTTGCGGAGTACCCTCTCCCGTAACACAGACAGTGATTCCTATCTGTACTAGAAAATTACTTATGATGTTCAATTGCATTATTTCACCTGTCAAGTTGAACAATTAATTGTTTTAACGATAAAATGTGATTCCTAGTGAAGTTTATCAACATTTCAATACAATAAATAAAGTGATACCTAATCTATTCTAGAAAATTACTTACTATATTCAATTGAATATTACACCTATTAAGGTGAACAATTAATTGTATCAACGATGAAATGTGATTCATAATGAAGTTTATCAACATTTAAGTATAATATTTCGGTATAAAACAAGTAAAAATGGTTAAATTTATGCAATTTCATGCTGCGGAGTAAATCTCCGCATGCACCCGCTGCCGTTTCACCGGTGAAGCGCCCGCTCAAGGGTTAAGAAACTTAATTTGAGATACTCAGGACAAAGCACTTACGCAAAGTAGTCTGACAAAACTATATTCCTCAACAGATTTTTTTTTAATTCCATGAAAACAAGCTTAATTTTACAAAGCTATCGGCTCTTAGTAATAATCCAGTCCAAACACATACATGATAATGCAGTCTCTAAAATATGCTAACATACCAAAAAACAAAAAACCAAAACTAAAAAATATAAAAAATGCAATGAAAAAGCCTCCTAATATTCCAATATAATAAAGAGGAGAAGAGAGAAATATTTTAACAACACAAATAACAAAACGTAAAACAAATAAGATAAATTTACAGACATATTTACAAAAGCAACTAGACAACACAAAGCACAACCAACACAACCAAAGCATGTTAGCGAATGAAAAACAAAACATGTATCATACATATGCATTAACGAATGAATGATTTATTAAGCTAACAAAAGGGAAACAATAACTTGCTTAGTCAACTAAAGAAGACAGTGGCGGACAAATCATGTTAATGTAAACAAACAAATTTATTAAGTGGAAAACATATTGAAAAACAGAATTTTTCAAAATTGACCGCTCTTAATATTTTCTAAACAAGTGAAAAATGTAATTCCTTTTGTCACCTCCAAGTCATTTTACTTTTTCTGTTTACTTGAACATCTAATTCATTATTGTTCATTGGTGATATTTAGTGTTATGTGATTTTACGAGGAATTGCCTATTCTGGGTATTAATATCATATACAGATTTCCTCACTCAGCAGCCCAACATTACATCAGTACAATACCTTGCGTCCACTGATCCAACAGATCTTGCTCATCGCTGAGTCGCCTTGTCCTCCGCAGACGAGCAGACTGACATGTGTCCGACCAAGGGAACATCACAGTTCTGCGTACCACAACACCACAAACATCACTACACTATGTCACTAAGTGATTCTGTGTTTCTGCGTTCTCACCGCACCTCTAAATCGTCTTTGTTTTCAGTTAATGTCTCTGCACTTCTCTCAAGTCATAAAAGTCTTGCTAGCTTATATAATCTACTGTTGACAAAACCATCTGGGTTAGTCAAAAAACCAACCACTCTTTATTTACATATATAACAGAAATTGAAATAAATAACTAATAATAATTAATACATTGCCATTTCTAATCAATACACCTGTTAAAGAGTAATAAATGTGTATTTTGAGTTTATCTATTAAAAATAAAAACCACGTTTTAAACATAATTATTGTATTCACAGTCTTACTTTTTACTATTAAGAACAATACAAATTAAAGAATGGTTTTAGATGATGACTGGAAACCTCAAATGATGACATTAGGAAACCTCAAATGATGACGTTAGGAAACCTCAAGCATAACGAGTGAGGAAACCAAATGTAAATATGTCCTAAGTGTTACATATGTTATAACTAAAATCAGCTGGCTGTAAATGTGTCATTTTGAACTTTTGTTATGTAAACAATTAAGTATAAAAATACATGGTTTTCAGTTCACAGTTTAAATGAATTAATTTATAGGTAATTTATAATTAAGAATAGAATAATGGCGACGAATGCCAGTAAAAGAACCCGGAAAACAGCTCAAGATCAAATAAAAAGATTACAACAACTAATTGCACATAATGAAACAGAAGAAATGAGTCTGGAAGAAGTTGAATTAAGAATAAAAAGTCTATGTGCATATTGGGACCAATTTGAAAAAGCTCAAAGTAAGATTGAGAATTCAAAAGAAAATGAAGAAGATATAGAATTTGAAGAAACAGTGATAAGAGGAGAGACAGAAGATTTATACATTACGTTGCTAGCAAGGTTGAAAAGACGGTACAACGTCTTAGTAAGTTCAAAAACAGCTGAACAACCTACAAACTCAGTCAAAAATAGCATTACATCTACAATAAACTTTGCTCCTTTTCATGAGGAAGAATCCTTTGCGAATTTCATAAAACGTTTTGAGAACTTCATGTCTTTAAAAGACATCACAGACAATAAAACACAAATTTCTACGTTCATGCACTGCTTGCCACCTCAACTACATGAAAAACTACAAGACTTGGTATCACCTAATGATCCATATACTATGACGTACACGGAGCTAGTAAGTATATTAAAAGCTCATTTGGATCCTCTACCAAACATACTGACATTGCAACACCGATTTGTAAGCTGCATCCAAGAAGATGAAAATTTAACTGATTTCTCGTTGAAACTCAAGAAATTGGCAAACGATTGTAAATTCAATTGTGAGTGTGGAAAATCTGTTGCTGACATGTTGCTCAGAATGCAATTTGTACGCGGATTACAAGATTCAAATATTAGAGTACAAATACTACAAAATAAAAGTGTTACAACTTTTTCTGATACGGTGAATCTTGCAATTTTACTTGAATCGACTTGCAAGGAAAGCATTATTATGACAAATGAACAGAAACCTATGTTTAAAGTTGATGAATCTAAAACCATCAAAAGTAAGTCAATTGTCAGGGAATACAACCATATCAAGGATACGACAAAACCTACATTGCAAAAACCAAGATCGTTTGAGGACCTCCAAGGAAAATGTTTTCGGTGTGGAAGTGAATTCCATAAAGCAAATGTGTGCAAGTTTAAAAATGAATTTTGTAACTCTTGTAAGAAGTTAGGACATTTAGCAAGAGTATGTCTTGGTAGCTAAATTTTGTAAAAAATGTATACAAAAGAAGAAAGAACCATCGAAAGAAGTACATCCATGGGAAGAACCTTGTGCACCTTGGCATAGAATACATATCGACTTCTTCGAACTGAAACCGGGTCAACACTTTTTTGTTATAGTCGATTCATTTTCAAAATGGGTTGATGTAATTGCGACAAAAGTCACGACGACAGCTTGGTGTATACATCAACTGAGACACTTATTTACAATTTTCGGGCTACCTTTAACCTTGGTAAGTGACAATGGACCACAATTTACATCTTTGGATTTTAAAACATTTTTACGAAACAATGGAATAAGTCACAGAACTACCGCACCTTTTCACCCGTCAAGCAACGGACAAGCCGAACGTTTTGTACAGTTCGTCAAGAACTCTCTCCGTGCAATGGCTGGAGAACCCGGAGACATCCAATGCAAGCTCGACAGGCTGCTGACACAGATAAGAAAAGCTCCAAACTCAACAGGTCTGTCTGCGTATAAATTAATGTTTGGCAGGGACATTAGAACACGACTTAACGTTTTATCGGAAATTAAAGAAGACAAAATACGACTGAACCAGGACGAGAACAGAAGAAAGCTAAACGTACTCCAAAGAGTCCAAGCAAGAAATTACTCATCTAAAGAGAAGTGGGTATCAGGAGTAATAACCGCAAAATTGGGCGAAGTTATGTACGAAGTCAAACTGGATGATGGAAGGGTTTGGACCAGACATTTTGATCAACTACTACCTCTTTAAGTTCAACTCTTCATACTGCTGATTACGGGTGGAGAGTTGTTACATATGTTATAACTAAAATCAGCTGGCTGTAAATGTGTCATTTTGAACTTTTGTTATGTAAACAATTAAGTATAAAAATACATGGTTTTCAGTTCACAGTTTAAATGAATTAATTTATAGGTAATTTATAATTAAGAATAGAATACTAAGAATGAGTTCTGGGAAAAAGAAGTGAATGGAGTTAATGACTCAAAGAAATGTTAGGCAAGTATGAGAACAAGTGGGGCCACTCTGCAATGCTACGACTGCAGAGAATGAACAACCAAGTGGGGCAGAGAAGCCCCAACTCTTGAGGTGGTTATGTGACCAGAAAAATATTATTGTACAAAAGGCAAATGCTATACAAAAAATGTCTTTAAAGAAAACTTATGGTGTTTACACAAGTTGACTTCCCATTTAAAATGGATTATTTTTCTTTAATTTCATAATTTTAATTGACTGGGGTGGTTACAGAAGTATGAAACATACTCTTGAGCTTTTGAACAAGAAAACATAAAATCATTACAATATATTTAATGTTTAATCATCATAAAAACATTATCAAATAGTAAAATTATACTGTTCCTCGTGGTAGTGTTATTATTATTATGTTGGTTAATCATTACAAAAAAAGTGATTACAATTGTAAACATAGTATTGGAATCATTTACTTAGAACCCTTTTACACATCATGGAAAGTTTATATCTCAATCAATATAATTTTACAAATACTAGTTGTAACAATAATGTTTGATCCATTGAGAAATGCTACTTAAGTATTAATCAACTTACAAGTAGGAAATAGTTACTTCATCAATTAACTCACTAGGTGTAAGAAATTTTTAAAATTACCAAGAACTTACTGATCCTATAATTGCTCGGTCATGAGAGCCAAGGTTACAATTAAACCAGATAACAGGTGTTATTGGCCTAGTTCAATTATTAATTGATTTATTTTAAATACCTATCAATTACATATAAACTCTATTTGCTTTAAATGTTAAATTAGGTAAGTTTCATTCTGAACATAGTGCCCTGATTTGCAATTAGCTCTATAAACAACATTCTAGTATCGGATTATTATTATTACCGTGACGGTAAATCACTGATCACAATTTGTCTTGATTTTTAGTGGCAATGATAAAAACACTAAATTGTTAGTTTAAATTTGTGTTATGGCACAAACGTGTATTTATACTCGAAAATCAAAGTTTATGTATGTATCAAATCCTGAAGGAAAATGTGTGGCCTATTAAATATTTGGTACACAAGAATCAATAATTATGTTTAACTACTAAGTGAAAACACAAACAAGAGCGAATTTGATTTCATTTTGAAAAAATTACTTAAACTTCAAGTTAGGCCAAAACTAAACTTTGTAAAATCAAAAAATATAAACTAAAAATTCAGGAAAATTTTAAAAATATTTTTGTATTATATGTAAGCTTAGGCGTACTTGAAATTATATTTTTAGGTTAAATATAAGTAGTTAATTTAATAGTAACAATAATCTACATTTAAAGTTATCCAAGAAAGGTTCACCAATTTAAAATTTCTCTGTTTATGTCCTAAAAACATTTACAGATACAACAGTTCTCTTATCACTACTCAAAAGCGTTGACAATAGTGAGCTTATAATCACAAGTCACTGCACTATCAAACAGTAAATTAAATTCACAATCTGTAATTGATAACACTAGTCAAGATGAGACAGATAGGAGTGTCACCGAAGATGACTAAATCAGCTGATATGCTTAGTAAGAAGTAGGAAACAGCTGTTAAATGCAAGCCAGCTGAACAATGACTAACAGCTGGTGGGATAGACTCTGATCGGGCAGCAATTGACTTTCACCAAACGATCAAACTGTAACACTGCTTTTTGATGTTCTACAATGGCTTTTCCCAATATTGCCATGGATATTATACTTGATTCCAGTTTCAACATATTATCTAACTATGCAAATACTAAAATCACAACATATGTTACTCTACACTTTAAACCATTATTGTAGCCATTCAAACCATTTTTTTCTTCTATAGGAAGTTATTTCATGGGTATGACAGTAAAACCTTTAGTTGAGTGAGTTAAAAAACCTGACTAACTGAACCAAATAAGTAGGAAACTTATAGTTCCCCCTCCTGATTTTACATTCTAAACAAATTTGGATCTTTTAATGAAATTAAGTACAGTACTTTAATTAAATAACTGTACTTAATTTAAGTACTTTAATTTAAGAACTGTACTGTAATATTGCAATACTGTTCACCCATGTACTGTACCGGCTCACTCTTTGCTTTGCTTGATAACGTCCATGCAAAGATCAATAGTATATTTGAGCAGGGCAAATGCAAGGTAAAAAGAGGCCGCCAACCTCTAAAAAAATATATTTTCAAGTAAATTTCAAAGTAAGTTCGTAACTACAACTTTTTTTATAGTGTCAATGGGTTCTTGGTTAAACTAATTTTGAGGGCTAAAGGTGACATTAATTTTACTTTGTAAATTTCCTCGTAGATTATTACATTTAGTCATCTACCAACACGGCATTACCTGTTTATATGGTGTAACCTGAGTGAATAAATGAATTAAACGTAAAGAAATTATATTTCCTATCACAATTTTATTTTAAATTTCAACGTGTTAAGTGTTTTGCTACAGATTGTAGTGCTACATCTTGATTATAATATATTATGATTAAAAATGGCTGTTTTAAGTAGGTTAAAACCAATATATTTTGTGAAGGTAATCTTTCTGCTAATCTGCTCATGATCATCTGTTTCAGTAGCTTGCAGACTTATACATTTGAACCAGTTTGTATTTGATTTTGGAAATTGTGGTTCGAATCTCATGTTAAACTGTAGGTCCCCGGGTTGCCATTGGCTTTTAGGCTGTTCATTTACAGTCCTATCTAAGGAACATGTTGGCCTTAGTCAGCAACAAGACTACAAGATCGTGCCACAATTATCCTATGCTAATCTCTCATTCATACTTGGCTTGAAATACCTACCTGGGTATGTCCCCATCTCTCATTCATACTTGGCTTAAAATACCTACCTGGGTATGTCCCCATTTCTAATAAGTATTAAAAAGAGTATTTAAAAATATCAATTTTTTTTAATTCTAAAACAAATTATTAATTAAATAGAGTATATAAACTTGGCTTCTGAAGGTGTCATGCACACCTTGACAAACACACTACATCTGCTCTGAAGGAAACAACTCAACCATTCAAACACACCTTGACAACAAGCAGAACAGTTGATTTTGCTGGCACGATTCACTAAAGTTGGCACATTTGGTGATCCTAATTACAGCATCACTTAATAAATGCATAACGGCTTTCTGACTTCATGCCACTTTCACACTATTATTAAATTTCCCAACCGAGAAATTGTAACCAGCGAGCCAAAAATAACTTTTATTCGTAGAAATTATGTTTCCTTTTTTTGTTGTGGCACACATCTGAATTAGGTTCTTTAAAAATAAACTTCATTGTCCAGATCTTTCCAAACGTAAAAAGCCCAAAATTAAGCTCAATAAAACTTAAAATGGGAAAATGTTTGTTTTTAAGCATTGATAAATTGCTTTTCAACTAATTGCTGAATAGAATCAGAAACAGTAAGCAAGATATTTCAGCAGCAAATTTTAAAAGTTAAATTTTTATGGAAACTCATTTTTGAATGAACTGTTGTATTTAATCCTCTTCGCCAGCTAAAAACCATACATTGTTTTGAAAAATAGCTGAAGGTATGGGGAATATAACTTAAGAGAATTCAGCAATTCAGGGGGAAGTCAATACCACACAGTGGCACACCGAGGAAGCATCCTGGAGGGGGGGGGGCCAGGGGCCCTCTCCCAAAGGATTTTTGAAAATTGGATTTTTAAACTTGTGTTTTCATGCAATCCAGAGGCATAAAAACCCACTGTTTAACTCAAGAAATCTGAACTAATTAAGGTCAGTCAGATTCAGGGAAATTCCCTGTAAGTATTAATAAAATGCCCTTTACACAGCAAAAGAAGGTTATTTATTTTTCACAAAGTTACTCATTCCTCACCTCCCATCAGTAAAAAGGCATACTAGAAATTATTTTTTCTGTCATTCAAGTCGTTTACATGGTCGCATATTTTGCACTTCTACGGTAGTAAGTAAATATGCATTACCTCATTTTACCACTATGAAATGAAAAAGTTGTCAATACGGAGTAACAACTAGTACACCCAATAATAACTTTAATGTTAACATTAATTATTACAAATATTTAATGATAAAAAACGTGAGAGCAAATTAAAAAACATTGTGAGAGCACAATAATGAAATGTTTGAATGTTTCAGGGAAGTGATTAAGATTTTTCATCAAATATATAGGCCTAGTTAAAAGGGTTTTTAATTACTAGCAAAAACTAAATTTTGAAATGCTTTCAACAGTGTATGGTAAACATGGTGCCAACAATTAAAATTATTCTTTTTCAATATTAACGATATGACAGCTGTCAAGACAGTTTTGTGAATTAAAGGTTTAAGAGTCACTATCTAGCAGAAGATAAGAACACTTCAAGAACGATAAAAAAAACAACAAAATTAATACCCAAAAGAAAACCAAACAGGTACAAATACACCAAAACCACATTGCTGCTGCCAATGACATACATATGTTTAGGAATCGTCTACCTCACTCTTAAAATTCATTATCCAACTCTCTCTCAAAACTTTTTTTAAATAGTCAGGATTTTTGTGAGCAAACTATAATAGTTATTATTATTATTATTATTATTTATTAATCTTTCAATAAAACAGAATGTTCTATCAACTCTTTCCATCCAACAAAAATAACACAAACTTTATCTGGAGTCATTCGGCGAAATAACTAACTTTTCACAAAGCTTATTGCATATTAATGGATTGCCTTGAATCAGTTTTGAGCCATTAAAGAGCATTTAACAGCTGCTATCTCTATACAAATGTCATATTTATTTTTAAATATTTTTCTACATTTCTATTCTTGATCAAACATATATATCGACTTTCAAAAACTTCATTCGCCTATATTCAGGCAAAAGACACAAAGTGCAATATAGATCCTTGAGCAAGTTTACTCTGAACCAATTTCATTACAATTGCATGAACAGGCTTTTAAGTATGGCGAATCAACGTGGACGCGACGAAGGCAGACTGATAGTATGTCACAGGTGGCGGGTAGTGGCAATTGGAGGGGGTAATGACATTCATCAAGACAAAAATAGACTATACACTGGGTTGTCTTCTGAATAGGGAATCCAATCCCGGACGATATTTTCAATCCCGGGATTTCGGGACTGAAAAACTTTAATCCCGGGATCCTGGGACTGATCCCGGGATCGACCCAACATAGTATTTGTCGATACAAAAAGAAACATTTGGTATATATTCGCATATATAAAGTCGACTCTCGCTAACTCGAAATTCCACGGGACTGCGATTTTTCTTCGTGTTACGTATAGTTCGTCATAGGCATAGTTCGAGTTATAGAGGTAAACCAAATGAAAATTCGTGATACAGAGGTAAAGACAAATGTAGTTTATTCCCTACATCTTCGACTAATGCAAGCTTTTAACTTATTTAAATATTATTTGCAATTTAATAATCTTTAAAATACAAAAACAGACGAGATCATATTATATTCTAATTAAATTTCCGTAGTCTTCCTCTGCAATGACTACAGACTCCTTTAACTTCCGTACATGTTAAAACAATGACAGTATCATTCTTTGAAAGACATGTCTTAGGTGGGGTTTTGTTAGTTTAATACCTTGAATATTATTGGGCTCTTCCCACCTCCAGGTTGACGGCGTTGGTCCAATTACCAAGCGGAGACTGCAATGAGGTCAGATCAGTCCACTTGTCACATTAAAACACAAACACAATATTGACTAAAACACATAAACATTAAAACAACGCACGCCTAAACGAACCTGACGTTTCGAAAAACCAAAAAACGTTTTTCGTTATCAAAGGTCCCCGGAGAAACACTTAACTGTTTACATTATTATAATTCGTGGTCGCGGTCAATCGAGCCGAGCGCCTAACCATGACTCCAATGCAATGCGATGAGCCCCTACAAGCCACTTGTAATTTATTAAAATTATTTAGACTGCAGACAGACTAAAGGACTGCTTGACCCCGGATATGATTCACCGACAGGTTGTATCCTGAACGCCAAGATTTCGTTTTACAGAGATCCATTCTGAAAACCTCGTGGTATGGAGGTAAACTTCGAGTTATGGAGGTAAAGCGCGAATCGAATTTGTCTTATCTACTGAACTTCGCGTTATAGAGGTAATTATTGAGTCCCTTCGAGTTATAGAGGTAAAATATAACCGGAAAATTAGTTCGTGTTATGTATAGTAATTTCTTCGTGTTAGACAGGTTTTCCCAAGGGGATTAAAAATAATTCGTGATATCGAGGATTTCGTGATATCAAGGTTCGTGTTAGCGAGAGTTGACTGTACATGGTGTCGTAATATAATGTGATTTTAAAATCAGTTTTCCATTTAGTTTTAAGTTGTTAAAGTGATTTTATTTTTCAAAACCTAGAGCATAAAAAAATTGATGCCATAGTCAGCCTTCTCATGAAACACAGAATACAGTAGTAGACATCAGAGTGAAAACAGGAACACATTGTCAGGATGGTCCATATAACCATGAACTACGTAAAAGAACCATAAAATATTTATTCAAACATGATTTAAAGAAAGCTTTATACAAAATATGAATATAGTTACTTTCCCAAACAATATCAGGACTTGGAAAGATGTAAGAAGAAAAACTAGATGTACGATAAAAATGATCATTAGAGCATCTAAATGAAACTTAATTACAATCAATACATTTGATCAGAAACAAGTTAAAATCTCTGTGTATTTATTTTCAGAAGCTTGAAAATATATACTGGAAACCACTTATATACCCTACATAATATAAGACGACAAAAAACTTATGAAACCATGATTATTTGATAAAAAACATGTAACTGGGGTTTCTTGGTTATAAAATAGTTTTAACTGATGAGATCCTTGTAAATATCGATTTAACAAGTAAATGTTATAATCCCGAAAATCCCAGGATTGAGCCAAAAAATACCAGGATTGAATAAGCCCTAAAATCACGTGGGATCCCGGGATTGGATTCCTTACTTCTGAATCCCATCCGCACTGAATAAGTCTGTCTAGCTGCTTCCAATTTTTTCTATTGATTACTTTCATGGAAAGCTCTTGTTATTTTGTTTCAAACTTAACAGTTATTTAAAATGATTTTTGTATTACTAGAAACAGTTTTTAACCCCAAACTTGGCAAAAACCTTAGCACCTAGGGGGGGGACTAGTCCTGTTAATCCCACTCTGTCGGTGTGCCCCTCATACCACGTAAGGTTAAATACAACTGTGATAAATCCATGGTCACTTGTCCTGCCAGTGCTGAACCAAGGTCCCCTGGAGAAGAGGTCACTGTGTACCAGCTGACTCAATTATACTCCTTAAACCTGAGTACAGAAGGCCTACAATTGCTTTATTTATGAAAATATTATACAATTCAATAAGAAAAAACTATTTGCTTTGAAAACTGAAACTGTTATTTATGGTTCTTGTGAAGTGGTCATAAGTTGATAGCTTAAAATATAAGCATAAGATTAGTTGTTTTTCTCCAACAATATTGCAATAAAAATATAAAGATGATTAAAGTATCTTACAATTAAGTAGCTACATTTTAAATGGTTTGCTTCAAATCTAAAATACGAAATACCGCAAAGCCTGTACAATTTTGAAGAAGAATACACAAAAGTTAGGGTTAATGTGTAGTTTTTTTGTGTAGTATATGTAGTTTTTTGCATGTATTCTTTAAATACCATACTCATGCCATAAGGGTAAATTGGCAGTGATTGTGTTTGATTGATAAGGATCTTGTCAAGCCCGATTGTTGATTGCCAAGTATCGCACAGATTACTCCATGGGGATCAGCTGCTTCATGTAAAAGCAAGTAAATTGTCTCACAAGTCTTTGTAAATTTAATCTTCGTGATAAATTTTGAATGAAGGATTATTTTGATGCTGTTTTTTTTACAATAATAAAAGTATAAGCTATACTGTATATGGTTTCACGATTGTATATTTTAATTTTAGTTTCTAGGAGTAAACAGGATTTCCCTCTTATCAATGAATTTCAAAATACCACCTAATACGGTTTAATTTTCAGTTTTCTACAATCTAGTTATAATTTGAAATATTTGACTTTTTTATTATTGAATACATATCGATATTGTGTTGGCCTGATTAAATATTTCTTCATAAAAATCTCATTACAAAACTACAAGTCGGTAAAAAAACTTGTGTGAAGAAGTTTATACACTAAGGACTAATTTTATAATATTAATTAATATGTTCATTACATGTAGGTTCAAATATTGAAGAAACAAAATTAATGTCAGCAAACAGACAATCAAAGGTTCACAAAGTACATTTTGAAGACGAGCGCACATGAGTTGAGGCTTGTCCTGTCACATGTGAAGAACAGCCAACAACCTTTTTAACCTCTACGCCTAGGCATTCTCTGTCAAGCCTTTCTTTTATACATTTTAGAGCAGAGAGAAATTATACATTTTAGTAATATAGTTTTTTATATAATAAACGAAGATTTAAAAATTTAAATCAAAATATGGTGAAATAATATGACATTATAGTTGAAAATGAATAATAATAATAAAACCTAACAATATATTTATTATTAGCTGATCAACTCAGTTGCACCCATGGAAAAAAACTTTCTTGGGCTTAATTCATCATTCATTATAACAGACATCGTTTAGGTTTCATTCAAGTTGTTAAGTAATAAGGTTACCATGACATTTTCATAATCATAAGTTTTCTTTTAACATTGAAACTTGGAGTACCATAGGGCATAGCTAAGTGAATTTTGTAAAACAGTTTCTTAGTGTGTATTTATGACCCTTGGGGAGTGTAGGGTTCACTTGCCAAATTTAAGTTCTGGAGGTCTTTTAGTTTAAGGGATTCTTTGCCAGTAAGAAAACCCCTTACCCTAAGTTAAAATTACAAACAAAATTAGGCCTCCCTAATAAACTCCTGTTTAAAATTAAAACTGTTAACTTAGTTTTGAAAAATGAATAATACAAACATATTGATAAATGAATAAAACAAATATTGGTGACTCATATTTATATGAAAAAATATAATAGAATAAAATATATCAATAAAATTCCTTTTACACATTTCTTTATTTCAAGAATATAATGACCCTTAGTTAATATATCAAATTAAACATTAAATGTGAAATCTTAAAAAACTACATCAACTCACTTGTATTAACACTTAACAAGATTGCATTCAGCACTTAACATAAAACATACATTACAATTCGTGTAAACCACAGAAAAATAGTACTAATATTGCTGTTGAGCCTAAGGTGCGCTAGAGAACTGCACTTTACTGGTTATAGACGTGATCTCAGCGAAGGTCCCAACCGAAATAACACATCGACATACGGACAGACGGACACACTTGGCTGATAGCCAGACTTACAGGCCATTCAACACTCACAAACACATACTGCTGGTGTTGCTAACAGATTTTATTGTATATATCAGAAATCTAATGAATGAAAAAATATCTCACAAAAAACCCACAGTTGTTTCACCAGTTTTTTTACATTTCAATGGTTATAGAATGATTATTTGTATTTTTGACAATTATGAGTATTTTTATAAAATCATTAGTATGCTACTGTATTACATTACCAATATAACTGTATTACATTACCATATAATTTCAATTATTGAAAAAGCTTTCTCCATTCTGATATCTATTTAATTCATTTAGACCTATTGAATTATTTATTCTAATAATATTACATTTCTATGAAAATCTTCAAAAATAAAAAATAACACATGTCCCAACCAGGGTGATCAGAAAGACACTTTTTCAAGGAGGACAATTGGGTTAAAAAAGTAGGAAAAGAGGAGGAACGTTATATTCTAATAACTTTCAATAAAGGGTCTCAGATATACAATTATTGAATATAGTAGAACAAATATCAGTAGTTAGAAATACGTGTTTATTTTAATAAGGCTTTGAAAAATTCATTTAGAAAACTCACTCTACTTGCTTTAATTATAAAAGAAATACAGGAAAAAGTTTAAAAGATATCCTTTTGGTTTAAAATTAACAATTATTCATATCCATGGTCAGATTTTTACATGTGCAACTCCAAATGTAGGCAAAATTAAAAATGTGTTTCCCCTTTTTAGGTGATAACAGTCAATGATGCTATTTTGGAATCCGGTATTGTGTATTGTGAATAACCGGTTATGACGTCCCTGTGTGATACATCATTACACATTATATCTGAACATAATTGGAACAACTTAAAATTAATCAGAAATAAACACGAACAGCCATAATAAACTACCATTCAGATTTGCCGATCGGGTGGACACCAGTCATAGTTTTGCTTAAGACAAAAATAGCCGGAGTTTGAAAACATTTTTTGAAAACTGGGAGGGAATGTACTCCCAAAAACAGTCGTCTGGTCACCCTGGTCCCAACTAGATTTTGAGAGAAATATAAAGGATCACACCAAATGGACATAGACTTAAATTAAGTTCCAATTTAAATTTCCTAAGTTCCCATTGGATGTGCAAACTTAAGCACTTATTTTGAAGACTTATTTTTTGGATGATTTTACATTTCCTCTCATTTTTGTCTCAATAGTTTTGGCCTTGCTGTTAAAAATTATTTGAAGGTAACTTACTTTCCTATAAATTTTAGGCATTATTTACTAAAAGTCTGATAGAATTTAAATTAAACTCAAAAATACCAAGTAAAAAGATGGAAAATCTCATGTTTAATGAATTTTAGCGTTATATGAGGTGTAGGCAGATCATCTCTACTGTACTTTTGAACAGATTACGAATAACTCATTTCTATACAAATATCTTGTGAAAGGGTGCTATCTGTCAATGTCTTAAGAGAAGAGTACTCTTAGATGTGTTTTATAGTAAGCTAAGGGATTTTTTTTATCTTTCATATTTCCGGTAGTACATGTATTAAGAGTTTTTTTTATCATATCTTCATATATTTTTAAGAAATCAACACAAATCAATCAAACCTTAAAAAAATTTGTTATTTAAAATGAAAGAAAATTTAGGAACATTCAATAATAGTTTTTTCAACCATAACATATTTTAATTAGTAGAAAAAACAATGCATGCTATTTTTAATTTATAGTGATGATGGGGAAATTAAAGGTATAGGGCCAAATTAGAACTGGAGCCATAATATGACAAAATTCAAACTAAAGATGATGCGGGAGAAGCAGAAAACACAGGTTTCACTATATAATTGGGGAAGTAATTTCAGACATATATTATGTACATAACATTAGAACCTCATGGTGTAAGAAGGAAGTCAATCAGATGAAATGTATTTGTAATAATGAATAGCTTGAATAATTAGGCTTTAGAGTTAACTCATAAAACTATGGATTGATATGGCATATAACCAATAATTTTAACAAATCTCCCATCTTCAAAGTATTTTGTGGATAAAATTGAAGACCAAAGAGTAATATTTGGCTATTTTTTCCAATGGGTTATACAAAGAGCGGTTCCCATTTCTGAAAACCACCATTCTGGAACCAACTCATCTTTCATTAATAGAGACAAAATTTTTTTCATTTTGCAATATAGGGTACTGTAATAATAAGAATAGAAGAAGAGTGAAAAATAAAATATCTATTCACTTAGGCTACAAGATGTTTCATGTGAGACTTGTGGCCATGAGGTCCTATTGCGCCTGAGTCGTACCTGTGAGTGAAGAGGCGTCTACGAGGGTCGAGGGTCGAGTGGCAGAGGCAGCCGCATCCCCCACGCCCGCCAGCTTGCCGTCCCGCCGCCTGCAAACACCAACAAATATCTAAATAAAATCGCTGATTACAATAAGAATAAAAACAAGGTTTTTAACAGTTGTCTGTCTAAGTTAACCTTTATTTTAGGTGTGTTGACTCATAAAAGTAGTTGGATCAGTCTCAGCTTCACCCAAAGAATATAAGTGTGCTAAGTTCCATAGTCAATTTGTTTATTAATTAATTTTTACATACATAAAAGCTAATCAAGTACTGTTTAATTTCAAGTGAAACTGAATTCATTAAGTCTTACAAACGAGGCAATTATAATTTGGAAGTCCAAATAACTTATCTATACTAGTAGAGGAAAAAATGTGCTTTAGGGTTTAGTTACTCATAAAACTATGGATTGCAATGGCATATAACTAGGCCTAATTCTAACAAATCTCCCATCTTCAAAGTATTTTGTGGATAAAATTGAAAACCAAAGAATAATACTGAAGAAAGAAGAATGTCTGTGACATTCTTTGTATGAAAATTAAACCAAATTTAAAGCGCAGCGTTGCTTGTTGTGTTGCTATGATTTATAAAGAATTCAAACATCAGATTTTAATACACACAATAAAAAAAATTCCAAGATATAAAAAAAAATTAATTTCTCAATTTTGCCTACATTCCTAACAACCAGTTTGGCAGTTCGTAAACTTGGCCTCCTCATGATCCACACTGTGCTGACTCAATGACATGCTATAACACTCTGATTTTGGCTTCCAATCAGTCAATCCACACTTGAAAAAGGCCAGTATGGCTCTCTTAAACAAAGAGTTGAAAGATAGGGAAAATAAAGTGTCAGCAAATAGGGTAATTACTAACAACTCTTTTCAGAATTCTCACAACATGCTAGCCCGTAGCAAGGCCAGGGGAAAATCAGGTTTAAAATTAAATAAAAAAACGCTCTATAGGGGAATTTGCATATCACATGTCTTTAATTCAGATTGTCGTAATTTGGTTGACTGTAGCCGCCGCCATTCCATTCGGCACTGTCATTTCCTATCCTCCCACCAGTTTACCTCTGCTCTGATTGGGTGTAGACGTGCTCTCTCCTGTTTGGTGATTCTTGGCACTTGTGGTACTTGTGGTACAGTTCTCTGTTTTAGCTAAAAAATTTTCCACCTTATCCTAGCTGTGTGTTACTAATCTTGTTATATTCTAGATTCTTTCCACCTGAAGACAGGATCAGATTCCAGATCCTGAAATGTTGTGAAACTTGTGTTTACTAATCAATGATGGCAAATGTCCGCAAAAATCAAAATAAAAAAGCACCATCATCAACAATTAATTTCAAACAAAGAACTCTGATTTTCTTTGCCACTCAATTACCTCACTTGATGACTGTGACTCTTATTATGTCAATATCTTTTGCCAAATGAACATGATTTATTCTGATCTAGTTATAGAAGGTTAATTTTCTTTCTGCCCCACAAGGAACCTTGTTTATATCTTGATGCTTAAGAAGTAAAAGTCCCGAAAACTCAGCAGAGGGTGGATTGGGTCAGGAGTTGGTGAAATGCCAGATTATCAAGAATAAAAAATAATACCCCCGTTGCAGCAGACCTGCATACTCAGTGAATTTCAATGCAAAAGTACATATAATAGTTTAATAATATTAATAATTCTTTTATTGCCATAAACAATTTAACAATTGTGTAGCAAAGGCCAATAATATACATATAGCATATAGTGAAAATTTACACTCAGTAATTTGAGTTCAGTAGTTTAAGCCAACATAACGAGATTTGACATGATTTTGCAAGCTCCATAAGAATAACATGGGGAATGAGTATGCAGGTTTGCTGTAACGAAAATGGAAATATTGGTGATTTTAGACTATTAAACATTAGATCTCATCTAGATGAAGCCACAAACCAAGTTTTATACAGATATGTTGAGAAATAAGCGAGATATAGAATTTTACTTATTTCCCACAAGTAACATGGTTAACATTGGGGCAACGCACTGTGTTTACCTCTTTCAATATCTCGGTAACCAATGGACATAGAGCAGTGATTCAACATACTAAATTGTTTGTTTTTTGAGCTGAATTCAATGTTGCCAACAAAAATTCGATAAATTTTATTTTTCTGTATAAAAAACTCAAAAAACCCATTTTTGGGGGGTTTTATCCCTCTTAACCCCCCATTCCGGTAGTCCGATCGAGCTGGTTCACAAACTCGTCCGAGTGATTGCAACTTTACACGACTGTACCAAATTTCATTAAGATCGGACCATACTTACGGCCGCTATTGTGTTAACAGATATATATATAGCCTATATATAAATTCGAACGAACAGTGTTTTTTGCTTCTAGGGACCCCAAAACGAAAAGTTATCATGGTCTGGGTCTTAGGTCTTACCATGAGTACTATGGTAACAGCTTCTTCCCTATAGGGGAAATTCGCTAAAAGAAAATATACAGTGTGTAAATTAAGTATGGAAACAAATCTGTATTTTTTCATCCGAAGGAGATAGAGATATTTTGTTTGTGGCGTTGGTTGTTAGTCCAGGTTCCGGATTTTTTGTCATCGAAAAAGTTTTTTCATCCCCCTCACAGGGTGGGGGGTAAGGGGTAACTTAATTTTTTCAAATAGCAACCCCTATTGAGTGACCCCTCATTTTAAAGGGTTTGTCAAAATAAATAAAATGGCGCAAACCCGAGGTCAATACCTCAACCCAAACCCAAATGGCAGCCATTTTAAATTTTGAGATGAACACACGAGATTAACTATGGATACCTAAATTTACCTTTTAAGCGGGTTACATTGGGCAAGTTAAACTCTGGATACCATTATTAGATGGAAAAGTGGACATTTTTGTCTCATTCCTGATTTTGCCTCATCCCCCAAAATAGGGTGTTTTGGGGGTAGCCCCAAAATTTCAAATGCAAACCCCTGCTGAGTGACCCCTCATTTTGAAGGGTTTGTAAAAACATAAGCAATAGTGCAAACCTTATGGTAATATGTCACCCCTAGCCAATGTGGCAGGAATTCAAAAATGTGACTGGGTAAAAAGCACCTACTTCTATTATTCAAAATTTTGGATGTCTTTTTAGGATCGACGGATATTGATTTAAATCATGGTTTTAAGTTTGTTAAGAGCTATAAAATGAGGGATGACTCAATATGGCTGCTAAAGAAGGCATTAAATATTTTGAAAGGTGAAATGGGTGTTTTTTCACCCAATCAAATCTTTGAATGACTGTCATTTTGGCTAGGTGTGATATATCGACTTTAAGTTTACACCACTGATTATGTCTTAACAAACCCTTCAAAATGAGGGGTCACTCAGTAGGGGTTTGCATTTGAAATTTTGGGGCTACCCCCAAAACACCCTATTTTGGGGGCTGGGGAAAATCAGGAATAAGGCGAAAACATCCACTTTTCCATCTAACAATGGTATCCAAAGTTTAACTTGCCCAATGTAACCCGCTTAAAAGGTAAATTTAGGTCTCCATAGTTAATCTCGTGTGTTCATCTCAGAATTTAAAATTGCTGCCATTTGGGTTAGGGTTGAGGTATTGACCTCGGGTTGGCGCCATTTGATTTATTTTGAGAAACCCTTTAAGATGAGGGGTCACTCAATAGGGGTTGCTATTTGAAAAAATTAAGTTACCCCTTACCCCCCACCCTGTGAGGGGGATGAAAAAAAATTTTCTATGTCAAAAAATCCGGAACCTGGACTAACAACCAACGCCACAAACAAAATATCTCTATCTCCTTCGGATGAAAAAATACAGATTTGTTTCCATACTTAATTTACACACTGTATGTAAACTTTCGAGTAATATTAAAACTCTTAATTTTGTGTAGAAACTTGGTATTATATCACATCTTAAGATTCTAGAGCCAATTAAAATAACAATCCAATACTGGGTCTTCTTAGGTGTGTTGTACATCAGGTAATCAAGGTAACCAATGTAATCAGGTAATCAACACGATTGGATGAAGTAGGTACAGGAATGAGTTAGTGATTTGCATAGTTAATATAAAATCAAAGTGCAGTTATTATTATTAAAAGATGAACAATTCTTTTTCAAGGAGGTTAACGTAGCTTATTTTTTAAAACCATGAATCAGGAAACCTACAGTTTTTCAATGTTTGATACCAGTAGTTGTAATCTATAGATAAACCACAAATGCTCAGTTAAATTCTCTATAAAACTGTGTGCTGTTTCTAGCAGTTTTTCATTTACCAAAAACAAAAAAATGTTATCTACCACTTTTTATGAGGCACAAGAGGAATAATTTTCACTTCCAGAAGCAAGTCACGAGACACAGAATGTTAACCTAAAAATAAAGTGCTGCAAAGTAAATGCACATAGCTGTGACCTTCAATGATAAGCACTAATCTTGATGACAATGCATTGTAATTTACGCTTCAGTATCTTGAAGGACTGAAGCCACACCTTGTGATGAGTGGTCCTAAGACAGAATATGTTATTACATACCATTAACACAGGACACCTTTTAAATAGCTGTTTTCGTATTTTTACATTAATTACACACAATTTTTTTTTAATTAAGGCACCAATATTATATTTTTATACTCCTATCACCTGTGTGTGGCATACGTCTAATTCTGATAACCAAAAATCCCGAAAATCTGATGTTACCATGGCACCAGTTGATGTTACCATGTCATCACAGTCTGTCAGATCATGGTTGGGGCCTCACTTTAAAGTAATATTTGAGATATCTCCCATAAAGTGGAAGGGAAATTACAATGTTTTCCGTAACATACGAATGTGCAATTTCATATCTCATGGTAATGTACAGTAGACGACACAAAATTTACCTACAGAACTTTCTTATAGCAATAACATTAGTAAATAAATCTTGTCGAAAGGTTCCGTAAAATATAAGTCAATGTCATTGATATGATTTGGATACTTGGCTGATTTGAGACAGATGGGGTTCAACGTAAAAAAATTATAATAACTTAGTTTTAACGATAATTCGCAAGTACATTGTGGCGTTTCCAATGAAACTGAGATCTTAAAAACGCTTTACTAAAGTGAAAAATCATATTTTCACCTTAATTATATTTCTCAATTTTGTCCGGATGATTCAGATCCCAAATCTGAAGTAAAATTACTTTTAATGAATTTCCCCTATGGGCACAAGAAACTTTTACCGAAGGCATTGATTTTAAATCTGAAGCAGACCTTCCATCGCATTAAAAAACGTGTACAGTAGAACCTTGATAAGACGACTCTCAAGGCGATTCGTAAAACAGTCTTGTTATCAAGGGAGTCTTCTTAATGAGGTCTGTGTTATAAAGACATTAAATGTAATGAAAATTTCAAGGAGACCAAAAACGTACACTTGTTACCAAGGTTGCTGTGTTATTGAGGGTCTTCTTATCGAGGTTCTACTGTACCAGTTTTTGAGTGACTCAGTATTAAAAGAGCTCTTAGTTCTAGTGAATCCTCAACAGAGTGTACTGATGTCACCTATTAATTTAGGTATAAGGGGCAAATAATATATAATTTAGTGACTCATAAAACAAGCAATAGTCAATTTATTATTGATTTATGCAATATAGAATACAAATTGTTTAAGTAAATAGCTAAAATAAGGGGTTGATAGAAGCACCCTCTGTTGGTAATTAATTGAACTATGTCAACTTTAAATTCTGGGTCACCCAAAACTAGCTACAGATGGGCCATAAGAATGGGAGGTCTAAGCCGAAGGTCTCATGGTAAGAACAAAGCCAGGGACCATTAAAACTTTTATCAATAGATTACAGATTGCAGTTGTTAGTGTATCTGCAGGATCCATACTGTATGGACAGTGTTAGGTTAAAAATGTGTAAACATGTACTGTTAACGTGGTGGGATAATGTAAATATATGTGTGTTTGTTTGTGTAGTGAAGTAAAAAAAAGTTTATAACATCCCGAAAATCATGGAAATGTGCTCAAGTTTTAATATTATAGATAATTACATGACTGAAGATGGTCGTCATAGAACCGAAACCGGTCTCTTGTCACAAAAAAATTGTTGACATCTACAGGCTATACTACCAAATTTGGTAAGTTTTTAATTTTGTAAAACTTTTAGTTTTGGGGCCACCAGATACCACAAACACCATTTGTTCAAATTCATAAATATATATGTATTTATGCGTTTGAGCATGCGGGAGGGAAGCAGTACATCACGCTGTAAACTCCAGTTCAATTCCCTTGCCGGTCTTCCATCCATTTTAAGAGTAAAATATTTAATAAAAAACAATTTGGATGAAACTATTTATAAGAAGAATGTTTTGGTAATAATAAGAGTTTAAGAATTTTATAATCCGTAACATTAACATATCTCAATGTACCGTGAAACAAAAATATCTATCTGCTCCGCAACTAGTTAACGTAGAATAATAAATAAAAAATGATGGATTATTTAATTTTTCAAACAAAATTTGCGATAAATTTTCTTTTAAGGTTTAAGTTTTGTGAAATTTGATAAAATAAAATTTTTTAACAATAAAGTTAAACCATCTGAACATAACATAGAATAACATAACCATTTGAACACAAGTTAAACATAACTTCTGAACCTATATTTTTAGAGACATGCAATTGGTCATTTTGTTTGGCAGGTATTTTAAGCACTATACCATGAAATGTTTATCAAAATCGTTAAGAAACTGATCAATAAATAGTTGGATTGACTGGATTTACTATCAATCCGGTTAAACTGTATTTGCATTTAAATTTAGATACAAGGGAAAATATTCAAATGTCAATAACTAACAAGTTATTACCACAGTTACAGCTTTGTTAAATGGCAGGTACATTTAAGGTCATCTTAAATTGTCAATTATTAATCATGCATATGAATATAAAAAATAAAAGTGATGACAACCATATCAACAGAAACCAAAACATTTTATTATTCTACGCAACAAAATTTTCCCTCTGACCTCTTACAATCAGTCCTCATATATGATGACCTGATGGAAGCAAGGGGGCCAAAGATAAGAGTGACATGTCAAAAATTATAGCCTACATTTTTAATCAAACAATTACATTCATTTAAAACTATTAAAAACTATATTAAACTATACATTAAATAACTTAAATTTAAACTATAAACTACACTTTAAACCACCTTACATAAATAACATTCCAAATTACAAAACACAACAACAAAAATAAATTATTTTTTAAATAATTTTATAAATTATTTAAAAATTTGACTAGGGGCACATGATTAAATTTAATTGCACATACTTAAATAGCTAGCAAATAAATAGGGTGGGTGCACCAGTGAGTGACTGGTTAAGGACAATGACTCATGTTACTTTAACATTACTCCATTACATTATTTCCTAGTTTTAGTGTCCATTATCCATTCCATTTGACAAAGCTCATCAATCTTTTAAGGATTAATAGGTATTAGTAAAATAAATTATTGAATGGTAATGTTGTTTGTAATAGTAGTTTATGCAACGATTGTATAATGAATGCCTTTAAGCCACGAGTGAGATGTGTTCTAAATATCTTACGAGTGGCTTAAAGGCATAATACAATCGTTGCATACACTATTTTATCTACGACCAACAATATATGACAAAATTTCCCCTAAGATAAACAAAACTCATGACTTTTACTAATGATGGAATAGGTCAACTAAATTTGAGGTTGGGCAAATTAGCAGACTGAACCATGAATCGTTGTGGAACAATCAGCTGATGGGATAAGTAAACTCAAACATGAATCGTAATGCAACAATCAGCTGATGTGCGAATTGTGTAATTGTTATTATGACACTACTTCCGTCAAATGCCGAGCTCTCATTGGTCTAGAACCAGTACTCTAAAGTGACTACAGTACTCTAAAGTCGTCATTAGAGTACTGCTTGGTTTTTGGTGTCTTCATTATAATGTTAATTGTAATACCATAATTGGTGCTTATTGCAATGGTCGTAGATAAAATTAATTAAAATACAACTATGTCAATGCTCCAGTAAATGACCAGAAATGCACTGGTGAATGACCAAATCTTGTACCAGTGAATGAACGGTATTAGAACGCCAGCTGAAAACTGCCTAGAAACACTCAAAATGAGAAGATTGAAATAAATAATCCTTTTGTTTGTACCAATTCTCATTTCAAAACTTTACATAGGCCTAATTCTTTCATCTGACCTTAGACACCACAAATAAAATCAATAATAAATAAACATATGATACAATATACATTTCCAACAACCAGTTCCTTTAGGCTGAATATGTTTAATAGTAATAGGAAAAACAGCTGACAACAATGAATAAGAACACCCCGTTGCAGCAAACCTGCAAACTCAGCGAATTTCAAATGCTTAAATAAATCATTTAGACGGGACCTCAAACCAAGCCCAGAGGAAATTTAAAAAATCCGTTCATAGCTGATGCCTACGCCCTAAGAGGAACGCCGATGCAAAGTTTCAAGGTTCTAGGTCAAGTAGTATGGGCTGTATGATGATACGTCAGTGTATTTGACAAATACGCCCGTTGCAGCAGACCTGCATACTCAGCAAATTTCAAATGCAAAACAACGTATTTCAATCCAACATAGCGAGATTTGACATGTTTTGGTAAGCTCCATAAGAATAACATGGTGAATAAATATGCAGGTCTGCTGCTACAGGTATGTATATTAAAACTGGATGGTTATAATTCCATATTTAGTATATCTGAACGAAAAGAAGCTATTTACCAAGTTTTATCAAGATATGTTGAGAGATAACCGAGATATAGAATTTTACTTATTTCCCATAAGGTTAACATTGGGAAAACGTACTGTGTTTACCACTTTCAATATCTCGGTAACCAATGGACGTAGAGCAGTGATTCAAGATACCAAATTGTTTGTTTTTTTTTAGCTGAATTCAATGGTGCCAACAAAAATTCGATAAATATTATTTTTCTATTTAAAAAACTCAAAAAACCCATTTTTGGGGGGGTTTATCCCCCTTTACCCCCCCTTCCGGTGGTCCGATCGGGCTGGTTCACGAACTCCTCTGAATAATTACTACTTTACACGCCTGTGCCAAATTTCATTTCGATCGGACCATTTTTGCGAGCACTATCGTGCTTACAGACACATAGATATATATACAGAGTGTCCCATAACTGTCTGGACAAACGTATATATAGTCCAGTCAAAACAGGGTTTGACCTGGAAAAAATTCTGTTAATTTTGAAACTTTGCACACTTATTTAGAAGTACCTAAGGATGAAAATACCAAAAGTCCTGGAAAATATGTGGCGAGCTCTAGTGGCAATTGTTGGAAACAGGGTACTTTTTTTGGTTTTTCGTAAAAATATCGAGAACCGTTGGTCGAAGGTGAGAATTTTATATGTACAAAATAAAGCTTATTGAATTTGCTACAAAATGATGTGGTACATTTTCTTTTTACTCCTAACGGTTACCGAGTTATAGGACGCCAAAAATAGGGATCTTTTCACGATTTTCCCCTAAAAATGAGCAAAATTTTGATTTTTTAGTTTTTAACGTATGAAAATAAAAATTATCTAATTTTGGTGGGCACCATTAAATTCAGCTTAAAAAACCAAACAATATAGTATCCTGAATCATTGCTTTATGTCCGTTGGTCACCGAGATAATGGAGGCGGTACACACCCCTTACATTGTACCTATGTAATCCTTATGGGAAATAAAAGTTCTATATATCGCTTATTTCGCAACTTATCTCACTAAAACTTGATTTATGGCTTCATATTGTTGAGATTATATCGTACTAGGGCCTATAATCCCCAATTTCCACATTTACGTGTCAGCAAACCTGCATACTCACCTGCATAAGAATAATACGAACAATGGAGTATGCAGGTTTGCTGACACATAAATGTGAAAATTGAGGATTTTAGGCTCTAATACGATATATCTCAACTATATCAAGCCACGAATCAAGTTTTACTGAGATATGTTGCGAAATAAGCGAGATATAGAACTTTTTTTATTTCCCATAAGGAATATGTAGGTACAATGTAAGGGGTGTTTACTGCCTCCATTATCTCGGTGACCGGGTGACCAACGGACATAAAGCAATGATTCAGGATACTAAATTGTTTGGTTTTTTAAGCTGAATTTAATGGTACCCACCAAAATTAGATAATTTTTATTTTCATACGTTAAAAACTAAAAAAACATTATTTTGCTCATTTTAAGGGAAAATCGTGAAAAGATCCTAATTTTTGGCGCCCTACAACTCGACAACCATTAGGAGTACACAGAAAATGTACCACATCATTTTGTAGCAAATTTAATAAGCTTTATTTTGTACATTTATAGTTCTCACCTCCGACCAACGGTTCTCGAGATTTTTACGAAAACCAAAAAAAGTACCCTGTTTTCATCAATTGCCACTAGAGCTCGCCACATATTTTCCAGGACTTTTGGTATTTTCATCCTTAGGTACTTCTAAAAAAATTAGAAATCGTCTTAATCTTTCCGTTTTACATCCAAGTATATGAATTTGAAGTTTGTCCCATTTTTCCTAGTGTGCTTTCGACCTGGGACCACAAAAATATCAGAGTTTTGGGTAGTTTTTTATTCTTTTGTAAATAAGTAAAAAACAGTTTATTCTACATAAAAAGTTTAAATACAAGAATTGTAGAGGACAAAATTCTGCATTTATTGAGTACCTTCTGATAAAGATACTTTGAATAGAAATTGATTTATGGTAAGTTAAATAAAGGGTTTTGGCGAATTTCTCTTTTAGGGAAAGAGCTATTACTGTAGGTCTCATACCAATCCCTAAGCCCGAGACCATGATAACCTTTAGTTTTGAGGTCCTCAGAAGGCAAACAACCCATTCGTTCAAATTTATATAAATATATATGTATCAATATAGATGTATATAAATATATATACTTATGTATTTGTTTCCTCGATAACCCTCGCAAAAATGGTCCGATCTTAATAAAATTTGGCACAGACGTGTAAAGTAGTAATTATTTACACATGATCGAAAACAAGCCCGATCGGACCATCGCAAAGGGGGGTGAGGGGGGTAAACCCCAAAAAATGGGGTGTATTGAATTTTTCATGTAGAAAAATTAAAATATTCTAATTTTGGTTTATATAGTTGAATTCAGCTCGGAAAACAAATAAATTAGAATTTTGAATCATTTCTCTATGTCCATTGGTTACCGAGATACTGAGAGTGGTAAACACAGTAAGTTGTCCCAGCAATGTTAACCTTATGGAAAATAAATCAAATAGTATATCTCCCTTATTTCTGAACATATCTTAATAAAATTTGGTATGTGGCTTCATCTAGTTAAGATCTACCTGATTATAACGTAAAATCCACAAATTTTACGTTATAATCCACAAAATGCAGCAAACCTGCGTACTCATCTTTCCAATGTTAACCTTATAGGAAATCAATAAAACTGAACACCTTCCTTATCTCCCAATATATCTTAATAAAACTAGTTATGTAGCTTTATCTGGTTAAGGTCGACTTGATTACGGGCAAAAATCCGCAAGTTTATAGATTCCTGAGGCAGCAAACCTGCCCACTCATTTCCCCAGTGTTGACCTTATTTGAAAAACAATAAATGTGTGTAGCTTGCTTATTTCTCAACGTATCTCGTTGGAACTTAGTATGTTGCTTAGTAAGATAGACCTCAACTAGATGTTTCACAGAAAAAAGTTTTACCAAAATATTGAGAAATAAGCTAGCTGTACAATTTTATTTATTTTCCATAAGGTTAACATTGGGAAGGTGAGTACGCAGGTTTGCTGCCTCAAGAATATATAAATTTGTGGATTTTACGCTATAACCAAGTAGATCTTAACTAGATGAAGCCACATACCAAATTTTATTAAGATATGTTCAGAAATAAGGGAGATATACAATTTGATTTATTTCCCATAAGGTTAACATTGCTGGGACAACGTACTGTGTTTACCACTCTCAGTATCTCGGTAACCAATGGACATAGAGCAATGATTCAATATACTAAATTATTTGTTTTTTCGAGCTGAATTCAACTGTATAAACCAAAATTAGAATATTTTAATTTTTCTGCATGAAAAATTCAATAAACCCCATTTTTTGGGGTTTACCCCCCCTCACCCCCCTTTGCGATGGTCCGATCGGGCTGGTTTTCGATCATGTGTAAATAATTACTACTTTACACGTCCGTGCCAAATTTTATTACGATCGGACCATTTTTGCGAGGGTTATCGAGGAAACAAATACATAAGTATATACATTTATATACATCTATATTGATACATATATATTTATATAGATTTGAACGAATGGGTTTTAGGCCTTCTGAGGACCTCAAAACTAAAAGTTATCATGGCCTCGAGCTTAGGGAAAAATGGGGCAAACTTCAAATTCACATACTTGGATGTAAAACGGAAAGATTAAGACGATTTCCAGCTTTCCGAGAATTTTGTCCAGGCTCAATCTTTATTTTACTGGCCTATAAAAGCGTTATAGCTTAGGTTAAGACAAACACATTTCACCATAGGAACATGGGTCTCTGGTGCTAGTTTTCCGTCTATCTGTCTGTATGTGTTTTTTACAAACAAATTCATAATTCCTGAACGGTTTGAGGTACAGTGTTGAGATTTTGCTCAAATGTTTATCTTATTAGGATGTATCTTCTTTTAAATTTATACCAAACTATCATCAACTGTTTCAAAATGACGGCCATTTAAATTTTTTGATGCCAAATTTCACAAAAACCGCTAATTTAAACAAAAAATTGCAAGGTACATAAAAGTAAGTCCATTTTATGTAGTTTTCAATGATACCTCATTTTTTAAGATTGGATAGAGATTTACTAAGAAATTAGTTTTTTACGTAATGCATGACCACTTTTCCCCATATAAACAATGTTAAAATACGGGGTGTTAAAAATAAAACTTTAATGGCTTATAGCCACTTAACTATTGCGTTTAGGAAAAAATATCAAGGAATAATGTGTTCTTAAAATTAAGTGTAGAATCCAAATACGTCATAAAATACAGGGTGTTCCATAAGAAAAATCAAAGTTGTCCGCCATATTGGAAAATGGTGGCAATTTACAAAAAAATGAAATTCATATTTTTAAATGGCTTAAAAAAGTAGGTGAAGTCCCCCATTTAAAGTTATCTCTAAATCCAATAGTTTCTGAGATACCAATGGTGGCACAGTTAAGTTGGACACTCTGTATATGTTTGTCCAGATAGTTACGGGACACCCTGTATACGTTTGTACAGATAGTTACGGGACACCCTGTATATATATATATATATATATATATATATATATATATATATATATATCTAGAAATTTGAACGAATGGTGTTTTTTGCTTCAGGGGGCCCCAAAACGAAAAGTTATCATGGTCTCGGGCTTAGGTCTTACCATGAGACCTACGGTAATAGCTTCTTCCCTATAGGGGAAATTCGCTAATAAATAGTAGATTAACATTCAAATGTACCTATTAATGATCAGCTGAGGATGTGAAGTGATATAAACATTAAATCCCTTAAGCAGCGCATACTATAAAGAGTGGTGGGGTAGGATTTGGGTGATAGTGGGAGGAAAGATCACAAATGCCCTTTACGCTCAGCTGTTCACAACTGGGTCGCAGATCAATAACACGTTGTGTAAGGCCACAACCTCCCACTCGTTGATACAACTTTCTCCCCACCTTCTCAAATGCTGAATGAGGAAGACATTAAGCACTTGGCATTCTGATTTCTTTAATGACCACAAAATTAACTAGTAAATTTAAGAAATAAAAACAACACATACACTTGAGAACCCTGAGTTTTTTTTTAGGTCTTGACATTTTTTTAGAATCAATGTATTTGAAGTCAAAGCTTATCTTAACCGGAATAATCATGAGTGATAATTCATGTTTATCGTCACAAAACATGTTTCCTTTTTCTCGCAAAGCCAGACAAAATAGGTGACAATGTCAAGAACAACATGTACACAAAATAAATCTTAAATAAATTCAAATTGATCGTTTCGAAAAACTCGTTATTCAGTATAATAATTTTTGTTTATCAAAAATTCAACTATTTTCACCTTAAAAGATGCTCAGCCAATGGGTTTGAGGTACCCTGGCAAGTTGTTGAATAATTTTCTACTTATGTATGAGGGTGACTTTTCAGAGAGATTCATGATTTTATGAACAGGACATTGGAAATCAGCAAAAAATCTAGCATTTTAATTGTGAGGATTATTTTCAATGTAAAGTTTCTCAAAATTTGATTAACTTACAACAAACATTAAAAAGAAAAGAAAAATTAGGAACGGTTAATATCTATAGGTCTTAAAAATTTATTTACAAAAATATTTTGCAGGTTTGAAAGTCATTATTCTTAGTTTTTTTTGTAGTTTAAAAAACTAATTGGCATCAGAAGTAATTCCCCAAAGATCTATTCTGTATTATGAACTTGATGAAAGTCAGGAATGGTAAACCATCAACCAGTCTGGTATTTAAATCACACTTCTTACGATATCGATTGTGAACAAACCGAATTTAATTTTTTGGCAGTGTTTTGAATGTAATTTATTCAATTAAAAATGAATAGTATAGGGAAAATGACACATACTTTCCCCCTTCATGGAAGAAAATCTACAGTTAAAAAAATAAATTGACAACTATCCCACAAATACATACCAAATTTTAACGCAATTGGTTAGCAATTACAAGTGATTTCGGAATTTTAATATTTGCCATATCATTGGACAACGTACTGCATTTACTACCAAACGAAAACATCAATTATCTCCGCAACCAGTTGACATAGACTAATAATTCAAAATAATTATTTACTTTTTCAAGCCAAATTTTTATGGTTGCAAGTAATTTTCTTTAAAAGTTACAAATTTTATGAAATTTAAAAAATATGAATTTTTTAGCACTTAAAAAAACATCTATAACTTCTGAACCTGAATTTTTACAGGCATGTGGGTGATATCTTTTTATTTGTCATCTTAAGCACGAAAACCCATGAAATTTTCATCAAAATCGTTACAAGATATTTTTGAGAAATTCGGATTTTTGTAGTTTTTTATGGGGTAAATACCCTTTAAAATCAAAAATTCAAAACAAAATGATAAAACCCCTGGAGATATTAGGTACAGCTTCATACCTAAATGCCAAATTTCATGAAAATCAGACCACTGGTGTCGTCTCTAGCTTTGTTTACAAAGAGGGGAGAAAGTAATAAAACTTTCCTAAAAGCTTTGATTCCTAAAAGCATTGCAGTGTTGCTAAAAAAATTTGTTCATCGTCAAAATGGACAAAACCTTCAATCTCATCCCTCAATTGTACAGTTTGAAATTTCACAATTTGTGTTTTAATTTGGTTCATTTTCAAATCATTAACCTTAAGCCACTTTAACAAATCTTGTAGTGCTTGATTCAAAACTAGATTTAATTCCTGGCTGTTTTGATGGTCGTGGCATATAACAATACTAGGTTAAACATTGTTCACTAAACCATTGATATAAATATATAAAAAAAACAAAGCTCCTAATAGGGAGCCTTGATGATTTTTCCATGAAGCACATTTAGTGTTACCTTTTATTGTAACTGTTCTTTGACGATTCCTTGGATATGCTTTTACCAAAAAAATAACAGTTTCAGAAAAATTATTAGAAAAATTATTTACTTAAGATTGTGATATGAAGAATGGTTTGAATGTGATATAAACCTAACTAAAACATGCTCAAATGGAAACACATTTCAAGAAGGAGTTTAATTTTAATGATAATTATCCATATAAATTTAAAAATGCTGGCTATAAATTTAATATTACAGAAACTTGTGATAAAAAATTCAATAATCTACAACTATAACAATTTCAAACTAGTTTCAAAAAAAATTTTCAAAGATCAAAAAACAAACTTTAACCAATTTGTTTCATTATAAAGGAAACTGTAATACTGGGGTAGTACTTTTTATTTTATTCTTCCATTATTTACTTGTTGTTTGTTAAACTAAACAGGGGTACAGACCCCCCAAAAAGCTAGGATGCCAATCCCCCCCAAAAATTTCCAGAAGTTATTCAATATCCCCCCTCCGCACTGAAATCTAAAATACTAAAAAATAAAATAAAAAAATTAACTTTCCCTATTTTTATAGGTTTATTTTAAATTACGTTGTGTTTGGAAAGTGGAACATTAAATTAAGAACTACTGTATTTAATTCTTTCTCGATGCGGGATACATAATTTTTGTTATGAATAATATAGAATTATAAATATGTTAGTAGTGCTTTTTTTTAGTTGAAGTTTTTGAAGTATTGCAATTTTTACATCCCTCTCCTGAATATGTAATGTAACTTTTAAACCCCCTCCCCAAATTCCTATAAAAATCTGTAAAATCTCAATCGATAATGGGGAGGGAGATAATTAATTTATTTAAGGACATACTTAAGTTTCTGCTGTTGTCCCATTTATCTCTGCCTCCCAGAAATTACTTCTGAAACGTCAAGGCTATATTGGGGGGAGGGGGGAATAAATGTTGCTATTAAATGACCGGTTGAAGTTTTTTCTGTTGCCAGTTTTGCATTCCATATCCCTAAAAAGTAAATGTACATATTAACGTACCCGTCCCACCTGAAAACAATTTTTAACGTCAAAGCTATATTGGAGGAGAATAACTAGTATTGCTATAAAATGGATACCATTTTTAATTTCTCCCCTAGAAATAATTGTTAGTGTTGCAGGGAAAGGGAGATGTTGAAAGATTGTTTTGTTTGATATGAGAAAATATTGGTATTTAAGAGGTCGTTACCTCTTATTCCATTGTTGACGTATTAACACCCCTCTTAACAATTATTTTTAGAAATATAAGAGTATTGTTTAAGACTATTGGGGAGCAGAGTCACGTGGTAATGTGGATGTGTATCTAGCCCGGCTCATTGTGTTCGCGCCCTCGGCCTCGGAAGAAACATTAAGTTGCGCCGTGCAGCGGGCACGTCTGTATCCCTATATCGTACATTAAAATGAGAATTTGTAATTTTTATACTAATTTAAATAGAGTAGTAATTAATTTCTTTTTGATGATTCATTGATAAAATATGTAGTAAAAATAGTATGTTTTAGCTTACAGCTAACAAAATAATCCTTAAGAAAAACCCCCAAAAAATCTTGACGCATTTGGTGTCATTGTCCGCCCCAGATACAAAATGAGAAGTGGAGAGATATGATAGATTACTGCATCAGAGTACACTGAGGCAGTGGTATTATCCGGGGAAGACATATTTTAAATCGTCTTGAAATTGTCTATTAATTATTAATAAACCTGGTATAGCTCAGATAAAATTGTATATTATAAAAATAATGGCTAAATAATACAAATTCGATCTATTATATTTTTCATTTAAATTGTTCAATTGATTTAAAAAAATCCACTTAAAATCAAGTACAAGTAGGAAGAACTTAACCCTATAATTTAATAAACACTTTTGAGCCAGTTGTAATAAATGTGTTTGGAAAAAGTAAAGATTTCAAGGGAAAATTATTTTCCACTCATAATTACTCATTAGACTATGCTTAACCTATTTTGAACCAAACAAAAAAATTAATACTCAGTAGCTCTGTTTTGTTATATCCTGTCCTATCAACTGAAACTGACACTACAGGATTGATGAGTTTAGTGTGCCAGTGTGTATCAATGGATTTATCGGAGTGCGTCCAGGCATGCGGCAGGAAGGTTTCATGTCACTCAACTGGAACCCAAACCTGACATTACATCATTCACACATCAGCTCTTGCAGCTTCCTATACACACTTGTAGTTCCTACTCCTCCCATACTGAGTTGGCAAGTACAGGTGGTCTCGTTTTGAACATTTCAGGGAAGTAAAAAAGCCAAAATAATGTAAATACCTACTTTTTGGATTTTTTTAAACCTATTAAAAAAAAAAATAAAGAAAGAATTTAATTGAATTCCGAGTTTTTATCAATGTAAAGCAAAGTGAAAATCTTGTACATAGACATATTCAATGTATGGAGTTCCAGGACTAACATATTGCTTGGCTCAAAAACTGTTAATACTCCGATCAGGTTTTTTCTTGAGATTTCCATTCCCATATTAAATCATATAGACAAATACCAAACTTAACATTTAGAGCTCTTCTCTTAGTGTAAATTTTGTTTCCATCAAAACTTCATGCCTAGTAGCTCTTTCCAACAACACCTATATTTTCAAAATCAGTTCAGAACTATGGATTTGTCTTGATAAAAAAAGAAGAAAACTTAAGATATCACATAAACCCTTATAGAAATAGATTACTGTTTGCAAAGTTCATGTAGGCCTAATAATAATTATGATTTCTAATAAAACAGAAGAATTACTGTCAGGGAGAAACAATGTCTGCAAAATATAGAAAAAATCTTTAAAAGTGGAATCAAAATAAAAAAAGGAATAATCTATACTTATTTGCTCAGTTATTTATATACTCATTCATCTAGGAGTTACTTTGTAATCAAGACTCCTCCTTCAGTACTGAGCCAATTTTAACAATTGAGATTTTGGTGTAAAGAGCTTGGCGGGAAATTTCGCATTAATTAAAATTTATGAAGGTTGGACTAAATCAAAGAGGCATGGTGGCCCACACAGTTTTGCATTCGCCCATAAGCTTAGAATGGGAATATAAATTTCAAGGAATAGCTGATTAAAATTACTGTATTATCAGCAGACTAAAAAAAACATAAGGCTGCTGAGCAGTATGTGTCAAGAAAAAAGAAAGGTGTGTGCAGGGTCAGCTGAAATGACGTAGTTGGGCTTGAGAAACTAGCGGACCTAGCGGTTTGACAGCAGAACTAAGACAGTACACATAATATTTTGATTGAGTTGTATGAACTGGTTTGTATTGTTGTCATCTTAAGAGTTAGTTGCACGAGCCCAACTACATCACACCAGCTGACCCTGCACATTTTTCCTTACACCATGGCTGAACAGCGCGTGCCCACTAATACAGTAGACGCCCTCTAGTTCGGCCACCTCTGGACCGGACCACTGGCCGGACTACAAAATGGCCGGATGTACTATCAAAATGTAAAATAACCCTATTAAATTCATTATCTATGCTTAAAAACCAACAAAACACTATATTTAAACATATTTACAGTGTTTTTTGCCAAAGAAAATATTTTGATACCTCTATGTTGAACTGGCATATTGCGTCACTCATAGATAGTGTTCAGTCGAGAGAGTGGCACACATTCTTTCATTTAATTTTCACTATTTATTCCCTTTTCCCTGTTTTCTAATCAAATGTCAACCTCATGTATTTATTTTTCTCAACTCATCTGTTTTAATTCTTACACAATGTTTATTTTCTTTTTAAAAACAAACAGTTATAACTTAAAGTTTAATTTTGGCAAACATATTTAAGATGATTTTGATAAAACTGAAAATGTGTTAATTTTATAATGAGAAATTGTTATCAATTGAAACTAAGAAATAAAGATGTCTACAAATTGTAAAATTGTACATTTATTGATTTGTGATTGTGGCTACTACATTGTGGACTGCATCTGGTGAGTGAACTACATTATTAGAAGTCAAATTATCATCAAGATGGACATTCCATTTTTGCATCAAATTAAAAATTATTATTTTTAATCTCACCATTGTAAATGTGTGCCAAAATTTGCATTTATTAATTAATTTTATTTTATTTCTTTTCATGCAAATTATTTATTTAGAACTTTATTTTGATTCCCTATAGCTATTGCAGCTAAGGGTGGTCCTCCATTTAATAGATCACCGCTCCCTAACATTTTGGTCGAGTCCGGACCGGATAAATCATGCTATGGATTAACTACTTCTGTCCAATCATTCCTTTAATTATTATTTTTATTTGCTAACTTCAGTCCATTTTCTCAATGATTATATTTTCATTTCCCGCTATTCTCTCGATTCTTCAGCACTCAATGCCACTCAGTATTAATGAAGATTGATTTGTGATTGAACTTTTCTCTCTCTGATTTGAATCTATCTCTCTTTCATCATGGTACCGCCTCGTTCAACCGCTGAGTTTAGAGCGGACACTTACAAACGTAAGACTTTATTAATTAAGAACCGCCTTACAAATATCAAAACCGCTATTGAAACTATGACAGATCAAGCAGATTCTTTGACTGTAATTCAACACAAACGGCTAGAGGCAAATTTGGCGGAAATTGATTCCAAAAAATCAGACTTTGAATCCTTATTAGATCGTGCTTTAACTCTAGATGACGATGACGAACTATCGACTGATGTTATAAACGACGATCATGATGAAATTTCTGAATTGATCATTTTCATTTCGAGTCACATAGGAGCACTCATCAACAACTCTAATGAGACTTCAAATTTATCTGAACCACAAACTGATACTGCAGTTATGAACTCAGCATCGCAGTTACGATTATCTAAATTGGACCTTCCTAAGTTCAGGTAATGGAGACCTGTCTGTTTGGACGTCTTTCATCAACTTGTTTGATACAACCATACACCGTAATGCTAACATTCCAGAAGTAATTAAATTTCAATACTTACTAAGTGTACTCCAAGGCGAACCTTTTAATCTTGTCAAAAGTCTTAACTTAACCGCTGAAAACTATACCATTGCATAACAAATCCTTCAAGACCGCTATCACAATACTCGTAGGTTGCAATCATTGCACTTAAATCAACTATTAGATTTACCCTCTATATCCGCTTTGCACATTCCGTCACTGAGACAGTTTGTAAATGTGTTTACTGAAAACACACAAGCTCTCACAGCTCTTGATTGCCCTGTACATGAATCTAACCCGCTACTTGCAACTGTATTACTACGCAAAATGGATATTGCTCTCCGAAAATGTCTTGAAGGATTCTGCTTTCATGAAAACTCTCAAAAACACACTTTGCCCACAGTAAAAGAAATCATAGAATTTTTAATCTCAGAATGTAACCAAAATGAGGACGCTTCATTGCATTTGCCATCCCGCTCAACTGAAACAAATCAATCAATCTCCCGCAATAAAGTTCAACTACATAAAGTTACTCCTTTCCGCAAAACCGCTTCTCTTACGGTCATGCAGTTTCCATCAATAGATTCTCAATCTCAACATCCTCCTACTTTATGTTTTGTCTGTAATCAATCTCATAAAGTATATACGTGCCCTATGTTTAAAAACAAGACTCCCCATGATCGTTATGAACTGATCAAGTCACAACAACGTTGTGTATCATGTCTAGGATCACATAATATTAAACAATGTAAATCACAATCTACTTGTTGAGTTTGTCGCAAGAAACATCACTCGCTTTTGCATTTTAATGATGATTCATCCCCCTCTACCGCTCTTTCTGAACCTCTCAAAACTCCAATCCCTGGTCACTCTGGATCCATAACTAATCAGAATCATCAATGGAAAAGGATGTATCTGTTACGCTAACTTCTCAAGAAACGTTAACAGATTCTAAGGTTACAGTTTTACTCCGAACGCTTATGCTTCAGCTAAGAACTCTCAATGGTGACACGCACACATTTCGAGCTCTCCTTGACTCTGGGAGCATGTGTGATTTAATATCCGAACGTGCAGCTAATATTTTAAATGTTCGTAGGTATAAATCTGACATCCAACTTGCAAGTATCAGCCAAAATGTCACACCAAACAAAGGTCAAATCCATGTGGACGTCACCACTTTATCTGGTTACCTTGTTGCTCCACGACATCCATTTCTAATTTTGGACAAACTAACAGTAGATTTACCACGAGTCCCGGTTGCTTCTCATGTTCTGAAATATACCCAGACATATGATTTAGCTGATCCTAACTTCCATACTCCTGGACGTATTGATGTTGTCCGCGGAGGATCTATATTCCCACATGTTTTCACAAATGAACAACATTCACTTGGTCCCCACTTGCCTATTGTACTCGGCACATGTTTTGGATTTATCGTCATGGGTACAACTCCATGTTTATCGACTATTGCTCAGCCCAATTAGTCTTCATCCTCTGAGCGTATCCTTACATACCGCTTCTGATGCAGATTTACATGATTCAATCCAACGATTTTGGAAACAAGAAGAACCACCAATACCAATACCAATGTTCGACTAAAACTCTCGAAGATGATCTTTGTGATTTCCACTTTGCTACTACACATAAACGTAATAAAGATGGACGTTATGTTGTCCGTTTGCCATTTAAAGATAAACACCCTGTTCTTGGTACCTCCAAACAAGCCGCAGAAATCAGACTTGCTGCTATGGAACGTAAATTTGTTTCCAACCCTAGATTCTCTCTTTTGTATCATGATTTTATGAATGAATACCTCAATCTTGGTCACATGTCTCTTTGCTCCGACGATTTACTAAACAAACCGCATTATTTTCTCCCGCACCACGGAGAAATGAAAGAGTCTAGTAGTACCACAAAACTCAGAACTGTTTTTGACGCTAGCTGCAAGAGCAGCTCAGGTGTATCCTTAAATGAAATCCTTCTTACTGGCCGCAAGCTGCAAGTCAACATATGTGATTTACTTATGCAGTTTCGACGTCACAATATTGTCTTTTGTTGTGACATATGTCAAATGTACCGTCAAATATTGATTCACCCTGACGACCGCAACTTTCAATTGATATTACGGCGAGATTCTTCTCAGTCTCCTCTCACTACCTATCAACTCAATACTGTTACTTACGGTATGAATAGTTCACCATATCTCGCTATCGAGCACTACATCAACTTACCGATGATGAAGGTGAAAACCATCCGCGAGCTGCTTATGCTATAAAACATCATACTTACGTCGACGATATTATCACTGGCGCTGCTAATGAAACGGATGCATTGCAACTTCAAACTGAACTTATCCCTCTACTTCAACGCGGAGGCTTTGAATTGCGCAAATGGGTTTCGAATTCTTCTTTGTTATTAAAGAATGTTCCTGAATCTCACTTGGAAACTCCAACATTTCTGCAAGAATCTCAGATACCCCAATTTACTGTACTTGTTCTGCAATGGTCACCTTCTACTGATTCGTTTTCATATAATTTTGAATTGCCTTCACAATTACACCCTACTAAGAGAACAGTCTTAAGCAATATAGCTAAAATCTACGATCCATGTGGGTTCCTCGTTCCTTTTATCATGCTATTGAAATGCTTCATGCAACTTTTATGGACAAAAGGTATTTCTTGGGACGATCATCTACCTGCAGATCTAGCTACGAAATGGAGACTTATCATTGATAATGTAACTGACTTAAAGAACATTACGATTCCTCGATCTTTACATCTGAGTCCGACGTGTTTGATACAATTGCACAGTTTTTGCGATGCTTCGGAATCTGGTTATGCTGCCATTGTGTACTTTCGATGTGAACTTCCTGATCACAGTGTAAAATTTAATCCCATAATAGCAAAAAGTCGTGTTGCTCCCTTAAAACGTGTAACCATACCTCGACTTGAACTATGTGCAGCTCAATTGTTAACGCAACTTGTTTCTCACTGCCGCAATATATTTTCAAATGAATTGATTAACAATCATATTTACCTTTGGTGTGATTCCACAATTGTGCTTTCTTGGATACGCACGCCATCATTTAAACTGAAAACTTATGTGGCTAATTGGGTTGCTTCTATTCAAGAACTTGTTCCCATTGAGTCGTGGAGACACATTTCGTCTGAAGCTAATCCTGCTGACTGTGCATCAAGATGTCTTCTCCCTTCACAACTAGCTAACCATCCGTTATGGTGGACTGGGCCAGAATGGTTGTCTGGATCTCATAATGAATTTCCAACGTCAAGTTTTACTCCAATCACACTTGATGCATCTCATGAAATGAAAGATGATCCCTTACCTGTCTTTTACGACCTCAGCTCCTGAATGGTCTTTGCTCACCAAATTTTCATCTTGGGACAAACTAGTTCGTGTCATGGCTTTGGTAATCAGATTTTGTCATAACATTCGATCGCATAATCGCCATATTGGTTTTATTACTAGGGATGAACTTCGCCATGCGAAAATTAAGATTTTTTCTTTGATTCAAAGAAGATCATTTCCAGAAGAATTCCTTCGTCTTGAAAAACATGAAGACTGTACCAAACAAATCCAATGGTTAAATCCTTTCTTAGATGAGCATGGTTTGATTCGTGTTGGCGGACGTTTAAATAACACTCCCTTCTCTTTTGACAAACAACATCCCATCCTTTTGCCTAAACGCCATCATGTAATCGACTTACTCATTGATTACTATCAGTTGAAATACTTACATGCTGGACCACAGTTAGTTCAATCTTTACTTTCTTCATATGTTTGGATCTTATCCACCCGCAGTCGAATCAGATCACAGATTCACAAATGCATAACTTGTTTCAAACATCGACCCACAAATGTGACTCCGCTCATGGGCGATTTACCTGCTCCTCGTGTAACTCCTGCAAAACCTTTCTTATCCACTGGAATTGATTATAGCGGTCCATTCACCATTAAGGTTGTAAACATGCGTTTTGTTAAACACATCAAAGTGTACATATGCTTGTTCATATGCATGGTTACAAAAGCAATCCATATCGAAGTTGTAACTGACCTCACAACTGACTCGTTTCTTGCAGCCCTAACTCGTTTCATGTCTCGAAGAGGAAAATGCTCAGATTTGTATTCTGACTGTGGTACACATTTTATTGGTGCTGATGCTATTTTGAGGAAAACTATCACCTCTATATTGAAAACCAATGATTCTCAAACTATAATTCAGCGCTTCATAGCCACCCATGGAATTAAATTCCATTTTAACCCTCCAGCATCCCCACACCATGGCGGCTTATGGGAAAAGAGCTATACGAAGTGCAAAACATCATTTACGACGAGTTATGGGATATACAATATTAACCCTGCCTGAGTTTATTACACTTACAACACGTGTTGAGGCTATGTTGAATTCCCGACCGCTCACTCCACTTTCAAGTGATCCATCTGACTTCACAGCTTTAACGCCAGGACACTTTTTAATTGGCAGCCCTCTCATTTCTTTTGCTGAATCTGACAACTCTCAGGTCCCTCAGAACCGTTTGAAACACTGGCATTTAGTGCAACAACTTCACCTCCATATATGGCGTCGATGGAGCAGAGAATATTTACATACGCTAAAACAAAGAACAAAGTGGACTCCGCGGCAAGAACATTGAAGTTGGCGATCTTATCTTAGTACATTCAGATTCAAGCCCACTCAACTGGCCACTTGCTCGGATTGTTGCTGTTTATCCTGGGTCAGATGACGTCGTGCGTGTTGTGAAACTCCAGACTTCTACAGGAACACTCACCCGACCAGTAACAAAAGTCTTTCCGCTACCTGCTGCTGATGAAGACATATGTTGAAGCTACGTCGCTTCAAGGCGGGAAGTATGTTCAGTCGAGAGAGTGGCACACATTCTTTGATTTAATTTTCACTAGCATTTTGTTTCGTATTTTTCTTTCATTTATTTCCTTTTCCCTGTTTCCTAATCAAATGTCAACCTCATGTATTTATTTTTCTCAACTCATCTGTTTTAATTCTTACACAATGTTTATTTTCTTTTTAACCCTTTTAGTGCCGGAAAAAAATTTAATGTAGGTGCAAGAAGTGCCGGACATTTTTTCATTGTTACCTGCAAGAAGTGCCAGGCCTTTTTTAGCAAAAATGTAAGGGTTTGGGAAAAAAATCACTAAAAATTTATTTATTAACATTTTTTAACAAATCTTTTTTTTATTTGTTTCTAAATACCTCTACTATTTATAAATGACAAGAAGAAAGACAAATTTCAAGTTTCTGGTAAAAATAAATGTTAATAAATTTAAAAAAATTTTTGCATCATACTCATTTTTTATGTTTACACTAAAAAAACATATATAGATTTTACTCTGATGCAATTTTTATTAGTTTTATGTGAAACTACGTTAAAAAACAAGTAAAAACCATGTATAAAACATCAATTTACTGTAATAGGTTATGAGTTAACAAAATAAAACGATAACCTTGCAACAATGCAGAGTTGAACAACGTCACTAAGCAACTTACTTAAAACAGTATTCGTATTCCATATTTACACTAGAAATATCATTTAACATTTAAAAAGATCCACAATAACGAAATACAAACTTTATTTCAATTATAACCCTATAGGTAAAACAAAAACATAGCCTAAAAATTACACAATCGAAGTTGCATCACCGCCATATGAAATGCATGGTTATTTGTCTGCCAACAGCTGTTTGCATTTCAGTATGTCATTTCAGCTAACCATAAAGACAGTTTAGGAGAAAAGTCATATGAAACGAAAGATTTGACTATAGAAAGGCATTTGGCACGAATTCCAGCCAGTAAAAACGAAAAAATATATTTTATATGTATAAAAATGTAAACGTCTCGCTACGAGATCCTGGCATACTATGCAGTTAGAGACAGGATCTCGCTAAGAGATCCCGGCACTAGCGGTAGTTAGTGTGTGCGTCTCGCTACGAGATCCTGGCACTAAAAGGGTTAAAAACAAACAGTTATGACTTAAAGTTTAATTTTGGCAAACATATTTAAGATGATTTTGATAAATCTGAGAATGTGTTAATTTTATAATGAGAAATTGTTATCAATTGAAACTAAGGAATAAAGATGTCTACAAATTGTAAAATTGTATATTTATTGATTTGTGGCTACTACATTGTGGACTGCATCTGGTGAGTGAACTATATTATTAGAAGTCAAATTATCATCAAGATGGACATTCCATTTTTGCATCAAATTAAAAATTATTATTTTTAATCTCACCATTGTAAATGTGTGCCAAAATTTGCATTTATTAATTAATTTAATCTTATTTCTTTTCATGCAAATTATTTATTTAGAACTTTATTTTGATTCCCTATAGCTATTGCAGCTAAGGGTGGTCCTCCATTTAATAGATCACCGCTCCCTAACAGATAGGTAGTATGCTTTATACCGATACCTTACTGAGGATATAAAGTGAACAGAAAAACTCATTATGTACTGTTAAAACACACTAGAAATTTATTTTATCAATTGAATTTACACGTATTAAATGAATCATAACCTACACAAACTAAAAGAAATCTGTTATTTTCTTTTGTTATGCCAACGAAATCCCAGATCAAATCTTATATTAAAGGATAACAACATCGTTTGTTGGTTGAGGTCGAGCGTGTCCATCAATTACAAGCTTGCCCGTAAACTAAACTGACATAAATAGTTTACTCCTACGGCAGGAAACTAAACATTCAGGATAAATCCTGTCGAGGGTCATTCCCCCGCGGTGCGGCGTAGTGAAATGACGGCATGACGGGTATGAGTAACACTCCTAGGACCGGCCGGACCATCCGGCGGCCGATCAAACCGAAGCCGGACTAGAGGGCGTCTACTGTAAATAATTATTATAACAACCCAATTTCTTATTAATTTTTTCCCAAAAGTTATATTTACAATATTTCTATATTAGTCATTATAGATTCTTCATGAATATTCCTATTCAAACTGTGGCCTACTTGATGCCAAGACAGGCTCTCTGACGTCACTGCCAGAAACTTCTCATGGCAAATATTGGCACATGAGTCTCCGGACTGAATTACTTTCTTTTTTACTTCAATGCTTCACTTACATGACAGCTGGCACAACCCCCGTTGACGTAATGGGCCTTAATGTGTTAAGTGATATTTTTACTACACTTCAGACATTTGTCTCAACTTAACTACTTCTCTCGCTTTGCATTAAAAAACCCAAATTGATTCTGTAATCATAAGTACATTCATAAAAGAGTATGTGGCTATTAAATTTTATTATATGTTTTTCTAATTTTTTTTATAACCTAGTGTAAATGAAGTGACGTGAGTTGTGAGATGAGTAATTTTCAAGAAAATCTGGTGATTAATGTTGAATTTTCTTGTATTAACTTACTGACACTTATATAGTACAAGGAGTACCTTGGCAAGACTATTATATTCAATACTCGCCTTCGGCTCGCTGGGGGCTCCAGCGATTTATTTGTTTACATACAAAGTCACCATACCATGTATTTGGAAAAATAAAAGTTAAAAATGGTAATAAAAGTTGCAAGACAAAATTAATTAAACAGTTTATAAATATTCAGATCAAGAGAAGTTTAGTGGCGCAGTTGGTTTTGGGGTTTTTTTGTTGTGGGGGCTCCTCAACAAGTCCTCTAGGTTGGACCTGGATTAGGTCGTATTGTGGGGCTTTCAGGGGCGAGTGTTGGTAAGACTTGGAGATTAGGAAAAAATTAAGGAGGTGTGTACTGAACAGTCACAATACGAATTAACTCTTGACAAATCTTGGGAAAATTTCCCGTTTGGGGGGGGGGGGGCAGTAGGTGGAGGGAGTAGTCAGGGAAGGGATTTATGATGGAGTGGGTGGGGCTATTTTTTGTGGGGAAGGGCTGATTGGTTTCGGGTTGACGTAAACGTATTTAATAAAAAAATACAGGTGCAAATTGATTTAACTTTTTACAAATTCTCAGCACAAGTTATTTCGGGTTTGTTCAAGGGTTAGGGGGTTATTGGTGGTAGGGTTTTGGTCTTTGGGGGTTAATTATATGAAAGTGGAGAGCTTGGTAGGCTCAAAGGGGTGGGGCAAAAGTACTGATTTAAAAATAACATGGCCAAATATATGAAAAATGCTGAATTTGTTTCATTCATTGGTCTGTTTCGGGGTTCAAAGGGGTCAGAGCTACCTGAGGACGAAAGAGATGAGATAGGACAAAAGATCAAGTCATACACATACTGATTGCAAATTATCAGGGTTATAGGTAGTATATCGGGTTATATGAAATACATTACCTCGAGAAAATCGCTGGAATTTGGCGAATTTCGAAGATTTTTTTAAGTTTATATGCGTTTCAATACAAATAACAGTTATAATATTTACGGCTTCTAACACTCATGCTATAGAGATGATTTGTACCAAATTCCAACCCTCTTCGTATAATAATAAATCTACTGGAGCTGAAAAACGTCGGGGTAACCTTAGAAAATTGAAAGTTCTAGAGCTACCTAAGGGTGAAGGAGACGAGATAGGGAAAAAAGTCAAAGGACCAAAGTTGTAGATCGTAAAAATTCATGGGACTCCGTGCAGTCCGTTTTTCGATAGGACCATCCGTTCGGCCACTAGAGCTCAAAATAACATTGCTTTAAAATAGCTTTTTTTAGCGATTTTTATAATTTTTTTTAGGGGATTGAAATAAACATGGTGAGTTTTGATACTTTTTCCTGTATATTGACCCTCCAAGGAATATTCGGGCCAAATTTCAAGTTTCTATCCCATCGGAAAGTGTTGTTTGAACCGGAATGAAATACCTCGAGATAATCGCTGACATTTGGCGAATTTTGAAGGTTTATTTGACTTTATATGCATTTTAATATTCCAAATTGGTTATATTATTCATGATTTGTAACATAAATGCTGTAAAGATGTTGTACACCAAATTTCAGCTCTTTACTTTTAATATTTAATCAACTGGAGCTGAAAACCTGGGGAAAATCTTCGGAAATTAAAAGTTCTACTGCTACCTAAGGGTGAAGGAGACGAGATAGGGCAAAAAGTCAAAGGACCAAAGTTGTAGATCATGAAAAATCCGTGGCATGTGGTACAGTCCATTTTTGGATAGAACCTCTAGTTCAGCTGCTATAGCCCTAAAACCAAAAGTACTTTTTTTGAAATTTAAGTTTTCCTCCCTTTGGGGGGGTTGGGGGTGGAAATGTTTTGTTTTGACAATTTTTCCTGTGGTTCGACCACCAAAGTAATATTCATGCCAAATTTCAAGTTTCTAGCTCATCGGGAAGTATGGTTTGAATTTGTATACGTGAGTGAGTCAGTTACATAAGCGGCTGTATAATATATAGACTTGCCTTCGGCTCGCTGGGGGCTCCGCCCCCAGGCCCCCTACTTTCAGTCCCTTGGAGAGGGATTTTGATATTGAAAAGTCATACAACGAAATTAATTTATTTGTTTACGTACAAAGTCACCATACCCGTGGTTTTTATTTTATGTCGAATTTATTTTTAGCCAGGGATCCCAAATTTTTGACACGGAGATCGTGAGTTTGATTTTTCCGGTTTATTATAGGTAATTTGCAATGTTTACCCTATTCTACCCCTAAAAAAGTCGTCTCAAGTTGAACTTTAATTAAATTTACGATTTTACTCTTGGGTTTTTTCCAATTTATTAATTACTGACAAACTCAACTTTTGACAAGGGATTCGTCAGTGTCAGCCTCCATGTTCATCCGAAGTAATTTGTAATTTTCAAAATCTATCAAACCCCTAAATGTGACCAAAAAAAGAATCAAACTATGAATTCTTCAAATTAAGGCAATGTTGTTTTAAAAAATTCTTTTGCCTCACCCCCTCACTCCACCAAACCTGTTCACAACGAAAAATTAACCCCACCTCTTCCACTAAAACCTCCCCTAAAGGAACCCTCTAACTACCCCCCACTAACTACCCTCCCAAATATTACAATGATATATTTTGCTGAGGATTTGCAATGAGTTTATTTGGAATTTTGTGACTTTTTAATACACACCCCCTGCTTTGGGGCAAAGACCAACAAGGGAGGCCCTCCATTATAAATCCCTTCACCATCTATTCCCCCAATCCTCCCCTGTCCCCCTTAAAGTGTTAAGCCCCAAAGCAGAGAGTTTATATTGAAATAAACAAAATGAATTAACAGTTTACAAATGCTCAGCAAAATTAATTATTACTAGTTTTTGGAGATGAATGGTTTCAATGGGGTTAATGGTAGGGGGGAGGGGGTAATTATTACTGAAATGATTCATTAAATTTCTGGAAATGCAAATAGGTTGTCTTTGCCTCAGGGCCCCTTGTTTGTCTTTACCCCAAAACAGGGGGTGTGTTTTGAAAAATTCACAAAATTTCGAATAAACTCATTACAAATCCTCAGCAAAATATATCATTGTAGTGTTTGGGAGGGCAGTTAGTGGGGGGGTAGTTAGAGGGTTACTTTAGGGGGGTTTTAGCGGAGAGGGTGAGGTTAGTTTTTCGTTGTGAAAAACGATTGGTGGAGTCTGGGGGTGAGGGGGTGAGGCAAAAGAATTAGTTTAGAAACAACATTGCCTTAATTTGAAGAATGCATAGCCCATTTGATTCTTTTTGTAGTCACACTTAGGGGTTGATAGATTTTAAAAATTACAAATAACTTTGGATGACCATGGAGGTTTACACTGACGAGTCCCTTGTCAAAAATTGAGTCTTTCAGTAATGAATAAATTAGCAAAAATACCACGAGACAAATAGTAAATGTAATTAAAGTTCAACTTGAGACGACTTTTTAAGGGTATAAATGGGGTAAAAAATGCAAGTTACCCATAATAAACCGGAAAAGTCAAACTGACTATCTCCGTGTCAATAATTCGGCATCCTTAGCCAAAAATTAATTTGACAAAAAATAAAACCACGAGGAAAATTTAAAATTCAGCGAAAGTTTAACTTTTGAGGACTATTCTAGGGGTTGAAACAGGGTGAATTTTGCGAATGACCCCTGATAACAATAAAAGATCAAACCAACTATCTCAGTGTGAAAATAGAGGTCTATAAGCTAAAAATAAATATTAAAAGATCATCAAAACCCGAAATATACTTAAATTATAAAGGAATTTTAAATATAATGGTCATTTTGGGGGTGAAGCAGATGAGATAAAGCAAAATACATAATGACAAAAATGTAGGAAATTTAATTTCAACTGAGGAAATAACCTTTGTTTCTGAACAGGACCTTTAGTTTAGCCGCTAGCGGCAAAAAACAAAAAGTACTTTCATCTAAATTCAAGTTTTCCCCCGTTTCACCGCCTCTTGGGCGGTGAGGGGGGTTGAAATTGTTTGTTTTGAGAATTTTATATTTAGAGTGTCCACCTAATATATATTCCTGCAAATTTACAGGGGCCTAAGTAGTATATCAAGTAGTCTGGTGCTGGAAAACCTAGGGAAGATCTACGAAAAATGAAAAATCTAGAGCAATCTAAGGGTGAAGGAGACGAGATAGGGCAAAAAGTCATAGGACCAAAGTTGTAGATCGTGAAAAATCCGTGGCATGTGGTGCAGTCCGTTTTTCAATAGGACTTCTAGTTTAGCCGCTAGAGCCAAAAAACGAAAAGTACTTTTTTCATTATTAAAATTTTCCCTCGTTTTTCCCCCCTTTGGGGGGGTTGGGGATGGAAATGTTTTATTTTGAGACTTTTCCCTGGGTTTTGACCACAGAAGGAGTATTCGTGCCAAATTTCAAGTTTCTAGCTCAATGGGAAGTTGAATAGAATTTGTATACCTCAGTCAGTCAGTCAGTCAGTCAGTCAGTTACACATGCGGCTGTATAGTTATTTAGATTAGATTAGATTTAGATTTTTATGATGATATATCAATCTGTCTATCTATACTATTATAAAAAAGAGGTGGTTTCTGTATGTATGTATGGGGCAAGTGAACGCGAAAAATACTGAACCGACTGGGTTGAAATTTCACACAGAGGTAGATCTTGAACCTGAGAAACATATAGGCCTATTCACTTCCTTAAAATCCCCTCGGGCTACACCCCAGAACGTCCTCAATTTCAATTATTACATTTTAAAGGAATATAAACATTCAAATACTGAAATGTTAACAGCTGTGGATACTAAAATTTGACAGTTAAAAGAGCAGAGGTAAGACAAGATAAGATCAGCTGTAATTTTTATCGTGAGCAAAGCCACGGGCAACTGCTAGTTATAAATATAATCAAATAGTTAACCAATCAAATGTACAAATCAGCTGATACAATTAATTCAAAGATGTATTACTTTTGTTTCAAACAGTATGTTTTCTATTTACACAGGGCATTTATACCAGAGTTGACAACAAAATGTTCACAACAATTGTCTCAAACAGTTGTTGACAACAGGTGATGGCGGCAAAAGTTGGCAACAAATTGCAAATTTCATATTTATTTTGTTCACATTTTTGGCCTTGATCACCACTCCCACCACTGCTTTGTACCTTCTCGGGATGTTTAGAGCAGAGGATATACCAATTCCAAACATACAATATATCATCTATATCATCCGTCACCGTCTATATAGAGCTGTAAATAATCTATAGATCTTTAAATATGTGATCTATAGATCTATATCTGTCACCGTCGATATAGATCTGTAAATCATCTATAGATCTGTAAATATGTGATCTATATAACTATCAATCAATGTCTAGACATTGATCCCACCTAGTACATTTCAAAATGGTTTAAATACCTTATAACGTCGAGTGATCCTAGTATTGTAGTCAGGATATAACTACTGCAGTTTCGATTCCTATAGAATCTTTATCAGGCTATATGTACTATATGTACTGTACCACCTAGTACAGTACGAACGATCTGTTGGAAGACTTAAATGGGAACGATGTCAACCCCCTTACAGATGAACTGCGGGCAGATGGCTTTTTTAAAATTTGTTGAAGAATGTCTAGTGCCGATTTTCAATGTTTGACCCACGATTGGGCACAGAATTTGCAGAATTTACACCAATTTACTGAAAGGTCATTTCAGTAACAGAAAAACTGCAGTGACCTTGTGATTTTTGGCTAGTGGTGACTCGTATACCAGCTTGAGCTATTTGTTTAAGATATCAAAATCTACAATCTGTTTGTTTGTACCTGAGATGTGCGAAGCTTTGATAGATCTCCTAAAGGACAAGATAAAAATTAGGTTATCTGTTCCATGGTAAACTTTTTTATCAGTTTTTAAAATTAACTAAAAAAATTTTTCCTAAATTTTGACGGCGGCGTTTTATAAAGCGAACACGTGGTGGTGGTAGATGTGGCGGCGGCCGAGGGGTAGCAGGGATTTGTTGGCGCCAAAATGTTATGAGAATAAGGTATTGCACCAAAAATTTTGTATGTAAATGTTCCATGGCATCCTTTGATCTTTACCAACTTTTTGTGGAAAACAAAATTTCTGATGATAGGAAATCTGTCGCTGACATCTAAATGTTGACAACAAAAAATTGACGTTCTTTACACATTTAACATTTGTCGACAACACGTGTTTTAAACTCCGGTGTAAATGTGGCATTAGGCCACATAGTTAGGTTTGAGATTATTTGTAACTTAATATTGGTTGGAATAATTAAAAAGGTTACTAGGGCATAATTATGCACCAAGTTGAGGGCTGGTTATAAGATTGGGGCTGTGATAACTCAGGCTGGTCCTTCACTATGGACTAGAAAAGAGCTGATGAGACCTATGATAAAATTAGGCTATTAAGAAAAAATATATTTTATTGGAAGGTCCATAAGATTCTTACTGTATTTTTAAAATTCATAATAGCGAAGGATTTGTAATTATTATTTAATTCGTTGGACTTTTCCTATCGCTTCTAGTGTTTAAACTACACTATGTTTCGAGAGGTATTGAAACTCCTCTCGTTTTCAAGTGACCCTACTTAAAGTTACATTAACCTACTTATGTTTATTTAACCTACTTTTTTGGGTTTTTTTCACATACAATTTACATTCATCCAACATTCAACAGAAATCTCACTCACACAAAATTTCATACAAAACACATTAAACATACTTATACAGAAAGAAAATTAAAACTAAAACATATTAAACATGATAAAGAACACAGAAAAACTAAAACAAAAACATATACCTTACTGCCGGCAATGCCTCCAAGCTGGCAGTGGCACGACACGCACACACGTCCACCCACACTCACATACGCAACTCATGTGGACGTGTGTGTGTGTCGTGCCACTGCCAACTTGGAGGCATTGCCGGCAGTAAGGTATATGTTTTTGTTTTAGTTTTTCTGTGTTCTTTATCATGTTTAATATGTTTTAGTTTTAATTTTCTTTCTGTATAAGTATGTTTAATGTGTTTTGTATGAAATTTTGTGTGAGTGAGATTTCTGTTGAATGTTGGATGAATGTAAATTGTATGTCAAAAAAAACAAAAAAACCCAAAAAAGTAGGTTAAATAAACATAAGTAGGTTAATGTAAGTTTAAGTAGGGTCACTTGAAAACGAGAGGAGTTTCAATACCTCTAGAAACGTAGTGTAGTTTAAACACTAGAAGCGATAGGAAAAGTCCAACGAATTAAATAATAAGATTCTTACTCTTTATTAACTTTACTTAATGCAATCATAGATGTCAGCATTGCTTAAGATAAAATTAACTAAACAAATTGACTTACCCTACAACTTAAAAAACCCTTTTCCAGTAAATTAAACAAATTATGGACATGCACTTAGCCCTATCTTCTTACCCCAATTGTAAAATTAAAATCCAGTACAACGGTGTGGCTCAAATACTTCCAACAAAAAATTACCTTTTTCATAGATAATAAATCAGCTAGGTCTAATGGACTGTAGGCCTTGACAACAGGATGGAGGAAGGTGTAATCGTGGGATGAGGTCATTGTGTTATCCCCTTCAATTAGCAAGTCACATGGAGGCATTAGTACTGAACACATTGGATGCAAGCAACAGAGAATGGTTCTTGTTTTAATCAAGAAACTGAAAACAGGAAACATTAGAATGTTCAAAACTGGCAATAAAAATAATATCATGTAAATCATTAATTTTTGTAGCATTGGTGCCACCCTACTGAATTGTTGCTGATCCCCCTCCCATTAATTTGGATATAAAAGTTAAGATTTTTGTCCTTGATCTAAATGTCAATAACGACATACTAGGTGAACCCATGCGAATTCGCACGATTAATAAATTATAAATGATCGTCTGCCTTCTATGCGCACATAATATTTCGACAATCTATTGTAAAAATAGGTTTTTGGAACGATGTAGCGTTGAAAGTGTCTCTGATAGCCAATCAACAGGATGCGTATCGCAGCATTGTAAGCGATGTTCGTTGTGCACTTACATATTCATTACAGTTTTTTTTAGATCTGTATGTCAACCTTCATCTCCTTATTGAAAAAGCAACGGGTCAGCCTTTGGGTCGAGGCAAAATTAGTAATATATTGTACTGTATTGTAATTGGAGAATATGTACTCTTCTAAGTGGCTGATCTTTAGGGTGAATCATCAAGTCACGCCCGCACTTGGTGGTTCGCTATCGTTTGCTCTAAAAATAACAGCAACATCATTAAAATAAGTCGTTGTATCAATGCTAATATTCTTTTCGATCTCAGACAATGTGTATTCCGAGTTGTGTATGCTGTTCATGTGGAGTATTTTTCAGAACGCAAATCATCACGTTGAAATCTTGCACTTAGGGATTAACTTTAACCAAGTGTTCAATCAAGCTGTTCATGAGTTCATTGCTGCAATAGCCGTTGGCTTTGTTCAACATTCTTTCTTGATCACCAGTTTCGACGTCCGTCACAGATACAAATTTGAGCATAAAACAAATGCTTTCCTCACGGTTGTAAGGTGCTATAACTGAGTGATAAATTGTTGCGTACACTTAATACATGAAAAACCCTCCCCCATTGTTTTCTTCAATTTAATAGTTCTTTTGCTTGCCGTTGCGAGCACAGAGTTGTAGGAACTAATGATTTCTTTGTAGTTTCTGTTCAGACTATCGGTACCAGTAATAAGACTTAGAATGTAATTGCTTTGTCGGTATGTAAGTAGATTCACTTTCCCTTATGGCAGCAGTATGAAAATCCTTAGCCTCTTTTTCTTTTTTCTCATTGAAAATGTAGCGTGCCACATTTCTGACATGGTAATGCCATCCCGCCAAGTGAATGCTGCAGAATCCTTGGATTTGTTAGTGATATTTTTGTCAGTGCAATTTTCCACTAATTGATCCAGCTCCGCGTACGAAGCCTCTGTCGCGCACACGCACACCTTACCGTACATTGCCCAGCCGTGTCCGACCACTATAAACACTTCTTTGTCGTCTCGTTCTTAACGTGTTTGAAAGAATATAAAGTGTCCAATCACAACAAATTTTCGTCGTCTTGTTCCAACAGCTGGGCTGAGTTTGAAACTAATTTGATATCTATACTCAATCACATTCATCTATCAGTACAGTATCATCTATACACATTCACCTTTCAGTACAGACCATATGGAGATAGTTATTCTGTTACCTTTGCTTAGATCCCACACAGCTGATCAGATGTTTATTTGTTTACATTTTTGTTTCTGTCAAAACAAATGTTCTTTTCAAATAACTTTTTCGCACTTTTTTTGAGTTATTTTGCCTAAATTAAAAATCTAAAGACATTACATGAATCTGCACATAGAGACGCGTGTTTTGATGTATAATATGTGGGAGTAAGTCTTAAAATAAAAAAGTCTTATCATGAACAAAGTTTTAATGTAGCGTATTAATAATATAGATGATAACTTTTTCTTTTTGTCGTTTGCGTTTTGTCGTCACAGCTAGTCCTGTTACCCCACTTCCACGACTGAGTAAGCGGCTGAAAGCTTCACTCTCAGCCTAAATTTCAACCGATTTGTTGTCGACCAATCACACATTTCATTCTTATAGCATTTCAAGATGACAATTTCCATTAAAAACTCAGCCAAATGCAAAGAACTGACTATACTTAAGGGAAACAAAATGTATAACAAATTGGGTTCCGTATTTTATGTGCAATAATTTTGGGAAAGGGCTTGAATTATTTGTATCTTTATTATCTTTGATAAAAATAGATTAAAATTTCTGAAAAAATCTGAAAGAGAATAAAATTTTCTCCGATTAGATACTAGGTATTTCTTGAAAATACTGATAACAGCCAGCCAAAACTTGGCTACGAATAGATACTTATAAAAAGCAGTTTTTAATGTATTTCTTATAGAAAATATGTGTACACCACACAAATATGTGTGTACTTGTTCACCAAAAATATTTGAATAAATCAAACTTTTAAAATTATTTACAAATGTACACGGATTAAACTTTAATAAAATCGGTCCAGTAGAACTGTAGATTTAGTTGTACAAAGTTTAACAAAAATATCTCGAACTCATTTTTTTCTCACCGCTATAAACTCAAAGGCTGCTTAGCTTTTTGGCAAATAGCCTAACTATTAAATGGTGAGGAAATCGACCAAAGTGGAAAGTGATATTCTGAAAGAGAGTAAAATTTCCTACAAATAATTGCTATTAGGCACTAATAAAACGCTGTTTTAATGTATTTTCATAAAAAAATATGTTTTTATTTTTTCACCAGAAAACTTTTAAAAAAGCAAATTTTATAGTTAGGTATTTGCAAATCTACACGGATGAAGCTTTCAAATGACTAAGTTTAACAAAAATACTGTGTGTCCTAAAAGTCCCACCCCCCTGTTATTTTTTGTTATTAATAGAGATAAAAGTATAATATTCAGGGAATTTTATATGATCAAAAAAGGAAGTTTTGTTGTAGTATGTAAATTTTGAGATCTCTGGTTACCAGATTGCTATTTAAGAACAATATCTGGTAAATAATACTTACAGCCCTAAGCAATCCAAATTTATCAACAAAGTTACGCGTTTCGCCAATTATGGCATCATCAGACTACACACACTTGTTGTACACAAACTAGTAGAACATTACGCAAAAATCACCTTGCGGTCGTATGAATTTTATGTATTTTACGACCCGCAAGGTGAATTTTAAGTAATGTTCAACTAGTTTGTGTACAACAAGTGTGTGTAGTCTGATGATGCCATAATTGGCAAAATGTGCCACTTTGTTGGTAAATTTGGATTGCTTAAGGCTGTAAGTACTAACTAGTTATTATTCTATATGTAAATTTTCACCCCCTCCCCCCAAAAGGGGTTGTTTGGGGGTAAGTCGAAATATTTAAATGTAAACCCCTATCGAATTATACATAATTTTAAAGGTCTTAATCAAAGAAAAAGAATGGCATAAACTAGAGGTCTCTACGTAAATCCTATCTAAAGTTATAGTAGTTCAAATTTTTTATTTTTTTCAAAATCAAATCAAATAAAAATTTTGTATAATGGCCAGCTTGTATTGTTCACCAGCCCCTACCCCTCTCGATTTTTTCTTTTGGGCCTTTATTAAGCGCAAAATTTATGACAGAAAACCCGCTAATCTCGATGAATTGAAAGCGCGGATTGAACGAGTATGCCAGCTAGTCGCACCAGAAATATTGGCAAATGTGAGGCAGGCATTTGAGTCCAGACTTTACTTCTGCCTAAAAGTGAATGGTGGACATTTTGAGCAGTTAATTTTTATCCTGGTATTTTTTCTCTTTTTTCACACGAATAATCATTATTTCTTTATTATTTACATAAGTAAAGATTTCATTTGATTTTCAAAAAAATTAAAACTTTGAACTGCCATAACTTTTGATAGGATTGATGTAGAGACCTCTAGTTTGCGCCATTCTTTTTCCTTGATTAAGACCTTGAAGATTATGCATAACTTGATAGGGGTCAACATTTTAATATTTCGACTTGCCCCCAAACTACCCCTTTTGGGGGAGGGGGTGAAAATTTGCATACACCAAAAACTTCCTTTTTTGATCATATAAACATTCCCTGAATATTATACTTTTATCTCTAATAGAAAAAATAACATGGTGGGTGGGACTTTTGGGACACACATTATATTTAGCTGAGTATTTTCTCACCACTATAAATTCGGAGGTTGGTTAGCTTTTTTACAAATAACTTTTAAATGGTGGTGGGATCAGCCAAACTGGAAGGTGGTATTCTGAAAAAAATCCTACAAATTTCTTGGAAATACTCAAAAAAGGCAGCCAAAACTTACCTTCAAATAAAAATGTGAAAAACCCGTTTTCAATGTATACTTCTGGAAAACATATGTTTTTTACTTTTTCACCATAAATCTCAACAAAAACAAACTTTCATAATTATTTGCAAATCTACAGGGAGAGAGTTTTCAACAACCCATTAATTAATCAAATCGGCCCGGTATAACTGGAGATTCAGTTGTCTGAAGAGATAATCAAACTGAACTAACTATAAGAGTACATGATGTTCTTACCTTCAGCAGCAAAATCACAACTATAGAGCAACTCCAACTGTTAACTTAAGTGAGAGTTCAGGATCTGAAAATAGAAATAAAATAAAACTGTGCATATTAAATGGAATAAGATTAGTTTTCATAACAAGTACCCTTTTTATTTTCGGTACCCCTGTATTAAATGGATTAATTTAGTACAGGCCTACAATGGAAACTTGTTAGGACGACTCTCAAGGATATTTGGAAAACCGTCTTCTTATTGCCTCTGCTTAATGAGGGTCATAAGATTGCATTGGCTATGGCTAGCAGTCCCATTACCAAGGTTACTGGAATCTCTGGAAACTCTTTTTTAGAGCGAGCCTTGCTAAAAAGCTGGTAATAGATATAGTTAGTTTACAGAGTTGTTATTTTTCAGTGAAACAGTTAGCAATTGATTTAAAAACTAATTCTCAGTAGGCCTAATGGTTGATCAATTTTTCATAATCGAGTAGATTGATTTGGTTATTATTATTGTTATTGTTAATGTTTGCATTGTTATCATAGACACTGTTATTGTGTTTGCCATTTAACTTAAGTTTATGCACTTTTGTGTCTAGTATTTTGTGCCATCTGTGCAAAAGTTGTGGTACTATTTTTCTTCTATGTAATGGTTCACACCGTTGAAAATAAATAAAATAAAAAATGAAGATGACGGAATAGTTAACGATAAAGCAATATATGTGATTCATTTTTATATTTTAGTATTCCAGTACCTACTAGTGCAGTACTTAATATCTTAGTATTAGTTTTAAAAATTGTAGTACTGTAGTTCTTTTCTCTAACAGTTTTAATCACGTTTGGAATCAACAGTGAGTATTCTTTCAGAAATTTTTCTGCTTGGGTAACATTAAGACAATGAACCTTATACAGGGTTTAATTTCTTCCCGGCCCAGGGGTCCTCCCCTGGAAAATTTTTATAAATTGCAATTAAAATTGGTGCTTTTTTACATTCTTGACAACTGTGTAATGTTTAGGCCATGTATACTTTCGCGCTAGCTAGGTTTTGCCCTGCCGCGGCTAGAGTGAACCTGCGCCATAGTAATCGTGTAGGTCGTGATCTCCAGCGCTACCTGCGTTAGGGCAACTCACGCCACAGAGTACGAATTTACTATCGTCTAACAAGGGCGCAACTGACTTGTCCAAACATTTGACGAACTAATTGTTGCATTAGGCCTAAACAACATCGCAGAAACGAGTAACGCCGAACGCATCCAGTACACGCTCTTATTGGTCTGGATTGGATTCGTTCTTCATCAACGATAATGAACTTCCGCGATCACTCGCTTAAGCCGATCTCGTGTTTGGTTAGTGTTAAGTGATCAGTATCCAGAAAGATATTAAAAAGCTTCTGTATATTAAGATAAAAGCTATGTAAAGGAAAATAGGGCTGTAAAGTTGACTTAAGTAATTCCCAAATTGAAAAGAGTTGTACACTTCAGCAAAAATCGTTTTCTGAACAGTATTGATAGATGTCAGATCTAAATTAGAGTTTGGTCTTGTTATTTGGAACCCCTATCAACGCTATCTCGTAGAAATGTTAGAACAAATATAAATTAAGTTTTAAAGATTTCTGTTTTTTAAAAGATTTGGATATTAAACCTTCGATGTTCCGTATTTTGAGTTACTGCGATTATTTGAATTTAACAGTTTGCGCAAGCGCCGTGAAATGGGAATGATGCTGTTTTAATTCAAGCTAATCAATGGCGGTGTTGATTATAGTGAGATCCTAGCGCGGGTGAACTCCCTTGTTCCTCGTACCTCGTCCAGGGTCCGTGCGTTGTTCAGTCCACGGTTCGCACATACGACGTTGGGAATTCACAGCCCTGACAATGTAATGATGCGACCGTGCAACGATCTCCCTACATCAATTGATATGCTTTCGTCGACCTTACTCTCTTTCACCGCAAATATTCAAGACATCAACTTGAGTCAAATCCGTACCTGAGTTATTATTATTATTGCTATTCTTGTTTTATATGACTATATTTGCTGTATTTTTTTGTCATTGTTTATTATGCCTGAAATTTAAAATTATTATTTAGGCCTATATTTGTTACTTTCCACTATAACTATGTTGCCTAAATATTACTTTTTTAAAGAATCTAATTTATTGTTTAAATTGTTATGTTAGGGTATAGTATGCATGTTCATTCCTGTTCAAATTTCATTGTCGCCAAATTCATCAAAGTAAAGGAGACAGCTACAGTGAATAGACGATTTATTATTATTATATAAGTATTTAAATTTGCATCTTGTGCTATCGTTGTAATTTTTACTGTTTTATGCTACAATGTAATTGGATTTGTACCTGTTTTGTGGCAAGAAAATAAATGAATGGAATTGAATTGAATTGAATGACGTGGCCAGAAAAGACGGTCCGGAGACACACTGGTAAATTGAGAAGTACCAAAGCTGCGCTCCGGTGTCCTAAAAAGTACCGGAGCTGTGCTCCGGCTGATATTAACCCCTGCTGTGCAAGTTTATCATGAAATTTCTATTATCTATCTATTCTCTTAACTGTCTCGGTCCCAAGGAAAATGGTTAACAAAGGTTCCACTGTAGGCCTAGCCACTAATTTAACTGGAGTAAGCAAATAATCTTGTATTGGTTATAACCAACAGGGAAGTAGATTACATATGTACCTTAAAAACTGTCATCAATTCAAATCTTGAACATAGTGAGTGACATAAGCCTACTTGAGTCAATTGAAATATCAATATACCTACCGGTACATTAGTGCTCAGATATTTCTTCATAAAATATCGGAATTGATACAGCTGACTATGACAATCGTAATTTTAGTTATAGGCCCTACTTAGGTGTTGCATCTGGAATGGTTAGGGAGGTGATTTAAAATCAGTTACTTCTCGTCAGAGTTCTAACCAAAAACTTATTTGTACATTCAAAAAAAGAGACTTTAATATAGGCTAAAACTTTTCTTTACTTAACAAAACCAATAACAAAATGGCGATTTCGGCACTCGTTGCAATCTTCACCTCAGTTGACCGTGCAGATGATATAAGTTAACTTACAATGGTACTGACAACAACCGACAATGAATCAAATGCAAGATGGCGAATGATGTGCAAAAAGATTTTAGTACGTCAATGAAGGAAATGCTGTAGAGTATTTTTATAAGTTTGGGTTTTGTTTCGGTGTTTGGTTAGGTTAGTTTAGTTTCATATACCGTAGTTCTAGGTGATTGTAGTTTGTGGTTGATTGTCTACATTGAATTATTTGCACAATAATAATTAACTTATTACTAACTGAATGAGAAAATTGATTGTTTATATTGATATTTTACAACAGCTATTTTCAGTGTTGGGGAAGCTACTTTTAAAATGTAGCTAGCTACAGCTACAAGCTACAGGTTGTAAAAAGTAGCTTAGCTACAGCTACAGCTACAGGTTTTAAAAAGTAGCTAGCTACAGCTACAAAAATCCTGCTACAGCTACAGCTACTTTTTTAGCTACTTTCATGAAATAATTCCCACTTTCCCTGTCTTGCAGTAATCACTGTGGTGTATTGACTAAACTGAACACCCATCTGGCTTTTAGACGTACGCCAAGTGTAGTTAAAGTAAATAAATAAATAAAAATCAATGAACTTACAAGTTTTTAAAAGTATTTGTCATTGTAGGCCTGATTAAAATATTATATTGTTTAGTTTTTGAATGAAATGATACAGGCAACTAAGTAATAAACACTAACATTAATTTTGTGTTACATCATATTTGTATCTTAACATTTAAAATTATACAAATATCAGTTAGTTCAAACAAAATGAATCGCTAGAATAATATCAGAAGGTCTACTTTAGATCACGCCCGTGTACCGAGACCCTTAGGCTAAATCCTTTTTCACATTTTAATATATATGCTAGAGTTATTTGAAAACATGGCTAAAGACCTACCAGACCTACAGTTCGCGCATTATAATTCCAGTCTCCGGCTATGGCAGAGTCAGCTGGTTGCAAGGCGCGGGTAGAGAGTGGGGTACTTTTCTTAAAACATTGTTCTACTGTCCACTGTTTGTCAAACGCTGTGTTTACCAAATTCATATGTTTAAAATATCATATGATATGGTTATTAGCGTAATAGACTTTAAAGTCAATGATATTTGGTAGCAGCCATAGCCGGAGAACTGTATGCGCGAACTGTAGCCTACTAGGCCCTTCTTCTTTTGTTATTTAAATACTTTCCTATAGTGTTATAAGTCGGTTTGAATATTACTGAATGTCCATTAAACAAGTAAACAAACGCTACAAGCTATAATTTACGAATAATGCTCAAATTGCGACTGCACGTCGTCGTTTGTTTTTTCAGACGACGCCGCATTTTGTTTTGATTATTTCGACGCCGTTGTTTTGATTATTTCGATCTATCGCGGAGTAAGTTCACTATCGTCGAACGTAGGCGGGATGGATCCAGCGAATCCAGGCCAATGGGAAATAGTACTGATGCGTTAGCATGACTTGTTTCTGTTCTATGTCGTTCTCACAAGGAGTCATGTTGTAAATAGTTGTCCAAATGTTTAGGCTAGTCAATTTCACTCTTGGATGACGATAGTGAACTCCCATAATCAAATGTTGGTCTTTGGTCAAAGGCAATTGATTACGGGAACAAAAAAATCATTTAGCCTACAATCTCCAATCATTACAAAATAAAGAACATCGCCATTTACTAAGAATCTTGAAATGTACTATGGTTTGAAATGTTAAAATAAACTTACTCGTTCGTGAAAAATATAAATGTTTGTATTGCGAAAGTAGCGGAAAAGTAGCGTCAAATTCCGCTACTCGCTACTCAATAAAGTAGCTCGCTACAGCTACAAGCTACACATTTTAAAAAGTAGCGGCGCTACGGCTTTCGCTACTAATAAAGTAGCTCGCTACTGTAGCGCCGCTACTTGTAGCGCGCTACTCCCCAGCACTGGCTATTTTCATTCAATTGTTTCACCGGGCGTCTGTGGAAGTGCAACCGCTAATTGCTTGATTTATTTGTCTACATGTTCACACCACCTGAGACCACCGTCCAATCTTACTGCAAGATAATCTACAAAGAACTGAGCCTCCTCAATGGCAGTTTCAAAGAGTACAACCAGGGGAAGTGCAGTACCAGTTCTATGAAAGCAATTCCTTTTTCATCTGTCATAAATTAAGAAATTGTGTCATCTTCGGATTATTATGTTGGAGAAATACTAAAAAAGTGAATTTCAATAGAAAAGTTTCCAGATCTAAAGTTTGGAAATCTTAGGGAGGATAACAAGAAGAAAAGTATCGTCTGCAAAATAACAAGACTAAGATTACTCGATCATGCCACAGACATACTTCACTCATCTCTCATTCATGAATGAACAAAGTTGACTTAAAATACCTAACTGAGGAGGTCGCTACGGATTTAACTACGGGGTAACTACGGATTTCATAACAGTATTAAAGTAGGACCTAGGCTATTAAGAAAGAATATCTTGATGATTTTGAAAATGATACATGACTTGTATGTTGAAACTCAAGTAGGCCTACACCTAAATCAATGTAAGCCGAAACTATCCAAAATTTAAATTGACACTTTTTTATGTTAATCTTTTTTTCATTCAAGCAAATAAAATTTATAGAAAAATATCAAAGTTATATGATGTTTGTGAGAAACATCATGTAGGCCTAATTAGATAAAAGGTTATAATAGCATTGATTTTTCAAGGTAGGCTAGCCTTACAATTTGGAGGAAGACAAAGAAGTAGCTTGACCAAGAACTGCAACTAAGAATTGCAGAAACCATCTTTTGTTAAAAATTTAACTCTTACCCTTGATAACTGACGTTTGACGGTAAATTCCTGATTCATAACACTACACATAATTTAAAATCTGACAGAACCACAACAACGATCACAAGACTTTTCCCATAAACACTGCCTTCTAAATGGGAATAAACGAATGAACAGTTCAACAGAAAAGCAGAATGCAGTTTACAAAAAAATGCAGTTGTGCCGTGCAACAGCCAGCAGCCAACAAGGTCTGTAGACAGATAAGAAGATAACATTGATAACTTATTATTCTCTGATTGCCTAAATACGATAGTCCGGTCAAAACCAAAACGGGGTTTGACCTAGGAAAAAATCCGTTAATTTTGAAACTTAGCACACTTAAAGTACCTAAGCAAGGCCGTAGCCAATGGGGGGGGGGGGTAAGGGGGTCAGAACCCCCCCCCGAAATAGTAGAAATAGTATTGAAAACGTAGTAAATGGGGGTGGAAACCCCCCCGAAATAGTCGAAACCCCCCCCCCAAAACCCCTGGAGGAAACCTAGAGGGACCCGGAAACAGTTGAAAAGGGTCCAAAATGACGATAAAGACGCCGGAAAGCACACACGCGAGTAAAAAAAAACGCCCGCCGGCCCTGTCCGAACCCCCCCCGGAAAAATTTCCTGGCTACGGCTTTGTACCTAAGGATGAAAATACCGAAAGTCCTGGAAAATATGTGGCGATCTCTAGTGGCAATTGACGTAAACAGGGTGATTTTTTGTTTTGCGTGAAAATCTTTAGAACCGTTGGTTGCAGGTAAAAACTTACAGTAAACAAAATAAAGCTTATGAAAGTTGCTACAAAAATGGGATACATTTCCCTTGCACTCTTAACGGTTACCGAGTTATAGGACACTAAAAATCAGGGTTTTTTCAAGATTTCTCCTAAAAATGAGCAAAATTATATTTTCTTAGTTTTTAGCAAAAAATAATCTAATTTTCAGTTAAAAAACAATGTAGTATCCTAAATCGTTGCTTTATGTCCATTGGTCACCGATGTTATGAAAACGGTAAACACCCCTTTACATTGTACGTATTAGCATAGTTAAAAAATACCCCCGTCGCAGCAGACCTGCGTACTCAGCGAATTTCCATAGGATTTATTTTGTATATGTGAGCATTCAACTTGTTTGAAGGAAGTAGTGTAGGATTCACCTAAGTTGGCCAAAACGAAAGTAAACAAACTATTATCTTTTTACGAACTTAACCATAAAATCCAGCTGTGCTGAAAACATTGTCAACGAACATCTGTTTAGTATAGCACTTGCAATAAAGGGAAAGTTCTAATGCAATTTGCAACTGGAAGTTCACTTGCGCGGCTTAAAATATTACTAAGGGGCTTTTCCAAATAAATTATGTATTAACAGGGAGATGATGTGTCATGGATGCGGCATGGTTAATAGTCTAAGATTTTCTAATGAAATAATATTTACAAAGAAATATAGGCGAGTTTTTGAATAGCCAGTATTACTTGCTGCAAGTCAGTATCTGAAAAGAGAGATTGTTTCATATTGCGGTCAAAACTTATTAAAATTGGCCCAGGAAAAATAAACAAGCAGTTAAACAAACTAAAATATTTGTAAATCAAGAAATAGAATCAAATTAAACTTTGGCAGCTATGTAAAAAGGTTGAATGGAAATAAAAACTTCTAAAAATAGGCGATACTAGCTGATACCCCCGGTTTTGCCCGGGAGATTATTTTATTTCTTGTTGAATTCTTGCTTTAAACTTAGTTTTGTATTCTGATATTAACCATAGTAGCTATTTCTGACGGTAACCATAGCAACTGTTTAAAGAACTTCAAAAATCCTTGACATGGATCCCTTTCTGTCGACCCTGTGCCTAAGTCCTTAAAGATATCAAAACCAAACCATCATAGTGCACATCATGAGATTCCAAGCTTTCATTTGACACCAAGATCAAGTGTCTACGATACGTAGTATTGGCTGTAGCCCAAAATATACCAACACACAACTCTTCTTTTATATATATATTGATTTTAAACATTCTATAACCTATAACAACTTGTAAACAAATGCAACGTGGCGATTTGACAGTTCTGAGAAAATGTAAACAGACACCATGTGTAACCAACAATGTTTTCAATGTGACTTGTATAAACATTTTTGATGAGATGATTAGTACATGCTTTGGCCAACTTACGTGAATCCTACTCTATCATTTGATTACGTTAAGTAAATAATATACTAAAAACGCATATTTAATCATTCATGAGCTTTAAACATGAGGAAAATTAACAAAGAGACCATATTGGTTTTCATTAGTAATACATACACTTTTGTATTTTATATAATTCTTAGTCTTTTAATTTTTAATAACTGTAATCTTGTTATAGAATATAAATGTCAACAAACATATAACCAATTAACTCAAAACACTCAAAAAAACAAATAATTTAATCTCATGAAAAATTAAATTCAATCATATGGTCAGTTTTATAGTAATTAAAATATCCCTGTTGCAACAGACCTACATCTGCAGCCAATTTCAATAAAACATATTATCAATCCTCATAATTGTAAACATACCCATATATTATGCTACATTTTCAGGCAGTTTAGACCAAGAAATCCCCCCTCCAAATGCTCTTACTTTCTTTATTAAATTTAAAAATAATTTGTATTTTTTGATATAGTATATATTTTCTGCAAAATCTTGATCAATGAACTTTAACTATTCAAATTAAACACAAATAAAATATTCAACACCTGCAAATTTAATCATATGTTCAGAATTGTATTTTTTTAAATCTCAAATCAGGGTGACTATCGGTGCGGCACAGGGAGCCGTTTATGACGTCATCAACAATGGCGTCACGACCTACAAACTTGAAGTCGTCTGTCGTCGTGTAAGTTCGGGTACCTCTCTCGGTTCGTGGGTGTAAATAAAACAACTCAAGCCTTCTACTTCCACAAAGTTTAAGATATATTATATTCGTTTTAGTAGTTTTAGCTCTATAAATTCGAACTCATGCACTTTTCTAAAACTAGCTCATACTATTTTCCTGTGCAGCAAAATCAGTGAAAAGGCCTAAAGTTTAGATGTAAAACTCAATAAATGGCAAATATTGTACTAATTGTAGCGTGATTGAGTTTTAATATCGTCGTGTAAGTTCGGGTACATCTCTCGGTTCGTGGGTGTAAATAAAACAACTCAAGCTTTCTACTTCCACGAAGTTTAAGTTATATTATATTCGTTTTAGCTCTATAAATTCAAACTCATGCACTTCTCTAAAACTAGCTCATGCGATTTTCCTGTGCAGCAAAATCAGTGAAAGGCCTAAAGTTTAGATGTAAAACTCAATAAATGGCAAATATTGTACTAATTGTAGCGTGATTGAGTTTTAATATATCTTTAAATTCAGCACTGAATAGCTTAGGCCTATACTGTGTGTAGGATAATAGGTCTGGTGAAAAGTTTTCAAAATCAATGAAGAAGTTCAGTAAGCCTACGTATTCAACTATAATTCATTTTCTTTTATTATGATTTTTCATTTTCATGAAACATGTTTAGCAATCATTAATGGGTCGGAGCCCATTCTTTAACATAATTATTAAATTTTATTCCATCATTCAACATTCAGCCAACCATTCATTCAACTGAGTTGGGAGCTGGGAGCAGTCCGGATGTACTCGTTTGATTCCGTTTATCTTTGTGATGGTTTCTTGCTCGGGCGAGAAATCTGTGGTCGCTGTTACTTGCGCTGTTGAGATTCTGTGCTGGTCATGACGTCATAGTGGCTCCTGAAAAGTCTCCCATGTGCCGTACCGGGGTGACTATACTTTTTGGAGGGAAAAATTAAAAACAATATTGGACAACGTACTGTGTTTAGCACATCCAATACTATCCAAAATATAAGCAACGGATTGACATAGAATAATAATTGAAAATGCTAAACAGTTTGTTTTTTTAAGCTGAATTCAATTTTGACAATTAAGTTTAAAAATAATTAGTAAAAAGGTATTAAATCTTGAAAATAAATTTTATTTTCTGAAAAAACCTTCTTAGAGTAAATCAATCTTGCTGGTTTCCGAACTCGAAGTCATGAATGACGCTTTATACGTTTGTTCCAAATTTCATCAAGATCGGACCTTTTTTACAAAAGTTATCGCGCCTACGGACAGGTGTATATATATATATATATATATATATATATATATATATATATATATACTTATATATGAAAATGAACGAACGGTGTTTTTGGGGTTTGGGGACCTCAAAATGAAAAAATAACATGTCAAATAACAAGTCTCACCGTGCCGCCTACGGTAATAGCTACTTCCCTTATAGGGGAAATTCGCTAATATCCAGCAGGGGTATTTTTAGCGAATTTCCTTAAAGGAATAAGCTATTACGGTAGTACTCATGGTAAGACCTAAGTCGGAGACCATGTTAACTTTCCGTTTTGGGGTCCCCAGAAGCAAAAAACACCATTCGTTCGAATTTATATATATATATATGACTGTTAATACGATAGCAGCCGTAAATATGGTCCGATCTTAATAAAATTTGGTACAGATGTGTAAAGTGGTAATCGCTCGGACGAGTTCGTGAACCAGCCCAATCGGACCACCGGAAGGAGGGGTAAAGGGGGATAAACCCCCCAAAAATGGGTTTTTTTGAGTTTTTCACATAGAAAAATAAAATTTATCAAATTTTTGTTGGCCTCATTGAATTCAGCTAAAAAAAATTTGGTATTTTGAATTACTGCTCTATGTCCATTGGTTACCGAGATATTGAAAGTGGTAAACACAGTACGTTGTCCCAATGTTGACCTTATGGGAAATAAGTAAAATTCTATATTTCGCTTATTTCTCAACATATCTTGATAAAACTTGGTAAATGGCTTCTTCTAGTTCAGATCTACTAAATATTGAATTAAAATCAACCAGTTTAAACATACCTGTAGCAGCAAACCTGCATACTCATTCCCCATGTTTTCTTAGGAGCTTACAAAAACATGTCAAATCCCGCTATGTTGGATTAAAATACAGTATGTTGTTTTGCATTTGAAATTCGCTGAGTATGCAGGTCTGCTGCAACGGGGGTATTTATCTATGGTATTAGCGAATTTCCCCTATAGGAAAGAAGCTATTACCGTAGGTCTCATGGAAATCCCGAGGCCCCGAGACCATGATAACTTTTCGTTTTGGGGGCGTAAAAATGGCCCAATCTTAATGAAAATTGGTACAGACATGTAAAGTGGTAATCACTTGGACGAGTTCGTGAACCAGCCCGATCGGACCACCGCGGCACCGGAAGGGGGGGTTAAGGGGGGTAAACACCTAAAAATGGGTTTTTGAGTTTTTTACATAGAAAAATAAAATTTATCGAATTTTTGTTGGCACCATTGAATTGAGCTCAAAAAACAAACAATTTAGTAGTTTGAATCACTGCTCTATGTCCATTGGTTACCGAGATATTGAAAGTGGTAAACACAGTACGTTGTCCCAATGGTAAACTTTTGAATAATAAGTCAAATTCTATATTTCGGTTATTTCTCAACAAATCTTGATAAAACTTGTTAAATAGCTTATTCTAATTCAGATTTACTAAATATTGAATTAAAACCACCCAGTTTTAATATACCTGTAGCCTGTCCTTCCCGTGTTGGGCCGGGACAGAATGTCCAACAGTATCCCCTGCTTGTCGTAAGAGCCGTCTAAAAGGGGAGGGGGGCGCACTGGTCCTTTTTCGCGTCTCCTTTTCATAACTCCATTCTCCGGTTCCTTTCAATAGCCCTGTTGTTTTTCTAAATCATTCCGGCCTATTTGCCGGGGTGACTCTGTGTTCTTCAGCCTCCATTGCGCTGGAGGTCTAGGACGAGCAGAGGGTACAGCTTAAAAACTGGGTTCTGCACCTCCCAGGCTGCCGGATAGTACAGGGGCCCGGGTCAGCCCAGCCAGTTGACCTGGCTGCCCTATCAGCCGGCGAAAATCCCTTTGGCCGTGGCGGTGCCGGTTGGCGACCGGATAGGGCCCTGCTGCGGTCACAGGGGGGCTCTGCCGAGGCCACTGCTCGTCTGGGACCGCCGGTGATTTGGAGGCGGTCGAACACGGATATAGTCTCTCTGGTGATGGGTCGGTCTGACTTTCTCATTTGGGTACGTTTGGGAGGTCAATGCCCAGTCTTGGGGGCCAATCCAGACAACATGGCAAGTGCAGACAAAAAAACGATTCAAAAGGTGCACGAATCAAAACGGGGTACCCTAACCCCAAAAAACACCCAGCAGCTTTCTCCTCTGAGTGGGCTCGACGACGGGGTGGCAAGCCCGTTCGAAAGAAGGTCACGACTCACAAGATCGCCACCAGTCCGCGTCGCGACATCTGCCTCATCGGTGGCCAGAACATCCGCGGCCATTGAGAGGGCACCCACTGAGGACAACGAGCCGATGAATGCCGACTCGTCTCCCTTTGACGCGGTCATCGCGCTCGCCAGGCAGCAGGAGGAGGAGCACCTTAAAAAGTGCTTCGACACTCTGGCTGTAATGAAGGCCGCGACCGCCCGGCAGAAGAACATTAGCAAGGACGTGCAGGATGGCATTGTCCAATTGGAGGCCAGTCTGCAGCACATTGTCCAGCTGAGGAGGTCGTGGCAGTCTTGTGAGACGGTGGCCGCGTCGACCCAGACGACTCCATCGCTGCGGGTCAAGGCTCAGCCAGCCGGTGGAAAGCGAGCCGCTTCTAGCCCCGCCCAACCTGAGGCAGAGAAGAAGCCGAGGGGAGACGGTCCAGCGGAGAAGTCGGACCGAGGTCGTTAAGAGGAAGGGTAAGAAGAAAGACCCTCTTCCAAATCCTAGAAGCCAGGCCTGGCACCCAGGACAAGAAAAAGGCGCCGAGGAAGAAGTCCCGCAAGCAGCGGCCGGACGCTCTTCTCATCAAGCCGTCGGAGGGTAAATCCTACGCCGACGTGCTGGGCGAGATTCGCAGCAAAGCGAAGCCCGATGAGAAGGGCGCCGTCATCAAGGGCATGAGGAAGACCCGAGCCGGCGATCTTTTGGTCGAGCTTGGTGATGCCTCCAAAAGTAAAGCCGCCTTCAGCGAGGACTTGCAGACCATCTTGGGGGCGAACGCGACCGTCCGCGTTCTCAAGCCCAAGTCGACGCTGGAGGTGAGGGACCTTGACGAGCTCACGACCGAGGCGGAGGTGACCGCTGCCGTCAAATCCGCCATCGGCGACAACGTCGAGGTGAAAACCTTCCTCTCAAAGGCGAACGCTCGGGGTCTGAAGGTGGCGATCCTCACGCTGGGAGCCAGAGCAGGTGAGAAGCTCCTGGAGAAGGGCCACCTCAAAGTCTGGTATGTGAGCTGTCGGGTGCGCGAGAAGCTCGTGGCCTCCAGATGTTTTAAATGTCTGGGGTTCGGTCACGTAGCTAATCGCTGTCCTGGACCCGATAGAAGCAAGCTCTGCTTCAAGTGCGGCGGCCAGGACCACAGGGCCAGCGCATGCAACGCAGCGTTGTCCTGTAAACTGTGTACAGAAGCCGGCTTGAAGGGCGACCAGGTCAAGCATTCCGCTGGGTCTGGTCGTTGCGGGCAGTACAGGCGGGCCATCCAGGAGCTTCGCCAAACACAAAAGAAATGATTAGTGTTCTGCAACTTAATATGCAGAGGAGCAGGACAGCAAATGATTTGCTGTTCCAATTCGCCACGGAGCAAGGTGCTGACCTACTACTTCTCAGTGAGCAGTACCAGAACCGACGCTCCTCGCAGTGGTTCTCGGATCCCTCCGGCACTGCGGCGATTTGGATCTTGGACCTCGGGAAGGTGCCTGTTCTCGATTCCGGATCGGGCAACGGCTTTATTTGGGTGAGGAGCAGGGGTTTCACCTTCTTCTCTTGTTACCTCACGCCAAACCAACCGATCGGAGACTACCGCCACATGGTCGATTCCATTGAGGATGAGATCATAAACACCTCTGGCGGGGTCATAGTCGGTGGCGATTTTAACGCCAAAGCCGTGGAATGGGGTTCCCCGCGGACCGACTCTCGAGGTCGTTACGTCCTCGAGTCGGCTGCCAGGTCGGGCGTCTGTATCCTCATCACGGGCGGCATTTCCACCTTTTGCCGTCCGGGGTGCAGAGAGACGATCCCTGACATATCCCTTGCCTCTGAAGAGATTGTCCAGCGGATCTCCGACTGGCGCGTCTGCGAGGACTACTCCTCCAGCGACCATCAGGCGATCCTTTTCAAGGTCCTTCCCGAGGGCGCACGCTTGCGCGCTGAACCTGCTCCTCTGGCTCGACGCTGGAATACCAGTCGTCTGAGCAAAGACACATTTAAAGAAGTAATTAAAGACCAGAGCATTGAGAATTTCACAAGTGCCAAAGATCTGGCAGCATCGACGATGCGACTCATCGCGTCCGCGTGTGAGCAGTCGATGCCCGGAGTTTCCCGCCGCCACAGGAAGAAGCCGGTTTACTGGTGGACGCCTGAAATCGCGGACCTCCGGAGGAGATGCCTTGGTCTCCGACGAGCTGCGCAGCGAGCCAGGAACCGCCCTGATGCAAATGCCAGATCGGCTGAGCACAGAGCGGCTCGCCGAGAGCTCCGCGGTGCCATCAATCGGAGTAAAGTCAGGTGCTGGAAACAGTTGTGTCAGGATATCGACAACGACCCCTGGGGGACGGGCTACAAACTTGTAACCCAGAAGCTAGGGGCTCGCTCACCACCTGCGGTCATGGAACCACAAGCCATGGCCGCCGTCGTCGATACACTGTTTCCCAGCCACCCAGTTCGGCCAGTCAGGGAATTCGGAAAGGTAGGCGCCTTCCCAGTTTTCCGGGAAGAGGAACTCACCGCCGCCGTCCGATCCCTACGACCCAGAAGAGCACCCGGTCCCGATGGCATTCCGGCGGAGGTGCTCAAGCTCGCTACGGAGGTGAACCCAAGGCTTCTGCTCGATATGTTCAACGCGTGTCTGGTGGAAGGCGTTTTCTTTTCTTCGTGGAAGGTTGCCCACCTTGTTCTTATCCCCAAGGCGAAGAGTACACCGGGGACCCCTTCTTCTTTCCGACCCCTGTGTATGCTCGACACGGCCGGGAAAGTGCTTGAAAAGCTCTTGCGCGTCAGGCTGACCGAGGCCATCGTCTCTGCGGGGGACTTGTCCCCGCAGCAGTACGGCTTCAGATCCGGTCGCTCTACCATCGACGCTATCCAGGAGGTAGTTGAGGCAGTGCGGAGGGCGGAGGACCACAACCACTGGTCGCGCCGCGTGGTCCTTCTCGTCACGCTCGACGTGAAGAACGCTTACAACTCCGCCAGGTGGAGCGATATGCTGTGGGCGCTTGAGCATACGTTCCAAGTTCCCTCCTATCTCCTGCGTATGATAGAAGCGTATTTGTCAGACCGCGTTCTGCACGACCGAAGGTCAGCGGCGCATTCCCATCACTTCCGGGGCTGCGCAGGGGTCCATTCTCGGACCAGACCTCTGGAACGTGTCCTACGACAGCTTGCTGAGGCTAGACATGCCCGATGAGACCCGCCTTGTTGGCTATGCTGACGCGTCGCTGCCTTGATCGCTGCGAGGAACGTCGAGCAGGCAAAACTGAGGCTCAGCGTAGTAATGGCCAAGGTCAACGGGTGGATGCAAGACCACGGCTTGTCCCTGGCTATCAGTAAGACGGAGATCGTCGTCCTCACCAAAAAGAGGATAAACACCGTGTTCCCGGTGCAGATAGGTGACGTCACACTCGAGACTAAGCCTGCTGCAAAGTACCTGGGAGTCATGGTCGACAGCAGACTGTCTTTCGGCTAGCAGATCCGGCGCGCCGCCGACAAAGCCGCTAAGGGTGTCGCTGCCCTTGGTAGGCTTATGCCCAGTGTCGGCGGTCCTCGCTCCTGCAAGCACCGTCTGCTCATGACTGCCGTCCAGTCAGTCTTGCTGTACGGGGCGGAGGTATGGGCTCACGCACTCGAGAAGCGAGTCTTCCGAGACCGGCTTGCCCGAGTCCAGCGTCGAGGAGCTCTGCGGGTCGCTTCGGCCTACCGCACAGTCTCCGAGCCTGCTGTGATGGTGATCGCCGGAGTCATCCCCGTCCTCTTCCTCGCTAGGGAGAGGCAGGCGATTTACCGTAGGAGGCCTGAAGTGGGCCGGGAAGCAGCTGCCAGGGAAGAGCGCGATCGCAGCTTCGACTCCTGGCAGCGTGACTGGGAAGCCGAGCCGAGGGGACGTTGGACCTTCCAGCTCATACCTTCCGTCCGACCATGGGTGGAACGGCAGCACGGCGAGGTCGATTACTACGTGACCCAGTTTCTTTCTGGGCACGGGTACTTCCGAGCCTATCTGCACCGGATGGGCAAAGTCGCAAGCCTGGACTGTCTGTATTGCCCCGGCATCCCAGACACGTCCGAGCACACCTTCTTTCAGTGCGACCGTTGGCACGTCCGCCGAGCCTCGCTTTCATCCGAGATCGGCGTGGTCGTCAGCCCAAACAACATCGTCGGAGCTATGCTCCAGGGAGAGGGCAACTGGAACTGTGTCCAGCACTACGTCCAGGCCATTCTTCGGGCGAAAAAGGTCGACCTCGATCGGCCTTAATCCTCAGCTTTTCCCCAAGGAGGTTGCCCTAGTGGCGTAATATCAAAGGCCTAGCCCGAAGTAATGTGTGAAACAGTTCCAGGCTAGTGTCCTCGGTGCCGAGGGAGGTGGTTTAGTCGATAGTTCACGGGACATCGAGCTCGTGGGAGTCCGACACTACTGAGGGGACAACGAGCCCCTCAGTGTGCGTAAACGCATTCCACCTCCTACAAAAAAAAAAAACAAAAAAACTGTAGCCTGTAGCAGCAAACCTGCATACTCATTCCCCATGTTATTCTCATGGAGCTTACCAAAACATGTAAAATCTCGCTATGTTTATATAATATAGCAACAATATTTATGTAATTTTATTTTGTGCGGCCTTTCGCCAGCTGGCATTAGCAGACGTATATAAACAAACACAGATATTGGTGTTTTAATATGTTGAAAACATTCAGGGGTTTCTAAACGATTTTGGTGAATTAATAAAATTGACTTTGTATTTTGTAATACTAAGATTCCGTTTCAAAACCGTTAAGATACAATGGAGATGGGTTGTAACTAGTAGTTAGTGATTAGTAGTTAGTACTTGTGAAACCCGCTTAGAAACACCCCCCAGGTTTAGATAATAAATTATAATTCAAAATTATAAGGCGGAGCACCCCCCGACGGCATATGGAGCGACGTTCGGGGCAAAATAGACCCTGACACACTATCACCTTAGACTAGGGACAGTACAAATTCTCTCCCTAGTCTAAGCTATCACACATCATACGAGACCGTTCCAGACTTTTCTTTGATCTTTCGCCAAAAAAGCGCCTCCCAGAGCGCTCGCGACGATGTGTGTGGTGTGATGTCTTGTGTGATACGCGGACCCCTGACACACCATCACACTTGCTCCCTTTTGTCCTGTGTGATGTGTGGTGTGATGTCTCGTTTGATGAAATTTGTCATAGTGTGCCGCTGTCATAGAGTAATACTGAACTTCGTTGCACTGTCTTAAATTGAATGCATAGAGTAATAATGAACTTCGTAAAGAGTTGGCACTTCCATGTTAACTCGGTGGTAAGGGAACAGTAGCGATGTCTGATAAAAGTGCTACGAACTAAAAAATATCGATGCGATACATCGATCGTCGTCGATGTGATATATCAATCGTCGTCGATACGATATATCGATCGTCGTTTTCATCTGCTTTGTTTATATTTTCGTTTTCTTGTTTTGTTTGCTAGACTTTCAATTTTAATGGCTTTACCGATTTATTTAGATTAAATGGATTAAGTACATTTGCCACTACTGCAAGTAGTTAATTTTTATTAAGTGCTTTTATGTAAACATCTACGTATTTATTTTCTATCAATCGCTTTAAGCACACTATGAATCACTCAGTACAGTATTTCGCGAAACAACTTGCACTAGTGGAGTGGCAAACGTACTTCAGGTAATTTCCCACACTCAAATTAATTCCAACTCGTTTTGGCTGTGTACACGTCGTGACCATAGAACTATAACTATGGAAGGCCGACTACACTGTCGCAGGGCTGCGAGAAACGAGCCGGCAACGAGCTCGCTCCCCCGCCACTACCAGGAACCGGGTACCGTTCTTAAAACATGGAAGGGATTGGGAAAAGCGCGACGCGCACTGCTTTGAATTAAAATTGCTGCTAAACTTGGACACCTATGTGGTTCTCCGGTTGTGTTTTTAAAGTAAAATAAATTTCCTATCGAGTGGTGTTATTTGTTTCTACGAATAGTATATTTTAATATTTTTATTAAAGAGGATCAAAGTGGGAATGATTATTTCGGACAATGAACATATGATAACTATATCTACGTTTGTGAACAAAATATGATGTACATAAATAACAAATAATATTAAAATTAAAGAAATACTATACATAAACACATAAACAACACTACATAAACTACTACATAAACAATTTATTCAAGTTCATTATGAGTTTTTCTAACTAAAAATAATATATTAAATCATATTCAATCAGAATATTTGCAATACAAGTATAATAAACTTTATTTTAACTTTTAAAAAATTTTAGACGAGCTTTCGTAAATAAGGTTCATATAAAAAGTGCAATTTAGATGGTAAAATAAACATTTATTTTGTATTCGTGATAATTTTCTTGAACTTTTGATACCATTGTTTATATTTTAAGAAATCTGTGTGTTGGGCAGACAATTTAAAATAGAAAAATTTAAGAGAAAATTACAAGTCGCGTTCGCTTTAGTTACACTTATAGCCGTCGTAGTAAAATTATTACAACAATAAAAAGTAAAGAATTTTCTTGCCCATTAAATACTCAAACTTTTAATATCATATTAAGTAATATTAATGCTATATATTTGAAAACATATAAAAAAACTTGGAGCGATAAATAAAAAACGTACAGTTTTGCTTCCTCTATCGACCAATTCTAAGTTATTTTGATCTATTTTTTATAGATAAACCACTCAATTATGGCTGGTTATAGTTTAAAAAGCTTGAGAATTCTGTGACAAGAAATTACTTTACTTTTGTTTGCTATATTTCTACTGCAAGACTGTAAGAATAATTAATGTGAGCACGGATTATAGTATTTCTTTAATTTTAATATTATTTGTTATTTATCTACGTAACACGTAATTCTCCTAAAACAAAATAAGTTTGTAAAAATACAAAAATATAGTAAGAAATACGAATTAAAATTTTATTTCGTCCCAACTCGATGCATTTTAGTTAATGTTTGTGTACTTTCGTTAACAACTTTCGGCAAATTATTATTTATTATTATTTTTATTAATATTCCGGATAAATATTGCTTAATATATTATTCTTTGTTAGAGAAACTCGTAAGGAACATGAATAAATTGTTTGTTTGAATACGTACACCATATTTTGTTCACAAACGTAATTATAGTACTCTCATGTTCATTTAACCGAACAGTCATTCTAACCTTGATCTTCTGTAATTAAAGATTAAAAATAACTATTCGAAGAAACAAAGCACACCATTCGATAGGAAATTTAAATTAACTTTAAATAAACAACTGGAGAACCACATAGGTGTCCAAGGTTGGTGGCAATTCTAATTCAAAGCAGTGCGCGTCGCGTCTTTCCCAATCTCTCCCATGTTATAAGAACGATACTCGGTTCCTGGTAGTAGTGGCGGAGCGGAGCGGCTGCCGGACCGTTCTCGCGGCATTTAGTCGCTGTTCCATGTTTATACTTCTATGGTCGTGACAGAAAATCAGGGGAAACGGAATAGGAAGTTAGCAGATCGTTATCGTGGTTTTGATTGGCTGATTCAGTGAAGAAGAAGAAAACCATGTTTTTACAACGACATCTAACTAAAGTGCTTCGAACTAACCCGCTCAAACAAGCTTACCACTTGGCTCCATTTAAGTGTCAGACCGGTGTTGAATTTTTCCACGAGCGTCTGGGGACAGGCAAGGCCACATCATAGAGTAATAATGAACTTCGTAAAGAGTTGGCACTTCCATGTTAACTCGGTGGTAAGGGAACAGCAGCGCTATCTGAACAAAGTGCTACCATAGATAAAAAATGCCCAGGAGTAGATATTTCATTCGGTGATTCCTGAGAGTTCCGGGGTGTTGGTGGTAGCAGTGGCGCGACCTCGCGGGATTACTTCCAAACTGTAGCACAATAGCAGCGGTGCGGTGGCGCTCCGCGTGGACCGGTGGGGAAGCAATGGAGGGGGAGGGAGGGAACCAAGGAGGTTATATTACTATACTGGAGGCAGCACTCCATAGTAAAACAGCGTGCCGGCTGTTTAGAACAAAATATCACAAAAATGGTACATCAGTTAGTACCAACCTTTGCAAAATACCTCAATTTCACCGACTTCCCAAAATGAACGAATCAATCGAGTGATTCAGTCGAGTCACCACTCAATTTTGAGCTTGGTTCATTCCGGAACCGGAAATCAATAATATTTTAAACAACGAATTAAACACTCATAATAAACTGCTAACGAGTACTTATTAGGTGATTTTTGTTTGAAAATAACTTCACCTAATATATTTTTGGGTAAATCTTTAATGGCAAAAATAAAGTAAAAATAGCAAAACAGATACATGGGCTAAAAGTAATTGATATAATCAGTCACTATGCAAATACGAGAATTATGGTAGAAACTCGGCAGGTAAGCAACATAAATAGTAGGACAATTTTCTTTTAGTGGTACAATATTGCTGAGCGACAGTAATGTTTGTATAATAACATGGCTGATGGCAAAATTGTACATAAGGAGTGAAGTTGTCATTTACTGGCCGGATACTAACACTTATATATTGAACTTTAAATTAATTATTCTTTATTCATAGGTTTTAAAAAATAACATTTTCTATTCTATTATTTATATAATATCGTATTTGGCCTTACCTGTTCCACGGCAAAGAAACCGTTCAATCATAATGAGAATCAGATCAACATGATTCAACTCTCCGAAATGATTACATCAGTTTTTGAATCAGTTGAATCGACTCAAAGAACGGTACATTTGAAAATATTAAGAAAGAAACACTAAAAGCTAAAGACAAATACCTGACAACAAATAGCCTAGAGGGCAAAAACAAATTCTGTGAACTAAAACGAAGTTATGACTTAGAAGTTAGGCTAGCAAAGAAGGAGCAAATAAGGACCCGAATATCATCTGCTACAAATAAAACAAAAACAACCTGGAAAATCATAAATGAAGAAAGGAATAAAACTGGCTCGACAGGAAAACATATTAGCCTTAAGATTGACAATAAAACCGAAAATGACCCAAAAATCATAGCTGACTATTTTAACGACTTCTTTATAAACCTGGGGAAATCTCAAACTAGGCCAACTTTGACACCAAATAACAGCAATAACAACATGGATAATGAATCATTGACAGCTTTTAAACCTATAACAAAGGACATGCTCATGAGAATTTTTAAATTAATAAAACACAAAACATCCTCAGGTGTAGATGGAATCCCGGGAAACTTGTTACATCATTGCAAAGAAGAAATTTTTGTGCCACTTTTAGATATAATAAATTGTTCTATTCTCAAAACCTTAGTACCCCAAAAAATGAAAATATCTTTAATCCACCCGATATATAAAAAACTTCAGAAAGACAATGTCGAAAATTATCGTCCAATAGCTATGTTACCCACAACTTCTAAATATTTAGAAAAGGCCATTTATTTACAGATTATAGATTACCTGACAAAATACAACAAACTTCACCTACATCAACACGGCTTTAGAAGTGACAGGTCCATAAATACAGCTTTATCAGATCTCTTAACGTTTATTACTCAAAACTGGGAGCAGCATAACAAGGTTTCAGCCATATGTTTAGACTTAAGGAAAGCATTTGACTACTTGGATTGGAATGTTCTCATGAATAAGTTAGAAAATATAGGAATAAAAAATCAGGCTTTAAATTGGATAAGAAGTTATTTGTCGAATAGGCAACAAATAGTAGAAGTCAAATATCAACTGAATGGATGGAATCATGCAGCCAGATCAACAACACAAAACATGAAGAACGGAGTTCCGCAAGGATCCGTATTAGGACCTTTGTTTTTCCTAATTTACATCAACGATCTGCCTAAAAGTTTGCCAATATACTCAAATTGTCTTATGTTCGCTGACGATACCACGCTTGTAATCTCAGGTAAAACTTCACAAGAAATGCAAGAGAGAATAACCATAACTACAGACCAGACCGAAACAGTTCTAAATAACCTGAAATTAGATATTAATTACTCTAAAAGCTCACTCATAAACTTCTCCACCAGAAATGCACTAGTACAAGATAACAACAATCCTAAGTATAAAACAATAGACCACACCAAATTTCTAGGAGTCACAATAGATCAAAACCTTACATGGAGAAATCAAGTTGAAAACCTAATAAAAACTTTATCAACAGCAGTTTTTGGAATAAAAAGGATTAAAGAAATTGCAGGAAAAGATGCAGCACTTACAGCATATCATTCTCTCTTCGCTTCTCACGTTAGATTTGGTATTATAGCTTGGGGTGCGGCCCCTATTTCTCTTATAGAACAAATATTGATACTTCAAAAGAAAACCGTCAGAATAATCAACAACCTTCCACCTGAGACACATTGTAAACCATTTTTTAAGCAAGATAAAATATTAACTGTCATCTCTCTTTACATTTATGAAACAATCATCTTTGCCAGACAAATAACACCAATAGATTCAACTAGAAGCTCTTTTCATAACTACAGCACAAGAAGAAAGGATGACTATAACCTTCTATACAACAGACTTAAGAAATCTCAAGACCATCCAATTTACACAGGCTGCAAACTATTTAATGCTCTCCCAGATGTTATAAAATTAAAATCAGGCACACCAAAGTTTAAGCATCTCTTAAAGCAGTTCCTAATAGATCATCCTTTTTACAAACTCTCAGAATTCCATGACCTGACAGCATACCACCACCTAACCTAACCTGACCTGAGTCTTTGACTCATGACATTTTCACATTTTCATTTCTTATTTTTTTCCTTTAATACCACGACCTACCCCCAGTCTTAAGGACAGTGGCGGTGAAGAGGATAAGTTGTAAGTTGTAAGTTGTAGTACATCAGTTAGTACCAACTGCGGCACGCTTTCCAATGCTGTTTGTGAAGACAGTGCTACCTCCAGTATAGTAATATAACCTCCTTGGAGGGAACGAACTCCTGACAAAACACCGCGCCGCCTCGCTGCTACAGAGCTACACGGCCCCATCCAAGCTCCCTCACTCCCTTGGTCCTTAGTCCCCGGCTCCCCGGGCCGCGAGCCTGAGAGCCTGAGAGTAAACAAAATTTTCTCATTCTATTACATTATTTTATGTTTGATATATTGAAATGAAATATAAATCGAAGTAATATATTAATTATTGTAATTTAATTATAATCATTTAAACTAAATTAATGCTTACGATTATTCCTGAGATAACTCGGATTAGCAAGGGGTTTTACACTTTATTGGTGAGTTTAGGGTTTTTAAAATGTCAATTATATATGTACACTTGAAAAGATGATACTTGTACATGACGTGTATCTTTTGCCGTGAAGTAAATTTTACTACCGAGAGAGTGTTAATTTATTATATCAAACTTCAAGTTGCCCAGGAGACATGGCGGGGACATAGATAACTCCGTTTTTGTCTCCCAACAACTTTTGATTGGTTGCCACAGTTAACTTGGTAATAAAAAATACCATTAAAGGCAACACAATAAATTTAGAATTTTGAATTATTTACTCATTTACTTATTTATTTATTTATATTTCACACGGGATTCAGGTAAATTAATTTGTTTTTGATTTTCATAATTTTTTCCCAGTCACCACCCTTCCTTCCCACCCGGTTGCCACAGATTCTTTGACATGGCCTGCAAACCTCTTTTTATTTTGGCAATTAGGATTTTGTTAGTGATGAATTCCCGGTGCTTGAAGCATTCCGTGTTGCATTTCAGCCAATAGGGATGTATCTTAAAAATTCGTCTTTTGGTTTTTAACATGACTGCCTTTTTTAAGTTGGGAAGATGCATGTTCTTTTTCAACATGGAGTCCAAAACTGTGAGTGCAGCATCCACTACTTCCACAGTTTCATCTTGTGGATACATGAGGTTCGATGTATCACATCTGTATTCACGATTCCTGATGAGGGACTCTTCGGTGTCGGCAGCCGATGGAGCCATGGTTAACTCTTTTCTGCAGTCGTCGCAGTCAAACTGCTTCAAGCTGGCCCGAACACCGTAACCAGCAAAGTACCTTGAATGAGAATGTATAGTTAAAGTAAAAAAAACTATCAAGGCACAAGAAAGATGTAAAATTTAATTTCTTAAACGGAAATGTGTAATTTTAGTAAAGTATTATTTTAACAAACCAGCTGTTCTACCCGTTCTTCGCACGGATTTACAATGAAAAAGAAACAATGGTTTTTATTGAAACCAAATAAAAACTGTCAAAAACCACTAAATAAATTGGGCACGGCCCACGGGTGTAATTTTGATTTCAATGTGCTTTGGAAACAACTGTATTCAAAATTCACAAACTTCCTTCCTCGACAGTGTTTTTGTTGACAGTGAATCTAGAGATTCATTTGCACAATTTTTGACCCAAGCTTCACAAACCGTAGGTCTCTTAGTAGGGAACGCAAACATATGTAGGTTTGGGTACTGAGCCCGGTTTCTTTTACATCCGTAAAAGCAACACATATGCTACGACTGTGATTTTTCGCAGTCGAATTGGCCGCCTTCAGATGTTCCTAAAATATACAACAATCGTGAGTACATACCTAACAAGTGATATTGAATTTAACTTTGGTACTATAGTCAATCTCAATTATTGATAAAAAATGGTTATCATAAATTATTAATGTAAGGGCAAGGAAGTATGTTTTAGCGAATTTCCCCTGTAAGGAAGAAGCTGTTACCGTAGGTCTCATGGTAATACCTAAGCCCGAGACCATCATAACTTTTCTTTTTGAGGTCCCCAGATACCAAAAACGCCATTCGTTCATTTTCATATATATATATTTATATATATATATATATATATGTGTGTGTGTGTGTGTGTGTGTGTGTGTGTGTGTGTGTGTGTGTGTCTTTAAGCACGATAACTCGCGTAAAAATGGTCCGATCTTAATGAAATTTGGCATGGACGTATAAAGTAGTAATTATTCAGACGATTTCGTAAACCAGCCCGATCGGACTACCGAAAGGGGGGGTAAAGGGGGATAAATCCCCCCAAAAATGGGTTTTTGAGTTTTTTACATAGAAAAATAAAAAAAATCAAATTTTTGTTAGCACCATTGAATTCAACTCAAAAAACAAACAATTTAGTATTTTGAATCACTGCTCTATGTCCATTGGTAATCGAGATATTGAAAGTGGTAAACACAGTACGTTGTCTCAATGTTAACCTTATGGGGAAATAAGTAAAATTCTATATCTCGCTTATTTCTCAACATATCTTGGTAAAATTTGGTAAATGGCTTCTTCTAAGTCAGATCTACTAAATATTGAATTAAAACTACCCAGTTTTAATATACCCGTAGCAGCAAAGCTGCATACTCATTCCCCTTGTTATTCTTATGGAGCTTTCAAAAACATGTCAAATCTCGCTATGTTCGATCGAAATATGTTGTTTTGCATTTGATTCGCTGAGTATGCAGGTCTGCTGCAACGGGGGTATTTATTTAATGACGATATTTTTTTTAATATGTTCACCTTACCTTTTTACCTTACCATTTTTTAAATATGTGTACCTTGTTATGAGTATTTTTTAAAAACGTATCAAATTTGTAAAATTTCTAATTAATTTTAAATAAACTAACATAAATTCTTAAGGGAAAGTGCCCTCGAATTCATAAAACACAGAAATACAGTTTATCTTGTCATTAATAGTCAGTAGTATACGTGAACAACTCAATAATATAAATTTATTTTTACATTTTATAAGTAAGGAGTAATTAATTGTGTATTAATAATAATAAAAAGCACGTGCAGTTAAGAAATATGTGAATACAGTATACTCTTGATAATCCAACAGATATGGGACCGGCGGCCCTTGCGGGATTATCAAATATTATGGATTACTGAGGGTACCTTGAAAACAGAATAAATTAAACTACAATGCAAATATGAATGAGAAATAAGTTAAAAGAAAAGTCTGTGTTAATAATGAAACGTTTATTTTACTTTCTAAATACGTGAACCAAAATAAAAATAAACTTGTGATCTTAAAACGTAGGGACGTTAAGTAAATAAATATGTAGATCTTTACATAAAAGCACTTAATAAAAATTAACTTAGTTAATTTTAACTAAGTTAATAAAAATTAACTTAGTTAATTTTAACTAAGTTAATAAAAATTAACTTAGTTAATTTTTATTAAGTGCTTTTATGTAAACATCTACGTATTTTCCATCAATAGCTTTAAGCACAACATGAATCACGCAGTACAGTATTTCGCGAAACAACTTTCACTAGAACAACTCTCTGCAAACGTACTTTAGGTATTTTCCCACACTCAAATTAATTCCAACTCGTTATGGTTGTGTACACGTCGCGTCGTGACAGAAAATCAGGGGAAACGGAACGGGAAGTTAGCAGATCGTTATCGTCGTTCTGATTGGCTGAATCAGTGAAGAAGAAGAAAGTCATGTTTTTACAACGTCATCTGAATAAAGTGCATCGAACTAACCCGCTCCAATAAGCTTACCACTTGGCTCCATTTAAGTGTCAGACCGGTGGTGCCATCTCTTTACGAAGTTCATTATTACTCTATGAAAGTGCTTCGAACTAACCCGCTCCAATAAGCTTACCACTTGGCTCCATTTATGTGACAGACCGGTGGTGGCCACACTTCGGTTGGGCCTTGGGACAGGACGGGTTTGGCTACGATTGTCACTGGTATAGACAGAGTAACGGAGCGACATGATATGACGTCAGAACGAGGTCGTATTGAATTAATCCGGTCCAATACTCATAAGCATAAATAGAACAAAGTTATCTAAGTTATGACGTCATTGGTCATTATCCGCAACCTACCAGCTGGCTGTCAGTGTCGAGTGTCAGGTGTCAAGCATTTGGTGTTTGTAGGTTAAAAAGGTTGATAACATTCAGAAGGTATTGAATAGGCTACTAGGCCTATAAATATTTATTTATTAGGAACCCTCTAAGAATTGCCTGCTCTGTAAAAGTTGGACATGTCCTCGAAATCAAGGTATATTTGCCATATTTATTATTTTATATTTTATTATTTATTATTATTTTCTTAATTAATTTATCTCGAGTTTACTGAGTGGTTCCTACCCTATCCCGGCACTATCCACCACCCACTCACCATAGCCAATAGACCTGCTCATCTCCCACCTCTTTGCCCACTGTTTTTCCTTACTTCAAACTCATTATTTCTGTAGCCTTTGATTAACCTTAAAATCCTCTTGGTTATATAAAATTTTGAAAAACTATCATGAAGGTCAAAAAATTGTGATTTTTTGGCCTATTTGTAAGCTTCCTTAACTTACTGCATTTTGGGAATTCAGAAAATATCAGAAACAGGTATAAAATCAGTAAGGAAGGCGAGGGATGGAAAAAGACTCTTATTGCTCTTAGATAGGAAATCAAAGAAGTATCTTTTCAAATTTACTCCTTTGCAGCCAATAGTCTACACATTGTTCATGGGGTAAGGCGTAGGCCTAGGCCTACAATTATATGAATTTGGTAAATATGCATTTACCAGTACTGGTATCAAAATTGTAATAATCTTTTTCCAAAATGTAGGAAATTTGATGCTGATTCCGGAAATGATAGGGTGGAAGGGGGGAATTGGGTACTGGGAGTAAATGGGTACTACTTTTTTAAAAATTGCTATTTAATCAACCCTTAATGTTAGGAAGGATTGAAAAATATGTAGAAATAGCTAGTTATGTTTTTACACCACCATTTTTTTTAAGTTATTATCCTTAAATATAAACAAGTTAAAAAATAATTTGTTCGACCCTTAGGGTTTTTTGATTCACAAAGTGCCTCACGAACTTTGTCTGAGTATTCATAGAAACATTATAACAATTTTAATTTATATAAAACATTTACACTCACCTCATAAAACCAAAGTATACATACTAATATAGGGTTACCATACGTCCTCTTTTCCCCGGACATGTCCTCTTTTTGAGACTATGTCCGGGCGGATTTCTGTAAAAGCTGCTAAATGTCCGGGTTTTTAAAGGAACGTAATATAAGAATATGTAATTAGAGTAAAAGATGTTTTTTATGTTTGTCCTATGCAAATGCAGTAGTGTACTTATTTAAGAAAACATTTTTTTCATATTCTACATGTTATTTTTATGTTCTGGAATATAACATTTTTGAATTTTAAATCTCATTCTTTACAGCTGTTGTCATTTCGTTATTCTTTAAAGCAATAGTTATTAGTTTATGTACAAGCACTGGTGTTGCATCCTTTCCTTTTTTTCTACTAACAACTGTCTGCCGTCTGACATCTGACGTTTGAGATTGAAATCAGCGCGGTAGCCGGAGAGGTTATGTTTTTGTTGTTATGTTCCAAGTTAAACATATGTCAAGTTGTTTAAACCCGACCTATTTAAAGCTGTTCAAGTAAACGTAATGCCTAAAAGGAAGTGCACTTTTAATGAATATCTGAAAAAACGCTTTAATAGCTTTGAAATTGGAAGAAATGAATTTGAAGCCGAGTGTCTAGTGTGACCTGCCGGCACTTATGTTTCTGTTGCCGATAATGATAATGATAACACATTTATTGCTTTAGAATATTTAACTTAATAGATATTCTGTTTAACTGTATTAATAATAATAAATTATATAGTTTGTGAAAAGTTATTCAGGCGTTTTTAATTGATTTAATTACGGTTTAATTACTTTTTGCTTATCTTTTAAAATGATAGGTATCAAATTAAATTAATCAAAAGTAGTTTGATTAAGAGCTTACATGTTTTTCCTACAGTTTACAAGCTTTATTAGGTACATTAATTGATGTAAATAACTGATTCTTAGAAGCTTGAAGAACGTTTCCAACTTTCACAACAATATATATATATAAATCTCTAACCATCAAAATAACTATGGGGGTGGGGAAGGACTCCTTATTTCTCTTCCACCGGGTCCATATTTTATTTTATTTTCTTTATTGACACAAAACATTACATCATTTGCTATAAGCAGTAACAGGTGTCTCGTCAATATATAGATAAAATGAATCTTAAGGCTAAAAAAAATTACAGAGAATGCATTAAAATTGATAAATAAAAAAAAAATCATCCTCCTAGGTGTGTGTCATTTAGAAACTCAGACACTGAATAATAGGTCTTCAGGAGAAGGAGGTCCTTTATCTCTCTCTTAAAAGAATTCATGTTTTTTTGTTTGAAATTGTCAGGCAAATGATTATAGAGCTTCAGGCCAGTATACAGAGGGCTCTTTTCGAAGGCACTAGTGTTATGAATGGGATAGTTCAAAAGGAGTTTATTTCGAGTTCTGTATGTGTGCGTTGATAAATAAGCACTGAATTGATTTTTATTTGAATGAACATAGTTTAGTATTTCAGATATAAACAAGCATGGAAGAGTTAAAATATTTAATGCTTTAAAAAGTGGTTTGCAGGAAGCTCGATAACTAGAGTTAGTAATTATTCTGATTATTTTTTTCTGATTTACAAAAACTTACTTACTGTTTACTGAATTTCCCCAAGCTACAACGCCATACCTAAGAGTGGATTCGGCATAAGAAAAATATACTGTCCTACGAATATCATATGAAGTGCATTGGGAAAGTATAGAAAGAGCGTATGTGAAAGAGCGTAATTTTTTTGAAACAAATTCTATATGAAAATTCCAACTTAATCTGTTGTCTATTGATAGATCCAAAAATTTCTGTTCTTGTTTGTCATTAATGTCTGCTGATAGTTTAAAAAATATGACATTGGTTTTTGAATTGTTTAGAATAAGGCCATTCTTTGAAAACCAACCCTGAAGCTCTCTGAGTGTGTCACCTACCTTAATTTCCAATTCTAATTGTGAATTTGCTTTGACAAGTGCAGTGGTGTCATCCGCAAAAAGAAAGAGTTGAGAATCTATTTTCGAGGGCATGTCATTAATATAAATCAAAAACAACAAGGGTCCCAAAATTGAGCCCTGGGGGACACCAATTTTTACCTCTGACCAATCTGAAAAGATCTTTGTACCATTATTTATGACATAGGATCTTTGTTTCCTGCCTGATAAGTAAGATTTAAACCAGTTAAGATTTTCCCCTCTAATGCCAATTTTGTGTAGCTTTGAAATTAATAAATCATGATTTACACAATCAAATACCTTAGACAAATCACAGAACACACCCGCCGTACTCCGCGATTCATCCAAGGCAGTTAAGGTTTCATTAATAAAACTTGAAATTGCTGATGTAGTACTTAAACTTTTTCTAAAGCCAAATTGATTACAGAAAAAGAACCCATTTGATTCAAGAAAGTTGATCAGTTTATTCAGAATTATTTTTTCAAAAATTTTTGAGACATTTGAAAGCAAAGTTACTGGTCGGTAGTTGTTGAGATTAAGTTTTGAATCTTTTTTGTGTATAGGCACAACTTCCCCATATTTTAGTTTGTCTGGGAAGACACCACTATCAATTGAAACTTGAATTAAATTTTTAAAAACTGGTGTTAGAAGGTTGGCATTCAGTTTCAGAACGCTTAAAGGAATACCATCCCATCCCACAGAAGACTTATTATTTAAACTTGAAATAACATCATAAACATCTTTATCAGAAATTTTACCCATAGAAAATACAGGAAAATTATACTTGGGATACTCAGCCAAAGTTTCATTTAATTCAATGTCTGGAATGTTCAAAGATTTAGTTATATTTGTAAAAAAGTTATTGAAAGCATTTGACACAAGCCTAGGATTTACAGTTCGAACATCATTTAAGTCAAGTTCTACAATACTTTCAGATTTCTTGTTCAATCCTAGTTGGTCCCTTACCACTTTCCATGTAGCCTGTCCTTTATTTCCAGAGTTTTTGATATAGTCATCATTATATTTACGCTTAGCCTCAGTTACAACTTTTTTTAAAATTTGTTTGTATTTACGTACATATTCTTTGAACTCAAAATTTTTACTGGATTTGGCCTGATTGTGTAATAATCTCTTTCTCTTGGAAGATACTTTTATACCCTGGGTGACCCATTTTTTCTTGCAATGTTTAGAATGGTTTACCTTCATTACCTTTATCGGAAAACATTCATTAAAACAAAGTATAAATTTTTCTAAAATATTATTGTACATATTGTTTGCATCTGTATTATAACCTTGGAAATCCAAACTAAGCAAATTCTGAGAAAAATACTGGAGTGAAATTTTGTCAAACACTCGTTTGTGAATAAACTTTGGATTAAATTTTGTATCAATTTTAGGTAAAGACAAAAACAAACAGTTGTGATCTGACAAACTTAAGTCTATGTTTTGGGTTTTGGTTTTACCAAAATTCTAAATTTGTTGCTACATTGTCAATGCAAGTTTTGCTATTTTTTGTTATCCTAGTTGGGTCATTAAATTGTAAAATAAATCCGTAACTCTCAACTATACTTATAAACTGATGTGATAATGTGTCGTTTTTTAGTATATCTACATTAAAATCTGCAGCAATGACAATTTTATTTGATTTCCTTTCTTTACTTAAAGTTACTAACAAAGTTTCAAATTTAGAAAGAAAACATTTTACATTTTTGTACTCGGGTGTTCTGTATATTGAAATAAATAACGTATCTACTTCTGGTATTTCAACAAATGAGCACTCAAAAATAAGATCTATGTTTAACATTGAGAGGTCTTTCCTTAATTTAAAATTAATACCTTCCTTTACAAGGAGACAAGAGCCCCCTCTCGTTATAAATTCTCTTGCGTAATAGTCTGCCAAACAAAATCCCTCCAGAGTATTTAGTAAATTTATATTTTCTTTAGAAAGCCAATGTTCATTTATAGATATAGCCAACACATTTTTCCCGCAATTTTTAAGAAAAATTTGAAAGTCGTCAAACTTATTAAATTTTTGTGAAAATATACCTTGGATATTGTAATGTAAGAACCAGTGTGTATCCTGAAGGGAATTATCTATAAAAAATCACCTGAGGAACCTGGCTTAGCAGAACTATTGTTTTCTAACCTAGTTACAGAGGTTTCATGGTCACAATCAATAAAAGAAACCACCGCCTTACAAGGCTCAACACCAAAACTGCCATCAAATGCTTTTTGATGGGACACAGATTGACTTTCACTGACACTGTCACTGGATCTTGAATTCCTCATATCTTGGTGTGACTGGTCCAAGCAGCTGTGTTCAGGAGGAGTTTTCTTGCTCCCAATAGTAGCCATATGTCGATGTGTCCTCTTTTTCACCCTCCCCCATATGGTAACCCTAAACTAATATTAGTTTGCTAGAGTTTTGGAATTTTTAAATCTATTATACTAATTTGCTAAGGAATTTCTTGTGTACAGCAAAACTCCTTTATTTATGAACCGATTTTGATGATTGAGGTGTCAAATTAAAGGGAATTTTCTGTAGAGGCTATGGAATAATTTTTGTAATCCTAAGTTCAATGTGCTTTGCCCCACTGGACTTTAAAGTTCCCATGTAATTTAAATGGAAGTATATTTTACCAAACATATGGTTTATATAAACTCTTTTTATTTTAACTAACAGCTGTCTTGAGAAAAACCTTAATGTTTACCTTCTGTCACTTTGATATTTATTTACATTTTTTGTTTTTTTTTTAGTTTACAACAGCAACTTTGTGAAAGCACTCTATCTTGGTGGATTATTAATATTGAAATGTAATATTCAAATAAAACTTAAATCTGTTGTAGAGAATCACTCACATAAAATAATTTTTAAAAGTGGGTATAAAAAACGTAATAAAGTAAACCAATGAATTCCATTTCACCAATACCAAACAAATAGACTATATTCTCTTCAAACTGTCTGTCAGAAGAGAAACATGGTCCTTTAGAACAAACTGTCAGAAATTTCCATGTTTTTATTTGGAAAAATTAAAATTTCTCCGTTAATGGTAGTCCGATCATCATAATATTAATATCAGCGTTAATTGGATTAAATTTCACAACTTTTTTGTCTCTTGTATAATTTTTCTAAAATTTACGGTTTTTAAGATATTCAGCTTTGAAAACAAAAATCAGTCGCCATTTTGAAATGGTACAAAGTAGAAATTTGATACTTCTTACAAAAATAGGTCTTAATAATGACCTTCCATGTACGAAGTTTGAAGTTTATACGTCAAGAGGTTCGTGAGATATAATTAAACATGTAAAAAACACAAACTGACGCACAGACGGTAAACGAAGCACTTTAGGCCCTATGTTTATATGAATTTTTTTTCTTATTTTTACCTCAGCAATCACATACTAAAATATTTTACCATAATTTCGGGACACCCTGTATATGTGTGTCTTTAAGCACGATAACTCGCATGAAAATTATCCGATCTTAATGAAATTTGGCATGGACGTGTAAAGTAGTAATTATTCGGACGAGTTTGTAAACCAGCCTGATCGGACTACCGGAAGGGGGAATAAAGGGGGGTAAACCCCCCCAAAAATGGTTTTTGAGTTTTTTACATAGAAAAATAAAAATAATCAAATTTTTGTTTGCACCATTGAATTCAGCTCAAAAAAACAAACAATTTAGTATTTTGAATCACTGCTCTATGTTCATTGGTTACCGAGATATTGAAAGTAGTAAACACAGTACGTTGCCCCAATGTTAACCTTATGAGAAAATAAGTCAAATTCTATATCTTGCTTATTTCTCAACATATCTTGGTAAAACTTGGTAAATGGGTTCTTCTAGGTCAGATCTTCTAAATATTGAATTAAAACCACCCAGTTTTAATATTCCCGTAGCAGCAAACCTGCATTCTCATTCCCCATGTTATTCTTATGGAGCTTACAGAAACATGTCAAATCTCGCTATGTTGGATCGAAATATGTTGTTTTGCATTTGAAATTCGCTGAGTATGCAGGTCTGCTGCAACGGGAGGTATTTTTTTATTCAGTCCTTTCAAATTCGCTGTATCAAGGTTAGACTATAAATTTTATCGTGAGCGAAGCCACGGGCAACTGCTAGTTATCTCTAAAGGGTAGCTTGTAGGGGTTGAAAATCTTAGTACCCAATTGCCCCCCTTAGAGAAAATGGATACTATTATTTTTTTATGATTATGACAAAGTATTAGTTTTAAAGTGAAACCCCTAGACCTAATTAGTTTTTAGAAATATAGGCTACTTTCCCAAGTGTAATTAAGCCATTTATGGATAGGCTAACCTGGAAAATAAGATAGCCTATTGAAGAATTCTGGTTCTAGATGGTACAGACTTCTGATTTAATTTTTATTTGTTTAGTTTTTATCTAGCCTATGGAAAAAGAAGTTTTTATTTTATTGAATTAGTATTAAGTAGGCCTAGCCTACAGTAAGTTTATTTATAAAAATAATTGAAGTCTTTTTATTAATTTAACAGTATAGGCCTATGATTGTTCGAGGCAAACAGGTTTTGGCAAACATTTTTCGAAGTTTTAACCTTTGGTAATTTTTTTTCTGTAAAAGTTAGAAAAATCTAACTTGTATTATGTTAAAGTACCCCTGATAAACTACCTAAAATACAATTTTTACTATCCTAGGCCATATGGGATCTTTTCCGTTATACGTATACCACTGTTTTAGGTTTATTTTTCAAGCTTGATTTTGGTAACATGTCAACCACCACTAACAACCGGATTCCATCAATTCTACCATCAACCACCAATCATCAAATCATAAACATAGTGTCCCGGTTGCACCGGGCACTTGACAACTCCAACGCCGCAGCGGCCAGACGGAGGCATTAATAGGTACAAGGTAAAAGGTAGGTGGTAAGTTTGGTTGGGATAGGTTAGGTTAGGTAATGTAACCTAACCTAACCTAACGTAACCTTACCTAACCTAACCTAGGAAACTGGAAGTGGGACTGCTAGACAGGCAGACGCTGGCTTCTCGTGTCTAAGCAGAGATAACAGTAGATAAGATAACGAAACCGCAGGTAAAATATTATTTCAAGGAATTTCCACTTTAAAAAGATTAATAACAATTATTTGACATAGTTTATGGTGCTCTGTCAAATATCAAGCTTGAAGGGTAAATTTGGAATGGTGGTATACGTATAACGGAAAAGATCCGCCATATGGATTAATTATTATTAATTATCTAAAAAAACTGCAAAGTTTTCCGAAATTTAGTTTAACATTCTATAAAATTGTAAAAAAAATATTTGATCAACAAAACTTGTTTTAAAATGTTCCTTTGTGTTTTCGTAAAAACACTCATTTTCCCACTATTTTATATATGGGCTTTCTTATGTCTTACAGGTGTAGTCCCCAATTCCCCCCTTAGGGGCAATTGGGTATAAAAAATATTTTCATTTTTATTAAATAGAACCAAAAAAGCTGCAGGTCTTAAAGTTGGTGAAAAGAAATATTAGAAGCCTTGATATGAAGGGGAGGAATAAAAACTAGAAAGATATTCAATTTGGTTTAGCCTACAGAGTACATTTTCCAAAACCTAGTACCCAAGTCCCCCCTTCTACCCTAGTTTTTTTGTTGGTCACGGCCGGAAAACTCCGGGAAATCGGAAAAAATATTTTGTTACATAGGCTAATGGTACATTATGGAGTCATATGGTATCAATAATTATTCCAATTATTGTAGGCTTAAGGCAAAATTGTGTATCTTGCACATTTTAAAACAAAGAATCTTACAAAATTTGAAGTTATTTCCTTGGAATAAAAGATTAATTAAAGGTTAAAGTTATTTTAATGTTATCAAAAGATTAGTAAGAAACATTTACATATTATAAAATATTTTTGTCTAATTGCAAGCAACAAATCTGCCGAAGGTCTCCAGAGAAGCCTGAAAAAACAATTAATAAGAGTGGTTTGTTTATTATATTTAAGTATAACTGGCGCCAATTCTTGGGGCCCACACCGTCCATAAGCCCAATGCTAAAATTAACATTAGTCTTATGGACGGTGTGGGCCCCAAGAATTGGCGCCAGGTATAACATAAGGCCTTTAGGTAGTACGATCATTGAGTTTGTAATATGTTTCAGGTTATCGGAGATTACTTTTACCATCAACAAAAAAGAATACAAAGGTAACAAATACACCCCTAATTTAAATAAGTAAGCCTAATCTTTTATATAGCCTACAGTAAACCTCAGATTATCCGGATCAATGTGGGGGAACACCGATCTGGATAACAAAACATTCTGTAAATCCAAGGTCATTATAACAATTGACTGATGGACACCGGTTCGAATCCTGATGAGGATCGAAACTGGGCCCAATGGCCATTGTCATTGGGCTATAAATTAATGATGTTATCTAATAAAACGTCGCTGTTAGATATTAACTCGACCCGGGTTTGGACCATTCTGGATCAACACCTTAAAAATGCCACTGGGGTGGAAACACTTTAAAAAAATATATAAATCGTAGGCGGATCCAGGTCTTAAGTTCTGGGGGTGCCTGGACACCTGAGAGCCTCACTTATGAAGTAGTTTATGATCAAATTGGACTCAAATTCAAAAATCAAAAACTCATATTTAAATAGACCGTTTAAAGGCATACTCCAATAAATATCAGTTTATTTTATTTGACAACAACCAAATTGAAATTTATGTTATAGCTTATTCAAAGTTATGTTGAAAATTGATTCCCCTTTTCTACCAAAGAAACCAGCAAAAATCACGGGGTTCCAGGCACCCCCTGGCACCCCCAGAAATCCGCCCATGATATAAATAAAAACATTGCCACAACTATAAACGCTACAAGTAACCCAAACTAACCTGCTAAATTGCCGCAGGTTATGCATGTGTTGACCACATCTACCGCTCATACAGCAGCAAACCAAATCACTCACAATGTGAAAATGCTGTAACGTACTGTATAGGTAATGCGGCGACTTCAGTTTTTGTGATCTCAAATGCATTCAGTGATGTATTGTAATTACATCTCAAGTTTAAAAGATACTTTTCACATTTAAAATTATTTAAAATCACATTTGTACTGTGATTTCAATATTTTTATTTCATGGATAGACCGATCTTGATAAATCGGGATCCAGATAATCCGGGATGGTGATAATGTAAGGTCCGGATAATTTGGGATCTGGATAACGTAAGGTTCGGGTAATCCGAGGTGCACTGTATTTCAAATACCACTCATGGATCATGGCACAGCCCAACTACCCGACCTTTAAACTTTGCATGAATGTTCCGTTTATGTGCAAAAAAAGTCTAGGCTTTAAAGTATTTGAGTCGGTTAATATCACTGTACTTCAAGCAAGCCTGACGACAGTGGCAAATTTTGGAAACTGGCGAGTCAAGATTACATATTTCCTCCAAGATAAAAAAACTGTACACATTGGCAACATAAATTATTTACTTTTTCTGCCTGTTTTTTTAGGCTTTAGTTTGATTAAAAAAAAATTAAAAACACTGGAAAAATTCAGAAATAGAAACAGTCAACTAAAATCCTCACAACTCAATGTACAGGAAAATATGAAAGAAACCAAGACCACGAAAAATTCAGAAACTCAAACCTCTAACCTCAACATTGACTCACAGACTAATATGATTATTCAATGACGATCCTACACGAAATAGCAGTACTAAAAATCCGTCAAGAACAAGTTGAATGTCAGATGAAAATGCTTTGAGACAACCTACACAGCAAAAGTGAGTCTGAACTACCAATACCAATGTCTGTGACAAATAGCACAGTGAGCATTCAACTTGTTTGAAGGAAGTATCATTTGAATATGTTAAGTAAATAATACACTAAATACCCCCGTTGCAGCAGACCTGCATACTCAGCGAATTTCAAATGCAAAACAATATATTTTAATCTAACATTGCGAGATTTGACATGTTTTTGTAAGCTCCATAAGATTAACATGGGGAATGAGTATGCAGGTTTGCTGTTACAGGTATGTTTAAACTGGTTGGTTTTAATTCAATATTTAGTAGATCTGAACTAGAAGAAGCCATTTACCAAGTTTTAGCGAATTTCCTTTAAGGAATAAGCTATTACGGTAGTACTCATGGTAAGACCTAAGTCCGAGACCATGTTAACTATTCATTTTGGGGTCCCCAGAAGCAAAAAACACCATTCGTTCGAATTTTTGGATTTATATATATATTATTTTAGTTAACATTATTAAGTTAAGAAACAAAGTACCCTTTTTTGAAACATTTTTTATTTTGACATATATATATATACAGGGTGAGTCAGACCACCCGTCCACCTATTGTAGCGAGAGAACGGTTTGAGATAGAAATGTCAAATAAAATTATTCCCCACTAATTTGCATATGAAGAATTCATTAAAAATATTTTCATCGCGATTCATGTACAGGGTGTTCCAGAAATGAAGGTCATGGGTTCGAATCTCAAAATTTTCTTAAGTAAACCTACAGCAAATATTATATCATTTTAAAGGTCTTGTTAAAAGAAACATTTTGGTGAAAACAGAACTAAATTATCTCAAGCCGTTTCAAAATGGCGGCCATTTTTGTGAAAATTTTCGATATTTACGGAACCCCCTCTATTTTTCAAACCACTCAACATTTTTCAGTTCTGATTCAAAATTCTTAATCCTTGGTAACTCATCTTTACTATGATATGTCACATGACAATATTTAAAAAAGTTTTAAATTTTGAAAAAAAATTATTTTTTGAAAATGTTGGCAGCCCTGAAAATAAAAAAAATCAAATAGCAACATATACCAAAAAGCATGTAATTTTAAAGGTCTTCAAAATTCCTACAACTTTGTGATTTACACAAGTATTCTAACTTTTTTAGTTTTTTAGTTATGGTCAAAAAACTCCATTTTCCCATATGAAGTGCATGTTATTTATGCAGTTCATAATAACCAAATGGTACCCACAGACCGTTTGCTATGGACGTGCAAATAACATGCACTTCATATGGGAAAATGGAGTTTTTTGACCATAACTAAAAAACTAAAAAAGTTAGAATACTTGTGTAAATTACAAAGTTGTATAAATTTTGAAGACCTTTAAAATTACATGCTTTTTGGTACATGTTGCTATTTGATTTTTTTTATTTTCAGGGCTGCCAACATTTTCAAAAAATATTTTTTTTTCAAAATTTAAAACTTTTTTAAATATTGTCATGTGACATATCATAGTAAAGATGAGTTACCAAGGATTAAGAATTTTGAATCAGAACTGAAAAATGTTGAGTGGTTTGAAAAATACAGGGGGTTCCGTAAATATCGAAAATTTTTACAAAAATGGCCGCCATTTTGAAACGGCTTGAGATAATTTAGTTCTGTTTTCACCAAAATGTTTCTTTTAACAAGACCTTTAAAATGATATAATATTTGCTGTAGGTTTACTTAAGAAAATTTTGAGATTCGAACCCATGACCTTCATTTCTGGAACACCCTGTACATGAATCGCGATGAAAATATTTTTAATGAATTCTTCATGTGCAAATTAGTGGGGAATAATTTTATTTGACGTTTCTATGACAAACCGTTCTCCCGCTACATTAGGTGGACGGGTGGTCTGACTCACCCTGTATATATATATATAGATATATATCTATATATCTATATACAGGGTGTTCATTAAAGTTGGTCACAAACTTCGCGGGCTGATAGTACTCATCAAAACTAAGAAAAAAGTTCCTATAAACATGGGTCCTAAAATGCTCGGTTATCCGTCTGTCGGTCTGTACGTGTTTTTAACATGATTTTGCATAACTTTGGAACTACAGAAGATATCAACTTCAAACTTAGTACGTATATGCTGACTAATAGGACCTATTTTTGTGCGGAGTATCAAGTTTCTGCTTTGTACCATTTCAAAATGGCGACCATTTTTACATTTTAAAACTTAATATCTTAAAAACCGTAAATTTTACAAAAATCTTACAAGAAACAAAAAAGCTGCGCAATTTTATTCCCTACAAAACAATATAAAGATTATTAAGATTGAACTACAATTAATGGAGTTATTACAATTTCTTCAACAAAATTCATGCTTGTTTATGGTAGTTATTGCAAATTTGCTTTAATTTTGATGGAAAAATCACAATAACTCCGTTAATTGTGGTTCGATCTTAATAATCTTTATATGGTTTTGTAGGAAATAAAATTGCGCAGCTTTTTTGTGTCTTGTAAGATTTTCTTAAAATTTACGGTTTTTAGATATTAAGTTTTAAAATATAAAAATGGTCGCCATTTTGAAATGGTACAAAGTAGAAACTTGATACTCCGCACAAAAATAGGTCTTAATAGTCAGCATATACGTACTAAGTTTGAAGTTGATATCTTCAGTAGTTCCAAAAAAATCATGTTAAAAACACATACAGACCGACAGACGGATAACCGTGAATTTAAGGACCCATGTTTACAGGATCTTTTTTCTTAGTTTTGATGAGTACTATCAGCCCGCAAAGTTTGTGACCAACTTTAATGAACACCCTGTATATGTGTGTCTGTTAGCACGATAGCGGCCGTAAAAATGGACCCATCTTGATGAAATTTGGTACAGACATGTTAAGTGATAATCGATTGGACGAGTTCGTGAACCAGCCCGATCGGACCTCCGGAAGCGGGGGTAAAGGGAGATAAACCCCCTCAAAAATGGGTTTTTTGAGCTTTTTACATAGAAAAATAAAATGTATCAAATTTTTGTTGGCACCATTGAATTCAGCTCAAAAAAACAAACAATTTAGTATGTTGAATCACTGCTCTATGTCCATTGGTTACCGAGATATTGAAAGTGGTAAACGCAGTATATTGTCCCAATGTTAAAATATGGGAAATAAGTAAAATTCTATATCTCGGTTATTTCTCAACATATCTTGTTAAAACTTGGTAAATAGCTTCTTCTAGTTCAGATCTACTAATTATTGAATTAAAACCAGCCAGTTTAAACATACCTGTAGCAGCAAACCTGCATACTCATTCCCCATGTTATTCTTATGGAGCTTACCAAAACATGTCAAATCTTGCTATGTTTGATTGAAATACGTTGTTTTGCATTTGAAATTCGCTGAGTATGCAGGTCTGCTGCAACGGGGGTATTATCAAGATATGTTGAAAAATAAACGGGATATAGAATTTTACTTATTTCCCATAAGGTTAACATTGGGACAACGTACTGTGTTTACCACTTTCAATATCTCGTTAACCAATGGACATAGAGCAGTGATTCAAAATACTAAATTGTTTATTTTTTTGAGCTGAATTCAATGGTGCCAACAAAAATTTGATAAATTTTATTTTTCCATGTAAAAAGCTCAAAAAACCCATTTTTTAAGGGGTTTATCCCCCTTTACCCCCCCTTCCGGTGGTCCGATCGGGCTGGTTCACGAACTCGTCCAATCGATTACCACTTTACATGTCTGTACCAAATTTCATCAAGATCGGACCATTTTTACTGCCGCTATCGTGCCAACAGACACATATATATATAGATGTATAGATATATAGATATATATATATATCTAAAAATTCGAACGAATGGTGTTTTTTGCTTCTGGGGGTTGCAAAACGAAAAGTTATCATGGTCTGGGGCTTTGGTCTTACCATGAGACCTACGGTAATAGCTTCTTCCCTATAGGGGAAATGCGCTAAAACGCATATTTAATCATTCATGAGCTTTAAACATGAGGAAAATTAACAAAGAGACCATATTGGTTTTCATTAGTAATACATACACTTTTGTATTTTATATTATTCTTAGTCTTTTAATTTTTAATAACTGTAATCTTGTTATAAAATATAAATGTCAACAAACATATAACCAATGAACGCAAAACACTCAAAACAAACAAATAATTTAATGTATAGACTCACCGTCTTAAGCAATCCAGTTCCAAATTTAATCTATTGGACAGCTGTTTCGCCCTTTTGTCCTAAGGGCATCATCAGCAAAATCTTGAGGTTAAAACATTGCAAACCAATGGTTTTTGTCGATATAACTAATAAAATAAAACGAAGTTGGAGACACAACTGACATTTTCACAAACACTAACTTTAAAAGACATATATTTGTTGGGCTCGAGCCTAACCTAAACCTAACCTCACTTCTGGACATCTGACCGCGGTCAGCAGAACTGGCCGAATCAAGTTTGACAGCTTAGCCACAGCCTTCTAGATCACACGCCATCGTTGCCACTCCGCACTAGTCTGTCATATATGGCATTCGCTGTGAAATTTGTTTGAACATTTATAAGCTGTTGAGGTTGGGTTTTATGGGCGCGGTATATTTCCACTTCTTCCAACCGATCTAGCCTCTGTGACTTTCTGCAATTGTGTAGGACCTCGAGGCTTTCATTCATGCTTTTATATTCATGGCCTAGATCACGTATGTGAGCGGCGAAGTTGGACTTTGGTGTAATAGACTGTGAACTGCCTACGGCTCTAACATGCTCTTTGTACCTGGCGGCGAAACTTCGCCCGGTTTGGCCTATGTAAAAGGAGTCACAGCTGCCGCATTTAAGCTTATAAACACCTTGCTTGTCACTAAAGTCTGATGACCTGTCAGCTGGGGGTTTAAGGACTTTAGAAAGGTTGTTGTTCGTCCTGTAAGCAACAGTGACAGGGGTGTTTCTGTATAAGTACCCGGCCACCTTTTCTGCATGTCTGCTGTATTCCAGTGTCACAAACTTTTTATTTCCGGTTGGTTCTGATGGGGCTCTGGTTTGCAATTTGTTGTACATTCGGTCAACAAGTGTGGGGCTATATCCGTTTTGTTGGGCAATATATTTGATGACCATTAGTTCTTCATTCTTATCATCTTCAGAGAGCGGAATTTGTACAAGACGATTTAACATAAATCTAAACGCTGCTGTTTTGTGCGAGTATGGGCGGTTTGAATCTGCATGTATGACTTGGTCAGTGTAGGTTGGCTTCCTGTAAATATTGAACTTATGGCGACTATCTTGTTTCAAAATTGTAATATCCAAGTAGTTAAGTTTGCTGTCCTGTTCTATTTCCTGTGTGAAGTTGAGATTTGGATGTAGGCTATTGATATATTTCATAAATACACTGATCTGGCGAGCGTTACCTTTGTAAAGGCAAAGCACATCGTCGACATATCGCTTCCAATATACAATTCGGTCACGGTATTTGTTGTCATTTAATATGTGACGTTGCTCAATATCGTGCAGGAAAATCTCTGCTAATATCGATGACAACGGTGACCCCATAGCTAGTCCGTCTCTTTGGCTAAAATATGAGTTGTCAAATTGAAAATAATTCTGTGACAAGATCATCTTTGTTAACTCTACCAGCTCAGTTATCTGTTCAGAATTGAGTATCTTTGCATCTACGAGGTTTTTCTTGAGCACTTCTAAAGTTTCTTTGACTGGTATGTTTGTATACAGGTTGACGATATCAAACGAGACTAGTGAGGCTGCCTGTGGTATTTCAACGTCACGAATCTGATTAATTAAGTCCAAAGAATTCTTCAATGATGAGTTGGAATTAAGTACTATGGATGTTTTACTACTATGTTTGTTACTATGGACAGTAAAGGCAATACTGTCGTTATTTTGAAAAAGACAGACTATAACAGCAAAGTAAACGACTTTATAAGTAGTAACTCAATTGACAAGTTGAACAAAGATCCAACAACTAGTTATCACAAAAGTGTAAATGAAGGAATAAATAAATCAAAGCATCTTTTCACAACAGAACAAAAGAAATTCCTCAAGGTTATGAATCCTTCAGCGCCAAAATTAAAAGGCCTTCCCAAAATTCACAAAGCTGATTCCCCAATAAGACCGCTAGTTAACTTCCAAACCGCTCCATCATACAAATTAGCCAAAGCAGTTAACAACATAATCAAAACATCCATAGTACTTAATTCCAACTCATCATTGAAGAATTCTTTGGACTTAATTAATCAGGAAAACAGGAAAACAGGAGAAGAGGGAAAGTTCTTCAAGACCAGGAATTAGACGCATTAAAGACCAACCTGAAGGAGAAAACTTAAGAGACAATATGAAAGTTCGAGATAAGCATGTAAATACAAATACGTTCAAAACTACGATAGTTAAACCTCAGGATGGAAAACAAAAAATAAAACTGTTGGATAGTACAGAGAAATACCCCCGTTGCAGCAGACCTGCATACTCAGCGAATTTCAAAGGCAAAAGAACATATTTCAATCCAAGATAGTGAGATATAACATGTTTTTGTAAGCTCTATAAGAATAACATGGAGAATGAGTGTGCAGGTTTGCTGCAACAGGTCCGTTAAAACTGGGTGGTTTTAATTCAATATTTCGTAGATCTGAACTAGGAGAAACCATATAGCAACTTTTATCAAGATTTGTCAAAAAATAAGGAAGATATAGAATTTTTTATTTCCTATAAGGATAACATGGGGAATGAGTATGCAGGTTTGCTGCCACAAAAATGGAAATTTCGGGGGTTTTAGACTAAAATACATTAGATCTTATCTATATGAAGCCACAAACCAAGTTTTATTAAGATATTTTGAGAAATAAGCGAGATATAGAATTTTACTTATTTCCCATAAGGTTAACATTGGGACAACGTACTGTGTTTACCACTTACAATAACTCGGTAACCATTGGACATAGAGCGATGATTCAAATTACTAAATTGTTTGTTTTGTTTTATATAATTTTGATTTTTATATGTGAAAACCCCAAAAAAACCATTTTTGGGGGGGTTTATCCCCCTTTACCCCCCCTTCCAATGGTCCGATCGGGCTAGTTTTCGAACTCATCCGAATAATTGCTTCTTTACACGCCTATGCCGAATTTCATTCCGATCGGACCATTTTTGCGAGCGCTATCGTGCTTACAGACACATATAGATATATACAAATTTGAACGAATGGTGTTTTTGGTATCTTGGGGCACCAAAACGAAAAGTTATGATGGTCCCGCGCTTAAGTCTTACCATGAGACCTACGGTAATAGCTTCTTCCCTATAGGGGAAATTCGCTAAAACAAACTAGAAAGACATGAAGTCAGTGACAATGAAGACTGCGCAGACCATGAAACTCGAGCAGTATGCAGGAGAGTTATCCGAGAAACTGCTGTTAACTCAAATACTGGCTGAGTGTCCTACCTAATGCCAAAGGACAAAGAAATTATCAGTATCTTGAAATCATTCTCTTTTGTACCTGACGAAACACCGCTTGTCACAACTACTCTAAACACCGATATGGATTGGGGAAAATCAGCTGGGGTAACATTTTTTGACAAAGACAAGAACACCATCTCTTTCCCACTGCCTAGTGATACAATGGCAGAAATCTCTGAGAGAATAAAATTTGGGGAATTGTCATACAACAACTTCATTACACTAAACAGAGAAGAAAAAACCTACTTCATCATCTGTCACTCATCCCTACAAAACAATTGGAAGCGCAAACTGTTTAAATTTATGGAAACAATCAATGAATGTATCAAATACCCTCTCCTGCTATCACTAGAAGTCAGTGACATGCTGCAACATCTATCCGACGAAACGGCTATTGAGGAACTTCTCCAGGTCCTACTTCAATTTAACGCAAATGCCCACCTCCATAGATACAGACTACACACAAACGAAAAGAAACTGAAAATATTAATGGACAACAATCTGGATAGGATTAATAAACAGCAGATCCAACTCTGCCGAATGACACCTAACAACAACATAGATGGCATATACAGCACATGGCGGAGAGCTGGGGCTGCATTCCAAACCACCAAGTCACTAAACATATCATTAGACAACACTCTGGAAACACCTACAGATACGCTCGCAATACGCTCGCACTGGAGAGAGCTGCGATGGAGGAGCAAAAGGAAATATGGAGAATTGCAGAGTGCTCCCTGCTGGAAAAATTTTCCCAAAATTACAAGACCTACATCTGCAGCAATCAAAACACAAATATTGAAACATTAAGGGAGACACTGATCAACTCTAAAAGGTCAACTACTATCAGGAAAAGAAAAGAAATACTATAGCATGGGTTTCAATGGATCAAGATTTATAGAGATAAGATTAGAGGAAAATAGGTACACAGTTCCATCAAACGTTACTCCAACAAACACTCTGATCTTGGTCTGGGATGAGACGGAAGTAATGAATGATATAAGGCTCTTTAACAGTAAAAGAACATTAACATCCCCTGTTCTGAAGAGATCAAGCTCAAGTTGGTTCAAGGTGTTCCAGGATGCGGCAAGAGTACCTACATTCTAAACAACAATGAAGAAGGGGACCTTATATTATTCCCAACAAAAGATGCAGCTATAGACTTCCGCAAAACAGAAACAAAGCTTGCCTGAGGAAAAAGTCAATGATCTGTGCAGGACAGTCCACTCATTTTTGATAAATTTCACCCAACACATCAAAACGGGTGGACAGTACGAGAGAATAATAATTGACGAGGCACTGATGTCGCATGCGGAGGAAATCCTGTTTGCCTGTAATCTGGCTAGAGTTTCAGAAGCCCTGCTAATTGGTGACCAGAATCAAATTACCTACATAAATAGAACCAAACATGACTGTAAATATAGCAACATACTAAACATCTCAACAACAGTCAAAACATTAAACAAGACCTACAGATGTACCAACAGTGTAGCAACTCTTCTTTCACCATGCGTGAAATCAACCAGCTCTGTAAAAGAAAAGAAGCTCAATCACAACACCTTGGAGACATTACAGAGCTCAGTGTAAACAAAAACCTTAAAGACAACTACAAGGTTCTTGTATTTAAACAAGCCGAAAAGCGAACTCTAGAAGGTTTAGGCTTCAATGTATCCACGATTCATGAGTTTCAAGGTAAACAGGCTCCCCATATTGCAGTCGTGCGCACATCGAAGCTCTCAGAGGACATCTACTAGTCTCGTCCGCACTGTATCGTTGTTATCTCAAGGCACACGGAATCATTTCTATACCTCTCACCAGTCAAAGACGATACTCTCAACTTGTGGATAAAAAAATAAACACGTTTAATGAGTAAGAACTGGCATTGCATAGACACCAACCAACACAACCCCCTACAAAACCAATCAACCATCAACTGAGTCAGCACAGAGAACAAATATACAACATCTAAATGGTTCCAAAATAAACCAATACCCGCAAAATTACTTGACTGTACTTACCAGAAATACACAAGTACGCAGATGGTATGGAAGAAAAAGTTGCACAAGAAGATGCAGATAGTATAACAGTTATGGACTCCCAAGACGATGACATATCTACAAAACAGGGTCAGCACAAAAGCAATGACATAAATAGTCGTACACGGCCCCTCACTCCACCTCAGAATAGAAACTTGGACAAAACACCTTTTTTAGACCGAGCTCACACAAAAAGGGACAGGCACAAAGCTACTTACCCAACCAGGATCTTTCTAAACTCCGAAAGGAAAAAAAGTGACACAAAGAAAGAACTGCTAATTCTCCACCAAAACATCGATGGATTAAAAGACAAAATAGAAAGACTGACACACTTCTTAGTCACTGTTTGTCCGGATATTTTGCTTTTAACGGAACACTTAATGAGTCATGAAAATCTAATAAACACCAGGATTCCAGACTACAAACTAATAGAAGGTTTCTCTAGAACTGAGCACAGAAAGGGCGGAGTTGCAGCATTTGTCAGGGAGTCACTGACTACATAACACTAGAATCAACATCAGACCTGACAACTGAACTCACCTATGAAACAGTCCTGCTCAAACTGAGAACAAAGAAAAAAGAATTATACATCCTGGGAGTCTACAGGCCTCCATCGGGTAACCTCGAAAATGCAATGGAAATCATATCAGGGGAGATAGACAAAGCTTTGACTTCACACATACCTACATACCAACATTGAAAAGCAGTCATGTTTGAAGAAGCCTTGTTAGCGTACGGCATAAAAAGGCTCAAATTACCAGCCACTAGGATAACAGAACATACGCAAACCTCGATAGACTGCATCTGCACCAATTTAGACGAGGACGACGTAAGTTTTAGAATCATGACCACAGGTCTGTCCGATCACACATGCCAGACGTGCAAACTCAAACTTGAAGTAACAACAACAGTGACACCTTCGGAAAGGAAAAGAAATATTAATGACGACACAATGGCACATCTGAAATACTTACTCCAGCACCAAAACTGGACCACAATTGAGAACATACAAGATGTAGATCATGCTTTTGATTCTTTTAATAAAATCTTCCAGCTTGCCTTGGATACAGCCTGCCCTTATGTAACAAAAAAAGTTAGAATAAAACCAAAAATAAAATGGGATGCTCAAAGTAAAAAACTTAAAGAAGAATACTTAGAGGCTTTAAACAAACAACAACTAACAGGTAATCAAGAAGACAAACAAGAAACGACAAGAAGAAAGACGTCCTATGACCTATATCTGAAAGAAATCAGGAGACGAGAAAATGCAGAATGTATAAATAAGGCAGAAAATAAAACAAAAGCTCTGTGGAAAATCATTAATAATGAAAGGAAGCAACACAGTGCGGGGTGGACAAACCCTTATTTAGTCATAAATGGTAATACAGTCACATGCCCTATCAAAATAGCCAACCACTTTACCCCCGAGGACTGACTTACCTGTCTAAAAGACCGGGTTTCTTTCTCTGTGCTTCATAATTCGGGTTTCAAGGGGTTAACGCAATAACAATAATTATTGAAGTACCTACTGCAATTCAAAATACATATTTTTATATTACATAAATATTTTGTATGCAGATATATCCTACATAAAGTAGTCACAAAACTGATGTAAAAGACTTTAGTGTAGTTTTTGTGCAAATAAACTCATCATTTTTCAATATACTAACTTTTATATAAAACCAGGTCCAAAAGACCGTGAGTCAGTCATCGCGTTCTCAAATCAAAGTCAGTTCTGCTGGGTTAAATGAACTCTTTGTATCCAACGCAGAGAGGGCTTTGGCTCAAAATAGTCTAAAAAACACAACAACACAAGATGATGTTACCAACAATTGTTCAACTAAATTTATTTTGTCGGAAACGAGTCACACTGAAATCTTATCGGTAATCAATGCCATGAAAGCAAAAACATCTGCTGGCCCTGATGAAGTTTCCTAAAAAATTATAAAGTCATGCAAAGAAGAAGTCTTCACACCTCTTGTCCATCTAGTGAACAGATCATTTGCACAAGGCACCTTCCCAACTTGCCCCAAAATATCAAAAGTCTACCCGAAATTTAAAAATGGATCACTAGCTGAAGCTAGCAACTATAGACCAATCTCCCTCATATCAACCTTTTCAAAAATTATTGAAAAGGTAGTGCAAAGAAGGTTGACAGAACACCTGCATCGCAATAACCTTCTCTCCGCTCACCAACATGGATTTATCAAAGGTAACTGCTTTAGCAAAATTCATTGAAACTATCATTGATTAACTGGAACAAGGTAATATTGCTACAGGCATCCTTCTAGATTTCAGTAAAGCTTTTGACTGTCTAGGTCTAGATCTTATCATAAAGAAACTAAAAACCCTAGGCGTACAAGGGAAGGAAGCCGAATGGTTCAAGAGCTACCTTTACGATAGGAAACAATTAGTGGAACTAACAGTAAGAGACATAAGCAAAAACGTCAAGATACAATCTCAGCTAATGCCAATTACAAGAGGAGTACCCCAGGGGTCGACAATCTCAGCTAATGCCAATTACAAGAGGAGTACCCCAGGGGTCGGTACTGGGTCCAATGCTGTTCATCCTACTGACAAATGACTTCTCTAACACCTTGGGAAACGTATGTGATCTTATCATGTATGCGGATGATTCAACTCTCATCCTGGCTGAAAAGCAAATTTACACATTAACCGATAGAACACAGCATTAAACATTGCAAAAGAGTACTGCCTTCATAATGATTTGATCTTGAATGAAGCAAAAACACAACAAATAATGTTCACAACAAAAACAGAAAATCTGGAAGGGACCCCGTGACTCAAGACAACAGATACCACCAAATACCTAGGTATCACGGCTGTTAGCAAACTTTCATGGAATCCACAAGTCGACATTGTGTGCTCAAAACTCAGCTCAAGTGTGTATGTAATCAGGAGGATAAAACAAATCAGTACCATCGAAGCAGCCAAAGTTGCTTACTTTGCGCTATTTGAATCAACCTTGAGGAATGGGCTGATCACTTGTGGAGGGACCACGGTAACCAACATGCAAAGAGTCCTAGTTGTGCAAAAACGAGCCATCAGGGCCATAAAAGGGTTAACCCAATTAGAAACATGCAGAGAACACTTCAAGGAGCTCAAGATCATCACTGTAGTATCCCTGTATATTTTGCAAACAACATTATAACACTCAACACAGACAATGCTATACTAGCAGACCATCACCACTACAACTCCAGAAACGGACAAAACTTTGCTCTACAAACACACCGTCTCAGTTTGTATGAAAAGAAACCCTCTTATCGTGGAGCGAGGTTTTTTAACCTGCTTCCAGAAGAACTAAGAAGCCACACACCAAATCATTTCAAGAAAGCAATGACAGAGTGGTTGCTGGAGCATTCCTTCTACTCATTAGAGGAATTCTACAACTGGAAAACCTGAACAACTGGAATACCTGAAGAATAACCAAGGAATAACATCACACCAGCATTCTTTTTTTTATCAATTTTAATTTTTAGATACAAACCATGTTTGTAGATTCTTTTAACTTACAGAACTGACACTATTGTATTTCTCCAAGAAATTTCAATAAAGAATATTGATTATTGACTATTGACTATTTTTGTTTGGTTTTGCCGCTAATATTGTGCTGTTGATAATATAAATCTCGTCAACATCACCTCTTTAGGTCCTAAATAACTTATAACAATTTACTTATTTGCTTTTGCAACCTGAGTGGCAAAACAACCCTCTTACAAACTTGAAATCATTGAAACATAGGCACTAACCTGGATTAGCATTTTATCTGTGATACAGTAGAGCGCCGATTATCCGAACGTCGGTCATCCGAACCGTCGGTTAACCGAACGCCGTAATAAATCATATTTCGAACATGATTCTGAAGCAATTCAAATTCGCACGCCAACGGAAACTTCCATTGCGCCGGGATATCAATGTATTCTGATAGATTTCATAATAAAATTACGTGAATGATTTTTGTTTGATAATTTTTTAGCCTTTTTACTACTAAGAATTACGTTACATATATAATTTTAAAATGTTGTCTTTTCATGTTCGATTATCCGAATATTCAATTATCCGAACACCCCTTGTCCCCAATTAGTTCGGATAATCGGCGCTCTACTGTACTGCCTCCGAACTAAACACCATGTGTATAGTTTTATCAGTTTATCATGTAATATAAAGTGGTTCTCACCAGCAAGACAAATATCAGATTACTAAAAAATCTTTAGAATAATATTTTTTTATCGTAAAATATAATTTTTTTGTTGTAGTGTGTGGTACATACACGCCCCCTGACACCAGTTTGAGCACGTTCATCCGCAGCCATGCTCACCTCAGCGGTACCAAGATCATGTGTGAGGAGGGCGGCTGTGGCTCGTGTGTCGTTGCAGTCAGGAGAGTTCACTCCGTCACTGGACAAGATGTCGTCTATGCCGTCAACTCCGTAAGTAATCCGAGCATTGTATGGGGGATCTCCCTAAATAGCCCACTCATGTAATTATTAAGATACTTACGCCAACTGCTTATTGTTCAATTGTAAAGTTCTGTTTTGTCAGTAAAATTCGTCTCATGTTGTGTTCATAATCCCTGCCATATATTACAGTAGCCCAAAGAAAAAATATTTGAAAAGTTTTAACGTATCTAAAAATTTACTGTCAGATGGAGCTACAGTAGAACCCCAACTAAATCACCCCATTAAACCAAAACCGGTATGAGTGAAACCATTATGAAAAGTTCAAATCAATTCAAAAATAAGCTATGCAATGGAAATTGTCTATCGTGACGTGGGCAGTTGGCCTGGCTTGGCTTGAGTCATTGTCGTGGCGGCCCCATCCCCAGATCAGACCAACGCTTCCCTACCCCCATATTTCACTCAAATTTTCCCCTTTGCTGTGACAGCTTTGTTACTTTGTTTTTTGTTAGTGGACTGTGATCATTAAAACTGCCTGCTTGTGTCTTGAGATTTAAGTAAGTTAAGTATTCCTCTCCCTCGTGTTCCGAGTGTTACGAGAGTTATATCATATAGGTTTACCCACATTTTATGCAGTGTCGACCAAGAGGAAACGTGTTGTGGTGAACATCAGTAAAAAACTAAGAGCCATAAAAGAGTGAAAAATGGAAAGTTTTTGCATTACACACATAAAGTACTTTTATGGACATCATCAATTAACCCTCCTCCCCTTTTGGAGGGGGTGGGGTGAAAACTTTTTGTTTTTAGACTCTTTCCTGTAATTTGACAACCCAAGCAATATGTGCCAAATTTCAAGCTTATAGCTCAATGGGAAGTTGAACAGATTTTATATACCTCAGTGAGTTACACAAGCGGCTGTGTAGCTATTTAAGTAATAGTTATTATAATTTTCTGGTAAAACAATTTACTGCTCAAGCACACTTTGTTCATCGTGTTTCTGCATTGATAATTTTATAATAAAGGTTGTCAAGTAGGTGATATGAGTTCTAATTCAAGGTTATTTCACATGATTTATAATGCAGTTGAATGTATATCCAAGTCAACTTTTAAATGATAATTTTTAGTATCATTCATAGTTAAAATTGTACAATAATAATATTTAAGAAAATTATTCTCTAATTTTTGTTTATTATTAGTTTTTTTGTGCTTGACAACAAATATCATTAGAAAAAGGACTACCAAATTTAAAAATTTATGCTTTTGCTGTGTGCCCTTCAACCTTAAACAAGGCGCCTTAAGCCAAGATCCATTTTAATAAAATTTTTTAAAGAGTTATAAAGATTTAAAAAAAATTTTAAATAATGTGATGGCTGATTTTGATTGAAAAGGTCCAAAATAAACAAATCTTCAATTCTAGATTAGGCATATTAGCTAAAAAAATATGAAACTCAAAAACTCCATTGATCTTTTTAAATCAAGTTTTTTTACTAAAAAATTGTATAATGTGATACAAGTTAGGTTTGTTTGTGTAATATAATTGTGTAAAAACAACTGGGACAGTAACAGTAACAGTAACTGAAAATTTGTTAACACATTCGCTGCGGGTGGGTCAGTACTGACCCATGACGGACTTTGCTGAGATGCGGGTGGGTCAGTACTGACCCACTGTACTGACCTGTACTGCGTTGCCGCACTGTGTATGAAACTGTGCAACTTCGGGTAGTTCAGTTCCTGCGTCGCGCTTTTGCTCACGCGGTTGGGTCAGTACTAACCCATTCCTCGGTACTATTGTCATGACGCATGTGTGTTAGTTATATTATATTTTATTATATATTAAATTATATCTTTAATAAATAGTTTAATAAAATAATATAAAAATTTTTTGTGTGATTAGTGGATTTTTTAATTTTAGCGAATTTCCTTGAAGGAATAAGCTATTACGGTAGTACTCATGGTAAGACCTAAGTCCGAGACCATGTTAACTTTTCATTTTGGTGTCCCCAGAAGCAAAAAACACCATTTGTTCAAATTTATATATATATATATATATATATTTGTAAAAATAATAATAAACTTGAACACCCTTTTATCATTATTTTATTTAAAAATCACGACACGTGTTTCGGTAATTATACCATCATGGTATAATTACCGAAACACGTGTCGTGATTTTAAAATAAAATAATGATAAAAGGGTGCTCAAGTTTATTATTATTTTTACAAATACTTTTAGCAGCCCTAAGTTGTGAATTAAACAATAAAAATATATATATATACTAGTGGCTTGTAGCCTAAAAATAAAATACAAATGATGGATGTTTAATGTTTCCTTCACATTCACAGCTCGGTAACAGCTTGGCGGAATTAAACATTTAAAGTGAAATGTCAAAGATGTTTTGACATTTGCTAGTACGTATCAGAATTTTAAGAAAAGGCGTTACTTCAGTCTAGTAAAGGGCTGAATTTTTTGGAACAGTGGCGCCATCCGTCGTTCTCAAAACAAACTTAGTCCACTTTGTTTACAATTAAACATATGGACATAGTTTGAAGAAATTCTCAAGGTTAACCACAGACTGCAGCAATTAATTTATTTCCTGAAGAATAAGCAAATGAATAAGGATAAAATCAGAAAATGGTCTCCCATTGACGACTCCACGCTCCACCTTGGAGACTTTGGCTCCACTTCATTAGGAAGTTAGGTTTGGGGACCACGAGTTTAGTAAATAGTTAATATTGAGGGTTTTACACTATGTTTAACACTTTTTATGGTTGCCCGTGAGTAAATACTGCTTTGTCTTGGTAGATTCAAGATTAAATATAGTTTTGATTGGCCAAATTTAAAGGTGATCCTTTTTGGTAGGATCAAATTTGAAGTTGATGTTACACTCAATGTCCTTTAGTGCAGCACACTGTTGTTCCTCAGTCAAAAGTATGACCACATAAAACTGGTAGTGCTGGGCCTTAAAAATGATGAATGAGGTCTTCTCTGCACCAATAGCCTGCGCTTATTCGATTGTGTAAATGTTACAAATCACTTGGCTCTAAATCAGCATCAGCTCCTACTACATGATAGAATGTAAAAGTAACAGTCGTATTTAATTTCTCTTCCTTTAAATCCCTAAATTATAAAAACGGAAAATTTAAAAGTAAAAAAAACAGTCATGTGTTATAATACATTCAACCTATTTTCCTGGATTTTAAATAAACCGTATATTTGAACATCTAGCATGTGGTTTCAAATCAAGTATAAGTAACACATGTTTTAATGTAAACAAAGCAGACGTTTTTAGATTACAGTGATTTTTAAATGGCAGGTATTCAATGTTGTTTCTTATATTTTCTGATAAACTTTAAGAAATTTCTGTATTTTTCCCGAGTCCCTGGCATCAAGACCTTCTATTTGAGCCAGCTTCATTATCCTGCGACTTGCCAAACTCCTACAATTTCTCGCCTACATATATATTTATTCGATCATTTGGTATTAAATCAGCATCGTTATAATGTAAACAAAACAAACGCACTTAACTCTTTATAATTTGAAATTATAAATGCATACTCAAAGCCTAGTCATAAGTCTGAAAATCTTAAAGTTAAAATATTCATTTGTTATAGTACATCGAACATAGTTAGCTGCCTTTTGAAAAAAAACTAGATGTCAACATCTAGCATATATATGTCTTTGAATCAAGCATCAGCACCACATGTTTTAATGTAAACAAAGCAGACGTTTTTGGATCCCAATGCTTTTTAAATGGCAGATAGTTTACATTATTTCTCGATTTCTGGTGAATTTCAAGTAATATCAGTATTTTTCCCGCCATCACGGAATAGAGACCTTTAATTTGAGCCCTCTCCCATCTTTCTACGACTTGCAAGACGCCCACAATTTTGACGCAAAGAATCGCCTTACGAAATTAAATATATGATATATATATATATATATATATTTGTCTGTTAACACGATAGCGGCCGTAAATTTGGTCCGATCTTAATGAAATTTGGTACGGACGTGTAAAGTGGTAATCACTCGGACGAGTTCGTGAACCAGCCCGATTGGACCACCGGAAGGGGGGGTAAAGGGGGATAAACCCCCCAAAAATGGGTTTTTTGAGCTTTTCACGTAGAAAAATAAAATTTATCAAATTTTTGTTGGCACCATTGAATTCAGCTCAAAAAAACAAACAATTTAGTATTTTGAATCACTGCTCTATGTACATTGGTTACCGAGATATTGAAAGTGGTAAACACAGTACGTTGTCTCAATGTTAACCTTATGGGAAATAAGTAAAATTCTATATCTCGCCTATTTCTCAACATAACTCGATAAAACTTGGTAAATGGGTTCTTCTAGTTCAGATCTACTAAATATTAAATTAAAACCAACCAGTTTAAATATACCTATAGCAGCAAACCTGCATACTCATTCCCCATGTTATTCTTATGGAGCTTACAAAAAACATGACAAATCTCGCTATGTTGGATTAAAATATGTTGTTTTGCATTTGAAATTCGCTGAATATGCAGGTCTGCTGCAACGGGGGTATTTTCCATTCTGATATTCCTTATGGGTTATTACTGACCCAAGACTTTGACGACTCCAAATGACGTCATACAAACTTCCGGGAATTTTTTCACACGTGCAAAACTTTTTTACCTTTATGTACACTTGCAAGAAGTTAAATTTATAGTGTAATACAAAATGTTTTTCTATAATATGAGGATTTTTTTAATTTGTCCGTAACATAGTGCAGGTGGATCAGTACTGACCCATAACTTTGACGTCACCATTTGACATCATAAATACTTCAGGGGATTTGTTCCACCACAGTTTTTAACTGACCTTATATAAAGGCAAGATTTTATGGAAAAAAAATTTCAGCACCTGGGGAAGGTTCACCATTTTTTTCCACAGTGAATGTGTTAAACACTTAATATATTTAAGTTTTTCATTATTAGTAAACAAAATATTATTAGTAAACAAAATTATTTTTATCAAATATGTATTTAATAATTAATAAGCTTTAAAATTACGCATTACAATTGTTAGTATCATAATAGCAATAAACACAAATGAATGCTCATTAAGAAACCAATTAAAAAATACATTGCACACAGATTGAAAATAAAAAAGTGAAAAAGACAAAGATTATACTGAGATTTTAGATACAGAGATTACAACAATGAATTTAATAAATCATAAATAAATGAATTACCAAATATTGATAATTGTCTAATTGCATCATTATGGAAATTATCTTAAATAATTGGCTTGTTTCCAAGTGTGGAAATAAAGGTTGGATAATATTGAAATTTGTCTATGGTACTGTGTTCTGGTACAGTACCTGGTCCCACTGCAGGTGCTATTGTTACATCATACTTTGTTGAGTGACTGGTCCCGGTGCTGGGGAGTCACGGCCGGGACGTGATGACTATGGAGGGTATTGGCAGTCAGCACACAGGCTACCATCCACTGCAGGTGCTGTTGTTACATTGTACTGTGTTGTGTGACAGTGCCTGGTCCCAGTGCTGGGGTGTCAAAGCTGGGACGTGATGACTGTGGAGGGTATTGGCAGTCAGCACACAGGCTACGATCCACTGCAGGTGCTGTTGTTACATTGTACTGTGTTGTGTGACAGTGCCTGGTCCCAGTGCTGGGGTGTCAAAGCTGGGACGTGATGACTGTGGAGGGTATTGGCAGTCAGCACACAGGCTACCAACCACTGCAGGTGCTGTTCTTTCATTGTACTGTGTTGTGTGACAGTGCCTGGTCCCAGTGCTGGGGTGTCACGGCTGGGACGTGATGACTGTGGAGGGTATTGGCAGTCAGCACACAGGCTACCATCCACTGCAGGTGCTGTTGTTACATTGTACTGTGTTGTGTGACAGTGCCTGGTCCCAGTGCTGGGGTGTCAAAGCTGGGACGTGATGACTGTGGAGGGTATTGGCAGTCAGCACACAGGCTACCATCCACTGCAGGTGCTGTTCTTTCATTGTACTGTGTTGTGTGACAGTGCCTGGTCCCAGTGCTGGGGTGTCACGGCCGGGACATGATGACTGTGGAGGGTATTGGCAGTCAGCACACAGGCTACCATCCACTGCAGGTGCTGTTAGTACATCGTACTGTGTTGTGTGACAGTGCCTGGTCCCAGTGCTGGGGTGTCACGGCTGGGACGTGATGACTGTGGAGGGTATTGGCAGTCAGCACACAGGCTACCACCCACTGCAGGTGCTGTTGTTACATTTTACTGTGTTGTTTGACAGTGCCTGGTTCCAGTGCTGGAGTGTCACGGCTCGGACGTGATGACTGTGGAGGGTATTGGCAGTCAGCACACAGGCTACCACCCACTGCACGTGCTGTTGTTTCATTGTACTGTGTTGTTTAACAGTGCCTGGTCCCAGTGCTGGGGTGTCATGGCTGGGACGTGATGACTGTGGAGGGTATTGGCAGTCAGCACACAGGCTACCATCCACTGCACGTGCTGTTGTTACATTGTACTGTGTTGTGTGACAGTGCCTGGTCCCAGTGCTGGGGTGTCACGGCTGGGACGTGATGACTGTGGAGGGTATTGGCAGTCAGCACACAGGCTACCACCCACTGCACGTGCTGTTGTTACATTGTACTGTGTTGTGTGACAGTGCCTGGTCCCAGTGCTGGGGTGTCACAGCCGGGACGTGATGACTGTGGAGGGTATTGGCAGTCAGCACACAGGCTACCATCCACTGCAGGTGCTGTTGGTACATCGTACTGTGTTGTGTGACAGTGCCTGGTCCCAGTGCTGGGGTGTCACGGCTGGGACGTGATGACTGTGGAGGGTATTGGCAGTCAGCACACAGGCTACCATCCACTGCAGGTGCTGTTGTTACATTGTACTGTGTTGTGTGACAGTGCCTGGTCCCAGTTCTGGGGTGTCACGGCTGGGACGTGATGACTGTGGAGGGTATTGGCAGTCAGCACACAGGCTACCACCCACTGCAGGTGCTACTGGCAGCTCGAAATGGCTCGCAGTGTGGCTACTGCTCTCCTGGCATGGTTGTCAACATGTACAGGTACTCTACATCATAAATTATTGTTATTTATGTAATTTTTATATATGTAAGCTATGTTATTTATGTATTGCTTCCCCTACAAAAAAACTCAATGCATAAATAATTATTTTATTGACCTGAAAAAAATGATAGGGTCCTAGTTTAACTTGAAAACCTTATTTGTTGCTTTACATCAGCTGCTCTGGTTTCTCGCAGTTTCATAAACACTAATTAGGTAGTGTTTGCAACATGCACAAAAGCTACATGTTTGCACATCTGTGTTAAAAACTGAAGGTGTTAATTGATTTATTGCTTTTAGCGAATTTCCCCTATAGGGAAGAAGCTATTACCATAGGTCTCATGGTAAGACCTAAGCCCGAGACCATGATAACTTTCGTTTTGGGGCCCCCAGAAGCAAAATACACCATTCGTTCGAATTTTTAGATGTATATATATATATTTATAAAATATATATATATATATATATATATATATATATATATATATATATATATATATATATAATGTGTCTGTGAGCACGATAGCGGCTGTAAAAATGGTCCGATCTTAATGAAATTTGGTACAGACATGTAAAGTGGTAATCCCTCGGACGAGTTCGTAAACCAGCCCAATCGGACCACCGGGAGGGGGGGTAAAGGGGGATAAAACCCCCCCAAAAATGGGTTTTTTTGAGTTTTTTACATAGAAAAATAAAAATAATCCAATTTTGATTAGCACCATTGAATTCAGCTCAAAAAAAACAAACAATTTAGTATTTTGAATCACTGCTCTATGTCCATTGGTTACCTAGATATTGAAAGTGGTAAACGCAGTACATTGTCCCAATGTTAACCTTATGGGAAATAAGTAAAATTCTAAATATCGGTTATTTCTCAACATATCTTGATTAAACTTGGTAAATAGCTTCTTCTAGTTCAGATCTACTACATAATGAATTAAAACCATCCGGTTTTAATATGCTTGTAGCAGCAAACCTGCATACTCATTCTCCATGTTATTCTTATGGAGCTTACCAAAACATGTCAATTCTCGTTATGTTGGATTGAAATATGTTGTTTTGCATTTGAAATTTGCTGAGTATGCAGGTCTGCTGCAACGGGGGTATTTATGTCATTCTTATGGGTTTACTTTACTCCTTCATTTCAAAAAGTAATTTTTGACTAAATCATTGCATTAGCAGCAAGTAGGGGAAAAATCAATAAAGAGCAAAAAGCTATAAAATCTACATATGTTTTTTCTAGCATGCAGTCCAGTAATCAAAGATCATTAACAAAATAGTACTTTGACTTGAGGTATCTAAAATATAGTAAACACATTACGCAAAAAAAGTTATAATTTCTTGCCTCAATTCCCTTCACTAATCCCAGACATAATTTATAATAATTCATCCCCTTCATTAGTTTTGATTAGCATCTCTACCCAGCCCTAGCTTAGCTTCCTGGCAATATTCTTTTTACAACACCCAATATGAAAAAGTAGACTTGGATCATTATACCTTTCTACTAATTAGTTAAATTTCCTAATGGAACTATTTCAGTTAACTCTTATTAACTTGAAATTCACAGGTACTGCAATTTTTAAGTTGTGAATACGAGTAATGTGTAGTTTGACTTCGGCTTAGTTCAGCTAGTACTAGAGATAATTCTTGATTAAACTCCACCTGCAGAGATGTTATTCAGGCTAGATTCTAGATGTAGAGGTAAACCAAATAAAAATACAATCTACAGAGGTAAAGAATAGTGATACTGGACCGGATATGATTTACTGACTCGTCAGAGCCTGTTTGCTGAAGTTTTGACTCACAGAGATCTGTTAAGATGTAGAGGTAAACTTTGCTAGGTGGAGCAAAGCTAACATACAAATATAGTTTGACACATCGATCAAACTTTGATTTAGAGGTATTTTTTGAGCCTCTGACTTGTAAAGGTAAAATCTGAAAATATTTTGAATATGCATGGTTACATTTTTTATTATGTCAGGGTTTTCCAAGGAGATTAAAATTAATTTTTTGAGATATCGAAGATTATGAGTTAGCAAGAATCAACTGAACTATTATTTGATGTTAATTATGTAAGAGAAATTTTGTGCACAGAAATTGTGGGCGTTTGGAACATTTTAGGATGATGGGAGAGGGCTTAATTGAAGGTCTTGATGCCAGGGACTCGGGGAAAATACTGAATTGCTTGAAGTTTATTAGAAAATGAGAAATAACATAAAATATCTGCCATTTAAAAAACATTGGGATCTAAAAACATCTATTTTGTTTACATAATAAGTGGCGCTGATACTTGATTCAAACCATATGCTAGATATTATTATTATAAGTTGGTTCTGAAAGCCAGTTTTCTGTGAAGGTATTTTGTACTGTAATAAAGAAGGATTATGCTTAGGGGGTTTTAAGCCACTTCAAGCCTCTAGTTATTTGATAATTTTAATACACTTGGCACATTCTATCTAGAGCCTTGGGAAATCTTTATACCCTTTATACCTGGAAGCAGTCAAAGTGGAGCAACAGGACACCACAGCTAGTGTGCAAAGTCATTATTGCTTGAGATGTTTACATTTTCCAACAGCTATAAATTTATATCTTTATTGTCATTTGGAATCTAATATAGAGCCAGGTTGTCCCTGATCATTGTCAATAAACAATGTCTAACAGCTCCAACAGTGGAGTAGGCCATGGCTCAAGGTATAATACACAATTAACTGTAATTATGCAAGGTATTTTACACAATTATGTGGAAATCTTACTCTACTTGTTCTCAATCCTTTTAACATCTTCCTTTTTGTGACCTTATTTTACCTTGAATGAGAACAAAACATCTGTAAAAATTATTTATCAATCATGATAGCCTCTGGATTGCTTGCATACAATTAATACATAAGGTATTACCTTAGCAATCCTAATATTAGGATTGCTAAGGTAAGACCTTATAATATTAATTATTCATCGGTGAATTCATTGTTTGTATCTATAATGACCTTTTCTACTCTTTTCAATTTAAGTTTTTTGGTAGTTTAATATATATACTAATATTTGTTTATCCCTCTTAGTCTAATGGAAAACCAGCACAAATTAACACAAGAAGAAATTGAACAGTCATTTGATGGAAACATCTGTCGCTGCACAGGTTATAGACCAATACTGGAGGCCTTCAAAAGTGTTGCATCAGATCCAGCCAGCGGCAAGAATCTGAAGTGTCAAGACATTGAGGTATTCATATTCCTTGTTGACTGGAGTATAAATTTCAAAACTTTTCTTTTTGTGAAACTTCAGCAGGATTTAATTTGCCATAACAGATTACATCTACATCACAACTAAAATAAACGGTATCAGGAAACTGACACATACTTTCTCCCTTAAAGTGATTTAAAACCAGAAAATGTATTTAGTGAAATAAAACAAATTAACCGGTACTTACCAAATTTGATCTAAATCGGTTAGTAAATAACGGAGATATCGGTTTTTGAATATTTGCCATCAGAATAACATTGGACAACGTACTGCGTTTACCGCCGAACTAAAATATCAATTATCTCCGCAACCAGTTGATGTAAACTAATGATTCAAAATATACTGGATTTGAAGGCTGGAAAGTTTTTCCGGACTGTCACTATAGGAAATGGAAGTAAACAGCTGATTAGCAGCAAACTGATATTTAATGTGTTTTTAGATTTATTTTTAGAGGAATGTAGTGGAAGCACTGGCAGCAGTAGTAATGTTTGTTTTGTTTATTATAAGTTCGGTTTGAAGGATCGAGAAACATATTGGTTTAGGCAAGGAATACATTTTGATTGAAAAGTATGTTTCTCTGAGAAGTATGATGAAAAGTTTCGTACGTTACAAGGTCGGTAAGTTTTGTATTCACATGAAAAAACGTGCACTCGCTTCTGCTCACGCAGGAATTATCATACTCGTCCAGTAAAACAGTACTTTCCGACCTAGTGACATAACATTTCATTCTAACGAACACATCATAATCTCACAAGTTTTGTTGAGTAGTAGTCGCATCAAATAACAAGCGAAATACTGATCACCTCTTCTTGTTCACAAAATAAAAATTTAAGGTAATTTTAGTATTATGGAAATGAATATTTAAAACCTAGTTTTGTTCTAGGACATGCTTAAGGACTGCATCAACGGATGTAAATACACTGTGAGATGTGACTCAAAGAACATATGTAAGAATGATTGTTTCCATAAAAACCAATTTGATGAATCAGTAATTAAGGAATGCAGCCCTCACTCCGAGTCAGTGTTAGTCAACACGTGTGCAGGAAAATGGCTAAAGGTGACAACCAAAGAAGAAATATTTCAATTTCTTAAAAATATTGGCAAAGAATCCTACCGTTTTGTTGCAGGAAACACTGCTAGTGGTAAGTATAAACGCTTTGATTTGGACTCTATGAATGTAAAACGTAGAAATTATGGTGACTATTTTATCTAACAACAGTTTGTCACATGCTGATTAAACTAATGGACACACGCTATATACATGTGTATTAAAATCAGCTGTTCCTTGAAATTTTTGCTTCAGTGTTAAATTTTATCGAGAAATATGAAACCTCAAGGGCATCAGTGTTCTCCCCTTGAGTGGAACCTTCATAATCAATTTTATTTCCTGCAAAACTTCACACTGAGCTCTTTCCAACGACACTTAAATTATTAATATTGGCTCATAACTGTAGTAGGAGTCTTGGTAAAAAATACCCTTGAAATTTAATAAGTACCAGTAAACCTGTAGCTCGAAATCAAGCCATTGTCATGTATTGATTTCTAAAAAAAATTATGGTACAGAGAAGCTCGTTATTATCAATATTTCTTGTGAATACACTGACATCTGTCTAGGAGATGCCTTGTTCTTTAGTGTTTTCTACGAATATTATGAGCCCCTCGAAGGACTTGGCTCGAATTGCTGCCATATTCTGTTGTCCATAAGATAATACGGGCTGAGGAAGATAAATTCTAACTTTTGCAATAGACTGACCATTTATGTAGGAATCAAATTTAGCCAGGAGAAGGATTTTAGGCACCTTTTAGGCAAAAAACTCTCTAAATCTACTTATGGATGAATTTTTAAAGTCTGCTTGGATATTTATAGTATTCAATGGTTTATATTCCAGTAATAACATATGGCTATGCTGAAAAACTTTGTTTACTCAATGAAGCTGTTTTATTTGAAATTTCTATTCCTATGTTGAATCTTATTGACAAATATGAAACTTTAAGGTCATCTATTCTCTGTAGCCCAACCTTCATAAATTTTATTTCTTGCAAAACGTCATGCTAAGCTCTTTCAAACTCCGAAATTATTAAATGCGGCCCAGAACTTTTGGATCGGAGTAATGATCACAAAAAAACCCCTAGCATATTAAGTAAGTATAGATAGATAGATATATTATATCATATTTCCAAACCCTGTTGTCTCTGCTTTCCTCTGTTACAAATTTTAAAATAAGTTTCATGGTTTATTTACAAAACTTATTTACTTAAATGAAAGTATTTTAATATAGAACTAATTGTTGGTTGCATCATTCACTTTGTGACTTCAATAATTAAATTATTTTAAAGTCTAAGCGTGTAAGTTTCTGTGTAGCTGAGTCGTAAGAATCTGTTTGCAGGTGTTTATAGAGACAACAAGGAGTATCAAAACTTCATTGATATCAGTGATGTGTCAGAGTTAAAGTCATATGATGTTAGTGACTCCAAACTGATGGTCGGAGTAAACATGACGTTGACAGAATTGATTCTTGTGTTGCGCCATGTCGCAGAGACTAACCCCAAACTCTACCACTACACAGCAGCACTGGCCGACCACATCTCTCTTATAGCCAACATTCCCGTTAGAAATGTAAGTACCTAAATGAATAAAAAAGTAATGTATGGTTTAATCTTCATTAAAAGTGTTTAAAGCTGAATTGCAAAGGCTTAGTTCCTTGGCTTTGGATTTGGATTAAATTTTTTCCAAATAAAGTATTTTCGATCAGTGGCTAACTTTTGTGTAGTTATTAATAATTGGTTATTAACCCGGCAGAACTGACTTTGATTTGAAAACGTGATGACTGACTCTCGGTCTTTTGGACCAGGCTTTATATAAAAGTTGAAAATGATGAGTTTATTTGCACAAAAACTTCACTAAAGTCTTTTGGATTAGTTTAGTTACTACTTTATATAGGATATAAGTGCATACAAAATAATTATATAATATAAAAAATATATATTTTGAATTGCAGAAGGTACTTCAATAATTATTGTTACTGCATTAAAAACGTCCGTATGTTGTACAACAATGTGTTTATACTGACAAAAACTCCACAAAAGTATAGTATACTAGTGTTTTGAATATTTTATGTAAGAAATATGTGCACACAAAATTTTTATATGTAACATGAAGCCTTATAAGACTCACGGTCGAAATGATGTTCCTGGAAAGACGTACGAGAGGTATATTGATGGCCAGCCCTGCCGGCACACAAAAAATATCAAAAAAACTACTAACCCAGTCTTTTAGACAGGTATGTCAGTCCTCGCGGGTTGATGAGGAATGGATCATCATGCATATTTACTTACTTACTTACTGCCGTGGCTCCACAAATCTCAGTCTTAGCCTCGTAGACCAGCCTCGTCCACTCTACTCTGTCATCCGCCTTGGCGGATGACAGAGTCTGCACCCATGGACCTGATGTCTTTCATAACTTGGTCATTCCATTTTTATTATCGGATCGGATCCATCTTTATTATCTGGTGCAAATCCAATTCGTTATCTGTTTGGTATGTTTCCTTTCCGAGGCTTGTAACTGGTTTGTTTTCCGGCGTGGGTTGTTGGCCCAACGCCCAACCTCCACATGCCGTTGAAGGACTGGGTTCGAGTTGCCTGCCTTTTGCCTTCCTCATAACTTCCAGGCAACCTAAGAGGCGTTTCCCACCCTGCACTACGGGGAAGTATCAAACAACTCTTGCTAACATCTTGGTTAGCACTACAGGAACTGGCAGTGTTAGTGCTTTCCTCTTGATGTAAGCCGTGGGCAGGGCTCATGCTTATTTATTGAATTAAATACAAACTTGAAAGTGTAAATAGAAACATAACATTGAACTTATTTTCTAATTCTAACAGAGCAACGAAATGCAAACATTTAAATCGACAACTGTTGCAAGTCAGCTGTTGTTGTAAGCAAGGATATTACACCAAGGCCGGCTGCACACTGCTGCGACAAAACATTTCTTTTTTTGTCTTTTAGCGTTAAACAGCTGAATCTAGACATACATTTTGTATTTGGTTTTATGGCTGGATCAGACATAAAAAGTCATATAATCTTTTTATTGAAAAAACTTTGTTTTGCCTTGTCACGGCAGTGTTTGGCGGGCCTAATCATGCAATAAATGAGTAAGAAAATCAGGAATCTTAAGAAAAATGTTTTTATGTTTAAGGCAGGTACCCTGGCTGGGAATCTCTGCTTAAAGAAAAAATATCCTGAATTTCCCTCGGATTTGTTTTTGTGTCTGGAAACTGTTGGAGCTCAGATTATATTTGGTAAGATTTAAGTTTATCAGTATTATTCTCATCAGTTATTTTTTCTTCAAATCCAGCAGATTGTACAGGGTGTTTTTTTACGCAACCCATTTTAAAGATTGAATAATGTGCATATAAAGATTAAATGAGTATTGTTTTGGTCATCTTTGCATTTTATACAGTAAACTCCCGATTATCCGCGGAATTGGGTGGCGCCACTACCGCGGATAACAAAAATCGCGGATAATCCGCAAGCTATGGAAATGAGAGAGAATAAAAGAAAAACAATTTCAACATTAAAAATCAATTAATATAATACAGTCAAAGGGGCGAATCCAGATTTAATTTCGGGGAGGGGGGATATCCTATAACGTCGCGGTAGGCGATTATCGCATCACAATAGACGAATATGGACGTCGCGGTAAACGAATATCGTCGTCGTGGTAGACAAATATCATTGTCTCGGTAGACACATATTGTCACGTCGCAGTAGACGAAAATCATCGTCATGGTAGAGGGATATCGTTGTCACGGTAGACGAGTCTCGTCACAGCGGTAGAAAAAATATCGTCGTCGGTTTATACGAATATATGGACGTCGCGATTGGCAAAGTTTGTCGATGAGCTAGATGAGTATCGTAGTTGTGGTAGACGCCAGCGGTAGACGAAGATGGTCGTCGCGGTAGACGAATATCATTGTCGCAATAGATGTCACACCGCAGATGACAAAAATCATCGTCGCGTCGCGGTAAACGAAAATCATCTTCGCATTACGGTAGACGGAGAAAGCCTGCGTGCGTTTTGTATGCAAAAAAACTTGTCAGTTCAGTCTGATTTGTTTATAAATACGTATTTTCTCGCTTTTCGTATCATACGTGGATAATCCGCTCGCAGATAATCGGGAGTTTACTGTACAACCTATTATTTAGGTTTGATCACATTTAGCTTATATTATGTGTTCAAACAATCCGCCATTGACATTTGTACAAACTCGTGTTCTCTCCATCAAATTCTTAAACACATTTTGCAAAGTACCTCTTTGGATTTCTTATATTAAATTTGTTATGTCTGTTTTGAGGTGCTGAATGTCTTGTGAATTGTTTTCGCTAGCCTTACTTTTTATGTATCCCCAAAGAAAATAATATAATGGGGTCAAATCCGGGGATCTTGGGGTGAATAATCATTCCCTGAAAAATAAAGTTTTGGGTTGCGTTTAAAAACAAACACCCTGTACTCATGAGGCTTTTATCATTGACTTTGAATGTATAAGGAGACATTTCACCCCCATTATAAAACCTGTCGCTGGCAGTTTTGTAAGCACACCAGCGACTCTAGCGGAATTTTACTTAAACTACACCGAGAAAGCCACTATGGAGTGGCGCTCCAAGCGGCGAGGCTTGGAAGCTGAAGTGAGCGGTTGGTCGACAGCTCACAGCGGCCCAGCAGCGGCGCCGCGCGGCACGGGAGGGGGGGAGGCGTAGTAGCCAACCGCTCCCCCCGCTCTCCCGCTGACAAACCGCTCTCATCCACGACTTGGCCCGATCGCGCTGTTATAATTTGCCGTCGCGCAAAATTAAAGTTTTTCATTGTCAGAAAAATTAAAATAATCAAGCAATACAATAATCATACAAAATATTTATCCCCAAGTAAGCACTCGTTCAAATGAATTAATTTTTAAATAATTAATTGTTTTTTACGCGATTGTTTTAGAACTTGATATTATATCCTAAAACTTGACCTAACCAAATGTTATGTAATCCAAGAAATCCCGTATTAAAATAAACTATAAAATATATTTAAACTGCTCTGTTTAATTTCATTAATTGTGACAGCTTATTTATGTTGTAATTTATCGAAAGTAGACTGGCTGAATGCTGGATAAAGTTTCAAACAGTCAAGTATACTTATAAAAAAGTCATCAAAAATCAGATATTAAAAAATATTTTTGAAAATGATCAATGAAACAGATAATTCATATTTTTAATGTGTAAAAAGATAATATGTTGGTCTATTCCTATATTAACAGTGTAAAAAAAACATTCTTATAATTTTAAACCTACTAACAGAATAACAGATCCATTACATTGTAGTTTTATTTAATCTAATGACGTATGCTATGCATTACTTGTAAAGCGGATTTTTTCCCGCTTTGTCATCCCAGTGGCGTATGCAATTAAATGGGACTATGGGAGCGTACATATTTGGCGGATTTTTTACTGCCGCCATGGTCAGACGGCAAGACACTCTAAACATTGTACTGTGTTGATGACGTCAACTGAAAATCAACTCTTGAATTTACCGATAACATGCTGATTAAGAACATCCATTGTGTCGGAAGAAGAAAGCTGAGTTAAGCTCGTTGCAAACAAACAACCATTTAACACCATTGGGAGTAGATGAAATGTGGTGAGGACTGCTACACACATCGTGCATCTGTCCTCAACAAGCTGACTACGAAAAAAATCCACCACAAACTCCAGGAAGTCTCGGAAGAAATAAGGCAGCCCGGAGGGAAGTATGGAGGGTTTTTCAAAAAAATAAAATATTGCAGGGAAAGTGAAAGTAGAAATACTTCAATTGCCAATTGAAATTCGCCCGAAAATAGTTGAAGCTTTATGTAAAGCCATATTCAAGGTTTATCACCGGAAGTGCTATTGATTTTTTGAAATACTCAATTAGGCCTATGTTAGTTGGTTTCTTGTATTTATATACCAATAAACTATATTTGAATTTTTAAATTGTATTATTTTCTGCTCAAATTAATTAATTGACGGTTTCTAATGCGTTTCTCTGTCGTTTATAGCAGAATTAAGTCTTACTAAGCCAAAACGGTATATCCGAGAACACAAAATAAATTCATCAGCACATTGCAAAATGTTTATAATATCCCAAAAAAATGTAATACTATGGTTTGCAGCAATCCCCAAATCAGGTCATTAAAAAAATACCGTACTGGGATGATAACAAATAATAGAATATACAGATATGTTACAATACAATTAAGAAAATGTATATTATCAATCTTATAGCTTTTTTGTTAAAAAATTAAATAAGATTGCCAAGCTCTTGCGTTACCTCATCGAGAACGACATCGCGCCGATCCGCGCTCAGGTTCAAAGGCGTGCCTCATCTCGCAGCGACTCGCAGCTTTCCACTCACTATGAACGGCTGTTGCGTGGGAGAAGGGAGAAGTAGCGATGAGCGAGAGAGACATCCGACGCACACGGCAGGGGGCCGAGAGGCAAGGTGGAGGGAGTGAGGGAGAGTGCAGAGCGCGCGGGCAGCGCGTTCTGACGGCGGCAACGCCAACTACGTGGAGCTGGCAACAGGAGCCGGCACAAGGCGGCCATATGGATGGGTTGTCTCCTTATACATTCAAAGTCAATGCTTTTATATTGAGATACAGCAAAGTATACTTTAACCTGGGATATGGAAATGGTAAATTTGATTCACTAACGTAAACCATTCATAAACCAATATGCTATGGCTGTTGGTAATGTAAACAAATAATGCAGTTGAAAAACTGATTCTCTGACTTAAATCAATAAGACTCATTACCACTCATTAGTTAAGAGTGTTAGTAATGTAAGAAATAATGTAGTTGAAAGCTGTTTTTCATGAATTTGATTTAACTTTAATAAAACAAATCTGAGACATAAGCTAAAAAACCGTATTTCACTGTCTAAGTAGTCTGCCTTTATGCATAGTGATGGAGTAGATTATTTTTGGAGGATCCTACTATTTGTTATTTACTTATGCTTCCAATCCTCTCGGTGACGTTACTGTTTTGTAAAACAGGTTTTCTCTAGGTTATTACCATCATCCAAAAATGTAATAATTTTTACATTATGTATATACGGTACATGATTTTTAATTTTGAGGCTTTTGTGCAAAAAAATTATCATTGTTTTCTTTTTTAGGAAAAGACGATGGTAAAACCCACAGTGTGAGCTTGATGGAATTCTTGTCCGCAGACTTGGACAAAGCATTGCTCATGTATGTGGTGCTTCCCCCCCTGGACCAGACTTTGTACGTTGTTAGGACTTTTAAGGTGTGTGTGTGTGTTATGGGAAATATAATAAAAGTAAGGATTATAAATTGCTTAGTGCTAATAATTTCATAACGGTTCTTTTTTATTTTGTGTCACATATTGGTTAAAACTTTGACCACCAGGCACGAGTGGGCCCTGGACACTGTAGTCTTGGAGCTGCAGAAATCAATGTCTTCAATTAGTTAAACTCAGCAACTGGAATACTTTAAATTGCTTCATTCAAATACCTCATAGTTTATTTAAGGCAAAAAAGGACCTTTGATTTAAAACATTTTTTCCCTTGCTAATTACAACAAAATCATCTTTTTAAATTTATCGTCAGTAATAATAATAGGAAAATTAATTGAAGCCACAAAATTAATAGCTCAAACCATAAGGTACAATAGAGTTGTTAAAAAATTACCCATACAAATCAATAAATTTATGTTATACCTTAAGTTTTTAACCTTGTTCTAGATAATGCCTCGTGCCAAGAATGTCCATGCTTATGTTAATGCAGGATTTTGCTTCAAAGTTGATAAAGATGCTAAGTTCAAATTATCGGAAAAACCCTCGATCGTGTTTGGTGGCATTTCCTCTTCTTTTGTAAGTATATTCAAAAATTAAACATATTGTTGATTCCTTGAGGAAAATGATTCCTATAATTGGTCTTATTATTATGTTCTAATTGTTAAGTAAATTGAAAACTACTCTTGCTTATATTTTAAAACCACACTTTCATTAAGAATGAATGGGAGAGACAATATATTTAGAATTAAAATAGGTTTTTATCTAAAAGGCACTACCTTATTTAGAAAATTCCTTACAGAACAATTCAAAACATGTCAAAAACTGTGCTGTAAATGTACTAGTATTTTACAATAAATAATATTAAAATATAAACAAATAGACAAACTAACAAACTTACTGAACAAAAATCTTATTTAGATCTTGATGAAACTGCATACACTTGCACTAGATAGTTTTTCAACAGGCTTTGTGTTAATTCAGATGTTAAAGGCTAGCTGTATCCCACGATTTTTATCTTTCTGGGATCAGCACTTGTTAAACTCATTGTCAAAGAAAAGAACAAGGATATATTAAAAGTTAGGTTAATGGTCAGTCTTGTGATGTAGGTTCATGCCAGTGAGACGGAGAAGTTGTTGGAGTCCCTCGGCAGCCAGGGGAAAGGTCTCCTGGAGGAGGAAGTTCTGCAAGCGGCTTTGGAGTCGCTCCAGAAGGAGATCCATCCGGAACCTCTCGTCCCAGAAGTCGATCCCCAGTACAGGGTTGGTCTGGCAGTCGCTCTTTTTTACAAGGTAAAGATTTTGACCAGAAGCAGATACAATGAATAGTTTATTTGTTTCACTAAGATAATTATTTAGTGACAGATATTATGCAATGTTCTGACATAATATTTCATGAAAAAAGGCGACAGTAGGCGAAGGTTGTGGTGCTTTTGTAAAATTGTTTGTGGATCATTGATCACTGTACGTCCAAGGGTTCTCACTCACTTTTCCTCTCATGAGTGAGGATGTTGCTAATGATTGAAGGGGTCCCTCCAGTAACGTTGTAAACGACAACTTTTTCAAAATTGAGATTTCTATGCAGTAAGGTTGTAAACAACATCCTGCATCAGTGCAGGGTATTTTTTCGTTGATATCTCTTGTGTTGGCAGCACTAGCACAGGTTGGAAACCAAGCGCAGTTGCAGCAACGTTGTAACCGCCAAAAATGGCAACATCACCGCGCTCCGTTCTGTCGCCATCCGATGTTATTCGGCTAAATCGGAGTAAAAAACGCCCGGTTAATTTCTAAAGTTGGGCCAGAAATGTTCGGAAGCGAAGAAGAAATGCTGGGGAACCCTACATTAATGAAAAGAAGAAACCAGTACCCGGGAAACAACAACCACATGAGGTACGTGCAACAACGTTATATCTGCCAAGTGCAACGATTTTCTGTACAACTTAAAATGTTATTGTTACGAAATATTAGCGTTTAAATATTTATTTTAATTAAACTAATACCTTATAATCCACATCTGTTTTTAAAATTAACTACCGGCATTGACTAAAATTAACTACCGCTATTTTTATGTTGTAAAAGTTAGTGTGATTAGGGCAAGAAAAGATCCGGTGTTTTTTAAAAGATCTAGTTTTATGTTATGGTCATGCGCAACATTTAGTTTGACTGTCCAAGAATGTCTTAAACAAACGTAACGAGTGTAACTTCATATATATACGTATTTTTATATTGTAATAATATTTTTTTCATTACATATACGATGTTTGTTTTTCCATGCAATAACGTTGCAAGCGGCAAAGTCGGCAACAACGTTGCAAACGACTGTCACAACGTTATTGCAATTTTAAAATCACTTTTTTTGTAATAACTTTTTTATTACGTGCGATAATATTGTAATACTTTATAGTTAGGCTAGTTTTATGATATTATAATTATATATAACAAATAAAACATGTTTACATCATTACATTCCCAATTATATGTTTTAGCGAATTTCCCCTATAGGGAAGAAGCTATTACCGTAGGTCTCATGGTAAGACCTAAGCTCGGGACCATTATAAATTTTCGTTTTGGGGCCCCCAGAAGCATAAAACACTATTCGTTCGAATTGTTTTATATATATAAAACGGAATATATATGTTTTTATATATATGTATATATACATATATATATATATATATATGTATATATACCGGGTGTCTCACCTAAAGTGAGCCAATAGCTAACTTTTTTATTATAATCTGACAAAGAACTTCTTATGGGGCACTTCCCTTAATTTTTAACGCTGCTTTTTGGAGTCACTTCGAAAATTAAAAATATGGCCGCCATTTTCCAATATGGCGGACAACTTTGATTTTTCTTATGGAACACCCTATATTCTAGGGCGTTTTTGGATTTTACTCTTAATTTTAAGAATGTTTTATTCTTTATATTTTTTTCCTAAACCCAATGGTTAAGGAGGTATGAACAGTTAAAGTTAGATTTTTCCCATTTAAAAATGCATAGGGAAATTGTTGGTAGTCTGTATATCAAAAACGGATGGGATAAATAAAAGATACAAAAGAATAAAAGTGCCTAAAAATGTTAGTTTAGTTGAGGTTTAATCATAAAATAATTTTTAGTCTAGATTTAATCGTGGAAATGTGTTATTTTGAATATGATTTTACTCCTTAAGGAATACATGGTATGGCACAGTTAAATGGACACAATGCATTTTAAATGGGGAAAAATCAAACTTTAACTGCTTATATCTGCTGAACCATTGAGTTTAGGAAAAAATGAGAAAGAATAAAAAGTTTCTAAAATTAAGCGTAAAATCCAAAAACGCCCTAAAATATAGGGTGTTCTATAAGAAGTTCTTTGTCAGATTTATCGTAAAAAAGTTAGCTATTGGTTCACTTTAGGTGAGACACCCGGTATATGTGTCTGTTAGCACGATAGCGGCCGCAAAAATGGTCCGATCTTTATCAAATTTGGTATAGACATGTAAAGTGGTAATCGAACCAGCCCGATCGGACCACCAGATGGGGGGGTGAAGGGGGATAAACCCCCCCATAAATGGGTTTTTTGAGTTTTTACATAGAAAAATAAAATTTATCGAATTTTTGTTGGCACCATTGAATTCAGCTAAAAAAAAACAAACAATTTAGTATTTTGAATCAATGCTCTCTGTCCATAGGTTACCGAAATATTGAAAGTGGTAAACACAGTACGTTTTCCCAATGTTAACCTTATGGGAAATAAGTAAAATTCTATATCTCGGTTATTTCTCAACATATCTTGATAAAACTTGGTAAATAGCTTCTTCTAGTTCAGATCTACTAAATATTAAATTAAAAAAGTCCAGTTTTAATATACCTGTAGCAGCAAACCCGCATACTCATTCCTCATGTTATTCTTATGGAGCTTACCATAACATGTCAAATCTCGCTATGTTGGATTGAAATATGTTGTTTTGCATTTGAAATTCGCTGAGTATGCAGGTCTGCTGCAACGGGGGTATTTTCCATTTCCTGAAAAATTTACTCTATGTCGCTTACAACGTTACTGGAGGGACGCCTTCAATTGACGTTTGTATAATGTGAATTTTGATGGAAGGGCAGCTTTCATTTGAGGTTCATAAACTTTTTTGGTATTTCAATGAATAAACGAGTAGCCCAAAATATATTTCCTATAGGTTTAGTCGCTCTTTAGCTATGAAGTCTGTTGTCAATTAATTGTCCTCTTGTCTTCTTCTAAACTTAGGCTACATTGAAGTGTATGTTTTTTATGAGATTAATATTTTTAACTACCAAATTGCAGTTTAATTATTTAAAAAATGTCTTTACTGATAAACCTTGTTATTTACTATAAGCCAAACAATACAAATCACAAAAACATAACTAATATTCTTTAGTTGCAACAGTACTTGTATATTATTAAACTGGGCCAGGATTTTATTTTTTTACTGATGGTTCATGTTTTATTGTAGTTTATATTTTCACAATTTTTGCCATGACTCCTACATTAAAAATTGTAAGGTAAAATGTATATCAATGTTAAAATAATTTAAATCTTAGAACTCTTTTTTTTTTAATACGACATCTCAATATTTGACTCCTACCAGGAATTTAGTGTGTCAGTATTTAATCAAGTGTCAATATTTAGCTGTATCTACAAAACCAGTATCTTTCCTCAAATATCCCACGTTGCAGACCATGCTGGGGCTGCTGCCAGAGCCAGTGGCCACCCAGTATCACTCGGGTGCCTCCTGCCTCAGTCGCCTTGTCTCCTCGTCCACACCCATGATAGTTGACACCCATGTTGCAGACCATGCTGGGGCTGCTGCCAGAGTCAGTGGCCGCCAAGTATCGCTCGGGTGCCTCCTGCCTCAGTCGCCCTGTCTCCTCGTCCACACCCATGATCGTTGACACCCATGTTGCAGACCATGCTGGGGCTGCTGCCAGAGTTAGTGGCCGCCAAGTATCGCTCGGGTGCCTCCTGCCTTAGTCGCCCTGTCTCCTCGCCCACACCCATGATAGTTGACACCCATGTTGCAGACCATGCTGGGGCTGCTGCCAGAGTCAGTGGCCGCCAAGTATCGCTCGGGTGCCTCCTGCCTCAGTCGCACTGTCTCCTCGTCCACACCCATGATCGTTGACACCCACGTTGCAGACCATGCTGGGGCTGCTGCGAGAGCCAGTGGCCACCCAGTATCGCTCGGGTGCCTCCTGCCTCAGTCGCCCTGTCTCCTCGTCCAAACCCATGATCGTTGACTCCCATGTTGCAGACCATGCTGGGGCTGCTGCCAGAGTCAGTGGCCGCCAAGTATCGCTCGGGTGCCTCCTGCCTCAGTCGCCCTGTCTCCTCGTCCACACCCATGATCGTTGACACCCATGTTGCAGACCATGCTGGGGCTGCTGCCAGAGTCAGTGGCCGCCAAGTATTGCTCGGGTGCCTCCTGCCTCAGTCGCCCTGTCTCCTCGTCCAAACCCATGATCGTTGACTCCCATGTTGCAGACCATGCTGGGGCTGCTGCCAGAGTCAGTGGCCACTCAGTATTGCTCGAGGTGCCACATGCCTCAGTCGCCCTGTCTCCTCGTCCACACCCATGATCGTTGACACCCATGTTGCAGACCATGCTGGGGCTGCTGCCAGAGTCAGTGGCCACCCAGTATCGCTCGGGTGCCTCCTGCCTCTGTCGCCCTGTCTCCTCGTCCACACCCATGATCGTTGACACCCATGTTGCAGACCATGCTGGGGCTGCTGCCAGAGTCAGTGGCCGCCAAGTATCGCTCGGGTGCCTCCTGCCTCAGTCGCCCTGTCTCCTCATCCAAGCGGGACTTCGACACCGACAAGTCTTGTTGGCCGGTCAATAAACCCGTCCCCAAAGTGGAGGCCCTCTATCAGTGCTCTGGTACACTCAGATTGCTGTCCTTGCTGTTCAGGTTCACATGATAAAGATTTGAGTTTTATTTACTCATTGTTTATCATGGAAAAAATTACCAAAACTTTTTTTTCTGCTTTTGTTACCTTTAAGTCAAAGGTTGTTTATCTTTATTGTTTTTAGTTGTTTTTATTCTCTCTCCCACTTTTTTTACAATCCTCATGATTTTTCATGACAATAATAAATATGTTGTTGAAATGTCTATGTGATGAACCTAAAGCTTTTCAATTTGAAAATTTTGCTAATTTTTTTGTAGATTAATGGAATTATATAGGGAGTAGGGGTGGGCGAGTAGTGGATTTTGAAGTGGAGTCGAGTCGAATCGAGTATTAAGCCAAATACTTGAGTATCGAGTCGAGTCAAGTCGAGTAGTTTTTTGTGAAAAGTAATGAAATCTTCATGTTTTAAAAGTATTTAGGTCTTTGAATTACAGTTAATTAAAATCTTTCTTCAATTTTCCTTATAAAATTGGTCTACTTTATTTAAGCTTGTGTTTTTATATTTTTCTTGGAAAAATAAAACTCTGATATTCCAATACCCCTACATTGCATAAACCCTACTTTTAAGTGAATAAGTTGACTATGCTAAATCACTCAAAATAACAAATCACTTAACGTAACATGATCACAAAATAAATTTATGTAGAACATGCATAGTTGTAAAATTTAAGCAGTAATAAGATTTGATTATTAGCCTATTATTTTAACAATCAAGAACAGGTTTATATTTTCCCTAAAAATAATTGTTGGCCCCAATTAAAACCTTAGCCAAGAAATTGTGGAAGAAAGAATTAAAAACATCAGGGAGGAGAGCTATGCCCAGTTATTTGTTTACTTCTCTAAACTCAACCCCACCCGCTTGCCTGACTGCTGATCCAGGGGCATACCCAGGGGGGGATATCGGGATACATCCCCCCCGAAACTTTTGGGGATTTTGGGAAATTTTTGGGAAGATTAATCCTCATTCACAATGAATGTGGTGGTATAACTAAACTTGCCGTATGACAGAGATCACTATACATAAATTACTCACTACAAGGTTTTCAAATAGTTAAATTCTACTATTTTAAAGATGATTCAAGGATTACATTATATTGGATTAAGGTAGTTTTACCTATTGCGGTTATTGTGAGTTGTTGTTAGCGGGAGTAGGCCTATATAAGAACATCAGGCAAACAAAAACTCCTGATAACAATGGCCATTAATGGTGTCCGCGATATTGCCGCCATCGCCATCGTCGTCAGTTCTGGCAGAAGACTTGTCCATATATTAAGTGAAATAATCATGGTAAAAAAAATCACGATGTTAAAATGTGGCGTACGAATATTGACGTCTTCTCATGACCGTGTACTTTACACTGTTCGTCTGTCGGACGATCTCGTAGCGGCATCGTGGCAGATGAATCCCATCTGCCTACGTTGCGTGAAAACCAAGCCTCGCCGTTAAATCAAGGCAGATTTGTGATTAGTCTGTCATATTTCAAAGATCGAACTCTTGTCAGTTTTATGAGATCGAACTTTTCCGGTGGTTTCCGCTATTCGACGTTCGACGTACCACTATGATGTGATTATTATTAGCTTACGATGCTTGCGTGTACATCATAGCTTTGCGATTGCGCTCTGGGATTTGAGAAACACTACACAAGTGAGTAAACCTGAATTTTCTTATTCTATTCATCAATCTCTTTCGGATAATCTAGGATCCCGATACTTCAGGTCCGGGAGGTCCGAGGCTTGTAACAAATGAGAATGTGAGATTTAGTTTTTACTTTGAAATTCGATAGAAAAAAATCTTTTTCACCAAGGTTAAAAATGTGTAATTCTTTAATTACTTTCTCATCTGTTCTTTAGTGTTATTAGGCCTGCAATATAAATATGCGATTTCTTTTATTTTGTAAAAAACATTTTGCCAAAATTCTAATGTGATCGAAAATTTTCAGAATCTAACTGGTGAGCAGCCTCAAATTAATTAAAATTTTGGGAGTTTTGTTTTTATACCTCTAGATTGCCTAAAAACGCGAATATACAGTTGTAATTTATGAAAATTTCCCGGGGGAGGGCCCTCCGACCTCCCGGTGTATCCCCCCCGAAAATAAATCCTGCGTACGCCACTGTGCTGATCAATTTTTTTCTGGACAGCTGCGACCAGATAAGAATAAGATCCCCCATACAAAAATTACAAAACCTTAAATAGAATGTTTTATGAAGTCCACTTTACCAATGAACTCCACAATTTTCTTCTCAATTTTACAAATCAAATAAGACAGAAATTAAGGCTTCATATCATTCAAAAGATAAAATATGATTAAAAATTTGAAGTTGTTAAGTGTAATCAGAGCTAAATATAGCTGTAAGTTTTCAATTTCCGAATTCTGAGACATCTCTCAGAATCTGGTATTTCTTGATAACTGTCAAAATCCATTCTTCTATGAGTTAATGAAATATTGTCGAGGTTATTGTTATGAAAAACTCGTGGACGGCTGCGAAAAACGATACCGCATATCTGTCGGTCTTGGATAAACGGCAGATGTAGCTTTTCAAAACTCGCGATCTGCCACGAAATACGATAGCGCGTATTTGCCGATTGCCGAAAATCGGCAAATGTAGCCTTTTAAAAGTCGTGGTCAGCCGTGAAAAATGATCTCGTGTATTTGTCGATCGTTAATAAATGAAATGCAACTTTGCGAAACTAGCGTTCGGCCGTAAAAAGCAGTCGCACGTATTTGCCGGCCACAAATGAACAGAAAATGCTGCTTATTGTGACACTAGCGAGTGGCCGCGATAAACAATCTGCCGATTGCGGATAAACGGCAGATGTAGCTTTGCATAACTCGCGATTGGCTGTAAAATTTGATCGCACAAACATAAATCGCACGTAAATTCGGCCGCCGCGTAAACGGCGGGAGCAACTAACTACTCGACTCGTCCGAGTCGAGTACAGTGGAACCTGGATAATTCGAACTTGTATAATTCGAAATCTTCTTTAATTCAAATATTTTTCTTGGTCCCTAGCATTTTGTATCCAAACAATGCTAAAAAATCATGGATAATTCAAATTTTATTTTGTATAATTTGAATTTTTTAAGTGCCAAATTAAGGTACATTAATTTCATTCCACGACTGAAAATAGTTACAAATTCATTGGAAAACACGTTTTACTACGACGTTCAATAAAACATCAACACCAGACCTATGGCGTGACAGGTTATGGTCAAATGACACATCCCTTTCACCTCCCACCCTGCCCCAACATCGCTTGTAACTCGACACCAATAATGCAAACTAAAACAGTACAGAATGCTGACTTGGTTCGGAAAAGGGTTGCGCTTGCTGTGGCAGCGCCACTAGTCTTTTCGCGCTTGATTCTGTGTAGAACGGCTCCTGGCAGACGACCCATGCGCCAGACCTGATGCACAGTTTTCTGTGTCAACACAAAGACTACTCAACACTGCGACCCACTTCCCTCCCCCCACCTGCCAAACTAACTTCCGAATTCCCAATTCCAGTGCAGCATTCCGTTGTTTTCTATCGTCCTTCAAACAAAGAGTTTTTTTTTATCCGTGCAGTGTCTTGTTTTTAATTGTTTAAAAGTTTTTACGTAACATTACATAGGTGTAGTGACCATGTCGACAAAATCTCAGACCTATAAAACACTCAATTTAGCGGAAAGTCAATGAGCGCGCAATTGTCAATGTTACACGAAGTTAAGTTGGTAGCCTGTATCAAGTTCAGAAGTAGCAGAACGTACCGTATTTTTTCTAGCAGAAATGTTTCTTTGTGTTATCGTATGTCACGTCGTACGGAGTTTATACTTTAAGGTAGTTATTTCTGTTTTATGATTACTGTTTTTGAACCCTTATAATTAGCGTTTGTTGATGAGTTTATTCTTTTAGAGTCAATTTTTATAAAGAGGTTAAATTCACAATGTGAAGTTTTAATGTTTTGGCCCCATTCTTTAGAACTTCTTCAATTCAAATTTATGGATAGTTCGAAGTTTTTAGCTGGTCCCTTGAGGTTCGAATCATCCATGTTCCACTGTATTTGGAACTACTCGACTCAACCTCAAGTAGTAGAACTACTCGAGTAATTACTCGACTGTTGAGTACTCGCCCTCCCCTAATAGGGATTTTTACAATGTTTTAAGCGTTACGTTTTTAAGATCTACTTCTTACCTAAATTATTAATGACAATTTTGTAATAATGTAAATGTTAAAACTTGTCATTTGGCATCACATTTGTCACATCTATGTTGTTCTAAACATTAATCATTAGTCATTTTCATTAGTTGACTCCTCAGATGGCTGGAAAGCATCTTTTGATACATCAAGAATACTTTCACGATACTTTTTACTTTTTTACTTTTTTTGTAGATAAATACCTAACCCAAAACTTGTTACTGACAGGTGAAGCCCAGTATGTCGCGGACATCCCTGAGTTCCCTGGCGAGCTGCATGGAGCTGTGGTTCTGACTACAGTTGGCAAAGGAACCATCTCATCCATCGACGCCTCTCAGGCTCTGGTTTGCTCTTTACATTCCTTTACTCAACACTTAATAACATTTCTACACTTTTTAAGTGTCCTTTATTGTTTTTATACCACTGTCACAACTCTCAACCAGAATATCAATTCTTAGACTTCCTGGTTGAGAATGATGTAAGTGGTACAGAAATATTATACTTTTATTATGTTCTTTGTAATTATGGCTTTTATACCACTGGCACAACTCTTAATCAGAAAATCACTTCTTAGACTTCCTGGTTGAGAATGATGTCAGTGGTACGGAAATATTCCACTTTTAATAAAAGTTTTAAGAACAAGAAATATAACTTGTTCTTTGTGATCTATCTAACCGACTGGATAAAACACTCACCTCATAACCTGAGGATCGCCGGTTCAATTCCCGACAGGATCGAAACTGGGTTCAGTTGCCATTTGTCATTGGGCTATGAATTAATGATGCTATCTGACCAAAGGTCGCTGTTAGATAGTATCAAGACCCGGGTTTGGACTGTTCCTGATCAAAACGTTAAAAAGTGCCACTGGCGTTGAAATACACAAAAAAAAAAACAATAATTCAAAAATGGGCCATTAAATGGTGGCAATTGAATCAGCTGACCTTTTCAGTAACATACCTTTCTTACCATCCATTCTACACTCATATTTCATTCGTATTCACCTTAAAATATCCCTCACTGGTGATCGGTGTCTTACCTGGCAATGTAATGTGATAAACTCCATTCAGGTAAACCTGCTGTCCTTCTTAAGTAATCCTAATTTGACCTGAAAACAATATCAATGATTGCCCTTTTGATTTGTTGGCCTTACAATTGGTTGCAATTATTTACGTTGTAATTGAAGCTTAAAGGTAATATGTAATTTTGGCTCACTTTATATGTGAATGTGTACTAATTCAATAATTTTTCAGAGCATGTCTGGAGTCATTGCCTTTTACACGGCCAAAGACATTCCTGGTGTGAATAGCTTCACGACTGGCTTCCCCGATGACGAGCCTGTGAGTGTTTCAACAAATATTTTTAATTAAGGATTTGTTCATTTTATTGTTTGAAAATTTATGAAACCCCCTAGAGAAGAAGACTTTTCTAAATAAAAGACCCATCTTGAATTAAGAGGAATCTATAGTAATTTAATAACAGTAATGAAAAAAGTGTAATGTTAATAGTATTTTTTAATAAAAAACTAAGTTTATTCATCCTTAAGTGCTCAGATTGAAAGGTGATGTAATTCAATGAATTTCGTAGGTGCTCTGTGATGGGAAGGTTCTATACTACGGACAGCCTTTGGGAGTAGTAGTAGCAAACACTCAGAGACTGGCTGATAAAGCTGCTTCTAAAGTTATCGTTAAGTATTCTGATATTGACACACCTGTATTGGATATGAAGCAAGTGATCGAAAGCAACGATGAATCTCGGGTAATCCAACAAGCTGAAATGACTTCAACATCATCAACGGGTAATTTTAATTTTTTAATGTTACTTTTAATCAAGTAAAGTGGTTAGCTAATAATTTAAAAAAGTATCATCAATGAAAAAAGAAAGGAAGAGGGAGAGAACAGTTCAGTAATAAATTGAAATCAAACATAATTGAAACATTTAATTTGATGCTTCCTTGGTGGTTATTAAGGGTCATTATAGATAGCTAGATAGACAGATGGACAGTTTACTTGATCATTAGTCCAAATATAGGAGATAGCTCACATCAACTCATAAAACATTTACAATATCTAAATTACTTATACATACATCCCAGAATCAAGTCAATTCAATCTGTATATTAGTATACAAGCATTTTTAAAATTCCCTTTTTGTAAATCCCCTTTTTGTAAATTCCCTTTTTTGAGGCATGGTTTTTGTAATCACTTTTTCTCAGCCTCTGTGCAACGTATCAAAAATCTAGACATACAGATTGAATTGTATTTTACTCTAGATGTGCACAATCCCATTGAAATTTATATAAGCCTTTTTGACTTGTGGAAAGTTGAGTTTAAAATTTCAAAAAAAATAGCATTGGCTTTATGGGTTGCCATGTTGGTGATGGAATAACATGAAAATGTAAACAAATGTCTTCATTTGTAGCTGTTATCACATGCTACTTTTCATAGAATAAAGAATAAAGATAAGATGTAGAAACACATGTGAGTACAAAAAGTGTATAGAACGACAAGTGACAATATAGAAAACAAGTAGTCCCCCTTTACTTGTTTTTCTTCCATTAATTAACTCCTATATTTCCATAAGGTCTGAGTGACATCATCAGGAGACAGTTTATCCGCTTGTATCCCAAGATCTGTAGAGAAGAAGGTAAGAGAAGATTAATGGTGCACAGGTTGCCTCCAACGACATAGAATTAATATAGACTACTTATCATCCGGTACAAAATTTTAACTTTATATAGCTCTTATATATACAAATTGGCGCTAATGGTTAAAAGTGGTTTTGGCACATTCATGAATAATCAACACTGCCACTCTCACAGCACCAGATTCAGAAATACTATAAAACCGGTTCAACACAGACTTAAAATTTTTCATCTATCTCCTCAATACATGGGTCCAAAAGTATTCAACAAGTTACCACCTTCAATAAAGAATATTGACTCCTTTTCTAAATTTGAAGAATCTTTAAAGGCTTTTTTACTGGAGAAGGCATATTATTCATTGCATGAATACCTAGAAGATTCCTAAGTAGTATTTTTTTATTTATCTTTTTTATTTTTTATTTATATTTATTTATTACATGAACATTAAGAACAGTAATTTGTCAAATCACAATAAGTAAACTCAAGGAGTGATATTGTTCATAGCTTCCAAGAATTCTTCTATGGTGTATACAGGATTCTTCAGCAGGAATTCTTGAAGTGAGCTCTTCAGTTTGTTGCCAGTCAGGTTCCGTAGGTGGTCAGGAAGGAGGTTTTTCAGCTTTTGGCCTATGTATGATGGTTTTTCTCGTAGAGGGCTGTTCTATGTTGAGGTAGGATGAATCTGGAGGCATGGCGTGTGGGGTAGTTATGAAGGTCCATGTGAGTTTGCAGGTTTAGTTTGTCAACATATAAAATTGCTTCGTAGATGTACTGTGAGTATGATAGGCTTGTCGACAACAAGTATGAGTATAATAGGCTTGTTGTCCAAGGTCTGATAGACTTGTCGACAACTTTCCCGTGGCTTCAGGTTTGCAATGGTCCTTATAGCCTTCTTTTGCAGTACAAGTATTCTCTTGAGATTTCCCGCGGAGCTTACCCAGATTGTAAGGCCGTATCTAATATGAGATTCTATTAGCGCATAGTAGGCCATTTTTGCTGCTTCCAGCGTGCCAACCCATTTGATGCGTCTAACAACATAGACACCAGTGCTAATTTTACTGCAGATGTTATTTACATGATCTGTCCATGTAAGATCTTTGTCTAGAGTTAATCCTAGAAATTTAATCTGGTTGGCTACTGTTATGTTGGGGATACTAGTGGGCAGATCTCTTTTCCTGCTAAAATGTACTTGTGTTATCTTGTCAGGGTTTATTGCCAAGTCATTTTGTTTACTGTAGTCTATGGCTTTTTGTAGAGATGCAGCAGAGTTATCATACAATTCTTGAGTTGAGTCATTTGTTAGAAGGAGAGTTGTATCGTCTGCATACATTATGCAGCTGGTATTGTAATTTTGAATTAGAGCTGGGAAGTCGTTAGTAAACAAAATGAACAGAACAGGTCCCAGCACGGATCCCTGAGGGACTCCCCTTGTGATTGGTTTAGGATCTGATCTGAACGTAGTAGTGAGGCCTAATGTAGTATGTTGGATATCCACAACTTGGGATCTCCCTTTTAGGTAGCTGACAAACCATTTGTTTTCTAAGCCTCTTACTCCCAAGGTTGTAAGTTTTCTAGAGATCAGGTCATGTCCTAAACAATCGAAAGCCTTGCTGTAGTCTAAGAATAAGGCTGTCACAAATTGTCCTTTATCAATGCTGTCAATGACAGACTCAACAAGGCTTATGATTGCAGAAGTAGTTGATTTTCCCTTTTGGAATCCGTGTTGACAGTCAGTAATTAAAGCTTGTTGTTTGAGGTGGGTCATTAACCTTTTTAGCGCTATTTTTTCTATAATTTTAGAAAATGTTGAGATCAATGATATGGGTCTGCAATTTTTTAGATCAGTTTTTGGCCCTTTCTTGTGTTTGGGATATACCTTGGAGACCTTCAGCTTGGTTGGGAACTGCCCTAAGGAGAAAGATTTATTTATGATGGATGCTAGAGGGTTAGATAGTTCTTCTGCACAATACTTTACGGTTTTTGATGAGAATTCGTCTATGCCACTTGAGGATTTGTTCTTTAGGCTATGTATTATTTGATTTACTTCTTTCGATGTTGTGGGAGTCAGATGAAATGCTTGAGTTAAGGGTATGTTTAAATGGCTTTGTTCTTCTTCCAGCCCGTAGCCTTCCAATTGTTTATTATTTTGTTGCACCGTCTCTTCTGCTATCTGAGTGAAATAGGTGTTGAATTGGTCAGCTACCTGAGAAGGATCATCAATAATTGTGTTGTTGATGTTGAGCTTATGGCAGTTTTGGCTAGGTTGTTTGGCTTGTCTTTCCGTGTTTATTAGATCCCATACAGCTTTTGATTTATTGTTTGATGTAATAATTTTCTGTGCATTAGCATTTTGTTGCAGTGTCCTTAGTTTGTTGTCATATGTATTTTTTGTGTTTATCATTGTTGCTTTGTCTTCTGGCCTTTCACTCAATTCATAGGTTTTCAGGGCTCGTAAGTAGGCAGCTTTGAGCTCAGCTGATTCTTGGTCATAATAGTTAATAGGTTTACCCTTTATTTTATTTTTGTTCTTTCTTAGTGGGCAAATTATATCTAAGGCAGTTTGCAGCACTCCTTCAAATATATTAAAGGCTGATTCTGCATCTTCAGCATTGTAGATGGTATCCCAGTTTTTTATAGAAAGCAGGGCTTTCAGTTGGTCAAGGTTTTTCCTTCCCATTTGTCGTCTTACAGTTTGTGTAGTGGTATTATTTTTACTAAACGCCAGGCTGCACATTTGAGCTGTATGATCTGATAGTCCTGTTTGTAAGATTTTTGTACTTAGGTCATGGTCTGAAATATTGGTACATATGCAGTCAATTGATGTACTTGAGTCAGGTGTAATGCGAGTTGGTGGGAGAGGAAGCCTTCTCAAGTTATGTGTTGCCAGCTCATTTTCAAGGATTAGACTGTCATGGTGCTCGGGTTTTAATCCGTCAATATTTATGTCTCCTATCAGAATTAATGTCTTATTATGAGCTTGACAATGGTCCAGGATGTTTGATAGGATGTCCAAGCTAGTCTGAGTGTTAACAGGCTCTTTATGTTTGTTATTATGTATATATTTGTGTACAATAGAATTAGACCACTGGACAAATCACCTGTCAAGCAAATTGATGTAATGTGATGATTGTAAATAAATAAAAAATAAATAAAAATAAATAAATGAGATAGGAAAAAGTGAAGCCTTACTGGAGGATTTCCACTGACCCTCCAACACAAACATCAAAGACTCTCACAAACATTCATGATTCTAACTTTGTTTGTCTTTGTTCAATCATTGAATAACTTAATGGAATATACATATATATCCCTCTAAGTGTTCCATCAAAAACCCTCAAATGTTACGCGATTTTCAAGACTTTTGCAAGATTTCATTTAAAAATAAATGAAAAATTAAAATGAGATAAGTGTTATAAATTATATATTTTCTTAAAGTACATAAACACAGCTTTCTAAAAATATATAACATGATATCCTTACCTTATGTTCCAAAGTTCTTGTATAGCGTCAAATCCAAAACTTTAAAAATTCTTTTTCCAAATTTTCATATTTCCACTCATGTAAAAATCTTTTAGAACAACACTATAAAAAAACTGAGATATACATTTTGTTCCAAATTTATCCTAGATTCAGAAAATACATAGTTTTATACTGTTTATGTTACTAGCACTTGAGAAATAAAAAAAAAAACTAAAACTCGTACACAGCTGAAATCGCTGATTTTCAAGGCTTCACTGAAGTCTATTGCATTTTGAGTTTTTTGTGCGCCTTAAGTGGTCTCCAATAGTGCTTCAGTTTATGGAAACATTCCTTATGCACAACACAGTTGCAACCAGTGCAAATGTAAGTGGCTCTTTTCATGCACACTCCACAGACCCGGTTTCCTCGGTTCGGCAAAAGCTGCATCTTGTGCGGGTTGTCACCGGAAGGTCCAGCTACTGGGGCTACTTCAGAGCTGTTAGCTAGATTCCCAACAATACTTATGTAAAAGTGCCTTCTAGACAAAGGCTTTTCAGTGTTCAATGAGTACAAGATATAGGCATTGTAGAGGGAAATGTCCAGCAAGTTGTAAAAGATTCGTTTCCAGTACTTTGTCGTTTGGCGATTACATGACAAGTGGTAAACTGACTTGTCAGAGACATCTACACCTCCCATATAATGATTGTACTTGTCAATCAGAACTGGTTTTACAGCTCTGAGGCCTTTCTTGATAGTTGTCATTTTATCTTCTGCATGGCATGCTGTAGTAAGTGCAAAAACCGGTTTCCTCGTTATTTTTTGACGGTACGCAACAAGAAGTACATCTTTCTGCCGAAAATAACAAGATTCCTCAGCACCTAGCTCTGTCTTTTTAGCTGTAGTTGCCAGGTACTTAGATTTCTTATTTACAGTACCAGTAAGAAAGGTTTTCCTTTTTAGCAGTTCAAGCGCGAGAGGAACTTTAGTGTAGAACTGATCTGTGAAGAGGTGATGGCCTTTGTCAAGCAAACCGCTTCTTTCCATCACCTCCATTACACACTTCTGGGCAAAAGGCCCTGGTTTGTCTGAAAGAAAGTCTGTGCCACTATACATCTCTACGTGCATGACATAATTAGTTGCTGAATCAGCTGTCTCAAACTTCTTTATGCCTCGCTGTTTTTTGTTCGGAAGATACTGGATGAAGGCACAGCGATTCTTCATACCAATTAGACTCTCATCTAGGCACACATTCTGACCTGGAACAAAATAGTTCTTAAAAACCCTATTGAGGCTGTCCAACAGGTATCTCACTTTGAACCAGGGGTCGTATTCCGGGTGGTCTCGAGGAAAGCCGGTGGTGGTTGTCATTTGTAAATTCGACAAGATCAGTAGGAATCTGTTACTGGTCATTATTCTGCTAAAAAAAGGGATTGCCTGAGATTCATGTGTGTCCCAATAATCTTTGACATTTTTAGTCCTCAAAAGCCCCATATTTTTGAATAGACCAAAGAACCTTTTGATTTCTGAAATTGAACAATCAGTCCATCTCTTGATTCGAGCGTATGGCGATAGGTTTTCACGCGAATGCTCTAGTTTCTTGTTGGCTTGTATATTTGTGCACCTACACAAAATATTCCAAATTGCCTGGGTAAAAAACAAGTAAAAATACTCAATAGGATTTGAGTTTTTAGGTGGCAAATTCCTCACACCAGGGTTTCTCCTAGTAAACTCTGTTTCGATATCTTTCGCAGGCTCCGGTGGACACACTCGGATCTAAAGCAAGTTCTTTCGTTTTTTCTTTTTAGGCCTAGGACCACTGGTTGCTAGTTGACTTACCACAGGTTCTTCAGGTTCATCAGGGTTATCTTCCAAGTCAGAAGTGTCCAAATCATCCCAGTCTGGTTGGTATTCTTCCCCACTTCCACTAGAAAAATCAGGCAAAGATTCCTCCTCTGATTCAACAACTGGCCCTAAATCAATAGCGTCATCCAATGAATCATTGTCCAAGTCACTTATTTCACCGGCTAATAACTCCCTAATATCACTAGAACGGAGATCGTCACCCATTTTACACTTAAAAACAACGAAATATGCATATGAAAGTCAGCTCTCACATCTACATAACCTCACCGAACAAACAACATTGACGTACGAAATAAAACACAGACAAACAGAAAAACGGTAAGATATATTATTCAACATGAAGCCTAAAGTCCGCTGATCACGTAGGCATGATCAATGCCGTAATAATGCGATCGTATACGAATATAAAGGCGAAAACGTAGAGTCTGCAACATCGCCGTAATTACGGCGATGAACACTTGTTAGAGAAAAAAAGTCACCGTAATTAAAGCGAAGAACACTTAGAGGGATATACAGGGTGTCCAACTTAACTGTGCTACATTGGTATTTCAGAAACGATTGGATTTAGAGAAAACTTTAAATGGGGGACTTCACCTACTTTTTTTAAGACATTTAAAATTATGAATTCCATTTCTTTCTAAATGGCCTCCATTTTCCAAATGGCGGACAACTTTGATTTTTCTTATGAAACACCCTGTACTTTATGGTGGATTTGGATTCTACGTTTAATTTTAAGAACTTTTTGTTCTTTAACATTTTTTCCTAAACCCAATTGTTAAGGAGATATAAGCAGTTAAAGTTTGATTTTTCCCCATTTGAAATACATTGTGTCCATTTTAACTGTGCCATCACATGCAAACCTTATGGAGTACAAAACAATTCAAAACTGTTCATTTCCATGAGTGAATCTCGACTAAAAACTATTTCTATGATTGGATCTAAACTAAAAATCAAATTTTAAAGCACTTTTTTCTTTGGTATTTTTGAATTAACCCAACCGTTAATGATATACCGAGTGCCGAGAATTACGCAATGCATTTCTTATGGGGAAAATCATATTTTAACAGCTTATATCTCCTTAACCATTGGGTTTGGGAAAAAATGTCAAAGAACAAAAAGTTCTTAAAATTAAGCGTACAATTCAAATCCACCATAAAATACAGGGTGTTCCATAAGAAAAATCAAAGTTGTCCGCCATATTGTAAAATGGCGGCCATTTAGAAGGAAATGGAATTCATAATTTTAAATGTCTTAAAAAAGTTGGTGAAGTCCCCAATTTAAAGTTTTCTCTTAATCCAATAGTTTCTGAAATACCAATGGTGGCACAGTTAAGTTGGACACCTTGTTTATGTTATATAATAAAAACAAAATTCATTGAATAATATATATATATATATATATATATATATATATTATATAATAAAAACAAAATTTAGTTTGAAATGTTATTATTGTTGTTTTATAATTTAACTAGTAGTTATACCTGCGGTTTCGCTCGCTGAAAGGATAAAAAAATTAATGTTTGGTTCATTTATACGTCATTTGTAATGCGCAAATTTTACAAATTTCCAAATAGACTGACGATTTCAATAATTTTATCTGAACTAAACATTTTTAAGCGCTTGATTACAAACTTAAGGTTGCATCTTCATTAAAGATGGACATGAGAAGATGGTACGTTTTCTTGATGAATTTTCCTTTTTCGCTCAAATGTTATGAATTGGCTACCATGTGCTAACATAATCTAATTTTTCAGTTTAGCCTTAAGAATACTGACATGTCCTAGTTAATCTATAATTTAACCTATAAAATTGTGTTTCATATAGTTTGAATAAAAAAGTATCAACTTCAGGGGTTAAACTCAGAACTTTCATTGCACCGCCCTTTGCCCTAAAACCTGTCGGGAAATTTGGCATAGAAGAATAAGAGGCATGTGATGTATAACTGATGTAAATACCACAAATTTAAAGGCCACAAATTTAAATACTGCAATAGGAGGACTCTATAGACCTAACATAAGAATTTAGTATGTTTATTAATATTCCAAAAACTGTTAGAAAGTGTATAAAACTAATGTGAAGGCCAAAAAGTGACGACACCTAATTCTCCAATTTTTTTCAATCATATTGGAGATTGGATTACGGTTGTAACAGCTTGAGGCGAAAATTTTCGGTACAAATAGTACCTTTGATTGAACACAGCCTAAATCGTTCTCGGGCAACACGTTAACTCTCCTAAAATTTAGTTCAGAAAAACCCGGATTCTATAAAAAATATCGTAATGATATGTCCATGCAGTCTCAATACTTTAGTTTGATTACTTTGGGTGATCCGTAAAAAGCAAGTAGCGTAGGTATGTGGTATCTGAAAAATATTTAATATAAGATAAGCGTGCTGTAGAATTTATTATCTTAGGAAATGGAATTCCTATTTTAGCGAATTTCCCAAATAGGGAAGAAGCTGTTACCGTAGGTCTCATGATAAGACCTAAGCCTTAAACCATCATAACTTTTCTTTTTGAGGTCCTCAGATGCCAAAAACACCATTCGTTCACTTTCATAAATATATATATATATATATATGTGTGTCTTTAAGCACGATAACTTGCGCAAAAATGGTCCAATCGGAATGAAATTTGGCATAGACGTGTAAAGTAGTAATTATTCGGACGAGTTCGTAAACCAGCCCGATCGGACCACCGGAAGGGGGGGGTGAAGGGGGGTAAGCCCCCCCAAAAATGTGTTTTTTGAGATTTTTACATAGAAAAATAAAATTTTTCAAATTTTTATTGGCACCATTGAATTCAGCTAAAAAAAACAAACAATTTAGTATCTTGAATCATGGCTCTATGTTCATTGGTTGCCGAGATATTGAAAGCGGTAAACACAGTACGTTGTCCCAATGTTAACCTTATGGGAAATAAGTAAAATTCTATATCTCGCTTATTTCTCAACATATCTTGATAAAACTTGGTAAATGGCTTCTTCTAGTTCAGATCTACTAAATATTGAATTAAAACCACCCAGTTTTAATATACCTGTAGCAGCAAACCTCCATACTCATTCCCCATGTTATTTTTATGGAGCTTACAAAAACATGTCAAATCTCGCTATGTTGGATCGAAATATGTTGTTTTGCACTTGAAATTCGCTGAGTATGCAGGTCTGCTGCAATGGGGGTATTTTATTTTAGCCTTTCAAGAGATAGCACTTTAAAATCATTCATTAGTATGCATCTAGAGCCTATAAAGAATATTTGAGCCAAGATTCATGGCCCAAAGCCCTAGATTGTTTTAGAAAATAAGCTTTGAAAACTAAAAATGGCCGCCATTTTGAATTTTATTACATACCCTATTTTAGCCTTTTGAGATAAAATATCTTAAAATCCTTTCTTAGTACGCATCTAGAGCCTTTATAGAATGTTTGTGCCAAGTTTCATAGCCCAAAGCCTTGTAGTTTTTGAGAAGCTGTGATCAGTGAGTCAGTCAGTCAGTCAGTCAGTGAACCGTTTTTGGCTTTTATATATATAGATTATATACTTATCTTACATTGTAGACGAAATCGATGGGAAATATCTCAACTAGTAACATGGGAAAACTATTCTTAAATAGCTCGTACACCATGCTATTTCAGCACTGGTTCGTCATGCTGCTTTTAGAATAATGTAATATTTTATATGCAATTCTTTTTGTGCAAAATTGATCCACACATTTTTAAACCCGTGATAAAATCCATTAAAACTTACCAATCTGAATGATTTATATTTTGCGCTTTGTTTCAAAATCTTTGAGGAAAGTACGAACATAATAAATTAGATCAGCATTAAATTATAACATAAAATCAAGCAATGAGATAATAATAAATTAACAGTAGCTTACTATTAGTAAGTAGTCGTATGTTGGTTAACGATATGGAAACTCATTCTGAAAACAACTATACTATAAGCGCGATCATTATATCCAAATCATCTGTTTATTGTTGACAATTCATGTCTGAACCAAGGAGGTTAAATACTCTACTGGAGGTAAAGCGCAATAATATTTCTACAGCCATCTGATTCCGTTAGTTTAGCAATATGACGGGGAGTAATTTTGTACTTTGCACTACTAAACCAAAATCGAACGACTCAGTAATGTGAGTCAAACCATTTGATTGATCGATTATAAAAAATATTTTCAAAAACTCGACAATATTAATTTTTTGTGCGCTCTCACTTCAAAATACGCAAAAAGTTATTGAATTATAAATTTATATAGGGTTTTGTTCTAATTGTTGATATTTGATTCAAATCAAATATTATTTATTATTTATTATAAGATTCGATTCATCCTAAGTTATCGTTCAAAGGACGCTAGTTCATTACTAAATTACTACATCACTCCCCGCTTTTTCATCAACAAATGCATTGTAGCAGTACCTTCAGTAATAGACTCTAACCTCCTTGGGTTGAATCATTTATAGGCCGTTGAAGTATTTTGAAAATCGCGGGCATTGAGTTAGTTATCCGGTTAGCTAGTGAGCTTTCTGGTTTGCTCGGTTTTCTTAGATAATGGCAACATGGTAGCCAACATGGCAGCGCCCACGAAAGCATCACTTTTTTTAAATGAGATGAGCAGTCTAGGCCTATATATTTTAAAGGTCGTTGGTTACCTCAGTCAAAAATGTAAACAAATCCTGACGTCTTCTGTTGACCGGAACTTAATAATCTCTAGCTGGAACAAAAATATAATTCTTGACCAATCAGAGGAAGCATTTACTACTACCTCCTTTGAGGCTATATTTTTACCCATAGGCTAATAGAGCTGCTTATATCCGGATATTGGGTCTATCATTGACGTCACAGGCTTGGATCCACTGGTTGTTTGGGAGATGGAATAAGGCAACCTGACAGTATAATAATATTATTATTCTCTTCTAATCTACAGACTTTGGTTGTATCCTAGCCATAGCATGGTACTATTGGGTAAAAGTAAAGCCTACATTAGCTACATGGATAATGTTGACTTGTCTATGCATGTAATTCAACTGCCAATTGATCAATAAAGTGTCTTGTGCCTTATGTCTAAAGCCTAAACCAGAGGTGCTAGTAATAAAAACTTTCTGATCAGTCAAGATATTTTATCGTGCCAGCTGGAGGCTTCAGTCGAGCTGCATTCTTCCATTCGTCGATGACGTCACGATTGACTTAAATTTTTAAGTGAAGGAACCTGTATTTCTTTGGATCAAGGTTTGCACGTAGCTAAACTGAAACTCAGAGGAGAAATGAAACTGAAGAAGTTACTCATTTCTGCAAAACAAGTCATGTCACGAAAATGTTATTACTACTGTTCTTTCGTAAAATACAGTTTGTTCCGTTTAGTTATAGCGAGGAATCCTTTTCCTTGGCCTGCACAATGTTTTGTGAGGAATTTTCGGGGACAGAGAATTGGACCAGGACAGAGGCCTAGTTTGGTATGGATTTAGTTATGTGTGGTCTGGTGCAGGCCTAACCTCGGGGGGCCCCTGACGAGATGTCAGAATACCAAATGAAACGGACAGTTTTTAAGACTAATTTTTATGTATTTTCAATTTTTTTGGTCTTCCTCATTTAAATATCCTACTTTATAATAAACCACAAAAATATACTGTGATCAAAATGTGGTCCCCTTCCTTTTGTGGCCTGGGGAAATCTGCCCCCTTTGCCCCCCCCCCTCTCGGCGGCCCTGCAAATCAGCAACGTAATAAATATTGAGATGGCACTAGCTTCATATGATGACATTGTATGGCTTAACCTTTTGAATTTAACTTGTATTTTATTTTTAGATCTTGTGTCATGACCATGCATTGTACTATTTAATCTCATGCTCCTCAAATTCTTTTTATGCGTACTAAACATTCTAAAATGAACTGGTTGACAACTGTTAAAATTTTTAACTTCTCAAATAAAGGTTTACAGTGTTCTAAGAAATGTAAATATGTAATTATTCTAATTACTTTCTCCCGTAAAGTAAAAACTATTTAAATCTCTGCAGAATTTTCCTAAAACTAAATGCTACAAGAGAATACACTATGATATAGAGTAAAATTTACATCTCTTAAAAACTCATCTGGAATGCAATTCCTTAAATGTCTAATTAAATAAATAATCTAATCTTTTACCAATTTTATCAATATGCACTTGCCATGTCAATTTAATATATAAATTTATGCCTAATAACTTAACAGATACAACAGCATTTTAAGTTTCTTTTTTTTATTAACTATCCCTGTTTCCTCATTATTTAACAGATTTTTTGTGAGTTGAACCATTTAATAGATTCTTTGACTGCAAATCCCACAATTAAATTTAAATGATCCACAGATTTATTATTTTGAAACATAGTTACGTCATTGGCAAAAAGAGCTTAGGAGGTAGGTTTTTAGTTATTAGTGATTTAAACATTATGTAAATATTTATATGTGGCCAAACAGGATAACTGGTACAATGTTAACTACAAGTAAGTCAGGTCAAACACTTGATTTATGTTTCCATAAGAATGCCCAGTTTTAATTTTTTGGCAAAATTTGTCATAACTTCTGAATATGATTCAAACTCTTCCAAGACCTTGAATTTGGCATCAATTGTTTATACAGTTCCTATCTCATCACATTCAATAATTTTAAGTATTTAATCACATTGAATATTTGAATTTGTCTTGATTGTTTTTGGAGAAACAGATAAATTTACTGTACTAAGTAGAATTTGACTTCAAAAATCGAAATATGTTTGGATATTAATTTTTAAACTTGGAAATAATAAATTGGGTGAACTTGTAGTTAAGGAAAATAAAGTTACACCTAAATAAAGTTAAAACAAGAAGATTAAATAGAGTACTGAACTGTTAGTGGAATAAAAGTTTTACAACAGAAGATGCTACTCCAGTATTTTGTTAGTATTATTAAAAAACTTACCAAGGCCAAACTCATCTGTTCATTCATTTAAATTTTGTTTATAACATATTTTTTTATCAGTTCTCAAGAAAAAATCCCATCTACTTTTTACACTTGAGTTACTTGAATTGTTCTAAAATCCTAAAATTAATAAACAAGTACTCATTTGAAACTTGGAAAATTAGCTCTATTTACATTTTTCATAAGTCAAAACAAAAACATTACATCATCTGATAATATTATAAAATAAACAAATAGAAAGATGGTTTCAAACAGAAGCAAGGAAATATGTGAATATATAACAATTATCCGCCGCTTAAAAAAAAACACTTTGTTATGGCTTGCAAATATAATCCTTTAAAAAGCACTGTGTTATGGTTTGCAAATATAATCCTTTAAGTAGCCTGGACGACGCCTTTCTCTCCTCCCTCGCTGTACCTGACAAGAACCATTTCCATCAGGTAATTTTGCTTGAACTGCAGACTGTTGATAATTTGGTCGTAATGGTTCTCCCTCAGGTTGGTGTGTAATCATCGTTGGTGGATCTCGCTCAGGTTGATCTCCCTCAGGTTGGTGTGTCATCGGTGATTCTTCCCCTGGTTGGTGTGGAATCATCAATCTTGGAGGTTCTGCAGGTTCACGAATCTTGGGAGCTAGATCTTGAGAAGGTGCTCCATGTAACTTCCAAGGAAAATTGAATAATATTGGTCCATTTTTTCTGTTATTGTTCTGGATGTTGCTCCTTACATTTCGTTGTGCCACTTCAGTCACTTCAGTCACTTCAGGCACTTCAGTCACTTCACTAGCTTATCAATGTGGCGTTTAAGAACACGTCCACTATCTAGTTTCACTAAATAATGTCGAGAACCCAGGCGCTTAATAACTTCCCCAAAATCCCAGATGTCCAAATTATCTTTGTGTAGACGGACTTGTACTCTATCTCCTTTATTAAAAAAACGAGGTGGGCTAGAGAGGATTTGTGATTTCTTTTGTTTAGTTGGAAAAATTGCATCTAACCTTATTCTTAGTTTTCTGTTAAGGTACAGTTCTGCTGGAGAAGACCCACATGCAAGTGGTGTGGCTCGATAATTGAAAAGAATACGTTTCACTTTCTCTTGAACTGTCCCAGATTCATTAGCAATTGCTTTCAATCTTCTCTTGAATGTTTGTACGTTGCGTTCAGCAAGTCCATTGGTTGAAGGATGGCCTGGTGCAATCAGTCGCTGTAAAATCCCTCGATTTTTACAATATTGTTTGAAACTGTCACAAGTGAAAATTGAGGCATTGTCGGATACAATTTCAATTGGATAACCATGCGTACAAAATATGTCTTCTAACAAGGTTATTGTAGCTTGAGTTGTTGGTGCATGTCGAATGGCCCGTACTTCTAACCACTTTGATTTTGCATCAACACAAAGTAAAAAATAGTTTCCATCTATTGGTCCCGCAAAGTCTATATGGAGACGTTGCCAGTTGTTATCTGGGTCATCCCAAGGGTGTACCGGAGCTTTCGGAGGGTTGTGTCTGATAAGAGCGCATTCAGTACATCCCCGAACCATTCGCTCAATGTCTTTTGTAAAGAAAAAAATTCCTTCCTCTCGATACTATTGTTTCACCAACAATAAATAATAAGTAAACAAATAAATAAATGGCTACCCATGCACTTGAGGACGATTTTTAGCAGAGTTGTGGAAGCAACATTTTAATAATTGACTTAAAGGGTTAGCCATATATAATTTAATGATTTATCTGAATTGTGGGCCCTTCCAGAAGCACTCATGGATAACTGATAGAATTCACACCTGATGGAGGATAATAACAACAGCTTACTACGTACAAGTTTATTGAAGTCAATCCAGTTTACAATATTGGATGCAACCTAAAATTTATCCTGTTTACTAATTAAATTGCCTTTGCAGCTCAGTTATATTGTTTGTGATTTTTAGCAGAGTTGTGGAAGCAACATTTTAATAATTGACTTAAAGGGTTAGCCATATATAATTTAATGATTTATCTGAATTGTGGGCCCTTCCAGAAGCACTCATGGATAACTGATAGAATTCACACCTGATGGAGGATAATAACAACAGCTTACTACGTACAAGTTTATTGAAGTCAATCCAGTTTACAATATTGGATGCAACCTAAAATTTATCCTGTTTACTAATTAAATTGCCTTTGCAGCTCAGTTATATTGTATGTGACTAGTATAATTATTGATGCAGTTCAGAATTCATATTGATTGTACTGATGTGATAAATGAACTAATATTGTCGGAATTAAAAAACAGTGCTGCCATGGTCTTTTAAAATGAGTCTGCTGTTGAATGTGACTAAATTGAACTTTGACGATTTAATAGGTAGGTGGTACAGTTATTTAAAAGGTTATTATTGAGATTCCTGGGGCTTACGCTATATAATTTTATTGAGCTGGCCAGCTATTTAATGCAAAGGGGAAATACTCAATTGTTTATCCAGCTTAAAACTGAGATCAGTATCACAGGGCCGCGGCTGCTGTCATCAATTTAGCAAGCCTGTAGTTGGATTTAATATATTATTATTTAGCGTGTCCAGAGCAAGTTTAAGGAATCTATAATAATTGTTTCACTGGCTAACCACCTCCATCTTTGTTCTAGATTATCTACTTATTATTCCCCCGACTCATTGATAAGTGGCAGTGCACTGAAAATTTTAATATTTGAACCAAACTGGATTATTGTGACTATATTCTGTAATTAAATTGGTATTGAACTGCTATATAATTTTTTTTTTACTCTGAACTCTAAGGCTTTGACTCCATGCAATTACAACAGGAAATACTCAGTCATGTAAAATAACAGGTTGCTTGAATTAAAAAAATGAGATAATATTAAAAATTGAACATTATTAAATTGGTATCTGAACTTGCTACTTAATAAATTACTGTGATTAACAACTTATTCTGAATACATTATTTTAAAATCTCAAGCACTGGGCATTTACTAAAATTAAATAACAAATAACAATAATAAATAAATAGAAAATTACTTACACATACACACATTTGGGGCCCCCACACTCACATTCATACTTAGCGGCCGGGAAAATCGCGAACCCGTGACCGTTGCAACACGTGGCCACGCCGACTTCCACCCTTTACAATAAATTATAAATCACAAACTCCGATTCACAAACTTTTCTTTCTGAAGCGCACTTTCGCGTTAAATTTGAAATTCGCTGAATTTGGCAACAGAAATTTATTTCGGGCGGACGACTGTGGCGAACTAATTTGCGTACGTTACGTGAGCGATGCTCGATGTCTCCCGACCGCTTCCTTCTGGCTTCACCGGTGAAATGGGCCGAAAAGACCGTTGCAGTGACTCAGCACGAACTCGCCTGTCCGCAGTTCGTAGTTCGTTTTCTTGGCTTTTGATTGGTCCGCCAGTTTGTTTGAATTTGGCAAGTTGCGGTTGCAAAGATTTGAATTTAAAGATTTGAATTTAGATTTTTTTAATCTAAGATTTGAATTGGCGCATGTGTTATATTTGATATATTTTATCAAATATCAGCACATAACTCCCCCTGCCAAGAATTGCTTCGCGGACCAAAGGTGCCACCGCAAAACCCGTAATAGCCCATGGCTACGCCCACCTAGAAGCAATTCGTTAAGAATTACCATACAACTGCATAACAATAAATAGACTATGACAACAATAACAAAAATAAACTATAATTAAATAACATTAATTTCTTTAATAATGATTTAATTAAGTTTCACACTTATACTTTGAGCGTCAGTTAGAACGTCCATTGTCTCTCGTTGTATGTTTGACTGCTCATAATGATACAATGCCTACTATGCTTCTATAACTATGTATTCAACTTAACTGTGAATATTTGTAGTTTGGTTTTGCTGGCCCAGGCTCGGAGTCCAAAATTTTTTATTTTTATTTATTTTTTTTTATTATTTTTTTTATTTATTTTTTTTTACAGAGAAGTGTAGTTACAAAGGAGGTGCTATACTCTTGTGAATTATTACAAGTGAAAAATACACGAACTATGAACACATAAAAAGGGGTCAGCGCGCACACATTCCCACTACTGGTCAACATAGGCTTTCCAATGTCACAGTCCGATGAATTGATCGCAGTTCACACCTCAGGTCAGGGGCTGCCAGGAGTGCGGAGGTGTGGAGTGTGTGTTGTCAGGTGTCGTCAGTGCGCGGGGTGGGCGGTCGGGCGTTCCGTTCACCTTGGCTGCAGTCAGTGGCTGGAGGGGGGGGGGTGGGGTGCGGGAGGGCTGCTTGGATAAGACTTATCAAAAGTCGGAACCCGTTTACTGATAAATGAAGTTTATCTGGTCTCCCATTTGAATAGGCTAATTGATATAATTGGCAATTGAGTGTCGAGAAGGGGGGAAATTCCTTGTGAAATTTTATTATTGAAACGTTGGTCCTGGTTTGGAGTGACTGGATGAAGACGTTAATATTTTTTATTTCAGTTTGTTGTTTGTAGGATTTATTGAGTGTCGGAGGGAGAGTTGATAATAGAACAATTTTCCCAGATGTTGTTAGGAGATTGATTATGGACAGAAGATTGGATTTAATTATACTTGCTGGAAGTTGCTGTAAAACATCGTTTAGGCCTATGAGTATGAAGCATTTCGGATGAAGTGAATCTAGGTTTGACCGGATAGCCATTTTTAAGTCACTTGTAGTCCAACCACTCTCAGCAAGATGGGCTGACATCTTTTTCTGCCGGGAACCGCCTTTCACCACCCCTGCGCGCAGCAATCGTTTTAGTTGTGAGTCACCCAGCATTGACACCTCATTCACTACCGACACTATCAGGAAACACTTCACTATCAGTTCTCTGCTAGTTAAACATTTTTTTAAATTTTTTTTACATTTTTTTAAAAATATTTTTTACACATTTTTTTACATTTGTTTATATTTTTATGTTTGCTGAGCCACACTCTCGCGATTGTCTCGCGCATAATATGGTTTTAATTGACAAACATGTACTACCTTACTACAGCCTGGATCTGAGTCTAAAACTATTCTCACATTAACCGGACTTAGTAACTCAGTTATCGTGAATGGCCCGTGAAAAATTTCTGTCAGCTTGTGACTTATTTTCTTTGCTTTATTACTGGGAATAAACCTTCTATACAGGACCTTCTGACCTACGATATACGCCGACGGTTTGCGACCTTTATTATACCGTTCTCGGGTTCTCTGATGTGCCCGTTTCAACCGAGAAATGATTTCTTTCACTCTATCCTCGACCTGCTCGGGAGTTTGGTTTTCATCGAAATCGAGATTCCATTTCAATTTCAACGGATGATTTAACTCTCGGCCCAAAAATGCAAGAGCTGGACTGATCCCGGTGGAATCGTGTGGAGAAGAATTGAATCCCATCATGAGATACGGTAAATTTTGGTCCCAACGATTTTGCGTTTGTGAGTGATATATTTTCAAAACATATTTCAAATTGCGGTTTACACGTTCGGACATGTTTGAATTCGGTCTCGCCACGGATGTTGTTACGTGTTTAATTCCCATACTGAAAAAATACGACCTAATACTTTCGGACGTGAAGGTACTCGCGTTATCACTCACAATCATTTCCGGGAAACCGTGTTGACTAAAAATGTGTTCTTTCAACGCCCTTAAAACATTTTCAGAGTTTCCTTTCTTTAACGGCAAGATCCAACTAAATTTTGAGAAAGTGTCAACGCACACGAGCGCGTAGCAACAACCCGATACGGATCGTGTCAAACTTCCAAATAAATCAATGTGAAGTCTTTCAAAACATCTTTCGGGAACCTTTGAATTTAGCAACCCAATTTGTTGATTTTGCGCCGGTTTGGATTTTTGACAACTTTCACACGACCTTACAAAATGCTTTATGTCATCAAACATTTTTGGCCAACTGAATTCCTTTGCAATTTTCCCGATCGTGTTCTTAATACCTCGATGCGCGAAAATTGGAGTGTTGTGGAAATACTCCATTAGCATTTGAGTCAAATTTCGCGGCACGCACACTTTGAAGGAACAACGTGGGTTTTTTCGATAATGCAAAACCCCTCTTTTCAAGCTGTAATTTTGAACATTTCCGCCGCTCTCTAATCGGTCTATTATCGTTTTAAGATCGGGATCCAGACGCTGCTTATCGCTCAACGGATGAAAAAATTCCGGGAAGTGTTGTAGAAAATTGCATTGCTCGTCCGAAACTTGATCCGGTTTTTTACCCTCCTCCGAATTTGTTTGCTGATCACTATCCGTTTCGTACATTCGACTAAGACAATCCGCGACTGCATTGAATCTGGCACGACAGTGTTCTATTCGGCAATTATATTCGGATAGCCTGGCTTTCCACCTCACGAGTTGACCAGTAGTCTTATCCGAATTCATTACATAAAATATCGCTTGACAATCAGTTCGAAGTGTGAAAAATTTGTCCTGTAAGTAAGGTTTAAACCGTTCGCAACCCCATAAACAGCTTAAAAATTCTCTACGATAATTATCGTAGGCTCTCTCGGCTTTCGTGAGAGTGCGGCTGGCAAATGCTATAGGGACTGGCACACCATTCTTAATCATTTCTAATACACACCCTATAGCTATTTGACTCGCATCACAACTGACTACAAAGTCAAGTTCGTAGTCTGGCAAGTGAAGAACAGGGGGGCTGGTGATTGTTTGTTTTAATTTCTCAAAAGCGGCCATTTGTTGCTCACCGAAACGAAAGCGCACACCTTTCCTCTTTAACTGATTCAGCGGTTCACAAATTTGGGAAAAATTCGGAATAAACTTGCTGTAATAACTGACCATGCCGACAAAACGCTGCAGTTGCTTTAAATTTTTCGGTTTCGGAAAATTCCTTACTACTTCTGTCCTACTTTCGTCTATATGCAGTTTTCCGTCCTTCACATAATGCCCTAAAAATTGAACTCCACTTTTTGCTAAACAAAGCTTACTTGGATTTACTGTGAGACCCGCCTGCCTAAGTCGTTTTAGAACAGTTTCGACGTGTTGTAAATGACTCTCCGCGTCCTTGCTATAAATTATTAAGTCGTCGATGAAATTCAAAACAAACTTAAATTTCAAATCATGGAAAACATCCTCCATAAGACGCCCTAACGCCTGCGAGCCAATGCGCAATCCTTGTCCGACTCTCTTGTATTGATATAAGCCGAATGGAGTATTGAAGGCGCTGTATTTTCGTGACTCGGGGTGCAATTCTAACTGGTGAAAGGAGTGATTCAAATCAATAGAAGTGAAAAATCTGGCATCTTTGAAATGTTGAAAACGGTTGTCTACATTTGGATTTGGAAAACTATCCATTTCAATAAATTGATTTAACTGCTTAAAATTAACAACCAATCTGAATTTTCCTTTTTCTTTTTTCTCTATTAGAAATGAATTACTACTAAATTCAGAATCGCTTTTTTCAATTACGTCCTGCTCAATTAATTCATCAATAATTTCTTTCATTTTATTCAACCTATAAGGATTCATCTGATAGGGCCTGCTACGGAAAGGTTTGATCTCTGGATTTATTCTAAGTTTGTAAGGTTTTACATTCGCTTTACCTATTCTTTTTGTAATCACATCCCCATAGTTAGATAACAATTGATTAAATTTACGCTTTTCCTCTTCCGTGAGATTAGCGTCCCCTAAATCTGACTTACTAGATTCCACCTGAGACTCATCTAAAATACAACTTACTATTTCGGATTGAGCAAAATTGAAATGAATTTCGTTCTTATGCAAATCAAGTATTAATTGGGAAAACTTACAAAAATCGTAACCCAAGAACATATCATAAGGCAATGTATTTACTACCCAAAAGTCAAAATTCCAAAAAAAATTTTCTATTTTAATGTGAATTTTTGCTTGTTGCTTTACTATCATTTTGTTTTTACTTGCTGACTCTACAAAATGATTTATTTTACTTACACTTTTTACACATTTTTCATTTTTTATCTTGTTAAACAATGATTTGCTAATCAAACTATGTGAACATCCAGTGTCTAAAAGGCTAGTGCAACTTATTTTTGGACTGAGGAAAACCTTGACAAGGGGGACTTTATTTAAAAGATCTACAGCTTTCAAACTGTTATTATTACTCAGAAGTGCAGGGCTAGAAGTAAAGTTTAAGGCTTGGTCCCTGCTTTCAAACCTTATTTCTTGTTTAAATGTACCTTACATTCCCTCGCTTTATGTCCTTCTTGCCCATATTTAAAGCAAACCCAAACCTTTCTATCTGAGTTTTGAAAAGTGACTGTGCGCCTATTTTGGGGGTAATTCTCAGTTCGAAACCGACTCTGATTTTGCCTACTCGCGTTTCCTACATTGTACTGTACTGGATTGCTTCCGTGACCAAAATATCGCTGTTCCGCTTTCATTGAACTGCAAACCTTATGCGCAAGCGAACGCAACTCAAAAATAGTTCGTGGCCGGACACTAAACGCAAAGTGATTTTTTGTCGCCGGTTCGCATTTATTCAAAATAATTTCAACCTCTTCAAATTCAGACAACTTAGTTTTCAAAGCAAACGCCACTGCAATAATGTTTTCGCAATAATCCAAAAAGCTTTCCCCGGGACGCTGAGGCCTATCTAGCTCGCTTGCTTCTATCTCTCGTCGCCTAAGTGGTGGGAAAAATCTATTTAGAATTTCCTCATGCAACAAATCCCACTCAGCGCGCGCTGAAACAGCTTGCAACCATAATTTGAACAAGGGCTCCCCTACTTTAGGAAGCAACAACTTAATTATTTCCGTCGAACAATTTGGGGAAACTTCAAATAATGGACTAAGCTCCTTTAGAAACCACAACAATTCATTTTCGTCGCTACCATTAACCGCACGTACTTTGCGCATTAATTCCATAATCACTGTCCCATCCGTTTTACTCAATGAATCATTCCGCGGCTGCATTAAATTTTCATTGTGAAAAATCGCATTGGAACTTGATTGTGGAACGCGCGGCAATTCATTACCCAAATCATATTGGACATTTCGGAATTGAACTGGATTCAATGATACGTTTCGAGTAGCTCTGCGCGAAACGTCATCTAGCGGAACATATTGCGTGCCAAACGAGGGAAATTCGCTTTGATTGAGGGGAGGGGGGTTTGCTAAAACATTTGCGTTTCCCGCTCCCGGAGAAAATTGGAGCAAATTATTAGCCGCGGGGCAAGCTTGTTGTTGGTGATTATTTACATCTACAGAGGCATAAGATTCCAAAAGGTCGTTATCTATATCTATCAAACTCTCGTGCCTCTGAGCCGATAACGAAGGTTGCGCTATTATGCGTGATGCATGCGCCGGATTCAACATGTTGTGCTGCGGCGTCGCTGCTATCAAACTACGACGACTCGAGCTTGCCACCGGCCCTTCACCTGCCAGAGCATTATTAAAAATGGAACCCCGGGCCAGCATCCTAGCATTCCTATCTGCCGCTGTCGTTTGGTACGGAGGTCCAAACGGACGATTCATTTTATAAATATTCTTCTTTTAAATAATATTATGATAACAGATAGATAAATAAATATTTTATCAAGATAACAAATAATAATTATTAACAAACAAATAAATAATAAATAATGTATTATATTATATGCCCAGTGATACCCAGTGCTTAAAGATTTTGAATTCTATCAGCACCTTTCTCGCTATCATTTATTTATGTAAAGAAAAAAATTCCTTCCTCTCGATACTATTGTTTCACCAACAATAAATAATAAGTAAACAAATAAATAAATGGCTACCCATGCACTTGAGAACAATTTTTAGCAGAGTTGTGGAAGCAACATTTTAATAATTGACTTAAAGGGTTAGCCATATATAATTTAATGATTTATCTGAATTGTGGGCCCTTCCAGAAGCACTCATGGATAACTGATAGAATTCACACCTGATGGAGGATAATAACAACAGCTTACTACGTACAAGTTTATTGAAGTCAAGTTTATTGATAAGTGGCAGTGCACTGAAAATTTTAATATTTGAACCAAACTGGATTATTGTGACTATATTCTGTAATTGAATTGGTATTGAACTGCTATATAATATTTTTTTTTACTCTGAACTCTAAGGCTTTGACTCCATGCAATTACAACAGGAAATACTCAGTCATGTAAAATAACAGGTTGCTTGAATTAAAAAAATGAGATAATATTAAAAATTGAACATTATTAAATTGGTATCTGATAGGGGTGTGCGAGTATTCGACCGGTCGAGCTTTTAGGTCGAGCTTTTCAGTATTCGGCTCGGCTCGACTTTTTTCTAAAAAGCTCGACACTCGAGCCGAGCTTTTGATAAGAGAGTTCTTATCGGAAAGATTATTATTGCAATCTACTTTTTGGACACGTAAAACCGGAACAGCTGTTTCCATCCCACGAAAAACAAGCAAAAAACATTCCCTAGTGATAAGGAAAGGACATTGACAGGTAACGAGAAATATTATCTCCATTTAGACGGAAATCGGAGCTATATTTAGTTGACCTTGGGGAACGCGAAATACAGCATTTAAGTCTATTGTTTTGTCAAGGCTTATCTCTTAAACGGTATATCGTACAAGTTTCATTTTGGTCTCATTTGATTTATAAAAATAAGACAAAAATATGAGCCGTCATTTATAGTTGTATGACAAGTAGTTTGTATTTTTGCATTTTGTAGTAAGGATTCCTTATCTCCTAATTAACTCATGCACTGAATCAGACAAGAGCAAAAAACAGGGAAGGGGCTTGAAGTAAACAACCTCCACCCCCCCCCCTCACCCTGGCCACTGATAAGGAAAGAGACAGAGGTAGCTGTTTCTTTCTTTCTCTCTATTCCGTCCTTATTTATTAAATAAATAAGGTGATAAAATAAATCTTTCTTCTTGCTTCTTAGTAAGAAGAAAGATCATAAATTTTATGATCTTTCTTCTTCTTAATTGTACATTATTTTCTTCACAAATGTTTAGAAATACAACTAATTTTAGGACTACAATAAATTATTGTTGTTATTAAATATTATTTCATTCATTCTGAAATAATAAGTTTAGCCATGAATATTATGCCACAATTGGGACTGCTATTTAATTTTTTATCATCTTTACTTAGTGAACATAAAAAAATCAATCTTGTGTTTGAAAAAGTGTAAATGTGTGATTTTTTACTAGATTTAACTATTTTAAAACCTTTCAACTACTTCTTTCTACTCTTGAAATTAAATGTTGTAGTACCTATATATGTAACTAGTCTAATTATGTAATTTTAACTGTTTAATTATGTTATTTTAGCTGGCGGTCACTTAAGATATGCAAACATTAGTCTATTGTATCTTTAAAAATTAAAATCAAGCTTCATAATTTCTTTTAATAATTTGGTGATTGTTGAAAAGCTCGGCTCGAAAAAGCTCGAGCTCGAAAACTTTTGAAAAACGGCTCGGCTCGGCTCGAGTTCAAAAATCACTATTCGCACACCCCTAGTATCTGAACTTGCTACTTAATAAATTACTGTGATTAACAACTTATTCTGAATACATTATTTTAAAATCTCAAGCACTGGGCATTTACTAAAATTAAATAACAAATAACAATAATAAAAATAGAAAATTACTTACACATACACACATTTGGGGTCCCCACACTCACATTCATACTTAGCGGCCGGGAAAATCGCAAACCCGCGACTGTTGCAACACGTGGCCACGCCGACTTCCACCCTTTACAATAAATTATAAATCACAAACTCCGATTCAACAACTTTTCTTTATTTATGTAAAGAAAAAATTCCTTCCTCTCGATACTATTGTTTCTCCAACAATAAATAATAAGTAAACAAATAAATAAATAAATTGTCCAGGCCTTCCCAAAATACATATCGTCTTGCTAATTGCTTCATCTTTGTAATTCCAATATGACAGGAATGAAGCTCTTTCAAAATAGCTCCTCTGAGACATTGTGGGATAACAATCCGATCCATTTTGAAAACAATGCCATGAGAAACAGAGATGGGTGAATCTTCGTTCTCTGTTTGTAGGTCCGTTATGAGTTTCTGGAGATATGGATCGGATGATGTTGCTTCAGCAATTAATTCAGCAGTAATTAAGGTGCTAGACACATGGAAAATCGAATCCCAGTGTATGAGATTAACTTCTTTGTTGATAAGCATGTCCATGGTCATTGTGGTACTTGTTACTGGTGCTCGGGAGAGGCAATCAACATGTTGTATCTCGTTTGCTTTCTTACATCGTAATTCATAATCGAATTGAGATAAAAAGGAAGCGTACCTAAGTAGTCTGGAGGATGTCATTTGAGGCAATGATTTGTTATGTGCAAAGATTCGAAAGAGAGGCCTGTTATCAGTTACCAAAGTGAATTTTCTTCCAAAAAGATAGTTGTAAAAACGAGAAACACCGAAAACCACAGCCAGAGCTTCACGATCTAACTGGCTGTAGTTCATCTCTGCTTGAGAAAGAGCTCGAGAAGCATAAGAAATGGGCTTCTCTTCCCCGTCCACTTCATGACTGAGTATCGCAGCGACACCCACTGTGCTTGCATCTGTTGTCAGTGTAACTGGTAAATCCGGATCGAAAGGAACCAAAACTCGATCACTGCACATTTCGGCTTTCAGTCTGACAAATGCTTTTTCACACTGGGGGGTCCAGCTAAATCGATGACCCTTAGTCTGGAGCTTCCGAAGTGGATAAGAAATTGTTGAGTAGTCTGGGATGAACCGCGCGTAGTAAGTCAGCATACCCAAGAATCTGCGAACATCGTCAACGTTCTGAGGTCGAGAAATTTCAGAAACAGCTTGGATCTTCTTGGGATTCTCCCTGATGGTGTTTTTCGATATAATATGTCCCAGATATTCAATTTCAGTTTTGAAAAATGAACACTTGTTTTTGTTCAAATGTAGATCATATTGAGATAACCTTTGTAAACACAATTGAAGATTTCTCTTGCACTCCTCTAAGGTAGAGCCATGTACAACTATATCATCAAAATATACTGCACATTTAGGTAGGCCTGTCAGGATTTGTGATATAATTCTGTTGAACTCAGACGGAGCCGTTTTAATCCCAAAACTGAGGCGGTTCATCTTATATGTTCCTCTATGGGTAGAAATCGTTTGTATTATGCTACTTTGATCATCAACAGCAAGGTGTAAGTATGCTTTAAATAAGTCTAACTTGCAAAAGTATGTAGAATTCCTTAGATTACTGATAGGGGTGTGCGAATAGTGATTTTTTAACTCGAGCCGAGCCGAGCCGAGCTTTTACAAAAGTTTTCGAGCTCGAGCTTTTTCGAGCCGAGCTTTTTAACAACCACAAAATGATGAAGCTTGATTTTAATTTTAAAAGATACAATAGACTAATGTTTGCATCCCTTAAGTTAACGTCAGTTCAAAACTAGAAAGCTTATCCCCGAAACAAGTTAATGATCTGATAGGTTCATCAATATTTAGTATTATGTTATATAAAATTGATCAAACTGGCTCAAAAAATAATTGATGTAGAAAAATAACCAATTTAAAATCTAAATTTATAATTTAACTCCCCAATTATTCCACAATAGTTTCACTTTAAAATAAATAGTTAAACTTACATAATCATTCTAGTTACATACTACAACATTTCTTTCAAGAGTAGAAAGGAGTTAATTGGAAAGGTTTTAAAATGGTTGTATCTTTAAAAAAATACCATATTTACATTTAGTCAAACTCAAACACAAGATTGATCTTCTTAATGTTCACAAAAGAAAGATGATTACAAATAGCAGTCCCAATTGTAGCATAATATTGATGGTTAAATTATTTCAGAATATGAATGAAATAATATAAAAATAAATTATTGTCATCCTAAAATTGATTGCATTCCTAAGCTTTTGTAGAGAAAATAACGTGGGTTAAGATAATCAGGAAGAAGAAAGAATCAGAAATTAGGACGAAGTAGAGAGAAAGGAAGAAACAGCTACCTCTCTCACTCTCCTTATCAGTGGCCAGAGAGGGGGGGGGTGGAGGTTGTTTACAACAACTTTGTCCCGGTTTTTTGTCATTGTCTGACTCAGTGCGAGCTGCGTGAGTTAATTAAGAGATAAGGAATCCCTGCTACAAAATCCGAAAATACAAACTACATGTCATACAATTATAAATTACGGCTTATATTTTTTGTCTAATTTTTATAAATAAAATGAAACCAAAATGAAGCTTGTACGATATACCGTTAAAGAGATAAGCCATGATAAAACAATAGACTTTCTTGCTGTATTTTGCTCTCCAAGGTCAACTAAATATAGCTCCGATTTCCGTCTAAATGGAGATGATATTTCTTGTTACCTGTCAATGTCCTTTCCTTATCACTAGAGAATATTTTTTGTTTGTATTTTTTGTGGGAGGGAAACGCTCTTCCGTTTGCCGTGTCCAAAAATAGATCGCAATAATTATCTTTCCGATAAGAACTCTCTTATCAAAAGCTCGGCTCGAGTGTCGAGCTTTTTTGAAAAAAGTCGAGCCGAGCCGAATACTGAAAAGCTCGACCTAAAAGCTCGACCGGTCGAATACTCGCACACCCCTAATTACTGAGAACATCTTCAATTCTTTCAATCGGAAAGTTGGCAGAAACCAGTCGGTCATTAACTCCACATTTATAGTCCACACAGAGTCTAACCCCACCATCCGGTTTCGGTAATACCACAAGTGGAGAACCCCAGTCACTTGTAGCAACTGGTGTAATGATGCCTGATTGTTCGAGGGAGTCTAATTCGCGTTCAACACGTTCTCGGAGAGCGTAAGGGACAGCTCTCTCTCTGGTGTAAATTGGTTTTACATTTTCTCTAAGTGTCAAAGAGACCTTGTAGTTTGGAATACAACCGACTTTTTCTTCAAACACGCTGGGAAATTCTGCTAAAACATCTACAGAGTTCAATGACATGGGCTCTGCGTCAGGATTCTGGTTGTCTTGACACTCCATTTCTTTGTCAATTTGCTTAAGTTCTAAGCTCAACCCTCTTATCCAATCTTGACCAAGAAGAGTATCGTGACCTGGGGGCACAATGAAAAGTTCCCCCAACATTTGTTTGTTTTTGTACTTTACATTAACGTCAATCTTCCCCTTACAAGGTACTACGTCATTTGAGAACGCTCTAAATTTAATTTTTGAAGGTCTAATGTCATTTATAAGCTTTAATTGCTGTAACTTATCCTCAGAAATTATTGAAAATTTAGCACCTGAGTCTACTTCCATACTTAATGGTTTTCCATCCAAATAAACAGTGATAATGTATTTTTCGGGATAAGTGGCAAGCTCATACAAATCAACTACATTTGTGATATTGTTTACACCAAAAGATTGATCTTGAATATGCGGGTCACTTTGATCAGAGTTGTAATTAACTTGGTTAGAAACAGTTGAATTTGCCATTAAGGATTTTATACATACCTTAGCTACGTGTCCTTCTGCGGAGCACAGTTGACACCGCAATTTCTCCCGGGCAATCTTACATTCATTGGATTTATGAAATTTATTTCCACATCGAAAACAAAGGTTCTCAATACCCAAAGAGCGATAAAGATTCCGAGGGTGTTTTGAAGGCCTCAAACCCTGTTTGGTACCACGAGGTGTTGTGTACTATGAAGACGTGCTCCATTTTTCTCTATTGGCGGAGACTGTATAACTTTATTCACACCACTGCTTGAGGAATCAAAATTACATAGTCCAGAGTTCACGCTCTTGTTACCTAATTCTCTACTTTGGATTCGTGAAGCTTCAAGAGCTGTAGCTTTGGCTAAAATGTCGTCAAATTTCATGAGATTAGACTGTAATAAAAGTTCGCGAATCCAGTCTTCACGTATACCACGGATGAATTGAGCTCGAATGAATGTTTCTGATATGGGTACTCGTCGGTTACATTGGCATTCAATGTATAACTCACAATCTGCTAAATGTCGTCGTAACGTTGCTACATATTCAACGATAGATTGTGATTCGGTTTGAAAACAGGACAACAAGTAATGCTGGGAAACCAAAATATTTTTGGGGGGTGTAAGAATTGAAATAAAATGTGATGTAAGTGTCACATAGTTCAAAGTTTTCAATGGTTTTTCTGGACCTAAAAACGCGGCCAAGTTGTTATAATGGTCTGGCCCAATTGAAGCAAGGAGTAGTTGTGCCTTCTTCATTTCATCATTAACGTTTTTCATTGCTGCATAATTTTCAAATCGTTCAAGATAAGAGACAAACTGTTCTATATTAGAATCATAATGTTTAAAGGGATTGACATTACCACTGCCAGTAGAGGTACTGGTCGCTATTTGAGACAGAGACTGAGTGAGTGTTTGTAAGAATATTTGAAATTGTGTTTCATCCATCCTTAAGTGTATTTTAATTTATATCTTGCTGAGAAATTAGTGACAAAAGCTCTATTCCACTTAATGATGCAACTGCACAAAATATGGTATAAGATTTTTTTCACGTCGCCATTCTAAAATCCTAAAATTAATAAACAAGTACTCATTTGAAACTTGGAAAATTAGCTCTATTTACATTTTTCATAAGTCAAAACAAAAACATTACATCATCTGATAATATTATAAAATAAACAAATAGAAAGATGGTTTCAAACAGAAGCAAGGAAATATGTGAATATATAACAATTGTGAACTAATCTCTATTCAAATAAAACATCACAAGTAATAATTGGAGACAGAGTTTCAATCAGTGACACTAACTGTTGTCAGTTTATGTTTTAGAGTCGCTGGAAGGGGCAGTGACTGTGAGCGGTTCAGTTGATCTTCATGAGCAATATCACATGACAATGGAGCTTCAGACTTGCCTGTGTGTGCCAATAGAAGATGGACTGGACGTGTACTCCAGCACTCAGTGGATGGAACACGTGCACAATGCTGTGTCCAGGGTGTTGTCTATGCCTTCTCACAGGTGTGTAGGCACTTAAGTGCTTTGTTTAAGCGTCAAGAAAAAAGCTAATCAGTCATTGGGGCATACAAATTGTTTGAAATTCTGAAATGTGCCCTAATCCCACATTGGTATTTCAATAAATAATCCCAAAATTTTCCAATATCTTTCCTTAAAAGTTTAAGAAATTGAATCATACTTGAACTGCTTAGCTGGACAGGACTTCCGAATTATTTGTTCTGGGGAGTTTGGGTCGGAAATTTTGGCTGCCTGGTAATTTCTTTTGATTAGTGAGGAATGACTCGGTTAGATGCTGAATAAATGGTGGGAATAACATCGCACAAATTAGGATCACATTGGGTAATATTATTTACAACCTGCTGTGGTTGTACATACAGTGCACCTCGGATTATCCGGATTAATGTGGCGGAACACCGATCCGGATAGCAAAAAATCCGGATAATCCGAGGTCGTTACAATAACACCTGAATAGCGATCGTGTACCTTAGCCCCAACTAAAATCATGCTGCAAGACGGCGTATCAAGACTGTACAACATGTTAGTCATACAAGCGCATTTCGAACACTATTAATTTTTCGAACTGCGCTCAATTCTTCGATTCCAGTCTCGTACCGTAGTTGACCCAACATCTTAGTTCGTTAACTAATTTTTTACCTGGTTCTCCCACGTAAAGTCTTTTGAAAGCATTCAGTTTCTGTTCTAAAGTTAAAACCACTTTTTTTCTCTTACAATCAATCACTTTGAAACTCAATATCTGTTCGCACAAAAAGTTCACAACTATAAACATAATACAGCCTAAAATAACAGTAATAACCTAACTCGCAAAACTGCCGTAATCTACGACTTTTTACACCCATTCGCATGAAGAAGGCTCATTCCACTCTTGAACTCACTAAAATCACATTTTTGCCGTGATTTTAATTTTTTAATTTCTCGATTGTACCGATCCGGATAATCCGGGATCCGGATAATGTTGGGTCCGGATAATCCGAGGTGTACTGTAATGTTACCCAATGTGATCCTAATTTGTGCAATGTTATTCCTATAATGGTTTAAATACCTGTTTTATGGCATCCAATGTCGTACTATTGTGCAACTAGTTTTGACTTGATCAACAAATCATTTTCAGGCAAACAAGGATGTTAACACCTATCTGTCATCTTCAGTTGAAGATTGTCGTCAGTTAATAATAAAAAATGAACAATTAGAGACATTACGGACACTACACGAACACTTAAAAAACACTTAAAACATCAAACAGATTTTTCTACACAGAGACGACGCAACCCGGCTCGGTAGTAGTTGAGTCTAGACTCCATCCTTTGAGTCTAGACTCAACTACTACCGCGCCGGGTTGCGTCGTCTCTGTGTAGAAAAATCTGTTTGATGTTTTAAGTGTTTTTTTAGTGTTCGTGTAGTGTCCGTAATGTCTCTTAATTGTTCATTTTTTATTATTAACTGACGACAATCTTCAACTGAAGATGACAGATAGGTGTTAACATCCTTGTTTGCCTGAAGATGATTTGTTGATCAAGTCGAAACTAGTTGCACAATAGTACAACATTGGGTGCCATAAAACAGGTATTTAAACCATTATAGTATTTATTGGTATCCGGAGGCTTACAATCCACAATGTTATTCCCTCCATTTATTTAGCATCTAACAAGTCATTCCTCACTGATGAAAAGAAATTGCCAGGCAGCCAAAATTTCTGAACCAGGCTCCCCAGAACAAATAATTCGGAAGTCCTGTCCAGCTAAGCAGTTCAAGTTTTAATATTTTTAATAAAATTATTTAAGTTATCTTTGCACTATTTATTGGATGGAAAATATAGACATGCCAGTCCTGATATTTCAATTCAGTTTGACCCTAAGTGTATCTTACTTATAGAAGTTTTAGTTTTTACCTGGTGTGATTTTTAGGGGGCTTTATGCTTTATCCATTTATTTTTCCATCAAATTAAAAATCTTCCAAATGAAACTCACACTCTATGTTTCAAATACCTGCCAATCTAATAAATTATGAATCTATTGATTCAGAATAAACATGAAAGTGCGCCGACTCGGAGGTGGATATGGGGCCAAACTGACTCGCTCCACTTGGGTGGCAGCCCTATGTGCCGTAGCCGCCAGGCTGTCAAACAGAACTGTAAGGCTTGTCTTGCCTCTTGAAGTAAACATGGCCATGATGGGCAAGCGGTACAGTTGTCTCACAAAATACAAGGTACTTTTGTTTGAAATGTAATAAACATTTAAATTGTTTTACACATTGATTTATTTTAAATTTATTTCTATTACTTCAGTTTTTATTAAATAATGTTTATCTTTAGAAAAAGCCCACAGTGTTTTTCTTTTTTTTTTATTTTCAGGTTTTTTAAAAAAATTGTCCCTACCTGTGTGCTTGTTCACAACCTTGATAACTCTTATGAAACAAGAGTAATCTCAATGGAATTAGTTCTGCAAACTGGTAGAAACGGTATTAAATTATCCTTTTCAACTCCAGTTTTGATGTTTTTTTTCAACTGCAACCAGGTTTCAGTGATAAATTGCATGTTATAAAGTAGTATGTTTGAAACGCTCACCAAGCTGAAAGATACGGAGTCATTCGAGGTGACGTCAGAAGTTCAAACTTGAAGCTCAGTCAAATGGACAAACAACACATATTACAGATGATTAAATAATGCAAAGGACAAGAACAGCCATAATGCCCTTTTACACTGTTAGAGTGTTTGTCTGTTTACTTGACACTGTAATTAAAAAAATCTTGGTAAGGTAAAGACCCAAAATCAGAAAAATTGTTCTGTTTTACTTCAACTGAAGTGTTTTTATCCTAATTAATAATATCACTAAATTTTATCACTAGATTTAATGATAACCACTTTAATTTCATTTAAATGATAAATGTGCTATTGCGGGTTTTCATTACGTTTCTCACAAAGTCGTTCTCATTTTTATGGAAATGACTTTAAGAAAAGGGGCCATATCATTCTATTGCACTTACCAATCTTGGGCAAATGATAATAGTAACTACTTAAATCAAACTTTTCGATTATTTTGCAAAACTTTGAGTCAGCTTAAAGACAACTTGATACATGAGTACTTGCACACCCCTAATCACAAACAGTTAAAGGCAGAGACAAGGTTACTGGTAAGATGATTTGTCTGTGGGCAGCTTTTCTTATTCATAAGAGAACACTTAGTCAACATTTCAAAATCCTTATGAAAATCTTTTCCAGTCAGAGAGTTATTTAGCTTGGATTTTACAGGCAAACGTAGACAAAACCTCTGGCAAGATCCTTCATCTTGAGGCAAACTTCTACCAGGATGCAGGGTGGTCAGAGAATGATCCTGTGGTCGACGGCACAATGGCTATGTTGCCCAGTGCCTACGACTCCAGCAACTGGAACATCAAAGGACACATCGTCAAAACTGACAAAGCATCCAACACTTGGTGCAGATCTCCAGGTAATATTTTAATACAGACAAAACAATAATTGATTAACGTTTAGTATTAAGACATCTATTTAAAAGATGTGCATATCAGTACTATATTAAGTGACTGGCCTAAGAAATTTTTATGATTTTAAATATGATGAAAAACAGTACAATTAAATTTAGTTCTGATGGTTGAAAAGTACTTTTAATGCATTATAATATCCTAACACAGGTAACAAAGACGTATTTTGTACAAAGTTAATTCCCTTTCAGAAATTGCGTCCATTTACCCAAGTCATATTGTTGAAGCTATTTTACTTTTCTAGAATTTATATAAACTTCTTGTGTTCATGTTATGTTATTACATTTTATAACTAACTATTTCCTCTAAATGCACACAGGTTCAACTGAAGCCATTGGAACAATAGAGGTGATAATGGACTCGATAGCTGCCACTACTGGGTTAGATCCTCTTGCAGTCAGATTGGCAAACATTGTATCGTCAGAAACCAACCCTGTACCCTCTATGGTTGAATATTGGAAGGAAAAAACTGATTATGAAGCAAGGTTGGAAGACATAAAAAAATATAACAGTGTAAGCTTGGTTTTATGTTGTATTTATGGTAATATTACTTATTATTGTATTTCCCTGCAATTCAGTAATCCACTTGTTGCTGGTGGCTTTTTTTTAACTAGTTTCGGTTCTTATAGAACCATCTTCAGGCCATACAAGTAGTCAATTTGTTATCTTCACTGTAGGTGAAGGTCGTCATTGTTGATTAAAAAATTAAAATTCACATTTAAACACACGAACACGCACATTGACATTAACACAATTAAAAACGTAATGAGTACTCGTAACATGGGACAGGTGCTGAATTGCTGAATTGCATATACTGAATTGCAGGTATTTAAACCATTATAAGTATTCAAACGTAATCCGGAGGCTAACAACTGTGAAAAATATTGTATTTCTTTAATATACAGTCAGCTGGACAGATGTAAATATTCAATATTGAAACATAAAAACTCTTATAACTTGTAATGTAATATAACAAAGATAAGGGATTGGTGTATATAAAAATGTCTCTAAAAGCTGATTTTTTAATGTTGTGAATAAAATTAAAACTTCTCAGATTTTGAATATTTACGATTTCAACGGTTACATTAACTTATATGGCAATAAATTCGTCATATTACATTGATGTTTCAGGAAAACATGTGGAAGAAGCGGGGCATCAGCTTAGTCCCGATGACGTACAAGCTGTTCCTGGCGAGTCGCTACAACGCGATGGTGACGATCTACGCTGTGGACGGGACGGTGGCCGTGTCGCATGGCGGCATCGAGTGTGGCCAGGGCATCAACACCAAGGTCAGCTTCCACCATGGAGAAGTAGTGGTGTAGTAAATGCAAATACTATGATGATATAATAGAGATTGTTGTTGGCAACTTGCCTTATAATTACTTTTACCGATTCTTAATGTCTGGAATGTTATATTTTCTTCATAAGAAAAGAACCCTAGTCAGAATCCCCCATTTTTACTTCGGTTTTTTCATGTTTTAGTATTTTGATTGCTTAGCTCTTTGAATTCTTGTGTATTTATATTTTGTATTCAGCATTTTTGTTTTTTTGTCTGATTCAACAGTTTTTTTAATTTAAGCTGTTTTCACAAGTTACCTTCTTTTTAAGCTATTTTGATTGTTATTTTCTATGTTTCTTTCACCTACAGACAGATCAGATTCCTGATCGTGAAGCATTGTGGAACTTGTTTTTCTTATTCGATCATCACAAATGTCCTTAAAAATATTAATAATTACTAAGCATGACCGAGATAAATTTTACACAGAAAAAAGTTGTCACCCCATTGAGATTTGGATGTGATTTTTCTACCTTGGAGAATCAAAGGGATAACTCATTTCGTATTCTTATCTAATGTCGTTGTGTCGTCGGCAGGCAGTGCAGGTGTGTGCCTACGGTCTGGGGATCGACATGAGCCTCATCCAGGTGAAGCCAACGGACATTCTCATCTCTCCCAACAATGAAGGCACGGGAGGGAGTGTGTCCAGTGAATCTGTCTGCTATGTAAGTGTCAAACTAATTCTTCAACCATCAAAATAAAATCCAATGTATGTTTCTTAGCCTCAATCTGCCCAATGGTGAAGTCTGTTGTGGCAAGGCATTTTTGTTGAATCTGAATTCGTTTAATAGAAATTGTTACTCGAAAACTACTTTATTAAACATGAAAATAAAAAAGTGAAGATTTGAAGGTAATCAAAATCAAAAGGCTAATCAAAATTAGTCAAAGAAAAATTAATTAGCCCTTCAACAAATTAGTGAATCTCCAAATTTTCTGGAGTGCTGCAAGAAGCTGCAGGAGCAGCTGGAGCCAGTGAGGAAGCTGCTGCCTGCCGGCTACACATGGCTGGAGCTCGTGCAGAAGGACTACTCCGAACTGGCCCTACTAGATCCATCAGCAAGCACCTTGTCGACATGTTGCTGCAATGTTGTGATGGTAGGCTGTGATGGAGTGCTGCAAGAAGCTGCAGGAGCGGCTGGAGCCAGTGAGGAAGCTGCTGCCTGCCGGCTACACGTGGCTGGAGCTCGTGCAGAAGGACTACTCCGAACTGGCCCTACTAGATCCATCAGCAAGCACCTTGTCGACATGTTGCTGCAATGTTGTGATGGTAGGCAGTGATGGAGTGCTGCAAGAAGCTGCAGGAGCGGTTGGAGCCAGTGAGGAAGCTGCTGCCTGCCGGCTACACGTGGCAGGAGCTTGTGCAGAAGGCCTACTCCGAACAAGTCAAACTCAATGCTACTTATTTGTGAGTTTAGTTTATAATGCCACTATTATTAAAAGACGTAAAACAAAAGATTTTTATAATTGTGTTTTGTAGTAACAACAGCCCTTTTTCTTATCATGGTATCAATTAAAGACTTTGGCAATCAACTGAGCAGACTTTTTTCAGTTACAAAACTCTCATCAAATCGATTCTACTCTCGTTTTTCATTCAAATTTTCCTTAGAATATCCCCATCATAGTGGTCGGCGCCTTACATGGTAATCTAATACATTTCTTGATATCAAAAAACTGCTTCTTGGTATGGTTTTTTACTGCTGAGCTCTGTGCTTTGTGCTTTCAAACTTCTTTCGTACTTGTCAAAAACCAATGACAAATTTCATGTTTATTTTCTGTTTTTACAGGTTTACATCAAAAGATGGTGTCAAAGATTATGATATATACGGAGTGACAGTGGCTGAAGTCGAGGTTGATATTCTCACCGGGCAACATCAGGTATTTATATCAAAATCAGTTCTTGACTTTGCTCTGTCAGTGTGCTAGAATAATTTTATCCGAGGATAGAGTGCAACATGGATACATCTGTTGTGGTGGACAGGTGCGGAGGGTGGACATCCTGGAGGACGCGGGGGTCAGTCTCAGCCCGGAGGTGGATATCGGACAGGTGGAAGGAGCCTTTGTCATGGGGCTGGGCTACTACACCCTGGAGCAGCTGGCCTACGACGCCAGCGGAGCTCTCCTCACCAACCGCACCTGGGTGAGAGTTTAGTAGGGGATTCAAGCCCGGGGTCCCGTGCAAGCTTAGGCCATATTCAATCCCTAGATTATCAGGCTCAATCCCTGGATTTTAGGAAAATATTAAATTCACTCGTAATATTGGTGATGATTCGGTTCCCATCAATTGTAACGTTATTACCAAGAAAAACTAGTTAATGAAGTTATCGAACAAGTATTCATGATTTGACAAGTCGTTTGCGGTCTTATATTTCTCCTATATTTCTCCACAAATAGTTTTCAGTTTGTATTTCCAAGCTTTTCAAAATATTTGCAAACAAATTTAAATTTGTTTTTAATTTATTGAAACAGTTTCTGGGTTTTGTTATGATTTTCGTATGATTATATTGATTGACTGGATAGCCGAGTGGATAAAGCGCTCACCTCATAATCTGAGGGTCGCCGGTTCGATTCCTGACAGGATCGAAACTGGGTCCAGTTGCCATTTGTCTTTGGGCTTTGAATTAATGACGCTATCTAACAAAAGGTCGCTGTTAGATAGTAACAAGACCCGGGCTTGGACCGTTCCCGATCAAAACGTTAAAAAATGCCACTGGCGTAAAAAGACACAAAATACAAAAATTATTTTGAATTATTTTAGCAAATTTCCTCTGTAGGGAAGAAGCTATTACCATAGGTCTCATGGTAAGACCTAAGCCCGGGACTATTGTAACTTTTCGTTTTAAGGCCTCCAGATACCAAAAACACCATTCGTTCAAATTTTCGTTTTGTTAGCAATCCTGTATACTCACATCCCATGTTATTCTTATAGAGATTATTTTAGCACGGTTATCCACTGACGTATTTTGATTTCACTTGATGTGAGGCTTCGTTTAAATCATCAATTTTCACAATTGAAATTCACTGAGTATGCAGGTCTGCTGCATCGAGGACACTCTGCTCTAGTCATAGTTTTACTTCATTCTAAGCAAGGTTAAAAATTCTAATTTTTGTTTTATTTTACCAGTCAAGGAAATCTATTCTTATGTTTTATGAGACTTTCTATAACTTATCTTTAAATGAATATTTTTTACAATTTTTATTGTTTTATATCTTATAATCATTCTGTGTGATATTCAGTGTTTTATGATGAGCCAAAAAATATCATCAATATTTTTATCTTTCTCACGATTGTTAATTGAGAAAACGATTGAAATTTGAGAAATCACAATCCAAGGCTAAAATTGAAACTTGTTTATGAACTCTTCTGTGATTACATATACTATGTATGTATGCCAAATTCCTAAGTTACGATGGCAATTACAAAGTTAGGTTAATCCCAGGATCGATTTTTCCCTCAGCCAGGATGGAAATTCCTTGAAGTGTATCTTAAAAATAATCTCAAATTTATCAGGTTCTTGTCCTTATTAAAAGTACATCTCACATCAGAAAGGCAACAAAAATCATAAATATTTTATCTTATTATTGCACAAGAGCATTTTTCCATAACCATAAGGAATAATGGGCAGATCAGCTCTTGTTATCACATGATTATTTTTTGTTTTCAGAACTACTATCCGCCTGGTCCACTTGATATTCCAATTGATTTTCGAATCGAGCTTAGGAAAAAATCCCCCAACCCACTTGGAGTGCTTCGTTCGAAAGGTAATGAATATTTCAGTTATTTTGGCTTTACAGCCTATATTACAGTAACGCAAAATCCTCTAAATTTTTCCTATTTCTCTCAGATTTAATTCTTTTTATACAGAAGAAACCTGTTATTCCAAACCATGCTATTCCGAAAATCCTCCGATTTCGAAAGGAAGTTGTTTCGCTAGCGATGACCACTAAGCAAAACCAGGCGTTTTTGGTGATCGTACAGGGTAATCACGCCATAAGTGAATATTGCCAAGCACAGATCAGGTTTTTTGGTGATTACGCTGTGTAATTGTGGCCGTAAACGAGGATTGTAAAGTAATATATCTGGTCTGCAATGGTTTCTTCATCTGGCTTCTAAGACATTCTCACTTTGGCATCTTATTGAAAATAACAACCATTGTTTTTCAACTTTTTGAAAATGGCGATTGCTGAGCTTGTTTTTGGTTGGAAACGGTGAGCGCTAAGCCAGAGAACACTCGAAAATGGTTATATCCAAGTGAGATATCAGTCGGACACAGCAATTGCTCTCCTTTACCTCAGCCATAAAAATGGTATACTCAATACCTATTGATTTTATTCATTATCTGCTTATTATGAATTTACTGCTAAACTTAACAGGGGAATAGCAGGTCTGCTGCGACGGGCGTATTTGTGGGTATGATCGCACCCACACTCACTTGAGACTCTCATCCTATTATAATGAAACGATCTACTAAAATGAAGTCCCGCTCCTAAAATGAAGCGGGGCCAATATGTCAGGAGAGCAATAAACACAAAAATCACCAAAACAGTGATAAACAGCGATAATATCAGTCACGAACGTGCTCCGCCAAGGCACGACTTATAGTTACTAAAATCTTCACGCCTACCGTGGCAGCAGTACTTTCCAGTGGAAACCTGCATGATCACAGAATACAACATACTGTTGCACAGTGCTGTGTGAAGTTTCAGTTTTCTAGCTCAGATCCTGGCTTAAAAATAAATCATATTGTAAAGCAATGCAGCTTGGGAGCGATCGCACCCACCAGGATGGCATTAGGTTTGCGAGTGGGAGCGATCGCTCCCATGCCGCCGCGAACGTGTTAATATTACTCACTCAATTAAACTTATCAATTCAATTCAAAATTCTTTATTTTTTTAAATGCTTACAATTTATATAAACGTTTCCCAAAGTGCAAAACACAGGCTTGGGGCAAGAGATATTAAATAACTGAATTATTTATTTTTACTGTTAAAACTAACACTACCATTATTTCGTTTGGACCAAACTAATCCATATAAGTAGGTATCCATAGTAACAATTTAGACAGTTTTTTTTATAAACACAAGACTAAAAATTAAGAAAAAGAATGAAAAACAACCTGAATCCAAACATCAGTCCTAATTGGAAATTTAAGACCTTGGTTATCCTGAGGAAGTTTGTTGTGGCTTGATGCTAATCGTAGTTTGCTTGGCAGCCACCGGGGAGCCGCCACTGTGCATGTCCGTGGCCGTACCGCTCGCCGTGTGTCACGCCATCCAGGAGTCGGCTGCCCAGGCCGGCGCCACGCCCTTCGTACAGGCCTTCAGTAAGTAACATCTGAATCAACTACAATGTTATTGGGTTTATTTTAAATGCGTCAGGGGTGGTGGGACGAAACTTAGTTAGTAGTAGTAGTTAGTAGGACTCATTTTTTTAACTCACATCAAAATAAAATCTCTCACATCAAAATATAATCTCATTGTAATTACACATCTTGGTACAAAGAACAGAGTAAACAGGGCCGGCCCTAGCCATTGCGGGGCCCTGGGCCGATCTGAGTTGCGGGGCCTTTTAAAGCCGTTGTATAGGCGAGTGTGTAAGTTATAGGCCTACAGCGCTTACCGCTTCAGTCTTCATTCCAATGGATTGTGTTATTGCGTTAGTGCTACTGCTAATCTTTTATTTTTAATAATGAATCTACAGAAAAAAATATCTAATGAACTATAGATAAAAATATGAATCCAATTAATAACAGCAACTTTTCTTGTCTTTCTTTCAGCAAACTCGTATACGTATGAGGTCATAAAAGGTAATTCCGATAACCATATTTCCGTTAAATTCGATGGAATCATGAAATTTCTACATATTATTCTTCAGATCGCTCTCCCTGACAATTTGAGAGCCGTCGCAACCCAATTCCTTAAAAAATAGACTATATTTTTTGTTTTTGCGATTTTTCATTATTCCCCAACTTTTTCCGACAGTAAAAAGCATGCTTCCAAAAATAGAGCATTATTTCCAACATATTTACACAATTATTATTGTATCTGGATTTCATTCCATTTATTTTTAACAAGCATTAAATTTTAAGCTCTTTAAACTGTGTTAAAAAGTAATTCTGAACCATTTCAGCTCCTCTAGGCCAGTCCCCGTTAAGCCACGACCACAGCCTTGAAAATCCGGCACGATTGGTAAAGTTTCAGGCCCCGACCCCGACTGATCCATTAAAGCATACGTAACAGAATTTCAATAAGAGAAAATTACTATTAAACTGGACATTCATTGTCGCTTTTGTAAAAACATTACTTAGTCATGATGAAACACAACAGCACGCACGTCGTACTAATAGTAAAATCAAAACAGACAGACGAAAACATCGCGCGCAGGCGCTAACCACCTGCCGCAGCAGACGACTGAAGTTGTTTCCCGAGATTTCCACAGCCCGTCGTCTACCGAAGTGCTAACATAAGAGAGGATCCAACATTGCTAATCCAATTATATTCTTATATCTGAATTTGTACTTGTGTTATCAGCGTTTTTCATTACGTGTTGAACAAAATAAAATACCATCCATAATTTTAATTTTATCATTACGATTTTTCGTGCGGGGTTCTCGAAAGCGTGGGGCCCCCAAAAGCGCAGGGTCCTGGGCAGCTGCCCCGCCCGCCCCTGCCTGGGCCGGCCCTGAGAGTAAAAAAATTACGAAAATATATCATTTGGAAAATACATCTTTGCAAGCCATCTGTTTTAAAACTATTGTGCCAAATAAGATATTTACAGGTACTACAGGTATATAGTTAGGCCCCAGTAATTTGTATGATTTGACGCAAGAAATAATAAAATGCCCTCTCGTTCTTCATATGACAATTAATGTGCCTTTAAAATGTGATTATGAAATAATTTTAAATCAGGATGACCACCTGTAGGGAATACTGGAAAACCTCAAGGATTTTGTAGGGTCAGGAAAAAGTAATGAATTCCAACCTTTGGTCGGAAAATTCAAATTTCGCTTTAAAACTAAATGAGGCATTTTGTCCTTATTATTGTCTTCTCGGGTGGCAAACCTCCCAATCTGATTACGGCAGATAAATTTCAGTCTTATTGCGACTGGAAAATCTAATCTATCATTTACAACGCTGCACCAAATCTCTCGGTCATATTAAGGCCAGAAAATTTCTCGCTTGTTCCGCAGCAAATAAGTTCCTTACGCGGCCATCACTATCTCTCAGTTGTATTGCTACAGAAAAATTGCATTATAGGCCTAAACCAATAGAACAGACCAAAACACGCCAGTCCTGTGTGGTGGTGTCTAGGTGCACAGACTCCACCTCCTCTTTATGAACGAATTTCCCCTACAGGGAAGAAGCTCTTACCATAGGTCTCATAGTAGGTCCCCCTGGTGGTCATGTGACTTTTCATAACCGTCACATGAAAGCCAGAAAATTTGTCATCTGTACCGCGGCCGACAAATCTCTCTGTCGTTTCCCGGGTGGCAAATCTCTCACTCTCTTCGTGGCTATCACTCTTTTTTGCGGCCGGTAAATCTCTTGACTGTATCGCGGCTGTTAAATATATTGGTCACATTGTGGCTGACGAGTCCCTTGCTTTTTTCATGGCTGTCAGATCTCTTAGTCGTATGGCAGCCGAATAATCGCTTTGTCTTGGGATCAAAATATTTTTCGCTCCCTTTGCAGCAAACGAGTTTCTTGCTCTTTTTTGGGGCTGTCAAATCCCACAGTCATATTGTAACAAAAATCTTGATCGTTTTGCAGACTGAAAATATTGATAATGTTGTTAGCAAATCTCTTGATCCTATTGCTCCAAAAAATAGCCCTTTTGACTGCCGAAAAATTGCTCTGTCTTACTGCAAATGACAGCCCTACCGTCCACATCGTAGCCGTCAAATCTCTAATTTTATGGCCGGTCGTATCTCGATTGTGGTGAGACCTGAAAATTGCTCACTCTTTTTGTACCCGTTATATCTTTTGGTAGCATAAGGGCCGTCAAATCTCAGCTGTTTATACAGCGGTCATTACATCTTTCGATCACATTGAGGCCAACAATTCTCATGTTCCTGGTCACAAAATCTCGGTCATTGTGTGGCCGATTGTTTCTCAATCGCATTGCGTCAGGAAAATCACTTGATCTTCTCATGGCCATAACATGTTTCAGTTATGTTTCGGCCAGCAAATCTCCCGGTCACATCGTGGCCGTCAAATCTCAGTCATTAATACCGTGGTCAGTCTGGAAAATCTCTTGATCATATTGCGGGCGGGATATCGATCAGTCTTATCAGTCTTTATGCGGTCAGCATATCTATTGGACATATTGCAATCGTCAAATGTTTTGCTTGTGTTGTATCAGTAGAATGGTACTAATTTACAAAGATTGTACTCAAGTATTTGTTATAGGAGGCAATGGTCATGTTTCCAATAGTCTGTAATTTTGTTGAAAATGGTCAGGAAAAAGGTGGGAATTTTATATTTTAAATCTAGTTGGCACTTTGTGAATACAATAGTTCTGAAAATCATTATTTAAAAGTTCTTACGTCTTAGCAGTAACTAAAGGTTTATCTTGCACCAGCTGTAGTGTTCTTCGCATGGTTATAAAAATAACTCACAACAATAAACAATAGCTCTTGTGGAAACGAATAGAAAATAATTAGTACAAAATTCCCAAAATCAGTAAACAATTTATACATTAAAGCCTAGGCCTATGTGGTGAAGCATGAGGGAATTTTAAGATCGTGATTAGGCGTATGTGTTGATTAGATTCAAGATCAAAAATTATGCAAAATGTCAACTCAGTCAGTTCAACAGTGTTTACCTAGAATAACAGAAAGACTCCACCTCCTCTTTATGAACGAATTTCCCCTACAGGGAAGAAGCTCTTACCATAGGTCTCATAGTAAGACTTAAGCCTGAGAACATCATAACTTTTTGTTTTGAGGTCCCCATATGCCTAAAACACCATTCGTTCATTTTCATATCTATATAAATAAAATTAGAGTTTTGCCTGTACATTGCTTATGAAATTATTGGTTATTAGCGAATTTCCCCTATAGGGAAGAAGCTATTAACATAGGTCTCATGGTAAGACCTAAGCCCAAGACCATAATAACTTTTTGTTTTGGGGCCCCAAGAAGCAAAAAACACCATTCGTTCAAATTTCTAGATATATATATATTTATGTGTGGGTCTGTAAGCACGATAGCGCCCGCAAAAATGGTCCGATCGGAATGAAATTTGGCACAGGCGTGTAAAGTAGTAATTATTTGGACGAGTTCGTGAACCAGCCTGATCGGATCAACGGAACGGGGTGTAAAGAGGGATAAACGCCCACAAAAATGGGTTTTTTGAGTTATTTACATAGAAAAATATAATTTATTAGTCCAGGCAACGAAAGGTTATAGAGGGAACTGCATGGATCACAATTTTTGACTTTTTAACTTTGTTTGGACTAGTTAGGAGTAAAACATATCAAAAGTCCCCGCCCTTAGCCCTTGAGCCAGCTGGGCTGGAAGGGCCTAAAGGTACAATTTTTTGGTTTTTCCTAAATATCTTGAAAACTATCAACATTTAGTATTCTCTATTAATTTGAAAATTAAAGAAAATTAAATTTCCTGTAAGAAAAATATATAATATGTCTACTTTGGTACAACCGTTTACAAGGTAAGAATTAATTTTATTAATATTTTTTTTAATATCCCTTCCTAAGAAATTCATGTAAATTTGTGGGTAACTTAGATGCCCAATTGGGCAACGCTTTTTTCACCTAAAGGAAAATGAATAGCGTTCAGGAAATATTGACAAAATGTCCAGTAATTTGACACCTCAATCATAAAAATTGGTCTAAAATTAAGGCGTTAGCGAGTTCACTAAATACGTTATTTTTCAAGGAATTATTACAATTTGTTATAAAAACTTGAAAAATAACATATTTTGTGAGCTCGCCAACGCCTTAATTTTAGACAAATTTTTATGATTGAGGTGTTAAACTACTAGAAATTTTGTCAGTATTTCCTGAATTCTGTTCATTTTCCTTTATGTGAAAAAAACGTTCCCCAATTGGGCATCTATGTTACCCACAAATTTACATGTATTTCTTATGGAAGGGTTTTTTTTTTAAATATCAACAAAATTAGTGCTTACCTTGTTAACGGTTGGACCAACGTAGACATATTATATATTTTTCTTACAGGAAATTTAATTTTCTTTAATTTTGAAATTTAATAGGGAATACTAAAAGTTGATAGTTTTCAAGATATTTAAGAAAAACCAAAAAATTGTACCTTTAGGCCCTTCCAGCCCATGCGGCTCAAGGGCTAGGGGCGGGGACTTTTGATATGTTTTACTCCTAACTAGTCCAAACAAAGTTACAAAGTCAAAAATTGTGATCCATGCAATTCCCTCTATACCTCTTTTTGAGCATTCATTGCCTGGACTATATCGAATTTCGGTTCCCACCATTGAATTCAGCTCGAAAAAACAAATAATTTAGTATCCTGAATCACTACTCTATTTCCATTAGTTACCGAGATATTGAAAGTGGTAAACACAGTACGTTGTCCCAATTTTAACCTTATGGGAATAAGTACAATTCTATATTTCACGTTTTTCTCAACATATCTTAGTAAAACTTGGTTTGTGGCTTCATCTAGATGAGATCTAATGTATATTAGTCTAAAATCAGATATTTCCATTTTTATAGCAGCAAACCTGCATACTCATTTCCCATGTTATCCTTATAGGAAATAAAAAAATTCTATATCTTTCTTATTTATAAACGTATCTTGATAAATCTTTGTATGTGGCTTCATCTAATTGAAATATACTGGATTATGGCCTAAAATACCCTATCTTTACATTTTCATGGCAACAAACCTGCATACTCATTCTCCATGTTAACCTTATGGGTAATAAAAAAAGTTGTTTAGTTTGCTCATATCTCAACATATCCTGATAAGAACTGGCATGGGACTTCATAAGTTAATATCTACTTGATTATGTCTTAAAATACCCAAATCATCCAATTCCTGAGGCAGCAAACCTGCATACTCTCTTTCCCAATTCTAACCTTACGAAAGGTAAATAAAATTGGATAGCTTTCTTATTCCTCAACATATCTTGATAAAACATGTTATGTGGCTTCATATAGTTTGGATGGATTGGATTGTAGTCTATGATACCTCATTTTCAAATTTCTGTGGCAGCAAACCTGCATTTTTCCATACTAATCTTATGGAGAAAAATTTATTTTTGAATAGCAATTGTGGGCATTTGGCAAGTCACAGGATGAGGGAAAAGGGCTCAAATTAAATGTTTTAATGTCAGGGACTCAGGAAAAGTACTGTAATTCCTTAAAGTTTGCTAGAAAACAAAAAATAACATAAAATAACTGCCATTTAAGTAGCATTGGGATCTAAAATGTCTGCTTTGTTTTAAAACATGTGAGCTAATGTTTGATTCAAAGCCATATGGTGAATACAGACATATGGCTTATTTGAAGGCCAGATAGCTAAATTTTACTGATGATGTTTATGATATTTTTTACACAAACTTAAACAGCTGGTCATTTCCCCATTCGGAAAGCCAGCTGTTTTGAAGTACCTACCTTGTACCTTGTACCTATTGTTGCCTCCTTCTGGCCGCTGCGGCGTTGGAGTTGTCAAAGTGCCCGTTGAAAACAGGACACTATTATATTGATGATTTTGATGGTGATAGTAGTAGTTAGTAGGCTTGACAAGTTAATGGGGGTTTTCTTATCCTAATGCTGAGCTGAAAAAGAAAAAAATTCTTCCAATGAATAGAAGGCCTTTTGTAATTAAAATTTTTTAGGTTGCTCCTAAACTTTAACAAATCATTTTGTTGTTGAATTAAAACTGGCAAATTTTGAAAAATCTTTAGTCCTGAATATAGTGGTTTCTTCTCATAAAAAGTTAACCTATGTTGTTCTGCAAAATTATTCCTGAATCTAGTGTTGTAGTTATGGGTATTATTTGAGTATTCTAAAGCTTCTGATTTGATGTATGAGCAAATTTCAAAAATGTACAAGCATGGAACTGTTAAAATATTCAGATTGATAAAAAATTCTCTGCAGTGTGTCTGACAAGGCAGACCCAACATGCAACGGATTGTCTTTTTTTGACAGATAAAAATTCTTTTCAGCTTAGATTCAGATGCTCCCCAGAGTGGGATTGAGTACGAGATGTGACACTCGACCAGGCAAAAATAAATGGTTTTCAAAAGCTCAATATTGGTTAATTTTCTTAAATTCCGAATGACAAATTGTCCTTTTTCAATTTTACTTTCAATTTTAATCAACTGTTCATTCCAGTCGAGTGAATCGTCCAGCTTCACCCCCAGAAAGTCAACCACTGATGTTGAATCCAATTGTTCATCGCCAATCAAAAGATTTGGTTCAGTGAAAAATTTGGAATTTTTTCTTTGATTTGTTTGGAAACAAGCAATTTTTGTTTTGCAAGGATTTATTTTCAGCTTGTTTTCAGCAAAAAATTGGGCCAGACAATTTATTTTAGAAAATGCATCAATTTCGAGGTTTTCAGTCTCTCTATGTTTGGCAATGACAGTTGTGTCATCAGCAAACATAAAGAGACTTCTCTCTGGTACTGACAGTTTTATGTCATTAATGTAAATTAGGAAAAGTAGTGGCCCTAAGATCGATCCCTGCGGCACTCCACCGGTAATCAATCTTTTTTCAGACAGGACGGACTTAATTTTGAATTTGGACTCGTGAAAGATTTCCACTACCTGATGTCTGTTACTGAGGTAAGAGATCAGTCATTTCAAGGCCATATCTCCCACTCCCAGTAAAGAAAGTTTTTGGATCAAAATGTCTGCCCTGACACAGTCAAAGGCCTTACTGAGGTCTGTGAAGATTCCCATCACAGTTTCCCCAGCCTCAACTGCATCACAGCATTCATTTACAAAATCAATCAATGCCAATTTTGTGTTCTTTGACTGTCTGAAGCCATACCCACACAGGAGATTATTAGTCTCCAGGTAGGCTACAAGTTGGCAGCAGACAGCCTTTTCTATAAATTTGGAAACAACTGGCAGCTGTGAGACCGGACGATAATTGCACATCTCGCCCTCATCCCCACTCTTGAAGAGAGGCTTCACCTTCGCCACCTTGCAACCGTTCGGAAAAAGCCCTTGGGAGATTGATTCATTTATTAGATGTTCGAGTGGTCGGTCTATTTCTTCCTGACAGAATTTTAAAACCTTCATCGGTACACCATCAATACCCGATGAGATCTTTGGTTTGAATTTGGAGAAAAGTTTTTTTAATTCATTCTGGTTTATTTTTTGAAAACTATCTAATTTAGGTCCAGTGTGAATTACATTGTTTGTTTGAGGATGATATTTTGGTGTCGTTGCTTCAAAGTTATTTTCTCTCAATTCAGTATCAATTTTTAAAGGCACGTCAATAAAAAATTCATTCATTTTATTACTAATTAATTTGGGGTTTCTAATTTTCTTGTTTTCTACTACAATATTTAAGTTATTTTGTTTATCTTTCCTATTTTCCCTCCATTCATCAATGATTCTCCAAGTTTCTTTTGATTTGTTATCTGAATTTGAAATCCTGTCATTATAATTTTTTGCTTTGGCATTTTCTATGCTTTTCCTATAATTCAATAAGGCTACCTTATACCTGTCTTTATTGTTTGCCGTTTTATTATTCTTCCAAATGTTGTATTTCACCACCATATCTCCTTTCAACCTAATAATTTCATCATTCAACCACTTCAGTTTTGAGTTTGTGCTAACTTTTACATCTTTCAGCGGGCAGGCTATATTGTAGTAGTAATTAAAATTCTCCATAAAAATTTCATTTTTTTTATCTACACAGTTCTCCGAATAAAATTCCTCCCACGATTCTCCCTTTAGTCTAGTTTTTAATTCCTGGAGGTTACAGTGTTTTAATGTTCTAACCTGTTTTTTCTTTTTTATTTTTCCCTGCTTTTTAGTCTTTACTTCTATGATTATGGCTGAATGATCTGATATACAAGGCTCTACAACTAAACTTTTTTGATCTACACTATTTGTCAAAAAATTGTCAATACAAGTCGCAGATGTTTCAGCGATTCGAGTCGGAGATGTTATGGTGGCAATCAGTCCAAAACCTTTCAATCAATTATTTAATCTGCGGACATTTGTGTCTTTTTTCAACATATCTAGGTTTAAATCAGATCCTAAAATAAACGTCATCCCTTTTTCTCCAATTTTACAATTTTCCAAGTAGTTATCCAATTTATCAAAAAATATATCCAAGTTCCCATCTGGGCTCCTGTACAATGAAGAAATAAAAAAATTATTCCCATCTAAGTCAAATTTTATTTCACAACACTCAAAATGTTGGTTGATTGCAATAGCTTTACCTATTTCTAAATTCCTAATGTTATTTACTATGCAATCGTTCTTCTTAAAAATGGCAGTACCCCCAAATGTTATCTGATTTCTACTATAGTTGCTTACTAGGCTATAGTTTTGGATTGTTATCTGTTTTATTTTTTCATCACTCAAACCATGCTCATTTATTAGAAAAAAATCTGGCTTTTCTTCATCTAGAAAAATCTCAATCTGTCCTATTTTATTTACCAATCCTCTTAACATTTAAGTGTATGACCTTGATCTTCCCCCTTTCAAACCTTTTTTCACCAAACCTAACCCTACCTATGTTTTTTCTGTTTCCACTTGCCCACTCTCGTATTTTTCCCCCTCATAGGCTCCCTTTGTCACCAGTTTTCTACACCATCTGTTGAAATTCTTTAAGTTTTGAACTTTGCATTTTTGTGCCAAGTATAGACTATTATTTTTTTATAGCCTTTTGCTCCTAAATGCCTTTTGCTTCCTTTTGAACGTATATTGAGTTTACTTCATGTGAAACTTCATTTAAATTATTTATTTATGCACTTGAAATTCGCTGAGTATGCAGGACTGCTGCAACGGTATATATTTTTGATATATTTTGACGTTTTGAAGGTCAGAGAATCCGAATCAAGCCTTATTTCAATTTCTGTCACTCTGTTGGTAATGCTTAACATCATCACACATTAGACCGCTTTTCACGCAAAAACTAGAGTACTAGTATGGCTGAAACTTATTTCCTGTATTGTATGCACATATGAAAAGGTTTAAGATTAATTTAAACTTGCGAAAGTCTTTTTGAAATTGAACAGCAAGCTTCTAAAAAGTGAATTTTATTTGATTTCGACCCTATAGGGAAGCTTATGAAGTTGTCATGGCAACCTAAACTTTAAATCGTGAATTCAAGTAAGTTTTTCAGTTTTTCACGGGTGAAACCGTGTTGATCAGCTAGTTTACTGTGTGTCCCAAAAGTCCCGGAACGGTTTAATATCTTTTAAAGTAAGCCAGATATCAAAACAATATTTTGCAAACCTTTTAGTAAAAAAAAAACTACTTTTTGATGTATGTGTCATTTCTGCCCCTGCCCCCAAATCGGATTTTGGGGGAGTAGCCCCAAAATTTTAAATGTAAACCCTCATCGTGCGACTGCTTATTTTAAAGGGTTTGTTAAAAGAAACACAATGCCGCAAACCGGAGGTCGATATCATACTCCAGTCCAAAATGGCAGCCATTCAAAAATTAAAAAATGCTATCCGTCAATTAAAATTGAGTATTTTTTGTGTTCAGTAATTCACATTTAAATCGAGTAAGAACCACCAGAACACATATTTACTACTTAAAAGATACAAAAATTATAATTTCTTGTTGTCATCATCAAGACACAACCCTCCAAAATTGTTTTTGGGGGAGTGGGGGTTTTTCCAACCAATTCCAATATCAGCTCACATCGTATGACCACTCGTTTTAATATGCTGAATGAGTAAAAAAATAAGCCAAAGCTTGTTTTAATGAAATTAAAAAAAAATAGTTATTTTTGTGGCAAATATTTGGTACTTCATGAATGGGGGTTTTTCTAAAAGGTAACGCATAGACGACCCTCCGCAGGTATAGACCTTTGCCTCTGAGCCAAAGGTCGCATTAAGGCGGATATCTATTAGAATGTTAGTTGAATAATTTTGACCCTATCAAAATTAATTTTTAATTTACAAGTAAGGTAACTTTTCTGAAATTTAATTAAAACAAGCTTTGGCTTATTTTTTTACAAAGAAAATTAAAATGAGTGGTCATACGATGTGAGTTGATATTGGAATTGGTTGGACAAACCCCCAGCCCCCCAAAACCATTTTGGAGGGTCGATTCTTGATGATGACAACAAGAAATTATTATTTTTATATCTTTTAAGTAATTAAAATGTGTTCTAGTGGTTCTTATTCGATTTAAATGTGAATTGCCGAACACAGAAAATACTCAATTTTAATTGACGGACAGCATTTTTTTTATTTTTGAGTGGCTGCCATTTTGGACTGGAGCATGATATCGACCTCCGGTTGGCGGCATTGTGTTTCTTTTAACAAACCCTTTAAAATAAGCAGTCGCACGATGAGGGTTTACATTTAAAATTTTGGGGGCAGGGGCAGAAATGACACATACATCAAAAAGTAGTTTTTTTTTTTGTACCAAAAGGTATGCAAAATATTGTTTTGATATCTGGCTTACTTTAAAAGATATTAAACCGTTCTGGGACTTTTGGGACACAAAGTATGTCTAAGTGTATTTAAGCATGATAACTCATGAAAAATGGTGTGGTCCAATCTGAATGAAACTCGGCTCAGATGTGTAAGGTAGTAATTATTCGGACGAGTTGGAAAATCAGCCCAATAGGACCATCGGAAGGAGAGGTAAGGGAGGATAAACCCTTCCAAAAACGTTTTTGTTTTTTTTTTCATAGAAAATAAAGTATATTAAATTCTGGTCCAAACCATTCAATTCAGCTTATTAACATAAATAATTTAGTATCTTAAATGATTGCTTTACGTCCACTAGTCACTGAAATATTGCTTGTGGTAAACGCAGTACGGTACGTTGTCCCAATGTTATCCTTATATGAAATAAATAAAATTCTGAATCTTGTTTATTCCTCAAAATATCTCAATAAAACTTGGCTTCATCAAGTTGATATCTACAGGATTGTTGCAAAAAATCTCTCATTTCATGTTATTCCTATGGAAAAAGTTGTGCGCTCAATTTATGACTTTAACTTGATTTTATTTGATTTAAGGCTCCATCTAAATGATTAATTCGAGCTTTTGAAATTTGCTGGGTATGCAGGTCTGCTGCAACTGAAGTATATAATTAATGATACAGATGGATATTAAGTTGAAGTTTGGCCTTAAACTCCTATTTTTCTTGCTCAACAAATATGATATGAGTTTTGTTTTTTCTAGTGAATTCCAAATGATGGTTTGAAAACATTTGATTCTTCATGGTTTAACATTTCTTTGTACTTAAGCACTTTTGAATAGTCTGATGGTAGCACACAAATTATTCTGATGATTTTTTTCTTACAGGTACTCCAGTGTCTCCTGAAAAAACATTTTTAGCTTGCAAAAATAACATTAGCTTCTATAAATACACCTTGTAGTTTTATAATTATCTTATTGTACTCCCCCTTCTATTATTGTTACCAATGTCTTAGGAGATGTATTGAAGGAGTGTTTTGTTATAATTACTGGGGAACTAACAGCAGATAATAAAATCATTTCTGTGATTCATTTTACTCAAACATTACTTAGTGATTTATTTTACTCAAAGGAACATTACCTAGAATCATTTTCTGGTATCAGGCCAAACATTGCCTTTAACACGTTAACTGCCACGCTGACCCAATTGGGTCAGCATAGGTAGGTCGGGCAGAGTGACCTGCCGACCCCATTGGGCCGGCAACTGGAGTAGTGCAGCGTTTGACCAATTCGCCGATAGATGTCTCTGGTAGGCACCTAACAGCACTCTAGGGAACTATCATGACGTAGTACGTCCCAGGCCTTCTAGATAGCGTTGCGGCAGTTTTCTAAATCTACTGAAAGTATTCTCAAGCATTCGTGTCAATTTCGCCGACCCAGTCGGGTCGGCATCATTTCCTAGCAACATTTATCATTATTAAACATTATTTGATATCGTTGAATAAACCGAATATATTATTGTTCTTGAGTTCATCTTATCTGTTGTGTACCCAAAAATGGTTTACAAAGCAATTTACTGGTATATAGCATTGTTTTCATAGCTTCTAATTTTGCTTTGTCGGCCCGATCGGGTCAGCAGGTCAAAATATTATCGAATACTCAACAAAAAATGTGCATGGCACTACGGTAATCAGCACAAAAATATGTGTGGCAGCTAACGTGTTATGCTCATTTTTATCTATGCAATAATAATTATTTTTATATAACATTAAAAGTTCATAACTAAAATATGTATTTTTATATGTATATTACTGTAAACTATGTCTTTATAGCCTGCTCCTTATTAGAGTCAGCTCTAAGTTCCAAATATATAAAGTAATTTAAACTTTATATATATTGAGTCAATCAAAAGTTCTAAGAAAAGAATGTATACTTTATTTAATACCTTATTGTTTTTAAATCATCTCTAACATTATTATCATAGTCTATGTAGTAGTCATTAGTTTTACTATTGCTCTCAGTGCCTATTAGCACATTTCCCAAGGAATAATTGCTATTGACATGACCTTCACATTTGCTCTGAGGCATGGGGTCATGAGAATTTTTTTTGTTTTGGGGCCCCCAGAAGCCAAATCACCATCCTTTCTAATCATATATTTATTGTTAATACATACCGTGTGTCCCCAAAAGTCCTGGCCCGTTTTAATAATTTTAAAACCATATAATAGTAGTTTATGCAACGATTGTATTATGAATGTCTTTAAGCCACGAGTGAGATCGCTCGTGTTCTAAATATCACGAGTGGTTTAAAGGCATAATACAATCGTTGCATACTTTATCAACGACCAAAAATATACGACAAAATTTTCCCCGAAGTTAAACAAAACTCATGATTTACTAATGATGGAATAGATCAACTCAAATTTGAGGATAGGCACATAAGCAGACTTAAGCATGAACATGAATCGTTGTGGAACAATCAGCTGATGGGATAAGTCAACTCAAACATGAATCGTAATGCAACAATCAGCTGATGTGCGAATTGCGTAATTGTCATTATGACACTACTTTCGTCAAATGCCGCACTCCCATTGGTCTAGAACCTGTATCATAAAGTGACACCAGTTGCATAATGTTAACTTTATGCAACTGGTTTGTATTTGGTTTAATAATTACATTATGACATTAGTTATAATATCGTTATTGGTGATTATTGCAATGGTCGTAGATAAAGATATTTTGCACATGAGTTCCAGCCAAAAAACACTACATTTTGGTGTGCTTGTCGTATCTGCTGCTGCCACAAAAACATGATTCTGTGGGGATTGCCCTAAATTTTCAAATATAAACCCTTATTGAGTGACCACTCGTTTGGAAGGGCTTATTAAAAGAGACAAAATGCCACAAAATTGGAGGTCATTATAATGTCCCTAAGCAAAATTGAAGACTTGAATTTTGAAGACCAAATTCCAAATTGCCTTAAGGTTTGTATGGAAAAGTACATTTTATAATTTTTCTTATTGTAAACATAATTGCTTTATTTGTGTGGCATTTCAAATATGTCTTTCTGGGCTTCTTTTGTCAGCTTTTTGAAAGAGCATGTATTATCATGTAATGATCAATTATTTTACGCTCAAAATTGTTTTAGGATTGATTTTTTTTTACTTTTAGGATAGAATGTTTTTTAAAGAGTGAACTCAATTCTACCCATTTCTTCCCTTCAGGGTCAAAAATTTAAATCTCCCTGAGTGATAATTTTGCTTGAAATGAATCTTAACTTTGGCATTTAAACAATATCGAAACTCTAGATTAGCTATATTGTACTGTAAACAAATTTGGTTTCCTTTTATACAGTAGACTCCCCCTTATCTGACCACCTTTCAACCGGCCATTGCTTTGACCGGTCTTCATTGAGCAGAAATTACTTTTTTTTTAAAAAAGCTGCAGGCCGGTTTTCAAAAGTTGGAATATTTACATCTATCAAACTATAATGTTAGTAAATTCCAGAGATGTACCCAGACATGAAAAAATACAGTCATGCAACAAGAAAAAGAAGAGACCTCCACCTGCAAAATCACCATTTATCAATGTTTGAAAAAAAGCCCTCATATGCAGGAGCAAAATTTTTCAATTTTATCCCTGACACAATAAAAACTTCCAAATTAAAAATGAACTTGAAAATGTGGTTAAGTGAAAACCCGTTTTACAGTATAAAGGAATTTTTAGAATGCAAGTAACCAAGATGTAATGGAAGAGAACTCAGACTGAGCTATTAATTTTAATTATACAGGGTGTTTCGAAACTCTCTCCCGAAACTCCGTGTGCACGTTCCTTAGGTCAAAACAAACAAAAAATGTAATATAAGTATAGGGTCTATCTCGCTCCGTTTTCCGTCTGTGAGTCAGTTTGTGTTTTTCAATTAAAACTCTATAACTTTGAAACGGCTGAAGATAAATCATTGACACTTGGTACGTAAACTATAGTTAATATGGACAAAACTTTTACCAATTTTCAATTTTTTATGTTTTGGAATTTCAAAATGGCGGCCTTTTAAATATTTCATTCATTAATATCTAAAAACGTTGACTGGTTAACACTAATTTTTTTATCATACATTTTATTTGCCATTTCATTACAAACATAACGACACTTTATTTATTAAAATCGGATAATAAATAAGCGAGATACAGCGATTTAAGTAAAGCATGTTATGACATATTCCACGCGACTAGCGCGAGACCGTCATTGTTGCAGCGCGGTGCAGGGCGCCACGGTCTCGCGGGCCGGCCTCTGGATGGAATGTGCCATGACATGCTTTAAATCGCTGTATCTTGCTTATTTATTATCCGATTTTAATAAATAAAGTATCGTTATGTTTGTAATGAAATGGCAAATAAAACGTATGATGAAAAAATTAGTGTTAACCAGTAAACTTCTTTAGATATTAATGAATAAAACTTTTAAAAGGCCGCCATTTTAAAATTCTAAAAGATAAAAAGTTGATAATTGGTGAACATTGTGGCCATACTAACTATAGTTTACGTACCAAGTTTCAATAATTTATCTTACGCCGTTTCAAAGTTATAGAGTTTTAATTGAAAAACACAAACTGACTCACAGACGGAAAACGGAGCGAGATAGACCCTATACTTATATTACATTTTTTGTTTGTTTTGACCTAAGGAACGTGCCCACGAAGTTTCGGGAGAGAGTTTCGAAACACCCTGTATTTTTATACTCTTTATACATGTAGCATTCTTAACGATTGTAACATTAAATATTATTATTATTATTTGTATTATTATTAACAAGCCAAGATTGGCAGTAAGTGAATGATATTGACAATCACTGTGAGAAATAATGTGACAAATTAGTAAACTTTAAAATTTAATTTTGTATATTTTACAGGCCTACACAGTATTGGTACCATGCATATTAGACCTATAGTTCAACGAGATTTAGGACTTGTAGGATAAACCGGCCAAATCATTATCAGGTTGGGTCTTAGTTACTAGGTGGCTGAGTAAGGTGGAGTCTCCCTTAAGATAAAGTGAGAGATATTAATGCACAAATGCAACCAGGGGAAAGCGCAATCAGCTTAAGTATTTAAATAAATTGAGGTTTTTAATACTCGGGGCGAGCATAATAGTTCCCGTGCAAGGCGGAGGTGAGAGTGGGATTTTTATGGGGTTCCTTAAAACTTATTGGGTTGGGTGATTTACATACAATACTTTATATCATACTACACATGAAAAATATCATATTTTTAATATAATTTATTTTTGCACAAATCACTGTTTCTTAATTATTTAAACCTGATTAATGATAAACTAACGTCTAACATGGATCGTTGCTATCAGCTGTTTTCTTTCATGTGTTTCTAATCAGATGTGCACAGTAAAATTTACTACGTAATATCAGTAAAGAATACATTTTTTACCTACATTAATACTCAGAAAACAGCTGTTTCTGATAATTTTGTATAATGTAAAAAGATGTTCCGTCAAACAAAATCACAAAATTTAAGAAAAATTATCTACTTATTTATTTATACTTGAATTATGGTTCACTGTTTCACTGTAACCCATTTCAATAATCTAAACGAATTTCTATGGTTGTACCATGCCATCAAAGGTTATTTTAGTGTTTTGGATTTAATTGCAAGTCTTGTCTGGGGACATCCAGGGCTCAGTACAGTTCGTGCATTATATCTCCGGCTATGACCAATACGCTACTAACTGTGTCATATCACTTTTTAACATATGATATTGGTAAACACAACATTTGACAAGCAGAGGTGTTTTAGAAAATGTTTTCAAAAAAGTACCCCCTCTCCCCCCCCGCACCATACAATCAGCTGACTCAGTCATAGCCAGAGATATAATGCGCGAACTGTAGCTCATAGCAGAGCTGACGTCAATCTGTATACAACATTTTATTCAGTTGTACTAGCAACGTTTTGATGCTGTATTGATATTGATTTGATGTTGTATTTTTTATATTGTTGTAAATGGTTTTGGATATATTTAAAATAACCAAAGAATAAGATATGATGACCAACGCTGGTGCTATAACAATAGCATGTGATTGTAAAGCTATTGGTGGTTTGATAATAAACTGTTTTTTAAAGAGATGAAGTATTGTTTTTATTCCTAGTAATTTTTAAGTGATTGAAGCCCTTCAATAATTTCTATGTGAATCTAGACCTCATAGTTTTGTTTCATAAGTAAACAATTTTTAGGACTGCAAAAAAATTGTACAAAATTAATTAGTTAAGATATAGAACAATTTTGTTTTTAATTTTAAAATGTATACATTTAAACATTTATTTGTGTTTCTTATCATAAAAAGAGGACATTTTTATCATCACGATAAATATTTTTTTATCATTCTGCATGGAAAACAGCCGATTTTCGTTCTCTAAATCATCCTCAAGATCACTCATTTTATTACTAATACAAGAAATTCAGCTGTAATTTTTTTTCGCTAACCTTAACAATGTTATTGTTTTATTCATTTATTATGCTGAAATAGCTGTTTGCAAGGTGGAAAGTATTGTTTTCAAACAACAGAAATATAAGCATTGTAAATTACGTTTTACTAGTTAACCTCAAAACACCAACATATAGGAAGAATTTCAAGGATTAAAAGTGTAGTATGATGAAAAAAGTTTTAGTGCAGAATAATTAACTATTTGTCATAGTTAACTTTTAACAGTTTTTTTTTTACAGTAGACTCGATAGTTTGACAGTGGACTTCGGGAGTGTCGAAGTATAGGGATTATATGGGATTTTACATTAATAGAAGCATTAAAAATACAGGTTGTTCAAGTACATCTCCTAAATATATTAAATACCATATAAACCAAAACCATTGCACAGCTAATTTATGAACTTTTATCATAGTTCATAATTATCATTTGCTTGACTCTGCTCATTAAAAACTGTTTTATTTGTCACCATCCTGACACCAGTGGTTTCTTTAAAAGTATTCTCAACGACCAGGAGACTGATAACCCCCAGTGAAGACACTGGTCGCACCACATCCTTGACCATTTCCTGCCTGGTGTTTTGATAACCTCTCTGTCCATTTGATAATTTATTAAAATCTTCTGTGGTTTTTTATCTCAAGGATGAGGTTTATCTACCTAAAACTGTTCTGGTTTAATTTAGTAGACTTAACAATAAGGAAAAAAATATTCTTCTTCTTACCCAAGAAAATAAATTTTCAAAAGCACACTTAATAAACATTTCTATATACTGTATATAATTTTGCAAGGGAAATTAATGTGCCGAAATTGTGGGTGTATGGCAAGTCACAGGATAATGGGAGAGGGCTCAGATTGAGGATCTTATCTCAGGGACACAGGAAAAATACTGAAATTTCTTAAGGTTTACCAGGAAATGAGAAATAACATAAATTCTGCCATTTAAAATGCATTGGGGTATAAAAACATCTGCATTGTTTGTGTAAAACATGTGGTGCTGATGCTTAATTCAAAACCACAAACTAGATATTAACATGTGGGGGATCTAAAAGCCAGTTTACCATAAAGGTAATTTGTACCAAAATAACAGTTGTTTAAAATCCATGATTAGGAGCTTTTAGAACCTTGAAGCCACTGGTAGTAAAGTAAATATGTATTGAACAAAAATGGCCTCCAAGGAAATGGATCGCTTAATCTGAATCTGAAGTTGTCCCCCTAAAATGTTAATTTTTTAAGATTTTTTAGTTTTAGACAGATTATTTGAAATGAGAAAACATTGAGACAGTATCTTTAAAAGGATTAAATTCTCTAAAATTTAAGTGTTCTTGCAGCTTTGTTGCATTTATGGATCCAAAGATATGGTTCTTCAAAGATACAAAAAGTCAACCCTCCCATTTAAATAACAGGGAATTTTGAAAATTTCTGAGGCCATTAAGTTGGAGCCCTAAGGAGTTGGCACAGTATGGATAGCTCCCAAACAGGTTCACTTTGTTCTACAAAGCTTCATATCAAACTAATATTTACTTTTCAAGTTAATAAACTTATACTATTTTTCCTTATATTTATGTGGAACTACATTCAAAGCTAGTTTATCTATATGTATAAATATAATAGCAGATATAACCTAATAGCAGATACAGTTCACCTCGGATTATCCGGACCCCACATTATCCGGATCCTGGATTATCCGGACCGGTCCATCCGAGAAATTAAAAAATTTAAATCATGGCAAAAGTGATTTTAGCGAGTTCATGAGTGAAATGCGCCTTCTAAAATTAAACTGCAAATGCAATACATTACTGTACGCATTTGGAATCACAATAATTAAAGGATTCGCATCGCCAGAACATTACACTACAGCATTTCCGTGAATGCAGTCTTTTGGTTTGCTACTTGGGGCGCTAGCAGTAATCAACATTAGCTTAGCCTACAGCAATTTTGCGAGCTAGTTTATTGCTGTCACTTTAGGTGTTTACAGTTGTGAAATCTTCGTGTGAACTGACATCGAATTTCAAAATGGGTGGTTATAAAAGAAAAAAAAATGGTTTTAACTTGAGAACAGAAACTAAATGCTGTCAAAAGACTTGACGCAAGAGAATCAAGCCAACAATTAGCTAAGGAACTGGGTGTTGGGACAAGTACGATGACAGGAAGAATCGTGAGCAGTTAGAAAAGTGGTACTTATGCGGAACAAGCTTGAAAGAATAACATGTTTTGTACAGTCTTGACACGCCGTTTGCAGCATCAATTTAGCAGGGGCTAAAGTACGTGATCGATATTTAGGCGATATTGAAATGACCTCGGATTATCCGGATTTTTCGTTATCCGGACCGGTGTTCCGCCACATTAATCCGGATAATCCGAGGTGTACTGTATAACCGCAGCTTAACTCGCAAAAAGAATAGTAAATGTTTGGTTCAATTAAACTTAATAATGAACAATTTTTACAAATTTGCAATCAAACTAATGATTTCAATAATTTATCCGAACTGCACGTTGTCAAGCGCTTAATTACACTCTTAAGGTTGCAGATTGTGATACTACTCCAGATCAAAATGAGAAGATGAAATGTTTCCTTGTTCTTTTTTCCCTCAAATGGTATGAATTCGCTACCTTGTGCTAAAACATTCCAATTTTTTTAGGTTAGTCTTAAGAATACTGAAATTTCCCTGTAATCTTTTATTTAGCCTATAAAACTGGGTCTCTAATAGTTGAATAAAAAAGTATCCACTGGAGGAGTTTGAAAAGGAGTCATCTTTGAAAGACCACATCTCCAAATCCATAAAAGCTACAAAGCTGCAAAATCACTGAAGTTTTAGGGAATTTAGTCTGCTCTAAAGTTACTATTTGAATGTTTTATGGGGGATGTATAATTTTTGAATTTATTAGTGTAAAACCATTGATTATAAAGGTAAAATTAACAATAAGTGCCAAAGATTCCCTTTTAGAACGCTCAAGGAAAATTTGTTGGACAACTTTAGATCCAGATCTAGCAACCCAAAAGACCCAAATCCAAAACACAAAAGAGTTTAGCAAAAATTCCATGGCTGCCATTTTTCTCACTTATGCATGGGTTATTTTTATGACGTATTTACTAGACTAAGAGTTTAATAACATATGTTAATACAGTATGTTTTAACATATTAAGAGTTAATACAGGATGTTTTTAGCAACATTTACTGGAAGAAAAAAGGGCAAGCTACAGAGGGCATTGGGGACCTAGGACAAAACCTCATCATTGTTTTTGCTTCCACTGCCAAAAATATAATTTCCTTAAGGTTGCATGAGGTTGCACTTACTTGAAGTTATCAAAGTACTTCTCTTCAACTTAAGTCTAACATTTTATTTGGAGTTCTAGGATATGGGGTGTGACGATGAATGTGGGAACCAGCCAGGAGAAGGGTATGGTGAGGATTTGGGACTCAGTCAGCAGAGCGTTAATTAAACTGAAAATTATCCAGGCAGAAGGGAATGTAATGAATACAGCACAATTTAAATGAAGAGTATGGGAATCAGTATGTTGTTGAGAACTGAGCTACTAACTACTAAAACAGAGAATCTCACTGGATTTACCCAAAGGAAAGGATCGTTTGTTAGATATACTTCAACGCCGTCAGCTTTGATGGACCCAACTTTACGTTTATTATTGAAAGAACAACATATTTTCACGACTACCACATTTATCGACAAGTTAACCTAACTTATTTAATGAATGATATGAACAAGGCCTAATGCAATTTCCTCCCTAAATAATTTAACTGATCTATTGCAACTGAAGGAAGTTGTAAATCTATTGTGAAACATTTATTGCAAATGGCAGAAGGCCCATTGGCACGGGTAATGGCCCACCCAAATATAAGTCAGAAAACTACTTATTTCATGGTAACCAAAATTCGCTGCTTCTCCTAGCTTACTCCATTAAAACTAAGACTTATCTAGCCATGATGTGGGTGCTAATCCTGGATAAGAATAGATTAAAATTCGGTAGCTTAATTAGGCGCATAGTAGGAGTGTTCCTACTAATAGTTAACCAATGAAATAGGGGGGGGTGTGTACCTTCCCTGACTAACCAGCCAAGAAGACAAGAGGATATCGAAAAAAAGGTGTTTTGTTAGCAAGGATTGAACAGGGATGTGTCCAGTAGTAGCCTTTGTTCAGTATTGGCAAAAAATGTATTACAGGATTTGGGATATGTAATTGTTGGAAAAAGTTCTGTTGCACGGCACAATGCTACTGTGTATACAAACCCGCATCTTCATTGAAAAATTGTTTTTCAACCTCATAGGCATAGTGTGAAATCTGGATAGTCCGTAGTTTACTGAATTTATTCGTTGTCTTATATAGTAGACACACTTTTAACTGAGCTATCGGTACCTATCAACTGGCCATCAATTTAAGCGGATCCACTGTCCATGGAAGTGACTTAATTTTAGTTGGCTGATTTATATCGAGGTGTCCAGAGGTGCCTACAGGGGGGTTATGACGCCAATGGTGTCATAGAATTTTTTGGGGGAGATTTTTTTTGTTTTGTTTACTGTACAGGTAAACCGTATTACTACTAATTTTACCAATAAATCGTCAAATATAAATTAATTGCAACACTATTATTTGCTACACTAAATTTGTATATAAATTAAAATTTTTATTTTCAACGTACGAAATAGGGATATACAACATGGACATGCCCGCACGGCACGACTGTCCACTGCATACCATCAGCGTCCCTGTACACTTGTTTCTTCCGTGGGGGCCGCGGCACGTAAGCAGCCGAACTGGCTCAGTCCACGAGACTCACTCCAACCGGACACAAATTAATTCTTTCAACCTGTCCTGTTTCCTATCGATAAATTACTCAACTACTTCTATTTTATAGGTAGTCAAGTAAATCAGTAAGACAACCCTAAGAAAATTGCTTTAAATTGTTTTATTGGTTATTTTAACTGAGAGTTATGTGAATTTATCAGTAAAAAAAGTCTAACGAAATCGGATACCGGAAGTCTAAAATTCAAGATGGCGTCCAATATTAATATTTTGTCAAACACTTGCAGACCATGGGCCACCAATATGAAACCCTCCCTCCCTGTGGTAATTTTCGACACATATTTTTTCTGTTGCTATTGACATGTACTTTAAGGTTTTGCTTGTTTGCCACTTAAAAATTATAGCATAACCCAGGAAAAACAAAAAATACCATTGATAAATAGTTAAACACTAGAGGCTTGAAGGGGCTAATAGCCCCTAAGCATAATCCTTCTTAGAAAATAGACTTTTGGATCCACAAAATTATGATTATATCTAGCATTTGGTTTTAAGTAAACAAAGCAGACCTTTTTACATCCCAATGGTTTTTAAATGACAGCTATTTTACATTATTTCTCATTTTATAGTAAGCTTAAAGCAATTTCAGTACTTTTCCCGAGTCCCTGGGATGGAGACCTTCAATTTGAGCCCCCTCCCATCATACTGCGACCTTCCAAACGCCCACAATTTCAGCGCAAAAATTTCCCTTACGTAATTATATATATAGATCATTTGGTATTAAATCTGCATCGATATAACATAAACTAAACAAACGTACTTAACTTTTTATAATTTTAAATTTTAAAAAAACTCAAACCCTTAATTATTATAGAATAAGAAAATCTTAAATTTATTTTTTGTTATAGTACATTGAACGTGCATAGTTAGCTGCATTTTGAAAAAAAATCCCACATGTTAACATCTACCATATGGCTTGGAATCAAGCATTAGCACCACATGTTTAATGTAAACAAAGCAGACGTTTTTCAATCCCAATGCATTTTAAATGGAAGATATTTTTCGGTATTTCTCATTTTCTGGTAGATTTGGACATAATCTGATATTTTTCCCGACCCCCTGGGACCAAGACCTTCAATTTGAGCCCTCTCCCATCATCCTGCGAGCTGTCAATCTCTCACAATTTTGATTTAAAAAATCGCTTACAGAATTAGTAATATAGAAATTAACAAGGAATCATAAAAAAAATTAACTTACCTTTTTTACATGCTTTTTTGAGATGTATTGAGTCAAGACCAACGCCTATCATTGTTGGATGGCTAATCCTTTATTTTGACAGGATAATAATTTTCGGCCGCCATCTTGGATTCACCATATTGGATATCGACTTTATTTTTTAACGTAAAGATGGTGTTGTGACACATCATTATGAACTAGATTTTTACGCTGATTACAATGCTGAACTCCGTTTTTGAGAATATGCATTCGTCAAAAAGACATTCTCAAATAAAAATTCATCCCTCTATACATTTCTTATGGACGTTAAATTTTTTTAAAGATTTTTTAAGAATTATCTCTTATATCTCTGGTTCTAATTAAGGTATGTAGTTCATTTTGGTTTTAAAATACTCAGTCATTTAATGGCTTTTATATGAGCTATTGATCATTAAAATCGGACGACTGCTGGACGAGCTATAAGGGTAAAATTGACACAAAAATCCATTTTTTAGAAATTTGTTTTTTGTCAAAGATGATATAAAAGAATATAACTCATCCTATTTTTGTCAGATTTCAATTATCAATATGTCAAATGAAAGCTAATAGATCAGCGCGTGTTTCAAATCCAATCCAACTTGCGTGCCATGTTTGGGACTTGAAATACAAATCTTTAAATAGTTATGAAATTTTGAAAAAAATTTATTTTTATGTTGGTTTGAGGTTTATATCTCACCTCAAATTCAACCGATTTAAATGATTAAGAGCTTAAATGAACGCCAATAATGTACTGAGTTAATTAAACCATAAAAGTTTTTTGAGTCTCTGTTAGTTTTCTATGTCATGGGTCATTAATTATATACAATTTACGAAAGTGAACAGATTTTATTGTAAATGAAGGTTCATAACTCAAATTAAATAAGTCCGATTTTAATGAGCCATAGCTCATAAGAAAGCCCAGAATCGTCTGAGTAATTTGAGGGGAGAACGAGCTTTTTAATCCATTTAGGACCTGCGCTATAAATCTTTGACAAAAAACAAATTTCAAAAAAATGGATTTTCGTGTAGATTTTACCCTTATATCTCGTCCAGCAGTCGTCCGATTTTAATGATCAATAGATCATATAAAAGCCGTTAAATGACTGAGTATTTTAAGACCAAAACGAACTATATACCTTAATTAGAACCAGAGATATAAGAGATAATTCTTTAAAAATCTTTAAAAAAATTAAATGTCCATAAGAAATGTATAGGGATACATTTTTATCTGTGCATATCTTTTTAACGAATGCATAATTTCAAAAACGGATTTCAGCATTGTAATCAGCATAAAAATCTAGTTCATAATGATGTGTCACGACATCATCTTTACATTTAAAAAAATAAAGTTGATATCCAATATGGCGGATCCAAGATGGCGGCCGAAAAATTATTATCCTGTCGAAATAAAGAATTAGCCACCCAGCAATGATACGTGTTGGTATCGAGTCAATATCTCAAAAATGCATGTAAAAATGATGAAATTTAATAAAGTTTAGTATATTTTTTTCAAATTGCAGGACGCCATATTGGAAAAACCTATTTCCTAGACTCCAATTTTATTAGACTTTTAGTATATTATTTAACACACTTATTGGAAGTAAAAATCACTTTAAAAACTTTTAAAGCAATTTGTTCGGGGTCAAGGTGTTTTATTTCATATCTTGACTAGACTAAGGGGGGAAATGTAAATTTGCTTTGGTACACTTGAAAAAGTAAAATTAATAATTCCCCCCCAATATAGCTTTGACGATTTAAAACTTGTTTTGAGGAGGGAGGGTGCATTGAAATGTATACAGTAATTACTTTTTACCGGGGAAATTTAAAAGTGGCAACACAAAAAAATCTTCATTCAGTCATCTAATAGCAAAATGAACGATTCCCCCCCAGTACAGCATTGACGTTTTAAGGATTATTTTTAGGGGGAAGGTTGCATTGAAATGGACAGTTACTTTTTAGCGGGGAAATTTAAAACTGGTAACACAACAAAGTCTTCAATAGGTCACCTAATAGCAACATTAATGATCCCCCCTCAATACATGGTGTCCCATAAGTTAAGTGCCAAACTTCGGAAATAGGTTATATGGGTCAAAATAAAAATAAAATGAAGAATAAAATTTTTTCCAAAAACGCTTTGTTTACCAAGTTTTTGAATAGATTTTTTTTTTAACTCGGTATGCATCTGTATCTAGTCAAGGATAGTTTATGAAAAAATAATGAGCATGATTAAATAATAAATTTCAAAATGGCGGCCGTTTAAAACCTTTAAGTTGAAATAACGAAAAAACGGTATATTTTACAAAAAAATATAAAGAACAATAATATTTAGAAAATTTTATTTCCATTCCAACGATACCAAGGTTATGAAAATCGATTAACAAACCACTGAGTTATGGTCGAATTAGCGCATGGCTCAGCGCAACAATGGACTATTTTGCTTCAAAAAATGCTGCCTCACTAGCTAAATACGATCATAACTCAGTTGTTTATTAACCGATTTTCATAAATTTGGTGTCATTAGATGGGAAATGAAATTTTCCAAAAAATGTTATTCTTTATATTTTTTTTGTAAAACGTACCGTTTTTTCTTTATTTCAACTTAAAGATTTTAAACGGCCGCCATTTTGAAATTTATTATTTAATCATGCTCATTATTTTTTCATAAACTATCCTTGACTAGATACAGGTGCATACCGAGTTTCAAAAAAATCGATTAAAAAACTTGGGAGATAAAAAATATTTTTTTAAAATACAAAATGTTGGATATCTGGTAAACAAAGCGGTTTTGGAAAAAAAAATATTCTTCAATTTATCTTTATTTTGACCCATATAACCTATTCCCGAAGTTTGGCACTTTACTTATGGGACACCCTGTATAGCTTTGACGTTGACGTTATAAAGATTATTTTTGGGGGGTATATGGGTGTGTTTAAATGAGCAGGTCCTTTTCAGGAAGGAAATGAAAAATGGTAATACAACTAAAACTTCAATCAGTCAACTTATAGCAAAACGAATTATCCCCCCTTCCATATAGCCTTGACGTTTCGCAGGTTATTTCTAGAGGGGGACTTTGAAAAGAACCATCACATTTTAGGGGGGAAAAGTAAAAATGGTGATAAAGCAAAATTTTAATCGGTTATCCATTAGCAAAATTAATTATTCCCCCCAATCGCGTTGACATTTTAAAGATTATTTCTAGGAGCGAAGGGGGCGTTAAAAATGTTTTAAATATTTAGGAGCAGGGGATTGTAAAAATTGTAAAACTTCAATTTAAAAATGCAGTAATAACAGCTTCATGACAGAATGATATATTTTCGCCAAAAAAGGATGAAATAATTCTTAATTTATTCCACTAAATTATCGACCAGCTACATAATGTGGAATGAACTCACAAAAATTCAGAATTTTAGTGCTTTTTGGAAGTGGGAAAAACTTGGGATAGTGGATAGTGGCAGAGTCAGTTGTTGTGGGTGTTGTTATGTTGACATGTTGACAAGTTGCCTGCTGTACAGGCCTACATGTGATGGATGTTTATGATTAAGGGTTAGATCATGGCCTTGTAATACAAATGAGAGCGTCAGTCGTGTATTGGGACAGTGGTTTAGTGAACGGTTGGAGTGAAGCTTATGATAAAAGGATATTGACTTTATTGGAGGTAGCTACCTAATGTCCTCGTTTACATGTACATTTTAGTATTTGTGATAAGACGAAATTCTTCGATTTTTCGGGCCAAGGCTCAAGAATGGTAAAAGGCTACAGTTTTCTTCCACCAGACGATGTTCCGGAAATAACTGACGACTAATAAAATCGAAGTTTAATAAAAATAATAATTTTTAATCAATTAATATTATTAACTTTTAGTCGGAAAAATGTTTAAAATTTGAAAATGATGTAACTTAAATTAACCCAGATTATTTTTAATGTCCTCTGCTTAAATAGGATGTCATAAATATATGTTGTGCCATTGTGCGGAGGGGGGGGATATTTGATAGATTCTGGAAATTTTTGGGGGGGATTGGCGTCATAGCTCTTGGGGGGGATCGGCACCCCTGGAGGCGTCGGTTCAATCAGACAAGATCTGACAGGAATTGGACAATGTAGATGATTCCGGTGGGAAATAAAAGTGATAAACTATTATAAAAATGTGAAAACTTTTAATTAAAGTAAATAAATTATTGGCATATTCCGTGTGTATTACACATATCATTGAATGAGTTTTAGAGCAAGTATCTTCAACTGGCCAAATTTTTATCAGGCCGGGTATGGATCCCAAGGTGATTCAAGAAGAGGGAGTCCACTGTAGTTCAACTTTCTTAAATTAAAATTAAAAGACTATTTCATATGAAGGTTTCAAAATTAAATATGAACATTTGATTGAACACTGTTTTTGATATCTGGGGATCTCAGACCAAAAAGGTTTCATCCCAAACTTAGAAATACCATGTAATCCCTGAAATTAGCTTTTGCAATTTAAAAAAATTTGCTACAAGGACACCATTTGAAAATGAGCTCTAAATAGTTTTTTAATTAGAAATTTTTCTTTCCTTTTTGGTACAAAAAGACAAATAAATGATGACAGGTGTCATTAAATCAAAGAAAAGCCTGATTGTAAAAACCCCCCCAAAAAATAACTCAAGTAGTAAAGTTACCTTTCTGTAAAAATCATTAATTATATAATTTGATTTATCTATAAATCAAAATGCAATTTTTTTCTTTCTTCTGCTTAATCATAATGATAACGACTGGATGAGTTTCTATGCTTGAGGTGAAGATATATTTTTTGTGGATTTGCCTAGATATCTCAGTTTATTATTTTTTTTTTTTTTTGTGAAGGGACCACCTAAATACAATTTAGAACAAAACTTTCGGAACAGTGGTGGCGCTACTGGTCAGTATTTGATAAAACTTAATTTACTTTGTTTTCTATTAATATGGACATGGTTTGAAATAGTTTTCAAGGTTAACAATTCGCTACCAACCCCAGGCAATATGTATCACAGTGGATGAACCTATTTACCGCAGATTGCAGCTCTAAACAGGTCAAGCCCATTTTTAACCCTCTTGGCGCTATGGGCATATTAAACGGGTGCGCCCCCCCCCCCCCCCCCCAACCATAAGGCCTTTTTTACAATAAGCGATCGGCCGCGGCATCACGTTGCCGATCCCTGTTGTTTTTGTTAAGTCACTGCCACCGGGTCACCATATGTGAACACGCACAATCGCCGCATTTGAAGTATCATTCATATTTTGTGTCAGGACGTAGACCTGTCACCAGACCGTGACCGGTCACCTAATGTAACAGGTACATTTTGTTTTTGCCAGTTTTGGTTCGAGAGGGATTTCTCCCTTAACTCCACCTTAAATTGGTGAGTCTTTCCATTATCCACCCACGTATGGACCCGCCGTGTCCCGGACTGGCAACCGGCAACCGTAAAACTGCAGATGAACTGTAGACATTGCATTGTAATCTATTATACATAATAGCAAGAAAATGTATTAATGCGAGGTACTTTCTTGAGGAAGTTTTCCTGTTGCACCTGTCTCTCAACAGCGCGCTTGCGAAACTCAGCGCCACTAGGTTTTTTCTTTTCAGCAATAATTTGTAACTATCATCATAGTTTAAATCAAACATTAAACCACTAATAATATAAACAGAATTGCGTATTAGCACATTTGACAGGAAAGACTAGTAATTATTAATAATGGTAACTGGATGAATGGTAACTCGTAGTCCAAACAGAACAAACTACAAATTGTAAACACTGCAGTAATGTGTAAGAGAAAATGCCAATAACTGAACAATAACGAAGGGGCGGGACGGATGGCCGTAGTGGCAGGGGCGGGAGTGGGGAGGAGGGGAGGGCGAATTAGCCAGTTGCCGATTGTATAACAAATAGGCCTAACGTCGCGAGCAAGCGTGCGACGTACGGCGCTGGCGCGCGTGTGCCCTCGCAACAGTTCTAAGGTCAATCAGTCAACGCCTCCACTCGTCTAGGTTTTACTTCTCTTAATGTTACTTTTATGCAAGAACAATATTGTGCATATGCCAATAAATATACAAAGGGGTGGGTGGCTTGGTGGCAGTGATGGAGATTTGAAGAGGGCAAATTTACAGGAGGCGTCAAGGGCACAAGCGCCCTCTCAGCAGTTTTGAAGTCAAATTCAGTTGACGTCACGCGCCGCTCGCACGGGGCGCGTCGTTCGTTTGTTTTTTTTCTTCCGCCCTCTTTCCGCCCCTAAACCCTGGCGCCCCTTATGGAATCGGGCCTGAAACAGGTCTCCCATGTCATGTCCCGGATCAACATTTAGTTTATTTTAAGTTGAAAGAAATAATAATATTTCCAAAAAATATAACACTAGATTAATGTGCTTATCTGTATGATGATCCTGAACCATGCCTCCGGTTTGATATTCTTGAAGAAGGTGCAATGAGAAAAGAGAACTGGAACTTCCAAACATACTAAAGCATACAAATCAAGCGAAATAAAAATTTAACAAAGGATCATTCCTTAATTAAATTGGTATTACTTTTGAAATAAACATTTTGATGTATATTATGCAATGCCTTCAATTCTTAGATTTAAGAAATTATAAACTGTTTCTATGGAAATTACGCAATTTTAGTTTTTACCTGAGAAAAATCTTAAATTTATGATAAATTGACTCTTGAAGTTTCAGATTAAGGAAATAAATAAAAGATTGAAAGAATGCAGGCTTTAGCTTATTTTGTTTAGTTATGATATAAATATTTGCCTTTTTCCTTAACATTTAATCTAATCATCCAGAGGTGCTAGAACTAGGACTTAAATATTTGTATATGGTACAGAATAACTGCATTGTATGTTTTATTGTTCCAGTAAATACACAGTTGACGGCTTGCCAAAAATCCAAACATAAGGAGTTTTATCAAATTACTTAAAATATCATTTACATCATTTATCTCTTAATATTATTTTTTTAATTTTGTTTACTACCAAATAAATGTACTTCTCTGCCACCAACCAACAATTTTCATCCTTAAAAAGTAGACAAATATCTCCGGAGGAAAATATAGTTCTGGGACCTAGATTTCTGCTCAATGATTTAAAGAAATTTGTTAATACGGTTAAAGTAATATATCTTATTGGACTTTCATACTGTCTTTAACAGTACTTTGCCAATTAGTTATTTGTTATTTTTACTGAGAAAGATCTGAAAACAAAAATATTTTCAAAATGAAGGGCTTTTATGATACAGCTACTGCAAGTGGGCGGAGTTAAAACCTCTTTAATGGTTCAAATGAAATGGGATACAAATTTTATAACAAAATTAGGGGTTTGCATCACAGTTTTTATAAGTTCGCTGTGCATCTCTCAGATGTGGTGCACAAATGCCACCCAATAGAATTAAAAAGGTAAAAACATGTATGAACTTTCTGTTATTGTTGACAACCAAATAGGAGAAAGACCTCCTGTCTCAACCTTTGCCATCAAAATATGAGATTTTATTATTTCCTCAGCAAGCAATCTTTTTCAGTACTCAGTCCTAATGTTACATTAACAAAATTCTTCAACTTGATTAATTTTCCTACAGGACTCATTTAAACATTCAATTATTATGACATTATGTTGAAGTCAGTATTCTTGTTAGTTTTGTATCTTTTAAATAGTTTTGAAACCACCAAAATATTATGTCCAGCAGAAAAATCAAGTATCTAGTTATTTTACAGGATTATAATTCATGCATTTGTAGCTTATCAGCCTGTGGTCAGGCACTTCCCAAGCCGCGGGTATATAACCTGCGGCTGACAGCTCCTGTCACAGCGCTGCTGCCTCCCATCTGACAGGTTAGTCTTCTCTTCCTTACGACTTCCATATTCTTTTCACTTTTCAGCAATTAAGATTTAAGTTAAAAGATTCATGGTTCATGATTTGGTTTAAGTTTTAAGTTACTTTTCAAGTGATGTGCTAATCAAACTTAATAATTATATTTAGTCGTAATATTTCATAAATAATTAATAATCAACTTATTTTTAGTTTTTAATGAAGGATTTTTTTAAATATAGACTCAGAAAACTTGATAATACTGTAAGAACTTATTGGAAAACCAAGACAGATTAAGGTACTTGAAACAGAACACTACAAAATTAACAAAATTGAAAGTTTGTTAATCATGTATGTACATTTAAAAAATTAGTCCAGAATGTAATTAATTATTTTTATGATCAAATCGTTTCCTCAAGTAAACTGTCAGGAAATAATAATAATAATTATTATTATTGAGTTGTGGTGTAGCTCATAAAATAATAATTTTTATTTTTAACCCATCTCTTACAGAGCTTTATTCAATTCAAATAATCTTTATTCATAAAATACATGATATATGTACATTGAATTGTGTCAGAGAACTAACCTAAAGTTAAGTTATCTTTATATTAATAGACAAGCATTTTTTCCATAAGGTTTTTGTACTCCTTTTTTCTCAGCCAGTGTGCATCGTAGCGAAAATCTAAGCACACCGATAGAATTGTATTTTCCTGTAGATGTGCAGAATCCCATTGAAATTTATATTAGTCTTATAGACATGTAGAAAATTGAATTTAAAATTTCAAAAAAATTAACATTAGCCTTATGAGTTGCTGTTTTGGTGATAGAAAAACAAAACAGAACTGTGCTTTTGTCATCATATGTAGCTGTTACCACATGCTATTTTTCGTAGAGTAAAGATTAGATGTAGAATTATTATGTGAGGGCGAAAAGTGGGCAAAAATTTACGCTATTTTTTTCTATCATCTTATGAGATATAAAACCCAAACATTAATAGGTTTTTATCAAGCAATAAACAAATATAATGAATTCATTAATGACACGAGTAAGTATTTGTCCAGTAAAAATCCAAACAAATTATGATTTTTAAACAATTTCAAGCCACATGTTTTATTGGGGCATGGAGTAAAAATATAGTATTTGATTGAAATCCAGGGCTGTTTAGAGAAGATTGAATGTGTTCCAAATAAAGTTTGCTCATTTAAATAAGCTTAAGAGATAAAAATTTTCTGATAAAAAGGGAAGAAAAAAGAACATGAAGTTGAGTCCCTACCATCCAATGTACTGCCGTGCAACTGCAGTACAGATGGACATTACATTCACATTGTGAGTTTTACTGGAAGATAATGGGTAAAATATGTGTAATATTTTACTGATAATGATAGGGAGAGAGGGAAAGAGAGGAAAATGTCCTAAGGGTAAGGAAGGAGAGAAACAGTTTTGAAGGGGAGTTTTAGGTCTCAAATAATTATTAGGCACATAAATGTTAGGTGTTATTATTTCAGACCTAAAAGGTAGGAAAGGTGGGACGAGAAATGGTTGGAAGAGGATGACGGAGAAAAGGGGTGAAAAGTAGAAAGAAGGTCGAAAGGAAGGGAAGTACATAGAGAGTGAGGGAAGGAATGAATGGAGGGAGTGAGGGAAGGAATGAATGGAGGGAGTGAGGGAGAGAACTGTAGTAAAAGAGTGTTTGCGATAAACTGATTTGACGACTGAATTTTTACCGTCCTCTGAATCAATAACCAGCTCAGTGTTAATGAAATAAACATGGAATCTTAATATTATACAATACTAATTACTAAAAACCATGTCATAAATATGTGCCAGAGCCGAGGCAAAATAATTAGTCAAAGATTGAGTCTTTCTCTTTTGCTTTTGGTTCCCATTTGGTTCTATTATGTGTTTACGTGGAAAATGTGTACTATATGAAATGTATTGTGAAACGCATGGTGTATGCAAAGTTCAAAATTAGCTATCCCTATTTCTTGATTTAAAAATTGGTCGAATTTTCGACCACTGGCGATCTCTAGTATACATTAAAATACAATAAATTAAACTAAAATTTCACAATAGTAAGTACGTCAGGGGGTGGAGAAGTACTCATCTAATGAATATAACGCTTTGCTTATTAGATATTCTTTTAATTTATTTTTGAATTTAGTAGGATTGTTTTCATTTTTTATGCTACTGGGCAGATGTCTGAAAAACTTTAATTCAATATAAGATGGTTTTTTCTCATAGAACTTTAGTTTATGTTTTGATATGGTAATATATTTTTTATTTCTAGTGTTATAAGGATGGCAGTTTGATTCACAATTATTTAGGTTATTTTTTGCAATCATAATTGTGTCAAAAATGAATTGTCCATAAACTGTTAAAATGTTTAGTTCTTTAAATTTTTCTTTTGTTGATTCATTATAACCCAGTTTCATTATGATCCTGATTGCTTTTTTTGTTGTCTTAATATTTTATCCATATTTTCTTTAGATGTTGAGCCGTAAAGGCATGTTCCATAAGATAAATGTGAATGAAAGTTGGCAAAATAAATGTTTTTTAGGGTTTTTGGTTACAAAAAAATGACATTCTGTAAATTGAATAAAGTCCAGAGCTTAATTTTGATAATAATTTATCTATATGTTTACCCCAACTTAAATGTTCATCAATAATAAGACCTAGAAACTGTGTACTGCTTTTATTTTCAATTTCTTGTGATTCATACATAATATTTGGTTTGGTTAACTGTTTATTTTGATGAGTTTTGAAAGTTAAAAATTTGTTTTTTGTGCATTTAGTTTTAATTTATGTTGCTCCCAGGAATGTCCAATATTTTCAAGCTCGATGAAACTTAATATTTCAAGTTCTTGAGTGGTCCTGGCTGATACTTTAAGATTGATATCGTCAGCATAACAATAAAGATTATTTTTTGGTAAGCAAGTAAGAGCCTATATCATTTATGTAGCAAAGAAACAATAAAGGTCCTAAAATTGATCCTTGGGGGACACCACATTTTACAATTTCTTTTTTTGAAGAAAATTTTAAAACTCTATTGTCTTTGGGTGTATATGTGATTTCAACGAATTGATATCGATTATGAAGGTATGATTTAAACCATCTCATTGATTTTTTTGTTACACCTAACATTTCTAATTTATGAATTAATTTGGAATGACTAACACTATCAAAAGCCTTTGATAGGTCCATAAAAATTCCTGATGTGTACTCCCCTTTATCTACGGATTCAGTAATAGATTCAATAAATGATACTGCTGCTGTAATTACAGATTTTCCTTTTCTAAAACCGTGTTGAAAGGCATTTAATAACTGAAACTCTTCTAAATATTTTAAAAATTGATTGCTGACAATTTTTTCATAAATTTTTGTTACTACTGGAAGGAGAGAAATGGGGCGATAGTTAGACACAGTTTGTAGGTCATTTTTCTTATGAATAGGTATAATTTTGGAGATTTTAAGTTGATTGGGGAAAATTCCTGAAACAAAAGATGAATTGATCAAATGACACAAGATCATACTTAGATGTTCTTTGCTATGTTTTATGACTTTGATTGGGATGTCATCATACCCAGTTGAGTTTTTATTTTTCATGGAACTAATTATCTTTTCCACCTCGCCTGGGTCTACAAACACAAAATCTAAACCAGTTTTAATATAATTATCTTCTTTTTGGTTGCTTTTATATACAATATTTACATCCTCAGATTAAGACTCACCACTATTCTCAACTACATTAACAAAATAGTCATTAAAAATATTACACATAGTGCTGGGGTCATCAATTTTACAGTTTCCTTGTTGCAAGCAAATGTTCTTGTTTTCATTCCCTATCTTGTCACCAGCTTCAGAGTTTATGATTTTCCATACAGTTTTTGTACATTTTTAGATTTTTTAATCTTATTTTCAAAATAGTTTGTTTTGGCTTGTGCTAGTCTAAATTTATATCCACGTTTTTTTTTTTTTTTTTTAATTTTTGACTTAAAGAACTGTTCTTATTCTGTCGAGTTGCCGTAACTCACTTTTTAACATTTTTAAATAATGTGAAATCCATTTATTTTTACAATGTTTTTTTTGTCACTGTTACTTTAGGAAATGATAACTCAAAATAAAATTGAAATGTGCTATAACTAATGAAATGTGCTCTAAACATTTTGTTAGAGACACGTCATGACACTATTATATTAGTTTAAATTTTGATAACTTATTTTACATTAAGATCAGATTTTAATGTTTGTAATGGTACACATTGGACTAGAGTTAAAGGTTGACTTTTTCAAAGGCCGTAACTATTTTTCATAATTTGAAGAAATTTTTTAAGCTTATCATTGGACTCTAAATTTCAATTTAATAGATTTGTTTCATTTCAAGAGTATGGGGAACCCTTCGTTTCCTCCTACCAAATAATATGACATATAATATCTATGTTTGGATATATAGGTAGTTTTACAAATTTTAATGTGGTAAAAATTAACTCTGTTATCACAATCATACAACATTGTTTAAATTTTTCATTCTTTAGTCATTCATTAAAAGGTTTTAGGTTGTAAAAATTATAAGAAAACATAAATTAAAACAAAGCTTAATAAAACCATGTTTCGCTATATAAAATTAACCATTCCTACAATTGAAATTGTTACTGATTTTGAGCATTGAATTTATTTTTCATTACACCGCTAAGAAATCACCTGTTTTTGTTATGTGTTTACTATACTTACATTTTTTGCAATGGAAAAATATTGTTTGCTATGGAAAAGTAAAGTTTGCTATCTTTTGTGAATTTTTCCGATATATTCAAATAAATAAATAATAATATCAAATAAATAAACAATATAGCTCATTTTAATATTGTGTAGTGAAAATTGTCATTCAAGACACAAATCAAAATGTTTTGCTCAATAAATCTCGCACTTATTGCCTGAAAAATGTTCTATTTTGTCCTATTTTGCTCTCCTTTTATAAAACATCATTCTACTTCAAACTTTTTCATTAAATTAAATAAACTTGGAGGGGTCCCCCGTAAAACGTTCTAAGCGACAAAAACCTAGTTTCGAGTAATCACGCGTTGAAAGTTGAATTCTAAAATTTCCAGTTTTTTCAAGGTTAGAACTTACAATTATGTTTAATTTTATAATACCCAATTTATAATATCATAATGTAGCCTTATATTAAATTTTTACTTGCCATCAAACTTTTAAAAACATTTTACCTGTTTTTTCTGGGGGGCTATAACGTTTTAAATGACTGGCGTTTGAAACGTTCTCTGACGGACTGCCCCTTCTGCTATGGAAGAAAACATCTGGGAGTACAGGAATAACAACATAAACGAAAATGAAACTGAATATAAAACAATTTTATTGGTCTAAAAGCCCAAAAACGTAATGTTGTTACATAACGTGATATGTCATTTTACTAAAAGTTATCGAAAGGTGGACCTAAAACATTATTCTACTCACCTCTTTTGGGCTAATTTTCTAGGCCTCGGCTACTTAGTTTTTTGAATATAGGGTAATCCAGCTTTTCTATATTCCTTCCTGGTTTTATCCTTCCACTTTTTAATATTTACTTCACGTGTTTTAGCGAATTTCCCCCTATAGGGAAGTAGCTATTCCCTTTGGCGGCATGGTGAGGCTTAAGCGCAGGACTACCGTAACTTTTCATTTTTAGGTCCCTAGACCCCAAAAACACCGTTCGTTCATTTTCATATACATATATATATATTGATTTATTGTGTTCACTAATTAGGGTTACTATTGTTATTAGATGGATAATTAAAACCATGAATAATAAAATAAAAATATAAAAAATTTGTGAAATAAAAATTTAAAAAAAGGGTACTCATGGTTTTAATTATTCATCAATATTAAAACCATCAATCAACCATGATCAATATATCAGTCTGTAGGCGCGATAACTTTTGTCAAAAAGGTCCGATCTTGATGAAATTTGGAACAAACTTGTAAAGCGTCATTCATGACTTCGAGGTCGAAAACCAGCAAGATTGGTTCACTCTAGGAAGGTTTTTTTGACGAAATAAAATTTATTTTCAAGATTTAACACCTTATTACCAATTATTTTTAAATTTAATTGTCAAAATTGAATTCAGCTTAAAAATTCAAACAATTTAGCATTTTGAATTATTATTCTACGTCAATCCATTGCTTAAATATTGGATAATATTGGATGTGCTAAACACAGTACGTTGTCCAATATTATTTTTAATTTTTCCCTCCAAAAGTAGTCACCCTGATCAGAGATGAAAGAAAAAGAAAAAATTTCAAAAGGATTATTGGTTACAAAATGGCGGGTGTTTCAAGATTCAGGCTAACACTAATGTACTTTCCTTCACATCTTTGATCAGCCGCCATTTTGTAACGAATCAACCTTTTGAAGTGCAGTTTGTGGCATTGAACTCTACCTAATTAGCCCTTTAAAATGATGTACATATCGACCTATGCTTACGTATAAGATTTTGTACCGACTCCTTGTGGGCCGTCCCCCATTGGAGGTAATATCCTCTTCGGCACCCTAAAAATTAGGGTTTTAGGTCTGACATTCAATTCCAGAGTTTTGATTCTTCAGACATAGTCTGTGAACAATTTTTAAACGATATTCAGGTAAACACCATGTTCTTTCCTTTAGATTTTTGATCAGCCGCCATTTTGTAACGAATGAACCTTTTGAAGTGCGGTTTGCGGCATTAAACTCTATTTGATAAGCCCTTTAAAATGATGTGCATATCAACCTATGCTTACATTTAAGATTTTGTACTGACTCTTTTTGGGCCGTCCCCCAGTGGGGGCCGAGAGTCAATAATTACCTCAGAAAGTAGTTTTTTTTACATAGGAGTGAATGTGCAAAGATTGATTTCTTAAACTAATCCCGTTAAAAAAATATTTAGCCGTTCTGGGACTTTTCAATCACACTGTATGTTTGTTGGCAATTATAACAAGATTACAGTTATTAAAATTAAAAGACTAAGAATTATACAGGGTGTCTGTAAAGTCCGTCACCAAACGCCATAACTTTGTTTATTGGATCAAAATAAGCAAAAAAGTTCCTGTGAAGGTATGTCCTAAAATGCATATTTACCCAGATATCCGCCATTTTGTATTTTTCACAAAATATTTTTTATCTCTGAAGTTTGTGAATCAATTTTTTTGAAACTTGGTATGTACCTATAACTAGTCAAGGTTAGTTTATGAAAAAATAATCAGCATGATCGAATAGTAAATTTCAAGCGGCCGTTTGAAACCTTCAATTTGAAATATCGGAAAAACGATACGTAGTACTAAACAATATGAAGAATTAAAAGTTTTAGAAAATTTAATTTCCTGCCTATTGACACCAGAATTATGAAAATCGGTTAATAAATAACTGAGTTATGGTCAAATTTATCTACTGAGGCAGCGTAATTGACCTATGTCAGCGCATGACTCAATGCAACAATGGGCCATTCTCCTTCCAATTTATGCCGCCTCGTTGGATAAATTCGACCATAACTCAGTTATTTATTGACCGATTTTCATAATTCTGGTGTCATTAGACTGGAAATTAAATTTTCTAAAATGTTTTATTCTTCATATTTTTTGTACTTCTTAACGTTTTTCTGGTATTTAAAATTAAAAATTTTAAGCGGCCGCCATTTTGAAATTTACCATTCGATCATTCTGATTATTTTTCCATAAACTGACCTTGACTAGTTATAGGTACATACTAAGTTTCCAAAAAATCGATTCACAAACTTTGGAGATAAAAAATATTTTGTGAAAAATACAAAATGGTGGATATCTGGGTAAATATGCATTTTAGGACATACCTTCACAGGAACTTTTTTGCTTATTTTGACCCAATAAATCAATTTATGGAGTTTGGTGGCGGACTTTACAGACACCCTGTATAAAATAAAAAAGTTTATGTATTACTAATGAAAACCAGTGTGGTCTCTTTGTTAATTTTCCTCATGTTTAAATCTCATGAATGAATAAATATACGTTTTTAGTATATTATTTAATTGACCTATTCAAACAATACTTTCCTTCAAATAAGTTGAATGCTGACATATACAAAATAAATCCTATGGAAATTCGCTGAGTACGCAGGTCTGCTGCAAAGGGGAGTATTATTTTTATTTACATGATTTTGGTCGCTGGGCGACAACACGACAACTGGCGGAGAGTTTATCTTTCGGTGAATGGAACGTTATTCCCCAGAAAGTCTGTGCAGTCCTGCGGAGCATGCCAACTTTTACAGACAAAATCAGGGCTGCCAACTCAAATATCTTCAAAACAAAATATGCCATGGTGTAGATCGTGTCCTAGAGAACCTTTTTCACTGAATTTCTCCGATTTTGAAATTTTGACGAACGTTTTACGGGGGACCCCTTCATTTGTTTAAATAGCCACTATATTTTTCATTACTAGTAGTATAGTGTTAATATTTTATACAGCTGGTGCTGTAGTAATTTATACATTAGTCTGTGGGGTTAGATAATTTATGATTGGTTCAGCTGCTCAATGATTACACCAATCAAAGTGACCATTTCCCTAAAGTGGCCATTAAATTCTTTGATATTATAACCAAAACGATAACTTGATTATGATTTGTGTGAACATCTGCTAATATTCGTAAAAAACAATTTTTACCAACATAAATGAATCTTTTTTATTAATCAGTGTTGGCAAGTGTCCACAAACATCACCCTCACCAACAGTGAATATCTCACTTGCTTTCATTGAAGGTACACCAACCCACGATGTCGTCCAAGGCCAAGGAACACCTGCTGCTGCTCTATGAGCGTCCTCTCGAGCCCGTCTTCGTGCCCAAGGGAGATCAGCAGGTCTTCGATATACCCGAAGAGTATCTGGTAAGTCTTTGGCAATCATCACTGCCCAGTCAGCTAAAACAGCATTCATCTTTTAGAAAATTATAATTGATCAGAACATAATCAGTTGTAGCTTTCTACAAATTTAGGCATTTAATGAGTATTTGACAAAAATCATGAATAATTTATTATTTTGTTTTTAATCTAAGATGGCAATTTTGAAAACTTTATGAAATTAATTTTTAACGGTATAAAATAAGTTAGCAGCCAGTTTTACCTTGCATTTGTCCCGTCTACAGAGACTATTAATCAGTACGTGGTACGTTCTCAAGCAAAGCAAGGAGTGAGCCAATTCATTATAAAATTGAACACCATTGCTGAAAGTTACTGACAGCGCTTGGAACTTTCTTCTTTAGAAGTAAAACCTCAATAAATATGATTTGGAAAAAAATTCTGGAAAATCATTATAAAATTTTGCATTGCACAATTGTCTTAAGTGCTTATGCATGTTTGTTTTCAACAGGAGTTACAGTTTCATCTACATCTATATCTATATACTTATTTAATACGCTAGGGGTTTTTTTGTGATCATTACTCCTCCTAAAGTTCTGGACCGATTTTAATAATTCAGGTGTCATTGGAAAGAGCTTGGTGTGAAGTTTTGCAGGAAATAAAATTTAAAAAGGTTTGACTAAAGGGAAGAGCTCTAGACACCCTTAAAGTTTTATATTAGCCCATAAGATTTAACATGGGAATAGACATTTCAAATAAAGCAGCTGATTGGAGCAAACAAAGTTTTTCAGCAAAGCCATATGTTAATGGAATTGAAACCATTGCATGTAGAGCTGGAAGCATTTCAGTTTATGGAAGATGTAAATAAATAATGAACTATTATCCTAATACATACTTAAGGTCAGAATTCAGTTTTAAAAACATTTAGTACCTGGTGGACCAAGCCTTGCTCGGTGTTATTTTATGTTTACGAGTTCATCCAGTTACTATAAAATATTTCAATGTCATAAAATTGATCACTTTTTATTGCTCTATGTTCTCTTCATCCCACTTGCTGTATTTTTCCTTGATGGCTGTAGATCCCAAACAGCTGTTATGATTACTTTATTTGTTTACTCTTTCCTTGTTTATTTTCGTTGCCATTACGGCAACCCATAAGGCAAATGTTAAAGTTTTACAACTTTGAAATTCGATTTATTACGTTAATAGATTTTCTCTGGCCAAGTAAACTGCATAAAAGACGTTTTTGAGCCAAAAATAACTTATTTTCAAAATTCAAAGGAAATCTTCGGAGCCGTTTTAGAGATAATTGTGCAAGCACGCAAGCAAACAAGCATACAAGCATACAAGCACGATAACATTACTCATATAAGAGTATAGGAGATTTTGAATCACATGTGTGCTGAAGATCTTAATATTCACATACGTTTATATTCCAAAGAAAAGTACTAAAAGAAAATAGATTTATTGAAGCATTTTAGATGGGTTTGAGATTAAGATGGGTCATACGCTACTTAGGGCCGCTTTCCTCAATTAAGGTTTAAAATATACGTGAATTTAATTGAAACCATATGAATATGAACCATATTCTAATTTTTAAATTATACACCATATGATCAGGAAAATACAAATTTTACTAAACTTAAGTTTCTGAAGTTCAAATAAAACTAGATTTGGGGAAAGCAGCTCTTAGTCATGTATACTGAATTTCAGAAAGTTTTACAAAAATAACGTAAAACCCACGAAACCATCTAGCCTAACTTTTATTTTACAAAACATAATTTAATTCTTCTTTCTCAATCAGGTTTAACTCTAACAGCCCATTTCAAAACATTAGTGTTGTCCAAATAAATTTGCAGTCAATTTTCAAATAGCAATTGGTTTTGGTTTATTTTCTTTCATATGGTGCATGAGGTATTTAAACTAATATTTAATTTACGTATGACAATTTCATCTTGATGAACTTGGTTTAGTATAAGCTTCGATAGGAGTTTATCGTGAATGTTAATGTAAAGCGTTCGTGAGCAATTACCTAAAATAAAATTACATGGAAATTTAAATTACTTTAATTTAGTTCAACTATGAAATGCTAACCATGAATGATGTAAACCTGTAAATAATATCGTTTTAACTATTCTTTTTGTGTTTAGTGATGTTCTGTAATAAAAAGAACCCAGTTTCCAGTAATTCCAGCACTCGCTATGACTAGGTATAGCTCAGGGTCAGTCCTTTGCAAAAGTTGGAACTTACCCTCCCTCCCCAATCAATACATAGCAACTGCTCGATTTCGAGCAACGGGTTTACTAGTTGTGTCTAAAAGAGGTGTTCATTCTATCAAAAAACACTCTATTTTCAACTATTTGGCAATAACTTTAGCCAAGTGCTAAACTCCCCATATATTGGTTTTTTACCCCCTTATGGTAAATACTTGAATATTTCCTTTAAAACAAACTAATATTTCAGTACAACATAAAGGAATGAAAGTGACCTACAATAATTTCAGTGTAAAACAAAAAGACAGTATAGTTTAAATGGGAAATATTACTTTTCCTTATAGTACCTATTTCATTAATTTAAAATGACATAGCCTAATAATTGTTTTTTGTTAGATTGATCGTTACAAGCCATTGCAAAGTGAACTCAACAACCGTTTTGGTGAAGAAACCAAAGAGAGGATTGCTGTGAAGAAGATCAACATTCCTGATCTTTCAATTCCAATGGGCCTTGGACGCCAGGACAACTTCTCTCTCTTCATTCCGTACCATCGCAAGATGGCCTCTGCCCTCATTGATGCTTTCATGAGTGAGTACTGTACCTCACTTCATCTTCGAGAAATTTTATTTTGCATAGTTTGTGTGCAGATATAACTCTTTACATATTCTCTCTACAAAGATGAGTACAATAGTTTACCAATAAATTAAGTGATTTATATTTTTTAAAGTTATAAATATATGAAAACTAGATGACCCGACAGACGTTGTCCTGTCTTCTTTATGAATAATTTGATTTAGTTTGAATAAATATTATCAAAATAGTCACACCAACAACATAGCTTTTATTCTAAAGCTTTTTTCATATGCAAAATTGTTAGTTTTGTTTTCTGGCGCAAAAATTATTTTTTCAGTGTTCCGACACGGGAACAGTCGACATACAATTGGCCATGTGAAAATCATGGATTTTCAAGGTTGTTTCCACAAATATTCAACGACTGTCCATTTCATTCGGACATTGCAAATGCAAGCTGCTGGAAATTGTTGCCGCTTAAAATCAAAGGGCGTATCGTTTTGAATTATTTGGATACGTGGAAAAAACATCTTCACCTTTGTAGTTTTTATTTTTGCGAAATCGTTGGCTCAATTATGTTGTTAATTAATTTTTCACCGTCAGCTGAGTGCCATTTCAAAACCGTAGTAAGTTAATGCTTCGCAACACAATAATTACTGAACCGACTTTTAGCTGAATGGATATTCTTCATTAGCCTATATAAGCTGATATCACATAATCAATTTCATTCGGTTTTATCCTCTCAACCAACCAAATAAGGATGTGTGCGTGTTGCAACCCGCGTTTTTGCCATTCTACTGAATACATCCCACAATGCGTCTCACCGAACATGCAATGCTTAGCAATAAAATCCATGAGTAACTTCATTTTCTTTTAAAACCTCTTGTGGCGATCAATTGGAGATTGGCCAGGAAATAATTCTTGTAGAATTTCTGACCAATTTGAATTGCACGTGAATGTAATAAACAAATCTGGTGTACCATAATGACGTACATCTAGCTTAGCATCATTATGACGGACTTTTGGCGTATGTTGCTGGGAGAATAGTCACTCTGCCGTCTTTAAATGCATTTCAATCAGTATTGGTAGAATCCCCAAGATGTACGTATTCCACGGAACGGAGTTTTGCCTCGTTCAACCTGATATGCCAATCGTGTCAATTGTAGTTGGCCACTGGTGCAGCACATTACAGGGGCTTCATTTTTAAACCTATAATCATTGCAACTGTTGACACACAATGTTAATTGAGCCAATAGCAACTATTGGCAATAAACTGTAATCGATCGTCGCGTTATAATTGAACGCAGGTCAAAGGGGATTGAATGCAAGATCTCCTCGTTGATGGTTTAGATTAAATAAAGCACATTCGTCTTCATTTCGAGACTCTTTTTGCTTGTCATTTTGACTTGCCCGAAAGTGTCCTACACTCATAGCACTGCGTTCTCTACGGCCCAGGTTGTTGCGTCGAGGGTAACGTGGCATTTTCAAGAATCAGAACAATACTGAATCAATGTTATATTAAACTTAAAATATAGTCATGATTTTGGTGAACTATGAACTCAAACACTTCTCAATCTCTCTAGTCAAATAAAAAACTGCAGTTTTTCACAAACTCATAAGGCAATATTTTATGAATTTTTCTAAAACCAAACAAAACTATGAGGATTTATCTTCATTTCTGTACATCCTAAAAGGTTAGTTAGATTAAAAGGTAGATTCACGTTTCCAGGGCCGGCGACAGGGGGGGGGCTTGCAGGGGGCCCGGAAAGACCAAAAAAGGGCCCGAAATGGCTGAAAAGGGGTCCAAAAGAACACGAAATAAGTAAACAAAAGGTCGTCAGGGCCCAGGGTTGAAGATTGCACAGGGGCCCGAAAATCCTGTCACCGGGCCTGCACGTTTCATGTAATCAGAATTCTTCAGATACATAAATTAACTTAAGATTAGACCTTTGTAGTTTCACAAAATCCTTGAACTACAAAATTAAATAATCCAAGCGTAAATAAACAAACACATATTTCAGATTCACATTTGCTTACATGTCAACATATGGTTATGATTTGAAATAGTTCTCAAGTTACTCCACCAGAATGCATACATGGTCAAGTAACCTTATAGGCCTGTAGGACAGAGCCTTGTCGTATTAAAAATTTTATTTCACACACACCTTGTCCTAAAAAACACAAAGAAAACAAAATACACCCGTTGCAGCAGACCTGCATCTCCAGCGAATTTCCATAAAACAAAATTTAATTATTATGCCTTAAGCATAGCAACGATTGTTCGAGTTATAAACTTCAGCATTGTTCTCGTACAATAAGTCATAGGAACGTCCTCATAATTAAACCAGTTCATAAATTGTAAACCAGGCAAAACTGTGGCTCTGATCCCACGTTAAAATGGAGGCCCCTTAGTTGAAATTATTGGCTGTTGCCCTGTTGGGCTATTAATTAACAGTCCTGTATAAGGAACATGTCGGGCTTGGTCAGTAACAAGACTAAAAGATCGCGCCAAAATCATCCTCCATTCATCTTGTCATTCATACATGGCAATACCTACCTGGGTAGGTCGCCATTTCAAGCAAATGTATAATGAGTAATATTTAAAGTATATTTAGCCTACGATATGCGAATTCATTTTTGACTTACACTACAAAGCTTCTATCCATGTTTAGGATGGCTTAAAGTGTAAAATCCTAACATTCTTCGTATTAAAGGGTAAAAAAGACTTTCGAGTTGTAAAGTTAAAGTCTGGTAAAATATTGTTAAAGTATGATGAATTACTTTAACATTAATAAGTTGTGCTGTCACTAAGTGATGGGAATTTAGTTTTTTTTAAGTTTCACAAGGTATATTTTCAGCCTATTCCTTGCCCTTGCCCTTTGGGGCAGCCTGCATTCCCACTGTCTGTCAATTTGTAAAACATAACTTAACCTCTAAAATTCAAAAAGTTTGTGAGCTCTACTTAAGTACCTACTAATTATGACTATTCAACGAAATAAATGCCTATGTTAACAAAAATCTTTATCTATTTTTGGTTATTATTTGTGTTCTATTTCTGTCGAAACTTTAAATAGTGTAATAATTTAGCATTGGTGGATGTTTGTGGTATAAGTTAATACATTCTGTCTGTTTGTAGAAGAATGCAATTTTTATTTATTTAGTATCGTATTTTGGTATCATCAGTGACATAATGCGCATGAAGGTTGGTTTATATTACTATATTTAACTAAGCCAACATAGTAATAAAGCCAACATAGTAATTTCATGTAGTGGGCATGGCTTAGGCCTCACAATGTTTCAAAAGAACTAATTAGATATTGGAAAATGTTGAATCTTTCACATAATGTTTAAAAATTATAAGCTATTTTGGTTCTAATAATAAGATTCTTACTCCCATTTCATGGAAGGATAGAAATCAACTGTTATGCCGTCAGGCCTATGCACTTGGTGCATTATGTCTTGAGCCATGGCCTAGGCCTACTCTATTGGGGGAGCTGTAAGGTATTGTTTATTGTAAATAATATGGGGCAATAAACAATGTATAAACAAATTTCAGCTAACTCTCACATCTTTAATTTGCAAATAGTCTTAAATTGACAGCTCTGGTGTCCCGATGACTTGCATTAGGCCTGGCAGCGCTATTTCTGTTATAATACTGTTAGGCCCGCTAATTTTGTGAGTCCAACTATGTCATACCATCTAACTATGCACACACTTTACTTTTTTTCTTTACATCATGCATTTTCTTTACTTTAAATCAGATGACTTTATTTACCTAAAACAGTTTCCCAGTTTTATGAGTGTGGCCTTATTACAGTTCGCACATTATATCTCCGGCTATGACAGAGTCAGCTGGTTGCAAGGCGTGGGGGGAGAGGGGGAACTTTTCTGAAAACATTGTTCTACAGCCCTGCAGTGTTTACCAAAATCATATGTTTAAAATATCATATGATACGGTTAGTAGCATACTGGTCATAGCCAGAGATATAATGCGCGAACTGTACTTGAGATGGCCACGAATACATCAACAAATACCACATTGACTAATTTAGGCCTAGCTGATCAGTTTAAACATCAACTTGTATTGTCTTCGAACAAGTCGATTGGTCACCGCTAAAACATCTGCTAGTCTAGTCGTTGAAACTAGTAGGTAGAATAGGTTTTAATAAACCCAGTAGGCTATAATCCATTGGCGATAATATGAAAAAAATGACTGCCATTTTAAACGAATGGAGATGCAATATACTATTGCAAACTTAAAAATCATGGAAACTACAATTTTTCTCCGAGTTGCATGTAGTTTGATTAAAACTAAAACAGCTCAAGTCATTTAGGACATTCTTGAATTAATTCGTCAAACAGAGGTGATTCGTGCTAAATTCAAGGTCATAGTTCTATATCTATGTAGTCTACCGATAACTTAATTGAAATATTTGAGTTAACGTTTAGGCCTATAGATAAAGAATAGTGATCTAGCCCAAGGCTGCACTAAAAAACAGTCCATGCTACAGCAGTCCCAGCGCTGCGACATCTCACATCAGTACGCTGGGAACTAACAACCTATGTTTATTCATATCACTAAATGTTAAATTAATATTCCTTGTTTAATTAACGTACTTCCTTTGTATACATTTTATCACTGACTGTCAAATACTATTTGCTAATTTAAATTTTCATGTTTTGTTTTGAGAGAAACTGATGAGCTGCACAGCTGTGATTTCTGAGCAAGACTCTCAGCTGGCCTCCTGTTTTGACATCAAGAATTCCGAAGCAAGGCAAGGCCCCACTGAAAAGACAGGCCATGCTGCAGCGATCCAAGGCCCCACTAAAAATACAGGCCATGCTGCAGCGATCCCAGCGCTGCACCTCGTCACACAAGTAGGCAGGGAACTAACATCCTATGTTTACATTTTATTGCTAAATGTCAAATATCCCTTGTTTGTTTACGTTTTTTCTGTTTACATTTCATCACTAAACGTCAAAATTACTTGTTTTTTTACATTTTCTTGTTTTGATTTCAAAGGAATTGATGATCAGCACAGCTGTGAGTCCTGAGCCAGACTTTCAGACCGCCTACTTGTTTGACGTAATAAATCATGCAGCATGGCCTGCATTTGTAGTGTGTCCTTCAGCAAGGCCTGTTCTTTTAGTGAGGCCTTGCATAAACCTAATGATTCACCGAAACATTGTAACCTGTACGCTTTGGATATCGAATTGCAGAGGTCTATTGGGTAAACTTTGACGTGTGAAGGTAGGGCCTAATACAAATTTAATTCGATTTAGCCTATAAAATGATCTCGTGTGATAGAGGTAATTTTAGGGTTGTTAAGTTTCTGAGATAATGTATAATCGGATGATAATATAGGATTACATTAAACGAATTTAAATGAAATAGTTTTCATTAAAGTAATTTAGATTCCTATTTGATATAAATTATTACCTGAGGGAAATGGATGTATAAGCCTCACCTAGTTCGGCCGATTACTAGGGCTCGGTGCGATTCGGTGCGCTCGTTACTAGCGCTTAGGATGATTACAAAACAAACCAGAATACAACTCAATCAAAATATTTTGTATGGTCTTAGTTCTGCAGTCAAACCGCGAGATCCGCTAGTTTCTCGAGCCCAACTACATCATACGCTTGAACCAGCAACCTTCAGGCTATGAGGTGAGCATTGAACAGTTTGTCTCTCTAGTCAATGTGAGTTGTCAAGATTTTTTTTGTTGACGAGAGCCAGGCTTAGAAGTTTTCATGGACATGCACTGCAGCTTAAATAGCTATGCCCCCTCGAGGTTACGGCATTATCACATAGCAAATTGCCATTGGTGATTGGCGGGTTTTGAACACGGATCTCGGGAGCCGAAGTTCCATGTTCTACTTCTACGCCAGGCCGCTCCTGAGTTAGGACGAGCTGATTCCCAATTGTTGAGAACAGTCAAATCGCGCACCATTCGACTTGTTTATCTGTTTACTCTGGGAGAATTGACTGTTGTGTACTGTCTTGCCTTCCTTCTAATACTTCTACTCTATAAACCTAAACCGATCATAAAATAATTCAAGAACCGATTTGGTGAGAGTTGATTGTGTAATTGAGGTTCATTTTCACCAAAATATTATTTTTAATAAAAAAGAATATTAATTGTTATTTGTTTGTAAATAAAATCCCAAGATGTTTAACAGAACAGCAGGGATGGGGTTATCTGTGCCATTTACAGCCAGCCGGCATTTTTTCCTTATATTTAAATCTTGGACTGGGCCACTGCAAGTCAAGTATAGTATCAAGGCGAAATGCAACATCCAAAGCTCAGGTTACATATATATAGTTCAAGTTCATGTGAATTGCCAATATTTTTTAAAATTTATATAAAGTATTTCTAAGCAAAATCTTGTTATCATTTTTTGTAGCTGGTTTTAAACTATATAATAATATCATATCTACACCTATTATTTTCATTTACTTTTAAATTAACTGAATTTTTAATATAGTATGTACATTCTGCAAAATCTTGATCAATGAACTATTCAGAATAAACACAAATGGAATATTCATCACCTGAAAATATAATCATATGTTCAGAATTGTATTTTTAAAATCTCTTAAATCAGGGAAGCTATACTTTTGGAGGGAAAATTAAAAATAATATTGGACAACGTACTGTGTTTAGCACATCCAATACTATCCAATTTCTAAGCAACGGATTGACGTAGAATAATAATTCAAAATGCTAAATTGTTTGTTTTTTTAAGCTGAATTCAACTTTAACAATTAAATTTAAATAAAATTAATAATAAGGTGTTAAATCTTGAAAATAAATTTTATTTTGTGAAAAAAATCTTCTTAGAGTAAACCAATCTTGCTGGTTTTCGAACTCGATGTCATGAATGACGCTTTACACGTTTGTTCCAAATTTCATTAAGATCGGACCTTTTTTACAAAAGTTATCGCGCCTACGGACAGGTATATATATATATATATATATATATATACATATATATGAAAATGAACGAACGGTGTTTTTGGGGTCTAGGGACCTCAAAATGAAAAGTTACGGTGGTCCCGCGCTTAAGTCTCACCGTGCCGCCTACGGTAATAGCTACTTCCCTATAGGGGGAAATTCGCTAAAAAGAATTATCCAGTTTGGTGCACAAATAAAAAAGTTGTAGATTTACAAAGAAATAGGATTGTTTTTATTTATTTAGGTAAGATTAACATTGGAACAACGTACTGTGTTTACCACTCATTGAATTGATTTTTATTTATATAGATTAACTGTTTGTCCATGATTCACAGAACATAAAGTTTGTAAAGTGAGGCAATAGTTTTAAGAGAATACTAAGTAAAAGGTGTTGTATGTACTGTAAAATAGTGTATTATTTACAGAAATATACTCTAATGATAAAGTTCATAACATGTCTCATGGTAGGTATCACAACCAAACACAAAAGCAATGACTTACTAAAAAGACCGGGCTAAAATAGACATTTCTATTTAGCTAGCAGTTAGTCGCAACATTCTATTCGCTCCAATATCCCAGCAATATCTAAGCAATAATTGTAGTATATACAAGCCTTAGTTGCAACTAAGTGACTTTAATCACCACAAAACCAAGCTTACTTCATCAATTGAGCCATTCTGAACTGTGATTACTACTTTCCAAACATTTAGACTGTTATAAAAATTCATTTTAATTTTCAGGCCAACCAACAATCGACGATTTTCTCTCCCTGTCAGTTTACGCTCGAGATAGAATCAACTCCTTCCTGTACTTCTATGCCTTGTCTGTGGCCATCCTCCACAGAAAGGACACCAGGAATGTTCCTGTGCCTTCCTTCGCCGAGGTGTTCCCAGAGAAGTACATGGACTCTGCCATCTTCTCCCGAGCTAAGGAGGAGGCAACCATCGTTCAGGATTCAGGGAGCCGGGTACGTCTTCATAGCACCAAATGTAATGGGGTGCAATTTTGTTACAAAATGACTTTTACAGGTTAAAGTTGTTTTGTGGTATTAACAATCCAAGATTCATAAATTTAAATATGAATATATAAAGTCTTGTAAAGTGAAGTATATGCAGTTTAACTCGCCTTATCAATATAAAGTCTGGCAATAGCTCAAATGACACTCACTTCATTTTAGATCAAAGGTGCAAACCAAATCAAATAAAAAATTTGGTAAAACATGATTAGTACATTTTTTATATCCGGGATGGATTTTTTCAAGTAACCAAATTTGATTTTGGACAACCAAGCACTATATTACGTGGCCTAGTTGTTTTTTTTTTTTTAAGAGGGTGGCGGTCTCTTTTTACCTTGTGTTTGCTCTCCCAAATATGTCTCATGGCTGTGCATAGAAGTTATCAACCAAAGTAAGTAGTGAGCCAGTACAGTACAAGGGTGAACAGTACTACTAAAAGTATGTGACCAAATGGAAATTTGAATCTTCGTTATCACTATCACAGCCCATTGCGCTACCAACTACACTGCGGACACGCTTAATATATTTGTAGACTATATTTATTTGACATAAAAGTAGTCCAAAGATGAGAAAAAGAAGAGAGAGACAAAAAGAGATGTAATAATGGTGAAACTAGTTAACCATGAAACACAATGTGTTTGGTAGATGCCGCTGGTGATCCCGCGGGACTACACGGCGTCGGACCTGGAGGAGGAGCACCGCGTGGCATACTTCCGCGAGGACATCGGCATCAACCTGCACCACTGGCACTGGCACCTCGTCTACCCCTTCGAGGCCGCCCGCGACATCGTCAACAAGGACCGGCGCGGCGAGCTCTTCTACTACATGCACCAGCAGATCATGGCCAGGTACACTGCTTCACTTGTAAAACTTGAGGTACCGGAACTATTATTTACCAAGAGGTACATGAGCACTCCCCTGACCTGTTCATCCCTCCGTCAAAAATTATTTTTTATTCTTTATTATCATATAATTGTATATAGATAGTTAGGTTTATATAGATAGTTAGGTTTAAAAACTCACATTGTATTGAACTCAAAATTTTTATATCAACTAGGGGTGTACGAATAGTGATTTTTGAACTCCAGCCGAGCCGAGCCGAGCTTTTTGAAAAGTTTTCGAGCTCGAGCTTTTTCGAGCCGAGCATTTTAACAATCACCAAATTATTAAAAGAAATTATGAAGCTTGATTTTAATTTTAAAAGATACAATAGACTAATGTTTGCATACCTTAAGTGACTGCCAGCTCAAAAATAGAAAGCTTATCTCCAAAACAAGTGAATTATCTGATAGGTTCATCCGTATTTTGTATTATGTTACATAAAATTAATCAAACTGGCTCAAAAAATAATTTATGAAGAAACATACCAAATTTAAAATCTACATTTATCTACATTACATTTAAGTAATAACCAATCCCACAATACTTGATTTTAAAATAAATAGTTCAAATTACATAATTATACTAGTTAGATATAGGTACTACAAAGTTTAATTTCAAGAGTAGAAAGGAGAGGTTGAAAGGTTTTAAAATAGTTATATCTAGTAAAGAAATCACACATTTACACTTAGTCAAACACAAGATTGATTTTTTTTATGTTCACAAAGTAAAGATGATAAAAAATGAAATAGCAGTCCCAATTGTGGCATAATATTCATGGCTAAACTTATTATTTCAGAATATAATATATGAATGAAATAATATTTAATAACAACAATAATTAATTGTAATCCTAAAATTAGTTGCATTTCTAAACGTTTGTGAAGAAAATAATGTACAATTAAGAAGAAGAAAGATCATAAATAAATAAGGACGGAATAGAGAGAAAGAAAGAAACAGCTAACTCTCTCACTCTCCTTATCAGTGGCCAGGGAAGGGGGGGGGGGGTGGAGGTTGTTTACTCCAAGCCCCTTCCCTGTTTTTTGCTATTGTCTGACTCAGTGCCTGTGTGCGTATGCCAGAGAGCGTGAGTTAATTAGGAGATGAGGAATCCTTACTACAAACTACTTGTCATACAACTATAAATGACGGCTCATATTTTTTGTCTTATTTTTATAAATCAAATGAGACCAAAATTAAACTTGTACGATATACCGTTTAAGAGATAAGCCTTGATAAAACAATAGACCAATGCTGTGTGTATTTCGGTTCCCCAAGGTCAACTAAATATAGCTCTGATTTCCGTCTAAATGGAGATAATATTTCTTGTTACCTGTCAATGTCCTTTCCTTATCACTAGGGAATGTTTTTTGCTTGTTTTTCGTGGGAGGGAAACCTCTTTCGGTTTAACGTGTCCATAAATAGAACGCAATAATTATCTTTCCGATAAGAACTCTCTTATCAAAAGCTCCGCTCGAGTGTGAGCTTTTTCGAGAAAAGTCGAGCCCAGCCGAATACTGAAAAGCTCGACCTAAAAGCTCGACCGGTCGAATACTCGCACACCCCTAAATATGAATAAACAAAAAAACTGCAAAGCATCACTGAGATAAAAAATAATTTTTTGAAGAAATGAGATTGTTTAATGGTTAGCCTTGTGCCAGTGCAAGTATTTGAATTTTTTAGTGTTCTCAACATTTAGCGTAGAGTGAGAATAAACGAGCGTTTCTTTAAATCCTAAATCCTCACATGTAATTAATTAATTCCCATTTTATATAGTCACCCCCAATTTTAATTTACTTCCCTCAATCACTCGCTTTGGTTTTTATCGCATAATCAGTGTTTAAGATGATTTGAAAATCTGTCATGTAATTAATTAATTCCTCTATTGTATTGTCACACGCAATTCGAATTTACTTCCCTCAGTCACGCGCTGAGGTTTTTTCGCATAATTGGCGTTAAAGATAATTGTATCATAAAACAATTTCGCTCGCCACGTGCGATCGTCTCACACCAATATTACTCCGGCTGGTCATGTGCGATTGTCTTTTTTCAGTAAAGTATAGCTACTGCCTACTATGTGCAATCTTCTTCGGCAAAAAGACGTCACAGAACACTGGGAACACTGTTTTGTTGTAAATCAAGAACTGTTAATTCTTGGATTTTATATCCAGGTCAAATTCATTTTTACTGCCTCACAAAAAAAAACTGTAAACTGTTAAATATTTTTACTTAACTTTGTCATTTTGTTTAGAGTTAGTTATAAATTGTAGGTTCTATAAAGAATCATAAGATCCAAAATTTCATGCCTGATCAAGTACAGACTTAAATAATATTACTGATATAGCTATATTTTATTTTATTTCTTTTACACATTTGCTGCAGTTGTGTAATAGCAATTGTTACGAGAATTAGGATTAAAAATATATATATGGTTTATTATCGTGGCAGCAGTGTTAAGCGAATGTTACAGTCAGGTAATTATTTGTACAGGTACAACTTTGAAAGATTCAGCGTCAACTTGGCTCGAACCAAGCGACTACTCAACTGGAGGGACCCAATCCCTGAAGGATACTTCCCCAAACTGGACAGTCTGGTGTCTAGCCGAGTTTGGCCGCCACGTAACTCCAACACTATCCTCTCTGTGAGTAGAAACTGCAGGTGCAATCAGAGCTTGTACCATTACAACAGCCCTAGGTCACGATGGTTTGGGAAAAAATCACACCGGTTGACGACCACATGAATAAATCCTCCTGATTTCCTCGGTGTTGAAAACCGTTCCGGCTCCTGGCCCACAACCAAACCGAATGCATAAACAGGGCCTTAACTATGGATACTTTAATGTTTCTATTCAATAATAATAATTTATTTTATTACTGCAAGTGAAGCTGTTTTACAAATTTAATTGCACTTCATTTTGGACACAAAGTACATAATAGCTCACCTTTTATACAAAGTGGCTTGCTAGTTAATCAGTGGACCATTTCTAATATCAAAGAACACCCTTAAAGAGTATAAAAACAAAAATTGTAGTTTTCCGAGTAATTAGCTCTGCAAAATTTACTAATTCTCGGCAATTGATTTTTGCCTATAGCCCTGGACAGCCTTACTGGCGGGTGAGTGAGTGCGCTGTTGTCGAAATTAGTGTTTATTATCTGCAATGTTTTGGTAATAAATCACATGGTAATTTGTACGTCGACAAAAGTGTGGAAACATTTTTAAATGTAAACAAATCATTTAAGATGAAAGGTTGCCAAACTAAAAGACCAGCTGATGCATTGCACAAATATTTTCCAGAAATTTTAATTGCGTAAGAAATCTCTCGGTGAAATATTACAGGGTATTCTTTTGTAGTGTAAATAAGGTGAAACGTAAACAAAATTTTGACAGTTCTACCAAAACATGTGTTTCTTTAGCAGACATTTTGGGAGATTACAATTTTCGCCACCCGCCAGTAAGGCTGTCCAGAGCTATAGTATTTACTGAGCATAAAAAGAGAATAACAAATTGTTAAAAACTTTATTTAGCAGTACATGTTGTAAATAATACCCCCGTTGCAGCAGACCTGTATACTAAGCGAATTTCAAATGCAAAAGAACATATTTGAATCCAAGATAGTTAGATTTAACATGTTTTTGTAAGCTCCATAAGAATAACATGGAGAATGCAGGTTTGCTGCAACAGGTCCGTTAAAACTGGTCGGTTTTAATTCAATATTTCGTATATCTGAACTAGGAGAAACCATATAGCTTTTATCAAGATATGTCAAAAAATAATGAAGATATAGATTTTTTTTATTTCCCGTAAGGATAACTTGGGGAATGAGTATGCAGGTTTGCTGCCACAAAAATGGAAATTTCGGGGTTCTTGACTAAAATACATTAGATCTTATCTAGATGAAGCCACAAACCAAGTTTTATTAAGATATGTTGAGAAATAAGCAAGATGTAGAATTTTTCTTATTTCCCATAAGGTTAACATTGGGACAACATACTGTGTTTACCACTTACAATATCTCAGTTACCAATGGACATAGAGCAACGATTCAAAATACTAAATTGTTTGTTTTTTCGAGCTGAATTCAATGGTGCTAACTAAAATTGGATAATTTTTATTTTTATATGTGAATACCCCAAAAACCCATTTTTGGGGGGGTTTATCCCCCTTTACCCCCCTTGCAGTGGTCTGATCGGGCTGGTTTTCGAACTCATCCGAATAATTACTACTTTACCCATCTATGCCAAATTTCATCCCGATCGGACCATTTTTGCGAGCGCTATCGTGCTTACAGACACATATATGTATATACAGGGTGTCTCACCTAAGGTGTCTCAAACGGATTGCGGACAAACTAGTAGTCCTATAAGGATGAAACAAAATCGTTCCCCACTAAATCGACCCCAAGGAACAACGTAAAAATATTTTTAAGCTTTTTAAAATACAGGGTATTCCAAAAACTGGGGGTCACGGGTTCGAATCTCGGAATTTTCAAATGTAAAGATGTGTCATGTTATGCATCATTTTAAAGCTCTAAACAAGACGAACAATTTGGTGAAAACAGAATCAATTTATCTTTATTCATTTCAGAATGGCGGCCATTTTTGTGAATATTGTTGTTATTTACGGAATACCCTGTATCTCGAGAACCATAAAACATATTTTTGTTCTGTTTAAAAATTAATAATCCTCGTAAAATCAGCTTTGATTTGATATACGACATGCCAAAATTTAAAAAATAAAAGTTTTTACAGTGACTTTTATTTTGTTTAAATGTTGGTAGCCCTGAAAATCAACAAATTTAAATGGCAGCATATGTCTAACGGCACATCATTTTACAGGTCTTGCAAATACAAACAACTTTTCAATTTAAACCTAACTCCTATCTTTAGTGGTTTTGTAGTTACAAGGAAAAAACTCTATTCTACCATATAAAGCCCATGTTAAATATGAAGTACTTAGATTAATGGATGTAAAAAATGCCTTGAAGACTGCAGATTTAACACGGGCTTTATATGATAAAATGGAGTTATTTGCTTATAACTACAAAACCACTAAAGATAGGAGGTAAGTTTAAATTATAAAGATGTTGGTATTTGCAATACCTGTAAAATAATGTGCTATTTGACGTATGCTGCCATTTAATTTGCTTTATTTTCAGGGCTACCAACATTATAATAAAATATAATTGACAGTCAAAAACTTTTATTTTTTAAATGTTGGCATGTCACATATCAAATTAAAGCTGACTTTAAGATGATTAATAATTTTTCAACAGAACAAAAATATGATTTATGGTTCTCGAGATACAGGGTAAACCGTCAATACCAACATTTTTCACAAAAACGGCCGCCATTTTGAAATGAATAAAGATAAATTAATTCTGTTTTCATCAATTGTTTGTCTTGTCTAGAGCTTTAAAATGATACATATCATGACCAATGTTTACATTTGAAAATTCCGAGATTCGAACCCATGACCCCCGTTTTTGGAACACCCTGTATTTTAAAAAGCTTAAAAATATTTTTACGTTGTTCCTTAGGGTTGATTTAGTGGGGAATGATTTTATTTCATCCTTGTAGGACTACTAGTTTGTCCGCAATCCGTTTGAGACACCTTAGGTGAGACAACCTGTATATATCTAGAAATTTGAACGAATGGGGTTTTTAGCTTCTGGGGGCCCCAAAACAAAAAGTTATCATGGTCTTGGGCTTAGGTCTTACCATGAGACCTACAGTAACAGCTTCTTCCCTATAGGGGAAATTCGCTAAAAGGATACAGAATAGTATCTTTATGTTGAAAAGGCGTTTAAATGGTACTAAATGATTACAGGATGTAAATCGAGAAGTTGACCAGATCAAATTTGACATTCAAGACATGGAGCGCTGGCGAGATCGCTTTTACCAAGCTATACACACTGGATCAGTCGTAACGGTGAGTTATGGTGATTGGTGAAAAGATCTTCTTTGGGTTCATCACAAGACTATGTTGTTCCATAGCATCTTTTAATAATCCGTTATGACAAACATCGCCTCTCGTAACATTTTTAGGTGTGATGATCGAAGTACATGTCGTTGACTATACTCTGGACTGTGGACTGTTATCCTTAACTGTTGGCAGATATTTTACTGTAGACATTGTAGTTTGTTGCCTTTGACTCATCTATTTCAAGATTATAGTGGCAAATTTGTCCCCTAGCATATTTATAGGCTCCTAAAAAGTATATTCTTAATCATTCTTAATAAGACAGGTACCTCATGGAGGACATTACCCTGAATATGAGTGAAGGATGAGTGTGATGATCGTGATGATAGTGGCGCGATCTTGTAGCCTTGTTACTGACTAAGGTTGGCACGTTCCTGAGACAGGATTGTTAATTAATAGCCCAACAACCAATGGCAGCTGGCTCCAGAAACAACTCTTCAAAAAGCTACTAACTTTTCTCGGGATCGATCCGGCTACCTACAAGTTTGTAGGCGGGCACTATAACCACTACACCAACCAGCCATATACCAACCAACCAAGTATACTAAACTCCTGTGTACTTTAACATACATGATGAAGTACACACCTTGCCTGATGTCTAGCCTTGTTATTCACTACACCTAATCATAAAAAAATGCAATCAGAATTATTTCTTGAACTCATGGCTGAGAACAATCATATTACTTTCACTTTGTCCGACAGGCCGATGGGAGAGTGCAGCAGCTGGATGAAGTGAGCGGTATCGACACCTTGGGTAACATGATGGAGTCGAGTATTCTGTCTGTCAACCGGTTCCTGTACGGAGATCTGCACAACATCGGACATGTGGCCATCTCGCTCTCTCACGACCCTGACGCCCGCCACCTCGTATGTGCATTTATGACTCTAATCCTATATATATATTTGTTTAAATACCAACCTACTCTAAAGATCAACCTTCTACATTTCATACTTCCTTCCACTCCACGGAAGGAAGAAGATTCCAGGCAATAGTGCAATGAATTGGCCGTAAATAATATTCATCCATATCAACCATTCACAAAAGTGCTTTAATCAAGAATCACATTAAAATTTTCTATAAATTCAAGTTGATAGTAGATTAACCTTGAATGAAATTCTCCGATTCCATTACTCTCTAGAGCTACACAGATTAAAATACATTTTCCAGGAAACATTTGGTGTGATGGGAGACCCAGCCACTGCAATGAGGGATCCTGCCTTCTACCGCTGGCATGCCTTTGTGGACGACATATTCCAAGAGCACAAGAATCTGCTGCCACGCTACAGTGTTGACAAGGTGAAATCAATACTCCGACACAACTTCGCATTGTAACCATAACACGCCAGTTATGGTTACAAGTTATGGTTTCAGTTATGTTCAAGTTCAGATAACTTGAAAATATCTCAAACAATTTTTTATGATGTGAATGTTGGGTTTATATCTCTCAAAAAATGCAAATAAAATCTTAACTTACATGTTTTCTCGTCTGTTTAAGACCAAAAAAAACACAAATCCTAAGATGTATTAAAAGTTATGTGAAGTGAATGTTTTTTGCTAGCGGATTGATTATACATTGATGAAAATATGTCTTAACTCAATCCTAAGATGTATTAAAAGTTATGTGAAGTGAATGTTTTTTGCTAGCGGATTGATTATACATTGATGAAAATATGTCTTAACTCGTTTATAACGGAGGTGTAAATATTGATTTTCTGACTTGGTGGGTCTAATTTACATAAGATATAACCAAAAACTGTACTTTTACTCTTCATGGAATTTGTTTCGGTTTGATTGCACTTGAATCACAATTTTGTACAAAACTATTTTTTGTGGGGATATTTTTTACTACCACAAATATCAATATTTTTTTATCATCTAATCAATATTTTTCTATCAAGTACTTAGATGGGCACACATTCACTTTAGAGGAACTCCTTAGCACGGAAACACAATTTAACAGCATTTAAATTACCAAGTTGGTCACAAATGCTATTTTAGCTATAATAGAGAGTGTGTAGAGTAAGAGGCTGCCCAGTTGGCGGAAAGCTCTACTACTCGTTCCACCTGCCAAATGTGTACTATCCTGCGCGAAGACATTCCTTCACAACCACTGTCTCTTGACTCTTTTATAATTGCCTGTACAGTAATACGACTTATATTTTTATAATTATACGTGAATAGTGTATTCGTACTACATCAATTAATCGTTATTATGTCAAAAATTGAATCAAGTTAAATTCAATATTAGCCTGGGTTTAATCTTTTTTTAGTATCTATAAAATAAGTAGTTTTAAATATCTACCTTATACAATAATAAATATTTTATCTTACTTAAATATAAGAAAATTCAGTAATATAATGTTACATTAATTACGGAATACTGTATTATTTATTCTTTGGTTGATGTAAACCATTACAGTATAATTCCAATCATAATTACTCCTAATTAATTAATCATTGAATCCCATCAGTTCTATTCTTATAAATGAATCACATGTACCGTTTACTAACAGACAAATCGCCTCAACTTTGCCAACGGGCACAGCTGTTAATTGAGGGGCAGTTATTTACAAGTGGGATTTCCGAGTTTCCGGGAAATGCATAACAATAGTTCAGGGTCTCAAATAAATCGATTCGCTCCTCAGTTGCGTCGTTGCGTCTTGGAGAAAGTGTTACAACCGTCTTAGAGATGGTTGGATTCACAATTTCTTTTAAATAATCACACCAAAATGTTTAAGGTAAAATTACCGTAATCATAAAAACATACATTGCCGCGTGTCCAAAAATAAATTGATAAGACAAGGAAATGGGGCATTTCGGAGATCTTATAAACATAGTATAAGGGATACTACCGCATATTGTCAGATTCTCATTTTTAGAGTTTAAAATTAATATTGGTGTCTTAAGTTGTTGTGGCTCAAAATCATTTTTGTACATTTAGAAAGGCTTCTAGATTATGCCTTAACTCAATTTAAAAACTTTAAAAAGGTAAAATGGCACATTTATAGATAATATTTTTCTTTTAGCGAATTTCCCCTATAGGAAAGAAGCTATTACCGTAGGTTTCATGGTAAGACCTAAGCCCGAGACCATGATAACTTTTCGTTTTGGGGCCACCAGAAGCAAAAAAACACCATTCGTTTGAATTTATATATATATATATATATATATATACATCTATATATATATATATATATATATATATATTTATTTATGTCTGTTAGCACGATAGCGGTTGTAAAAATGGTCCTATCTTAATGAAAATTGGTACAGACGTGTAAAGTGGTAATCACTTGGACGAGTTCGTGAACCAGCCCGATCGGACCACTGGAAGGGGGGGGGGGGGTAAAGGGGGAAAAACCTCCCAAAAAATAGGTTTTTTGAGTATTTTTATATAGAAAAATAAAATTTATCAAATTTCTATTGGCACCATTGAATTCAGTTTGAAAAAACAAACAATTTAGTATTTTGAATCACTGCTCTATGTCCATTGGGTACCGAGATATTGAAAGTGGTAAACACAGTACGTTGTCCCAATGTAAACCTTATGGGAAATAAGTAAAATTCTATATCTCGGTTATTTCACAACATAACTTGATAAAACTTGGTAACTAACTTCTTATAGTTCAGATCTACTAAATATTGAATTAAAACCACCCAGTTTTTAACCCGCCAACTGGGCTGCCCCTTACTCTACCCATGGGCTCACAACCTTGCTTTAGTAATCACCCTGTCTGATAAATGCCTGCGATTAAAAAAAAACACCCTTGCACCCAATCAGGCGCACGATGTCGCTTAAGTGTCAAAACTCAAGACTGGATTTGCATCAATTAACTAATTTATTTTATTTTCCCTTATAGGGACACTTGGTATTGTTATATGTTTTTAGTTTGAATTTTAGTTAATTATTGTAAAGTGGTTGAACTGATAAATAGTCATCTTATATTGTTTGAAAGGAATGACAACTGTCTGAGTTTGGCTCAGTCCCTGCATGGCTTTGCAGGGACCTATTGTTCATATTATGTTGTAATTTATTATGTATTCTACGATGAGAAAAATTAAGATTGATTAATGTGGTTACTTGTAAAATGCTCATGAAATAAAAATATTTAGTAAAATTATTGTTGATTCAGTTGAATTATAATGGAGTTCAAGTCACTGGAGCTCAAGTCAAAGTACAAGGCCAGCCTGACAATCTGCTGGTGACTCTCTGGCAACAGAGTGACATCGACCTCTCTCGTGGACTCGACTTCACCCCTCGAGGAAATGTCTTTGCCCGGTTCACTCACCTACAACATATTCCTTTCAGTTACAGAATAACGGTAGGTAACAGAAATGATTAGTTAGATAAAACTGTTTGCATTCAGGATTCACCCTACATACACTCACTTAAGTGAGTGGTGAGTTAGGGAAATAGATTCATTAATGAGATTTTAGCAATCCTGCTATGGCTAAAGATCATTTTTTAAATTTAAATCTAATAGCAAATTACTTTGCTGAAATATCAAAGGAACAATTATATATGGTGATTATAAACAGATATAAGGAATTTTGGTGACTAACGTTATTTTTTTAATAATTAAAACAAAGCGAATTAAAATTTAGATTGTGAAACACAAACCTATGATAAGAATTATTTTAAATGATTTGAACAAGCCAGTTAAGCTCTGTTATGAAAATTAACCAACTAATGCAACATTGAAATTATTATATTGAAAAAATTATAGGATTTTTTATGGTGTTTTGTTTTTTATTTTAGGTTGAAAATAGTGGTCAGCAGAGGATGGGAACATGCAGAATTTTCTTGGCTCCCAAGTTTGATGAACGTGGCCTGCCTTTCTTGTTCAGAGATCAAAAGGGACTGTTTGTCGAAATGGACAAGTTCACTGTCAATTGTAAGCACTGATTAAATATTTTGGAATTGAATTTACAATGATAGATTTATTAAGCTTACGTAATCCTAATGTCAAAAAAAGTAATAATAAATCTTTTGAAAAAGCATTATTACACTACAAATATGCGTCTTGCTACAATGTAATTAGGATTATATCCTTTATTGTAGCATTTAAAATTCAATCAGTAAATAAGTAGTTTGAGCAAAGTTTTAACTACAGTATTTCATCTTGAAAATAAAAAAAATTTTATGTACAATATTGCCTACACCACCTTTGTTTATACCTTCTGCTGATAGCAGAGTCAATGATGTAAATTATATCTTAGCCCTCGAGGTAAATGTAAATTCGATGAACAGATCTGTACTCTTTGTTAATTGGAATAGGTAACCAAACAAAAGTATCAAATAGCTATTATGAGTGTATATCCAATACAACTTTAACTGTGAGATTTCTACACAACTTCAATAGTGATTTCTGCATGAGTTTAATTTGTTACAGTGAAGCCAAGAACCAATGTAATTGAGCGCAGATCTAAGGAGTCTTCAGTGACGATTCCATTTGAAAGGACTTTCCGCAACCTTGAAGCCAACAGGCCGGCTGGGGGAACTTCCCTCGAGGAGTTCAACTTCTGCGGCTGCGGGTGGCCAGAGCACATGTTGGTGCCCCGAGGAACCCCTGCCGGGCTCCCATGCCAGCTGTTTGTTATGATCTCTAACTACGAAGATGATAGGGTGAGTCTATAAGATCACCAGACAATTGCAATTTATTACATTTTACAATGTTCATGTTCATGAAAACAAAACTTCATTTCAAACTACACAAAAATCCAACTGTTAAAATAGTATTTTTCATAATAAAAGTGGAAAGTGGGAATTTGCACATTTGAGATCATATGTTTGATGTGTGTAAATTTTCGAGCACGTCACATGGTCAAGAAAATACAAAACACTTTCACTTGTGTTATGATCAATATTTTTCACTTCACAGCTATATTTGTTTATTTCCAAAATATTAAAATTTTGAAGATTCTGTGATTGTAATTTATTTAAATATGATCATCTACCTTAAAATTGTTGTACAATTTTGATTTTTATGTTCGTAACTAATAAAATAAATAGCTATTTTTTGTAGAAAAAAACCTCAAAGGGATGGTATTACATTAGGGTTATAAAGAAAACAACAGTCTTACCTGGAGATGAGTAGGCCATCAGAAACATTAAACAACACAGGAAAAGTACAATATTTTTGTCTTTTGACTCTTTCCTACGTTTTTGTTTCTGATGGGCTACCCAACTTCAAGGCAGTAGTTTCCTCCATAAACCTAATCTAATTAAATATAAATGAAAACCAAACGCTAACTCAAAAAATGCTGCAGGTGAAATTAGGATTATTAGCTAGTTGAATTTAAGTCAGTTAAAACCCAGAACTGTTTGTTTAAAAGCCCCAACTTGATGGATGATGTTCGGCAGGTCGAGCGGAGCAGCACCGGAGGCAAGATGTGCCAGGAGGCAGCGAGCAGCTACTGTGGGCTGCGGGACAACAAGTACCCGGACAAGAGGTCCATGGGCTACCCCTTCGACCGCCTGCCGCGCGACGGCGTCAACACCCTGCAGGAGTTCATCACTCCGAACATGGCCGTCGTCGACGTGACGATCAAACACCTCGACCGCACCGTCACTCCCAAGCGGGCGGGAGTCAATGAGGCCCCTCGCGGATAACAAGGAACAGACAAGGATTTCACTCATGGCTATTGATGTACTTCAGAAAAAGGGTGTAGTTTGAGAGTTTGCCAACTTAGTTATTCACATTTGACAGAGTATTTGAAAAATTAATATCATATCAAAATTAGTTTCATTGAAGAAACATAATTTGATCAATTTATTCGTGTTAAGTATTTCTTAAATTACAACTTTCACTTCAATTGATAACCAAGGTAAATCATCAGTATTATCGGTAATTATATTGGGATTATAGAGGAAACAATTCTATTATAGAGCTAGGATTGAGGCTAGGCCATTAGATGCACTGAACAAAACAACTCAGGGAACAGTCCAATATTTCAATATTTTACCCCAGTTTTTGTGGTCCTTTTTCAATGAAGAGGAGAGGGGTATTCCTTGAAAAAGACCCAAAAATGTTGGACTGTTTCCTGTGTTGTTTTTGTTATGTGTATCTGATGGCCAACTCAAATTCATGAAAGCCAGTTGTTTCCTCTATAATCCTAATAGGGATGTAATAGCGCCCCTTTCAGGTTCTTAAACAAAAAATAATCTTATCATTGGTAATTATCACCAGAACATGGATGCGACTATGACTCCGAGAGTTCTAGACAAGAATAAAGTTTACGTTATTCTTCTCTAAGGCGTCACTAATTTTATATTAGATTCATCGTCAGAAGAAAATATTTTGTAAACATCCCTTTCTTCAGTCATTTTTTAGTTTTTTTTAGTAATAATTTATTCTGTATAACGTTCCTCTCTTCTGGCTTTTAAATTACATCTTCATGGCAAACTTTACAAACATACTCTTAGTAGTGTGCTTAAGAGTATAACATATTAAATAGCATCAAAATGGTCTTACTTTTTTCACTACTCCTACTAATCCATAGCCAATTTATTCTATGACCTTAAAGAAACGGCAAAAAGGCCGTTTTATAATGGAATTCTATATAAAAAAATTGTTGTTGACTTATCCAAAGTTGGAACAAATAATAACACGGGATATCCTCTAAAATCACATTTAAAAATGGCGGCTCCTCCCAAAATACAAAAACTTTTGAAAATAGCCACTTAACTGCATATTTTATCAATTTTTTTTCAAGATTGACTTTGGACCGCTATCAATTATTGCTGGGTGATTGGTCTTAATTTTGACAGGGTTCTCATTTTTCGCTTCCAACTTAAATCCGCCATGTTGGATATAGGCATAGGCTGAATTTTTTTGTCAGATGTAAAGATGGTGTTGTGACGCATATTATTTTTAATAAACTATATTTTTGTACTGAACACAATGCTGAAATCAAATATGATTCTTTAAAAACTTATGCTCAAATAAAAATTCCACCTTGTATATTTCTCAAGGACGTTTTATACTTTGAATATTCTTGGATTATTTTTCCTATACTCCAGTTATAAATAAGATTTGCTGCATGTTTTGGTCTTAAAATATTCAGTGATTCAATTTTAAACTTTTTTTGAACGGATTAGATTTTTTCGGTGAATTTGGAATGTTGTTATACAATCTTATACCAATAGAGAAAGGACTTTTTTCATGAAGTGTCAGGTTGTGTTGGATGGTTGAGGAATTCATATAGCGGGTATTGTGAGTTTTGGGATTTGAACCGATTTAAGAGTTCAAGAATGATATGTACAAAAACCAGAAGTTCATAAATACACATACCCGTTAAAGTCATTACATTTAATTACTTAAAATGAGCATGGCAGATGGTTCTATGACTGGCCCCTAACATGGTCCTAATGAGACTTTTTGAACCTTGAAAACTAGATTAACATTAACTGAGTTTCCCCATAAAACTATCCCATATTTCAATTAAGAGTATATGTAAGCAAAGTAAACAATTTGTACTGTATCAAGTGACACTTCATCCTTAAGAATTTTAACTTCAAATCTAAAAAACAAACTTAATTTGTTTACAGAAAAATAATTTGATTTTTCCAATTGAGAGTTTTGTCTAAAATTAATCCAAGAAATTTATGAAATTCAGCCATGTTGAGATTTTTAGAAATCGGTTGATGGTTACTATCTGGTTTGAAATGCATTAAATTTACTTTGTCTTTATTCCAGAGGAGCCCATTATCCCCAAACCAAGCTTTAAGATCACCTAATTTTGATTTGATTGATTTTCTTTACAATGAAATATTATCTTCTTTCATAATTACACCGGTGACATCAGCAAAAAGTATGATTTTTTGACACTTGTGCAGGTAAGTCATTGATGCATATCAAGAAAAATGTAGGTTCAAATAGAACCTTGAGATCCGAAAATTAATTTACACTCACCCATTTGGAACAACAGCTGACATTTTTTTTCATTTTTTTCCATTCTTTTTTAGACAGGTACCTTATGGAGGACGTTACCCTGAATATGAGTGAAGGATGAGTGTGATGATCGTGATGATAGTGGCGCAATCTTGTAGCCTTGTTACTGACTAAGGTTGGCACGTTCCTTAGACAGGACTATTAATTAATTAATAGCCCAAAAACCAATGGTAGCTGGCTCCAGAAACAACCCTTCAAAAAGCTACTAACTTTTCTCAGGATCGATCCGGCTACCTACAAGTTTGTAGGCGGGCACTATAACCACTACACCAACCAGCCATGGACAGCTTTTTCTGTAATAATTACTGTTCTCTCTTTCCATCCTTCAAGATAACATTTCCTTAGTTCTAAAGCCCCCGTTCTAATACCCAGACTAACCACACTCTGGATAGGTCACAAAAAACCACCTGTGAATCGAGATCCATCCAAAGCCTTTGCTGGAACATTCTACGCTCAAGGATGAAATCATCTAAGGATTTTTGTTCTTCTATTATTGAGTTTTTGGCCAGGAGGATTGGAGCTCGTCACATAACTGATTTCTGTCATACCTTCAAAGTGCCCTGGTTATTGTTATGGACAGTTTGATCCAAAACAGCTAATTGATACATTCAGGCTTTTCTTATTTTATCCGAGCAAAGCTCTGTTTCAGGGTGCAGTGGACTCCCTCTTAACTGAAGACCTTTTAACCCGACATCGGTTTAACAGGACTTCACTCTGCAGAACATCAAATCATGAAGTGTCAGGAATTCATATAGCGGGTATTGTGAGTTTTGGGCTTTGAACCGATTTAAGAGTTCAAGAACCTTTTTTCAGTTATCTTTAATGATTTTTCTGACAAATTACTAAAGTGAGATTTTTCCCATATTTGATATTATTGAGACTGATCCTTACGATAACTGATTAATTGATATCTATTTTACCGGACGACTTTCATCAACACATCGGTTTATGGGACTTGATCAGCAAGAAACAAATGTTACTATATCAAAGATTCTTGTGAGAAAGATTTAAGAAATAATATTGTTTGTTTGTTTAACCTCTTAAAGTCCGGGTATTTTTACTACCATATACATGCCCGGTCCGGGTTATTTTGGAGATTTTTGGAGATTGTCAATCGGTGAAAATAGCACTTCACATTCATGATCACTTTCACTACACTCAGATTCGTCACTAAATGTATCATTAGTTATAAAATTCCGCTATTTCACAACCGCGAAGAAAACGCTGGTCACACGAACCCATTTTGTTTTGTTTACAAACTGAGCAACAGCTGACGACGCAAATAAATGTGCAATTCATTTCGTTTCCCAGTGTTCCCACCTGGGAAAATAACAAAACCAAATATACTATTAGAAAGCTTGTTTTCAGACGAAAAAAACATATAACTTGTGACCAAAAGTTTGTTAGTCTGTGAAGGCAAGGACCGCTGAAACCAAACGAAGTCTGATCCCGCCTATAGGCGGGCGTGGACCAGCGGCGGGCTGGGGGTCATCCCGCATATGTGCGGGCATGGACTTCAAGAGGTTAAGACACAAAAGTCTTGAGAGATTTTCTGGTGTTTTGTGTTCATAGCAATTATCCCTCAAATACATAGGTTTTTATTATTTGTTGTTAATAAATACTGCCTTATACAGTATGCTAGACATTATAATTTAACAAGTTTTTGGGAACATCGGTTAAACCGAAAAAAATTTTATCCGGACAGGTCTCAGTCCCAAGGTGTCCGGATAAGAGGGAGTCTTCTACCGTACGACTATTTTAAAAGTTGCAATACTATGTTCTAACCAATATTCATAAATCAAAGGCAACTAATCTGATCTTCATCTGAATTTTTCATTTACTGTGTATAACAATTGACTTTTTTTTAAGAGTAAAATGTTCTCTGATTTAATTAGAATCAAACATTCCAGTAACCCTTCCTTTTTTTTTATTCATTACCTTTCCTGATACCAACCATCCCATTGCATTGATGTATTCAAAACCATTCAAAAGCAAACTTTAAAACTTTCCACTAAAAGAGTTTATACTGAACTGAATTCTAATTTAATTTGAATCAAACGTTCCAGAAACTCGATTTTTTTAATTCAATACCTTCCCTCCCTTCCCTGGCACCAACCATCCCATTGCATTGATGTATTCATGGGCGTAATTTCAGCATTTTGATTGGGGGGGCAAGATCTTCTAGGTCATTGCCTTATCCTGATTTGATTGCATACACCATATACCCCCCCCTTTGCACTACCAGTTCGTACTGAAGAATATGGGTTGGTACTTTAGTACTACACGGAGGCCACCCTTATACAGCGCGCTGCGGCGGTTATATTAGGTCAGTTTATCATAAATATGTTAATAGTACTTTCCTCATTTCGTTACGAATCGAACGATACCAGATGAGTCATACTTTTGCCCGCCAAATATCCTTGAAATAGGCCAAGGTCACGTCGTTGATCGGAGCGCTCGCATCACCTGTCAAGGGATTTATTAGCAGGCGAAAGTATGACTCATCTGCTATCGTTCGTTTCATAACGAAACAAGGAAAGTCCTACTAACATATTTATGATAACCTAACTCAACATAACCGCCGCAGCGCGCTGAATAAGGGTGGCGATCGGGTAAAGTCGCTAGTGGCGGCGGCGACTCGATCAACTCAATCCTCACCAACATCACTGTCTTCTGGGAAGCAGAAAACAAAGACCGCTTATCATAATTATGTCCAAATTGGAAAGTAAGTCAATTAAAGCATGTTCTTTCCAATTACAAAGTTATTTTTGGTAATCAATAAAAAAGTCTCTAAAAATAGTGGCCTCCATATAATACCAAAGTATTTATGGGGTATATACACTGCCAATGCATATTATTTTCTTTATATCTAACTAGCTAAAGTTAATATCCAACCACAATATCACAACACAATGTGAACTTGTAATCACCATTCACTTCACTCAAAGCCGTAACCAGAAAAAAAATTGGGGGGTTTGGGCTCCGCGGTTACGAAAAAAATAACTTTCTAACCTTTCATTTAAGTGCAATTTCAACATTGGCTATGGCCTTTCAGCATTGGCTATGGCCTTAACTTCAGTCAGTAATTGTACTATTTATTTGTAAAACTGCCTCAATGCAGTCAAAGCAGGCACACCAACTGTGCTTCATACGACTGGCGATTGACTGTTGCTATATTCTTATCTCTAACGTCCAGCGTTGCATTACACAGGATTTGGCATTTATTATTTACCCGCCAACTCCATTGATAATCCTCACTTTTACCCGGTTTTTCGGCACTAATCCCTGCAAAATCCCCACCAAGGACCAAAATCCGGGTAGTTAGCCGAAAAACCACCTAATGACTTTAAAAACACCAAATACCGGACTTTTTCTCACCTTACATGGACATTGAATATTTGCAAAGCAAATCACAATTCGAAAATCCCCGGCTTTACCCGTTTTTTATGTATTTAGGATGCCGAGTAAATCCCCGCAGCTCAAGTCTAAAATCCCCGATTTTACTCTATTTTCTTAATCATATTAATTAAGTCCCCGAACGGCCAACAAAAAACCCACTAACCGGGCTATTACCCAGTTTCTGGTTACACTGCAACGAAATAACCAATACAACCAAACCAAATGCATAACACCAACTTTCGTTTGAAAAATAAAATATCTAGAGTTCCAAAAAATTCTTGTACCTCGATCGTCAAAAATCCCCGATTTCACCCATTGTTTAATATCCAGGTTGATGAGTAAATTTCCTCAACCCAAGTCTTAAATCCCCGGTTATACCCGGTTTTTCTTAATCACTGCCAAAACTCCGCACGGCCAGGGCAGGGCCGGCGGCAGAATTTCCGGTACGCCAAAAGTGGTGACCTTTTTTTTTTTACTCGCTCGTGTGGTTTTCGGCCCCTTTATTGTCATTTTTGTCCCTTTTAGTCCCTTTTTGTCTGTTCCCGGACCCCCAAACAGGGGGGGATTGGCTCTGCGCCCGGCCCCTGCAGGAGGCGGCCCACCGGGCATTTGCCCGGATGCCCTTATGGCCAGTCCGGCCCTGCGCACGGCCTCCAAAATAGCCGAAAACCGGGTAAATACCCGGTTTTGGTAACATTGCTAACGGCTGTGACAGACCGGGGCCACAGACCCTGTCTGACACTATGTCTTCTGGGCCCGATGTCAGACAGGGTTGCCAGTCCAGTCGACCCATTGTCAACCGCCCTTCAAAATAACTTAACACATGGATTGACTTGGAGATTCAATGGATGGTTTACATAGCAAACTTGAATATATGACGAGTTCAGTGATGGTAATCCTGATGAAATGGTCAGATAAATAAACAGTACTTTTAACTGTTGCGTATGGTTATGATAGTTTATTTTTTTGTAATTTTCCCTTATTTGCTGGTTCAAAATTCCTCACAAAACCTATATCCCGCCCAAAAAATCATGCCCCCCCAAAAACTTTAATGGCGAAAATTGCGCCATTCCCCCCCTCCTTCTGGGCACCCCTGGTGAACAGTGTCTTATGACAGACTCTGAGCAGCACTACAGAGTTTAGAGGTTGGCCATCGTGGAGCGTTAGTTCATTGGTGGACGTGTCATTTGGCGTGGGAGTGGGTTCTCGTCGACCGGCACGCCATAGTGGATAGCGTGTATGTCTGTATTCGTTCGCTAAACGTATCCTTGCAAATTTGCAATCGGACTTCAAACAAAACTACGCCACCAGCGTACTTTTACGGCATGTCGAAGAGACTCATATTAATGAAAAATTTATGTCAATATAATTTTACAACTTGAAAAAAACATGATTAAAAACCATGTCACTTTTCGTTATTTATACCTAAAAATTAATTTTAATTTTCAAATTTTTGGGGGGGCAACCGCCCCCCCTTGCCTCCCCCGAATTACGCCTAAGGATGTATTCAAAACCATTCAAAAGCAAACTTTAAAACCTTAAAGAAAGAGTTTATACTGAACTGAATACTCCTGTGGGTAACGAATTAAGAGGATAACACTGTAGGATAAATAACATTCCAATTTATATTAAAATCAAGAATTTATTGATATTTAAATTCTGCAGGTGTGAGCATGAACACTTTACAGAATCTCTGAGCTACTGGACACAGCTACCTATGGAGACATCGGATATCTCAACATTTAGAGTTTTCTTATTGTGCTCGCATTATTTCAAAATGTGACGGACAGTAATGAATAAATTTGAAATTCACTTTTGAGGTTAAACAGTCAAAATAGGCGAACAATGATAGAATTTGTTGGAGTCTAAATGGCTAAGCACACCAACATTCGGAACATCGATGGGGCCCATCTCTATTCTAACGTCTACTGGTATTTGTAATAAAAAACGGTTGTAGGCGGTCGATTCTATAAAAGTGTGGTGGTGTCACTATATACAAAAGAATATTTACAATCAGTGCGGTTAATGTAAATGCATACGACGAGACCGCCTCGCTCCGACTGGAAGAACAGAATCATGCATTTACAAACAACAAGTCCTACAAAGTTATAAAATTTTAATCTACTGTTCATCTCACATACCAAAATATTACATTTATTTGAAACGGTCTGAAGCCAATGTGTTGATCGTTGCATTTCTATTTCAACAAAGTCAGAATTGTTTTGTCAGAAAATGAAACAAAGCTAATGTATTATTGCTTCAAAGTGTTAATGTTTCACACAAATGTGGAATTAACGGTTAACACACTGACTCCAAACTTAAGACACAGACTAAAACCGACATTGAATATAACAAATAGTGTACACACTAACTTAGCCTACTGAATCAGGACATCTTATACCTTAAATTAAACTAACTGATTTACACACTCACTGACATTTCTTTAATTCCTAACAAAAATATGCCCCCCTCTATCGTATATGTACACCTTAACTATATTTACAATGAGGTTCAGTGGTTGGCATCGTGAGCAAAGGAACCTACAGACAAAAATTCTAAAGGTCGCAGTACTTTATCAATAGACAAATTTGTGATAGTTATAAATCTATAACATTTACAGAAAAACAAGATTGACACACAACTAGATATACCCTTGTAAAAATTAAAAAGAAAATCTACATTTCATATCTAGACTACATTTTTTGATAAAAATCAAACTGAATAAACCAATTAAAAAAATGTACATATATGTTACAGATTAAAGCAGGAGTGAATCTTACATACTGACATCTACTAGGCACTTTAATATAAGTCAAGAAGTGCCATACCACAAATCACATAAACCCTTCTCATTGAACAACACATAATTAATTATGGGACAAGTAGAAGCATTTGAAAAGCACTAGTGGAACCACACCATCTTATATATTTAGATATTGATGATGAAACATTCAGGTTTCTATGTACCTACTATTATGACAACAGGTTGAAGAATTTCTACAGACCAATTAATTAAAATATTTAATCAGGACAAAATATATCTGAAATGGGATTGTTTGGCATCACTTGCTACAGATGCAGAATTCAAGTTTAATCCACAGATAGTCGGTTTGAAGATTTTGCAAAGTTTCAAGTGTGCTCATAATTCAGAATGTATCATTTTTTTTTTAAATTAAGCAGAGCAGTTATCTTTAATGATTTTTCTGACAAATTACTAAAGTGAGATTTTTCCCATATTTGATATTATTGAGACTGATCCTTACAATAACTGATTAATTAAAACATTAGATGTTTTCTATTACAATTACTTTTTTAATGTTAAAAGGAAGCGGTAAATACTAGGTAAAGCCAATACGAAAAATTTGATCATGCTAGAATTAATGCAAATATGAAGCGGGATAGGGAGGGTAATTTACTTATCATTAATTCGCCAGCAACAGGCCAACCCCACAAAAGCAGATAAAAATACAAGAGTTATTCCAAAAATTCTAAAGAAGTGACACTAATGAGAGGACAATCAAACTTGTAGGACCAGATATTAACACATTCACTGCGGAAAAAAAAATGGTGAACGTTCTCCAGGTGCTGAAAGTTTTTTTTCTATAAAATCTTGCCTTTATATAAGATGAGTTAAAAACTGTGGTGCAAAAATTCCTCTGAAGTATTTATGACGTCAAATGGCGGCGTCAAAGTTATGGGTCAGTACTGACCCACCCGCATTATGTTACGGACAAATTAAAAAAAATCTCATATTAAACAAAAAATTGTTGTATTACACTAAAAACTTAACTTCATGCAAGTGTACATAAAGGTAAAAAAGTTTACATGGGTGAAAAAATTCCCTGGAAGCGTGTATGATATCATTTAGTGTCGTCAAGGTCATGGGTCAGTAATGATCCACAAGGAATATCAGAATGGAAAAAGTTGAAAAATCCACTAATCACACAAAAAATGTTTATATTATTTTATTAAACTATTTATTAAATATATAATTTAATTTATAATAATAATATAATATAGCTAACACACATGCGTCATGACGATATTACCGAGGAATGGGTTAGTACTGACCCAGCCGCGTGAGCAAAAGCACGAAAGAGTGGAAAAAGTTGAAAAATCCACTAATCACACAAACAATGTTTATATTATTTTATTAAACTATTTATTAAATATATATAATTTAATTTATAATAATGATATAATATAGCTAACACACATGCGTCATGACGATAGTACCGAGGAATGGGTCAGTACTGACCCACCCGCAGCGAATGTGTTAACCAAACTAAACGGTCCATCTCATTGGAAATGATGTTGTGTCAAAAAAAATCCTCAAGCCAATGATATATTTAGCACGATCTTGCCATTTATACACGGTAATTTTTGTTTCTTTATTAAGGGACAGGCGTGTTGCTAGTGAACAATAAACAAAATTTCCCTCGCTCTCGCACTTCATAGTTGTATCGATTAATTCTACTTTAATTAAAATCCAAATAGTTGTTTAGTCCTGGATCAAACGTTGTTTGTTCATAAACAAACCTAAATGACATTTTTGTTTTGAAAATGTCATTACTTAAATGCAATAAAGAATAATTGGTCCAATAGATCTATCCTGATGATCTTCTGAGTATTGAATGGGCGCCAATTACTTAACATGCAATACTTTAAAAGGTAGACCTAATACTTTTCAGACTTTTTACAACTGATTTGTTAACGAGCAATTTTTATCATTCCTAGATCATTCAAAAACCACAAATTGATGCTATCTTATATCATTAAGTTTTTCACATTTGTGTTAAGCTTCTACTATTCAAATTAACTGAAGTGGTAAAACTCAATGTTAAGGAAACGGTTTTCACTTGCCATCACTAATGCAATCATTTCCATGCTAAAGTAAGAAAAGATTTATTGCCTTCCAACAATTTATTTTCTAAAACTTTTGGTAAGGTGTACTATATGAGAGCTAAACGAAGAGTGATAAAACCTGAGGAAAAAAAGCTAATTTGCCTTCAATGATACAGTAGGCTAATAAAAGCGTAAACTCCCAAATACAAAATACAAATTTCACCAAAGAAAGGTTGCTCTACAACCTAAAACCTTTCAGAGGTAAGCTGATGTTTTGATGATTGTGACACTGAATATCAATCATAAATTGGTTGGTTGGAACTATAAGTGACTGAATCTGTTCTTACATTCGTCATTCATTTCATTCCTCTGTTCTGTTCCTCATTTTTATTTCTCCAGCATTTAGCACTTTGTAAAGCCCTGGGCATCAGGCCCATATCAGTTTTAATCAAAACACTTTCTGATATGCTTTTATTTATATTATCAGCCTCAAACAACCCCATTTCTCAACTAAAGAATAGTGTTTACGATATCCATTGTTCATATCAAGCTTGGTCAACAAAACATATTGAAGTTTAATGTAAAAATGCTTCTTTATTTAGTACAAGTTTGATACACTAACCAACTTACAGAAATGCCTGGATACAATGCAAGATGCCCAGAGAGATGTTCAATAGAGAAAAGTGAGGACTTGTGATTACTTTCACAAAAGCAACAGTCTCCTTCTAATGTACAAAAATTATTTTATGAGACATCAATTTGGAACACAAAGTATAAATATCGTACATTCTAAACAAAGTTCATTATGAACAAATATAAGTTAGAATGTTAGACATTAGGAATAATAATACCCACTCTTTTACATAAGTATAATACTACAAATTTAAAAGAAAGACAGTCGTAATTGTAGATATTTTCCAACTAAAATTACACAGATATTGCAGCATACATTAAAAATTGCTATACACAAAATAGATTATTATTCGTTCCAGTTTCAATATTTTGTACAATTGCTTTCATAGTTAAGTTTCTCGGCTTTATTTCATTAGTTCAGACTTGCGTATTGTTGCATCTGAGAACAAAAGGATGATCTAAACTATGTTAGGGCTAAGACTGCACTTCTCGTTGAATTTGAGAAAATGATTGCATATCACTTTGACTTGTAATCATTTTCAACCTTGGACATAATGTGGTATAATTTCCACTATTTGTCAGGGACAACAATATTTTTTAACGGTTATAGAAGTGTCTTGAAAAATTGTTGCAGGAATGTCAGTTAAAGAGCTAAGTTGGCAGTGATTTAGTGTCAGTCTGAATGTTTACAAAATAAAACTGGATTACAACTAAAAAATAAAGGTAAGGTAATGCCCTAAGACGCTAGCGACAAACGAATATAGGAAACACAATCTACCACCAGTCCTAACCTAGCCCGAGCTTAGAGCCTATGAGATCTTTGGGAAAATATTCAATCTGCAGTCTGAACATTAGTGAGCGGCAAATGCGAACATGGCTTCTTCTATGTACAAAGTCGCTTACGTTAACCTAACCTACAAAGTCATGTTAGTGATGTACGGGGTTAATGTAGCAACAAGAGACTGAGGTTGAAATATCACAGACTGGAAGCTGTGGGGCAGAAATCAATCGAGAACGGTACACAGCCACTATTACATTCATTATGGTTTGTAAGAAAATTACAAATCAGTAATAAATTGTTAAAATAACATTACGCTCTTATGATGAATAAATTTAAAATGATTATAAACTACTAAACATATTTAAAATACATCTGTTATGACTGAATTAAAATCCCATTGACTAAATTATACTAAGAAAATACATTAAAATTAATATATTTGCAAGAGCAAACTGTAAACTATTGTTATGAAATACATACATTATTTACAGAATATACTTTTAAAGAATCGGCCCGTTCATAATAATGTATACAAAGCTAGGAATTATGTATAAAATAAAATAAAACTAAAGTATTAGTTGGAATTAACTATCTAAAGTTAAAAAAAGAAGCAAATATTTACAGTTATATATACCTAAATACAGAAGCCATGTCCCATCTTGCAGAGAAACTTAAAAAAATATATTGATGACAGACATTTTGCTCGATTTATAACCAGTTTACCTTTCCTAAATTTATTTGTCTTTCGGTGCTTCGATTTTTCCATGAAAAGAAAGTAATGCGTCTCAATGGAATCGTCTAATCACAGTTGACTCAATATCAATTTTAACTCAGGTTTGCCGGCTCAAAGAAAGAACTTAAGTCATTAATATTCCATCGAGAGCAGTCTTAATTCAGTCTAATATAAACTAAAGCACGTAAAGACAGATTCTACAGACGAAACCCCATAACTTTACTACTAATCGAAAACAAAAGGACATAACATCCGGACTTATATTTAAACTATATGTACACTGTCCGAAGTCTGATGTTTGGTTGGAATCGGTGATTGTTTATGTCCTCAATTAGTTTCAACCAATCAATTGTCGGAACAACAACCTAGGTTGGAGATATCGTCACTCCCATTGGTGGGGTGAGGGAGGCAGCTCTGACGGGTGCGCCACCGTTGAACTGTAACAAAACAAACAACAGTAAGCACTATTATAAAGAAACATTGGTTCACAATGGTTTTTCTCTACTAATCACTGTTAAATTTGCATCCACACTTAACTTGGGCTTTAAACGGTAACATGCAGTTTTGTACAAAACCACCAAAGATAGGAGGTCTAAAATTGAAAAGTTGTTGGTCTTTGCAAGACCTGTGAAATGATGTGCTATTTGACATATGCTGCCAGTTAAAATTTTTGATTTTCAGGGTTACAAACATTAAAAAATTACAGTCAATACTTTTTTTATGTTGGTGTGTCATAATATAGAATTAAAGCTGAGTTTGCTAGGATTAATGATTTTGAAACAGAACAAAAATATGTTTTGTGACTCTCAAGATACAGGGTGTTCCGTAAACACCAATATTTTTCATGAACATTTGTGCCATTTATAAATGAATACAGAAGTGAATTCAGTTTTTAACCTATTGTTCGTCTTGTTTAGAGCTTAACATATGCATATGTTTACATTTAAAAATTCTGAGACTCGAACCCATGACCTCCGGTTTTTGTAATAACCAGTATTTTAAAAAGACTAAAAATATATTTACATTATTAATTGGGTATGAATTGGTGGAGAAAGGTTTTGTTCCATCTTTGTACGTCACGCTGTTCCTCAGGTTGGCTTAGAAGATTCACCCTAAATATATATAAAGAGTGTAGTGTGTTGGTATAGCAGGAGCTACAGCCAAAACTTCATGTCATAAACCCTTGATCTTGGTGTCAAATTAAAGCTTAGAATCTCCTAATGTGTGCTATGGTATTTATGGGTTTCAATATCTTTTAGGGCTGAGGCACTGGATCATCCAAAAGGGACCCATGTCAAAGATTTTGAAAGTTCTTCAGATTTTATTGGTTTGGATCAAAACATATGGTTTGGTTTGAAATGGTTACAACAGTTACTAATAGAATGAAGCACTTACTAATACAAAAAACTGAAAAGAAACTACCAAGGAAAAGCCGGGGTTACAACACTTTACTTTGGTGACACTTGATCTTGGTGTCAAATTAAAACTTGGAACTCGTGATATAGACTATGATGGTTGGGCTTCGATATCTTTTAGGGCTTACACAGGGTCGTCTGAATGGATTTTACGTTAAGGATTTTGATAGGTTTAATTTGTTTACATAAAAACCTATGGTTTAATTTGGAGTTGATACAATTTTTGCGGCCAGAAAGCAGGTCTTAGTAATACAACAATAAGAAAATAATCTCCTGAGCAAAGCCAGCTAGTACTTTATAGAAGACAAGCTGATGGTAACCCACTTCGCTGTGTATTTATCATAGATATCAGCTGATCACCTGGTTAATTTAAGCACAGTCTAAGAAAAAATACAGTCTCATCAGTTAGTTGCAAAAAGTGTTCCCCCTCCGCAACCCTGGTGGTACACAAGCACAATTACTACGTCCACAAGCAAATCACAAGTTCTTTCACTATCCACTGTCCAAGAACAAATACAGTCTCGCCACTCAAATGAAAAACTGTCCTCCCCATGGCATCCTGGTGGCTAGCACATAAGTACAATTACAATCAGATGGAGTCTAATTGTGCTTGCGTGTCACTTTGGAACGCTAGTGTCGCCCTGCTGACAACAAAATGCATTAAAACATATGACAAGTGTCGGGACTGTACTTTTTATTAGACTGTGATTTCAATATGTCATTAGCTAGTACATATGTACATAATATCAATGCATAAAGTTAATATGGGAACCCTTTTAGGCTTCAGGGAGGAACCCAATTGAATTAGGACAAAGTGGATAGCTTAAAAACATTCTCCATGAAATTTAACATTGATAAATAAATACCAAGAAGTTTCATGGAAACACGGTCCAAACGTTATCCGAGACCATATACTTAATATATATATATATTTATTTAAATACAAACCAACACCCTCTTTTATAAATATAGATTTGATAATACCTGTTTAAAAAAACTGAAACTTGAGGTCTTATTGGTTAAATAAATTCTTTTATAAAATATCTGATAGTGTAATGACCTATCTCTAACTCTTTGCACATAATCCATTGAAATTCGGTAATAATATATAAAGATGTTTTTCTTTCATGACCATCGTAATCACTCAATGGATAGATTTGTAAAACTACAACTAAAGGTTAGAGATTTTAATGAAAAATAAGTTGTCCGTTATATAATCATATGACATTCCAGGCAATTTTGGAAAATGTACCTAGCAAATCCTTTCTTTTGTGGGTTACACTCACCTGAATAAGATATCCTATGGGGCTTTGTTGGATGATAAAAAAACGAACAAATCACACGGAATACACACACGGACAAACACACTAAATTAAAGCATCCCAAAGTGTGTAATGTACGTTTGTTTGTCCGTGTGTGTGAACCGTGTAATTTGTATGTTTTTTTTTGGTCCTCTAACAAAGCCCCAAAAATATTTTATTGAGGTGAGGGTAGCCCACAAAAGAAAGCAAAAAATAATAATCTGCTCACTCAAAAATCAAGTATTCAAAAATAAAATCCTGACTTGGTGGAACAGCACATGGATATTTCCTTATTGCTATTTCAATATTTATTTATTATTCATTTATATATAAACGTTGAAAACATTACCATTAATTAGATGTTAAGTAAACCTCCCTAATAAAAATGTCATAAGTCCCCAAGAATCCTTGCTGTGCTCTAGCCGCCATCTTGAAAAAAATCTTTTACAGTACATTCAGTACATATTTTACTATAAACCCTTTTTTTTAATTAGCACAAATCCATACGAGATACAAAAAAAAGTAGATGGTGTTTTCGAAGAGGAAACAATCTCCAATACAATGAGTATAAACATATATTATAATAATTAAAAATACACTGCTGATATTACTAGTTTTCTTAAATTTAAATTATTATTAAATACTCGTTTTAATACTCATTATTAATACTCATTATTATTAATACTCATTTTTAATACTCATGTAATGAACAGTATACCTATAAAATACATTGCTGTTGATCTTACAGAATAATAATCTATATTCATAGTACCCTGATAAAAATAACAGTAATTTGAAACCTCAATTTACCAAAATTGGTTCACAATAAAGGAGTAGGTAAGGTCACAAAAATGTATTCATTGTGGTAATTTCATTACAAATTCCTTAAGAAGTACTAGGGGTGTGCGAGTACAGTAGAACCTCGATTAACCGTCACTCTTGGGACCGGGAGTGTGACGGTTAAGAGAGTAGACGGATAACAGAAATTTAGCCAACCTATTCAATACGTAGAATTAAAATATTTTAGAAGAAATTAAACCCTTTGTGGATAATACATATTTATATTTAAATTACATTCAAACAATGGTAATTAAAAACTTTCTAAACTATATGTTGTGCTCATTCAGTGTTCGAAAGTGAATTACATAACCTCACATTAAAAGATAGTCCGCCATCTTTTAAACGGTCCGCCAACACCATAAATCAGCTACACACTGTGTAACAGCAAACACTATGTAACGCTGAACTACGAGGTGTGCCATATAACCAAAAAATTAACAAGCCAATGAGTAATAAATAACTCGCTCACCCCCATACCAGTCCTTGCGTGGGAGTGGTGATTTTCGGCGGAAACTCAAGGTCATTAGCCGCAGACAGTCGTGTTCGATCACAATGGCGCTTGCACTTTCTTCCGTGCTTTGCAAGACGCCATTTATAACATATTGCGAGCCCGGAAGCAGTGACGGATAACAGAGAGTGACGGATAAAAGAGTGACGGTTAATCGAGGTTCTACTGTACTCGAGAATCAAACTTTTTTTGAGCCGAGTATACACTACTCGACTCGACTTATTGCAAAATACTCGAAAGTTCGAGTCGAGTAGTTACTCTTGCCGTTTATCTAAAATCGGTACGTGCGAAAGCATATTACGGCCATTTTCCACAATGTCAATCCATCTTTGATGAATATAACTGTAACCTCTTTTTGTTATATTTGAAATAAAAAGTTCTTTTTAGTTATTAAAGGCACATACATTTTTATATCACTCTATCTTTTCTACAGTTTGAGGTTATTTATTATTACATCTCTTCAACAAATTATTTTTGTTATATTTTAGAAACCATTCCAAATAAATAAAACTTAGTTTTTTGTTGACAGTTACATGAATAATAAACGGTATCACGAAACTGACACATACTTTCTCCCTTCAAGTCATTTAAAACCAGAAAACATATATAGTGAAATAAAACAAATTAGCAATTAATTGTCACACAAATATAAAGTAAATTTTATCAAAATCGGTTAGTAAATAACGGAGATATCGGTTTTGAATATTTGCCATAAGAATAACATTGGACAACATACTGCATTTACCGCCAAACTAAAATATCAATTATCTTTGCAACCAGTTGACGTAGACTAATGATTCAAAATATTAGATTGTTAAGTTTTTCAAGCCAAATTTAATGGTTGCAAGTATATTTTCTTTAAACGTTATAGTTTTTGTGAAATTTGAAAAATATGAATTTTTTAACACTTAAACCCCCATAACTTCTGAACCTGAATTTCTACAGACATGCGGGTGGTGTCATTTTGTTTGTCATCCTAAGCACTAAAAACCATTAATTTTTTATCAAAATCATTAAAGTCGTTTTTGAAAAATTTGGATTTTTGTAATTTTTTACGGGTTTTTATGGGGTAAATACCCTTAAAAATCAAAAATTCAAAAAAATGAAAAATACGCCTGGAGATACCATGGCTTTATACCTATTTGCCAAATTTCATGAAAATCGGTCCACTGGTGTCGTCTCTAGCTTTGTATACACACACACACACACACACACACACACACACACACACACACACGCACGCACGCACGCACGCACGCACGCACGCACGCACGCACGCACGCACAGACAGACAGACAGAACGCCAAAAACCACTTTTTTGGATTCAGGGAGCACTAAAACGAATATATCCACTAACAACTCAAATTCGAAAATTTTGACGAAAACAATACTTTCTCCATATACATTGTATAGGGGGGAGAAAGTAAAAATGTACCTCTGTGAATAACTCAAAGGAAATATTTTAATCATGAATTGAGTCAGGTATTAAGTAAGGTCATGGCTTATAGTTAGTGTTTTCATTTCATTTAAAACCCCAGGGAAGGCTTAAACACAAGTTAGGCTTGAAAAATATATCAAATCAAGAATTATTGTGACTTGAAGTAAAAGGTTTTCTTCTTTTTTTGGTATCATTTATTTGCATATGTTACATAGTTTTCTTATAGTATTCTTTCATAAATATTTTATATAATTATGTTCAGTCTAATGATTCTAATTCTGACAATCAGCTGATTATTTTGTTATTGCTTTTGTATGTTTTCATCAAAATAAAAGTAATAGAGATTATGATTTAAACTGATATTTTATTTTATTAATTCACTAACAGCATATCTGCTCTTAGTTAAGTAACTCCTTTAAATTTAATTTCCTCAAAATTGTAATTTGTATTTGAGTAATGATAATAATTTTTTACCATTATGTAGAAACATGATGACTATTATATTATAAACGTAAAAAAATCAACTCGAAAAAAGCTCGAAACTCGTGGGCATTTTTCAAAACTCGACTCGACTCGACTTAAAAAATCACTATTCGCACACCTCTAAGAAATACCTTTTAATGTGAGCTCACCCATACCTTTATGTGAAATAAATTTTGACGATTGGGGTATCAAATCACTAGAATTTTTATCAGGATTCTATTAATATAGTTTATTGTCCTCCACAATCAAAGGGCCATGCCCCAATGGGAATTTATATATTATTATTTATAGTCATTCCCCATTTTCGTTGGTAATTCAACAGCTCGAGAACCCAGGCACTGAATTGGATAATTCTTTTTTGTTGTGTTTGTCATGGATGAAACAAAGTTTCTATGAAATAAAATTTTATTTCACTCCGTTCCAAGGAGCTATCCCACTGACCTTTGAATTCATTTGAACAAGTATGCATTCTGCTTTGAATAACTAAAAATATCTCAAATTATGGTCATATGTGTTGATGAAAACAACAGTGACTTTGAAATAGTACATAAGTATAACAACAGAATTCAGCACAAACTCTGGAATTTTGAAAGCTCCTTGGAAGAAGCTTTTTATGGGATACTTTCCAAACTCACAAAAGGCACATCTGAAGGATTGAGCAGGACCTTCAATTAAAAGATACAAGTGACGAACAATGCAAGGTGCAAAATGAAGTTGAACATAATGGATTGAATCGAAATCAATAATGTATGAAATATGTCACATTTAATCCCCATCAAGTTGCATTTGAGTACATAATTGATTTAAGTTTACAAGATTGTGGCCATTAACAACATGTATTCATAATTGAAGCTCCTGCACTGTGTTGCATGAGTGGCCTCATCAAGAACTCCTATAAGTTGAATAACAATACAAAATTAAATTGTATTTGAATAATAATTATTATTTTTGACATTATGGATATGCAGAAGTAGCAAAATTATTATCTTTGTTCTTTGAAAAACTTGACTCGACTTCAAAAATCACTACTCGCACACACCCCTAATAAGTACTTTTGAATAAATACAGCTCAGCTGAGAGTATTACAGTGCATTGACTTCGCATAGAGGTATAAACTATACCTTGCAATAAATATTTCTTGAAGTAGTTTTTGAATTATCTATTCAGTTCCAATTGGATAGGTTCCATGACAGGATGTCTTTCGGGTGAGCTCGTTTTGAATAATATTCTAGATACTGTACTACTTATGGCAGGAATATTACAATTACAAAAATTAGGAAACTAACATCAACAGTTATTTAAAAAATTTCTAATGCATATATATAAACCCATTTTATTAGAAATTTTGTCCTCTTAAAAAACATAACTTTCACTTTTTTGTATCTTCTATGGTTTTCTAGAAAATGTATAGAGAAACACGTACCGACAAAGGTTTTTTAAGAGCACAGCTGGGATATCTGGGGATTTTTAACATTTCAATTAGGGAGTTTACATAACATCTGTGCAGCGATTCCACTTCACGTTTTCATCCTAAAATGCCTGGACTGATGGATGCCTTAAAAAAAATATGAGAATGGAAAATGGAAAGAAAAATTGTTTCTAATACCAGCCTGAAGACATACTTATGATTTTGATTAGAATCAGGTAACTGTAGTTAAAATTCTATAATTGAGATAAAACTAAGGCCAAATGGTCATGTGGATAATTTCAAACACATGCTTTCAACTTAAATTTCATTTGAATTGATCACATTGGTTGCAATATATTGTGATATATATCTCTTTACAAAACTGCTTTTCCTCAGGCACTAAAATAAATTGGACTAAATTTTCATCCCTCTAGAAAAATAATTTCCCCTGAAATATCGCACTGATTCACAATAACTTAGCAAATGCTTCTTTTGTAGACATATCCTTAATCAATCTGTGATTCAAACGCTAAAAATACTTTTGATAACTTTTTTTGTTTTCATTTTACTCACTGATAATTTTTGTTAACTGTAAGTTTGTCCTGACATTTTTCTGTTTGTAATTATTCTACTATTAAATCAAGAAGGGCTGTTTTAAACAGGACATGGTTTTAACTGGTTTTAGCATTTTTTTAAATACCCTTTTAAGATTATGACTGAAATAAAAATAATATACCTATAAACATAAAAATCATAAGCAATAAAAACTTAACAAAAAGTGCATAAACTTTGACACACTATTGACAATTTACCAAATTGTAATCCTCAATAAAGATTTTGTGATCAGCGACACTTCATTTCCAGGTTTTAAAATTATTTTATACTAATCACACAAAGAAAAATTTAATTGGTTGAAATAATTGTGTAAAGAATGAAAACACAAGATATGTTTGCAAGTGCCACATGCCCATTGGCCCGGAGGCAAGTACCTAGGAGGTAGGGGAAGGCCGCACCGCAGCCTTACCTTGCAAAGCTCTTGAAGGCTGCCGACTGCGGGTTGATACATAACGGAACTCGATTTGTGTTCAACTGCTCACTTATGAACTTGTGCATTTCCTCTGTAACAAATCATCAGCTGTTAGTGTTTGCTTGTGTGTTCATTGCACATGAGCGAATATACATCAGAGCACGTTAAATAATAACATGAGCGAAGTTTGAGACGTTATATAATAAAGATAGAAGTTTGATGACAGAAAAATAACGTTGATAGGTTAGTTCTAACTGAACTACTTTTCAGAAAGCATGATCAACTAAGCCTTGAAATTGCTGATCAGATTCTGAAGTTTTTGATTGAGAGACATGCAACATAAATATGAAGGGAGAACGCTTAGTTGCCCTGATTACTCTAATGGAAAACTGAGGAAAAACCAATATTAATTCATTGTTTTAAATGATTGTTGGATGTTCAACAGACCAAAATAGCCGCTCATATTCTGATCCTGATGTTGTAATCAAATACGGCACTCCTATTTAAATTAGTTTTACATACTCAAACAACAAACCGAATCCTCCACCCAATAAACACTCATAGATCAATAAAAAAACCACTCTCAGGAAAATTTCCCAACTAGGTTTTAACAGATATTACGAGTTACCTTTGACTTGCTGTACCGAGGTGAGTTTTCGCTCCCACAGGTCGTCGAAGGGGTGGGGAGTGACAGGCTCAAAGTCGGAGGTGTACTGTCGCAGGGCGTTGGGGCTGGTGTAGCAGCACTTACACATGCACGAGTGGTAGCGCAGTCGGCCCTCGTCCAGGTACGGGTGTGCCAGCGCATCCACCACATTGATCCTCTTGTCCTGGAACACAAACAACTGATATTGGAGCTGTAGGTTACACGAGTGGTAACCAGCCCGCCCTCGTCCAGGTACGGGTGTGCCAGCGCGTCCACCACACTGATCCTCTTGTCCTGGAGCACAAACAACTGATATTGGAGCTGTAGGTTACACGAGTGGTAGCGCAGTCGGCCCTCGTCCAGGTACGGGTATGCCAGCGCGTCCACCACACTGATCCTCTTGTCCTGGAACACAAACAACTTATATTGGAGCTGTAGGTTACACGAGTGATAGCGCAGTCGGCCCTCGTCCAGGTACAGGTGTGCCAGTGCATCCACCACATTGATCCTCTTGTCCTGGAACACATACAACTGATATTGGAGCTGTAGGTTACACGAGTGGTAGCCAGCCAGCCCTCGTCCAGTTACGGGTGTGCCAGCGGGTACACCACATTGATCCTCTTGTCCCGGAAAAGAGACAAAACTGATATTGAAAATGTAGGTTACTTATGCTATCACAAACAATTATAAATACTAAGTGAGTGTCAAGTCATTGCTTGCAACGATAATCGAGCATGTAGTGGTGACTTACCGGGTCGAAGACTAACATCTGACACAGCAGATGCACTGCCTCGTGTGTGGCCTGCGAGGAGAGAGTGTAGAGCGCCGACAGTGACTGAGGTTTAACTCTCTGTCTGAGCATGTGGGACCTCGCACCCTCACACGCGTGTTTCATGTCATCCAGCGAAGGTGTGCCTAGGAGCTCTGTTATCAACTCCAGCTGCACACATAAAAAATAACTTTTAAATAATAGAGTAGGTCTGAGTAATTACAAGAGGTTTTTAAGTAGGTAGAAGATATAAATGAATGGAAAATATTCTATATTCCTGATTTAAAGGAAGACTGGAGGAAAACCATGCTGGGCATTCAAGTCTTATTCTAGTGAATACAAACATGCTCTCTAATCTACTGAAATCAAAATATAACTTAAATATAAAGTACAAAAAGCACTATAATACTTATCAAAGTTATGTGTATCTCTGTGGTGAATTATAAAATAGGAAGATTAAATTTTTTTAATCGTTTAAACAGGTAATCGAAATTGTTTTAATTTATTCATATGGATGATATTTCTTTTCCCTTAAGTGACCTGTTCTCGTTCTTATATAGTCAAACATTAATAAAATTATTTCACACAAAGGAGTTCAATAGCGCACACAACTGAAGGGAGCTATCACAAAGTAATGACATGAGCGAGTGTAACAATGGAGGCAAGAGAGAGATAATTAACAGCTTGTGCTCACTCAAGACAAGGGTTGCCTCCACTTGATAAACACACGAGTTGTCTGCGGTTATCTTTCAGAACTATTGATTATTGACTCTCTGTAATAAACATTTTTTAGATTTATACAATATCAAATCAAAAATAGGTTTTAAGTCAAGTCATTTTACTAAATGAAATATGTGACATCCTTCTCGATTTCTTTTGAGTTTCTAAACTTTATCATAAATTTTTGCCCTTGGTAACTACTTTTTAACTGCATGCAGTCTATAGGAACACTTCGCCCAGCGGACCTTAAGTTGGTATGATTAAAGCGGACCTTAAATTGTTCAAAATTCACAAAACCAGTTAAACCTACTGCCACGTTCCCTCACCTGTTGCACTGGACTCTGCGCCTGAAACAATATCCGACGGCCGAGCAGCTCGCCGAAGATGCAGCCGACGCTCCAGACGTCGACGGCGGCCGTGTAGTGTCTGGCGCCCATCAGTATCTCCGGCGCGCGGTAGTACTGCGTCACCACCTCCTGCGTCATGTTCTTGCACTGGTCGGGCTCCTCCACCCGCGCCAGGCCAAAGTCACAGATCTGCGACATCCACCACAAAGTTGTACACGGGACATTAACAAGTAAAAAATTACATTAGGAACTAGGTTTCCGAAAAAACAGCTTTTCCGTTGACAGCAGTCACACTAAATTATTAATAGATGTTTTATAGGTTAGCAACTCTGTCAATTTCTATACCGACCAAATATATTATACCAATTTCGTAACATTTTAGGATGAAATAATTCATTAAAATCCATGTTCCGGTCAGTGAGACTGACACAATGATCCCCATTCGCAATACTTGTCAGAATTTAACTTATTTTTGTAATGAAAGCAGAGACACTCAGCAGAAGCGACAAGACAAAAGCCACAGACCCATGAGAGGTCCATAATGACTGTGTGAAAGTGGGGAATATAGAATGATTTGTTCGGCTTTTTCATGAAAAATTGAGTACTTTCCCCATTGTAAACTCTGCTAAAAAAATATACTTTTAAAGTGATTATTACATCAATTTATTAATTTATTTTCTTGGTAAGTACTAGTTTTACAAGTTTGTAGGCATTTAAATGCAATTATTATGGCATCTACGTTTAGCTATCCAGTTCAATTAGGCCTAATATTGATCCTGTTTCATGAAATTTTAAAATAGTTACATTTTAGAATTGGTAGTATTGCCGGTCTTAAATCTGATGTATATATTCTTGTACCGGGACTAAATATAAGTAAACTGGTGGAAAAGATACCAGTAGTAATTCTACTCTGAATGGCCAAAGCATGAGAAAATACTAACAAACCCTACATCCTATGTATTGAAATACTAGTATCACTTATTTATTTATGTTTTCATTACTATAATAAACGGTATATAAAATTACAAATGACACAGATTATTTCTCGCCTTGAACCTAGTAATTTTTCTACATCATCCAAAGGGAATAAATGGCAATGTAGTAGTAATGAACATACGATGAGCACAGCACAACAAAGTCCCTCAGTGGCAATGGGAGGGGGGTTCCTTGCGGTGGTACGCCAAAATACTTGAAAAGTAATAGAAGGTACGCGAGCACAAAAAGGTTGGGAACTACTAATAGGGATCAAAGTTATCGAAGTACTTCAAAACATTTATTTTACTGGTACTGGAAATAACATTGTCTTCAAGGAAAGTAATAGTGTTTATCCTCCCAAAATTTTGATGAGCCTATATATATGATATAAGTTTATACTCGTGCGAAGTAAACAGTTCAGCTATTAAAAAAATCCAGGACAATCCACATTAGGGGGATTATGGCTAGTTGGCTTCAAGGTATAAAAACCCAATTAATTAACGGGTAGGATGGTGGTAATTCAAATGGTGATTCAACCTAGTATGTGTGGGTTGACATGTGGGTCTATGGACATAGACATAGACATACGTTTATTATCCATCATGACACTTTACAATGTATGAGATATTGTCAGAAAGTTCATGTGAAGGTTTGTTCTTCACGAGTCCAGTTCCTAGATCTGAAAATTCACAGCATAACTCAAGAATAAATATAGTCATGCTAACAATGTAGGCTATAGTTCTATGACACAAATAAGATAAATAGAGAGACATGCACAACAAGATTAATAAATACAGAATATCACAGACTTAAATATTTGGTGGGGTTGACGATACATTGAGTTTTTGGTTATTTAGGATAGTTAAACATGATATAGGCTATCTATTGGCAGATCAAAAAATTGCCAACCAGGCAATATGCTGTAACCAGGCAATACCGTACTGTGGGAAGGCCATCTTTCACCTTTAGTGATCGTCAGAGGAAACCATATATGGAGGCATTTCTAGAAATGTTGCTGAAACTGCATTTCACAATGCATTATTACTTTACTCAATATAAAAATGGTATTTTTAGTCCCTATAAAATTTGCAGATGAGGTTAGAGTGATATGTGAACTCACTTAAGGTCCGAACCCTTAGGCCCGAAAAAAAACCAAACCCTTAGCCCCACCTAAAAAAAAAATAACCGGTGGTGCTCTTGAGAGGGGGGGGAGATTTGGGTGTTAGTATTGGGTTTTGGTACTATATATACTAACCTTTAGGACACAATTACTGTTGACAAGGAGGTTTCCAGGCTTGATGTCTCTGTGCAGAATTCTCGCTGAATGCAGGTATTTCAATCCTGAAACACAATACACAGTTAAAGATTGTAAGAGTTAGATTAGCAGGAAAAAAGTAACCAATATTTTATTAAAATTTGTCAAGACTACATGATAAAAACCACTAGAAAATACTTTTCCAAAAAAGTTACCGTGCCGTAATAACTTTTCAATAACAAGTTAGCACCTTAGTAGAAAATTCTGTTTCATTGATATGATTTATATGTACAAATTCAGAAAACCATATTATCGAGTCTAAATCTTATTTGTCAAAAGCATAGTTTGAAGCACAATTTCCTCTGTTTGCTCCTAATGAGTGCAGCTTTCTAGACTCATTTAAAAGTCAATTGGGAGAGAAAGGAATAATTAACTACAGCAACGCTGCTGGGATGATGCAGGGTGCAAAAATGGACAAAAATCAGTTGAAATATGTTTTATTACCCCAGATCTCATAAAGGTGTTCTATACTGACAAAACCCTTTAACTACTGAGATATTGCGTTTATTTGTTTACCAATGTTACAAATGAGTTTTTTTCACAGAATGAAAATAAAATACCCCCGTTGCAGCAGACCTGCATACTCAGCGAATTTCAAGTGTGCAAAAACATATTTAGATCCAAAATAGCAAGATATGACATGTTTTTGAAATCCCCATCAGAATAACAAGGGGAATGAGTATGCAGGTTTGCTGAGACAGGTATGTTAAAAGTGGGTGGTTTTAATTCAGTATTAAGTACATCTTAACTAGATGAAACCGTATTCTAAGTTTCATCAAGAGATGTCATGAAATAAGGAAGAAATCGATTTTTTTTATTTCCCATAAGGATAACATGAGGAATGAGTGTGCAGGTTTGCTGCCACGAAAATTGAACTATAGGGGATTTTAGACTAATATACATTAGATCTCATCTAGATTAAGCCACAAACCAAGTTTTATTAAGATATGTTGAGAAATAAGAGAGATATAGAATTTTACTTATTTCCCATAAGGTTACCATTGGGACAACGTACTGTGTTTACCACTTACAATATCTCGGTAACCAATGGACATATAGAGCAATGATTAAAAATACTAAATTGCTTGTTTTTTGGAGCTGAATTCAATGGTGCTAACTAAAATTAGATTATTTTTATTTTTATATATGAAAACCCCAAAAAAACCCATTTTTGGGGGGGGTTTATCCCCCTTTACCCCCCCTTCCAGTGGTCCGATCGGGCTGGTTTTCGAACTCATCCGAATAATTAATTACTACTTTAAACGCCTATGCCAAATTTCATTCCGATCGGACCATTTTTGCGAGCGCTATCGTGCTTACAGACACAGATATAATCCCCTATACAAATTTGAACGAATAGTGTTTTTGGTATCTGGTGAAACCAAAACGAAAAGTTATGATGGAGACCTACGGTAATAGCTTCTTCCCTATAGGGGAAATTCGCTAAAAGATGGATTTTTTGCTAACCAAAATTACAATTGAGGTTTCGCTGAATGAAAATAAAAAAGGAGGATCATTACCAAAGTAATACCAATGAATACATAACACTATAGTGTTATGTATTCATTGGTAATACCCATAAATTCATAGTTATACATTTCAAGACCATTGTCTTCATTCATTGACCATTGACCCGTAACAAAACGAGTTTTCTGTCTGGATCAAAAATGTGGCATAATCTTACAACTAAACAAAGACCGAGAATAAAGGAGAGGATAGCGACGAGACGTTGTTATGGGGAACACTAATCCTGCATGGTCTGGGAAATCGATAGGGCTGAGAGAGGAGGAATAAGGGATAGGGACAGGGAGAGGCACTAATGGGGACTGGCGCGACAACAATACAATGTGACGCTGCATGGCTGGGACCCTTACTGAGTCACATCTACGTTTACAATGCAATGTGGGCTGAACGGAGATTGCATCGATGCAAGTGTGACTTTCAAACTTTTTAACGTTCAATACACTATATTTTGAGGTTGGTTTTCCAATAATGCAACCGCCATATATATGGCGCGAGATTAATTTTTGCAATTGAGTACCATATATAAATTATATTTGTTTATCAGCTGTTCACGTTTCCCATTACAACTATATCCACCAAGAAGAGGTGCACCAGACAGTATAGAGAAAAAAATTTGATTCTTGCATTATCATTGCCACAAAGGCGATATAAGTTTTCCGTTGACAAACGAGTTTTAGAAGATTTCCAAAGCCCAATTTTCGGCGTGAACATAAAGAATAAGATTAATAATTTCGTATACAGTATTGAACCATCGTTGCACATTTCAAATTTTTGAAAATAAAATACTTTGGTTTCGGAATCATCACTCTGTGAACTGAACAAGCACCGGTGTAACGAAGGGCCCGACAGCGACAATACAGAGTGCGTCGGTTGCCATGGTGACGCAGACGTGCATTTTGGCACTAGGTCTCCCCCTGCCCACTCCATCACGCCGTGCTACAGTGACTCCGTTCTGGCACGTCCATATTTTAGTAATACACATTATACAATTAATAATAAACTGTAGGTAAGTTCAAGTTCAATCATAAAATGTTTTGGGTCAGAAATGCAGCGTGTAGGCTATGAAACGGTATGAATGACAGAAAACAGCCATTTATGGGGGTATCAGTCTAGAAATAAGTAAGGTATATGATAAGTGTAAGCCCTGTAAGAGTAATAAATTTCCATCATCGTAGTGATAGAGGTTGGATTCACACTCGAAACACGAAATAACCGTAGTTGTGTCAACAGACAGTGACGACACTAGTAGTGTTGATTGAATCAATTGACTATTTTATCTACAGATGTCAAGAAATCCAAAGTTTATGACTGTGTCTTGTTGCACGGCGAACGTGTAAATCGGGTCTCATACGCTTGCGAAGTGTATTTTGCTAAATGCAGCGTGTATAACAGAAAACGGCTTCTTGTTGTAGAACACTGTTCGACAATCACGGCGGTTGCAAAGCCCTAAACAAGTGATTGTTAAAGGCGCTGCTACATACATACACGTCGCGTCACGTCACTTCACATCGCGTCACGTCACGTAACGTCACGTCGCGTCCACTTACGGCCAATTCGGCGATTCCGGAGGGTGTGCTATACATATTCGCATCGATTCCCACCGATTCGCATCGATTCGCATTCTCTAGTTTCTAAGAGCCGAATGGCCGATTGGACGTCCGGTGTAAGCTATACATACACGTCACGTCACGTCGCGTCGCGTCCCAATTCAGCCCATTCGGCCGTGTATGCTCTTCAGAGCAGTGTTTCCCAACCTTTTGGTGCTCGCGTGCCACATACCACAATCTCAATATTTTGGCGTACCATCGCTAGGACCCCCCTCCTCCAACCCCTGAGGGATCCTCTCCAACGATGAATGTTCTTAGTTACCTTTTGGCGGTTTTGTTTTTGTTAGCTAAATTTATTTTATTTTCCTTGTCAATGTATATTTATAGATCGTATTTTGATTATAAGGACATTTTGACAAATTATATGTTCGCATCAGCTAAGCTCAATAGTCAATAACTTTTAGTCATTTTGGTGAAAAAACCGCATGAATTTGAACCTTAATTTCGTTGATATGAAAAAATGTCAGGTACACAGGGAAAAACCTTCTGTCTGTTATTTGGAACTGCACGAATTTCTCATATTTTATACTGAAACATTAACAGAAATAAACAATTCAGAGTCATTCAAAGTATACTGTATTTTCACCAATAATCTTATATTGAAGCATTTTACAAAAATGTATACAAGAAAATGACATAACTAGAGTGTGCGTTCAAAATAGAAAATACGTTTGGTTAGTAAATCGTTCAACTAACAAATATAGTAATACCACTGAATCAACACTGTAGTATTTTTTAATTGAAAGAACATTTTTAATGCCAAAATGTTTTGTAAAAATAATTACTCTTGAAATGAGAGTAACGAAATTGACATATTATGACCAAAATAGATGCTGAAATGTCAATAAAGTTAAGTTATTAAGTGCGACTTTACTGTCCGACGGGACAGCGTTCGTTCGTAAATATAGTATTTTATTTTATACTACTTCTTCAATCTCTTGCATACCACCTGAAAGGCTTTCGCGTACCACCAGTGGTACGCGTACCACCGGTTGAGAAACACTGCTTCAGAGCATTCGAGTCGGGCCGTGCCGTGACGTGACGTGACGTGTATGTATAGCCGGTTCTATTTGATTACACAGGTTTCATTCACATCGAAAATGGACGCGACGCGACGCAACGTGACGTGACGTGACGTGTATGTATAGCAGCACCTTAACCAGGCGGACCGTCTAGACATGTACGACAACATCTGAAACGTAGTGCTACAAACTAATTGAAGTAGAATAATGTACATTTAAGTACAGTTTACGAAGTGAAAACAAATCATCCTGTACAGGTTCGCGCATTATATCTCCGTCTATGACTGAGTCAGCTGATTGTATGGTGCGGGGGGGAGAGGGGGTACTAAAACACCGCAGCTTGTCAAATGTTGTGTTTACCAATATCATATGTTAAAATTATCATATGACACGGTTAGTAGCATAGTGGTCATAGATATAGTGGCCGGAGATATAATGCGCGAACTGTACTGTTATATGCTTGCTTGATTCATTGATTTGATTGCTGCAAAGGCTTAAAATAGCTCCAATGCTTTCTTACAAGCGCTAGAAACAACTCATTTCTGGTTAAAAAATATGTTCCTACCTAAGCAGGTTACGTAGGCTAGACAAAATCTTATTACGAAAAGAAATGAATTTTAAAATGGCAAAAAACTGAACAATGGGCCTCATGGGTTACCGCGCTGGTAACGAAACACAAGGTAATCGTATAACCTGTATGCAAACTACAACCTTATTATGCGGGAAATACTACTTCAACGTGTGGTATAACTGCAAAGAGTATTAAAAAACGAGTATCGGCTATATAATGACAATGAAATTTGCTATGCTAATTTATGGACTGGGGTCCGGTATACTGTAGACGAAATATTACCGGGCAAGGATCGGTCATCCATAGGAACTGACAAATACAACACGTGAATGATTCGATTTATCAAACGTACCGTGGCATGCAACTCATTAGCAAACATGATATATTTGAAGACAATAAAAATTAATTTTGATATTGAAAAATATATAAATTATATAGGCACATATTGTTTCACATACAATTAACTATAAGCGGATCGCTCTAACTCTCATGACATGGTAGTTAAATTAAAGAAACTGAAATATCTTTGAACTCTTGAGTTCAGTAGTTCCTTGAGATGTTAAAATTGTTAAGTTAAAATGATGATAATTAACTTTTAGAATATTACATACTAATATGCATTAGTACTTCTATCAGTAAATTAAAACTGAACAAAAATATGTGTACCCAGTAAAGATCAAAAAATATTTTCCAAACAAAAATTAAAAAATTTAATCCCGATGTCCAAAAACCGTCCGCTAACGACAGAGCTCTCAGTGACATTTACCGGCGCTGGATCCGCCCTCGCAACACTCTTGATAGCGATAACGAGATAACGAGCGATCGCTCTGTTGCGTAACGCACCTTCTCCACACACTACGTCGTACTTTGTACTTTCGCCCCTCTATTGTGCCCATCAGCCGACATCAATGCTCGGTTGTAAAACCATTAGTTAACGACCGCCGGCCTCTCGCTACCATTCATACAGCCGCTTCCATCACTCGTAACAGTCTATGGAGTTTGTACGTGTGTTTCATTTTTCTCGTCGTATATTAATGTTTTTGTACAAACTCACACATATACAATAAAAATATGTATTTATTGCAGTAACCTTTATGCAGATCATCCGAATTTATGTGAACATTTAATATACTGTTCACAAATTAAAGCTGCCAAACAAAAATGAACACTAGGCCTACTTTATATATATTGAAGTATTTATATAATATTATACTTTATATAGGGTGTCCCATAAGTAAAGTGCCAAACTTCGGGAATAGGTTATATGGGTCAAAATAAAGATAAAATGTAGAATAAAATATTTTCCAAAAACCCTTTGTTTACCAGATATCCGCCATTTTATATTTTTTACAAAATATTTTTTATCTCCCAAGTTTTTGAATCGATTTTTTTGAAACTTGGTATGCACCTGTATATAGTCAAGGTTAGTTCATGAAAAAATAATGAGCATGATTAAATAATAAATTTGAAAATGGCGGCCGTTATAAATCTTTAAGTTGAAATAACGAAAAAACGGTATGTTTCACAAGAAAATATAGAGAATAACAATTTTTAGAAAATTTTATTTCCCATCTAATGACACGAAATTTATGGAAAACTGAGTTATGACCGTATTTAGCTACTGATGCAGCATTTTTTGAAGCAAAATATGTAGTCCATAGTTGCGTTGAGCCATGCGCTAATTCGGCCATAACTCAGTTGTTTGTAAATCGATTTTGATAATTTTGGTATCGTTGGAATGGGAAATAAAATGTTCTAAATATTATTGTTCTTTATATTTTTTGTAAAATGTACCATTTTTTAGGTATTTCAATTTAAAGATTTTAAACGGCCGCCATTTTGAAATTTACGATTCGACCATGCTGATTATTTTTTCATAAACTAACCTTGTCTAGAAACAGGTGCATACCGAGTTTCAAAAAATCGATTCAAAAACTTGGGAGATAAAAAATATTTTGTTAAAAATACAAACTGGCGGATATCTGGTAAACAAAGCGTTTTGGGAAAAAAATTATTCTACATTTTATCTTTATTTTGACCCATATAACCTATCCCCGAAGTTTGGCACTTTACTTATGGGACACCCTGTATAATATTTATATTGACGGTTTAAAGAAATCCAAGCATCTAAAACACAGTGGTTTTCCACGTTAAACTTTTACTGCGACCCGGAAAAAATGTGCTCTCGCGAGTGGGAAGTTTTCATTTTAAGGGAAATCACGTCAATAGACGCGATTGAGACCCAGTTGTTAAACATTGCCGACGCTGTCGTCGCCGACGCGCCTGCAGGTTACTTGAGAGGTTTCGGACCATTTGATCAATTCACGGGTCGATTCCAACCCTAGCCCCAACCCTTGCCCTAACCCCACCATAACATCTACTAATGTGTTGTCTCAATATGAGGAACCCACCATCGCTAGCAGTTCAGTTATTCGTCAAACTTCATGCATTTCATGCATGTCTCAAAATTTACAGTGCTGTAGTTTACATTTTCGTCTTTAAAATGTCGTCTAATTGTGTTGGAGAGGGTGTAATGTACCTAAATTAAAAATAAAATATAAAAAGGATTTTAATTCTTTTGCACGAATGATGTTGGTTTGTGTGAGTCGAGTTCTATTAATATTCAATATAGAATTATTTGTTTTCATTCATTTACTCAAATCATGTACATGTGAGGCGAATCGATGGGACAAGCTTAAGTTTACCCTGAAGCACAAGTCCTTCGGTTTTGTCCACGGCAATCTTCATCTTGGACTGAATAGCCCATTCTGAGATGATGACACACAGGGTTGCTCCTCGGATCTCAACACCTTTTCTTGTGTCACCTTCGATTGTTCAGAATGGTCTAAGAAGCCCCTCGCAGCCAAACTAATTTACTCAAACCAGGCACACGATGAGCAGAGGCTTTTGTATGAGCAGAGGCCTAAAATGGTCTAAGAAGCCCCTCACAGCCAAACTCATTTACTTGAGCCATGTACACGAAGTATGCCGTGCTTGGCGAGGAGATGAGCAGAGGAAGAGAAGCCACTCACTTACTATCCGTCCACCAAAGTCGCCGTGGACTCGTATGATGTTTTCTGTCATTACCCTCAATTGTCGGCAAGTTACGCAAAAAAAAACACTGGGAAATCTTCCTCGTTTCTAGGCATTCCGGGACACGATGTTCCTCTATTTCCTCGGAATGAGTTATCGTACATGAGCTGGGATAGCTCACATAAAACATAAGTGAATGACGAAATAATTTCCGGAAGTTAATAAAGACCAAATTCAGTGGGTTTAACCAAGGCCACACTACACTACAGGCCGGAGTCCTTTTGTGGCGACGTCACATTATCAGACGAAATCGCAGACGCTTTTATAATGTACTCTTATGGCGATTCACTGCCGCACTCTTAAAACTGTCGTGCCCTAAGTTATTCGTTTAAGTTTACGTTTAGAAACCATTATTTTTTCGAATCTGTATTAATTAATAAACAACCAAATGCGGTCGAAAATAATTTTAAAGAAAACAAGACTTTATTTCATGAACTTAAAAACCGGTAAACACTACAGGCAAGTAATTTGTTTACTTTTCATCAGATGATTTTAGTTCTTATTTCCAACACAGCGCTAGGAGTTCGGCCGGTGTTGTGACGTGGCATCAGGGAGGAGGGGGGGAGACTCCGGCAGCTGTAGTGCAGTGTGGCCTTGGTTTAACTAATGATTTTGGGGTTTGCACTTATACAATATGACGAAAAGAGCGGTCAAATAACCAAAAACGTTAATCATGGTTCGGCATTTCGGCAGTTGGCACTGATATTGTTATTCTACATGGTTCAACTCTCACCAAAAAATACCATAAATTATGAGTTTGATGAAAAAGATATGATCTTACTTTTAAAGTACCCTGATGAAAAGTCAGTAACAGCCAAGAGGCCAACGAGCCAACATAAAGTGCCACCATCGCTTTGACCTAGTTCGGGAATGTATTGGCTGGGGATAATATGAAAGCAAAGCTAGATTGAAGTCTTCTATGTTTTATATATATTAAAACTACTTTTTTTAAATTGACAAGCAGATCACGGACACGGAGTTCGGATTTGAAAAAGTTAACGCAATGCTGTCATACTATAAGCAGTTTTTTAAATGTATCCTTAATTTTCCAATATTCTCGTTGGTTCTTCCTATAATTTATCAGACGAGAACTTCGGCCAATAGAAAATAATTAGGTTAACCACGTGGTTGACGCCGATAAGACATTTTGGCTGAAAGGAACCGACCATTATTGTCTGGAAGAAGGGAGAAGGGGACACCAGCCGCCATTTTGATCTTCATTCATCCACTGCCTCCTCGATTTATTCAACAACGTCCCGTCAATGGCACGGCTTAGCATACAAACACGGCGGACTTACGTAGGCCCCCTCCCTTCTTTTATAATAACGCCTCCGTCAGAAGAAAATGTATGTAGTCATAGTCAAAATTACCTGCAAGAGATTTGTATAAGAAATGTTCTGTATAACATGTTATCAGGGAATGTTTGATTTTTGATCGTGATGAAAATAGTTTTAATTCAAATGTCCAATTTAGTTATTGGGTAATATAGATTTTTGTACGAAAAGGGTTCTCGCTTCATACTTTAGTTTGTCAAGGGTGGCTTACCTCTGAGGATCTGGTAGAGGAAGACTTTGATGTGGTCGGGCGACAGGTACTGGGGCGACACGATGATCTTGTGGAGGTCGCTCTGCAGCAACTCGGTGATCACGTAACTGGGGACGATGGTCAAGGAAAACACGTCGCATACGTATACTAATGAACCATATTAAACACTTATTAGCGATAAACCATAACCCCACTAGAACAGGAATTTGATATAGGTCCTGTAACAGAGGAAGTGACAGCATTTTAAGTCTAAATAAAAACAATATACGTTTTAAATAAACACGGTAAGTGTTTTTTACGCTGGAGGTCTTTGTTTCTAGACTAATATAATTTATAGGAAACTTGGATTTATAAACTTCAAATAAGTGCGTTTTATATCTGATGGTTACTCGGATGATCATCTTGAACAGCAGTTTTTGATCAATTACAAGTCTTAAAGAATGTTTCGGTAAATTTAATCTACTCTTAACTTTTCTCGTGCTTGGAAGTCTACAATATTTAAGCGCGGGTCATGAGCAAAGCAGTAAGAAGACGATTCCCGGCGAAAACATTAGCACTAATCTCTTCGTTCGTCCAAAAATCGTTCTCAGCGAGGGACCGGCGCAGGTAGATTTACGAGTACAAAACTACCGACCAAGGCCGTCTGTCCGCCGGCATTCCGCGCCAGAAAAAACGGCCGGACCTCTTCTTTAGTATGCACACAGTCCGAAATAAAGGAAACATATATCAGAGGAGAGGGGAGGGCAGCGGTCGTGGGAGTGAGCGTGTGGAGGTCAAGAAACTGAGAGCGAGGCGACAACTCGTAAAAACTTACAGGACTCTAGATGACGCGTGACTTCCTGATACCCGTGTGACGTAGCGGCTAGCGGCTGGGACACACGTCGGTGTCACCTCCCCGCCCGCGCCCGCGCCGAGCAGCGGCTGGGACTGCACTTCTTCTGCCCTTACAGTGTTGTCTAATAATTCAAATCTGCGGCGTCATTAGATAGCGGTATGCTAGCGCAGCACCTAAAGCCTCATTTACACCGGAGTCGATAGTAAAATAAATACAATTAAATTACAACCGCAGAGGTCCCGTAACGCTAAACAGGCCCCCCAATAGATACAAAATCGGGGGGCTTGCTTTTTTATTTATTCTGTAAAACGCTCATGAGACTCCCACAGGAATTTCGGAAACTAATGCACAAGAACAAAGTCTGTTTCACCGGCTGAAAATAATTTGAGGCTGTAGCATTTCTCAAAACTGCTCTAGAAGATCGCTCCTCCCTCCGCGACTGGACACTTTCCATCCCAGTGGTTGGGTCCCGGACACTGTCCTCCCTCTTGCGGTACATCGACATGAAATCGCGTTGAATAGCTGAGAGTCGGAGGCAGACAAAGGCCGGCGGACGGTGGCGGTGGCGGTGGCGGTGGCATCCTCGCTGCGCGCGGCAGTTGACCGCCACAAGGCCAGTGCGGGGCAACAACCGGCGACGAAGGCCATCTACTCCGCCACCTTGTCATTACCTACCGACCCTTACCGACTCGGGCCCTTCCGTGGCAACAAAGGTTATGAAGCGGCTGATCCCACAATCCCACACTGATCCACCACTCATCCGACCGAGATCAGCAGCAACTGATATTGAAGATTTCCGTGAGCAATATCATACTGAGAAATAATACTTGTTTTTATTATTCGGTATTAGTAAATGCAGTATTTACCCATAGCTTAAGGAGTTTCCGAGCACGCCGTCGTTGTCCGACTAGGTCTCGGTTCCGGTGTGGCCGGATGAGAGGAAATCTATTGCATCCAATTGTTTTAAGACCATGAGATGTAATTGAGCAACAGATACAGTAGGATATAGTGCTTCAACGGAATCTTTGATCCCTCACTTTTCCATTTCACTGTACTGCATATAGGTCAATGCCACCTTACCGCATATTCAACGGAGTAAGAGCGGCATCCTACTTCCTACTTACAAGTCGTTTCGGAAAAAACTATGAGATGGCAATCAATGGACAATGCGATTGTCGAAAATAATTTGGATGCAATGGACAATATTTTAAGGCCTGCGGAAGTAACCTCAATGGAACTGTTACCAATCAGGATTGGAGAAAATAGTATGAGGAACAATAAATAAATCTATCCATCGGGATCTTCGTGGTTCGTAGTCTGATCACATGATAGCAAGCGTAGTCTGATGCCAAAGCTTTCTCACCTTGATGTTTACTAGCAATAAATACTGCATCAGAAAAAAAACTCCTTTTAAAACAAAATGAAGATTTTCAAGCATGAAATATACGATCTACGTACTGGCCGCTCCACGTGCAACGCGGGGCGGGGGAGGCCGCCGCGCGGAGTTACTGGCAATTACGCTAATTGAGCTCAGTTTCCCATGCCTTGATGAACCCCGACAAACGGGGCTTCGTCTACTTAACTGACTTCTCTAGCTTATATTAAGCAAAACACACGATAAATACTGGCCCCTATACGATAATTGCCTAAACTTCAGTTTGTCCCTTCCACTTCGACAGTTATAATTGCAAACATCACTTGCAAATAAACGTGATATTTTTACAAGCTAAACATTCGGCGAAACTCGCAAAAGGTATTAACAATTGTTCAAGTACATAATCAAGAGAATTAAAATGGAAAAATTACAAAAATATTAGTATACCGTATCTTCTCAATCATATATTTGCCTGGATAAAAGCCCACCTTACTGAGGTCCCATATAAGTAATTTTTAGTTTAAGAGAATGCAATGACAACGGTTCTGGCTATTAAATGAAGACTAAGAAGATATTATGAAGGGAAATGCGTTATTGAAAGACCATTATAAATAAATTTACATCTACCCAGCGGTCAAAGTAAACGAGCCATTTTCTGTCACACACCTCGAGATAATTAAGGCAGAAATAATCAGAATTGTTCAACAGAAAATATTTTTCTGAATTCGTTACATCAAAGAAGCTATAGGCCTCTCACAGGGAAGCGAGGGAGGAGGGGTCAGCAGGAAAAGCTGTGGATAGTAGGCCCTAATGGCTGGCATGTTCTTGGTTTTTAAAGTAGGAAATTAAAATTCTTAATCAGATAATTGTTGGATTTTTAATTAGAAAACAAGCATAAAATTAAAAAAAAATCTATAACTTAAAAGTATAATTAATTAATGTCTGTAAGATTGAGGAATTCTATAACTCCCATTATCTTTGAGAAGGTAATGTTAACTTACGATTTCAAGAGTAAAAGTGAATATTACTAATAAAAAAATGAATATAGAATTAAGTAAAACAAATAAGCAAAGCAGCCTGATAAAATTGACATATCCATCGTCAATGGCAAATGCAGCTCCAAGTAACAAAGGAAGCCGGGGTGAAAGTGAAAGTTTCCCATCACGCCCGCATGTGTTCCACTGTGACTTCGGACTCGCGGCTTCCGACCCGGCGCACGTGTGGACTGCGACATAAAGGATATTGAATCTAATTTTAATTAGAGGAAAGCTTGACGCCCTTGCAGGCTGAAACAATCATCAAATTGGCTACGGCAGGGGCGCCAGTAGCTATGGCGACGGAGCCCCTCCGAGCCCCTCGCTCAGCCCCGCGAATCACTTTATTAAAGTAGAATAATTAAAACATCTTGTCTTTGAAGGGGCGAGCTATGTCGATAACTCCCTCGCTTTACTTATTGGTATTTCCTACAATATTACGAATTTGAATTCAAAAAGTTAATTTACTGAATTTTTGAAGCCGGTACAGAGAGTTTCTTTTGATGGTTGGTCATGAGGGGTTTGTTTATTTCCGAGAGAAAAATTTTACATATTACGAAATAGTACCTGGTGGATCGAGCCTTGCTCGGTTTTATTTCATGTTCACCAGTTCATCCAGTTACTATAAAATATTTCAATGTCATAAAATTGATAAATAGAAACCTTTTTAATGCTCCATGGACTCTTCATCTCATTTGCTGTATTTTCCCTTGATGGCTGTAGATTCCAAACAGCTGTTATGATTACTTCTTTGTTTACACTTTCCTTGTTTATTTTCGTTGCTATCACGGCAACCCATAAGGCCAATGTTAAAATTTTACAACTTTAAAATTCGATTTATTACGTTATTAGATTTTCTCTGACCGAGTAATCTGCATAAAAGACGTTTTTGAGTCATAAATGACTTATTTCCAGACTTTGAAGGAAATCCTCGGAGCCGTTTTTGAGATAAATGTGCAAGCACGCACGCAAGCAAGCAAGCAAGACCGATAACATTGCTCGTATAAAGAGTAGTACCTGGTGGACCGAGCCTTGCTCGGTGTTATTTCATGTTTACCAGTTCATCCAGTTACTATAAAATATTTCAATGTCATAAAATTGATAAATAGAAACCTTTTTTATTGCTCTATGGTCTCTTCATCCCACTTGCTGTATTTTCCCTTAATGGCTGTAGATTCCAAACAGCTGTTATGATTACTTCATTTGTTTACACTTTCCTTGTTTATTTTCGTTGCTATCACGGCAACCCATAAGGCCAATGTTAAAATTTTACAACTTTAAAATTCGATTTCTTACGTTATTAGATTTTCTCTGGCCAAGTAATCTGCATAAAAGACGTTTTTGAGTCATAAATTACTTATTTCCAGACTTTGAAGAAAATCCTCGGAGCCGTTTTTGAGATCGTTGTGCAAGCAAGCAAGCAAGCAAGCATACATACAAGATAACATTGCTCATATAAGAGTATAGGAGTACCTGGTGGACCGAGCCTTGCTCGGTGTTATTTTATGTTTACGAGTTCATCCAGTTACTATAAAATATTTCAATGTTATAAAATTGATGATTTTTTATTGCTCTATGTTCTCTTCATCCCACTTGCTATTTTTTTCCTTGATGGCTGTAGATTCTAAACAGCTGTTAGGCTATGATTACTTTATTTGTTTTCACTTTCCTTGTTTATTTTCGTTGCCATTACGGCAAGCCATAAGGCCAATGTTAAAATTTTACAACTTTTAAATTCGATTTATTACGTTAATAGATTTTCTCTGGCCCAGTAAGCAGTATAAAAGACGTTTTTGATCCAAAAATAACTTATTTTCGAAATTCTAAGGAAATCCTCGGAGCCGTTTTAGAGATAATTGTGCAAGCAAACATACAAGCATACAAGCACGACAACATTACTCATATAAGAGTATAGGATAAAGGGGTTACTTTTCCGAGTCAGTTTGACTCTTCTACCCGGAAGATTTTTAATAATTTCTGTATTAAACGTAAGTATGAACTCAGAGATTTCACATCAAGCATCAATATTTATTTATCTAACGAATATTTCTCGACTTATGTACGAGCGAAATTTTCTCTCTTTACATTACTAATATCAAATAACAAAAATTGTCTTTAATTTAAGATCTACATATCCAGTTCTACTAAAATTTGTAGGTAAATAAGTTAAACAGTTTGTCTATGCACAAATAATTCAATATAATTGCACAATGGAAAAAACTCACTTGTGAATAGTAATTTTCAAATATTCAAAATTTACTAATATTCTTTCTGATTACACAATTTGTCATAAAGTACTAAAATTCAACAGCCTGCACAGTTACCAACAAATTATTTTATTTTACGAAATTGAAAAAAAAATAGCTACCGAGGGTCACTCCAAAAAAACCTAAACTTTCTTTCGTATAAAAATGAGTTAAGGCACCCATTACGCCTTAAGGAACTGTGCTTTGATTTAAGCTTCCTCATAATTTGAGTCCAAACATAGTACTGTATCAAGGATCTTTTCAATATTGTCGTTCTCATCAGTGACGTTCTCATAGAGTGAGAGGTAATTCCCAATTTTTAACAAACGTTTGACATTGATTCTGTAAAGTATTGTGTGACCTATTTATATCATCTACTGTAGCGATACAGCAATATCTGTCTTATTAAGAATGATTAAAAATTATAATCTTCCAATAGGTGAAATAAAAGCTAACAATCTTCTATTTGATTCAAGGCTAAAGCTTACTTTGTATCTTGTTTAGAACCGGATACATAAGTATTTCACTACAAACTTTTTTTGAGATAAAAAAACTATTTTGTGTTGAGTATATAATTTCCTGTAGCACGTCTCACCGTTATCCGATTTGAACGTACATTCAGATGAAAGTCAATGACGTTTGGACTTTGAATCTAGCGTTTAGTCAAAGTTATACTTATTTTGCCCCCTTTAACCGTATGTTTTGCTCAATAATATTTTAAATTGGCTGAGTTTTCGGCAAAAGACTGATTTTTAAATTATAGAGTTTAACATTTTCCATGATCTCAGAACATCAAGGAGACGTAACATATCGTGTGAACAATATTCCTCAACACATCCATCCAGGATACATTGTCAATTCATTTTGGGGTAAATTAGAGATGATCACTTGATCAGTGATGCTTAGCATGCGGTTGTATGCTTGTACAGGCTACACACACCGCCCTCTGCTCCACCCATGCAGGGTCTGACAGGTCGATAGGCGTTAGGCCCACTGTGACATATCGCAGTCTGATAGCCGATACACACAAACCTCCACGGTTTAAAGTTACACTGTATTTTGAATTTTCAGAGGATTAACTGTTATAAAGAGAAAGTTACAACTGTAACCGAAATTTTCCATTTGGTATCGTTGTACAATATTCCGAAATCTAAAAACCGTATCATAAATTATTTAGAAAGTAAAACGGACATTCTGTGGTTTATTAAATAGTAATACAGATTTGAGGTATTAACATGATGTAATGTCACAAACCACCACTATTATTATGATTTTAAGTGAACACATGGTGAACTAGGCCAGTGAGGAACAGTGCAAAAGATATTCATCACCAAATAAAGCAATTTATTCAGACTTTTTTTGTAGATTTATAAAGCACTTTTTAACGTAAAAATAATTTTAAAATCAACACATAAACAAAAATAAACAACAGTTGTAGTTGGTTTTTCTTTTACTAAGACACAATATTGGAACATACACCCCCCATTTTTATTCCCCTAATCAAGGGAAGAACTTATTGTTCCTTACTACAACTTTTCTCACCTGTGGCTCAGAGGGGAAGCCACTTGATTGAAATCAATAAATTATTCAAAATTCTTCCCCTCTTATAAACGGTGTTGGCGGAGGGGGGGGGGGGGGCGGCGGGGACGTGAGGATGCTACAATGATGAATGCTGGTAGAAATCACTGGGATGATTGGGTGATTAGGTCAGCACAATGATTGTAAAATAATAATTCATTAGTTTCAATTAAATTCGGCGATAATGTAAAAACAAGAAACATACATCATCAAACTATATTGAAGTGTTTTCAAAGCTATATAAAACTTTTACAACCCTTCGCAAATTGTTATTAACTGTATCGGATTATAATTTTTTTCTTTTAGAAAATATATTAAATATAAACATTGTAAGCCTCTGGAACTCGGTTAACACTTATTGTTGAAAAACAAATGAAACATACAGTAAAGGATTTTATATAAAACCAAGATTGAATACCTGTATTGTAAACTTGTGAATATTCTGAAAATATGAAATTGTACGTATTTTTAAAATGGTAATGATTTACTACAAATTTATTCAGTGAAACATTCCATCAATTTTATAAAAATACACCCCGCGGCGGTGAACTTAAATAATTCCCTAGTATAATGTCTCCATATGCTTAAAGCTCATATTGTGGCAAAAATAAATGAAACAAAGGATGTTTGAACAAAACTAGGTATATATCTGAATTATAAGCTAACAAATATTTTAAAAATACGATATCATATGTATTTTTAACACTGTACTAAATTACTATAAACGTATTCAGTGAAACAGTCCGTCAATTTTATGAACACTCCACCTCGCAACACTGAAAAATAAATAATTCCCTTGTATAATGGCTCCATATGCTTTAAGGTCATATTTTGGCAAAAATAAATAAAATACACACGTTTTAAATGAACATCACTCGAAATGGAGTATAATGATGAGTGGACTACTTTTTAACATTAAAACATAAATGCATTTATGATTTCTTCATGAAGAAAAAACATATATAAATCATGGGAGAGTTAAGATATTATTAATAACTGGTGACAATGAACCAAAGGGAGGGAGGGAAATGCCCCCTCCCGCTCCTGACACCCCTATTTCTCCCCTTATGGAAAGTTCTTGCCAACAACGAGGCTCATTAAACTTTTATCTGATCCCAACAGATTTTTTACTTTCTCTTTACTTTCTGCATAGTGCGGGTGCCATTGCGGGAAGGGAGTTGAAACTTATTTAAACTCTTAATTTCGTTACTTGAAAATGTTCACACTGCAATACTTCAACTTTTTGAATATTAGTTAAGTAAATCAAAGAACTAGTTTAATACAGTATGAATATACCTTAAACAGAGAATTACCTTAACATGTCAATTGTATTACTATGCCTAATAGTCTAATACTGAAAAAAACTAAAACAAACCTTAATCAGACGTACGAGTCGTATAGGCGTAGCAAAACTTATGAACAAGAAATAAATGATACTAGTGGATCCAAGCGCACGGAATCGTGCGCTACTCTAGCAGAGCGATAATTCAAATGGCGACAAATTTAAAACACAATCATGCTAACACGATCCGTCTTAAGGGTTATGTTTACACAAATTAAAAAATAACAGCAATTAAATTATCCAGCTGATCAAAATGTAAACAATTATGTTCTTCATAAGGATAACATGGTAACTTTAAAAGCCAATGGGGCAGAGCCCAAGGGACTTTTTCAAAAATGTAAGGCCAGTTTGCAAATCTACGCGACACGCTCTTTCCAATGAGCCGTCAATGATCAAAATCGGTTAAGAAATGACGGAGGAGTTCATAAGACAAATTTCGTGTTGGCGTATTAATTATATAGATTACCTTTACTCGAGCAAAGTTCTTTCCCAAATTAAGTTAACCATTTTATAGAATAAACCATAACAATAACTACGGTATAACTTATATTGTGTTTTAACAATTTTTAAAATCCGAAGCAGTTTTGACTGCGCAAGGAACTAGGAACTGCGTACAACTACGCAAGGAATCAAGGAAGTCAAAAGAAGATACAGGCATATTGCACGCTAGAGATCTCACCGGTGAACGGAGCTGTCAAGCAATCTCGCCAAGATCCGATAAAAGCACTCGATCATTTTTCACTTCGTTTCTTTCGATTTGCAGCCTCACTTATACAATATAGGTTTCGACTGACAGGTGGAAGAAAACCATTTTAAAGGAAAAACTTAAAACTTACCTCTGATTTACTAAATTGAAATATTGTTTCTGTAACTACTAGCGCCATGCAAAGTTCAATTAGAAATATAAATTGAGTCAACTATTATAGGATTATTTACAGTTACATTTTATTAATGATCTTTACAAAATGCACAGTAGTGTTTTAAGTGCAATTTTTAAGTTTTAAAAGTGCAATAAAAGTTTTAAAATGCAATAAGTGCATAAAATGCACAATATTAAGTGGTGCTAACAATACAGAATTATTTTCAAAATACAAATTAATCAATATCTCTTACAAAATGCACACTGAAATTATCTACTTCACGTACACATTTTCTGTCTACACACTTAATCACTTAATCACTTTAATAAGACAGGTACCTCATGGAGGACGTTACCCTGAATATGAGTGAAGGATGAGTGTGATGACCGTAATGATAGTGGCGCGATCTTGTAGCCTTGTTACTGACTAAGGTTGGCATGTTCCTACAATTATCTATTACACATTTTTTCGGTGTCCGGCTAAAACGACAAACGGACAAAACCACAAATCTAAAGAATGCGGACAAAACAACAAATATCCTGGGTCTGCTACCTGGGGAGGGTCAGTAGGTAATCCAAGCAAAAATGTGGTGGCTATAAAACCACTAAGATCCCGTCAACCGATTTTGATGACTAGCGATTCTTAAAGTAGCACAGTTATAGCTCATATAGGTAGATTGTCTTGAAGTTTCACATTAACTGAAGCGAAACAAAAATCTTATTGTCATCACATATTATAGAGATATGTTCACACTATGATGGTATTATACAATACCACAAGGTATTTTGTAATTTAAAAAAATACGTATTCATGTAATATTTAAAAATAAATATTTTATAAACATAAACATTTTATATTTTATCAAGGAAACATATCAGAGAACTGAAGCGCGACAACACCAAGGGCGAACTTATCACATTCATCGGGTGACACCAAGTTGCTTCTTAAATGCTTTAACTGAAAACGTTTTTTAATTCCTTAAAGTTTTTAAATGTTATACGGAGCATGATTAAATGATTATCAAGTATTACAAAAAAGTATTTAAATATAGTTTAGATATCTATTTTTTATTGACAATATGCCCCGTGGTATTGTATGTAAATATGACTCGTCAATTGTTGTGACTGAACAAAATGCCATTAAATGTCTTATGTCATACGCCTTATATTAGTAATTTTTAACCAAACAACAAATGATGATACTTTAACCACACCTAATTTTTTATCACGCCAAAGTGATAATAAAGTTTTACAATCACTTTGCTAGTCCAAAGCACAGTCCAAGAAAATAGTATATTTTACTACTAGTCATGAAAGTAGCTATTAAAATCAAAATTAAAATACCTTACGCCTCGCAAGTAAAACACTATCTTGCCCCGAAATGGGACTTTAGTGACGAGTTGTGAACAATATTTTTCATCACGATGCAAATAAGTAACCAAATTTATAAAAAATCATTCGACATTTCATAATTTAATCATTTTTCTATTAGCAAACACAATACGGCTGAACTGTCTATTTTAGTTTAGAGACAGCTGGTCGAATTGTAAAAATTGGAACTTCGTTTGTTTGGGTACGGAAATGCAATGATTGGGTACCGAAAACTCCGCTGATCATTATTTGTTTTAATGTCAGGGAGTCGAGGGTTTTCGTAGATCTCAGCTGTACGGTAACGGGCAATTTTTGAATACAGAGTGATGAAAAAACTTTATAAGGTGCTGCTATACATACACGTCACGTCACGTCACGTCACGTCGCGTCCATTTTCAAAGTGAATGAAACCTGTGTAATCAAATGGAACCGGCTATACATACACCTCACGTCACGCCACGTCACGCCACGTCACGTCACGTCACGGCACGGCCCGACTCGAATGCTCTGATGAGCATACACGGCCGAATCGGCCGAATTGGGACGCGACGCGACGTGACGAGACGTGTGTGTATAGCCTACACCAACGTCCACTCGGCCATTTGGCTCTTAGAAACTAGAAAATGCGAATCGGTGTGAATCTATATCCTGGCGCAATTTATATCCTGGAAACACTTTCTTTTCTCCGGCAGAACTTCTCTATCTTTAATGACTCTATACCAGTACATTCTTACAACTCAAGGAGCAAACCAAAGGGCGTTTTAAATATCCCCCGACATACAACATCATTCTTTGAAAACCACCTATATTTTTCTGCCATTAAAATGTTCAATAACCTGCCTGACCTCCTGAAAAACGAATCAAACCCTATTAAATTTAGGAGAGACTTGAAAAAGCTGCTAGTTGGCAAGGCTTATTATAGTGTAAAGGATTTTATGTGTGATAAGACCCTTATGTAATATGTAAATTTTTTGTCATAGAAGAACCGTTATTTTTATGTATTTATTTGTATTTGTATTGACTTGGCATATGCATGTACTTGTCTAAATGCTCAATAAAGTGACTATGACTATGACTATGACTAATCGATGCGAATATGTATAGCACCCCCTCCGGCATCGTCGAATTGGCCGTAAGTGGACGCGACGTGACGTGCCGTGCATGTATAGCAGCACCTTTATATGGTCTATGATGGTCCAAAGCCTGGATAAAAGGTGATGGAAATCAGATTTTTGTTTCGCTTCACTTAATGTGGAACTCCAAGACAAGCTTTCAGTTAATGTGGAATTCCAGTTTATGGTATACTTTTCCACCAGAGAATTATTGGACACTACCTTAATTTAAGAGATTTCCTTTACTTATAGGTCTACATAGAGACAACCCAGCTCACTGTAACTGCGCTACTTTAAGAATTGCTTAAGTCATCAAAATTTGTAATTATATCGGCTGACAGAATCTTTGTGGTTTTGGCCGCTACATTTTCGTTTGGATTACCTACTGACCCTCCCCAGGTAGCAGACCCAGGATATTTGTTGTTTTGTCCGCATTCTTTTAGATTTGTGGTTTACTCCGTTTGTCGTTTTGGCCGGCATTCCATTTTTTCGACATTTCCCCATAAAAGAATGGAATTCTTTAGTAATCTGATATCGAATCTGTTTTCAGCCATAACATGTGGATTAGTCGACTTTATATACAATATATTTATGGTATTTTAAGCCTTTTTAATGAGTAGATATATCTTTATTTCGTTTTAAAATAGCGAAAGAAACACATTAAACCATTTTATTAAATTCTATGACGTTTCGTTCCATAAACGGAACAATTACCAATATGAAATTGATTAATGTCTTGTGTAACATTAAAAATAAACCCCATTAAAGTTTGAATGATGGGGTCCGCAGGTTTTTATTAAAAAAAAGTTATACATTGCAACTATGTATCCTCCCGCTTTATAAGACCACATATTTAAAGACAGCGTTCAGAGATATTTGACGACTGCGAAAATTACCGAGAGATTTTTACCATCCAACGATTGGGCAATGGCGAAATAAATAAATTACTTATATTTATTAGTTAAATCATAATTTCCAAAGGAGATAGGAGGGAACTGCTGTCAATTCCCAAAATACGCCTATGCATATTTATTTATAGAAACTAATAACTCGAAAGCCAATTAATTAACCCACGATTACACACAGAATGCGAATGACGAGTCTTTACAAACCAGTCAGACAAAACGGTAGTTGTATCAAATTAAACTGAATTAAAACCGATAAAATAAATAAAAAACCACGAACAATATCAATAATGGTTAGTAGCCCGCAACAGGGTCCGTCTACTTTTGCTTTCAGCGTTGTACTTGGACTAAAAGTTACCAATTATATTACCACACTTAACGATTGTTTTAACGGCCACTCCGATTAGTTATGGGGGGTCGGGGCGAGGAGCGGGCGAGCTTAACGTTCGGCTTCACCCGGGCTTCAATTGGCACAATTAACACCCGTTAATTAATTAACCTGACAATAACAGAGCCGAGTAAATTATGGAATACGGGCGACGACGCCGTGCATATTGTTGCATTCAACGTTTGTGCTCATTCATTTTACTTCTTTTTGGGAAAATAATGCGTCTAATTGCAACAGTTGCGTTATCCCTCAGAGGATTTGTATCGTCGATGTAAAAAATAAAAACGTTCAGATACTTTAGTTTACTTCGGTTAGATAATTAGGCCTACATTAGTTAAATTTATCATGGTTTTTAACAGCCAAGTAATTTTCAGCGTAAGTGCATACATACATACATTCAGCGACAATGACAACCCTCAGCTCAGCCACTTGACACAGTGTCCGGCTAAAACTACACCCGGCCAAAACCACACCTCTAAAGAATGCTGTCATAACGACACAAATTGTGGGACTGCTACCTGGGGAGGGTCAGTAGGTAGGCCTACTCCAAACAAAAATCTGGCGGCGAAAACCACATACTTCATCGAGAGAAGTACAATAATTTGATGACTTTAGCAATTCTTAAAGTAGCGCAGTTATGGCACATGACTGAGACTTAGGCAGTGTCTTGGAGTTTCACCTTAACTGAAGCGATACAAAAATTTGATTGTTATCACTTATAGAGATATCATCGCACTATGATGGTATGATACAGTACCACAATATTTTATTTGGTACGAAAAGTTGTAAAAATATTTAAATAACGTGTTTTGTTAATAAAATGTAAGGGTTATTTTACATTATGATAGTACGTTTCTGTGTTGTGCTGTCAAATTGTGTCACTCATAGATAGGTACGTTTTTAAACACATATTAAAAATTCAAATTAATGCCGCGATAGTGTGCTGAGGATAAAAACTGAACAGAAAAACTCATTACGTATTGTAAAAACACACTAGAAATTTATTTGAGGAAATTAATTTGCGCGCATTACTTTAATCATAACCTATGTAAAAAAATTCTTTGGACTGATTTACCTTTATCTAGACGCTCTAGGATAAGTTTTTGTTCCATTGTCACAAACGTGAGTTTACGTTTTTACCCATTTTTGAAATTTCTTATCCGGCTTAAATTGTATTAAATATAATGAATAATTAACTGCATCGTTTTTATTATAATTCTTTGAGATGTTATGATTTATCTTTAGTCAAAATAGACGTAAATTATCTTGTTATCATTTTATCTTGTTATATTTGTAGCCTTTAATATTAAAAAGATTGTTACTTAAATTCTACCTCAAAACGTTTTTTTTAATTTCTTAATTTTTAAAATATTGTACGGATCATGTTTAAATTTTGACTAACTATTACAAAGAAATGTATTTATGTATAGTTTATAGATATTGTTGACAATATACCCCCTGGTTGTAAGAAAATATGGCCTGGTATTGTTAATTAATGTGATTGAACAAATGCCACTAATTATTTTATGTCATACGCCTAATCTTAGTAATTTTTAACCAATTAGCAAATAACGATAAACTAACCACAGCTGATTTCAAACATGCCAAAGTGATTATAAAGTTGTACAATAACTTTGTCGGTCCGAAGCCTGGATAAAGAGTGATGGAAATCAGATTTTTGTTTCGCTTCGGTTAATGTGGAACTCCAAGACAAGCTTTCACTTCAGTTAATGTGGCACTCCAGTTTATGGTATACTTTTCCGCGAGAGAATCATTGGACCTTACCTTATTTTAATAGATTTCCTCTACTTAGGCCTACAGAGAGAAACCCTAGCTCGTTGTAACTGCCCTACTTTAAGAATTGCTTAAGTCATCAAAATCTAGCAGTTGACGGAATGTGTGTAGTTTTAGCCGCCAGATTTTTGTTTGATTTCCTACTGACCCCCCCCCCCCCCCACAGGTAGCAGTCCCTTTGTGTCGTTATGACCGCATGGTTTTGGTCGGGTGTCGTTTTAGCCGTATCCACTTGACACGTCTTTTTACGAAATGGGCCATAACAACTTCATTATGGCCAGAAACCCAAAATCGACAACTTCACACAAAGTCTAATTATTTGAACATGACATCAGACATCTTATAAGCATTATTTTTTTGTAAAACGTTAGATTTTTGCATTGCGTTTTAACGATTTATAACATTTTATCAGTATGATGTATTTGAACGGAAGGAGAACAAATATAAAAAATCTATTATTGTTGGTAAAACGTTCGTCACATAAAATAGAAACGTATTTCGATTGTGTTTAGGAGGTAAACGTTTGAACGAAAGGTGGATTGCTTGTCTGTAAACGGAGCAAAATAATATTGTGTTCAAATGGTATCGATTCCGAAATGGTACATATTTCATCACTAGGACCGGAGGTGGCGCTTTTCGTACTATAAGTTTTTATATAGGTAAAGTTTCTCGAAAGAGGCGTTCAGCCGAAGTGAAACAAACACAAAGTTACGACTATATACAATATTTTTAGTGTACCGCTAAGTATACAAAGCTAACTACTGCACAAAACAAATAAATATTTCACGACTGTTTTGTGCAATACAGATTTCTGTGCAAGATTTTGCTTATATCATGGATTATTCTTGTGCATGTCCTTTCTATTTGAAGCAAGCGGCTGTTACATCAACATATGCATCGAAATAATATGTGTTGCATTTAGGTTAAGCTGTAACGATGCATTTGTCTAACATTCTATACACTATCGATTACTGAAGTAACTAATGCAAAATAACAATAAATTACTACTCTCAATACTCCCGGGGTTTCACCATCGACAAGTTGTTGAGTAAACTATTTCCAAGCGCCATGTCCTCAGCATCAGCTGTTAAATTTTCTCCCCAGGGCGGAATAGTTGTTCCAATAAAGAAGGAACAGTAAACAGATGTTTCTGTGTCAGTATGATGAAAAAATTCATTCGCCCCACAACGCGTGCATTGAAGACAGCCGTTTTCGCAAAGGCATGACGAAAATTATTTTTTCACGTGACAAACAGAGGTTATGTTTCGGCAGTGCCGGTAACGGTGACGAATCCATATGGTCCGCATGGGAAGGAGGAGTCTCTATCGTTGCCATGGTTACGCTGGAGGGGGAGGGGCCAACGCTCGATGGCCACGCCCCCCACGTGTTCACACCTAACTACAGTCACATAACAGCCGATAATGCACCCAACATTATGTGATCCAGGGGGATTTAAAACGCGTCATAATCTGCTGTTTCTTCCCAAGCGATATCGGGGGAATTGCAAAACATTTTGAGGTAAAGAGAAACAGAATACTATGGTTTACACACAGTTAGTAAAACGACAGTAGCGATAGGAAATTGAAAATAATCAATAAAATCGTACGTTGGTGTAACTTGAGGTTCACAACCATTATATTGGGACCATTACATTGAGAATACTCCTTTTATTCTGTCCATCGGCGATTTGAGCTAATTATATCTAGATACATGTTAATCAAAAATGTGCACAATTTTGCCTTGTACAAAAAACACTCTAGTTGTCCCTTGCTCCCACAATATCTTAAATTAAATCCTGGTCTTAAATTAAGTCTATGTTAAAAATCACAAAATTCGTCATAAGTATAAAATAAGACCATGGGTAAAACATTTTTTGAATGCTGAAGGATACATTTTTACTACTACGCCAAGATTTATATATTTTCTAAAAGTTAAAACATATTGAATATTTAGGTTTGGTAGGGTTAGCCTACAGTTTTTTTTTAATTAATTGCACATCATATTTATGTTTTTATAACAGTGGACACTGGAACAAATTTTGTTTGAGACGTACTTTCTCGCAAATGAAAGCATATGACATTTTTTTAAGTTTGTATCGAGGGTTTGGATTGTTACGAGCACTAAATGGTTTTTTATTCCATGCGATGTTCAATCAGGTAGATGTAGTTACTTCAATCGATAAAACGTTCTGTATGCATTTACTCATAAAATAAGCGTATTTTTACAGTTAGTTGACATCTAGATCTAACAAAGCAGTAGGAATTATAGCAATCGGTATGCGTAAATTGGGACAAATTATGGCGTTAGGTCATCCTTTACTTTTTTTATTTATCATACCATTGAAAATCAATTTCTTTGTGGAAGGAATTCAAAAATTCACATAATTTGATAAAAAATAATCAGGATATAATCATATGCCTTTTAATTTAATAAAATGTTTAAGTTCAAAGAAGATTTCTAACCAGGCCTGCAGTATTAGAGTGTGCAATAATACATGTTCGGCAAAATATCATGATATTTAAATTTAATTTTCTAGTCGACGAGTCCAAACAATGAATAGCAACCCTAACAATAAGGGATTTATACGATCGGCCAGCCAAACATCATACTTTAAATTACTTTTTGGTCGATGTTTCCACACAATTAGGTCTATTACTCCCAACGATAAGGCGGGAATTTAAATTAATTTGATAAAAGTTGTATTCCTGAGCTGACACTGAGACACATAATCGGCCAATTATCCTACTATTTAAATTAATTTTCTGGTCGATACACCAAAACGATTAATAACAAAATACAACAAAAAGGCGTGAATTAAAATTAATTTGATGAAGAGTTTTACTCCGGAGGTGAAGTGACACTGACGCAGGGGGATAACTCGACGCAGAGGAAATTCTCATCTCTATAGATGCTCTGTAATTAAAAGTTACATTTCGTGCCCGTAAATGCAATGATAACCACGAGAAAAGAGTTAACAAAGGGGATTTCCTGATGAATAATCATTACGTAATATAATATACTTGTCTCATAACAGTCCATATGAAATTTTACTGTGATTTTATTTCCTTTATTTCATTTTTACTGCAATTGTATAGTTTTTTTTTTTTGAAATGGTACATAAAAGCTACTACACTGTATTACATTATCAGCGTGGTAGACCTACACACAATATTAAACTGGTAATACTGCGTATTTTACAGTGTGTACTACCACACCGTGGACGGTACTGAAACTTAGACTAGGACAATATATATATATAAAAACTTCTCAAATAATAAAGTTTTACGAAAAATATTGTCTAGAGAAACATAGAAGCATGTCTCAGAGCTTGAGACAATAGATTATTTAATTAAACCCAGCGTTCGTCCTTACCCTTCAGACAGCTCAAGTGCACTAAAATAACAGTCGTTCAACGTGATAGGTGAGGGAAACCGACAATACTGTATTTTAAAGAGTACAATTAATTAATTGTTTTCATCTTACTCCGCGCTAATGTTGAAAGTAAGTCGATTATTTGAAATCGCCAAACAATGTAAAAAACAAATGCTCAACAAGTAACAAAACATAATTGCCACCCCCCAAAGCGGCGCGGCGCTAGGAGAGGGGTAAACTGCAGCTGGCGTTCTATGAATCACATACACGTGCGCTTCTGGCCGCACGCACACATGCACACAGACTAGACACGGGCACGACACTGGCTGGACCGGGGATATCGCCACCTTTTCTGTGAGGACTGGGCGTTACCCATAACGACATCACGGACAGACTAATAGCGATGAGCGCATTTTACAATATGAAAAATATATCATTAAACAAATAACTAAGATATAAACGTTAATGCAAAAAAGCAGATTTCAGAAAATTTAAAGCACTTTTATTTTTTAGCACGAGGGCAAGAGTTAATATTTACTGTCCACCCTTTCAGTGAGGACTATTTGACAGTTTCTAATAATAACAACACGGACGAACTGGATATCTATTATACTTGGTTTAACAATATTGGAGTACATTTTACTGTATGATAACTATTAATACAGTTTGAGAACAAATATAAAATCTAAACATAAAATACGTAAACAACAGCATATAAACATAAATTTCACAAAATTTAAAATTGCTTTATTGTTTTTAACTAATTGGTGATTTTACTTTACCGCTCATTCAATTCGTTGTCATGAACGGCCTGTTACGAAAACTTTCATCCAGGCAATACAATTTTCTGCGTTTTTGACGAACCACATTAATATGATTCAACACTCTTCATATGAAATTTTACTCGTTGATGCAATGTGATAGTTGTTGTCCCTCTCCATTGGTCAACATTTCTAAGGGAAACGATAATTTCTAATGCAAAGAAAGTGAGTTGTGCGGAACGTCGAGTGATAGCTGACGGCGGAACAGCTGATTCGTCACGAGCGCGGCTCGCGGCTTCTGCTGGAACTACAGTTGGAGTGGGATGGACCAAAGACGTTTTTATTTATGACCAAACTACCTTTATGGAATACAACATTACTCAGTTAGCCAATATTATGTAAAACGTGGTTTATTTTCATGGTTTATGCCTAATTATTTCACCTGAGGTGTACCGTGGTTGGCATTTTCACAATATTAAATAATGATATTCTTTTAATATATTTCAGTAAATCGATGTTTAAAAAAGTAGTGATTTTATTTGAAACTTAAACAATGATGGACTAAAACAAAGTTATTCAAATCACATTATACATTGATTTAATCACATTCATAAGGGCAACCGCAAATAATCGTATTTTACATATTTTTATGTCAATAATTAAGCTAAACAAAGCAACGAATTTAAAAATGAAAACATCCTTTAATGCCAAACAAATCTTAAACAGATGTAGGACTTCACTATAATCCTTAGTACATTCACTTGTTACCTATTCCATTGTTCAGAAATAATTTCGGTTAATAACTATAAATTTAATTCAATTTAATCGATTTAATTTAATTTTCGTGGAATTAGACCAATTATGTTCCAATTCACGGAAACGCTTAACTTTTTATTTCCACCCAAATTATGCAAAAGAGTTTGAATGTACACAAAGCATTAAGCCTGTGCACTGCACACAAACACCGTAAATAATAAATGCAGCGAACATGGGTTATTGAAAATTGGATGGTAGCTGGAGGAATTATTTAATTAAACCCATAATGAGGGAAACGTGGCTCGGCCATCGGCGAAATGGCAATTATAACATCGCATCCGCGCATTGGAGCGGGAACAAACGGTCACGGCTAGTGCTGTAAATGAGGAGGAAAAAACTTGGCGTAAACATATTTTGTTGGACTATCTATCTTTCTAAGTTTTATGTTACACTTTTCTATAATGAGGTAAGAAAATAAATGCATTTATCTAGTGCAAACGTTATTCATTATTATCATCTAGTGAAAACGTACAGTTTTAACGATTGATTGAATTTAAAATCGACTTAACTGTCATATACTGTTGAATACACAGGATCTTATTTCTTAAACCAGTTATATTTTGTCGTAGGCTTAGGCTACATTTTTTTTACTACTACGCGGTATCATGTTTTATAGATCAAGCTTATTACGCTAACATATTTTCTCTGTATACATTCCACATTTAAGTTTGTAGAACTGGTATTTCCATGTTTCAACAACTTGCAGTAAAGGTTATGTAATTTTTTCCCAAAACAGAACTCTTAAAACTACTGCTGAATTAAAATACCCTTAATTAGACTCGTTATCCTACCCGTGCGAGCATATACGAGATAATTGAAAAGTGATCTTACTCCCTGCTTAACCGAAACCGACAAGGGTGCTCCAGAGGGGTGACTCTTAACGATGTAACAATAACATTCCCATTCCTCGAATACTTTTACTTCGAGTTGCCTAAGCTTATTGGTCCTTGGAAGGATATGGGGTTGGCAAGAAATAACTTATATATTTTACATATGAGTTTTGACAGTTTATGAGGAGTGATGTAAAAATAATATTTACGTTCAAGGAATTTTCAGTTTTTAAGTTATACTATGGAATAAGAGATTGGGGAAAAGGATTTGGCATAAGGAATCAACTGCATTATAATACTTGATGTAAAAATAATACTGACGTTCAAGGAATTTTCAGTTTTTAACTTATACATTTTTTATGGAATAAGAAATTGGGGAAAGGTTTAACATAACAAATCAACTGCATGTAATATACTATTTCTGATTTTCACTCTTCATGACCTCATTTACTTACTATGTATATCTGTCAAACAACTTATGGTGGATACAGGATAATCATTGTCGCCACGTCTATATAAAATATGTTAGTTTAGTGAGAATATTTTTTTCGTTATACTGCTTCAAAAACAGATGTTTTTAATGCATGTTTTCCGGACCTAAATACACTCTTTTTATTCCTAGGAATTAAAAGCTGATGTACTCGATACCTGCTGACTCTTCATAGTCCTAGGACTATAAAAGTCCAAAAGTGCCGAGTACGTCGTAATAATCGAACAATATTCATTCAATTACAAATAATCGAAACATTCATCGTTATTATCGAAACATTCATTGTTGTCAGTTTAATCAATTTGTGAAACTCGCTCATTTCACCAATCGATTATTAAATGCGTTCGATACGTCGATAGTTGTTCATTGTTGTCAGTCTACCCCAAGGAGGTTATATTACTATACTGGAGGCAGCACTCCATCGTAAAACAGCGTGCCGGCTGTTTAGAACAAAATATCACAAAAATGGTACATCAGTTAGTACCAACCTTTGCAAAATACCTCAATTTCACCGACTTCCCATAATGAACGAATCAATCGAGTGATTCAGTCGAATCACGTCTCAATTTTGAGCTTGGTTCATTCCGGAACCGGAAATCAATAATATTTTAAACAACGAATTAAACACTCATAATTAACTGCTAACGAGTACTTATTAGGTGATTTTTGTTAGAAAATAACTTCACCTAATTTATGTTTGGGTATATCTTTAATGGCAAAATAAAGTAAAAATAGCAAAACAGATACCTGGGCTAAAAGTAATTGATATAATCAGTCACTATGCAAATACGAGAATTATGGTAGAAACTTGGCAGGTAAGCAACATAAATAGTAGGACAATTTTCTTTTAGTGGTACAATATTGCTGAGCGACAGTAATGTTTGTATAATAACATGGCTGATGGCAAAATTGTACATAAGGAGTGAAGTTGTCATTTACTGGCCGGATACTAACACTTATATATTGAACTTTAAATTAATTATTCTTTATTCATAGGTTTCAAAAAATAACATTTTCTATTCTATTATTTATATAATATCGTATTTGGCCTTACCTGTTCCAAGGCAAAGAAACCGTTCAATCATAATGAGAATCAGATCAACATGATTCAACTCTCCGAAATGATTACATCAGTTTTTGAATCAGTTGAATCGACTCAAAGAACGGTACATCAATTAGTACCAACTGCGGCACGCTTTCCAATGCTGTTTGTGAAGACAGTGCTACCTCCAGTATAGTAATATAACCTCCTTGGTCTACCCTAACACAAATGAAACAATCAGCTGATTGCTTCAAATAGCAAGAACAAGACGGTGGCATCTTTTGAAGGCATCTTTAAAGGTAAACAAGCTGTAACATTTTGGTTTTGTTAAGTAGTTTACGTATTGTATTGAGCAATATAACGAAAAATATAGTTCATCACACGGACCTAAAGTTGCTTTTCGTTACTCGGTTGTAAAACTTGACCTTGTACGAAAAGCGTCACTTTAGGTCCTTGTAATGAAATATACTATTAATAAATGTATGAACTAACTTCTTGTACTGTGTTGCGATTTTATTATAGCCTACCTAAAAGAAATCTCACTTTGGCAACAAAAAATACTATGTGCTACGGTAATTTTTAAAATGTTTTAAGAAATGGACTAATTGACATATAATTTTCATTAAACTAAGATCAATAAACTTTGTTTGGACAATGAATATCATCTCTATTCTACGATTACAAAAACACTCTCAAAAACTCTTTCTCTTTAATACTTAATAAAACTTCCTGATATAATAATCATTGAATGAAGCGCTCTCTCTCTCTCACTCAATTATGATTATCTAAATTATGATTATCCCAAAAAATAACATAAGCTTATAATTTAAAAACGTTATTATTACAAATTTTAATCAATTTCGCTTAAAATGTTCCAATTGATACGGAATTTCCTTGTTTCAAATCATCAGCAACTATGTACAACATATTGAGAGTTAAAAAAATTAATTTATTTCTTATTAATTAATTTTGTCTTATGACATTTTCTATGGAAAACTTCATTGTTTTAGATGTACACACACAATTTTAACATTTGAAGATGTGACATTCCAATGTGTTTGTGCAACCCTCAGAAGGAATATTATACCCCGAAATGTACATATTTTACAAAATTTAAAAGAACCATTTGACTGAAAGGTACGTAACCGAGAATAATTCAAGTAAAATTACAAAAAATGTATTAGAGTTGTAAAAAAACCTTTCCTGGAGGTAGCCAACATTAGGGCAGGGAGGCAGATGGCAGGCAGGCAGGCAGGCACACTAGGTGGCGATTACCATTAAATAGCCACTCGATAACCCGATAAATATTTTTGCTCATAAATTATTTGGTATGAATTTATAGCAAGTCGAAAATAAATTCAACACTGTGTTAATATTATGTATGTGTGATTTGTTGTTATAAAGGCGATTATTGCGCACTTTTATCCAACTTCATGATTTATCTCCAGCCCTGTTTTATACAGAATACGGGGACGAACAACGAGGTTTAGTTGCACGGTTACCTCGTTCTGTTTTGTTTTGTTTTGTTTTGTTTCCCCAGCTCAACGCTCGCCCTAGTTTCAGTAATGCACCGCGCTAAATCGCACAATCCCACATGGTGTCGACGAAGCCGTCAAGGTAAAAAATCTCTTATTTCATTTTACAGTATTAATAGTAAAATTAACATTAAGAATGATAAAACTAAACCTGTTCAAATATTTAACAGTGTTTAATAATGTGCATCAGTGTAGCATTGATATTGACGTGGATATATATAAAGAATAAAGCATTAGTACAAACGTGATATCGATGCGTTGGATGTATCCAACTAAATAGTGAGTATATGTAAGTATTGTTGGACCAAATGCAATCAAATTTTATGAAAGATAATTTAATAGGATTCCCTTTCATCTCAACGCATATAAGAACTAAAAATAGTCCACATTCAAACGTGTCTCGTCAAAAGGATACATCTCCTGGAAGAAGTCAATGTGGGGTGGTTGCAGGATGTCCAAGGCCGACAGGACCTGTAACAAACAAATAAAAAAAAATATAGCTTAATTCATTATTTTAGTTTAAAGTTATATTTAAATAGTTTGAATCGTGAAGATGGGTTAAGTGAGATTTGTGATATGAAATTTGATTACAGGCTACAAGTAAAATTTTACCAAAAAGGTAATAAAAATGAATAACTGGTCCTTTCTTGAATCTTTTCATGAACGTTGTTCCTGGCATAAATTTCAACAATCAAAAGTGTCCCTATAGTGATTGGGAAAGCAGGTGTCCCATTTTATAGGGGAGGGAGTTTAGTGTTACAGTTACGATGTTTACATTTGTATTTATGCTGTTTAAAAAATCATTTCTAGGGAGAGTTGGATTTTAAATTGCAGAAACCATTAGAAAATCATAATTCTTTTATAAACTGTCTAATGTACATGACGAATTGCTCAAAGGAAAGCCAACAATCTATTCAGTAATTGGGAGCAGAACTAACATTGGGACTTACCAGTGTTCAGAACCTTATCTTTCAGTATACATATACATTTGAGAAAAAATACGTTTTACGTAGAATATAGCCTCGTAACCCATCACCTCTGACTGGTCAGATTCAAACGATCAATAGTTCAAATTGAAGCCGTTAAATAACTGACAGGTTTAAAAACAAAACGGACTTCATGCTGCGATTAAAACCGGAGTTGTTCGACAAAAAACAACTCAAGACATATTTTATTAAAACACTCGTAACGAATGTACGAAGAAATTTCATTTTAGTATATTATGAGAACGAAAGAGTATTTTCAAAACCGGATAACAGCATTGTAATTAGCGTAAAAAACCAGGGCAGAAATGATTTTACAACACTACCTTCACATTAAAAAAGTTATCTTAAATCTATTATTGGAAATCCAAGATGGCAGCTGAAAATGTAACGATAAAATTATGTTTCTCACACAGAAACTATCGGTGGTGGTCCCAAGTCAATGTCTAGAGATACCTAGAGAAATGTTTGTTTGGATACCATAAATACGGTTCCGTTTCAATACTACTGCTTTGCTCTCCCCAATCTCCAACCCCCATAAAATGGGACTTCCACCATTCCAATCACTAGGGATTTTTTTATTGTTGAAATATATGCCATATAGAAAGTTCAAGCAAATTTTCAAAAACGGACCAATTTATTGGTTGAAAAAAATTCGTTTTATCAGTACTGTACGTCATACCACATTATGACTTAAGCCGACGCTATTTTGGAACTGTCAAGTCTACAAATACTTAATAATTACTACTCAGGGCTTCAACTTAAAAAAATAAAAATACATACCAATTTTTTACCTTCTGCACGCGCGATGTTGGCGCCATTCATTAAGATAGGGCATGCAGATATGTGTTCCCCTTGGAAAATCAAGCGGGGAAGGGAGGAAATATTAGTTTGTATGAGTTAGATTTTAGATTGTATACACTTACATGAAAAACCTTGCATTAAATTTTTCAAATCAAATAGCTATATGGAAATTTCACAAGAAAAGTTCCGTCTTCAAAAAGACCAGTATTAACTTTAATGACATTCCGATAGGTTACAATATTTACTGTAATGTATTTAAAAATCCATCATTATGCATTCATGTCAACTTAAATAGCGATTGAAATTGTTTACGGTGCACAAAAATGGAGGGCAAATTAAATTTCTTTATCAAATATGAGAGTAATGACCTAGGTCCTAATCTACTGACGATGAATGCTATCGTGCAACAGCAGCAGAGATAACGGCGGTAGTTTATTTATAGCGCTACTTCCATATGTGCATGTACACAACTAACGCTGCGTCTCAATTGTATACCTAAACATACATCGTATGAATCGCATTCAAATCATTCAAAACGCACGTGGCCAATTAATCATGAAATACGTTTCGCTTGTACAAATAAAGTGTTACCAACTCACGCACTACAGGACATTTAAATTTTTTTCTTTTATTAGAATTTCCTTAAAGAAATAAGCTATTACGGTAGTACTCATGGTAAGAACTAAGTCCGAGAGACCATGTTAACTTTTCATTTTGGGTTCCCCACAGGCAAAAAACAACATTCGTTCGAATTTTATATATATATTAAAAAAACTTCTTATGACTAAAAAACGTGCTGTATGAAAATTACTTGGCCAAAGAATATCTAATAACGTAATCTAATTGATTTTACATTTTAACTTTGGTATTAGGAGTTGCCATAATAGCAACGAAATAAACAACTGACAAGGAAAAAGTAAACAAATCAAGTAATCATAACAGCTGTTTTTGCAAACTACAGTCATGGGAAAAATACAGCTAAAAATTTGCATGAAATAATAAAAATAGTACATTCGTTATACTAGTCCGGAAAGTGGCTGTTACCGGTACGAGATAGTGTTTCAATTACGAGGCGGGGCCGAGTAATTGAATGCTATCGAGCACCGGTACTGAACTTTCGGACGAGTCACGAACGATACTTTTCATCATACCATCTTTTATTTAATATTTTAAAACTTGTTAGTACGTTAAAAAAAATTAGAGGTTATATTAGTGTTATCAATTGTTACATTTCTGTTGTTACCTGACAAATTATTTGGTATACTTCATTTGCTCTTTTTAATATAGATTCAAGAATATTTGAATCAACTATGTTTATATTTGTATGTTTATAAACACTCCTTATAAAATTACTATATGGATAGTGACTTTTTCCAGTTTTTACATTACAGCCCACCTGCTAACGGTTAGTTTCTATCTATCACAGCTGAGAGTATTTGAAACAGTAGTTTAACACGATGGTATGATGAAAAGTGTATTTATAAATTTTATCTAATTTTTGTACAGTAATTAAGTGAAATGGCCAAAATAAAATAATACCGAGCAAGGCTCGGCCCACCAGGTAGGCCAGGTACAACGCTTCAATTTGCTGAAGAGTCAAGTTTACACTTTTATTTCCCTTTCATTGTCGTTCAATACTAGAATACCCCCGTTGCAGCAGACCTGCATACTCAGCGAATTTCAAATGCAAAACAATATATTTTAATCTAACATAGCGATATTTGACATGTTTTTATAAGCTCCATAAGATTAACATGGGGAATGAATATGCACACTGAGAAAAATATCTTACCGGAAAAGCAGAGTTTTTGCCCCAAGTCTAGAATCTGTACTCGCAATACGTAAATAAGGACTTGGCTCACGTACAGGAGTGTTGTGTCTGGACCCAGCTCAATGACTCAGCAGAGTTTTGGGCATTAGTACAGACGCAGGACTCGCAGTCCTTCTTTAAGAACATTTTCTCTGCAATTACGCTCGAACTGCCGTATTTGCAAATAATCAGGGAATTTACCGTGATTTTAAGGGAAAAACATTAAAGTGACGTCATGGATGGTTTGTATACGTCACAAAACACGTCATAAGTTTATCCATGATTACTTTCTGGCTGCAGCCCACTGCATTTACGATAGGCGTATGAATGAGAACTTCAAATTATTTCCATGTGATTTGGTAAAAGCAGTTAGTCTTTATCTTGTTTTCGTTCGCACTATCATCAAATATTTTATTTTGATCGATTAAATATTTTTTAACCAAATCAGGATTGATTTTAAGTCCGTTGAGTTAGTTTTATATGGGATTGAAAATTTACAAATAAATGTGATACAAGTTTGAATAAAAACATTCTGTTTATTTTTACATAGTTGCAAGTTAGGTTAAATAGTTGCAATAGTTTTTAAATAGGTTAAAACTGCATTGATCAGTTTTAGACCTAAGATTAATTTTATCTGCCCAAAGTTTACACGAACAAATTACCAAAAAAAGTAATTGCACTGTTTAAATCCTGCTTCGATTTTAATAACTCAGGTATTTTTAGCGAAGTTTTAAATAAGATGAATTGTAAGAAATAGAATGCAGGTCGAGTATAACCTTGCATTGATTTTGTGCCACTTTTAAATAAATCAAATAAATAAATATGTCAGGGCAATAAATTGTAACTATTAATGGTGTAAATACCTTGTACTCTCAAAGTGATCCTTTGTAGCCTCATATTAGGGGCTACGACAGTTACAATATCAGAGAGATCTTCCTCGGGCGATGGAAATCAAATTTCATTCCAGTGGAAGTCGTCAAGAAGCATTAAAAACCACCATGACACATACACACGTAACACAAACGGATAGACACACACAACGAACAAACATTACTTTTTATAAAAATTCCGGTACCGGGAAACACGCACGACACGAACGGAGGGCTAGTCTAGACTCAATTACGCAATAAATTGTCACTGTAGAGAAGTACCACTAGGCGTAAAACTGCACTTATCACTTCTTCAGGTCCTATTCAACAACTACATTCGTCAACAGGCAGCCGTAACGCAATGGATATAGCAGTCTTCACCTGAACATACAAGTCAAGAAACATCGGGCGTGGTTAGAACTTGGATGGGTGACCGCTAGGGGAGGGACCAGACATATTTTACTGATTTTAAGTCAAAATACCGGTAAATGCAGAGACTAGGTAAGTCAGTGCATAGAAATCGGTTGTATTTTACGAGAGTAGGAATGTATATTCTGTGATAAACTGTGGTGAAGGCAAAATGAATCGCAGGATATTCTAAGAAAAGTATCTGCAAATACGAGAGCCAACTCTGATCGGCAGGACTTACAACCGACAGTAATGACGTCATAGCCAGTGACGTCATAACTATGTAGACAAACTAAGTCCTGATTTTCCGTGTGGCGGCCTCACTGCCGGATCATTGAGCCGGGTCCAGATTGCAGTGGGTAACCCGCACACCCTTATTTACGTGTATTTTCCACGTATTTCAGGACTAAATTTTTCTCAGTGCAGGTTTGCTGCTACAGGTATGTTTAAACTGGTTGGTTTTAATTCAATATTTAGTAGATCTGAACTAGAAGAAGCCATTTGCCAAGTTTTATCAAGATATGTTGAGAAATAAACGAGATATCGAATTTTACTTATTTCCCATAAGGTTAACATTGGGACAACGTACTGTGTTTACCACTTTCAATATCTCGGTAACCAATGGACATTAAGCAGTGATTCAAAATACTAAATTGTTTGTTCTTTTGAGCTGAATTCAATGGTGCCAACAAAAAATAAAATTTAAATATATGTAAAATTTAAATGTGATAAATTTTATTTTTCTATGTAAAAAGCTCAAAAAACACATTTTTGAGGGGGTTTATCCCCCTTTACCCCCTCTTCCGGTGGTCCGATCGGGCTGGTTCACGAACTCGTCCAATCGATTACCACTTTACATGTCTGTACCAAATTTCATCAAGATCGGACCATTTTTACGGCCGCTATCGTGCTAACAGACATATATACAGTATATATACATATATACTGTATATATATATATATAAATTCGAACGAATGGTGTTTTTTGCTTCTGGGGGTTGCAAAACGAAAAGTTATCGTGGTCTGGGGCTTAGGTCTCACCATGAGACCTACGGAAATAGCTTCTTCCCTACAGGGGAAATTCGCTAAAACGCTGTACTGTATCTTCCAACTCAATCACTTTTATACCCATCGAGTTTGTTCAACTTAGTGACAAATAATAAAATTATGAGGAACTACCAGTTTCTCTTAAAATTGAGTATTATTTGATTTTTTCCAATCAGTGTTAGATCTTTACACATATTAACCAGTTTAATAAATTATCAAAGATTTTGACTTAAATCTTTAGTCAACTCTTAAATTTGCAGTGCACTTTTTCATTTTTATTTTCCCTTAAACATCGTTAAATACATGTATAAATAAAACCTCAAAATATTGTGTACTGTACAAACCTAAAATTAAACGGCGATCAACATATTTTATTAACGTAACAATTTGACATACTTAAAACCACCAAGCCTTAATAATTGTTCTCTAAAAAACAGTATTTTTTTCAATACATTGAATTAATTCCGCTTCTATCGTCAATATAATAAAGCCTTGGCAGGATACGGAATAATCAGATTCCCTCAACGTATAAAGCAAACCTGGCTTCCTAATTAATAACCCTTTCTTTACGAACCGAATAATAACTGGGATGTGCACCAGAGAGAAATCTGCTTTAAATTCGACAAATTAAGTTGAACATGTGATTACGTTTTTCTTCTAGTACATACTGTAGCAAATTAAAAATAAGAAAACCAAAAAATGCATGGAGTTTTTTTTTACAAAGGAGAGGAATAAAGACGCACTGCAAACCGCGCAGATCGTAATTTACTATCACTTCCTACGCTTAATTCAGTTTTCAGCTATAAATAATAGCACATATATACGTATACGCAAATAAATCTTGAAATACTTCTGGAAGCCATTCAATGCTACAGCCCTGACACGCAGCCTTGTCCGACGATGGTTTGAACGCCGTTTCTGACCGTACAAGCGAATTGTTTCCTTATTGCGCAATACCACTCACCGACTGCCCCAACAACCAAACAGTTTGAGAAAGGTCCCTGGAAAACATTTTTCATGCTATTTCTAAAATAAACCCACTAAAATATCCACTAATAACAAGCACAACACACTTTACACTTTATACGTCCTCTTTTACCCTACATAACCTTTTTTGAGCCCGAGAAAACTGTCCGAGCGGGTTTTTAAGAAACCGCGAAATGTCCGGTTTTTTCCTGAAAGAACTTAACTGAGTGTTTTCTTTATACTGAGTGTTGACTTTAAAAATCAGTCAAGATTCTAATTTAATTTAGCTGAGTTTATGAATTTGATTCTTACTCTTACTTATTTGCTTAACGAGTTTATGTTTCAGTTTCTTTCTTAATCTATTCAATCCAGATGAGTTGTTTGATTTTCCTTTCTTCGTTTCAATCGTTTCCAACCAACTTAAGTATGACAGCAACTAAAACGGTTGTGGTTTCTAGGCTATACAATTACGTTCATAAAATCCATTTAGGTGATATTTCCAGATCACTTCTCCAAATCACAAATGGTAAACAGTTTCTCAAGCTCTCGGTATTTAGAATTTATTTTAAAACATTGTTCTTTAACTTGGCTTAAACGAATCAAATTACCTTAAAATTTCACGTTAGGCAGTTTAAAATTGAATTACTTTTCAAGACTCCTGTTTTTAGGGGCAACGGCATTAAAAAAGGAGGATTTGGGTTTTGGTAACTAAACATTGTTATTTCGAATTGTTAATTTTGGCCGGTTATATTTGTTCTTTTTTGACCGGGGGCACATGGTAACCGTAACAACAAATATTAATAATAACATAGTACCCCAGGGAAAAGGTCCATCAAATGTAAAAAAACCCAGGTCTAAACCACAGGGCAAAACCAAGTTTTTGAAACATCACCTGAATTACTGTGTAGCTGCCAAAAGTGACGCTAATAAGGCTATGCCTAAAATCAACGATCTTAGGCCTATGTTATCTTGTGTTGTATCTTATCTTTGTATTGAGTGATCGTTGCCTGAAATTTAAAAGTAGAAGCATATACATCCGGTATGATATTTCTAGGAATACGAAATTAATTTAAAACTATACCCTGATTATCGAAAGAAGGTGAGCGGCGCGGCGGCGGCGGAGAGAACGCGCGGCAGTAAAAACATTCTTATTTAAAACGCTGTAGAAACGTAACAAACACTGTTAAAAATTTGCAGTCCACTTTATTCCAATGGCCAGTTAATTACGTTATCACCACTGTTTTCAAATAACTTTTAACGTACATCGTTTAGTTTATACAGTGAGTTATATTACTAAAAACACGATTTACGAATTAAAAAAGTCAATTCTTTGTGTTTGATTTATGATACATCTGCTTAGAAGCATCGGGGAAAATATTCCTGTACAGAACCTTTAGTCGACTTTCTTGGGAATAATATATCAAAATTTGAGAGTCTTGTGATTAATATTTACGTCGTTATTAATTTATTTGTAAAATACTGTTATCTCAGCTATTAAACTACTTTGATGAATGACATTCAGTAAACAATGTCTTGAATGAAATATAGGTTAATTCCGTCCCAACTTTATGTTTTTATTGGAGTGGTTTCTCATAATCGATTAATATATAAACGATAGTATCACTGTGAGGCAGAGCGCAACAATTATTGTTGAAGTACAGTCTGGACCTAGTGGACCCATTTTATTCGCGCGTCACTGCATGTCTCAGTCTTTCTCTTTTAAACAACGCCTTCTTCCAGATGTAGAATTCATTGTAAAAACAATGCCGATTTACCAACATTGAACAATAAGGAACCTTTCGGTTCCTCCGAACTGCATTTGCTGTGTGTGTTGGAAGCATGTGCTCCATTGTTGATGGTCAGTTGCTGTACCTCGTCTAGATCGCGCTCGCCCGAGCAAGGTTGGTAATTAATTTCAATTATCGACTGATTACGGATTTACCTAGTAGTATTAAAGTAGTTTTTTAAGTGAATATTGATTGTGGAAACTATCTACTGTCATTAAAGAAAAAAATAAATGAAAATCTCAATTAACAAACGAGTTAACAGTTCTTCTGAAATAAATTAATAACGACGTAAATATTGATCAACGGACTCTCACATTTGATATATTGTTCCCAAGAAAGTCGACTATAGGTTCTGTTCAGGAATATTTTCCCCGATGCTTCTAAGCAGAGTAATAATAAATCAAACACAAAGAATTGAATTTTTTAATTCGTAAATCGTGTTTTTAGTAATATAACTCTCAGTATAAACTAAACGACTTACGTTAAATATTATTTGAAAATAGTGCTGATAAGGTAATAAACTGGTCATTGGAATAAAGTGGACTGCAAATTTTTAACAGCTTTTTTACGTTTCTACAGCGTTATGAATAAGAATGTTTTCACTGCCGGGCGCTCGCTCCGCCGCCGCCGCGCCGCTCACCTTCTTTCGATAATCAGGGTATAAGCAACGGATTTTAAAATTTCGGTAGATTAAGGCTTGATTATCAACTGTTTTACGACCCTTTTGGATAAAATAAGGGGGGATACTGATACCAAGTGATCCGTTGGATTGGTACAAACTACTAGTGGTTTCGGGCCGCTAAAGGGTCCATTTTCAAGTTACAAACACTAGCTCCATGACGATGAAGAACCATGTTGAAGACCATGACGATCTTCATCAAACTGTGGAGAAGAGGATGTTTTAGTTAGTGTTTTTAACTTGAAAATGAACCCTTTAAGGTGCTGCTATACACACACGTCACGTCGCGTCGCGTCCATTTTCGATGTGAATGAAACCTGTGTAATCAAATGGAACCGGCTATACATGCACGTCACGTCACGGCACGGCCCGACTCGAATGCTCTGAAGAGCATACACGGCCGAATCGGCCGAATTGGGACGCGACATGACGTGACGTGACGTGTATGTATAGCTTACACCGACGTCCAATCGGCCATTCGGCTCTTAGTATGTATAGCACCCCCTCCGGCATCGCCGAACTGGCCATAAGTGGACGCGACGTGACGTGACATGTATGTATAGCATAGGTGACCAGACGTCCCGTTTTTTAGCGACGTATCCCGTTGTCCCGACGAACTCTCTCGGGACGCCCATTTGTCCCGTTTTGGCGTTATTGGCAAGACAAATACTAAAAAATACGTTATGTCGTAAAAAAAAACTTTTAAATAAAATTTTTCGGTTCTTTTATAGTTTCCTAGTAACTTAAAATTGATGGTTGAGATGAACTCGTGTATAGCACATATCTTCAATCTAAAAGTATCTAAAAATCCACCAAAATGCTCCTAATTTTTCAAAATTTTCCAGGGGAGGACCCCCGGACCCCCTCTCTTTGTGGGGGGTATGGAAATACATTTTTATGTAAAAGACTCTTAAATAATTTTTTTCGGTTATTTTGTAGTTTCTAGTAACTTAAAAGTAATGTTAAAGATTAACTAGAGTCTAACACATATTTTCAAACTAGAACGCACCAAAATCCTCCTAATTTTTCGACATTTTCCGGGGGAGGACCCCCGGACTCCCCTCTCTTTGTGGGGGATATTCCACACCCCCCATACCCCCCGAAGGTCGGCGTCCCGTTTTGGCTGTTCCAAAATCTGGTCACCTTAGTATAGCAGCACCTTTAGCGGTCCGAAACCATTGGTAGTTGTACCAATCCCACGGATCACTAGGCAGTATCACAGGTAATTTTATACCATTTTGGATAATTGAAAGTGATTCAGATCCAAAATGAAATCGAATTTTGGCTACTCCAAAATGAAATCGAAAGACCAAATCAGTTCAAACAACTTACTCCAACGCAATTCATCATTTACGAGTGTTACAATACAATCATGCTTCACATACGATTGGGTGTAATGGTCTTTAACCATTATCGTTAAAGATTTAACACGAAATTATCACAATAAATATTAACACTCGCATTTACATTGAAGCCGGAAAAATATTGCGACCAGTAAGAGTTATGCAAGTTTGCGCACAGCTGGCGGGGGCGGAGGTATTGTTGGAAAGCAGAGGTTGGGGCAGCGATGGTATCTTGTACTCACGTTTTCGTGTTTGAAAAAACACAGCATCTTGAGCTCGCGGAACACACGCTTGGAGGACACGAGGCTTTGAAAGACGTTGGGCAGTTTCTTGAGCGCAACTCTCCGTCCGTCCCGCGGGTCCGTCACCGCCCTGCAACACAACCACACGACATCAGACACAAGAATAACGTAATGGTTTTGATGTAATTTAATATTCCAATTCAGAATGTACTTTTTTAGAGTAGTCACTTTGAAGTAACTGCAAATATGACATGAAGTATTTGTATTCAGGGGTAACTTATCATTTTAAACCTCTTACGGCTGAAATGCAGCTGTTAATAAAAGTAGTGTTAACCTGATACTTATGGAGTAAAGTGAACAGTTAACGGTTGACGGTTATCTGCAAATGACACATCAGTTGGTGGCACGAATATTGTAATAATCGTAGGCGGTGGGGCGAACCTCTCAGACATCCAATTTGCTGTCTGCGACCCCTTCTCCAGCGTTACAAAAAATCTGCAAAGGGTGCAACATGTTATTTATGGTGGTTGGTCGTTTCCTATGCTACTATGATACCTTAAAATAAAAAAAAACTTATAAGGCATTTTTGACAAACTAGAATGCTTTTATATAAATACAAACTTCAAAATTCCTTAAAATTAGCAAGCTATAAATAAAAGTTTAGAACACTTCTAAAACCATTTTTTTCGATGGTCGAACAAAATACAGCTTATACGGGGCTTTAACCATGTTAATTTTCTTCTTACTAAAATATGAAATAATTCCTTAGCTTTTACAGAGGCTCTATGAAGCGAAACAAGTATTCAGTATAGCCACAATTCGCAACACACTGATCCAACATCGTAGCTCTGTATAAATCAGACCACAAGGCGGTAGCTAAGAGGTCGTCATTTAGCATAATAGTTTACGTTGTGAGTCACATATTATAATGTGTATAGTAAGTGGAATATACTGATATGTATATCGTAAGAGATATTACATACAAGCATAACTAAACAACGCGACCTTCCTACAACAGCGGACTGAGCGAGAACTGGACCTGCAACGTGGTACATGAAAGGTTATTAATGTACGGGCCTCATCTGGTGTGGAAAGGTCACCTGAATGATTAACTTTGGCCGCGGCTGCCTCACTGCATCTTCCGCCGCTCTATTCATATCTTCATGCTAATTATATTGAAATCCAGTATTGAACTGGTTACTTAACCAGTTTATTATGTGATGTAGCTGAACCAGCTCATTAACTGTTGACAGACAACAAAAATCAATGCTCCGATCTATTCTTTCCTGCGAAAAACTGATAATTCAAAATAAATAGCAGGGCAGCACGATGAATACGAATCCGGCTGAATACGGACTGCTCCCCCTTAGCAGGTAGAAACAGCGGCATACGAGTTGCTCCCACTTGCCGTGGTGGAATGCTTGTCAATATTTCTAGATGTGACTGTTCTCTTTCAAAGCACTACCTGGCCTATGATTACCAAGTGAGGTCTGCCGCATAAATTTGAATTTATTTTCTTTTTTATCACGAGTCTCATACTTAATATAATAAAATCGTGCAATAAATTGTATAAAACTCAACATCGGTTGAATAAATAACTCATATTCCTAGTTCAATCATAAAAATATCGTCAAAAATCGATCAATATCAATACTGAACTCATTCAAGCAACAATATAATTTAAATTCAAAGTTTAGGATTGAATGCGAACGTTTGTAATACAGTCATAATACTTATGTTTTTTACTTGATTAAGAAGATATTAGAAAAATGAAAACAAATTTTCAAACAGTAAACATGTTATTGTTTTAATCTGAACAAAATAAAAATGTTGCAATCTATACGGCATTTACCTACATGATAGTAGTAAAGTTTGTCACATGAACGCGAAGTTGACTTCCTGCATCGCTTGGCTTCAACAGCGAGGAACTCTTTTCTAGATATTGTACCGATGGAACAATTTGTTGTTTGTGTGACAGTGCACCCCATATCGCAACAAAGACGATGGCGATTATTTGTACTAATAATAGCAAAGCATTCCACCACGCCAAGGGGGAAAAATCCGAATGTCTCAGTCGCAAGCACCCAAGGGGGAGCAGTCCGTATCCGCCCATAAATCCCACTCTTCCTCAAGACAATAACTGAACATTTACTTACTCCAAAATAGCCTCAACTGTGTACAACTTTCAAGCTATTGATTTGTACTACATCGGTTACATATGAACTACAGCACCATCTTACCGATAACTGCGGACAGCGCAATAGCTTTGATGAATTTCAAATATGATGATCAGCGAAGGATAAAAATCTTACCGATGTCAACGAACTTTCAGGTAATTCTCCTCTTTGTGGACTATTAATTACCTTAAGTAGTGGAAAACTATTTGCCCAGTAGTATATCCCTTGTCAGTGGTGTTTAGAAGGGTAAACAAAAACAGAATAATTGGGCCGTACAAGGCAAGATCGGGGAATCTTCCACTGAAAATACCCGACAGGGGCAAGGGCCGGCCCAGTGCTATCGCGACTGGTATACCGGTAGTACATACAACAATTACGAAATACGTTGATACACAACCTAGCTAGTCTTAATCAACGATTTCAAATGTAAATAAAAATATCTCACAATAATGTCCAATTTATCAACCTAATTTTATAGCAAGTATCTTTTCTGGACTATATGTTCAAACAGAAACAGTAATGTTAGTTAAAGCAGTTAATTACATTTTGGTTTCAAAGGGATCACATTTATCCAACCCTCTATTTCAGAGTAAAAGAAGTCTGCTTATTTATAGCCTTAAAAATTATATGAACATCTTAAATCAGTAAATAATCTAGAGATAAGTGCTGCCTAAAAGAGTCCAACGCGGATACAAAGTTGTATCATAGGCTATATAGAGAAAAATTCAATGAGTAAGTGATAAGCCTTACAACTATCAAACTTAAGTGGTTAACAGTTATGAACAGCCCCAAGATATCGGAAGAGAATGACAACGACCAATGAAAATCAGTAGTTATTTCTGGAACTGCAGCCTCCAGATATCAAAGGAGTAAGATATCGACCGAAATCAGAATATGAATATGGATCCGAAACCTCATCACGCCCGGGTTGGAGACGTTCCGGGGCGACACGTGACCGTTTCCGCGGCCGAGCGGGCCCACAACACGTCCGCTGCATGTGTCACGGCTTGATGCATACATTCGGCTTAAGTGGATCCAGATAACCTTGGAATGATTTACATTGGTTCCTTTAGTTTAAATTTTATTACACGTTTTTTAGAAAAATTTAAAGTTAACAAAACAATACGTCGTAGGCCTACCATTAACTCAAAATGTAGCAACAAGCACACAAAAAATATGAACACCGTGGAATAATATTTATATCGGGAAACCACATCAAAGCAATCAAAAACTATTTGAAAACAAAAACTAATCAGCAATGATACAGTACCTCCTTAAGTTTCCAGACCCATTATAAAAATGTTGAAAAAACATTTATTTTTGGCCTAATAATAATAAGACTGAAATCATCATGTAAACCTAAAGTAATTTATCATGAAAAAACAATTTATGCATTATAAATCAACAAAGCCAAAGCACTAAATAAAATGCAAAGCAAACAACTTAGAATAAATTAGAATAAAATGAACAATAAATAAACGACAGAAGAAAGGGCAAATTTTAATAAAAAACGAACGGTAAAATTTTAAGCTTTTGAAAGATTAATTTCCAAGTAAAAAAATTCGCCACAAAACCATTGTGTAGGAGGGTGTCAAACGCACGGCACATGACTTGTCTTTGTTCCTCACGGGACAATGGTCCTGCATTGTACCGGCAAATGGCTCCGTCTTGTTAACGGGAAAAGGAACATGTGCTTAAATATTTGGGAAATGAGTCTGGATTGTATTTTGTGCAGGTGTGTAACTTAGTTCGAATTAAACTGGTCTGTCACTATTTTTAAACATCCTTTAAAAAGATCCATTGCGAGCGTTTTTTTTGTTCTTATTAATTGTTTGTAAATTATGACCCTTAAGATTGCATGGAGAAGAAAATATAATAATTTTTAAAAAATGTAACGATTGAGTTAATTTATCTAATTTAATTCTGAGCTTTCATACAATAAGATTACCACATTGAAGAAAAAAATTAACTTTGCCAAAGGGAATATTTTTTGTCCTAGCCGATGCTTAAATGTAAAGTGGCGAAGGCGAAGGAGAGGGTTATTTTATTTTATCTACAAAAAGGGGCTAGGAACATAAATTTTAACATTATTTTATCTCTTTTCGATGTAAGATAAAACTTTGAAAATCAATTTTTGAATTCAAGTTCACGGAAAATCGTAGTCTGAAATACTAAGTTTCGTGTTGAACTGATTAATTTAAAGGATTTATCAGGTGAAATTACTAGGCGACTAAATTAATGTTTTATTCATAATACTTTTACAGTCCAGGCAACGAAAAGGTATAGTAGAGGGAAATTTTTGGAACACAATTTTTGACTTAGCAGCTCTGTTTGGACTCTTTTGAGGCGAACATAATGTGATAAGTCCCGTCCGTATCCAAACGAAGCTGCAAAGTAAAAAATTGTGTTCCATGCATTTCCGCACGTATAACTTTGTTTAAGCATCGGTTGCCTGAACTATTAACCGACACACAAATATTTTTAGAGTACACATCTGCATATGTATACGTATCCGATATCACTGAGACGTGCTTTAGGCATACAGTTTTCAAATTTAAAAAAACATTCGAAACGACATACAGTAGAACTGCACATCGGTATTTTTGAGCAAATTATACAACGCAATGAGTGATAGTTTTATTTTAATAGGAATAAAAGGCGGCGAGTCACGGCAGAGCGGCGCGTGGAGAGACCAGGAAGTACTATAAATATGATAAACGAGCGCGTGTCGTTGTAAACGTGCGGAAGATAACGCGGGGCACACGCGTGGAACGGGTCATCCCACCCGGGGTTGGTATCCCAGTCTGGGGAAAATATCTCTCATCAGTCAATGGTATTTAGTGTACGATCTCAAAAAAATCAAGATCTATACCTTGAATAAGTCGCCGGAAGAAGTCAAACTAAATGATAAAAATAATAGTAGAATCATCGTCAGAAGAATAAAGCCATAAAATATTACATTTGGTTCTGTCAGTTAAGGGGTATATTATGTACTATAATAAAGTTCAAACTTATTATTTGAGGATAATATTCAAACTGAATTATTTACCCGTGAGCAAGCGGAGCCATGGGCACATAAGGAACAAATATAGTTACTTTAGAGAGAGTTACTTTTTTCCTTCAGTCTCTTGATATATTTAACACATTCTTGGTTTGATATATTCGCCAATACGGCAGATTTACGCCCGTGTTGGAGGTTAGTCATGCACAGGAGGATTGAACCCAGAAGACACAGACAAAATAGAACCCCCCCCCCCGTGTTGGGGCTGTCGTTATTGCAGTTCTAGACGTGAACACCTACAATGCATCTTTGTCGGGGGATCTCATCTCCTACATGTAGTTTTAACCAAACAGCAAATTTAAATATTTTCTAAGTCTTATATCACATTGAACTAACAACTATAAAACTTATATTGTGTCATATTTACGTTGTTATCATAAATAAACTAGCAGATTTAGTACGGATTTGTACGACGGGTGGTCCCTGGTATAAACCTACTCGAACATAATCGATCGCCGGACACAGGACACAGTTCCCGCGCAAGTTCGCAGTAATTAAAACCGAGAGTGATAATGCCAGTTTCACAGCGCCACTTTCCCAAGAAATGGGTCGCTATTGTTGGTCGCACGGCACTGCGCACTCACTACACACTCACATCGCTCTTATCTCGCCGTATCTAGAGCCCGGACAGTTGATGTATCACTTGCGTCGCCATTTGTAAGTTTGAGTAACAAATGGAGCACAGAGTTTTTACATGATTACACCTACCCAGTGTCAAGGCGTTATACATATACACACAAAGTGCCTTTTTTCACATACAGTACCTATATAAAAAGACTAGGAAGTTAAGGCCGAGGCGATTTTAAGAACAGGAATATGCCTGTGATGGTCAGGTTTTTCTGCAAAATACCTGTCGGTTCGACAGTTTTTGCGTTTAACAGGAACAACGATCAGACAGGAACCATCTCTATTTTATTATGTAATTGCAGATTACACAGATTACTCGACATTTCAGGAGACGAATGTGTTCACGAAAAGAGTTAAAAACGAATAAATAGATTGGCTAAAAAACATTAGGGTTGTCACTGTTTTCAGGAAATCAAGTTCAAAGGTTACGTGGTTATTTCAAACGTGGTTTTTTCAATTAGCCGTGGTTTTATTGGAGCAGACCAAGGTACAGCGGAAGCGAGGGAGGTGTACAAGATCCTCATAAATACATTCGAATACCAAGTAATGCATGTCGTGGTGAAACAGTTTAAATAAGTTGGGCTGATTTTTATAACGTTCCCGACAAAATACAAAATTTAAGTCTTTTTTATTGTAATAAAAATAACACAAATACTGAGGATATCAATTATTTATAAAAAAACTGTACCTGGTACCAGGTATAAACAAAATTATACCTGGCAGAGATGTGCGTAGGTACAAGTATTACACACATTCACTGGATGAGAATGAAGTGAGAGAAAAGAATGAAGCTAGGGACAAGCTTATAAATAAAGTCTATAAATACCCGTTCACAAGGAAGTACAGAAATACACAGACCTGGAGAAGAGCTGGCGGGCATTCCAGGACAACTGCTACTTCCAAATTTCGATCCAGCATATCTGTGAGTTCACTTGATTTGTGTAGTTATCAAGTAATGCATTCCGCCTAGATGATATTACGTGTTTATGTTGATTTTATAACCTTTCTTAAGCTTTCCCTCTTGAACTTATTAAAAGGGGGTCCTTTCCAAGACGTATTACTGTTCTCCATAAAAAAGAAATCGACCCCTTAAGGTTAACTTTTGCACAATCCGTTACCAACTGGTATATCCGGTCCATCTCTATCTAGTCCATCTCTTCATATACCAAGTGGTGTATGAAGAGATGGACTAGATAGTAGCATCGATGTTATTGGCAAGGACTGAATTCGTAGTTGAGTTTTGTTTCTCATACGCTTTCCGTAACTGGAACTCAGAAATCTGAGTTCGCTGTAGTAGAGAGGGACAGTTGAAATCTGCTGTCTGTCTGTACCTGATGAGACGAAACACGTCGAAACAGCAACGTCATCCACGGTCGGAGCAGGAACAATTGGTGACGTTGTTTTTAGGTAGTTGCTTTTTAGTGGTTCGTCTCATCAGGTACAGACATACAGCAGATTTCAGCTGTCACTGTACTACAGCGAACTCAGATTTCAGAGTTCCAGTTACGGCAAGCGTAGGTTAAACAAAACTCTACTACGAAGTGGTATATCTTTTAGGTGTTGACACCACTTGCAGCTTTAACAACAGCTTAACACTAGTTCTGGACTAGTTAACACTAGTCCAATTATGGTTTATTCAACACTTCAACACATTAAAATAAAGTAAATTAAAAACACCAAACATGCCTCAAACACAAGTTCCTTGAAAAACAATATTAGTGGGGTATTTTTTCACAATTTTATATTTTATTAGGCTTGATAAAAAAAGCAATTTAAAAAGGCCAATCATCGAAAATACTACAGTGTAATATGAAAATAGAAGACAATATTGTAAACTTAAAGGATTTAAGGGGTTGATAGCAAAAAATCGTTTCATCCTTCAGATTTCATATTGTTCATAATTGTGAAAATTTCCTATTTCATTCAGTCGTTTTTTAATCAAAGCTTTCTAGACTAGAGTATCAAAAACCTTGACTCGAAGATTATAGTAAGCTTGGTGTGGTGAGTGAGACACGTGTGCTGAAGGTAGGTGTCAGCTGAGCTCAGACACGTGGTCGGTAACGACATGGCCTCAGCACATGCTGACGCCGACACCTCTCGTGTGTCGTCCTCTCTGCTGTAATGGGAGCGTTCACCAACACAGTGATAGAGAGAAACGTCTACTTGATTGCTCATTATTATTCTAAAATTTCGGTTAAGAAGAGAGGTACTAAATGCAGAAATTGTATTCAGACATTTATTTAGTCTTCTTACACAATGTAAGTTAATAACCTAGATTTAAGATGAAAATAAAAAATGCAATCCTTAACAGTGAAATTGACATTCCTTAGTATTAATTTATTTATTGTTCTAACTAAATGCTCTCAATTAAATCTCAACTTGTTAAATTTGTTTTAAACTTGTTATGTTTTAAATAAATTTATTGACAGTTGATTATTAATTATTTATTATCTATCTTTACTTGTTGCTATTTATTGTTCTTATTTATTTATTTATTTTTATGTTTAATGTTAAAGCTCTAATAAAAATTTCTGAGTGATTTAAATAGACTGGCCGACAACATAATATATTCTAAAACCTATTCATAATATATTCATACCAACACATTATGTTCATAACCTATTTCCGCGCGAGCTCTGTGAGCTCTTGGAATGTAAACATGTCTGTTCATATTATTAAAGTGTTTGTCTATATTGTCTAAGTTGCATTATACAAAAAATACAATTACATTTTACTTTATGTATTTAACTGATTATATAAATGTTTTAGCGAATTTCCCCTATAGGGAAGAAGCTATTACCGTAGGTCTCATGGTAAGACCTAAGCGCGGGACCATCATAACTTTTCGTTTTGGTGCCCCCAGATACCAAAAACACCATTCGTTCAAAATTGTATATATATATATATATATCTATATATATATATATATATATATGTGTCTGTAAGCACGATAGCGCTCACAAAAATGGTCCGATCGGAATGAAATTTGGCATAGGCGTGTAAAGTAGTAATTATTCGGATGAGTTCGAAAACCAGCCCGATCGGACCACCGGAAGGGGGGGTAAAGGGGGATAAACCCCCCCAAAAATGGGTTTTTTGAGTTTTTTACATAGAAAAATAAAATTAATCAAATTTTTGTTGGCACTATTGAATTCAGCTCAGAAAAACAAACAATTTTGTAATTTGAATCACTGCTCTATGTCCATTGGTTACCGAGATATTGAAAGTGGTAAACACAGTACGTTGTCTCAATGTTAACCTTATAGGAAATAAGTAAAATTCTATATCTCCGTTATTTCTCAACATATCTTGATAAAACTTGATAAATGGCTTCTTCTAGTTCAGATCTACTAATTATTGAATTAAAACCAACCAGTTTATACATACCTGTAGCAGCAAACCTGCATACTCATTCCCCATGTTATTCTTATGGAGCTTACAAAAACATGTCAAATCTCGCTATGTTGGATTGAAATATGTTCTTTTGCACTTGAAATTCGCTGAGTATGCAGGTCTGCTGCAACGGGGGTATTTTTTTTTAATACTGTTGCCAATCTTCTTTCTTTCAATGTAAATTCCCTCTTCTCTGTACACCACTATAATACAAGTAGTATTTCTTTATTATTACAACTATCCAAAGCTCTTTTTAGCGAATTTCCCCTATAGAAAAGAGGCTATTACCGTAGGTCTCATGGTAAGACCTAAGCCCGAGACCATGATAACTTTTCGTTTTGGGGCCCCCAGAAGCAAAAAACACCATTCGTTCAAATTTCTAGATATATATATATATATATATATATATATATATATATATATATATATGTGTGTCTGTAAGCACGATAGCGCTCGCAAAAATGGTCCAATCGGAATGAAATTTGGCACAGGCGTGTAAAGTAGTAATTATTCGGATGAGTTCGTGAACCAGCCCGATCGGACCATCGGAAGGGGGGGTAAAGGGGGATAAACCCCCTCAAAAATAGGTTTTTTGAGTTTTTTACATAGAAAAATAAAATTTATCGAATTTTTGTTGGCACCATTGAATTCAGCTCAAAAAAACAAACAATTTAGTATTTTGAATCACTGCTCTATGTCCATTGGTTACCGAGATATTGAAAGTGGTAAACACAGTACGTTGTCCCAATGTTAACCTTGTGGGAAATAAGTAAAATTCTATATCTTGGTTATTTCTCAACATATCTTGATAAAACTTGGTAAATAGCTTCTTCTAGTTCAGATCTAGTAATTATTGAATCAAAACCATCCAGTTTTAATATACCTGTAGCAGCAGACCTGCATACTCATTCCCCATGTTATTCTTATGGAGCTAACCAAAACATGTCAAATCTCGCCATGTTGGATTGAAATACATTGTTTTGCATTTGAAATTCGCTGAGTATGCAGGTCTGCTGCAACGGGGGTATTTTATTTTACATTATTTACTAGTGGGCCTAATCTGCTGAGTAGATGTTAAGTAAACAAATAATTATAAAAAAGGGTAAATGAATCAGCTACTCAGATTTTTTAATTTTTATTTGTGCTCTGAGGGAAACTTTTATAAAAAAATGTTTCCTTGAATTTTCTAACCGTGACCTTTGGTGCAACAAGTATGGGGTTGATGAGTGACTATGTTTTCAAAAGTTCTGGATGGTTTGGGGTTTTTGTACAGATAAAAAAAGTCATTAAGAAATGAATAGCTTTGATCGGTCTGACCAACGTTAATTTTGAAACGGTGTAAATTTAACCAGTTAGGCTTATTAATTACAGTTTTGGTATTACTGTTACTGTATTGGTGCATGTTATTACCAGTTATTGAATTTAGTGTATTTGTACAGTAGAACCTCGATTAACCGTCACTCTCGGGACCGGGAGTGTGACGGTTAAGAGAATAGACGGTTAACAGAAATTTAGCTATAAACCTGTTCAATACGTAGATTTAAAATATTTTGGAAGAAATTAAACCCTGTATAAGTGGATAATACATATTTATATTTATATGACATTCATACAATGGTAATTACAGACCTTCTAAACTGTATGTTGTGCTCATTCAGTGTTCGTAAGTGAATTGCATAACCTCAAATTAAAAGACAGTCCGTCATCTTTTAAATGAGTCGCTAACACCATACATCAGCGTGATACTCGTAGCTGTTTCGCCCTTCCTCAAACGTTTAATAATTTTGATCTTTTGGTCAAGCCCTAGTACGACTCGTTTTCGTTTTTCGACCATCGTTAACAATCAACAGTTACTATTCTGCAGTTGATTAACAGTACGTATCTAGCTACACACTGCGTAACAGCAAACACTATGTAACTCTGAACTCCGAGGCGTGCCGTATAACCAAAAAATCAACAAACCAATGAATGAGTAATAAATAACTCGCTCACCCCCATACCACTCCTTGCGTGGGAGTGGTGATTTTCGGCGGAAACTCAAGGTCATTAGCCGCGGACAGTCGCGTACGATCACAATGGCGCTTGCACTTTCTTCTGTGCTTTGCACGATGCCAATTTACAACATATTGCGAGCACGGAGGCAGTGACGGATAACAGAGAGTGACGGATAAAAGAGTGACGGTTATTCGAGGTTCTACTGTATTAGCTACACCAATTACAAAAATCAAAAAAACTTATGTTTTCATAAATAGATAGCCTTAAAAAATAAATTGTGAAACAATGCCCCACCATAAATGTTTTTCAAGGAAAAATACAGTATTTTCAGTCTGTTTATCTAAACTCCGTTGTGTTTCTAAACCACAAGCTTTAAACAGAACTTAAACAGATAACTTACATAGACTTGTCAATCTTAAAAATAATTGGAAAATCCATTGTAAGGGCTGAAAAGGACAACAAAGAGTGAGAGGAAGAGGGGGAGGGGTGGTTAACATCCTTTAGTGGAATGAAAGGAAGACGGGGAGGGGTGGTTAACAACCTTCGATGGAAGACTAAGGAATTGATTCAAGCTGTAAATCAGTCAACTTGTAGCTAGTAACTCAAGACCACAAGTCGTGGACTGGTAACTATGCCAAGGTTATTTCGTACAACTATCTAAATCACTCTGTTTTAAAGGACCCTCAGGACAGTTATTCAATTGAGATGACTAATTGATTTACGTCCCTGACAAGTTGCAAACATTTGTACCAGTTAAATTAACAGAACAGTATTTTAAATTCCTCAGGGACATCGTTGATAATTTTTCTTGAATTGAAAATACTGTTCAATTCTTTATCGAAATCATCTCAAGCAAAAACAAAGAAAGATCTGACAAAAACTCAGTATACTACGTTAATACTTCGGAGTAGACAACATAAATTACGTGCTTGTGTGGCATTTGTCTCGCAGTAGCAGGATTTTACGCACTTTGTATGAACACAGAATATGTCATGGTTTTCAAGCAGCAACTAAGATCCATGTACAATAAATTAATATCAATTGGGTTCATCGATGATAACATATTCTTGCATACAAATAATCGATTAATTATTATACACGCGTGGAGTTTCCTTTCGGACATCACTCGATTACGGCTGGACGGATTCCAGCGTTTGATATGTCAGATAAAAGGAATAGGGTTTTTAAGATGGTGATTTTTTCTACGTCAATTTACCAATATGAGATTGATTTTTTGAAAAGGCATAAATTAAGTTACAGTGGCTGAATTTTCGGCACTATTCGTCGACAGTGGACCAAACTCGATTCACTGTTTACTACTATAACGGATGTGGTTTGAATAAGGGTTTGAAATAAAGGTTAACCACTCATTGCAGCATATTTCCCGGCTTTAAGTGTTTAAACACAATTCGAGATGCTCTGAATTCTTCTGCGAAAGGGGTCCTTCATATTGAAACTCCAAATTTGCAAATGCATTATTTTTGCAAATGCATTTTTTGATAATAACCGCGACAATGTATGTAAATATTTCTTCCTCATTGAGAATAATTAGACTGATTTAAGTTGTCCGAATGGACACATTTTTAACACTTTCATAGACTGATAACATATTCTTGCATACAAATAATCGATTAATTATTATACACGCGTGGAGTTTCCTTTCGGACATCACTCGATTACGGCTGGACGGATTCCAGCGTTTGATATGTCAGATAAAAGGAATAGGGTTTTTAAGATGGTGATTTTTTCTACGTCAATTTACCAATATGAGATTGATTTTTTGAAAAGGCATAAATTAAGTTACAGTGGCTGAATTTTCGGCACTATTCGTCGACAGTGGACCAAACTCGATTCACTGTTTACTACTATAACGGATGTGGTTTGAATAAGGGTTTGAAATAAAGGTTAACCACTCATTGCAGCATATTTCCCGGCTTTAAGTGTTTAAACACAATTCGAGATGCTCTGAATTCTTCTGCGAAAGGGGTCCTTCATATTGAAACTCCAAATTTGCAAATGCATTATTTTTGCAAATGCATTTTTTGATAATAACCGCGACAATGTATGTAAATATTTCTTCCTCATTGAGAATAATTAGACTGATTTAAGTTGTCCGAATGGACACATTTTTAACACTTTCATAGACTGATAACATATTCTTGCATACAAATAATCGATTAATTATTATACACGCGTGGAGTTTCCTTTCGGACATCACTCGATTACGGCTGGACGGATTCCAGCGTTTGATATGTCAGATAAAAGGAATAGGGTTTTTAAGATGGTGATTTTTTCTACGTCAATTTACCAATATGAGATTGATTTTTTGAAAAGGCATAAATTAAGTTACAGTGGCTGAATTTTCGGCACTATTCGTCGACAGTGGACCAAACTCGATTCACTGTTTACTACTATAACGGATGTGGTTTGAATAAGGGTTTGAAATAAAGGTTAACCACTCATTGCAGCATATTTCCCGGCTTTAAGTGTTTAAACACAATTCGAGATGCTCTGAATTCTTCTGCGAAAGGGGTCCTTCATATTGAAACTCCAAATTTGCAAATGCATTATTTTTGCAAATGCATTTTTTGATAATAACCGCGACAATGTATGTAAATATTTCTTCCTCATTGAGAATAATTAGACTGATTTAAGTTGTCCGAATGGACACATTTTTAACACTTTCATAGACATTTTTTAACTTGCTGAACAGAACGCAGTAAATACGCAGATGTTTTTAATAAAAATTAAATATTATATGTTAGTAAGAATGTTTCAAATATATCTGTAATATAATCAGTCTGGATTTTAGAAAACCAATTGCAGAATGGCAAAAAACTAAATTCAGTTTAAACTTTGCCAACCGTTGGAAAAAGCATGTCTTATTTTCTTACTAACGTGAAATCTACGACCTATCTAGTTGAGTTTCATTGCAACATTCGAGCCAATATTTGTTTTCAGATTCCACAGAGATTTATAGGAAAACAGAGAAATGCGACGGTGTTGTCAGCTTCCGCGGTAACAGCGTTGTCGCGCACACGTGGCTGACAAGCACTTGGATTAGTTATATCATAACTCCACATCCTGTCGACACGTTGAGTTGGTCATGGCAGAAGAAACCGTAGAGGGGCTTCCTCGACAGTCATCCCGAGACAGTCGAACTACACAACCATGTCGCCCTGTGTGTAAATCTCATGGAGCAAGGAACATTTCATTTAACTAAGTTTCTTTTACATAAATCACGCTTTTAACTTTTAGATAATGATGATGGTGAACAATGGAATTACTAACACTTATCTTATACACTTAATAAATATGATATAATTTGCTTCGTTAAATATTTTGGTGTTCTAGAACAAAATTACGAATGGAAATTTAAAAATGTTATTTAGTTTCTAAATGATAATTAGTATTTTAAATGTAAAAAGTAGTAAAAAAGTTTATAAATACATACAAAATATCGTAGAAAACTAGCTGTTGTACTAGTTCTTCAATAACAAGTTCCGTTTAACTGGAAAATAACATTATTTTAATGGAACCCGAATAAAAATTAACAAAACACCCAATTTTCTTTCTTTCATATTAACACACCAGGGTTTATTTCTTACATATTAAAGACGGTTTATAATATATCGAAAATAATGTTTTAAATTATCGCTTCTCGACAACATACCGTCAGATGACACAGTTTATTTGTTTTAAATTATTACTTTCAGTCTTTCCATTTTATGGAACGTTCAGTTTCAAGTATACAATCAACTTTATTACCATCGAGTAGATGAGTAGATATTAAACCGAATATCATTTCCTCAGCGATGTTAAAATTCTGAGAGGAAATCAGGTTAACGCGGCCCGAGAGGTGGGTAGGTCGCGCCGTGACCCTGGTTCGACAATTATCCTTAACTCCTGCATGAGCAATGTTTCTATAATTGCTTGCTTGCATAATAATCTCAAACACTGTTCCGAGAATTTCCTTTAAGGTCTATAACTAAGTAAAACTCTTAAAAACTTTAAGAAGGTTACCGGTACTTGGTTCGTAAACTGATGACGTAAATAATTACTGCAGATGCGATGGCCATACACAACATTTTAAAGGAGCCCTTACCACCTCCACTTACCTTCAATTAGTCTGGGACGGAGGCGTGTCCTTTAATCCAGCTACTTAAGTCACGAATTGTATATAGTTATAAGCGATGGCTTGTGGGTGCGATATTCCCTGGTGGGGATTAACGTCCGCACCGGTGAATAACTACGTCCATCCATAAGACCATCCTTATACATAATTAGACCAGTTCGTAAGTAGTGAAGCCTCGATCTTTCTAGATCGCAATTAGAAAAAATAAAACAAAAAGTGAAAATCTAAAGAGCAATTAACGACATTAAGAAAGCCGATCTTGTTATACTGTACATCACACGCTTTGAAATCTGGATTATTCTTCTAACTGACACGGTAAACTGTAGAAATACAGCATTTTTATTCAAGAAGCCTTTGGGCTTGACTAAGAAGTTAAGACTCAAGTAAAATAAACTGTTAAAAATATGCCTAAAACGTAAAACTTTTAGTATAGTATCGAGAAACACAGCAATGGATAGAGCACACTTTATAGGACAACCTACACCAACACTGAGACATAACCATAGGCTGGTATCTAAAAAGCAGCTTGTGGTGTACACGGCACACATGTCGGAGCTTGGTAGGTGATAAAATACTGTTCGAGGTCGGCCTCGCGCCTACGATTCTGTCAGCAGCCTCGGCGCATTGCAAGCGTAATTACTGAGATTTTATTTCTCTCCATGACGACATTAACTATAAAAAAGGTACATTTCAACAATATTTTGTCCTATATAATATGTGGACTTTAATTGTGAACGGCACAAAATCCCAAATCTGTAGGAATAGAAACAACCGGACACAAGGTGCGGTACATGCTGGGCACACGTGCTGGGGCAGGAGGACAAGCAAAGTTTTTTAGGAGGGTTATTTCAGGAAATAACTAGATACCAGGTGACAAAACACAACTGGTACAGTAATTCTTTAATTAATAAAAAATAAACAAACGTGGAAAATCCAGATTACAGGGGCCTGTTCCACAAAAGAACAAGTTACATATTCACAAGTTTATACTTTTTGACACTTGTGAAAAATAGTTACAGTTGTTACTTTCATAGTCACAAGTATCAGGATTTGAGGTTATGGATTCTAAAATTAATAAATCCAACTTTAACGACACTAAAACCAATATGGAATTATTTTGTTAATATTTTAAGGAATAATCAAAGGATATTTGATTTATTATACTAAGTAGAGATTTTAATACATCTATTTAATGAATGGTCTGTTTGTTGACAAACATTGAACATATGTGCTTGTGGACAAAAATGTAAGAGTAAACAAGTCTTGTTGTATCTAGTGAAATTTCACCTATTCACCTACACTAGTTAAAATAGCTAAAATTTTTCACCTAAACCAAGAGTTAGGTAACTTTGATTTTTTTACCTTTGATCCGTTATACTTCATAGTTTCTCATCCATAGCAATGATAAGGCGTTGAAATGACATTTTACAAACAAGTTTTCCACCGTGGTCATCGCATTTAACGCTGATATTAATTAGTAATCTTATTTTTCTTAAAAAATGGGTTTTTGGCCGTTCTTTTCTGCCAGGATTATGCATTTTATTAACAAATTATTGACATAATTGTGCTTTGCCACATTAATTGTCATTTACAACTGCATTAGCTAACGCCTTTGATTGGAACTATGCTGGTAGCTCAGTATCGCCGAGGCCCTTCACCAAAAAAGGCAAAGTTTTTTTAAAATTTGACTATATTAGAGGGATACAATGAGGCATACCGAGCGCACCATTATGATACAAGTACACTCTTGGAAGACAGGGCCTTCTGGACAAAGCGAGTTCGAGAGTTTTCATGGTGCAGACAGCATGCCTCATTCTATACATCCGTTTCATTAAGGCAAAGGCTTCAATGTCTTCCCCAAGATTCGCCTAGAAGATGTAAAAAAGACTCGCCTGATCCCTGCGAGAGTTTGCTTATGCTGAAGACATTAACTGGCTAGCCGAGTGGATAAAGTGCTCACATCATAACCTGAGGGTCACCTGTTCGAATTGTGACCACGATCGAAACTGAGTCCGGTCGTCATTTGTCATGATAGGGCTATGAATTAAAATTGCTATCCATCAAAGGGTCGCCGATAATACATTAACAGTTGCAACGGCCTTGATGACCATTTTATACTACTTTGAATGTAGTTTCATACACATTTTATAGCTTAACTTTAGAGAAAAAGTTGGTATACATTGAGAGGAACACGGTAAAGCTCGGATGCTTACAATAATTGCGCTTAGAATCGGATTTTTTGGGAGTTGAAGGAGAACAAAATGATATTCAATCGATAATGTAATGATTTTTTTATGAAATACTTATTATGATTTACTTTCAATGTACTTTCCTCTTTTAATCCTAGTAACACAACATTCTAAATGGCAAAGGCAAGTCTACTTATGTATCTAAAGTCAATGGTATAAACGTATGATTAAGAAATCATCCATTTCAAAATATACTATTTCATATAATAAATCACAGCTGTACTGTATTTCTCATATGTTTATATTTTTGGGTAAGTAAATATGTAAGACTTCAATGGTGAATGGGTGAAAATTTGCTGGTTAAAAAAGAAAACAATTGTGAAAAATAAAATCACAAGTTTATACAGCATTTATACAAACTCACTTGTGAATATGTAACTTGTTATTTCGTGAAATGGGCCCCTGGAGGAAAAATTATGAACATGATGGATGATAAAAATAAATAGCTATAAAAAGTATAAATTGGCCTGTTTTTAAAGGGGGGGGGGGCTACAATCACACAAAAATATACCGTTTCTACCTGGTTCTGCCATAGAGCCATTCAAATCCCATTGAGAATTCGGTTGTCGTTCAAATTTGATGCAGCCTCAACCGTTCAACCAAACTCGTTTTATTCTGAGTTATATTCATAAAACCGAAAGCCGTCATGAAATTAACATTAATAAACCTATTAGGATATATTATGTTTACAATCTCTTTATCCTCATAGGAAATTGAACGGATAACCCGGTTACGGTTCAGTACTTAAGAACTTCAAAGTATAACTGGCGCCAAATCTTAGGGCTCACGCCGTCATCCATAAGACTAATGTTAATTTTAGCGTTGGGCTTCTGGACGGCGTGGGCCTTAATATTTGGCACCAGTTACACTTAATAACCAAGGGAATAATGAACTGTTTCCGGGGAAACTAGGACGTTTGAGTTTCCCGCAGTCCTTCGGCCACGTGAAAGTGCATGAAATTCGCCTAGTGATTTCATAAGGGTACAAAAAATAAATTTAACTTCTTAAGTTACAGAAACATATTACGAGAAAGGCAGCAAGTTAATCAGGGGTTTAATATACAGGGTGTTTCACGATAACCCTGACAAACTTCAGGATATGGTTCCTTGGGGAAAAATGAGAAAAAAATGTCCAAAACAGGTCCTAAACTCAATCGTTTTCTATCTATTAGAGAAAATAGGGTTTTTCGGTTTTCAGTGTACCTATTGAAAATTTTGACGTCTGGATTGAAAATTTTCCAAATTATTTTGATAAAACCCTCATAGATAGAGAGGATATTAAATTTTAAAGAAATTTCATAACTATTTCATGCAAAAATGAGGAGTGTAACTGCACAGAGAAGAAATAAGTATAAATTTTTTTTTGTTTATCCAAATTTAAGTTTTTTGGTACCTTACAAAATTTTGATTTTTGACAAAAATAACCCCCGTATAAAGTATACTGAAATTGATATTTCTTTGTTCTCCATTAAATTCTAAAACTCTTGGTAAAATTGCAACACTCAAACGGTTTCAGTATGAAGAGCTGTCAAAAACAAAAAACATTTTTTGGTTCTAGCATTTTAAGGAAAATTTAAATTTTTAGACAACTTTTTCTCAGTTTCACTCCTCATTTTTGCATGAAATAGTTATGAAATCTCTTTAAAATTAATATTCTATCTATCTATGAAGGTTTTATCAAAATATTTTGACAAATTTTCAATCTAGACGTCAAAATGTTCAATAGGTACACTGAAACCGAAAAAAACCCTATTTTCTCTAATAGTTGGAAAACGATTGAGATTAGTTTCCTGGTCATTTTTTTCTCATTTTGACCCAAGGAACCATATCCTGAAGTTTGTCAAGGTTATCGTGAAACACCCTGTATAAGATTTCATAAGAAATTACTCATTATTGCCTATTTTTTGAGCCCATGTTCATATTTTCCCTATTAGAAAAAAATTCTAAAATTTGGAGCGACATCTTTTCACCGTCAGTGTTTCCTGGGTTTCAAAAAGTTGTTCAAGGTTGTTGGTAGGCTATAGAAATTGTTTTACTTGTATTATTAATAATGTTTAATATAAAATGTTTAATGTTTACGCCAAAACCACCAGAAAAATTCCAAACGCTGGAATGATCGGCCACGATTTGATGCGAAGGGTACGCAAAAATGCGTACTGCAATTCTGTGGAGTACAGTCTACAATTCTGTACTCGATCTTATATTAAACTACCCATGGGAAACGCTTCTGAACGATTGAATGTTTTACAGCGCAGAATGTGTGATGTTTCCTCCGCACCAAATGCGGAGCTGACCTACAGAGAAGAAATCACACAAATCCAAGAGCACCCGATGTTTTGGAATTCTTGATTTTTCTGTATGTATGTTGGCAAGCAAGCATTTTAAGGGTTAGCGAAAATTGCTAAGTTGACATATAACAAGAACCCCACAAAAATAATACGATTTTATGAGTGAATGAGAACTAGAGTACTCTGTACGCTAAATAAGTGCAGAACACTGAGCTGTGCGCATTACGTTATAAACTGTTCACAGTTCAATCTCCGCACAGCATCTCCTCATCGCCGTTGTATTGATTGCCTGCCATTGATTAACTGCACTAATTACTGCATATAGACAGAGGGCCGATGTTTGTTCCTGGTCACTAAAATAGGCAAATATGTCCAACCCACATAATTTGGACGAATTGTAAATAAATATTGAATATAAGTTTGTATATATTTTTTTATTCAAAAGGTTGAAAAGTATATGTTATGCGTAAACTTGTTTTCGCCGAGATACGACGTATCACTTGTTTTACGAACGTCATCTGGAGACAGAAAATAACTCATTTCCATCCTAGGACTGAAACTGTTCGACCCTCAACGACAGCCTAGTGGCAAATGTGATTTTATTTTCGTCATTATTTAGCAACCATGTATTATCGTTCTGTAGCAAGTAACATGACCTTTAAGTTAAATCATCGACGTTTTGACTTGTTTACTGGTGAGCTATATAGTCACATGGAATATGACATATATGACATTCCATGTTGTAGTGAGGTGAAAATAGCGTTCGCACCTCCGCCAGATCGATTCAAATTTTCGTCTTCGTGTCGAATTTTAAAACTCGATCTCGAGCTCACAAAACGTCACTTTCGGTCGTAGGTGCGAAATATACTATTTTGTAAAAATAAAACTTAAGATCTTAAGATATATGAACAAACATTGCACTTGGTACGGTAAGCTATTTAAAATTTGGCTCGTTGTTAACAGTTACACGTTTTCCTTTTTTAACGTGACTACTTTAAACTACGCGTTAGACGTATTTTTATTAAATACAATGAATTAAGCACATGAAAAAGTATGTAGGCTATCTGTATGAAACCAAAAATTATAGAGAACAAAAATTATATTAAGAAAACTTCATTTTTTACATTTCAATTTTAGGCGATTGTACAAGACAATTAATTGATCATTAAAGACACTATGAATATATTTTAGCATAACAAGTTTCAGTATTTTATTTTTTTTACTGTTATTGTACAAAATCAATCTGCTCAAAGAAAGGAGTTTTCTCTAAAACAAAAAAAGACAAGAACGTTTCTCAAAATTAACTGCTGTAGCCTATACATTTATAGTAGAAGTGACACCTGTCTGATAACAAAAGCCATAAGGAAAGTCTTCTAATGTAAACCAATTATGAAGCTGACAACTATAAACTTACGGATTCCTGCAACACCACGCAAAAGATTGTTTGTAACAATGGTTTTCACTTCACGTTTCGATTTTGTTGTGGTAGTATAGCGGCACAACTTAGTTGGTATTGATACTTTCATTGCTAACCTACATTACATGCGTCTTGCCAAGGATTGACAATGTATTGATTGCCTTTACTAATTACACCGCATTGCTTGATGTATCTTGATTGCTATAGATACATGTGCATGCATAATGCAATACGATATTGATATACCGTTCGGCATTACGATAATGTGCGCTATGTGTAATGTGTTACAGAACTACCCGTAATATACCCGTAATATTTATAAACTCTGTTAACTAACTTTGGTAATTTTATTAATATACATACTGTTCAATTGATTAAGGAGTTATTATTGACTCACAACAATTTGCACTCGCATACATTAATTTTTAAAAGGAATTATCTTGCAAAGATTCGCGTTTAGGCTTAAGAAATGACAATATTATAGCCAATATTTTATTGATTAATCAAATGAGGTACATTAAGTAATGTTATATTTCACTACTAGTCACCAAAGTAGCCCAAAATGCGACTTTTGTGACGAGTTGAGAACAATACTTTTCATCACGATGCAAATAAGTAACCAAACTAATAAAAAAATCATCCAACATTTCATTATTTAGTCATATTTTTATAAGCAATCACAATACGGCTGAACTGTCTATTTCAGTTTAAAGTCAGCTGGTTGAACTGTCAAAATAGGAACTTCGTTTGTTTGGGTACGGCAAAAGTTTGTTTTAGTACGGAAATAGTTTGTTTGGGTACGGAAATGCAATGTTTGGGTACCGAAAAATCAGCTGGTCATTATTGTTTTGATGTACAAGTAAGGAAATCGAGGATTTTCGTAGATCTCAGCTGTACGGTAACGGGCAATTTTCATATAAAGAGTGATGAAAAATTATAGATTCACAATACAAATAAGTAAAAAATCGGAATATTCAAGCCAAGCATTTAAGGTCAGTGATTGTTAAAATTCGTCTATGTCAGAAGCGCAATAAGAAAGTCAAACAACGTTCGACGATTTCACAAAAAATAATAACAAACTAACAATATTCGTGAACTTTCACGAACAACTGGGATTCCCATTGTTTAGCTTTGTTTTATTCTTTGCCAACATTTTTTCCCCCTTAACACAAACACTTGTACGGAAAGCGTCTCCGACAAAGTGCAAAAGCTCGTTCGAGGTTCTCTGTTGAGGCATTACCTTTTAGAGCTTAACTCGCGCTTCAACAGAATATGGTATAAAACAAACCGCCAGCGATGCGCGCGCACGCGGCGGCCCCAGCACGAGCGCGGGCATCGATCCCGCTAACAAACTCTGCCGGAATTTCATTTGCAAAGCGTCTTCCCAAATTGGATTCATGCAGACTGACGCTTCTGATCGACGCTCAGCGTTTCCTCATCTTATGGTTGTGAGACGAGAGAAATCAGGACCTACGTAACCTACGGTGATAAAACTAGTAAATTTCTGTCTTGAAGGGCTGAATGTTCAGAACAAACACGATAGAATTATCTAATCTAAAATGTTACTTTATACATTATTAATCAGTTTCCGCAACACTACACTAGTAAGTAGCCGATTTCCGCTTCCGTTTCAGTGTGGGAAGTCGCAGTTTACAAAAGAGTAAGGCAAATTTCAGCTGTAGTGAGGTAACAAATCAGCTGGAGTGCGGTAAAGAGTTTGACCGCACGAGTGCGGTAAATGCTCAATGTTGCCAACACAAGAAAAAAATATTATATCACACAATTTACATACATTATACATAAACACAACATACACATTTTAACTATGACGGCCATATCTCAATTGTAACTAAACTGGCTTTCCAGGCTGCGACCACGTACAGTTAATAACGAAAAGTTAATAAAGAGCAGTGTTATTTAATCAATTGTTGCCGTCTGTGTGATGATAAGACGTATTCCTAGAAAGGCCTACTCGGTCGCTGAACAGCAGAGATAACGCTTTTTGTTACCTCCCCCGAACAGATAAATATATTTTTGTTCGTATTTTCTCTCTACAATTTAATTAATATTTTAAAATCTTTTAACTTTCATAGAAGTGTTGTTTTTTACTTACCCTGTATATCTGTTGCTGGTAGTGTTGCGAAAACTATCGTACGCAACTGAACTCATCCGGGAAGGTGTTTACGTTGCTCGCATGAAATTCCCGCGCTCCGCAAGAGTCGCGCGTGAACTATCATGCTCGTACGTAAACACCTACTTCCCGCACTAGTTGCGTACAGTAATTTACTATAAAATATAAATGTAGTCACACCTCTGCAAAACGGCAGTTTAAATTACATACGTTGCGAGCGAAATTAGTTTTCCGCCCTATGTAGAAAAATAGCCAGCTGGTGACGAGGTCAGCTGTTCGTAATTATCGTATTAATATAACCCTGTCATCAACACAAATGAAACAATCAGCCATTTTATTTTCGAGGTGAAAGCCCATTTGAGATAAATCTTTTAAAGACAAAAAAGTTGTGAAAAACGTGTGTTTTTTAAGTAGTTAGCTTCACATATTCATAGGTAGGCCTATAGCAAAAAACACTGTTCCCACACGGGTCTTAAGTTACTTTAAGTCTCGGTCGAAAAACTTGTACAAAAAGCGTCACTTTCGGCCCTATATAGTGATGAAATATACTATTCAAAAGATGTCCTCTACGCTCCACACAAGCTGAGAAAAAGGTATTAGGTATCTCAAAAATTATGTTTGCCATTATAATTATACAACTATGGTTTTAAAGGTAATAAACTAGTTTCTTTTTGAAAATCAGAAGCTCTTGGTTGTCTATATTATATTCAGTACCTAGTGGACCAAGCCTAGCTCGGTATTATTTCATGTTTACCGCTTCATCTACTTAGTACTTAAAAATATTTCAGAGCCATAAAAATGACAAATAAAAGCTATTTTTTTACTCCATGAAATATATATCCCACAAGCTGTATTTTTCCTACATGGCTGTAATTTGCAAACAACTGTTAAGATTACTTTATTTGTTTACAGTTTCCTTGTTTATTTCGTTGCTATCATGGCACCTCATAAGGCCAATGTTAAAATTTTACAACTTTAAAATTCACTTTATTACATTTAAAGATTTCCTCTGGCCAAGTGATCTGCATAGAAAACGTTTACTAGTTTCTTTTTGAAAATCAGAAGCTCTTGGTTGTCTATATTATATTCAGTACCTGGTGGACCAAGCCTAGCTCGGTATTATTTCATGTTTACCGCTTCATCTACTTAGTACTTAAATATATTTCAGAGCCATAAAAATGACAAATAAAAGCTATTTTTTTACTCCATGAAATATATATCCCACAGGCTGTATTTTTCCTACATGGCTGTAATTTGCAAACAACTGTTAAGATTACTTTATTTGTTTACAGTTTCCTTGTTTATTTCGTTGCTATCATGGCACCTCATAAGGCCAATGTTAAAAGTTTACAACTTCAAAATTCACTTTATTACATTTAAAGATTTCCTCTGGCCAAGTGATCTGCATAGAAAACGTTTTTGAGTAATAAATTACTAATTTACAAACTCTGAAGGAAATCCTCTGAGCCGTTTTTGAGATAATTGTGAAAACAGGCAAGCTAGCAAGCACGCACGCAAGTTAACATTGCTCATATATAAGAGTGTAGGATTAAGTACGTTTTCAGAGTTTAAATATATAATGATGTATATTTTAATGATAACTAACTGTAGTTCGACGTGCTTACGAACCTTTTGATGAATTAGTCACAGTAACAAGTTTATCTCCATTGACCAATAAAACTTATTAACGGCTTTAATAAATGCAACATGTAATCAGATTTATCACATTTATCGTGTGACAAAGTTAACTTCCGGTTTCCACCTCCGCTTTCGACCATTTATCAAGACGCAAGTAAGAGCAAGACAAATTGTTTTTCTAGCTCTCTCTCTCTAGAATCTCTTCTGTTTCTAACAATAAATCTAAAGCGGACTGCAGTTGTGTTCAGATCAATGAAATATTTACACCCTATAGATAAGATATTCGTTTTATATGCTATGTATAGACAACAAATACCAAATCAAAAGTTGAAGAAGTCTACAGCAGGTAATAAATGTGACTAATTTAAACCTTTGAGAAAGCTTAGTATTATTATTATTATTATTATTATTATTATTATTATTATTATTATCATTGATATGACAAAAACAAGTCTTATGCGTGGACCAGAATTTAACACACGGATTTCTTGTAATATTATCTATAACTTGAAAACCACTGGATTCTTATACCTTTTACAACTATTATGATTGATTCATCGCATAAACTAGTCTCATACCTCGGGGAAATGCTACAGTTATATGATTGTTTAGAAAAATGAATCACAACATTAACCACAATCTTATAAGGAATCTCGTATTTATTAGGGCCTACATACGCCAACCGAAGTCTGAAATACCCCCGTTGCAGCAGACCTGCATACTCAGCGAATTTCAAATGCAAAACAACATATGTCAATCAAACATAGCAAGATTTGACATGTTTTGTTAAATGAGGAATGAGTATGCAGGTTTGCTACTACAAGTATATTAAAACTGGGTGGTTTTAATTCAATATTTAGTAGATCTGAACTAGAAGAAGCTATTTACCAAGTTTTAACAAGATATGTTGAGAAATAACCGATATATAGAATTTTACTTCTTTCCCATAAGGTTAACATTGGGGCAATGTACTGTGTTTACCACTTTCAATATCTCGGTAACCAATGGACATAGAGCAGTGATTCAAAATACTAAATTGTTTGTTTTTTTTTAGCTGAATTCAATGGTGCCCACAAAAATTCGATAAATTTTATTTTTCTATGTAAAAAACACAAAAAACCCATTTTTGGGGGGGTTTATTCCCCTTTACCCCCCTTCCGGTCTGGTCCGATCGGGCTGGTTCACGAACTCGTCCAATTGATTACCACTTTACATGTCCGCACCAAATTTCATAAAGATCGGACCTTTTTTGCGGCCGCTATCGTGCTTACAGACACATATATGGATATATATATATATATATATACACAAATTTGAACGAATAGTGTTTTTTGCTTCTGGGGGCCCCAAAACGAAAAGTTGTAGTGGTCCCGTGCTTAGGTCTTACCATGAGACCTACGGTAATAGCTTCTTCCCTATAGGGGAAATTCGCTAAAAGGAAGTACAAGATGGAAAACAAGAAGGAGGTGATAATGATAATACAATGGATGCCTCGGCTGGATGTGAGTGTCATCCACCGGTCTAGACAGACAGACAGACGCGTGTAATGAGCCTACAAGCGGTCCAGCGGGGGGTAGGGGGCAGGTCGACGTGAGTGTCATCCACCGGTCTAGACAGACAGACGCGTGTAATGAGCCTACAAGCGGTCCAGCGGGGGGGAGGGGGGCAGGTCGACGTGAGTGTCATCCACCGGTCTAGACAGATAGACAGACGCGTGTAATGAGCCTACAAGCGGTCCAGCGGGGGGTAGGGGGGGCAGGTCGACGTGAGTGTCATCCACCGGTCTAGACAGATAGACAGACGCGTGTAATGAGCCTACAAGCGGTCCAGCGGGGGGTAGGGGGGCAGGTCGACGTGAGTGTCATCCACCGGTCTAGACAGACAGACGCGTGTAATGAGCCTACAAGCGGTCCAGCGGGGGGTATGGGGGCAGGTCGACGTGAGTGTCATCCACCGGTCTAGGCAGACAGACAGACGCGTGTAATGAGCCTACAAGCGGTCCAGCGGGGGGTAGGGGGGGCAGGTCGACGTGAGTGTCATCCACCGGTCTAGACAGACAGACGCGTGTAATGAGCCTACAAGCGGTCCAGCGGGGGGTAGGGGGGCAGGTCAACGTGAGTGTCATCCACCGGTCTAGACAGACAGACAGACGCGTGTAATGAGCCTACAAGCGGTCCAGCGGTGGGTAGGGGGGCAGGTCGACGTGAGTGCCATCCACCGGTCTAGGCAGACAGACAGACGCGTGTAATGAGCCTACAAGCGGTCCAGCGGGGGGTAGGGGGGCAGGTCGACGTGAGTGTCATCCACCGGTCTAGACAGACAGACAGACGCGTGTAATGAGCCTACAAGCGGTCCAGCGGGGGGTAGGGGGGCAGGTCGACGTGAGTGTCATCCACCGGTCTAGGCAGACAGACAGACGCGTGTAATGAGCCTACAAGCGGTCCAGCGGGGGGTAGGGGGGGCAGGTCGACGTGAGTGTCATCCACCGGTCTAGACAGACAGACGCGTGTAATGAGCGTACAAGCGGTCCAGCGGGGGGTAGGGGGGCAGGTCGACGTGAGTGTCATCCACCGGTCTAGACAGACAGACGCGTGTAATGAGCCTACAAGCGGTCCAGCGGGGGGGAGGGGGGCAGGTCGACGTGAGTGTCATCCACCGGTCTAGACAGACAGACAGACGCGTGTAATGAGCCTACAAGCGGTCCAGCGGGTGGTAGGGGGGGCAGGTCGACGTCAGTGTCATCCACCGGTCTAGACAGACAGACAGACGCGTGTAATGAGCCTACAAGCGGTCCAGCGGGGGGTAGGGGGGGCAGGTCGACTTGAGTGTCATCCACCGGTCTAGACAGACAGACGCGTGTAATGAGCGTACAAGCGGTCCAGCGGGGGGGAGGGGGGCAGGTCGACGTGAGTGTCATCCACCGGTCTAGACAGACAGACAGACGCGTGTAATGAGCCTACAAGCGGTCCAGCGGGGGGTAGGGGGGGCAGGTCGACGTGAGTGTCATCCACCGGTCTAGACAGACAGACGCGTGTAATGAGCGTACAAGCGGTCCAGCGGGGGGTAGGGGGGCAGGTCGACGTGAGTGTCATCCACCGGTCTAGACAGACAGACGCGTGTAATGAGCCTACAAGCGGTCGACCGGGGGGGAGGGGGGCAGGTCGACGTGAGTGTCATCCACCGGTCTAGACAGACAGACAGACGCGTGTAATGAGCCTACAAGCGGTCCAGCGGGTGGTAGGGGGGGCAGGTCGACGTCAGTGTCATCCACCGGTCTAGACAGACAGACAGACGCGTGTAATGAGCCTACAAGCGGTCCAGCGGGGGGTAGGGGGGCAGGTCGACGTGAGTGTCATCCACCGGTCTAGACAGACAGACAGACGCGTGTAATGAGCCTACAAGCGGTCCAGCGGGGGGTAGGGGGGCAGGTCGAAAGACAGGACGGTCGAGGAGTGTACAGTGGAGGCATTGAAAGAAGTGTAAATATGTAAATACACAGTTCCTTAAATTTATTGTTCTTCTCAATATCATTAGGCCTACCCCGGTAAACTGGCTATGTATTAGACCATTATACAGTAATATATATTTAAAAATACAGCTGTGGTTGTACCTTTGTAATTTCCACCTGACTTTAAAACCAATAAGCGTAATAAGTGAAACGCACTCTGACTTTCATTGAACCTCATACTGTTCGTTTTGTTAAGTACACATATATCACATTCTTATTCAGAACAATGAAATAAAATAAAAAAGTCAACCAAAATTTCCAATCAAATATTTTATAAGTAAGTGTTTCGAGCAAATACTTAAGATAAACTGCTCGATGGGTTAAATAAAGATTTAGGTAACTGGTTGCGTCGCACAACGATCACCGGCCGTCACTACCGTGACAACAGTGGGCTTATGTCTTAAGGGGACTATGCTGTGCATTATGCAATACACTACTGCAATACTGTATTTGTACGGTTGCCGCTACCCGAATACATTACCGACGTCCGTGTTGAAAACCTCTTCCTGATATGACCCACGTATTTCAAAATGTTTCTTTTCACAATATTTTTTACAGTGATAATTAGAATAATATATTGCACTTCACTTCACCTTTACATTGTGTTTCATCCATGCTTTAATGTGACTATTTCGGTTTATAAACCGTGTAAACAGGGTAATTTTAAAGGGAAATTGTAAGTAAAGCTCTTAGGGAGAAATAGTTAGCCAATATTGGGTCAATTAAACATCAGCCTTTGCAACCAAGCCTGGTCATCGTTATTGCACACACATATAAGCACTACACGTGCCCTTTCAGCTCATAATGTCACGATATGGTCGATGGAAGGATATTGGACAGCTGGTGTTAGATAGTCATCAGGTAATTTCTTTTCATATCCATATATTGTTAATCCATTTTAACTATATATTACGTTGCAATTCAAAAAAAGTATACAATTAAATAAGATTCTTAACAAAAAAAAACCTAAGTACTAAAAAACCTAAGTTGGAATATTTTTAGTTAATAATTTATTCATTTAATTCTAACTAATATTACGATTTGGCACGCTTTTGGCAGTCAAAAAGTTACTTTTACTTCAAGTCAAACGGAACGTTAGTTACAACACAGATAAAGTTTACAATCAATCCTTTTTTGAGATTTTCTTGAAAACTGCGCTTTTATGAAGATATTTATCAAGCTACGCGTGGTACCCAAGTTACTTATTACTAACTGAATATAAAGTAAAGATGCTTCTACCAAACAGAACTTAGACAAAATATGCATTGTATGTAGGCTTGTTGGTTGAAACTGAGAAATAAGCCATACCAGATATTCTATCACTCTCACTGGTGCTAAAACGCCAAAGTCTTTTAAAAGAGTACAAATAAAAACTAAATAGTGAAATCTTATGCTGTCCCTATCATAACATCTATCATAACACTAGAAAACACAAAAATGAACCACACAATGTCTGATAAATACTGGTACAGTATGTTATTTATACCTACAAAAGGGCTGAACTGGATGTTGAAGGGCTTAAAGGAAGTCATTAGACTTCAACCCCCCCCCCCCCCCCCAAACAAGGAATATCTACGATGTCAAAGATTCTGTGTTATTTTGAATAAAACTTCAACAAGCCTCGGCCTCGACACTTGCAATCAGCGATGTGGAGTTTTTTGCTCACACTATAACTGGCTCCTTGGACACTGCTCCACCTATCTGTTCTATCTCTATTTCATCCGCGTACAGTTTTCCAACGCCTAAAGAAAACGTCCATGAAATGTCCATCATCCAATCGTCTACATTACTGTCACATTGTACAAAAAGGACAATAACCGGCGGCGGGTCACAAGCTGGTCGTCAAATGTTGTATATGGTCGACTGAGACGATTATCACCCAACCTTCCCCTCAGAACTACTATATCTGTGTTTTCTATCCCTGCCTTCATCCGCTGTTTTTATTGACGCCGATTGTAGTATGTACTATGTACACGTCCATGTGCGAGTATATGGTTAAGGCTTTCGATGATTAATTTGTACTCCTGGTGGTTTGGTTACTGCAGTTATAAATTTAATGTATTTATCTTTCCTCAGTGAACCGAAATAAAGCCAGCAATAAATCAGGTGTCAGTGACGGCGATCAGAGTGACATATTGATCAGTGATGCCACCCTCACGCAGCGAACACACCGCGACAGGCTTCATCCTCGCCACGGTCTCTGTCATCTATCATCCTTAAAAATGTATTCTGATCCATACTCACATTCAGGATGCACTAAATTATCTGCGATGGTAGTTTAAAAAGTAACACATCGACATTTGTCAAAAATCAAGCTGCGAGTTTGTGTCAAAGATAAATTTTGGTGACAAAAAGTAACAGCACAGGTGAAGAAAACTAATGGTTATCCTCCCCTATGATCTTATAACTTTTGGTCTTCGTGTGTGGTAACACCCCCATTACATTACGAATGAATTTTAAAACACAGTTTCAATTTTAATAAAAACGAATTCAGACGCTGCTGGTCGACTAGAGAAGCTTTCACACTTAATTCTTTCTCTGACTGCACAATTAACTCTCAAATAAGGGGGTTCGGGGGAAAATTTGGAAATTTTATAGGTGAAGTGGTTATTAGGTATAAGAAAATTTTTTGTTTAAGCGGACGTCTAATCTGCTCATAACTTTGGGTCAAACTTATGTGTTAAAAATAAAATTTTCAACATTTTTAACAGACGTATCTATAAAATACGGTAAAAAATATGAAAATTTTGAAGCAAAATTTGGAGCAAAAACTATACATTTTAAAATTTTTAGCCGATTTTATTCGTTTTTAACTCCATTTTAGCTATGAAACGTTTTGAGGCAAGCTCTTATAACCTAGGCCCATAACCTATGAAGTTCAACTGATATCTCCGAACAAAAATTAATTAATTAATTAATTGTATAAGAGACTACTTCGTCATGTAAGCTGTACTGCTTCGCCTCGTAAATAAATACACTCCACTCCCTACAACTTATTAAAAAGTGACCAAACCTCCTTCTTTTTAATGTAAAATGTCGGTTAACGTAAAATGTCAGTTTCAAACTGAAAAAAAACAACAATGCATCGCAAAATGAATTTGATGAACAAGTCTGAACCACACGAGTTACACGCGTTGCTTTGCTGACCGCGCCCACTTCGCAACCGTCGCTGAACTCGCCTCATAACTCACGAGTGTTAACCAACGACTCGGTTATCTTTGCCGGCGTTTCACTATGAGACATAAGCCACTTAGCGAGTGTGAGTGACAGTGGGCTGGACGAGCACTCGCCACTTTCACGTGCCCAACCACCCGTGACAAGAGAAACACGCGGCTTTTAACATACCTATCTTGCGCCCTGTTAGTGATAGTAAAGTAGGTGCTGATACGCACAAATACCTGTGCAGACATCATGAAGAATATGACCAAAATTACAACATAAAGGATATGTGCAATTAAAAAATACAGTCTTGACAAACGTTGGACAGGGAATCAGAAACATCTTAAATAAAAAGAGCAAAACTAATTTAAACATATTTAAATCATTTGAATTTCAGTTTAACTTTCAAAACTATATTATAGCAATAAACATCTAAGAGACAGAAGAAAGACAAGAAATCTAGGTCTTGACAATGGAATCTAGGTTACGTTACTAGTAGTTCTCTATGGATGAAAATAGTGACATTAATCTCTAAAGCAAATACTACAAATATAAAAAAAATCCTCAGTAAGCCTCCAAAGTAAACATCAGTGAACCCAGCGACCACATAGTAGAAACAGACGGAGCATAGCTATCTTACTTGCATTACAGCAAGTGAGGCCTGGGCCGCCATATTGTCTGGGTATAGAAACATAAAACGGCGTTTAAAACCGCGTAATCTGACAGTGCTCATGTTTCAAATAACTCATAGTTTATACCATTTAGGGTTGAGGCTTAAGGTTGAAATTTTGCATGTGAAGAGTCCTTTAATTTGGAACCATAACAGTATCAATCACATTTCCAAAATAACTTTTTACTTTTTAAAAAATTATATAAATCACTAGTTTTTATTCAACTTTAAAACATGACATGAAAAAAGTAGCCGGCTACAACTTTTTTACTTTCTCCCCCCCCGTATACATAGTATATGGAGAAAGTATTGTTTTCGTCAAAATTTTCGAATTTGAGTTGTTAGTGGATATATTTGTTTTAGTGCTCCCTTGAGTCCAAAAAAGTGGTTTTTGGCGTGGTGTCTGTCTGTGTGTCTGTGTGGATGTAAACAAAGCTAGAGACGACACCAGTGGTCCGATTTTCATGAAAATTGGCATGTAGGTATAAAGCCGTGGTATCTCCAGGCGTATTTTTCATTTTTTTTTAATTTTTTATTTTTAAAGGTATTTACCCCATAAAAACCCATAAAAATTACAAAAATCCAAATTTCTCAAAAACGGCTTTAACGATTTTGATAAAAATTTCATGGTTTTTAGTGCTTAGGTTGACAAATAAAATGACACCAACCACATATCTGTAAAAATTCAGGTTCAGAACTTATAGGGGTTTAAGTGTTGAAAAATTCATATTTTTCAAATTTCACAAAATTTGTAACTTTTAAAGAAAATATACTTGCAACCATTAAATTTGGCTTGAAAAACTAAATAATCTAGTATTTTGAATCATTAGTCTACGTCAACTGGTTACAAAGATAATTGATATTTTAGTTTGGCGGTAAATGCAGTACGTTGTCCAATGTTATTCTTATGGCAAATATTCAAAAACCGATATCTCCGTTATTTACTAACCGACTTTAATCAAATTTGGTATATATTTGTGTGATGATTAAATGTTATTTTGTTTTATTTTACTTTAAATGTTTTCTGGTTTTAAATGACTTGAAGGTAGAAAGTATTTGTCAGTTTCCTGATACCGTTTATTATTTTTTTGGCCAGGCAAAATAAAAATCGGTGGAAATTGTTGCTAAAGAGTTGAATTTTTCAAATCATATTTTTTGAAAAAAAATAGCTGATGTAGTTTGGTCGATAACTTAGTTACTGCGGGAGAGTTTATCCGTGCGGCGCCTGCATAAAAACACAGTCAATCCTAAACTGTTATTTACAAAAATATAGTCGACTAAAAAATACAAATTTGGTATCAAATTAAAGGTCTGAATCTCACAATTACTATGGTACCAATTTTAAATGGTTTAGAAGCAGTTAACACATCACAGGAACGTTACAGGTGTACTCCGTGGCGGCAGCTTCTTTCAAAAAATGTCAGGACAAGCTTCTAGGTTATCAGTGTTTACGATGTGTAAACTACCAGTAAGCTATTTATATTTGGTACTATAGTGATTCTGAGATTTAAACGTATAATTTGATACCATATTTGTAATGTTTTACGTACTTTGTTTTTTCCATGCATAGGGACTAGAAGCAAATTTAGGCTTCACTTCGCGGTTTCTAGTGCTCCTTCTATTGTACTCTATGTGGTCGATGAGTGAACCTCAGTTATTTGCCGTATAATTTCCAAGTCAATGATAAAAATGTTCAAAAAAATATTATTATTAATTTTATTCAGGCTCAAGTCAAATTAATTAAGTGTTCGATGATAAAAATAATTTATTAGCTATTTAATAAACATAATGCATGAAATACCTTCCTTTAATAACATATATCTATCTACACTGTACACAACAATATACTTTCATGTTGAAGAGATTATTCAACCCTTCAACCCAGAGTGTTTTAGAAGCATGCAATACAATAATAAAAAGCTGGGGCTTTCCTATGTGGTGCACGAAAGCATTCTATATAAATAAAGGTCATTTAAAAATCATAATTAAATATTCTCGATTCCTCCTCTACTCGATTCAGAGTCTTGCGGCACGGATGGCGGATATTGAGTCGACAGCGCTCCGAGGTTCTGCCTACAATGGCGTGACGAGAGCCGGGAGCCGGTGTTGTACAGTGGAGGGGGCGGCAATTCGTTCCTGCTCCTGCTCCTGCATTGTCCCCTCCCACATATCACACAAATCATCCTCCGAGATGACGTTATCACGGGGAAGTTACACTGTGCACAACTAACGTGCGTATTCGGTATTTACGGTTCAAGCGTTAACTCTAAAAATAGTGATGACTATTTTAAATAAGGTAATTTGTTACTCTATTTGAGATGTTACATTCGTGGGTTTTCCTTTACTGCAATATCACAAATAAAGCAAATTAACATAACCTAACAACAAACATTGTGCAAATAGCTGACGTGTCTTTTCATAACGGGAGTTAGCTAAAGAACGGAGTCTCACCTGCAGATATGATATACTGTACATCATGGAGTGGGTTTGATTCATCATTTGTTTATAGAATTCTACCCCGAATTTACTAAATATACATTCATAACTAAAAATAGGCACGTGCGAACCTCGTCGGCCGTAGATGCTAAAACATATGGTATTCTCTTGTCATTTTATGGTATTCTCGTCTCCAGTTTTTATATAACTGACTTGGCATGTCAATATGAAATTTGAGATCGATATTTTTTAAACTCCGTATATATTATAACTAGCAGTTGCCCGTGGCTTTGCTCACGATAAAAACTACTCCCGTTGCCTAAACGAAGGCAGCATTACATTCTGAGTTTATGATTAAACAGATGAGGTACTGTTTAAAAACTAATGGTGACCTTAATTTAACCTAATTGGTAAAACTTGACTAAATTTAACTTTTATATAATACTTTACACCTAAAAAAAGTCAACAAAACAACCATAAAACCATAATGAAAGAAACTAAATTATAAATCAGTTGTAAAACATATTTGTACTTGAGGCTTGAACAATCTGCTTGGTGGAATGAAACTTAGGACCCCACGAAAACCCTAAAATTCCGAATTTTGAAAAAAGTTCTTAGAGTGGATGCTTACGCCCTAAAAGGATGCTTACGCCCTAAAAGGAACGTGCATGCAAAGTTTCAAGGTTCTAAGTCAAGTAGATTGGGCTGTGCGATGATAGGTCAGTGGTATTTGACAAATATAAAGAATCAGAGTTTTTTTTAGGAATCCGCTATGTCCGCAGGTCTGCTGCGACGGGAGGATTTCTATTGCTGCCCCCCCGCAGGAGGTATTTTTGTTTGGCCTCCCAATACTATATACTGTACATGCGAGCAGATTCAGCGCCCGCCGACAAAGCTCCCTGGGATGCCATTGCCCTGGGAAGGCTTATGCCCAATATCGTCGAATCTGCTCGCATGTACAGTAGAGAGTGGCCCTAAGGCAGGAATGAAAATACCCCCGTCGCAGTAGACCTTAACGAATCCTAAAGCAGTTTTCTGTTTCATGAAAGTATATGTACGTGGAAAGTACAACATGACCAATGTCCAAAACATTTATACTCTTTAGATACATTAGATACATTAGTTGAAATAGCGACCTACCCAGGCAGGTATTTTAAGCCAAGTATGAATGGGGTCTATGTTGAAAAAAAATAAAGCCGTCCCGACAATTTTTGAAATTGCTGTAGATAAAAAAATTGCTTACATTAGGTCTTTTAAATATCTCTAGGGATTCATTTTGTGTTCTATTCCAGACAGCTGGTTTGGCATTATACTTACAATTTCTTGTTTTTTACATCTGTTTTAAAATAAACATTTAATAAATTCTGCCATAAGGGTAATAGGGATCTTTGAGAGGGTCCGTGGTGGAGCCCAAGGGTCAGATAAGGATGAAAACCATATAGTTGTCTTATTGTTCCTATATAAAGAGTAATGAGTGTACAGAATTTCAGCTTTCTAGGTGTATGGGAGTTGGTGAGTGATTAGTGTCTAATAGGAGAATTAGTGATGAGTGAGTGATTGTGAAAGTGGGACTTTGCCTTTTATAGGTATAGATTTTGAATAAAGGATAATTCACCTAAAATTAACACCTTGTACTGTATTGACATTTCAGAACATGAATCGACTACACCTGAAATTTTATAACAACAATTTTAAGGGTCAGTGCTGCAAGATAATGCTTCTATTGGCAAATGTTTGTATCCAAGTCTAAAACGAAAAATATTTAGAGCTTATTTATTCGGGTTGGTTAAAAATCAACACATCAATTCGAATTTTACAAGGTTCTTTTTCAAGTGAGTTAAAACTGAATTTACTGAGTTACATTCGGATAGCGCTTATCACTTCGTTTAGGGCCTTTCATCTCATTAAACGCTCGTGTTTTTAGTCTCTAGAACCTCATAGCCGATCCGAAGAACGCAACAGATGGGCGGACGGGACCCTTAGGAAGAAATATTATCGGGGAGAAATATGAACGAGGGTGGTTCCAGCGGGGCAGACGGGGGTGAGACCAGTCTACTTCCTGAAGCGACAACCAGCCCACGGAGTGACTGGCTGGGGTAGGCAAGATGGCGCACGGTCCGCGGTCCGTGGGTCCATTAGTCACAGTTCCGTGTTCCGATGTTCCATATGTCACGGTGAGGCTGTTCGACGGCGCGGCGTAATGGGGGCTGATAGCGAGGGCGCTCATGGTACGTCGAGCAAAGAGACCGAGTACTGTACAATTGTACTAGTATGGCTACAAATATACATCGTTATTAATATTCCATTACTAATTTCCTTTCGTAAATTACCCAATTTAGACAATAATTTTAGATAAATTACAGTATGTGCATAAAAGAGAAAGATAGAATAAGTAGAAATAAGGAAACCAAACAACATTGAAGGACAGCCCCCCGAGAGAAAGAGAGATAGGAAGGGAAAAGAGAAGGAAAAGAAACAAGTCCGAGGTATATCGAAGGATAGGTAATCGGGAAAGGGGAAAGAGGAAAGGAAAAAAAGGAAACAAGAAAGTATGTGCATATACCCAGAGACTACTGTACACGCGATTTCATTGCAGTGTAAGCAAATCTTTTTATAATAAACCACAAAAGGCAGCCATTTCCATTCCTCTAAAGTGTCCGTAAAATAGTGCTTTACTGTCCGAGCAATGAAAAGTCAGCTAGGCTATATGTTTTTAGTACACTAACGTATCATTGTCTCATTCATTTGAATGAGCTTAAAGCGCGGTTCACTGAGAATGATTAAAGTTTAGTAGTAAATAATAAAACTTTTAACATTGTAAATTGCGTTATTAAAAAAAACTCAAAAACTAACCTTATAGTAAAATGTTTAACGATTAAAAACTTAGTTCCGCAGTATGGTAAAAAACAGTTCCTCAGACAGAGCAAAAGCGTATCCATCTTTTTAGTGCTCAATTGGTTTTAGCATAGCTAGTCTTTTCCTCTCTTGTTGAAGAATACGATTACGCGCCGAAAACAACTAATTTGCTTCTTTGAGATGAAACTACTATTTTTAACGCTAACTTAAAAATATATGGAGAGATGAAATTGGCGTTTGCGTTACGATTATATAAGAAATCATTAAGGTATTAAATTACTGTACGTGGTTCATAAGAATGGAATCCCTTAATGAAAGAGAATGCACTCGCGAAGCTCCGGAGTTCAATCGAACCAAACAAGTGATTAGATGTTTTATGATTGTATCGTTAATACCTTCAAAATTATTGAAAAACTAAAATCAGTCTTAAAAGTTTTTCTTTGGTTTACGTAGTTAACAAAATAAAACAATCGGTAATTACGTAGCTTGAAATCTTTTCAGACATATGGCTATGCGTTACCTACCTGCTCATCAATCATGTTTTCATAATATAAAAGATTTTCTAGAATTTAGGGGTAGTTTTGTTTGGCACTTGACATTTTCTTCAACATTTACGTTTCTATTTTATCCTGACCAATGTATTTTTCATATTATTGTATATAAAAATAACCTATTTGTTCAGACGATGTCCATTACACAATGTAACTTGTAAAGACAAATAAAGATATTATATTATATTCTATTCTACTGTTAATTGCTATTACGTATTGTATATAGCTATATTGCTTAAAATATCTGTACATCAATTAACACTTACTGGGCCACAAAATTAACTATGCATTATTTTAATCTGTTATGTCTCGCTTAATGTTTTAGCAATACTATTTTGCTTTAATAAAGACATGGGTGGGATGAAATATGCAAGGATTATACTTTTACATCCGATAAATGTATGGTAGTTCACTGCAGAAGAAATATATATATATATATATATTTAATCAAAAAGAGTGTGTCAATCGGCAGTAATTTATCGAAGTCAAAAAATGAAACAACCCAACTTTCGCTGGTGCCAATTCAATTGGAAATAAACAAAGCAATATCTTCCCCTGATTAATCAAAAATTGTAGGCGTGCAAGATACCAAGTTGATTAATTCAATATTGCTCACCGTTACAGGATTTTGGCACTTCGCCCGTACATACCTGAAATCAAAATGGCATTATATATTTTTTTAAACTGTATTATACACTAATGACCTAAAACTAACAAAAACATACGTTGAAGACAAAAAAATCAAACAAAGAATAAAATCGAATTTGGAAAACGTGGAATACAATTTGAATTATTCATTATTTTGAGTATTGACAAAGGATAAAAGTAAACTATTCGTAAAATTATAACATAATATGTAGCTTTATTGACGCACAGTGCATTGTGATTGTAATGTAATTAATAAAATGGACATCCAAATTGTAAATGTTAAATGAAATAAGATGATGTATTATATGAACAATATAATTAGAATTTGGCATTAAACGAAACTTTTGTTGATTTCAATATAATCTGATTATGAATATCAGCTATTCGAAATAGCGGGCAGTCAAAAGACTACTCAACAAGAGAATCGCCTCGGGCGACGATAACTGATTGCCGATCCCAACAGGATTCCTTCTGATGTCCGAAACCTATTAAACATAAATTAAAATTGTGCCAATGATGTGATAATTTATGTTTATCAAGTCATGTTCACTTTGAAAGACCAAATGTAATTCAGATCTTTAAAAAATTAAATACCTATAAATCTTTATTTATTAATTTTACTTTAGCAAAATTAATTTATACCTTTAAATTAGCTTTGGTAGTTTAAACTTAATTGAGTGAGACGTGTTTCGTTATGAATATCAGCTATTCAAAATAGCGGGCAGTCAAAAGACTACTTACTCAACAAAGAGAATCGCCTCGGGCGACGATAACTGATTGCCGATCCCAACAGGATTCCTTCTGATGATTTTGCTTTAGCAAAATTAATTTATACCTTTAAATTAGCTTTGGTAGTTTAAACTTAATTGAGTGAGAAGTGTTTCTTGGTCTCAACTGGTCGAAAATGTTGTTTATTTGAAGACGAGAAATCTGGAGAGATTTCTGTTATTTGGAAAGTCATCTTTTCGCTGTACATGCCGAGTGAATGGTTGGGACTTTCAACAAATAATTATTCATGAACAGGCGACAGACAATTAACATCCGACTTCCGTCCATGCGTAAGTCATGAATGTCGAAGCCACGGTTTCAGCTAGTTTAATAGAAATCTGTTCAACCTTTTTATTTTGATGAAAGATATCTACCATTTAACTTAATTTTATGCTATGTAAATATTTCTAGCACGGTAGTACTCATATATAAATAAATCTATATTTGTTTGGATCCCTTAAATATGAGAAATTTGGAAATACCTCAACACAGCAAAGGTCCGTTGAAGATGAAACAGAAGAATAACATTTTAGCATACAAACTGTCTCGATTATAAAGAGCGAACGTTTGCAACAGTGACCAGCGATGTACGTGCGGTGTGATGTAACTGTGATGATGGGGAGGAGGGGAGATCGCGCGGTCCGACCTTGAACCTGACAACCGCCCACTGATAATGACCAATGATAAGCCGGTTCGATGGCTGGCCGCTGCCGCCGCGATCTTATCGGTTTCCGGTCCTTAACTGGTCCTAAATGTCACAGCGTCGATGGGACCGTGGCACATGACAGTGGACGGGAGGGACTTGAAATCCATCGCTACGTAGACTGAAAAGTAATGGTTTGTGTTTCTGCAACATCTCAATTTCCCAGAAGGCAGTGATGAGACGTGTCATATTCAATTCATAACAATTATTACAAAGACCACCTCGGCAGTCGAGATGGTGGTTGAGGAGGGAGGGGGCGAAGTGACAGAGGAATATTTAATAGGTCGCCGACAAAGAACATTGAGTTATATAGTCTGGCAACAATAGAAGACAACTCTGAATGCTGCGGGTGCGTACGTTTGTATGGTGGAGCTCCGTTATCTCTTGTGGGAAAGTCAAGTGACGAAGAGGGGATTCCGCTTCTTTCTTTTGATGAAGTTACACTCTTCCCATTGCCGAATGAAGATATAAACACGATAACCTTTTAAAATTTTAAAACTAATTTCTCATTACTGCTTTCAGGGTACAATCCTGTAATACGCTTTAGTACCCTAGGCCTAATAACATCAGGCGAATCTCTTGGGGTACGTTATAATATTTATATCCAAGTTTTTGTTGAACTGTTTACTACATTGATTCCATAACTTGAAATTCTAAGGGAGGAAAAAGCCTGAGAAAGCCTACGATTCTTACAATGCCATAAAGAGCAAGAAAACCCCGCATCGAAAATATACTATAGACATAATTTCACAAGACTGAGCAAGCTGACAAATAGTCAATGTACGTGTTCCAAGTTCTACTCCTTAATTTCTATTACCACAATCATTGCAAATTGTACGTTACATATAGGCCTACGGCAACGACAAGATATTTATGGCCAACTTCATTCTCCTGCTCCGACTCGAATGGGACACGAACAGAAAACTGCAGCATCCATTCATTTCCCAATTTGAAAAAGAAAAGCGAATCCTCTTTCTCCCCCGATGCGCCGGTGTTGTACCCTCGTCACTCGCCGGGACAATGGAAGCGGCAACATCCACGGCCACGGTATTGAGCGCTCGCTGTGCCTGTGATCCCATCAGATTAGGCAGCGAGTGACCTTGAAGCGCAGGTACGTCCCGCAGGTGTTCGTTCACCTCCCACTGCCGGGACTATGGGACCACCACCTGCCTTCCTGCATATGGAGACTTTCAAGGTCGCGAGGACGTTCAGCTTCACTCTGAAGCAGATACATTAAATTTTAGAAGAGTACGTCGGGTTTAAGTCAGTGAATTAACACATTCCCTGTTAGGAAAATCACTAAAACAAATAAATGTATTTGCTAAGTTTTTTTTTTTCAATAAAGCATCGACGTATAGGCCCAAACCCGTCCGGAAAAATCCTGGCAGCGTTCGTTTCCATGGATGACAGTAACAAATTATGCATCACTGAATTTCAATTACAGCATTTATTAGGAACGGTACTACAAACCACTCGTGGAATAGTTAACTTCCAATTTCGTACAAAAAAACTTAAAAAAGCATATTGGGTACAATTGTCGGTACCAAAGAGATTCGCCTGTTGTTATTAGGCCTAGGGTAGAAAAGCGTATTCCAGGATTGTACCCTGAAAGCAGTGAACCCACTGTGTTCGGTGGCGAAGAGCGAGAATTTAGTTTTAAAACGTTAAAGGACATAAATTATAAACTAAGAAATAAATGTATCTAATAAACATTTTAGCAACATGATTCTTTCCTGGAGGCTAACTAACTCTCCCCTCTTACGGATCCCAATTTGAGCAGTTTTAAATAAAATAATATTTCTATAACCTGTAAAGTAGGTGGAGAGCCTCCCATCAACTTGAGCAACAGGAATAAGGTCCTCTCTCATAAAAGACGAATACTAATACGTAGGCATATCACCTCAACAGGCGTTTCCTGTGATAAGTGTCACATTCCCTGGTGCGAGAACCTCCGCCACCGCACTCCCGGTCGGTCGATCCTCCGGAAGCCGCGGTATCCCAAGGTCTCTCCCACGGCCTCCCGAGCGTTGACCAGAGGGCAGGGCTTCGCCCGCGGACGTCTCGCCTCTTTGTCTGGCGGTGAGTCACATCCACGTGAGTCCGGGCGGACATTCCACGCATGCGGCGGCCGCCGTAACTATCAATCGGCCCGCGCCGAACCGTCCGACACAATGAACGTGTCCGACGTCCGACCGTCTCGGCCGACACAACGAGACGTATCGTCCGATCGATAAAACCACTTCGACAGTGCTTCTGTAATCGAGCGCGGTTATCGTAAACCTCAATATTAAGTACGACTATTGAATCGATATGCAATAATGAATTTGAAGTAATTTTGTTTCCAATGGTTATTTTAGCGAATTTCCTTAAAGGAATAAGCTATTACGGTAGTACTCATGGTAAGACCTAAGTCCGAGACCATGTTAACTTTTCATTTTGGGGTCCCCAGAAGCAAAAAACACCATTCGTTTGAATTTTTATATATATAAATATGGTCCGATCTTAATGAAATTTGGTACAGACGTGTAAAGTGGAAATCACTCGGACGAGTTCGTGAACCTCCCCCACCAGGTAATTTGATGGTGGATCGGACCATCAAATTTTTGTTGGCACCATTGAATTCAGCTCAAAAAAACAAACAATTTAGTATTTTGAATCACTGCTCTATGTCCATTGGTTACCGAGATATTGAAAGTGGTAAACACAGTACGTTGTCTCAATGTTAACCTTATGGGAAATAAGTAAAATTCTATATCTCGCTTATTTCTCAACATATCTTGATAAAACTTGGTAAATGGCTTCTTCTAGTTCAGATCTACTAAATATTGAATTAAAACCAACCTTTTTAAACATCCCTGTAGCAGCAAACCTGCATACTCATTCCCCATGTTATTCTTATGGAGCTTACAAAAAACATGTCAAATCTCGCTATGTTGGATTAACATATGTTGTTTTGCATTTGAAATTCGCTGAGTATGCAGGTCTGCTGCAACGGGGGTATTGTTAATTGTGTAACGTTCGGATCTTCCTTATTAGGTCTATTAATTACTCAATATATTAAATTTGTGATAAAACAATAATTATGTTATTGACGACATTTTTCTTTTATCCTACGGGAATATATTATTTGTAACGAGAGTGAACAAGATTAACATAAAACCAAAATACTATAAAATAGCAACACGACAGAGTGGGCGGGTGCCTCCCCCCACCGACCCGGTTAGCTGATCCCTGGAGAAAATCCTACATCTTTAAATCAAAACTCCTTTCCTTTCGACTCAAATTATTTTTAACTTTTAGAGTATGACCAAAAAAGGTTTCTAAGGTATTCTGGAACATTTTACATTTCAGTGAGGATAGCTATAATGTATAAATAATTATTTAGTTACAAATTACATTTAAATTTCGCCACTGACGGAACTAAATGGACAAAGAAATTCAATTCGTACATTTCGAACTAAAATAATGGGTTATACGGAAGATCTATTTATAATACATTTATTAACAATCCAACTAGATGATCACTGTGTAAAGGCTTCTAAAGAACTCCATTTTTCCCCCGTTGATGGCTCATAAAATGAGTCGTCATATAACATTTATTTGTATAGTACATGAACTATCTCTTTGGTAAAGAATATTTTTAAATTGTTCTATTATTAGGACCTGCGCAAGAGATTTGTGTGATCCGTTAGATTGCGAAACGATTGGCTTGTAAATAATTCCAGTTCGAAAAGAAATTACGAGTGTAGAATGATTGTGTTCTCAGTAAAATATTGGATAGAACTGGAAATCATATTATCAAAACATATCAAAATTCTAACTCAATGTTCAAGTTGGAACTTTCAATGTCTCAGAATGTTCCTGTTCATAAATTATAAACTAAGTCGATAATAACATAATACATAAGCTATCTCTCTGTAATTACATTTTTAGATTACTCGATTATTATGTATCGGCACTGGATGTCATTTCCCATTGGACTGAGAAATTACATAGAATAATGTATACACGCAGGTCAAAAACTTATATTCTTTGGATCAGCTTTAATTTTCTTATCAGGTAACACTGAACCTTTTTCACGCAACACTGAGAAACTAATATCACATAAGTTCCTTCGACCGAAAATTCTACAAAACTGTTCACGAATTAACTTCAAATTTAGAACTCAGAGGGGGAGAGATATATGCATTAACTTTGCCTACATGCCACTTCAAAAATATGGTCAAGATTACCATGCAGCCGGTCTATGCAAGTGTCGCCAAGTTGTGACACCTGAGATTTGTAAAAGGAGGTTGCGGAACCAGTCCGATCGGAGGGTCATGGTCTGTAGGCCAGGGCTGGGGCTAGTGGGGCTGGCTGTGAGCGGTCACCTCCACATCGCCTTCTGTACAACTCATTTCCTTATCCGCTTTTCTGAACGGATTTTGCAGTGAAAACTTGATAGTTGGCCATGTCAATGAAAGTCCGTACATTCTGCACTCCCCTGGAGAGGCCGTTCCGATGGACGAGAGTAAAACCCCCTTTAGTGGAGAGCAGCAGGCTACCAGATGGCAGATTATATTATAAAGAAGATAGTATAATTCATTTACAAATATTCTATACGTTCTTCCGGTAAAACTAATAACTAAAACAATTTTTAACAGGACAAAGACAAATACTTACAGATTTATTTGATGAAAATCTGTGTGTTGTCTCCGTTAACATCTTATATGTTAGTCTTAGGGAAAAACTAAGGAATTAAAAGAAATCAATGTTGCTCCTAGTTTAAATAACGATTTTTTTTACAATTTCCGAGCATACAGCAGCGGACCATAATTAAAGGTGCTGGTGCTGCTATACATACACATGTATGTCTTGTTAGACGCCTAAGCCCAGATCTGGCGATTCCAGAGAGGAAGCTACACATATTCGCATTGTAAATGAAATTCGAATCATGGAGAATGTGTTGATAAGCAGGTTCAAAACGGGATTGAGTTTTTTTTTCTTGAGTTGCAAAGAAAAATCGCCGATGGAGTAGAGAATTACACTAACTCGCGTATCAAGAGGTTTTTGATTTTTTTGTTTGATTCGGATTTCAGAGGCTTGCGGTGGTATCAGTCCGGACTGTAAAGTTTGACTTTGAATTTAAGAAGTACGTTTTGAATTAAAGCATCAAAATTCGAATTATAGCGGGTCGAGAAGACAAATGTTCGAATTGTACAGGCTAAATTATGCATTAAAAACATTTCGATTCATCAGTTCTATTATTTTTCGAATATTAGAGTTTTTTAAGGGAACAGAACAATATACTAATTATAGAGGTTCGAATTAGTCAACTATGTTCGCAATGGACTTATAGAAGCAATAAAACAATTTTTCTTAATTTCTTTTAAGCCTTCTTAATCTTTATAGATAGCATTAATGTAAATATCGGTATCAATTCTTTATTCGACGATTAGAGATTTGTTAATATACTAATAAATTTCATTATACATTTTATACATTTTCAACTAATTTAGATATCATACGAATGTTATCAGTGCAATAGTTTGGACGTTTTCATTAGCACGTCACATGAATTGCGACGTGTTGAAAAAACCATATTCAAACATCACCCCTGTCGTCAGGGAGATGCGTGCTCTTGAAACTGAATATTTCGAGAAGCCGTCGACCCGGCGACCTCGGTGCGGACTAAAAATAAAATGCCCAGCATCAACTGTCCCCCAACAGGAGCATTGCACTTGACTTCCTCTTTGTTCGATGTAGCGAGCAGTGTCTGATTATTCCAACACTTTTGTAGGCTCTACATCCAAGGCTATCTACATTGAGGTTAAGAGAATTTCCCCCTATATAAAGAAGAAGGTATTACCGTAGGCGGCATGGTGAGACTTTTTTTGCATCGGACCATGTTATTTTTTTGAGGTCTCCAGAGCCCAATACAAAAATCGATAATCTTGGTAAATATGCACTTACAAATAAGTGTCCGTGGGCACTTAAAAAACTCTCACCTCTAAAATTAGTATATTGTTCTGTTCCCTTAAAAACCTCTAATGTTCGAAAAATAATACAACCGTCGCAGCAGACCTGCGTACTCAGCGAATTTCCATTTGTCAAATAAATGATATTACTTAGCATTGTAAAACATTTTCATATGGGCACATATTTATTTAAATATATTTTAATAATAAAAATGTGTACATTATTGTTATTTTTTTATTTGATATATTTTGATCCATCATATAAAATTTAATGTTAAAAAAGTTTTTATTTTTATTTGGTTCATGAATTCTTCACTTTCTCTATTCAAATACCCAATTAATATCTGGTAGGCAGACATCTATAAAGTATAATATCGAATTATTATTTTATTTTAATAACACATTTTCTGCTCAAATATGGTCTATTGGGTACTATATTTGCTAAAAATTTTTTACGCTAGATCAATATCCTTTTGTAATTGTTCATATAGAAAAATATAATTTTTTTATAGAAAAAGCTTAATATTTTCAAAATTTTATATCCTAATTATTGGTTCGCACATATGCATGACGTACTATCAGGGGTATGTGGTGTATACATCGAACTCTCAATATATTTATATTAACAATTCAAAGGGAATAAAAACAAAATAATTATTACTATTGTTTCAACTTTATAAATGAAAATTTAACCATTTATATATATGTATATATTGACAACCCCCTCCCACCCCTACAATCTGTACTTTCAGTTTACTTGCTTAAGTAGGTGGTATTCTGGTTCAACACATCCTAGTGCCATTGTATGCGGTTGAACTCGAA